>JARJIL010000003.1:72310646-74810646 GCA_038502395.1 Dittrichia graveolens
TTACCAGCATTTAAGAGAGTTTCAGAGTGTTTAAGATCATCTTTTAGTTTTGAAATTTCAGTTTTCAAACCAGATTGAACTGTGAGAGAGGTTTTGAAGTCATTCGACAAATAGTTGAACATTAGACATTTTTGTTCATCAGTGTAAGAGCTAAAGTTATTTACCTTATACATTGAGGCAGGATCCCAGTTACTGGTTTGCTTACTCAGCTTAGCTGCTTCTGCTAGATCCTCATCAAAGGAACTGTCTTCTAACTCATAGTCAACTTGTTCCTCTTCATCCTCAATGGCCATCAAACACCTATCTGGCTCATCATCATCTGAAGTAGATGATTCAGTATCCCAAGTTTCAGCAAGGAGGCCTTTGGTGTTTTCATCTGGCTTGCCTTTGAGTCTTTGATATTTCTTTTTATATTTATCAGCTCTGTAGGCATTCTTGTCAGCTACTGAAGCTGATTCTCCCTTCTTTACTCTGCACTCAGCAGCTATGTGTCCTAACCTCTGACAGTTATAGCACTTAGCTTTCTTAGGATCAAAAGAACACTTACCACTTTTGCTTCTATCAGATTGACTCCTTCCTCTTCTGAACTTTCTAAAATTTCTTGTTAACATTGACATTTGTTCAGTAAGAGCATCCATCCCTTCATCATCTGAACCAGAGTTAAGACGTATTTCCTCATATTCAGATTCAGAGGCAGTCTCAGCTTAAGACTTTTTAGATCCCTTCCTTTTCTTTTCTGCAATTAATGCAGATCTAACATCATTTATAGATTCTTTAGTTGTTGCTGGGCCACTTTCTTCTGTTCCATGATCTGTTGATGATTTAGAAGGAAACCATAGACAGATCTGAGATCATATTTTCCTAAGGTTCCTCCAGCATTAAGTGCAATGGTGATCTCATTGAATTATTCTGGTAACACATCCAAGAACTTGAGTACCAACTCATTCTCATCTTTCTTGACACCTACCAAGATCAGATCATTTATCAAGCATTAAAATCTGGTGAACAAATCTGCCAGAGTTTCATTCTTTTTAGCAAAGAAAGTTTCATAAAAACGACTCAGATTTGTCTTCTTATGTTGCTTGACCAGGTCAGTGCCTTCATACGTGACACTGAGAGTATCCCACATCTCTTTTGCAGTTTGACACCCAGCCACAGTATGTAGAAGAGGGTTTGTTAAAGCATTTGCTATAATGCTTTGTGCCTTATCATCAAGATTGAACAGTTTACGATCTTCCTCAGTCCAAGATACTTCAGGCTTGGGAGTTTCTCCAGAGGGAACAGTTTTGTCAGTGGCAGTAATATGGATCATTGGTATGATTGGGCCATCTTGAATCACGGTACTCGTCCTGTGATCCACAGACTTCAGATATAGCATGGCTCTAAACTTCCACATAGGATAGTCAGTGCCATCAAAGATAGGACACCCTTTTGCCGCCATTGTTGGTATGTGACTTGATTGCTTGTTAGTAGACATCTTAACCTCTTAACAACGGATATTGATCTTCAAATTATGAAGAAACTGCTCTGATACTAGTTGTTGGTCCCAAAGAGGGTGAACAAGCAACCGATACAGTGCAGAAGGGGGGTTGAATACACTTTAAACAATCAAACAAATTAATCAAATGTATATTCAATTACCAACCAGTACAATAACTTTTATCACTCTCTAATCAAATCAACAGGATGATTTGATATTACAATGATTATAACCTCAACTCTCTCTAAACACTCTTGAATCACAAACTAATTGATGATCGAGTTTCTTGTTAAAACTGATTAACAATAACTCTTTTAAACTCTCTTGAACTTTGAACTTACAAAGTTATCGCAACACATGCGTATCAAGTATCACGAACACACGTACGTTTTGCAACTTATGCAATCTTGTAACTTATGCAGTCGTCGTTGTGTATCGCGTATCTGTTCTCGTACACATGTAAGAACATCTGTGTATATAAAACCAATGAGAAGGTTTATACTTATACTTGATATATCTACGAATAAATCGCAGTTTAAAGATAGAACTTATCTTTTCTTTAAATCCGTAACAAACTCCTTAATTAGAACATATCCAATTAATTTCGTTTGAGATTTCTATCTAACTAATAGATAGTTTAAATTAGGTTTAGATATCCTAATTTAAATGTCGTATATATAGAGAGTTTATAACAGAATTTAGAACTTACTTAAATTCTGAACTGACTTCTGACGCTGAGCTGAACCACTCAGTCTTGACCTTATCAAGCTGACTTCTTGATCTTGGATTTTTGAATCTTCAAGTCTTCAAATCTTCAAGTCTTCAAGTCTTCATTCTTAAGACCTATCCCAGCTTAGAAGTGACTGAGTTATCTAGTACTTACATAGAAAATTCTATATCTGTTTATACGCTGACTACTCAGCTGAAGCTGACCAGTCAGTCTATAACAGACTTACATAATTCCTAACTCTTAACCTATCATCTATACATATCTATAGTTTGTCTCATCAAATCTAACTATTCTAAATATGGGACTAACATTGTTAAATGGATTCACAAAGTGACATCCATGTGTACTCTAACAATCACCATATCTTCTCTCGACCAATCACTTATAAAGTGTGCGTCGACAAGATCATGGTCCTCTGTTCAAGGCTTCGTACTCTCATTGTTTCAAAGAACACAATAGAGTCACAATGTACAAGACTATGGTTCATATATATAATCCATCATACTCTCATTGTCTCAAAATAACCCAAATAGAGTCAATGATGCTTTAAAGAACCATACTAGTCGATAATATTTCACTTAACAACACAACAGTAACAATTCGCCAAGAATAATACATTAATGAAAGTCCCTTGTTATCACCGAACATCAACTTGAAGAACAATATACCAAGAGTTCTTCCAAGTAAGTCAAAATAAGGGAAAAGAAACCATGTGATAAACCAAGTTGCTAATTAAATTAGCACACTAGTCCATCATGTTTGAATATAACTCTCTTAGTTTTGTCACTCTGAAAAATCCACGTTCGTATCTTCCAATTCTTCTTATGAAGCAATAATTACTTAACCCCGGTTTTCTGAACCGCTAAGTTAGGATATTATCTTCAATAAGAATTATATCATGGACACAATTTTTTAAGGAACACAAGCACTCCCACTAGCTCTGGCATACATCCAAGTTTAATCTTCCCTTTTCAAAAACTCAAATCTATGATTTTCTCATTAAAGTGAAGATTACAACCTTGCGATGTTTATCCAAGTCTACGAGGATACTTTCAATGTACAAGACATCTCGGATAGTGTTGAAACACTCTTCCTCAAAAATTCCCACGAAGGAATACGATCTTTACATTGTAGTGATAAATACATGTATCCGAGTAATCTTCAACATAACCACTAGGAAAATTTCCTTATGATACCATCCTCATGTCAGTCATAACAGAATATTTATCATTAGTTGGTATTTGAAGTTCAAGTCCATGAATAGACCTCTTGGGCTTATTGACCTTACAAGGATACTTAGGATGTACAAGACTCTCGGAAAGTGTTAAAATACTTTTCCTCAAAATTCCTATAAAGGAATAGGGTCTTTACATTTCACTGGCACACTTTCATAGCCATGAGAAGGCAGTGATACACCATAAGTCATCAAAGTAAACTTCAATATAACCACCGTGGAAAATTTCTTTTATTATACCACCCTCATGGTCAATCAAATCAGAACTCTTTCCACCGGTCGGTATTTGAAGTTGTCTACACCTCAATCCATGTGCACACTTTTGGATTATACCAAGGCATCGGATCAACCAAGTTCAATACTTGGATATCCTACATGGATTGCATCCCACCCTCATTACCTCTCTCCTTCTAGTAGACTCTAGGCCCACTACAACTTTCGATAGTCGATGAATTTCAACTAATCCATTATCGAGTTATCTTTCTCTAGATATAAAACATATATCTATCCGGCCTTACGACAACTCCTATCAGATATAGGAAGAGTAATGAATTATGCCAGGTACTCCAACTTCGCCATGCTGAGGTTCAATCATTACTGATTGCATGCTAGCGCCAACATCAGGATTTACCATTTAAGGCTCCGTTCACTCCCACTGGCTCCCATAGATATTAAGTTTCCACTTTCTATCGAGCGAGAAAACCTTGTCCTCAAAAGTTTGTGAAACGAATATCCCATGGTTTGAGCATAATACCTAATGGAGTAGCATCCCTAGTTCCTGGATTCTTCCAACTCACGCCTAGACGTAGGCTGGATATAGACTTTGAGATAGACAAGCAAAGATACTCTTTCTAGTCTTATCTCCTAAGATGTGTACTAAACCGTATTTGTTGATTTTATAGAACATTGCCCGCCACATTTGAGCATCCCAACACTTTGGGTATGAATTTGCGATCCATCAAGACCCGAACATATCCAAGCATGTTTGGTTCCTCCTCTATGCGACCCCATATGCCAATGTGTCCTAGGAGAAATAAATTATGTGATAAATCTCATAATTCTTATGATGGTTACAAAATTCACATATTAAGATACTTATCATCTTTACAAGATTTAAGCAACTTTTCCCACAAACCTCGTTATGGTAATTTGTTGAACACCTCAAAGGTTTCAAACATACCTATCCTTATTACCACTACCGGTAAAAGTAACGAAGTGCATGTAGTTATCCACATATATTTGCTTGAACGAATTTAAACACACAAGTGCGAACTATATTCAACATGGTTTTAATCCTCTTACATTCACCGAAGAAAGATATACAAGTCATTTAGCCTAATAAACAACTCTCGAACTCAACATTTGGTCAACTATCAAATGCATCCAAGATTCCAAACGGCACGGACCTTGGTGAAGCAAGTCTTGTTTAGATAGCTAAAATAATCTTGTTAATGGGATAATTTATCCAAACCATTTTTGGACAAAACATATTATTCATGATTATTTTATTACTTTTAAGCAAAAGCTTATGAATGCCATGACATGGATAAACTTTGAAATAAACCACTAATATATATATATATATATATATATATATATCAAATACAAAGTAATATCCATCGTCAACCAATGCATAATAGACTTAATATTTCTCTTGCCATGCAGGGTAGATAATATATTAATCTAACAATGTAATAAAAATAGCTAGATAGAATAGCGAATTCTAAACTCCCAATCCTCTCAATCGAGACAATGTCCTTTCTGCATCCGGTAACCGACAAGAGCCTTGTCACACATAAAGTGTTCCTCTCTAATCTAATGTTGGAACATGTCCTTCATCCGATTAATCATGTCATACCCACTCATATGCTCGAATTGCTTTCGTAGATCGCTGCTTATAGTCGATAACATGAATGAAAAAACATCTTTTGCGCCCTTGACACGTTTTTCAAAAGCGTATCTAGTGGCCCAACTTGTGTTGGTAACAGGTGGTTCCGGAAGAGGTTCCTCGAGGATGTGCAACTTAGACTCATGGAGAAAGACAATTCGCAATTGCCTAGGCCAATCCACAAAGTTCACACCTACGAGTTTCTCCTTTTCTAGGAACAAACGGAGTGATAAATTCGGTGTTGTGTTGTTAACGTTTGTCATCTACAATTTAGAATACACGTTTTAGTGAATTTAGATATAATCCTTGTAGAAATAATTACCCAAATAGTTTTTCAAAAACCAATTATTTAAACAAGGATAGAAACCATATTTCACCTTACTCTATGACGGGTTTATCGAGGATCACAAATCAAAGCTATTTAGGCCGGTAACCATTTTACCGATTGCAAACACTTTGCAATTTCTAGATCCTTGCGGGATCCTTTGACAATCAAAATGTCTTTTGGCATGTTTGATCCCTTCTCGCACCAATTCTAACTTGATCCCCTTAAATGACTCGGCTAGAGCTCGACGCCACCTAAGTGTCCCAAAAGGAATTGTAAACCATCCGTCAAGACACACGGTGGAACTCTCGCCAATAATTGGCTTGTGCTAAGCTCGACAACCAATATTGCGAGTTACCACACTCACCTTCCACACAATGTCACTCGGCATGACTCGTGCTAAAGCTCGACAATCATCCAAGTTTCACTAGATTCGGGTGGTGTCGTCTTACGGATGACGCGTGATTTACATTTTAAAAACAGGATTTTGTTTTTCCGGTTAAAACAATTTTAACCCATTTCACGAATTAACAAATTAAGTGATAAATACAATTTTTATCCACTTATAATATAATACAAATTTATATTATCTTGTTAATTCTATACGCGCGGAAAGACATATAAACCAATTTTATAATTCTTTGCGTTTTAATATATTTTGAAAAATTATCTAGCATGCGATATCCTACACATCCATGCAAAATAATAAATATATAAAACAACCATGCATACAAAATAGTTCGGTAATATGCCCAAATCCTATGCGTTTTCCCCGTGAGCCATACAAGGAAAACAAGGTCAACTAAGGAATCCATGATCCAAAGTACCCAGTTGGGTGTGCTCCCACTAAATCCGGTATCTCTAAAAGGCAATCCAAACTCCATGTTGCCGAGACATCAACGCCGTGACTCCCGTTGGTATATTACAAGTAAAATCAACTTCTATACTATTAACATAAATACATAGAAGAAGAAATGGCGCGCAAGCCACAATCGTATGCTACTATTTCTAGTACAAGGAATGAATAAACGGCATGCAAGCCACACACCAAATAATAATAAAAATTACAACAATATGGCACACAGGCCACCAAAAACCTAACAAACCAACCACCACAACACATAGGTCTAAAGAGCATCTAGTTACCGAAGCACAACCAAACACAACCAAAGCAAAACCATGGTGTGCCACAAAACCATGTCATATATAATTTTGATCAAGATTGCCAACAAAACACTAAAGGCACATATTGCAATCCTTGTATATATGCATTAGTAATTTTAATACACCTTTAAAATTAAATATTCATATATACACCTATAAATATATATATATTTTTATGCACTTCATGCCAAGCCATACAAAATATATAAATTCTAGGAATCAAAATATAGTGGGGAAATCCAGAACTAAGACTAGTCCAAAACCAACAAATCCGGAATTTAAAATATAATTTTAAAATTCTGTTTCAAAACAGGTTCTGGCCCAAAATGGGAAGGGCACGGGCGTACCCTCTAAGGGTACGGGTGTGCCCACCCATCTGCCAGTGTATAATTTAAACAGTTTTAAACATTAAAACTATTCTGCCGGCACAGCCCGTACCCCCACTGGTAAGGCTGTGCCCCGGCCGCCGGCACGCCTCGTACCCCAAAAGGTAGATTTTGACAGAAAGCTAAAAATTCCGGTTTCATTCAAATGTGAAAAGCCATGTTAGAGATGGCTCTGATACCACTGTTGGGTTTTCATGGTTCAAATAAACACAGCAGAAGCAAAAAGGTAGAAAATAATTTAGTTTGTGAACCACGCAACACCCACCAAGCGGACCAAAACTCTAGACAATAGCAATGCAACAAAAGAAAGGAACAAGTAGAAGAAATATTCCATACAAGTTCTTTGACTTCCTTTGATGTTGGTGAAGGTTTCGGGTGTATGAACACAGCAAAGTGTTCCTCTATCGGTATCCACACCAAGTGTGAATTGATCCTCACTTGCTAGAGTGCTTGTGTGCCAACAAGAACATCACCACTATAGAACTAATACCACTTGAAGATTGATATGCCAATCTATCTTCCAAGTGTGTACAATGAGCAACATATGAACTAACTTGAAGTTACAAGTTCATGTGTTTTTCACCAAGAATTAAGAAGAAGCAAAATGTATATTTTTCTTCATGTTTTTCACACTAGTTCATAAAAAAAACAACCTTCAAAAGACTCTTCATATCTCCAAAAACCTTTCAAGAGTTACTAGTGTAAATAGCCATAAAGCCACATTCAATCTAGACTTAAAAGCCCAATTGAATTGGCTGTTATAGCGTGAGGCACGACCGTGCCTCATAAGGCACGCCCGTTCCAGCCCATGGGCACACCCAAGTCACGCCCGACTTAGGCTCGTTCTTTTGCACTAGGCACGGCCGTACCTCCACAAGGCACGCCCGTGCCGACCCTAATGGGTACGCCCTAGGCACGCCGGCCTTGGGCCCGTACCTGGCATAAGGCACGCTCATACCTACATGAGGCACGGTCATGCCCAGCCCCACCAAAACCCAGTTTGCCGTTTTTCTCTCTCTCGTTCAAAGGGGTTGCCAGAATCAATACTTGATGTGTGACCCAATAGGCCTATGCCTCATCGGCAGTGAACCAACTCGTGTGTGTCAGTAGGCATATTCCAACAAGAAGGTCCACATATTTTTGCGACTTTGCATATATGATCTTGTGTCACAAGAACCCAATCTAACATGGGTCTAACTATCAGTACAGGCGTGCAGCTAAAGATTAGTAAACAATAATTCAAAAACAAATTCTAGAGCTTAAGATGAAGGATTTAATTCTACAGAAAGAAATAACTAAATGAGAGGCAAACACTCTTCTATCTCGATATGGGTTACCGCGTGCAAAACTCCTTCAACGATATTGATATCGTGTTATTTATATATATATTTATTGCGACAAATTGGTTTTAAACGATTACATTTCTCTAACATATGACAATTGGTACTTAAAAGCATGTATTTGTTAGTGCAAGGTCATAATTACTCAATGGCGAGAAGTTTGAGCGGAAAAGACAGAAAAAGACTCGATAATAAAAGAATATCATAAAGTCTGAAAAATCGAGGACACGACACGTCGGAGAGATTAACAAAATGCGTTCCTTTGAATTGTGGCGATCTTGTCGGGCAAGAAATGAAAGATGTGATGCGTCCAAAGGTCAAACGCGATGCGTTTCCAGTTGGAAATCATCTCTATAAATAGCCTTGTTTTGTTCCAAAACAAGGATCCCAACTCTTCCAGCTAGCCCTAGACGATCCAAGGCGACGATTTTGAAGCTCTGGAGTAGATTTCTTGAAGATAGCTTGGAGAGTAAGCCTTTGGGAGCAAGGATTGAAGACTTACACCATAGATTCTCACATTGGTTTCCTTTTCATCATGTTTAGCTTTCTAATAATGAGTTTTTCTTGCTGTATTCCTCTGATTATGGGCTAAGTCCCTGTTATCTCTACTTAGACATGATAACCTTTGATATTTAGTGTGATTTCAATGCTTGTATGATGCTTAATGATATATTTGTTATGTTTTAGCTTGTTCAAAGATCCAAGTGTAATAAAGTTTTGATTTTTATTTCTAGATCTGAGTTTTCATAGGTTGTATGATCATTCTTCCTTTGATTGCTTGTATTATGGATTTCTATGACTATTAAGATTCATAACTAGCGATTGACCATATCCTAGGCTTAGGTTTAAAGGTTGAAACTTTATTATTCTTGCAATTGTCTTTGATGACCATTCATTGGTAATTGATTGATTTCGTGAAATTAACAAATCAATAGGATAAGTCTAGCATAATTCGAATCAGTTTGTCTAGTTTACAAGTTAATTAAGTCCATGACCATTAGATTGATTTCTTTGAAACTATAGGGCTAGTGAGTCTAACCATGAGATCTAGCCACTTTAGAAATCGGTTTGTTGTTAGGTGTTATCCATTGCACTTGCGTTGAAATCCACTATTTTGATAGGGGAGTCTATTGTCCGAGTAGAGATACTTTGCTTCTGATTGATTAAAATCCTAGTTTATTAGACGTTTTGCTTTCTTAGCTTCTAAATCTGAATTTCCGGTAATTTTAGGATCTAGTTTGGATTTGTTGCTTTCTACTGATAAACTGCCAATTCCCCCTATTTACTGCTTTTTAGTTTAATATTAGTTGGATGATTAGTTTAATTATATCTAGAATCATACTCGTTCCCCGTGAGTTCGACAACTGTATTTATTTTCTATACTGCTAAATGATTTGGTACACTTGCGTATTGTGTTCAGAGTTAAAATATATACGGTTTTTTTAAATTTAAAACTGGTATGAATTTCGCACATCAAGTTTTTGGCACCGTTGCCGTATAACGGTTTCATTTTAGTATAATTAAATTAGTCGTCCCTTTACTTTTTATTTCTACTATCTTCTATTCAAAAACCAAAAAAAAATCAGAAAATATAAAAAGCCAAACATATCATAAAATATTAAAAGCTACAAAAAAAATATTTAGTGCCTTTCTGTTTTCCCGAAAACGCGACACGTCATATCCATACGTGTCGCGTTCTATACTTTAGCGCGATTAGGGTTTCTGTTCTTCATCAAACGCAACACGTTCGTTCGCTAAACGCGACACGTTCCCGTGTTTCCAGATTCTGCTCTTCCTTCTATTCTCTCTTTTTCGCTCGGAGATCCGTGCTGCCACCATTAGCTTTAGGGTAGAGTATGCCCAGGAAGCCACCTGATATACTTTTGCCTTTTGATGAACCTGAACGAATTTTTCATCAACTCCTCCGAATCAATCGTTAAAAAAAACAAGTACAAAAGATGGCAGAGAACTTCGCCAACATGCCACTGGAATAGTACGCGAGCCGCGTCCGAGAGGGAACCGGAGCAGGGATCCATCGACCCGAAATCCCTAAAGAACGATCTTTCGAAATTAAGGCTCAATTCTTACATCTTTTGCGCGAGAGTCCTTTCAACGGAAAGGACAACGAAGACGAAAATCAGTATGTCGAGGCCTTTCTCAAGATTGCTGACTAATTCCACATCCCTGGGGTTTCCGATATGCTCGTAGTGTTTCCGATAACACTCCAAGGCGTAACTAAACGTTGGTTGAGATCCAAGCCACCCATCCGTATATGGGATTAGCTCAAAACCCGATTCACCAAACAGTTCAGTCCTCCATCTAAAATTGCAAAAATGAAAATGAAAATTTAGAAGTTTATGTAATTGGAGGACGAGACTCTTTATGACGCCTCGGATCGCTACAAAGAAATGTTGCAAAATCGCCCACAACATGATTTAAATCCCCCACCAAGTTGTCCAATCATTCTATAATGGTATAAATGTCTGCACGAGACAAATGGTCGATTTGCAAGGGCCAATACCGAAGAAAACTCCTGCGGAGGGATATGCCCTGATTGAGAAGATGGCTCAACACTCTCATGAGTTGCATTCCATGAGAGACGCGTCTTTCCGGAGAAAGCCTGCAGCCACAGCCGATTCATCCGATAGCATAGCAGCCCTCAGTGCCAAACTAGATGCACGGGGGCTATATATGAAAAAGGTCAACCAAAATATTCACGTTATGCATGTTGGTTGTGACAACTGCAGCGGTCCTCATCTCGATAAAGATTGCCTATACGACGAAAGTGGGAATCTGAAAGAATCTGCATGTTATTCATCAAGAGATAAATACGATTATCCAGAGGATGAGGCGTTCTTCCGGAACAAGAAGCCTAACTGGAAACCCTATCCTGAATATCGTAAGGAGATGGAAGGGCGGTATAAGGAAAATGCTCCAGGATTCTACCGGAGAGACTGACCCAAGGAGCCAGAGAAAAAACCAAACTTCGAGGATATGCTTACACGTTTCGCAGCCGCGTCCGATCAGAGGAACAAAGAAACCGAGGAGTTGGTTAAGAAAATAGGGGTATCGACCGAAGCAGCACTTCGGAATTAACAAGCTTCCATTCATAATATCGAAACCAAAGTCAGTCAAATCTCAAAAGTCCTTCAGGAACGTTTTCCGGGTACTCTCCCGAGTAACACGGAAAATAATCCACCAATAGATGTCAAAGTCGTGACCACCAGGTCATGCAAGACACATGAGGATTTCTTTCCCAAAACAGATGATGCTCCACCTAGTGCTCCAATCGATAAGGAGCTAGACAAAGGCAACCGAGCCTAAGCCAGTTGAAAAGCCACCATCTGAGCTACCCGTGAAGCCGTATAGGCCACCAATTCCATTCCCTGAGAGGGTGAAGAACGAGAAACAAGACGAGCAATATCGTCAGTTTTTAGATCATCTCAAATCTTTGCACATAAACATTCCGTTCATTGAAGCTATGGCACAAATGCCAAAATATGCAAAGTTTCTCAAAGAGCTGCTAACTAATCGAAAGAAAATGGAGGCAGTCTCAAGTGTAACGATGAATGAAGAATGTTCAGCTTCCATGTTGAACAAACTTCCAAAGAAAATGACTGATCCAGGCAGCCTGACTTTACCTTGCCATTTTGGTAATCTCCCGATCAGTCATGCATTAGCCGACTCCGGTGCTAGCGTGAATTTAATGCCATATTCATTCTACGCGAAACTGGAACTTCCTGAACCTAAACCGATTCATATGCCTATCCATTTGGCCAATAAATCAGTTACTTACCCACGAGGGATTGTAGAGGATTTGTTGGTTAAAATTGATAAGTTTATCTTTCCTGCCAACTTTATCGTGATCGATATGGAGGAGGATGATCAGGTTCCGATAATCCTTGGAAGACCGTTCTTGAGCATCGCTCGTGCGTTATTCGGTATACACGAATCTCAACTCACACTCTTGGGTCGGTACCGATGCCGTTACCTTTGGAATTGACAACTCTATGAAACATTCAAAATTGTGTGATGATTTGGTGTTCTTCGTTGACTTTTTCGACGATTTACTTGAGAAGGGGGTGAAGACGATGGAAGATAAGGAGATGGATGGTCAAATGCCCATGGGAGAGGAACTTGTTGATGCTGATAGAGACCTTGAACAGCTGGAAAAACTTATGGAAGAAGGAAATGAAGAACAAAGTGATATGGCAGATTTACAGCAAACTCGATGTGTTTGTTCAGAAAACAAGCCGCGTTTATGTTTTGAGTCGCGATCAGAGTTCCCAAAAGAGGAATACGCGACGCGTCCGGGTATACGACCCGACGCGTTCCCGTTTTCCAGTAAACCAATTGAGCTGAAGGAACTCCGGAAACATCTAGAGTACGCATATTGAGGGACTAATTTTCAATTTCCGGTTCTCATTTCATCCGCGTTATCCTTGTCTGAATAGGAGAAGTTGATTGCCGTGGTGCATGACTGCGATCTTTCATGATATGGTGGAAGATTTCATGAAGGTCTTTATAGATGACTTCTCGGTGTTTGGTGAATTTTTCGACTCATGCCTGTCACATCTAGATTGGATGCTCGCCCGCTGTGAGGAGACGAATCTGGTGCTTAACTGGGAAAAATGCCATTTCATGGTAAATAAAGGAATCTTTCTGGGGCACAAAGTGTCCAAAGTCGGCATTGAGGAGGATAGAGCGAAAATCGATGTCATATCTAAACTTCCACCACCGACAAATGCAAAAGGGGTAAGGAGCTTTCTTGGCCACGCGGGCTTTTATCGGAGATTCATAAAGGATTCTCTAAAATTACGCGGTCTTTAACTCAGCTTTTATTGAAAGATGCTAAATATGATTTCTTTAAAGAGTGTTTAGTATCATTTAATACCCTTAAGGAAAAACTCACCACCGCACCGATCATGGTCGTGCCTGATTGGAACTTGATATTCGAACTTATGTGCGATGCAAGTGATTACGCGGTCGGTGTAGTGTTAGGTTAGAGAGTCAACAACCGTTTTCAGCCAATTTACTATGGGAGCAAAACTCTCAATCCAGCGCAATAGAACTACACCACAACAGAAAAGGAATTACTTGCCATAGTTTTCGCTTTCGACAAATTCTGATCGTACCTTATCTTGTCTAAAACCGTCGTGTTCACCAACCACTCTGCTCTGAAATTTCTATTCGACAAACAGGATTCCAAGCTGATACTTATTCGGTGGATTCTGCTTCTCCAAGAGTTCGATATAGAAATTAAAGATAAGAAAGAGTAGAGAACGTCGCTGCTGATCACTTGTCACGCTTGGAGAACCCCGAATTGGAAGAGTTGCACGAAGCTAACATTGGGGATGATTTTCCAGACAAATATCTTTTGCAGGTAAGTCAGACTATGCCCTGGTATGCTAACTTTGTGAACTATCTAGCCGCGGGTATCTTCCTGAAAGGAATGTCACATTAGCAAAAGAAGAAATTCATCGATGACGTGAAATATTACTATTGGGGATGATCCATATCTTTTTCGTGACTGTGCGGACAACATTATTCGAAGATGTGTGTTGGGAGAAAAGGCGAGAACAATACTGAGGGATTGCCATAGTGGGCCAGCCGGGGGACACTACGGAGCGGCCTACACCGCAAAGAAGGTATTTAAAGTTGGATTCTTTTGGCCTACCATTTTCAAAGATGCACAGATCCTCGTAAAGGAATGTGATGTGTGCCGGCGTGTAGGAAATATCTCTACACTGAATGACATGCAACAACACAGCATTCAAGTATGTGAACTATTTGATGTGTGGGGTATCGATTTCGTGGGACCTTTTCCTTCTTCCCATGGAAATAAATACATTCTAGTAGCCGTCGATTATGTATCGAAGTGGGTTGAGGCACAAGCTTTACCCACCAACGATGCACATGTCGTCGTGAAATTTTTACGAAAATTATTCTCTCGGTTTGGCGTTCCTAAAGCTCTTATAAGTGATAGGGGCACCCACTTCACGAATTCTCAAATGGAAAAAGTGTTAGAGAAATATGGTGTACACCATAGATTTGCAACACCCTATCACCCTCAAACGAGTGGGCAAACCGAAGTGACCAACTGTGCGATTATACGAGTCTTAGAAAGGGCGGTCAACAGGAATAGGAAGGAATGGTCAGATAAGCTAGATGATGCGCTTTGGGCCCTTAGGACTGCCTTTAAAACACCTATAGGTAGTACACCCTTTAGGTTAGTATATGGCAAGGCGTGTCATCTTCCAGTCGAGATAGAACATAAAGCATATTGGGCGTTGAAGACTTGCAATCTAGATATGGAGGGTGTGCGGGATAACCGGTTGATGCAACTTAACGAACACGATGAATTATGTAACGAGGCGTATGAGAGTTCGTTGATTTAGAAAGATCGCACCAAAAAGTGGCATGATGCATGACTGCGTGGAAACAAGAACTTCGAACTAGGAGATAAGGTGCTATTATTTAATTCTCGGTTGCGATTATTTCCCGGGAAGTTGAAGACGAGATGGTATGGTCTGTTTGTGGTTGTGAAAGTATTCCCGCATGGAGCGATTGAACTGAAATCGGAAGACCGCTCGACCTTTAAGGTGAACGGACACCGTGTGAAACACTACATGGAGGGAATGCCTTAGGAAACCGAGGGTGAGGCCTTACGACTCGACGTGATAACACCCTGAGTGTGGGGTGGAGTCTAGCTTATGACTTGTATCAAAAGAAGCGCTTGCGGGAGGCAACCCGTTGTTTGGTTTGTTTTTGTTTCTCTTTGTTTCTTTTTTTTTGTTGTTTTTGTTTGTTTATGTGCAGGTACATTCTTTGGATTCTCTTGACAATCCCTCTGGAACAAGCTTAAATCGTCACCATAGCCTGGATGATCAAAAGGTACGCATTATTTCAATTTTGCAAATTTAAGAGAACGCGACGCGTCAGCTAATACAACGCAACGCATTAACGAATTCAAACGCCCTCACAAAGGGGGCGAAAGAGTGAAATGCGACACGTTATGTTCTTGGACCCGACGTGTTTCGTGCGAACAGGTTTAAATTCCAATTCCTCTTTCTTTTTTCCCCACTTTACCCAAACACACACACACGAGATTCTCTCAACCCGACGCGTTCTCTCTGCAAATCCCTAGAAGAAAGCTTCATTTTCGACTACATCTACACCACATTATTGCTCTGTTTCTCTGTTTCGCTACACAAGTAAGTTTCAAAGTCCTAATTTTGAATTTTGCGTCGATTCTGAGCTAATCCGTGTGCTCTATGGCCGTTTGTGTTGGGGTTTTTCACTATTTATGGATGCTTCGGGTTTCTGTTCAAAGAATAATGAATGTTGGGGGTTTATATGTGGGGTTTTGTGTTAATTAACTACATTTATGATCCTTCTTATGGCATTGCTATGTTCTATCATCTGTGTAATAGAATTGTCGAATTTAGGGTTTTTAACCCTAAACCGAATGATGTCGGGGTATTGCTAAGTTAAATTTAAGTTTTCAGCACCTATTGAAGTTAAATTATGGTTAATAATGCTCTTAAATACTGGTAGATGCAATGTTTGTGAGTTCTAAGGGAAACAGGGCCATATAGCAGGCCCATGTTCTGGTCACCTTCAACCTCGCGAACGCGACGCGTCCGGGGCCCGGACCCGATGCGTTTTCGTTGTTTCGGAACTTATGATTTCTGTTTTGAGAGCTGTGTTTTGGGGTTTCTGGCTTACACGTGCTTCTGTTTCTTCTAGGCTTATGATATGATGTTCTAATATTCTTAGGTTTATTTCTGCTATATATCATTTGCGTGTGTTTACATGTTTAGAATTTCTGGGTATCATATGTTCTTTTGGGGGCATTTTCACTGGATATATGTCTCCCTTTTGTTTATGAACTCCTCTGGTGGATAGAATACATGTATCTAGCCTATAAGTCTCATATGGAGGGGTCTGACTGAATTTCTGATTCATTTCTGTTTACCATTTTGTGTCATCTGACTTATTGAATTGAATTGTCATTCTACAGTATGGTTGACCGAGGTCGTGGTAGAGGCCGAGGCCGCAGAGTTACGCAGCCTAAGCCAGCAGCTTCTGTTCCTCCTTCACTACCGGTCCAGCACGAGTGGCTGGTTTTCCCCGAGACAATTCCGGCCCAGTACCGGAATGAGTACATTTCTAGACTCACGCAGCTTCTTCGTATGGAGATCAAGGTGGCCCACACTGCGACGTATCACTGCCCTGATCAATCAGTTGCTGACCCAGGAGTACAGAGGGTCATCTATCGAGAGTTGATGTTGGAGTTTTACTCCACCATTAACTTCAACTCAGTTTAAGCCGTCTACCCTAATCGGCGAGTCATTTCGTTCCATCTGGGGCGGAGAAGGGAGTGTTCCCTCACCGAGTTAAGCTGAAGGTTAGGCCTCTACACCAGAGAGGAGACGGCCAGCCAACACTTCCAGACCTTCCTCCTTGCCTGCCTGCCTGCGAAGCCCGCCTGCTGACTTCCGCCTGACCGAGTTTTGGCATATGATTGCCAACGGGCCGTACATCGCTGCTCGAGCCACGGAGAGAAGTATCCGCGCACTAATCCACCACCTTGTCCACCGCCTGATATCTAATTCTGTCACTAATCACAAGGGCGATGATAAGGTCATTGTCATTGATTTGTTCTTCATGTATTGCTTGCTCACCCCTTGCATACTCTTCAATGTGCCGTATTCGGTTGCGTTCTTTTTGGCTCGCAAGGGCACGGGGCCCAAGCAGGAGAGCCCGTTATGCGGTGGTCAATTCCTCACGTGCCCTGCTAGGTCATATGGGATTTTGACTGTGGCGTCAGAGGCCAGGCTGATGAGGATAGAGCCGCGGCTGATGAGGGAGTACTATCAGGAGGTGATGCAGGTGCTTGAGCGTACGGTGTATGGAGGGATGCTGCGGGTGGAGGATGTTGATGGGAGGAGCAGCTGGAGACTGGGGGAGCCGGGTGAGGGGCGAGAGCCAAAGCAACCACCGCGGAGGAGACGTAGGAAACGTTCTCCGGGTGCTGCTGAGGGGGCTGAGGATGAGGAGCAGGAGACGCCGACCGCCGCATCCGGGATTCATGCTATAGGCACATACTTAGATGATATGCGCCAGTTCATGTATGGTCTACAGCGTTAGGTCCAGTGGCTAGGAGATGTCTATATAAAAGCGGCTCAGCGCTAAGGCCAGATGCCATCCACGCCGTTTCTAGCAGCGCCTACCATGTTTCCAGACTGGCAGACGCGCTTTCCTTCCACCATGCCATCATATGAGGCAGGGCCCTCGGGTTATGGAGGCCGGGAGTCTTCGAAGGATGAGCTGGATGAGTGACTACTAGTACATAGTTTAGTTTTTGTTTATCTTCTGTTTTGTTTTGTTTTGGAAACATTGTAAGTAGCATACATGATGATTGTATATCTATTTTGATTAATCTATGATGATGTTCGTGTTTGAGTTGTGTGGTTCAGATTCCGCTTAAACTGTATGGAGTGTGTGCTTATGCTGGCAGTCAGTTCAGCGCCATATTTTATCACTCTACTTGCCGTTTGAGAGATATACCATAGGGGAGTTAATTTCTAATCTTTTTCTACCCTTTATTTTTATTTTCCTTTGTTGTAATGTACAATGAGGACATTGTATGGTTTAAGTGTGGGGTGGGTGGTTAGAAAAAGATTCTCCATTGCATTTGAGCTTTATTTGAAATCATGAAAATTATGATGAAGTTAGGCTAGAATTTTAAAATTTTGATGTCATTCGAGTAAGAATCAAGTTCCAGTTAAAAATGTCAAGATAAATGATTTGTAAACAAATGGTAAGGCTGTGTTTAGCTTTTATTAATAACCTAAAGTTAATTTGTGTATTATTTTTTAAATCAGCAATGTTGAGCCTTTTTGAATCTAAGCTTGACAAAAATAGGCTGAGTGGAATTTTTCAGTTTTGTACTCATACGCTATGCAAAAAGAAAAGAAAAAAAGCCAACAATGAAAAAAAGAAAGAAGTGAAATATCAGTTGGCATAATAAGTCAAATATGTGGCCTTTGGAACTCGAATTAGTAGGCTCTGAGGGGTGTTTTACACATAACCACCTAAAGCCAACTGGTTTGGGATCAGTTGAGTCGAATGTTCGCTACATGGGTTCCATAGAAAGTCATAGGCTTATATATAAAGAATGAAAGAATAAAAGCATATGTTTATTAAAGCTTGGAAATCTGCAATAAGCTTTGAAGTTGGGGGATTGCTTAAAGGTAAATCAATTGTGTGCTGAATTTATAAATAAGTCGTGAATTAAAGTTTGGTTATTTATGAGGAAAATGATTATTTGAGTGGTGAGAAGTTAAAAAGGATCAATACACAAATATATGTATAATTCTAGATATAATCGTTATGGGTCTGTTTTTAATCATTTGTACTGACATTGGTAAGTAGCGCCTGATTTCTTATAGATTAATGTTGAAAGATTGATTTTCTATGTTTGATTGATTTGCAATTTGCTTGAGGACAAGCAAAGTTCAAGGGTGTGGTATTTTGATATCGTGTTATATATATATATATAAATATATATATATATATTTGTTGCGATAAATTGGTATTTAAACAATTATATTTCTCTAAAATATGACAATTGGTACTTAAAAGTATGTATTTTTTAGTGCAAGGTCTTAATTACTCAATGGCGAGAAGTTTGAGCGAAAAAGACAAAAAAAGCTTCGAGAAATAAAAGAATATCATAAAGTCTGAAAAGTAGAGGACGCGACGTGTCGGAGAGATTAACGCGACGCGTTCCTTTGAATTATGGCAATCTTGTCGGGCAAGAAATGAAAGACGCGACGCGTCCAAAGGTCAAACACGATACGTTTCTGGCTGGAAATCATCTTGATAAATAGCCTTGTTTTGTTCCAAAACAAGGATCCCAACTCTTCCAGCTGGCCCTAGACGATCCAAGGCGACGATTTTGAAGCTCTAGAGCAGATTTCTTGAAGATAGCTTGGAGATTAAGCCTTTGGGAGCAAGGATTGAAGACTTACACCATAGATTCTCACATTGGTTTGCTTTTCATCATGTTTAGCTTTCTGATTATGAGTTTTTCTTGCTGTATTCCTCTGATTATGGGCTAAGTCCCTGTTATCTCTACTTGGACATGATAACCTTTGATAATTAGTGTGATTTCAATGCTTGGATGATGCTTAATGATATATTTGTTATGTTTTAGCTTGTTCAAAGATCCAAGTGTAATAAAGTTTTGATTTTTATCCCTAGACTTAGTTTTCATACGTTGTATTATCATTCTTCCTTTGATTACTTGTATTATGGATTTCTATGACCATTAAGATTCATAAATAGTGACTGACCATATCCTAGGGTTAGGTTTAAAGCTTGAAAATTTATTGTGCTTGCAATTGTCTTTGATGACCATTCATTGGTAAATGATTGATTTTGTGAAATTAACAAATCAATAGGATAAGTCTAGCATAATTCAAATCAGTTTGTCTAGTTTACAAGTTAATTAATTCCATGAACATTGGGTTGATTTCTTTGAAAGTATAAAGCTAGTGAGTCTGACCATGAGATCTAGCCACTTTAGAAATCGGTATGTTGTTAGGTGTTATCCATTGCACTTGCGTTGAAATCCACTGTTTTGATAAGGGAGGCTATTGTCCGGGTAGAAATACTTTGCTTCTAATTGATTAAAATCCTAGTTTATTCGACTTTTTGCTTTCTTAGCTTCTAAATCAGAATTTCTGGTAATTTTAGGATATGGTTTGAATTTGTTACTCTTTACTGATAAACTGCCAATTCCCCCTGTTTACTGCTTTTTAGTTTAATATTAGTTGGATAATTAGTTTAATTATATCTATAATCATACATGTTCCCCGTGAGTTCGACACCCGTACTTATTTTCTATACTGCTACACGATTTGGTACACTTGCCAATTGTGTTCGTACTTAAAATATATACGGTTTTTATAAATTTAAAACTGGTACGAATTTTGCACATCAGATATGGTCTATGGCAAAAGGGGGAGACACAAAGTGCCCATGAGTGCTGAAATAGGTGTTACCACAACAACCATCACCAAAAAAACACACATAGACCATACCACTACCACACCCCACAATATAACACAAACCTAAACCCAAGACAACCAAGAAACAGCCCTTGACTAGGTGTTTATACGAATTGATGGAGCGTATACCAAAAGCTACATCACAAAATGAAGACGAATATTAACCTCCTATGGGCTTAAAAAATATAATAACATGAAATATTAATAATTACTAACCTAATTTTCTAGATGGACATTTTCTTTAGAAATAGGACAAATTATAAAATATCACATTGATTCATCTTTGGAGGATAAATAAATTAAAAATCAATATTTCTTTTACTGCTCCTATGGATTGAACCTCATGTTTATCTAAGTGTACCCCCTAATCCTTAAAAATTTTCGTATGACCATTCTCCAAACATTTCTTTCTCTCTAATGGGACATGCAAGACAAATAGCACTGCCACTACCTTTGAAATACATAGTTGTACCAAAACTAAAAGGAATACATAACCTTGGTGTATTGCACAGCAAAAGTCTCCACCCTTGTAACACAATGTAATTATACAAACTAGTTAGTTATTTAGTTAGAAAATTAGCTAACCTTTCTCTATTGTATATATACGTACCTAAAAGTCAGAAATTAGTAATGAAATACAATACTCTCTTTTACCCAATTCTCCCTTTAAACAACTTTATGGTATCAGAGCTAGAGTCTGATATTAGTAAATGTCAAAGATCTATGGAAATTTCACACAATTCATACTATGGTTTGATTTGTTATCTCAAAGAAATCAATAAAATTCAACTACTCTATTTCAAATCCAAATTTTCTTGATCATGGAAACAATTTAAAGTTCTAGATCTGTTAGTCCTTTTATTTGTATGTATTCCATTCCTAAAGAAGCTTTCAAAGAAAGCAACTCAAGGTGTAATATCCTATTCTTTTATAAACTGTTCTGATCGTCAATCTGAAGAAAGAAGCCCGTAGTTCATCTGAAGATTAGTTCTGAAGTGAATGTCAGCTGAAGTTTGTCTTCAGTCATCAGAGGCTCTTCTAAACTGAAGATACATCTGACAACCAGAATCTTCCTATTATGTAAAGTGCACGATTTGCGCATTCTGAAGGAGCTCGAAATGGAAATCTTGTTTTCTGTTCCTAATTATGTGTAGAACGGTACACGTGTAAATAAATTAGATGGTCAGGATTAGTTTACTTAGCCTTTAAATACCTGCTCGATTAACGAGAAAAGGTTAAGCGTTTGTTCGCTAATTTGCATTCAAGTCTGTACTTGAATTTAGTTTGTACTCGGTGCTCAAGTTTGTTCTTGTGCACTCTTTGAAGTTTGGTTATTAATATAATCCTACTTTGAAAACTTTCGTGTGCTCGTTGCTTTAATACTATTTCCACAATTTGATTTTATTCATAGTTAGTTTTATTCATATTCGGGAAAAGCAATTGGTATTAGAGAAGGTTCTAATTTAATCTATAAATTAGTGATCTGTTCAACATGTCGAAGTTTGATTACATTGATAATGGCTCCTCTGCCAAACCACCAAAGTTTTCAATCGAACATTTTTCCAGCTGGAAAAACAGAATGCTTTTGTACTTAGAAAATCTTGATTGCAACTCTCTTGTTGTTTTGGAGGAAGGTCCTTATATTCCTCAAACCATCTCCATGGAGACTGGTTCTGCTTAAACCTCCATTCCCTCTCCTCCGAAACCAAGATCTCAATGGACAGAGAAGGAGAAGAAGCTTGTGAGTCTGGATGCTAAGATACGAAACAGTATTGTCATTGCCTTACCTAACGAAATATGTCATACTGTTTGTAACCTGAAAACAGCTAAGGATATGTGGGAGAGCATCTGCATATTGTTCGAAGGAACTGTTGATGTTCGTGACAACAAGAAGACAAACATCATACGCAAGTATGGAAGTTTCTGTGCTAAAGACTCAGAGTCTCTCACTGAGGTCTACACAAGGTTTACATGTCTACTGAATGACATGACTAAAGTTGGAGTTGTCAGAGAGCAATTCCAAATACATAACAGATTTCTGGATTCCCTCCCATCTGAATGGGACACCATGTGCATGATCATGAGAACCAACAACATGCTCAGGGACATGAACATACGTAAGCTATATGGAATCTTGCTGAATGATGAACAGACTCGCATTCAGAAAACTGATTTGAAGAAGGCCTTTAAGAAAACTCTGGCCCTTGTTGCTAAAAATCCTTAAAGAGTCAAGTACAAGCAAACTGAAGACTCTGATTCTTATGATGAGCCTCAGATAAATAAAGCTGAGGAGGAAGAAAGGTCTGATGATGACGGTACCGAAAAAACTTTCATCATGAAAAATTATAAAAAGTTTCAGAAGTTCAAGTCTGATGGGAAGAGAAGATTTGATAAGACGTTCTCATCAGAGAAAAAGGGCTCATCTGAAGGGTCCAAGAATGAGTGCTTCAAATGTGGGAAGCCTGGTCATTATGCAGCCGATTGCTATGTGAAGGAGACCTCCTAAAATCCTAAGAAAGGGTTTCCTTCTAAGGCTGATAAATACAAAAATAAATATAAAGCCCTCAAAGCTTCAAATGAAAGGAAGATGGAAAAGGCAATGATAGCTGATGACCTTGGCTGGACTGATTCTGAAACTTCTTTGGATGAAGAAGAAGAAAATGAAGTCAGAGGTAAATGTCTGGTGGCTGAAGAAATCCTTGGAACTTCACATCCTGAAATGTGCTTGATGGCCACAGAAAGCAAGTTCAGCAAAGATCTGGTTGAGGCTGAAAAACTAAGCTCGGCAGAAGGATGGAATCCCACCATGATGTATAAGGTATCGAATTTCAAAAATTATTCAATGAATGAGAAGGATGATATGTTTGCTTATTTGTGTTCTGATCTGACAATTGCACATAACAATCAAAACAAATCTAAACAAACTATCACCAAGCTCACCTCTGAAATAAATGTCATCAAAAAAGAAAATGAGCAATTTCTTCAAGAGTCTTGTGTTTTAAAGAATCATCTCGAATTTTTAACAAATGAACTCAAAAATGTGAAAATAGATTTGCAAGACTCTAACGAAAAAGTGAAAGATCGTCAGTCGATTATTGATCTTTGTTTGAGTCCAAATAAAATAGCATTTGAGAGTATAAATCATCAGATGATAATTCAAAGAGAAAGAGTGGGCATAGGACACATTAAAC
Organism: Dittrichia graveolens; assembly: GCA_038502395.1. NCBI lineage: Eukaryota > Viridiplantae > Streptophyta > Magnoliopsida > Asterales > Asteraceae > Dittrichia > Dittrichia graveolens. The sequence goes on from JARJIL010000003.1 coordinate 72,334,465, forward strand.
AAGCTGCTGATTTCAGCAAAAAGTGTAAAAATGTCGATGAAATGATTTTTAATGACATAAGTATTAATGATGTTGGAAATCAAAATCTACTTAAAAAGAGATTTACCAAATCTGAAGTTGTAAATCCAAGCTTTTCTGAAAGAACAAATTCTGAAATTAGAAATCTTCAACTTCCTACTGAGTATGATACTCTTGCCAACGAAACTACTGAACCAATCACTGAAATACCCATTACACCAAGTCCTACCGAAACCCATCCTGAAGTTATGTCTGTAACCCCAACTGAAACCCAACCTATAGTCGTGACTGAAACCTGTACTGCAACCCTCGACCAATCTTCATCTAATTCAGTTGGTGAAATATCTTCTGAAATCAAAATAACCGAGTCATCTAACTCAAGCTTTCTTCCTGAAGCGAGTGTCTTCTACGACATTATCATTCCCATGATTTCATCAACTGAAAAATCATCAGTTGAAACCTTACAATCCAAAGCTAAAAATTCAAATCCCTCCAAAACCAAAAATAGTGATGAATCCTTTGCTTTGCCCGTATCCAAACTCAAAGAAGTTAAGGATTTTCTTTTCAAAGTTTTAAAGTTAATTGGTGAAAAAGAGAAGAAAAATAAAAAGATTAAGGCAAAGAATTCTAAATCCACTCGGAAATGCTATAAATGTGGAGTAAGAGGTCATGAAGCTACTTCTTGTTCTAATGAAAACAAGATCTCGAGTTGCTCTTGTAAGCAGTGTGTCTTGGAGCCCAGTAAAGTTTGGCCTCTTCAAATGAACTAATCTTTTCAATTATCTGTGTAGGGCGTTCAGCATGATAACATTTGGTACCTTGACAGTGGATGCTCAAGGCATATGACCGGATGTAAGTCCCTACTGAATGGGGTTCCAGAAGCAAATGGCCCCAAGGTCACTTTTGGTGGAGGAAAATGTGGCAAAATTGATGGCTATGGTTATCTCAACCAAGGCTCAGTCAACATTAAGAATGTTGCCCATGTGACAGGACTTGAACACAACCTGATCAACATCAGTCAGTTGTGTTATGTAGATTATGAAGTGCATTTCAAGAAGACCAAAGGTTCAATCTTTAACAAGAAAGGAAAAGAGCTCTTACAAGCAAAAAGGAAGGGTAACATGTATGTTGTTGATTTTAACTCTGCCACCTCTGAAAGAGATACTTGCTTCTTTTCAGAAGCTGATTCCAAAGTTAACTGGTTATGGCACAAAAGGCTATCTCATCTCAACTTCAAAAACATCAGCAAACTCTCTAAGCTTAAGCTTACCAGAGGTCTACCGTCAGTTCGGTTTTAGAAAGACAAGTTGTGTCATGCATGTGAGAAAGGAAAGCAAAAGAAGTCGGTTTTCAAATCAAATCATTGCAACCAAGTTAACTCCACCTTTCATCTCTTACATATGGATCTCTTTGGTCCTGTCAGTTCTCCTAGCATGGGAGGAAAGAAGTATACTCTGGTTGTAGTTGATGAATACACCAGGTTCACATGGTTATTTTTCTTGCGTAACAAAAGTGATACTGCTGAAGTTCTGATGAGCTTTATACGCCATGTTCAAAGACAATTTAACACACAAGTTAAACAGCTTCGCAGTGATCATGGGACAGAGTTTAGAAACTCTACCCTCCAAGACTTATGTGATGAAAATGGCATCATCCAAAACTTCTCAGCTTCATATACACCTCAGCCAAATGGGGTTGCTGAAAGAAGAAATAGGACCCTGATAGAAGCAGCCAGAATGATGCTAGCTGAAGCATCTCTGAAAGGTCATTTCTGAGCTGAAGCTATTAACGTTGCTTGCTATACGCAAAACATGTCTATCATTGTGAAGTGCCACAGCAAGACTCCTTACGAGTTACTTTATCTGAAGTCACACAATGTCGGATACTTCAAAGTCTTTGGAAGTACATGCTTCATCCTGAATACCAAAGATCAGAAAGCAAGTTTGATCCCAAAGGAGAACAAGGAGTGTTCTTAGGCTATTCTGATATCTCGAAAGCATATCGGGTTTTTCTTCCCAAAAAGAACTTTGTGGTTGAAACAATAAATGTTACCTTTGATGAATTCAATGCAGAGTCAACCCCCAATCATACTGATCAAATTGTTTCCGATGAATTTGATGCTCTTCTACAAGAGTCATTTAATGATGATTTGGATGACTATTCTCAGGAGGTAAATACTGACGATAATGTTGTTTCTGCTAATGTGAATCAGGTCACTGAAGATCTTTTGGAAACAAATAACTCCTCTGATGATGAACAACAGGATCAAAAACAAAGGGTCACGAAATGGACTCGAGCTCATCCCATCACAAATGTGATTGGTGATCCAAATACTTGTGTGCAAACTCGAAAGGCAACCACGTTTGCATTCTGCATGTTCTCTGAATTTATATCACATGTCGAACCAAAGAAAGTCGATGAGGCTCTGAAGGATCCGAACTGGGTGGTCGCTATGCAAGATGAGCTTAATGAATTTGAAAGGAACAAAGTGTGGACGATGATTGACCCACCTGAAGACAAGTCCATTATTGGCACAAAATGGGTCTTCAGGAACAAACGTGATGAAAATGGGTCAGTTGTGCGTAACAAGGCCAGACTAGTTGCAAAAGGCTACTGTCAAGAAGAAGGAATAGATTATGATGAAACGTTTGCTCCAGTTGCTCGTTTGGAGGCAATACGTATGTTCTTAGCTTTTGCAGCCTTCAAGGGATTCAAGGTCTTTCAGATGGATGTCAAAAGTGCCTTTCTGAATGGGGAACTTCAAGAAGAAGTATTTGTTCAGCAACCTCCTGGATTCGAATATCCCAAGTTTCCACACTACGTTTATAAGCTCGACAAAGCCCTTTATTGATTGAAACAGGCTCCGCGTGCCTAGTATGATACTTTGTCCACTCATCTTCTGAAAAATGGATTTCAGAGAGGGAACATCGATAAAACTCTATTTCAGTGTAGTGAAAAAGGTGAACTCATTCTAGTTCAAATTTATGTCGATGATATTATCTTTGGTTCTACTGACAATCATCTATGCAAGAAATTTGAGAAAATTATGTCAGAAAAGTTCAAAATGAGCATGATGGGAGAACTAAATTTCTTCCTTGGGCTTCAGATAAAGCAATCTGACCAAGGAATCTTCATTAATCAAGGGAAATATGTCAGACTTACTCAAGAAGTTCAACTTTTCAGACTCCTCCCCTATGAAAACTCCCATTATTCCAAAGACCAAGCTTACCGCTGATCCGAATGGGAAAGCAGTTGATCTTCCCACATTCAGAAGGATGATCGGATCCTTACTATATCTGACGGCCAGTCACCCTGATATTATGTTCTCCACATGCCTATGTGCAAGGTTTCAGGCGAACCTAAAAGAATCACATCTGACGGCTGTCAGACAAATTTTCAAATACCTGAAAGGTACTCCTGAACTTGGGCTATGGTATTCCAGAGACTCCGGCTTTGAACTAATTGGATTTTCAGATTCAGATTATGCCGGATGTCAGATTGATAGGAAAAGTACTACCGGTGGGTGTCAGCTACTAGGTGGAAAACTAGTAAGTTGGCAAAGCAAGAAACAGAACTCCATTTCTCTATCCACCGCTGAAGCTGAATACATTTCAGCTGGGAGTTGTTGCGCACTAGTTCTATGGATGCAACATCAGCTCGCTGACTATGGTATCTCCTTTCAGCGCACTCCCATCTATTGTGATAACACAAGTGCTATTGCCATCTCTAATAATCCAGTGCTCCATTCTCACACAAAGCACATTGATGTTCTCCATCACTTTATTCGCGATCATATAGCCAAGAATGAAATTGAGCTTCGTTTCATCTCCACTGAACATCAGCTGGCTGACATCTTCACAAAAGCCTTAGATGAACACCGGTTCAATCAACTGATTGCAGAAATAAGAATGCTAAATCCTTCAACTATATAGCTATTTCAGGTAAGTTTGTTTGTTACTGTTCATTCTTTCTTGTCACATTTAATGCTAGCCACCCTAATAGCTAAGCTTGAATAATTACTTTTACCCTGCCTCTCTCTGACTGTCAAATCATCTCTGAAGCGTAATCATGAGTAAATTTCTTTATAAACATCCAAAGATTTTCTTTCCTTTTTCATCTTCTGCAAATCAAGACACGATTCAAAGAAAATCTTTCACTTTCTCAACAACTCATGGAATTCACAATCACCTTCGTTTTCTTCCCAGTATGCTATGTCATCACCGTTCGAATCCCTGATGAAGGGATAGGGATTGAAGTTTCTTCTCAAATATTCGTGTTATCATAAACATGATGTATTTTTTTTGGCAGTCTATGTAAATCGTGATTAACATCATGTAATCATCTTTTGTTCAGATATGGTATTAGTAATTTCCAAGCTTAACTATTATTCTTGTTGGCATTATGTTCTTCTTTATTCTTTATTTTTTCTGTCTTTCGTCTATTTTTTTTTGTTAAGATGAAAATTTCAAATGCAAAGTTTGGATTTTTTTTTCCTTTGCATTGTGGAATTTTTATCTTCCTACTAATGGTTTGTTGTTGAAGTTTAGATAGTTCCATGATAACACTGGATAAATTGGTTTACCCAATAACTGTTTGACATCACAAAAGTTATCCTTGCGTAATTTCCGGCTTCACGCGCTTATTTTCACCCTAGATTTACTCAACCGCCAAGATTGATTCAGTTTAAACCCTTTTAAAGCACAACATCCCCTCTTCAAGTTCTTTACCTATAACTCATCTTCTCTAGCTATCTCCCTTGTTCAAAAGCAAAACCAACTCTTGTGCTAGAATCAATGGCCCCCAAAATTGCTTCCGCAAACGTAACTCTTCCGTCTGATGTTATCCCCAAAATCCCATTGGAATCCATCTGTTTCAAAGACAACAATTTCGCCGCTGACCTGACCATCCCTTCGTCTTCCTCACCACTTCACCAAATTATGACCTATCTTCGCAACTGCCATTGAACGTTGCTCTCTCTGGAAAGGTTCCAATGTTTGAAGAACACCTCTGTGAAATCTGGATGACCGTTGAAGTCATCAAACCCAAAACCTCTAGCCAAAGTATTCACTTCAGTATGCTCTCTGGTAGCAAGTTTGCAGAAATCACCACGAAGTTTCTTGCATCTGTTCTTCATCTTCCTCGCCGGGAACTCACCTCATTCACTACCAACGCTAAGGAGCTGCTCTTCTCCTTCTTTCAGTATGCCGAGGAGCACAAGGTCAAAGGTAACTCTATGGTTCGCACTCGTCTTCCAAAGGAGTGGAACTGTCTGATTGCTCATCTGAACTTCTGTATGACGAGCAATACTAGTGGTCTTGACCAAGTCAATGAAGCTGTTCTGAAAATGGCTTATGCCATTATCCATGGTCATACCATTGACTTCGCTGAACTTATCATGGAGAGTCTTGTGGTCTCACTGACAGCACGAACAAGGTCTCAACACATTCCTTTTCCCAGGTTTGTGTCATTGGTTATCTACTCACTGTTACCACTTGAAGCATACAATTCTCCATCGGTTTTACTTCCATCTCCTTCCCTACCGGGGTCAGTATGTATAGGTTCCTTGTCTGCCTTCAACCCATCACTGACTGCCCCAATGCTTGCACTAGTCTCACTGAAGCCTTCTCCTGCCATTCCACCACCTTATTCAGGTTTATCTTCTGAAGCTGCCCCTTCCAAACCTCAACCCCAAATACCTCAGTCCTCTCCATCGAAAACAAAGAAAAGGAAGCTGAAGTCCACCACAACTAAGCCATCCACCAACCCTTTAGCCATACCCAAATCCACCACTAAACAACCAACCACCGCTCACCCGCTAAGATCACTCTCTAAACGCCACAAACCCAACATGCCCTCCAATCCCATCATCTCTCACTATGCTTCAAGTGAGGATTCGCCTGATGATACCCCGCTGATTCTTCGCAAAACTTAGCTTCACTCATCAAAATCCGCAGAAGCTGTTCAGGTAAGATCTCCTTTACTTAAATTCTCTAAACCAAGTCTGACTGATGAAGAGACAGCTCAAACCCAAGCTGTCCCTGAAGTCCCACTTTTACTATCACAAGTTCAGGACACTGACAAACACCAGTCAGCCGAGACTTCCTCTATACCCACCATTGAGTCTGCCAGCACACCCACTGCAACTCAGGTACCACCAGAACTGGGAACATCCATTCCTGTTTCTGCTGAACTTCCCCCTCTATCCCTTAATGTATCAGTAAACCCAACTAACACTACGGATATCGACCAAGCACATGATGAGTCAGTACCCAAACCGGCTGACACTGATGCTCGGCCCCTCACCAATGATGAAACTACAATTCCAAGAGTTTCGGAGGTCTAACAAGTTGATGATTCTTCATTTCACCCTGGAGATGATACTGCACCCAAATCCCTTGATGTGTCACAAAACCCCACTGACACTATGGATTCAACTAGGGCAGATGATTTATCAGTTTCACACCAAACTGAGAGTGATGCCCAACCTTCCCTTATCAATGACACTGAAGTTCAACCTCCTTCAGTCGACATTCCTATTGCTAATGAAGACACAGTCTTAAACCAGACTGTAACTTAAGCAAATGAGCCGCAGGCCCCTGATGCATTAGTTACTCCTCCTGATGCTATGGCCTCCCCATCTCTCCTAAACACCTTGTTTGACATCCCTTTTCCTGATACAACTGTCAATCCTTTTGATGATAGTGATGCTTTTGATTTTCTTCAATCGCCCAAATCTATACATTCTCAAACCTCTGAGCCTTCAATAGACATTGCTTCCTCATTAGAAAGTCTATCTGAACTTGTTCTCTTTGTCTCTAATTCCGTTAAGACTAACACTTTTCAGGGACACTGTGTCGCCAACAATCAAGCCAAGCTTAAAACTGAGCTCAAATCTCTTGTTGAGTCTATCAAAACTCAGTTCACCACCTCACCCAAACCATTGATCGAAAGAATCTGATCCTTCATGGGTTGTACTCGACCCTTCACCATCTTATGAAAACGATAGCTGATTCTGCCACTATTGAGTTTGCTAAACTTAACACTCAACTCTCTACTCTCTCCACCTCTGTAAATTCTATTTCCTCTAAGGTTGACAACATCCATGCTGTCAATCTTTCTGAAAGTGCAACTCGTCAGTTGCATGAATTGTTTGCTCCTTCCTTCTCTGGCCTTTCAAGAGATATTTCGGCCTTGTCTCACTCAGTAGAAGCTTCAGGAATCTCTGTAGCTTCTAGGGAGGAGAAAGTTCGAAAACAGTCCAAAATCTGCCAGATTATAAGAAGGAAGGCTACTGCTGATCGGAAGATAATCAAATGGGATAAAAAGCATTCACGTGCTGAATACTTACAAAGATTAGAAGAGGAAGTTGCTCATCTAAAAGCCACTGAAGAAAACAAGAATAATGCCTTGATTGATTTTGAGGCCAGTTAGCCAAAGCTAAAGAAGCTAAGGCACTTGCTGAGGGGGAGCTTAAGAGTCTCCTTGATCAAAGAAAGGCTGAAGCTGAACTTATCAGTTCAGAACTAGATGGAACTGAATGTCAGCAAATCATAACTGAAGCCAAAGCCTCTCAGATTCCCAGTCAATTAGCTGCTCCTTCATCTAGTGGTCAGCCAAACCAATCTGATAAAGGTAAAGGGAAAATGGTGATAGTCTCTTCAGATGATCAGATGAGTAAGGGTATGTATGAATTAAGTGACTCAGATGACGAAAATCCAAGAGTAAAAGACTTGAAAGTAGCTGATGAACTTGGCAGAATAGCAGAAGAGAAAATGGCACTTGAAGAGCTTGTTGCGAACCAAATTGATCTATCTCCTTTCAATCATCAAAAACAGATTCAGGAAAACATTGAAGCTGAAAAAGCTTTAATTGAGGAGAAGAAAAGAATCATGGAAGAAAAGCAAGAAAAGTGGCTAAGCTCTCGACATCAAGGAAGGCATTCTAATAAAATCACTGCAATAAAACTAAAGAAGGTAAATAATGAAATTCTCTTGACTGTTCAGCGCAAAAATCTTCCTCTCTTCAGCATACAATCTGTCAAGGATGTTTAACTCAATTATGTTGTGTCCGAATGGAATGAAATTCTTGCTTGTTTATCAAAACGCAAGCAAACTGATGATGTTAAGTTCATTCAACGAGAGATCAACAAAGTAATTGAATATTATGAGTAAGAAGTAAAGAAGAGGGGATCTGATGCAACTGTCATGCCACAGAAAGAGAAACCCACTCGAGCTGAAAAGTTAAAGTTTCAAAGAGGGAGGCTCACTCTCAAGAAATCTCAGCAACAAATCTTGGAGCTGATATCTATTGGAGAGCTTCCAAATTGCAAAGGCTTCGACACCACGTTGCCTCCTAGCTTCATTCCTGAAGTGGGTAAAGTTCTCTCAAATCCGAGGGGATTCTATTTTCTTGATGCATATGACAAGATTCGTTTTCAGAGAGTTTCAGACTTTGCCAAGGCTGACTGGCTTCATCTGAGATCTCTTCGATACTTCATAGATAATAAAGATCCAAAAGTCAAAGACATTTTGGTGGAATACTTGAAGCAATTGAAGCTCAAAGCTCCAAAGGAATCTTCTCCTCAAGAGTTCAAACCGGATATGTAGAATAGTAATTCTTTATTCGTTATTCTTCCTATTCATTATTCAATTTGTAAATAGTCATGGATTATAAACAAATAGGGGGAGATTGTTAGTCCTTTTATTTGTATATATTCCATTCCTGAAGACGCTTTCGAAGAAAGCAACTGAAGGTGTAATATCCTATTCTTTTGTAAACTGTTCTGATCGTCATCTGAAGAAAGAAGCCCGTAGTTCATATGAAGATTAGTTCTGAAGTGAATGTCAGCTGAAGTTTGTCTTCAGTCATCAAAGGGTCTTCTAAACCGAAGATACATATGACAACCAGAATCTTCCTGTTATGTAAAGTGCACGATCTGCGCATTCTAAAGGAGCTCGAAACGGCAATCTTGTTTTCTGTTCCTAATTAAGTGTAGAACGGTACACGTGTAAATAAATTAGATGGTCAGGATTAGTTTACTTAGCCTATAAATACCTGCTCGATTAATGAGAAAAGGTTAAGCATTTGTTCGCTAATTTGCATTCAAGTCTGTACTCGAATTTAGTTTGTACTCGGTGCTCAAGTTTGTTCTTGTGCACTCTTTGAAGTTTGGTTATTAATATAATCCTACTTTGAAAACTTTCTTGTGTTCGTTTCTTTAATACTATTTCCGCACTTTGATTTTATTCATAGTTAGTTTTATTCATATTCGGGAAAAACAAGATCTCTTGAAGATTTAACAAGTTTCTTCATATCTCTCGAAGATGTCTAGACTAGAAACCCAAAATAGTATTGAAGATTTTTAATTCCATCAATCATCCCCTCTACTTTCACCAAAATAACCATTCACTATTGATTTTGATCTTGAAAAATTTAGCTTGAAAATTATGGTACATGGACAACATCTATGACTATTGCCTTGAATGCCAAAAACAAACTCAAAATCATCAATGGAGATTTCAAGGAACCAGAACTTGGATCAAATTAGAAACCATTGGGAGAGAGCAAATGACATCATTATCTTATGGATTTAAAATACTATATTAGATCGGGTTGGTAACATAGTATTGTATAATCTACAGCAAGTATTTGGAAAGAATTACATGATCACTATTTACAATTAGATGGTCACATAAATTTTCAGGTCACAAATGAAATTGTTCAGTTACAACAAGGAAATGAAAATATTGAATCATATTATCACTAACTCAAAGGTTGTTTATGGAATGAATTAGATGCCCTTGAAGCTCCTATATGCATGTACATGCAAATGCAATGGTGAAAATGGAAAAATGATTGGTGAAAGGACATGAGAAAAAGATTAATTCAGTTCTTAATGGGCTTAGATGAAAGCTACGCAAACATTAGACCATAAGTATAGCATACCATTTACCTCTTTCTTATCAAAATATCACATTATCTCCATATCACTTTTTCCTCCCATTTCTCCCTCTTACCCAAAACCCAAGTATAGTCAAACAAAACTAACCCAATATTTTCCTCCCCTCTTACACTACAAAAAACAAAACCAAAAAAAATGTCAGGTGAGATCCGGTGAGATCCGTTGGGGAAACCGTCTCCCTACCCGAAGGTAGGGCGTACAGGTGTTCTCGACTCACCCGATGAGCAACCGGCAAAGCGCGAAGGCTCTTAGCTCATCCCATACGGGTGGCCTTAGAGGCTAAAATTTTCTTACTACAACTACTTCATGTTGTATCCAAGGCCTATAACATGCTAGGACAAGAAGAAAGACAAAGGGAAATTCAAAAGCAACCATCTACATCCCCATCAACTTGAACACACGTGGGCCTAATTTTCAAAATCAAAAGACAACTAAGAATCCACAATCTAACAGAAACTAAAAGTCTATCTAAAGATAAATGTGGTGAGTGATCGTAGAGAGACGAAGAGTCGAGAGAGATATAGAGAGATATGGTCAAGAGAGAGGTGTAAAGAGATAGTCGAGAAAGAAAGCTTAGATAGAGGGGTGATGTTGTTGGGAATTTAAAATGAGGATTAATTATCATACTACCCATCTTTTTTTTGAATTTCCTTCTAAGAGCAAGGGGTGTGGGTTGAAGCATGGTATTTGCATGCGTACTTGTCATGCAGTACCGATGCCAAACACGACCCCCCATCAATTGGTACCGAAGCATATAATATTTCTCAGCATTTGGTCACCGAATGAGAGAGAGAAGAGAGAAAGAGAGAAAACATGAGAAACAAAGAGAGAAAAGAGGAGACTGGAGACAAGGGAGAGAAGAGAACTTATTTTTTAATAAAAAAACCTTTAAAGTATGTGAAGTATGTAAGCGTGGGTAGTACTTGAATCTAAGCATGTTTGAAGCATGAAGTGAGTTATGCTAACGTGGTATTGAAACATGAAATGGTTCAAACATGTACACCCCATTTTTTAATAAAAACCTTTATCTAGCCATTTTTTCAAGAGAAGGAGGGGTAGTTATGATAATTATTACTAGAAGTTTTGTAACACCCGCAAACCCGAGCTAGTCATTAGCAGGTAGGTGGTACATGTTTACGTGTGTTTTATTTATTAATTATGTGATTATATTATATAATTAGTAATCTTGATAATCTAGTTAATTAATTAAATGAATTAATTAATTATGAAATGGTATGTATGCATGAGGTATGTAAGTATGCTTGCATGTGTATATGTAAGTAAATAAGTATGTATGTAAGTATGGTGGTATGTATGTATGTAAGTAAGAATGGATAACAATGTGTTAGGACACCTCCTACTTTGATGTTTGCAAAAGGCTGTGTACGTGTGTATGTATATTGATAAGTCACATCCTCATTTTCTTGAAAGATTGAAAGGTTTTTGTGTGTGTAAACTTTGTGAAGAAGAAAGCTTGTAACTTACAAACTTGAAGTTTTGAACTTGAGGATTTGTGATTGTTAATTCAAGAAAAAGGTTAGTAATTGTTCCATATGTGTTTAGATGAAGATTTATGATAGTTTTACAATATTTTTACTGAGTTTGATGTTGATTATGTTTAGAACACCATTGTTGATAAATATGAAGCTTTTAGAAGCTTAATTGAATAGTGGGTTTTCATAGTTTTGTTGTTTTAATTGGATTTGAGGTGTCTATGATGTTTGTACACATGATATATGAAGTTTATATATGTTTTAGAAGTGTTTTGGTTTGAATTCAGACTTGGGTTATGAATTAAAAGATATATAAGTCGGCTGGATATTGAAGAAGAAGAAGAAGAAGATGTTGCAGGTATAGACGTGACGCGACACGTCCATTTGGGGGAAGAGACGCGTTCCCGACTAGATCCGACTTTTACATATTTTGATCCGACCTTCGAATAATTGATTCGTCCGACCCATTGATCCGACCTTTGATCCGACTCTCGTATGGTGGTCAGACTGTCGGATGGTGGTCCGACATTCATATGTTGAGATCCGACTTTCGCATGGCACTACGCGACGTATCCGTTACTTGGACGTGACGCGGCTGCAAATTTTCAGAATTATTGTTGTTTGTTATTTCTTTGATGTTGTATGCTATATATATGTTCATATGTGGATCTAGCCTATTGTATTTGAGAAATAGAGATATAAATATATGTGGATGGATATATTTATGAACCAGAGACTGATTTTGCTATTGTTGTGTTTTCAGGAAACACAAAGGCTAGTAACATTAGACTTCTGAGTGCCGCGTTTGAGAACTAGAGGTGAGTGAATGTTAACTCACGGATGGTAAAGATTATGGTTGATATGATTGATGTGATGCATGAGTATATATGTTATTGTTAGACTATTGAGTCTGATGTTTGTTGATTGTTGAATTAATTATCTGATTGCATGATTATTTGGCCGATACGCACTCTTTGGATGATATTGAGTTGCGTTTGAAAAGTCAGCTATACGTAGAATTGGGTTGGGCTCATTTGTTGATTGGTTAAACAGTTGTAGTCCTACTGGAGCATGCGTTGTTTCAGAGGGGAATTTGACTGTGCCAATTCAGCGGATGGCTATCGGTAAACTTTTGCTTTGGTCGCCATTGGTTGTAGGTTCTGCGCCGAATTGCCAGTCTTTTTTATTATGTGGTTACATGCTTTTGTATTGATTGTTGATGTTTTATTTCGTGTTTTTCTTCTTCTCACTTAGCTTTGTGCTAATTCCCCACATTTGATTGCTTTTGCAGGTTTGTGAGTTGGTGGTGTTTGTAGAAGTAAAGCTTGACCCCACTCTGATATGTGTTTTAGATTGAAACGAGCCATTTTTTTTTGTAACCCAACGAAGGATACAATGTTGTATATGAAAATAGATGTTTTGTGATTGTAAATATTCGCACTTTATGAAAAGTATGTTTGTTTAAAAAGCTTCCGCAACGTATTTTAAAAAATGGCTTAGGATTTTCTAGTGTTACAAGTTTTAATAGGAAACTATGATGGGTTTTATTAAAACTGTACAGGGGTCCAAAGTTTCACCGTTTGGGTATTTAAAAAGACATTAGCAACTAGAAAGTAACAAATTTGATTTACCACTGGAGTCTAGGAGAAAGAATTTAGAGCATGGGATGCCCAAGCATGACAAATCAGTGCCACATCATTATAACCCCCTCATGTTTCAATCATGCTTAAACCCCCATGCTACCCATGCTTCGCACACTTTAAAAATTTATTACAAAAAAAAACTTTTTCTCCCCTTTTCTCTATTTCACTCTCATCAGTATTCAACTACTAAATGAATTGAGTTTTTTTCTGTACCAAATGAAGGGGGTGGTGTTGCCCTTGGTACCGCTTATCCACCTAAGCATACCATTTGGTTGCTTCAACAATACCCCATGCTCTTAGGATGCCAAGATGTCAGAGGGCCCCACTTGCAACGACTTCATGTTTTTTTCAAGGTAAACAAACGTTAAAGCGATAACCGACGGTCTTTCACATTGCAGGTTTCTATCCTAGGCTTAAAATTGTGTTGAACATGAACACATATATATACTACCCTTATATTTTTTGGAGTCCTTACAAAATTTGTGCTGTACACGGTTGGTTTGCCAGTAGAGGCCCAAAACTAGTTTGTAAATATATCAATGTAACATATAATGCTTACAAGGTCTTTGTAATTCTATACGATAGACTGATAGTAAAAACTTTAATGTTTTGTTTGTATTTTAAAATAGGGTTTTATTTTAAAGAAGCATCTGCGGGCACACAGACGTTTCTCATAAGCTTGTTTATTTTTTCAAAGAAACATCCGCGCCCGCAGACGTTTCTAATAAGGCCATTCGTCTTTTCATAGACATAAGACCTTATTCTGTCTTATTTTTGCTTATTTTGAGAAGCTAAAAACTACATCTTTTTTTCGCAGACCTTCTCAGATTTAAGACCTTCTAAATCACATCTTCTCGTGAAGACATGTGAAAGTCCAAATATGTGATAATAGATGAGTTAACATAGAAGATACTTGTAAAAAAGATGAAGAACCAAACAAGAACACAAGTATTAACACTTTGCTTTAGCTTGAAGATGTATTGACATTGCTGTCAACGTGAGTTACAAGTTGATGACTTGCAAAATGCAAAGGTTACCTTGCAAACCTAGTTTGCAAGGTATATAAAGACAATGCCTCATGGGCCTAAAGTCTCATGGGCTGTTACAATCTAATCTAGCTAACATTACAAGGTGTGGACCAAGCCCAATACATTTAACTAGTCTAGTAAGCCTACATAATTAATACAAAAGAATACAAGGCCTACAAACATATATTTGACTAACATTCCCCTCCTTTTGTAGCCTTGTGCTGATCAGGGATGTCTTATCTCCTCCTTTGACCTAGAAGTCTTTTCCAACTTCTGATAGTCTTCCTTTCCTGAAACTTCTCTTCTAACAATTCAGCAACCCTTGTCTTTTCACTAGCAAGTCGTGTTCTTGCACATGTCTGTTTCGGTAGCAGGTTCCTCGAAGATCACATATTTTCTCTACTTATCAAGTTTAGAGTACTGTTGGTTAGGCTTTAAGAACATTTATCTTGGCAAGATCAACCTCAACTCCCAACTGTAGATCATGAGTACGACTCAGGAGTATTTTCTTTCTCATGAATTCCCTTATGACTACTAGCCCCCTCTATTCCTCTCTGCTTTTACCAGTTTTGCAAGCTAGCTCATCCTCAAGGTGTGTGATGTCTCCCAAGTTCAAATGCCTCAATTCGACCTCATGAAACTTATACCTCTTCCTATGTGCTCTTGTAACAAGGAAATGAACCATTGAGTAGTAGAGGAAGTTACGCATGTACACCAGATCAATCTTAGCAATAGGGAACTTTTAAGCCACATCTTCCTTTGGACTTGCATGAAATGTGGCGGCAAATCTCACAGACTTTTCCTACTCAGAGAGTTAATCATGTAAATATCATCCACCTCTCTAAGCTGCTCCACATAGATTTGAGGAATCCTTTCTTCAAGATAGGGTGCCCCTATCCATTGGGTTGGCCAGCGAGGCTGGGACTTAGCAAGTGCTTCTCTTAGCCTGATGTTTTCAATTGTTGGCCTTTCTGCAATAACTCTTTCATGAGTGGCCAATGGTTTAGGTCCTCCATGATGCGTTTCAGGTATCGGCCACTCACTTTCTTGTTGTTCAGGTTGTTGCGGTTGTTGTTGACTTATTAGATCCATCGGTGCAATGTCGAACTGCCCTTGTGGTGGGGGAAAGATGTCAAGCAGCTCTCGATTGACGATTGTAAATACCCTTCTTATATTGATCATGGGTTGCTCCTCCTACTACTCCTCCTCCTCCTCCTCTATTGCTGGCCTTTTGCCTTTTGATTTTTCAGTTGATGTTTCAGGGAGGGAAGGTTCAGGTTCAGGTATTGTTGTTTGGATTGTAGGAGTTTGGATTTGTGAGATTTGGATTGACGGGGTTTCTTGTTTCTCTGCCTCTACCTCTGCCTCAGCCCCTTGATTGAATTCAAATTCAAAATCCATATTATGTTCTTTCTTGCCACCCCCACTACCACTGTTACCTAGACCCTCCTGAGACGTTGATACACGAGCGGCTTCTAATCTTAGTACTAAGCTTTGTGCGCTGATGTATCTCCTACCAATCCTCTGCCTTTTTTACCCCTCATGATTACCTGGATCCTCAGGATCATCATGCCTCCTCTTATGAGATTTGCTTGAGCTTTGCAGGAGGTTTCCACGACTTCTAGCCTTTGCCCAATCCTGGATACGGTTGTGGTTAGGAAATTTAGGGCCTGCAATATAGTGTCTTGGACAGTGTTTGAGCTAGAAGGTGGGACTTGGGGTTGTTAAGATTGTAGGGCTCTAAGTAGATTGATTGTTTGGATGTGGGTTCAGCAACACTATTGAGTTTGGCGTGTAGTAGGTCCTTGAGTTCATTGATTGTATAATCTCGCTCAACGACGGTGGGTGGTTTGATGGCTAGATGTTGCATTTGAGCTTTAAGGGTGTTACGTTCATTTTCTAGGGCATCGGTTCGGGTGTTGACATATTCTTTCAGGTTAGATTCAAGGCGGGAGAACCTAGAATCCATATAGATCCTAAGTTCAGTGGTAACCCCGAGCTCACGTAGAGGCCCGGTTCGCATAGGAGTTAAATAAACCGTGTGCTCCACACTCAGTGTTGGCATCGTTATAGCACTAGTGAGACTTCCACTTGATCCTCGTGACACCTCTGCAAGAGAGGCTGCTACAAGTTGTAACGCCCCAAAGTTCAAAAGTTTTTATGGCTAAGTGTTATAAGAGATTAGAGGTGTTTATAAAACTAGAGGGGCTAAAGCTGTCAGATTAAAAGATGATAAGTCCAGGGGCTGTTTTGCAATTCTTAGAAAGTGTGTATATATATGTGTAGCTAGGTTTGACTTGAAAAGTCAAACCCATAAACACTCTCCAGCCGTTCCAACTCCATTCAATATCAAAGTTTGTTTAGCAATTTCGGGATGCAATCAGCAAGTTTATAGTGAGATAACAGTATACAAGTGATCCTTAATAGCAACGTATGTCTTCTTAATTGAGTTTCATATGATTTGATCCAAGAAAGTGATTTCAAGGTGAAATCATTGATCTTTGCATGTTAATGTGTTTCTAGATGTTGTGTAGTTGTTTTAGAAGTTGTAGTATGGTTTGCAAGTGCTGGAAAACGCTTGTTTTAAGTTTTAGATGCGATTTTGGTCAGAAAACAACAAGGCAGTTGCGAAACTGCTGCTGCAGTTCTTAAGGCATGGGCGTGCCTTTGGGGGTACGACCGTGCCAGGTGGGCGTGACCGCCATTGTTCTTCAGGTCCGGGCGTACCTGGGCACGAGCGTACCTATTGAGGGTACGGGCGTGTCTGGCCCAGTATACCTATGTTGGAGTAGGCCATGTTTAGGCCCAGAATGAAAGGCACAGGCGTGCCTTGAGGGGGGACACTGGCGTGCCTGGCCCTGTTCAGCTTTAATTGTCTAGCA
Organism: Dittrichia graveolens; assembly: GCA_038502395.1. Classification (NCBI taxonomy): domain Eukaryota; kingdom Viridiplantae; phylum Streptophyta; class Magnoliopsida; order Asterales; family Asteraceae; genus Dittrichia; species Dittrichia graveolens. The sequence goes on from JARJIL010000003.1 coordinate 72,351,490, forward strand.
GAGTTGTAAGTGTTGATGCAAAGATTGTATATTGCTTGTAGGCAATAAGTGATGGCGTACTTATGGCGAAGTGCGGTCGAGTTAGCGAAGATTAGCATGTTACACGATCACCAGGTGAGTGTACTAGTCCTTTAGCAAAACTTTAGCATATAACTATGATTTAGATGAACAACATGATATCTGGAATATGAGATTTGAATGTTATATGTATACAATGAAAGTAAGCATGGTACAGAATACGTACGAGGTGTAACCTTGTACAAAGAACAGTGTTAAGATATACAGCCATAGAGATGGTGTAACTATACACCAAAGCAGTATAAGTATCTATGAGTCAATATATGTATATGTGCAATAGAAGATATGTTATGTTATGACCAGATCTAATATGCATATGTGACCAGATATGATATTTATACGTGACCAGATATGATATGTTATGTTATGACCAGATATGACATGTGATACAAGTACAAGTGTATAGTCGTGCCATGAGCATAACTATGCACAAGAACAGAGATAGGGTATTCAGCGAGCCGTTTACCAATAGCAGTTAGGATAGGCTACTCCTGCGAGGTGTAGATAAGCCCAGCACAGAGGATACCTAGTATGTACAAGCGTAGCTTTGTATCCGAGAAAGTGAAAAGGGGTATATTGAGCTCCTTATACCCAAGAAAAGCTTATAAGCCAGACATAGAGGATACTCAATACGTGAAAGCGTAGCTTTGTATCCAAGATAGTATAAAGGGGTATATCGAGCTCTTTATACCCAAGAGAAGCGCTGGGGATATTCTACACTAAGCTGTAGATAAACTCTAGTACAGTAACAGTTTTGCATATTTGCAGGTGATACAGCTTGGATGTGAGACATCCTGAGGAGATCTTACTCCAGTTATTACAGTTTGGATACAAGATATCCTGGGGAGATTTTACTCCTGTTCCATGTTGTTTATGCTCAGTTAGTATGCTCACTAAGCGTTAGCTTATGTTTCAGTATTTCATGTTGCAGGTTATACAAATTCCAGTAAGGTTAAGGCCCCAGTTCGGTGCTCAGTCGGATAGCTCCTGGTTTTCAAGAAGCAAACCTTGACACTACTTTTGTAAATGTTAACACGCATATGTTTAGAAACTGTATTTTTGTGAAACTCTGATATCTTTTTTGTGCTAACTCGTAAGATAATGTTTTAAATTAAAACTAGAAAAAGTGGTGTTACAACTTTGAATTAGAGCCAAGTTTTAAGGGATTTGGGCACACATGAGTGTGATGCCTGAACTTAAACCATGGTTTTGAGGTTAAGTGGAGCTATCCCTGTGGCAGTAAACCTTGGTGAGCATACGGTCAGTAGAAGTTTTTGATTGATATCTGTTTTACAGATTGAGTATGAGTTAGCCTGTTTATGCATGTACAACAGTTATGTGGCTAAGTGTTAAATGTTATTAAGTGGGAATCTGATTGGTTATGTTGAGAAAAGGTAGGGTGTAGTGTGTTCATAATAATGTAGGGCCCAAATTATTATAAACACATGGTACATACTTAAGCTCAACAAGATCATGATGGACCCTGCGGATTGTACGTTTGATAGCATGATGATTTATGTATATAGAGTAGTATACCTGCGACGGTACAGAGAAAGCTGTTATAGCATTATATGTTAAAGATTTCTGATCTCTAGAAAAAGTTAGTATGTAACTAACGTGGTAGCCTGAGGTAAGTAAATCTTGGGAAGCTAGAGGCAGATATGAAATAGATGCAATCCCTATCCCAACTACCAGTAGACTTTTTTGTTACTAAGGAAAGAGAAAGTATAGAGGGAGGCAACGATTGGCCACGGTATAAAGAAGTGTTAGAGGTGCAATTTGCACCAAACAACTTGAATAGATAAGATTACAGAAGAGTTTTTAGCCCTACGATAGATGACAGAAGCGATAAATGATATCACCGGGAGGTTGATAAAAGTAACTAGTTTTGTCAAAAATATATTGTTATTGAGTTTATGGAATGTAGTGACAGTTATTGGTAACACAGCGAAAAAGATGATGAGTTTTATATAACAGAGAGAGCAGTAGCAGAGCAAGTAGAGATTACTAAATGAAAAAGTGAAAGGGTAAGCCAGCAAATACGTTAAGCAAGAGATCAGTGTTTGTACTACAGTGAGGAAGGCTAGCTCCACATTCAGATATATGAAAGTGTGAAAGTAGAGGCATGTGCCTAGAAACTATTAGAGTTCACTCTAAGCGTGTTATCATTTTACTAGTTGGGCATATTGAGCTTATTGCCCTAAGCCGATAGCTTTAGAGAAAAACACAGTGAATCCTCGACCACCACTCGGTTTTATCAAGGGTAGGCATGAGTAAGTGAAAGTGCAGCTTAGGGCTGTGGGGGAGCAGTAGAACCGGAAGTAGTGGCAGATGCCTTTGTTGTTAATAGCACACTTTCCCTGTTGTTATTTGACTCTGTCAAAGTAGATCTTTGTTGTGGTTTCACGTTATGTTCAATTCAGTGTTCCACCCAGTATAACAGAATTTCCTCTTGAGGAATAAGCAGCAGATGATGAGACTACTATTAAGAATAGTAGGTGTAAGAATAATGTGATAAAGAGAGATAATTGCCAGTTTCCCCATCAATCTTGTAGCAATTAAGGTGAAAGAGTTTTGAGTAGTTGTGGGTATGAATTGGTTGAGTCGGTATCAAGCTCAGATATTATGTGATCAGAAAACAGTATAAGTTCAGACCCCAAGTGGGGAAGAATTGCTAATAAAGATAAAAGTATAAGAGCAGTATTCCTGTATGATAGTAAAGTAAGGAAGTATCTAGTCTTTGGTGTTGTGGGAAATGAGACAAATGACATGTTCAGAATGTGTATAGATTACAGAGTTAGTGAGTATAGTTTATTGAATTATGTTCTATAAATTAGTGATTGTGATTATTGAGGATCGGTTATTTACTCTAAGATCTCAGAAACAAGTGGTGTTAGTTTTAGAGAAGTACTAAAAATGTTATTCAGAGAGAAATGGTAAGTGAAATTCTCCGAGTGTAAAGTTTAGTTATAAGAGGTAAAATTTCAGAATCGCATTGTTAGGCAGAAAGGGATTGAGCAGATTCAGCCAGGAAAAAGCAGTGATGGGATGGGAGCCATCTCAGAATCTTATCAGAGTAAGAAGTTTATTTGAGTTTGCAAGGTATTACAGATGATTTGTACTAGACCTTTATAAGATAGCAGTACCCTTAGTCTAATTGACTAAAGAAAGCATATAATTCAAGATGAATAATGATTAGTAGTAAGTGGCTTATATATTAAAGTAAGAATGATGTAGTATTTCAGTTAAAGATACAGGAAAACAACTTCCCAACTCTTGATTTAGAATTTACAATAGTTGTTTAATTAGAGCCAATGTGGTAGCATATGTTTTAAGCAGAAACACAGAAACAGCGAGAAAGTTACAATAAATTTGATTGTCAGATCACCTAAAACTTCTCGGGAGTTTGATGTTATCTGAGAAGTAATTGATAGAAGTTCAGCATTCCACCCTCGGAGGGAGAACAGAGTAAGAGAAAGATACAGATACCAGAGGATAGACATAAATCATGTGTTGATGATTTTAGTAGTAGTTGGGATATCTATCTACAGTTAGAAGAGTTCTTTTATAATAACGGTTATTATTCAAATGTTGGTATGCTTATCATATAAGATAAAGTGTAAGACACTAGTTTGTTGGGGTAAAGTTGGTGAAAGAAAGTTGGGCGATACAGACATGGCATGGATAATTACTAAGTATATACAGTAGATGTGTGAACAGTTTAAAGTAGTACATGATTATCAGAGATGTTTCACCTTTGTGGGTGATTAACAGATGAATCAGCAGTTGTTTCCCTGCAGGAGGTATCAGGGGATGAAAAGAACAGTTTATAGACCAGCAATTAGTTATTTTAGAAAGTAAAGGTTAAGAGTTTATGTAAAGAAGGGATTGAACTTGTAAGAGTACAGTGAAAGCATAGAAAGGATTCAGATACACTCGGATGTATGGGTGTGATGTTATGTGTGGTACGTGTTTCATTATCAGAATGTTGTAGACCGTCTACTCTAGTAGTGGATAGTATGTGATGTAAGACTATCGTCAGTGCGCTGCGGTAGCATTCAGAGATGAGGAGATGTAAGACTACTACTAGTGTGCTATGGTAGCATTCAGCTTGTTAATGCCTAGTCATTTATACAGTAGATTTCGGGGACGAAATCATTCCAAGTGGGGACGATACAAGTGTTCTGGTAGCATCACGAAGATGTGAGGTGGCAGATCGTGTCCTAGAAAACATATTTATGTTGGGTTTTCGTGGTCCAATAAACACAGCAGAAGCAAAAACGAGTAATAAAAAGGTTTCAAAATTTGACCACACAACACCCACCAAATGGACCAAAACTCTAAACATGTCAAAGCAAATAAATAAAGAGACAAAGAAATAGATTCATAACCTTGAAGCTATCTTCTCTGTGCAAACGAGTTTGGAGTTTGGAAGTTATGTGTACTAATTTGTACACCGCTAGTGAAGTCCACAACAAGCTTCTATTGAATACCACTTGCTAGAGTGTGAGATATGTCAATCTCTACACCACCGAAAGTCTAACACCAAAAGAACCAAAGCCTTGTGTATCCTTTTGTGTTTGAGAGAGATATATATGCAATATGTATTTGTGTGTATTTCAAGAACTTGGAACTTAACAATGTAGACTTGTAGCACATTATATAGATTCAACATTTCAGTTCAAATTCGTGCATACCATTAATCTACATCAGTTACAAGATCAAATATCATTATCACCTTCATAAACAGCTTTGAAAGCTGTTTAAGCACACTTTTACTGCACGGGGCACGGCCGTGCCTCACAAGGTACGGGCGTACTAGCCCAAAAGGCCACGCCCAAGCCACGCCCGACTTGGGCTTGTGCCTACACTGGGCATAGGGCACGGGTGTGCCTCCAAGAGGCACGGGCTTACCTAGCCACAGGCCACACCCAAGTCACGTCCGACTTGGGCTCGTGCCTACCCATACGGCACGACCGTACTACATAGAGGCACAGGTGTGCCCTGGCCAACCAGAACCAGTTTCTGGTTTTTTCTCTCATTCGACCATCTGTGATGCCGGTATCAATACTTGGCGTGTAACCCAATAGACCCTTTCTTCATCTGCCATGAAGACAACTCGTGTGCGTTTTAGTGGGCATAATCCAACAGACTCCCACTTGCACATGACACACTCACGAAAGGCGTCTCCGACATAGAGCGTCCTCCAGCAATGCATCTATGCCCCCAAGTCAGCATAAGGTTTCTCTTCCCAAAACAAATACCGAACCAAAAGGAAAGGTCCTACAGATAAGTGATTACTTATCCCTTCGTTCATGATATCCGATGTGAATGTAGGTCATGGAACATGGTGAACCCCAAAACATTCACGATTATGTTTCTCGATCTAGACTAACTATGACTAACAATACAAGTTGCACAATTGATTCACCATCAATTCAACTTGAGCACGGCCAATGCATTTTGATTGTTATCAGTTGTAACACCGTAAAACTTAAGCCATTTTTTTTAAACGCTGCAAAAGCATATACTTAATTTCACAAACATTCACAAGTACAAAGTACTTTTACAAATCACAACATCCGTTTGTGTTACAAAAGATTATAAAACGTGGCTCGTCTCTTCTTAAAATACAATATCAGAGTATTGGTCAAATTCCCCTTTCCACAAACAAGCTAAACAGCTACTCACATAAACCTGCAAAAAGCAATCAACCGTGGGGGATTAGCACAAAGCTAAGTGAATGGAAGATTACAGACAAGCACATAACAATCACTGTTCCCAACGGAACCTCTGAACATCAATCCTCAAGCAATCCGTCAATTCAACAATCTCATCTTCCATCCCGAGGACAGGCGGTTCTGTCGAACCTACAACCAAAGCTAGCCAAAGCAAAGGTTTACCGATAGCTCCCTGCCGATTGGCACAGTAAACTCCCCTCTGAGCAACAAATTCAACAGAGGAGCTACTACTGCCCAACCCTAGCATCAGAAGCTGACCCCAACCAGCTCTTACACAGAAGCTGATCTCTTCCGACCCGTAACACAGAAGTCGGTTCTCAAACAATCCAATACTTCTCCAGTCATAATCACAATCAAAACTCTTTCACATATAACATATATGAACATACAATTCTCAATTAGCATATAGCAGACTTAACAGTCTATCATGGCATGGCAAGGCAATCGTTCTATCTTCGCATAACAACCTATCAGTCAAATATCTCAAATTCAAATCAACAAGAAATCACTACATTCAAACAAATCTTTCATCAATCAATTCATAATATTAGCAACGTAACCACCCGTGAGTAATCTTCCACTAACCTCAGTCCTCGAATCACGCGTGCTCAGTAGTCTAATATCAATGAGTCTGTGGTTTGCCTGAAAACACAGCAACAACCGAATCAGTCTCGAATATATAAATATATCTATCAACATATATTTATATCTCATAATCATGTAAACAACTTGATTTAATCATATAATTAATAATACAACTTTTCCCAACCGAAACACAAACAAAACAATCAAAAATTCTGAAATGGGCCTCGTCACGCCGCGACACACCCTTGTGTCGCGCCGCAACACTGTCGGATTTTGAATCCGGATTTCTCAATCGGATTTGAGGCTCGGATTTTGGTTCTCGGTTTTCTAGTGTCGGATTCATGATCTTCGGATTTGATACACTCGGATTTCAAGGATTAGGATTTGACATTCGGATTTCTACACAAACCGACCCAACTCTCGGTTTTGCATGAAGGTCGCGCCGCGACCCTCCTCGTAGTGCCGCTACGTTCTTCGGATTTCATGATTCTTTCTTCAATTACAGATTTCCAGCCAACTTTAATTATTTGCAATCATTTCCAACATAACATTTCTTCAATCTAAGTTCATATATACTATATAACATGTATATATATAACATCATAAACACCTTTTTTAACAAATCAAACAACAAAATCATCAAAACCCATTACCTCTATTTTCTTAAAACCCAACAATGGTGTTTTCCATTAAACATATGAAAACACAATCAAAACACAATCAAATCATCAAATAACATGTATAGGTTGTTAGCTAACCTTTATTTCAAATTTTGAATCACAAAATCTACACTTTTGAAATTTCAAGTCTCTTCTCCTTTGTTCTTTCTTGTTCTTCTTTCTCCAGAGAACACACATGCACACACTTTCACTTTTCTTTTTATTTTCTTATTTCTTTCAATACACATATACATACACACGTGTATACTCGTCAATTTTGAGGTGTCATTACCCCACAGACATACATTCACACATACATATTATCATACATACATACATACATAATGTCATACATAAACAACTCTTCTAGCATATACCACATGCTAATTAACCATCAATTAATTATTCCATATCATAATACCATTTATTACGTCCAATTACTTTCAAACAAATAATCTTTCTCGATTAGTTACATTAACATACATTCGAGGTATTTTCTATAACTTTCGTTCCAAACTCAGTCTTATTTAATCATAAACACATACGTTATCAATTACTCGTTTTAATCACGTAACAAATATTTAAATATGCATACCAACACATTTCAATTTACCATTTGCACGCCTACTACTAGGCCGGGTTTTCGGATGTTACAAATCTTCCCTCCTTCAGAGGAATCCGTACTCGGAATCCTATAGCACATATCAAACGACTTATTCCTTTCCGGTTGTCAAGTTGTTGGTGATGTACATATTCATCTTACTATCATTCATCAACATTCATTTCTACTTATCTCTGTCATCCAGTAGTCTTCAGAGTTTAACAACTCTTCTTCAACTTAATCATAAAAGTCATAAACTCGAGAAACCTGTCTTTCAGTCATTTTCTTTCACACTTACACATATAATCAATATTAGAACATTTCTTTGTATACTTGTTCACGTCAATCTGTTCATCTCAATTGACAAATTCTACATATCTGTCATTCACTGTTTCACATACCAAGGTATCCTTGTATCACTTCTTTCTTGTTTCTAGTTAACCTGCCAAACATTACCACTTTATTCATATATCAATTCACCACTGATATCTTAATCTTTATCAAATAAAAATCACATCATGCTTGTCCACTCAGTATAATTAGGAATTCCACGAATCATCAAAATCCAATGCAAAGTACAAATTCATCCTCATATATATCTGTGGAATTCTTTCTATTCGACTATCTCATAAAACTCAGTTGTACCGCTCATTTCGCATCTCCTTTCCTTGTCATAAATTCTTCTAGAAATTTAATTAATTTCTTCAGTTCTCATTACAAACCTCTAAATATAATATATTTATATCTTCAAATCATCTCATCAATGTAATTCTTCTCAAAAGATCACGTTCCACTGCGGTAATAATACCAACAACTCTTATTAATCAGTCGATAATTATTAGTGATACACTAAATTCCTTCTCATGTAGTATATTTGACATCATCTCCATCATAGCTTGTCGTTACCATAACCCTGGTATCTCAAATTATTTCAACAGTTTGTAAGTTTCTGATACTTTGCGTTGACTCTTACATAATCATACCATATTCCATGAGAAGTGTATCTATTATATTCACTCTTCTTAATAAATCATCAATCAATCATTTCGTTTGACACTAAACAGTTTAGCCCTTCCAAGTGCATTGGCAATAAGTTCCGAGTATTCAGTTTAAGGTTTCAGTTCCAAGCATAGGTACTCCTTAGCAAAGGCAATTCATTTATAGGATATACAAATCTTCATTCCATAAGCTTAGGCCATTGCATTTCTCTTTTCTTGTTATTTCATTAAGGCGTTTTGTTTATTCAATTTGTATAGATCTTCAGTTCATACGTGTCAATCATTATCATAATTAGTTCTTTCTCATGTGTATCTCCTTGTAATTAGGTGCCAATCACATCTTTATCCAAACAATTCTCGCATATTTCATACCTGCCCAACCTGTAGCAATCTACTCCTTTCTTTTACTTGATAATCTCAATCATCCATATCATCAATTTCTAGTAAGGATAATCTCAATTTCATCCATCAAGTCAAGTGCACTTCAATTCACATAATCTTCAAGGTCACCGTCACCAATTCCCTCGCGTTTCCACATAATCGTCTTCCCAGTATAGCATCAAACTTCTCAATTACAACCTTTGATTCGTTCTAACCATCATCTCTATCACATGTTAAGTTCATTCATATTTATGAACATCTGCTGTTCCTTTTAATACTCAGACCAGTTTCACATGTCTTTCTTTATAATCAATATCTTCATATTATCAGTGCAACACATCTGCTGCAACTTCAAAGATAGGAACTAAATCATTCCTCTCAAGAATCTTCAACTGTCACAAAACATAAACTATTCCTCCATCTTCATAACATAATAGCTTTATGTCAATCCAACTAATGCAATATCTCAATCAAATCATCAGTCTCTTCTGGTTCATTAATCGATATTACAGAGTATCTTCAATCATTAGCTTTACCCCTATTCCCAATCTCAGTTATACATTTATCATACTATCTCTTGATCATCACAAAACCTTTCAAACTTCATTAACTCACCCATTTTCCTCCTTCTTTATATGAACACAAGCATACATATACATATAAGCATATACAAACACAGAAGGCAAGACAACTCTTGCAACACATAACCTAGCAAGCAATTCTATAAATCTACAAACATCACTCTAGGGTACTTCATACCCAATTCATGTAATATCATGTATTTCATCATTTACCGTCATATGTACTTACTACCATACACATCAAACAGTTTCATAATCAAATACCTCTACTTTATAAAGAATCATACTCTTTAGAATCAAACATACTTAGTACACATAAACATCATACATTCGTGTTTAACTCTAAAGTTAAGAAACATACTCACAAATATAAAGGTTATCAAAACGTACCCGTTACATCATCAGTAGTGGCAATATCATCAGCCATCATGTTGAAATTTCGACCCCCTTGCTCAGACCGGTTCTTTCTTTTTTGCCCACTTGCTGACGAGGATCCCCCACCCGCCACAGCTCCTAACCCTGACTCTAACTCCTTGCAAACTTTACAATCTCTTGCCCGATGATCTTCCTCAAAACAGATCCAGCATACCTTGCGTGAGAAACAACATTCCTTCATTTCATAGCCAAACTGCCCGCAAGTCAGACACCGCATAGTCTGAGTCGTACATGGTCCTGTGTGGTCAGACTTACACTTCCCACACCGTGGCACTCGTTGGTTAGATACATCAAATGCAGATCTACGTTTCAAATTTCTTTTACTCCAGCCACTCTGCCTCTTTGCTTTTCAACATTATATTGTTCCAATCGCAATTTCTGCTAAGATATCTCATCTCGATTCGTTCTATCTCTAGCCTTCAAATCATCTTCAAACGACTTGGCCAAGGTAAATGCCTGTGATAGTGTACTAGCCCATCTGGTAGTACTTCGATACTCAGGAAGCAAAGCTCCCACAAAGTGTTGTATCTTAGACGCCTCATCAGGTACCCATTGCTTCACAAAACGCAATCTCTCATTAAATTGTTTGATTAATTCATTCACGGTCATGTCTTTAGTCATACGCAACTCCATGAATTCTCTTTTGATACGAACTATCTCAAAAGTATTACAATACTGCTCACACAGTTTCTCCTAAAACTGATCCCAGGTCACACTATCTTGTTGTTGTTTAGAAAAATGTCCGGTAAGGGAATCCCACCAAACCATTGCATCTCCTCTTAGCATACGAGTCGCAAAACAAACTCTCAATTCATCCTCACAATTGCATGCTTCAAAAGTCTTTACCATCTCTCGCAACCAGTTCAAAGTTATATTGGGGTCTATACTGCCATAGTACTCTGAAGGCTTACAATCCAAGAATTGCTTATACGTGCATGGTGGTTTGAATCCTGGATAAGCAAAAGGATATAACTCCTTGGGTAGTAAAAGGATGAGAACTCGATTGTTGTGCCACTTGGGATATTGAAGGAAACGGAAATGTAACTTGCACATTTGTAGTTTGAGTTGTACTAAACATAGGATTCTGAATTCGTTCATTCTGGATAATCCTCTCTCATTCCATATTGCCCATAGCATTTCTAAGTTCCCACAATTCATTCTCCAATCTCATAATCATGTAAACAACTTGATTTAATCATATAATTAATAATACAACTTTTCCCAACCGAAACACAAACAAAACAATCAAAAATTCTGAAATGGGCCTCGTCGCGCTGCGACACACCCTTGTGTCGCGCCGCGATACTGTCGGATTATAAATCCGGATTTCTCAATCAGATTTGAGGCTCGGATTTTGGTTCTCGGTTTTCTAGTGTCGGATTCATGATCTTCGGATACTCGGATTTCAAGGATTAGGATTTGACATTCGGATTTCTACACAAACCGACCCAACTCTCGGTTTTGCATGAAGGTCGCACCGCGACCCTCCTCGTAGCGCCGCTACGTTCATCGGATTTCATGATTCTTTCTTCAATTACAGATTTCCAGCCAACTTTAATTATTTGCAAACATTTCCAACATAACATTTCTTCAATCTAAGTTCATATATACTATATAACATGTATATATAACATCATAAACACCTTTTTTAACAAATCAAATAACAAAATCATCAAAACCCATTACCTCTATTTTCTTAAAACCCAACAATGGTGTTTTTCCATTAAACATATGAAAACACAATCAAAACACAATTAAATCATCAAATATCATGTATAGGTTGTTAGCTAAGCTTTATTTCAAACTTTGAATCACAAAATCTACACTTTTGAAATTTCAAGTCTCTTCTCCTTTGTTCTTTCTTGTTCTTCTTTCTCCAGAGAACACACATGCACAGACTTTCACTTTTATTTTTATTTTCTTATTTCTTTCAATACACATATACATACACTCGTCAATTTTGAGGTGTCATTACCCCACAGACATACATTCACACATACATATTATCATACATACATACATACATAATGTCATACATAAACAACTCTTCTAGCATATACCACATGCCAATTAACCATCAATTAATTAATCAATATCATAATACCATTTATTACGTCCAATTACTTTCAAACAAATAATCTTTCTCGATTAGTTACATTAACATACATTCGAGGTATTTTCTATAACTTTCGTTCCAAACTCAGTCTTATTTAATCATAAACACATATGTTATCAATTACTCGTTTTAATCATGTAACAAATATTTAAATATGCATACCAACACATTTCAATTTACCATTTGCCCGCCTACTACTAGGCCGGGTTTTCGGATGTTACAGATCTTCCCTCCTTCATAGGATTCCGTACTCGGAATCCTATAGCACATATCAAACGACTTATTCCTTTCTGGTTGTCAAGTTATTGGTAATGTACATATTCATCTTACTATCATTCATCAACATTCATTTCTACGACTTATCAACGTACTCGGATTTTGGTTCTCGGTTTTCTAGTGTCGGATTTAGTGTTGGATTCTTGCTCTTCGGATTTGAAACACTCGGATTTCAAGGATTAGGATTTGACATTCGGATTACTACACAAACCGACCCAACTCTCGGTTTTGCATAAAGGTCGCACCGCGACCCTCCTCGTAGCGCCGCTACGTTCTTCGGATTTCATGATTCTTTCTTCAATTACAGATTTCCAGCCAACTTTAATTATTTGCAAACATTTCCAACATCACATTTCTTCAATCTAAGTTCATATATACTATATAACATGTATATATAACATCATAAACACCTTTTTTAACAAATCAAACAACAAAATCATCAAAACCCATTACCTCTATTCTCTTAAAACCCAACAATGGTGTTTTTCCATTAAACATATGAAAACACAATCAAATCATCAAATACATGTATAGGTTGTTAGCAAACCTTTATTTCAAATTTTGAATCACAAAATCTACACTTTTGAAATTTCAAGTCTCTTCTCCTTTGTTCTTTCTTGTTCTTCTTTCTCCAGAGAACACACATGCACACACTTTCACTTTTCTTTTTCTTTTCTGATTTCTTTCAATACACATAAACATACACACGTGTACACTCCTCAATTTTGAGGTGTCATTACCCCACACACATACATTCACACATACATATTATCATACATACATACATACATAATGTCATACATAAACAACTCTTCTAGCATTTACCACATGCCAATTAACCATCAATTAATTATTCCATATCATAATACCATTTATTACGTCCAATTACTTTCAAACAAATAATCTTTCTCGATTAGTTACCTTAACATACATTCGAGGTATTTTCTATAACTTTCGTTCCAAACTCAGTCTTATTTAATCATAAACACATACGTTATCAATTACTCGTTTTAATCACGTAACAAATATTTAAATATGCATACCAACACATTTCAATTTACCATTTGCCCGCCTACTACTTGGCCAGGTTTTCGGATGTTACATCAGCTTAGTCAACGAGGGGCCCAAAGGATATCTCTCTAAAGAGGAACGAATACCTTTGACTATATCACCCTATCTTAATAACAAGTTCTTGCCTAAAAACTTCCCTTATAATAGCTAGTTACGAACTACGTTAGAAAGCAATCTTAACAACTCCATGTTACTAGTCAAGCAATGCTTGTATCTCTAGTAGAAGGATAAATAATATTATCATCCTGATTTACTTGTGATCATATCCATGAAGTAAACTTAGGTACGGGTCCTTCAATTACTTAATCACCATCAATCCAAGATGAATACTTTACCAACCACTTGCCTCGATCTTAATTCACTTGTTCCTTTCAATGAAGAACGACCGATCGTGGAGCGTTTAGAATAAATAAATTTATTCAAGGAAGCATTAAACATGCAAAAATAGAACACAATAACATTTCATAAAGTAATCGCATCATGCGTATATTAAATCCTCATTTAATAATCATTACAATAAGAAATACATTATTGCTTTAATGTTCTCAAGAATAAATAAATAAATACAACTAAAACAATTAAACCAAGTCACTAGAAAATATAATGCCTATAGATTTAGCATGAGAATCATGTTTAACTTGTGACAAAGGTTTAGTGAGTGGATCTGCCAAGTTCCCCTCAGCCGGTACTCTATTGACCCCAATGTCTCCATTCTCGATGATTTCACGAATAAAATGATATTTTCGAGCAATGTGTCTTGTACGTCGATGTGCTCTCAGTTCCTTAGCTAGAGCTACTACACCCTCATTGTCACAAAACATCTCAATAAGGTTAGCAATGCTAGAAACAACTCCAAGATCTTGAATGAATTTCTTCATCCAGACTGCTTCCTTAGCAGCCTCGCTTGTAGCAATATACTCTGACTCCGTGGTCGAATCGGCCACGGTATATTGCTTGGAACTTCTCCAACTTATTGCTCCACCATTTAACAAGAATACAAATCCCGATTGAGATCGGCAATCATCCTTGTCGGTCTGGAAGCTAGCATCAGAATATTCAGTGACTCTGAGCTCCTGCGATCCACCGAACACTAAAAACATCTCCTTAGTCCTCCGAAGATACTTAAGGATGTTTTTAACATCAACTCAATGACTTTGACCAGGGTTAGCCTGATATCGGCTCGTCATGCTCAAGGAATACGACACATCAGGCCAAGTACATAGCATAGCATACATGATCGATCCCACTGCCGAAGCATACGGGACTCGACTCATTTCTTCAAGTTCCTTTTGAGAACTAGGACATTGAAACTTGCTCAATGCCATACCATGCAACATAGGCAAATTCCCTTTATTGGAATCTTGCATCCTAAACCTCTTCAAGACTTTATCTATGTACGCACTCTGTCTCAAACCAATGAGTCTTTTAGATCTATCTCTATACATTTTTATCCCTAAAATATACGCTGCTTCTCCCATGTCTTTCATAGAGAAGCAACTCCCAAGCTAGGTTTTCACTTTCTGCAAGGTAGTCACGTCACTTCCTATAAGTAGTATGTCATCTACATACAAGACCAAGAAAACAACAGTCCTCCCACTAGCCCTGACATATACACAAGGTTCATCCTTACTTTTAGAAAATCCAAACTCTTTGACCTTTTCATCAAAGCAAATGTTCCAACTCCGAGATACTTGCTTAAGACCATAAATGGATCTCTTAAGCTTGCAGACTTTATTAGGATATTTGGGATGTACGTAACCATCCGGTTGTGCCATGTACACCTCCTCTGCCAACTTCCCATTAAGGAAGGCAGTTTTGACATCCATCTGCCATATTTCGTAATCGGAATATGCAGCGATAGCCATTAATATCCTAATAGACTTTAACATAGCCACTGGATAAAAAGTTTCATCATAGTCTACCCCATGAGTTTGAGTGAAACCCTTTGCTACCAGTCGGGCTTTGAAAGTGTCTACCTTTCCATCCATGTTGGTCTTCTTCCTGAAGACCCACTTGCACCCTACTGGCTTGTGGCTAGGTACCGGATCAACCAAGTCCCAGACTTGATTATCCGCCATGGATTGCATCTCACTGTCTATTGCCTCTTTCCACCTAGCAGACTTAGGGCCCACTATGGCTTCCCGGTAGTTGGTTGGTTCACTATGATCCACCAATAGTCCGTTGCCTTCAGATATGAGGAACCCATATCTTTCCAGCTCATTACGAACTCTACCAAATCTACGGAGCACTAATGGTTGTGTGTCAGGTACCTCATCCTCCATTGGTTGAGGTTCCACTTCTTCTAGTACGCCGACCTTAGAAGAGGTACTAGTGCCAACATCAGGTTGAACATTGGTGTCATTAGAATTTCTTCTAGATCGACTTGCCTCTCACTGGCTTCTGCAGATATCAGCTCCCTTTCAAGGAAGACCGCCCTTCGAGCAACAAAAATTTTGTTCTCGGAAGGTTTATAAAATAAATATCCCATAGAACCAGCTGGGTAACCAATGAAAATACATTTTTCAGCTCTGTGTTCAACTTTATCTTGAGCTTCACATCTCACGTAAGCCTCACAACCCCAGACTTTGAGATAGGCTAGCGAAGGAACCCTTCCATGCCACATCTCGAATGGTGTACTTACAACCTTCTGTGTTGGTACAAGGTTTAAGGTCCTAGCAGCAGTTTCCAAAGCATAGCCCCCAAAAACTTGTGGGTAGCTTTATACGACTCATCATGAGCCAAACCATATCCAATAAAGTTCGGTTCCTCCTTTCTGCGACCCCATTTAATTGTGGTGTCCTAGGTGGAGTAATTTGTAAAATAATTCCACAACCCCTAAGATGATCAAGAAACTCGGTATAAGATACTCACCACCCTTATTGTATTTGACAATCTAAATCCGCTTGCCCAATTGATTCTGCACTTCGTTTTGGTATGTCTTAAACACCTCAAAGGTTTCATACTTATGCTTAATCAAATAAACATAACCATAGCTGCTGAAGTCATCAGTAAAAGTAACAAAGTACTTACAGTTGTTTCTTGTAGCAGACATGAACGGACCACACACATCGGTGTGAACAATGTCCAACAAGTCTTTGCCCCTCTCACTAAAACCGGTGAAGGGAGCTTTAGTCATTTTGCTTAATAAACAAGAATCGCATACTTCACTTGACCCATGGTCAAACAATTCCAAAATTCCATCCACTTGAAGTTTGGCGATACGTTTCTTATTTATATGGCCAAGACAACTATGCCACAAAGACAACTTGTCCAATACAACTTTGGACTTAGAATCAATGTTCATGATTGACTTATTACCATCCAAACACACACTTGTTTCATAAATACCACGACATGGATAAGCTTTAAAATAATGAACATCATCGCTCAAACAAGAAATAATTTCATTATCAAAATTAAACTTAAACCATCGTCAAACAATGCATGAAAGGAAATAATGTTGCGTGCCATGCAGGGCGAAAAACAAACATTAAGCAAGGTAATAGCAAGTCTTGAAGGAAAGGCGAGATCAACACTCCCAATCCTCTTCACAAGAACCACCTCCTTGTTTCCCATGATCAGGTCAAGCTCTCCAGCACCCAGAACCCTACTTCTTTTTAGCACCTACACATTATTACAAATATAAGTGCCACAACCGGTATCAAGTACCCAGCCGTTAGAAGTAGCAGTGTTGTGGAGTTCAATCATAAACGTACCTGAGTTACCAGCTCCCTTCAGTTTTACCTGCTTGAGCTCCTCGAGGTACTTCAGGCAAGAACGCCGCCAATGCCCCTTTTTCTTGAAGTGGAACCATCATGGCTTTCCCCTTGCCCTTCGGGGCCGGACTCGGGTTAGGTCTTGCAACCTTCCCCTTACCCTTTCCCTTGGAGGGGGGAGCGCCTTTCCTTTTGGTTCCGCCTCCCTTGATAGCTAGGAAGGTTTTGGATGAGGAGGGCTTCTTGGACATGTCAGACTTGACGGTCTTTAACATTCTGTGAAGCTCCATTAGGAATTTGTCCATGCCATGGACATGATAGTTCCACACAAATTGTGAAAAGGAACTGGGCAGAGAACCGAGGATCAAATCCACCGCTAACTCCCTCCCTAACGGGAATCCTAACCTCTCCAAGTGATCAACCAATGCTTTCATCTTAAGCACGTGAACGCTAACATTACCGCCCTCCTACATGTGGCAGTCGAATAGGGACTTCAGGCATTCGAAGCGCTCTAGCTTAGCCTGTTGTTGGAATATTTCCTTCAGTTGGTTAAGAATATCATACGCCCCTAGATGTTCCATTTGCTTTTGAAGCTTAGGAATCATCTAAGAAAGCATGATACAAGCCACTTCGTTCGTTTCCTTGACGCGCTTATCATGCACGTCTCGGACCGCCCTAGTCGCACTCGCCGCAGGTGCTTCCGGCAGAGGCTCCTCGATGGCCCACATTTTCTGTTCATGCCTAAGGGCAATCCTTAGTTGCATAAACCAGTCCATGATGTTTTGGCCATCGAGCTTGGCCTTTTCAAGGAATAACTTTAGGGAAATTGAGTTCGATGATGTAGAAGCGTTGTTGGATGCCATCTACAAAATTAGAGTACCAATTTTAGTTGTCAAATCCTTGTAGAAATAATTACCCGATAGTTATAAAACCAATTATTCGAACAAGGCTAAGAACCATATTTCACTCTATCCCGTGACGGGTTTACCACGGATCACGAAGGCAGGTAACCATTTTACCGATTGCAACCATTGCAACTCTTAGATCCTTGCGGGATCCTTTTTGACATCATATGTCTAACGCATGTTTGATCCCTTCTTACACCAATCCTTTTATTATTCTTAAATGACTCGGCTAGAGATTGACATCATTTAAGCGTTATAAAAGAATTTGTAAGTCGTCCGTCAAGACACACGTTGGTACTATAGCCCAATCATTGGTTCGTGCTTAAGCTCGACTACCAATATTGCGAGTTGCCACACTCACCTTCCACACAACTTCACAAGGCATGACCCGTGCTAATGTTCGACAATCATCCAGGTTTCGTTAGATTTGGGTGGTGTCGTCTTACGGATGGCGCGTGACTTACTTTTGAAAAACGGGTTTTTGTTTTCCGGTTAAAAGAATATTTTAACAATTTTTCGAATTAACAATTTAAGTGATAAAAAACACTTTTCGATCTCCATTTAATATAATCAACTTTTATATTAATATTGTTAATCCTTATGCGGGAAGAAATATAAACTCATTTATAAATCTCTTTGTTTTATATATTTTTCAAAAAATTCTCTAGCATGCAAATCCTTAAGAATCATCCAAGAAATAAATATAAAACAACTACGCATATAAAATAAACTAAAACCCGGTAACATGCCCAAATCCTAAATGTTTTCCCCGTGGGCCAAAAGGGGGAAAAACATGGTCATCTAGGGAAATCAAATGGATGCTCCGTCACGATCTCCACACCGGCGAATCTCCCGGAATTGGTTCGTCAAGACGCGAACACCATGCCTCCCGATTGGTTTGATGCAATATATATATATATATATATATATATATTTAAAATAATCTAAGTACGAGTACATAATAATAAGAAAACGACATGCAAGTCGCGATTCTAATAAACTATTACGAGTAGAAAGAATTAAATCAATGACATGCAAGTCGCACCAAAATATAAATATTACAACCATACGGCACGCAGGCCAAACCAAAACCAATCACAATCAACACAAAGGCTATGGGCATATCAAATTACCAGGTAACCACAACAAACACAACCAAACAGAAACAATGGCATGCCACAAATCCATGTCAAGCAATATATATATATATATATATATTTTGATCAACATTGCAAAACAACATTTAAGGCACTATAAGCAATCCTTGTACATATGCATTAGCAATTTTAATACACCTTTAAAATTGCATATGCATATATACACCTAGAAATATATGTTTTTATAAAGTTCATGCCAAGTCATACAAAACATATAGAATTAGGAATCAAAATATAGTGGGGATAACCAGAATCAAGACTAGTCAAAAACCAATATAACCGGATTTTAAAATTATTTTTAAACTCACTGTTTCAAAAACAAAAATCTGACCAAAACCTAGAAGGCACGGGCGTACCGTAAAGGGTACGGGCGTGCCTACCATTTTGTCAGTATACAGTTTAAACAGTTTTATTCGTATAACGATTTCTGCCGGCGCGGCCCGTACCCCCACTGGTACGCCCGTGCCCTGGCCGCCGGCACGGCCCGTACCCCTAGAGGTACGACCGTGCCCGGTCACCAGAAAACCAAATTTTTACAGAAAAATAGAAAATCCGGTTAAACTCCAAAAGTGTAAAGCTATGTTAGAGATGGCTCTGATACCACTTTTGGGTTTTCGTGGTCCAAAAAACACAGCGGAAGCAAAAACGAGTAATAACAAAAGGTTTCAAAATTTGAACACGCAACGCCCACCAAATGGACCAAAACTCTAAACATGTCAAAGCAACTAAATAAAGAGACAAAGAAATAGATTCATACCCTTGAAGCTATCTTCTTTGTGTAAACAATTTTGGAGTTTGGAAGTTATGTGTACTAATTTGTACACTGCTAGTGAAGTCCACACCAAGCTTCCATTGAATCCCACTTGCTAGAGTGTGAGATATGTCAACTACACCACCGAAAGTGTAACACCAAAAGAACCAAAGCCTTGTGTATCCTTTTGTGTTTGAAAGAGATATATATGCAATATGTATTTGTGTGTATTTCAAGAACTTGGAAATTAACAATGTAGCCTTGTAGCACATTATATAGATTCAACATTTCAGTTCAAATTCGTGCATACCATTAATCTACATCAGTTACAAGATCAAATACCATTATCTCCTTCATAAACAGCTTTGAAAGTTGTTTAAGGAGACTGTTACTGCACGGAGCACGGCCATGCCTCACAATGTATGGGCGTACCAGCCCAAAAGGTCACGCCCAAGTCACGCCCGACTTGGGCTCGTGCCTGTCCACTGGGCACAGGGCATGGGCGTGCCTCCAAGAGGCACGGGCGTACCTAGCCATAGACCACGCCCAAGTCACGCCCGACTTGGGCTCGTTCCTGCCCATAGGGCAGGGGCGTGCCTTGGCCCACCAGAACCAGTTTCTAGTTTTCTCTCTCATTCGACCATCTGTGATGCCGGAATCAACACTTAGCGTGTGACCCAATAGGCACTTGCTTCATCAGCCATGAAGCCAACTCGTGTGCATGTAAGTGGGCATAATCCAACAATTTATACTAGTACGAGTTGGTTCTAAACTTGATTGTGATGCAAAGAAGGACGTGGATGGAGGAGGCGATCCTTTGATTTCAAAGTCAGCGAACTCCGAATGAGCCGCTGACTGAGAATGTGTTAAGCCCTCGTGGAATGAAACGGCCCTCATTTGAGTGAAGGCCGAGTGGATGGTGGAGATGTGTGCTTGCACGGGTGTGATTCCAGTGGCTATTTTAATACCAGCCTAAACAATGTCCAGACCGGTAGCAGATGTGGTTGCCCGGCTATTTTTGGCTGGGGATCACTCTACCTCCGCTTTTTCTTTCTCACTCTCTCTCCTACTCACTCCTTCTCCAAACACATCACCCATAAAAGTTGCGGATATTTCTGATAAGCTCTAATGGATGTTATCGTGTGCTTCTGACATCTACCGAGTCCCAGTTGACTCAGCAGGTATTGCATGTTATTCTGGCGTTGAGAGGTAGCTTTGGACTCAGTTTCTGTCCTTTCTGAAGAGGACTTACTCACAGATTTGTCGCTGACAGAGGCCTCAGAGTCATTGATGTTGAGCTGGTCAAAGGTATATGCGGTGTAATCACCCTCACTCTCGTTTTTATCACCACCCTCACTACTTCCACCACATTGATTACTTATATTTTCTCTCTCATGCTTAACCCTGCTCGAGGCACCCCCGTGCTCACGAGCTCCTAGACTGCTAGGACCTTCAACAGGTGATACAGCTCCTAGGGCAGGCACAACCGGATCTGGTCGATCCATAGGAGCTATCCTATGTTCCCTCATATACTCTCTCACTGCCTCACTCTCCTGATCAAGCATATGGATTAGAGCTGTTGGCACCTGCATAGTTGCAATGTTAGGAAAGTCCCTAATTCTTAGAAATCTGGTAATGCATAGTTGCAATGTTAGAAAAGTCCTTGATTCTTAGAAATTTGGTAATGCGTTGTACGGGGACATAGGGGTTTTCCATCCTGCGGGGAATGGTGCGGTAGCCTTCCAGATCGTTTGTTAACATGATTGTAAGGAACCACTAGAACGGTATGAATGCTTTCCATCTGGTTGTGACCTTGTCATTGACCATTCGTACGATATCCTCAAAGATGATGGTGGCATAGTCCAGGTGCATATGGTATGCAACACCTGCTAGCAGTAGTAAAGAGTAGTAGGAGCCTCTGTCAGTTCCCCTATGGATACTAGTAAGGGTTCTGAAGATGATGGTTGCGAGAGTTTGCCAGAGAGGGACCAGATTTGTCCTCTTAAACTGGTGTATCTGAGTTAGTTCTCCATTATATCCCAGCCCGTGAATGAGGTCC
The DNA here is from genome assembly GCA_038502395.1 of Dittrichia graveolens. Classification (NCBI taxonomy): domain Eukaryota; kingdom Viridiplantae; phylum Streptophyta; class Magnoliopsida; order Asterales; family Asteraceae; genus Dittrichia; species Dittrichia graveolens. Next base: position 72,373,600 of record JARJIL010000003.1, read on the forward strand.
AACGGTTCAGCAAGTCCCGGAGCTTCGTCAAATTTGTTTTTGCTAGCGTAATGGGTGGCTCCGGGTAGATTCAGTAGGTTACGGAGTTTGGTGGCTGAGAGGGTCAAACGGCCATTTTCGTTTATGCCACGGAGGCACTGGTTTCCCAAGCGGGTTACTCTTTCCCTGAAGGTGTACCATAGTTGTTGAAGGTAGATCTCTGGCACATGGGTAGGAGAGGTGTTTGGGTTTTCAGTAATGGCTTGGCATAATGGGTGGGCTCGGATAAATTCAGTTATGAGGGGAATTTTTGTGTCGGTTTCAAGGTCAAAGTACACATTATTGCTACCGGTTTCAAGACGAGCGTAAGAAGGTACTAAGGTTTCCTCTAGAAGAGGTTGAGCAGGTTGATTAGCAGCTATTTGAAACAAGTAGAAGAAACATATCAGTCATATAGTTATGGTAAATAGTTAAATGATTGTTTTCATATGTGAATGTGTTTGATTATGAGTTGTTTGATTTCACATGTGAATGTTGAATTTTGACTTTTACTTATGATTGAACTTTGACTTTTGGTTTGAAGTGTAATCCTTTGAAAATTTCAAAATTTTGCTAAGTGTTGAAAGTCGGATCATATGACCAACTAAAAGTCCGTTAGTATAGTTAATTGAAGGTCGGAAAAATGTTTGAACTAAAATTCGGATCAGTGAACACTTAGCAAATTGTATGTGAAAGTCAGATCAAATTTTGTCCAAGTGAAAGTCGGATCAAGTGGTCTTCAAGTGAAAGTCGGATCACTTGTTCAATTTGAAAGTCGCATAGACTTGTTCAAACTGAAAGTCGCATAAATTTGTTCATTTGAAAGGCGCATAGACTTGTTCAATCTGAAAGTTGGATACACTTGTTTATCCAAAAGTCACATCAATCAAAACTTAAACATTTAAACAATTTACAACTAATAGTCAGATCAAGTGTTCAAGTGAAAGTTGGATGAAGTCTTGTTCAAGTGCAAGTCGGATAGACTTTGTTGGGAAAAATATGCTTACAAATATATCCTCTTTTGTTGAAACAAAAATATACAACTTGTTTATATAATTGTATGTATTAACATTAACATATGTGCACATATACATATATATATATATTCAATCAAATATATTCTCATCTATAATCTACAAAACAAGCTTCATCAAATGGCCAAGCTCCAATCGTCAAGATCCGAGTTCAAGTAGAAGCCGATGTCGAAGATTCCTACAAACAAACGTTCGAAGTTTATGCGCTTACAAAATAAATTATCAAATGAGTTTAAGTTTTTATAAAATAATTTTTATAAAAATTGAGAATTTTTTTATAAAATCACAAGCTTGGTAGTCAAAGCAAATGAATTCCTATTTTGGCAAATACTAAACATAATCTTCTATTGAAATAAGCCAAAACCATATTTAGCAAAAGGAATCTCTCAAAGAGGTAAACTTCCAACATGCTTTGTGCATTTGGTTTCTAAACTACCATTTTTATGATTAAAAACTTAAGAAGTATGGCACTAACCCAACTTTTCATAAGCTTCTTTTCAATGCATTTTTATGGTAAAAATGGGTTGTGTGTGATTTTGGTAAAAGGCCAACGTCTATATTCACAAGTCTCAAAAAGTTCCAGCAGACCGACGGTTGATGCCACGGTCAACCGTGGATCGACCGTGGACAGTTTGGACACTTTTTGAGCTTGCACCTTTTTCCTTATTTAAGGCAACTCAAGTCTTGTTTTTTACAAGCTCTTGCAATCTGAAAAACACAGAACACATACAAAATCTTGTGAGCTCATATTCTTTGATAAATATTCAATCTTTCAAGATCAAGAATGAAGCAAGAGTGAAAGCCTTCAAAGTTCAAACACTACATTACCTTCTTATATATTTGTAATAGAGTGAGGATCATCTCTAGCCTTAGAATTAGAGAGAAGTGAGGATCAACTCTAGCCTTTCCAGTTATAGTGAAGTGAGGTTTATCTTAACCTTGTTTGCAAGAGTGAAGTGTAATTCTTGTAAGCTAAAGAGAGAAGTTGTAAAAGGTTTATCTCTACCTTTAAAGAGAGAAATTAGTGGAGCAACTCTTGGTGGGTGAGGCCAAGGAGTGGATGTAGAGCAAGGTTGTTAACCTTTGCTTGAACCACTATAAATCATTGTGTCCTAGCTACTTCATTGGTGATATCTTTCTTCCTTAAATTCTTTAATTACTTGCAAATATTGTTAAAAACTTCAAAAAGTGGGCATATAACCTATTCACCCCCCCCCTCTAGGTTCTAACAGACTTGTCTATCTGAAAGTCAGATGGACTTTTTTATCCGAAAGTCGCATAGACTTGTTCAATCTGAAAGTCGGATGGACTTGTTTATCCGAAAGTCGCATCTATCAATACTTAAACAACTTTTTTTTCTGAAAGTCAGATAGACTTATTCATCTGAAAGTTAGATAGGCTTGTTCATCCGAAAGTCGAATCATTCAAAGTTCAAAGGTTGGATACTTAGAACACTTTTGCATTTTTCAAACTGAGCATTGATTTTTGTTCAAGAATTGTGTTTATCGACTCAAATTTGGTACCAATCATTTCGGAATTCAACCAACAACACTTGTTTTCCACGTGATAGACCAAAACAACCACATTAAACAAGAAAAAACAATATTTGACACTATTCTAATGATACGCTAACTGCCACAAAACCCTTTTTCAAAATCACAAAATCAGTTGATGTGCGAGTCTTATTTGTGCATCAAATTGTTTGCACTTGCTCAGAACATCATTACGACGCGGATTAACCATCAAAAACCACCATTCAAAGTATTTTTGAGTTCAAAAATTCAAAAACTTCAAACTCTTGAAGAACAAGGTAGAAACAAGGACAAAAGAACTTAAAGTTGTTGAAAGTATGTTGTTTTCACCCCATTGTTGTTTACCTTAGTTATGGTCGATGAAGGAAACGATTACAGTTGAAGAATGCACACACACAGAGAAAAAACCAGTTCTCGAAGAAGAAGATGAACACTGAGAGAAGATGAACAGTGAAAATGCTTTTGCTTTTTGAATGCCTAGGGAAAAAGAGAGTCGGATCAACTCTCTTATAGAGGGTCTACTAGCCGTTAGGTACAGTAAAGAGCCAATCATACCCCGATAAGTTTTCAAATCAACTGCCTTTCCGTCAAGATCAACAGATAAAATGGTTTTATAGGACATTGGGGTGGCTTTGAACGAGCAGTCTTCATATTTTATTAGTAAATCATTGGTGTACTTAGATTAATTTTTGAAAATGCCATTCGATATTTGTTTGACTTGCAATCCAAGGAAGAAATTCATCTCTCCCATCATGCTCATTTTGAAATTGCTCGCTATTACTTTTGAGAACTCAAGACTGTACTACGGGTTTGTAGAACCAAAGATAATATCGTCTACATAAATTTGGACCAGAATATAGTCATCTCCGATCTTCTTGGTGAACAAGGTGGTGTATATCCTTCATTTGGAGTACCCTTCATTAACCAAATAGGCTGAGGGGACATCATACCAGGCTTGCGGAGCTTGTTTGAGTCCATCGAGAGCCTTGTCAAGTATATAAACATCGTTGGGTCGTTTAGGGTCAACAAATCCCTCTGGTTGGGATACATATACTTCCTTCTTCAGGATTCCATTTAGAAAATCCGTCTTGACATCCATTTGGTAAACTTTGAAATCCTTATAGGTAACATAAACTAGGAATACCCGAATAGCTTCTATGCGGGCAATAGGAGCGAATGTTTTGTCATAGTTAATCCCTTCATGTTGATTGTATCCTTTAGCTACCAAACGAGCCTTGTTGCGTATCACTACTTCATCAGAGTCCTTCTTGTTATTAAAGACCCACTTGGTACCAACGATAGTTTTGCCTTCAGGTGGAGGTACCAGTCTCCAAACTTTTAGCCGTGTGAACTGATCTAATTTGTCTTGCATTGCTAGGATCTAGTCGGCATCATGTAGAGCATCAATAGTGCGCGTAGGTTCTATCAAGCTTAGGAAACTTGAAAACTGACACTTATTAGCTATGGCAGATCGAGTTTGAACACCATCGTATTTGTTGCCAATTATCTGAGTCTCAGGGTGTGCGGTTCTCCACCTGGTAACATGGGTTGTTGAGATATCATTAGCGGGGGTGTCATCTGTGTGAGGAAAGAAGTCATCCAATCGGTGTTGACTAGATGTTTCCTCGGCTGGTGTTGATGATTCTGGATTATACTGAGGAGTAGTATCACTTTGGATCTAAATGTTAGCATCTTCATCAGTGTTGGTAGGAGAATTTGATGCAGTGTACCTTTCACCCAAAATAAGGAATGGGTCAACAGCAGAATCGACAGGCCTTGAAGTAGAAGCAGTTGCCTTTTGTTGTGAGAGTTCAAGTGATTCCTGAACAGCATCTACAGACCAGTTGTAACACCCTGATTTTATGTCCAAATTTAAACTTTTCGAAATCTCGATTTAAAACATATTTTATACATAATTGCGGAAGCATTTTAATTTTCTGTAAATATTTCAACAAAATATAAAACCTTTCAACAATAAACATTACCGATGAATATAATCCCAAAACTTTTGGTGTTACCACAGTCAATCTCACGACCATAATCAAAAGAGTAGGAAATCTAAGATTACCGGAAATGCAATCAAATCAATACTATGCCCAAGGCATTAACCCGCCTCACTAAGGCCTCTAGACATCTTGCGGATACAAAACATTTCACACAGAGTTAGCTATAAATATAGCTAGTGAGTACAACCAAAAACATTTGTCTTTCAAAACCAAGTCATCATCCTTTTGAAAACACAAGTTTGGCAACAATCATACTTAAAAGCATATACATAAGCACATAAGGATGTGGGTCTGTCCATTGGGCCACAATGTCTCCACGTGGTAGCTAGCCACGATCAACACGTGCCTACATGAGGGATAACCACATCTCCCTGTCAAGGTGGAGGAAGCACAAAGCAGTCCACCATACAACGGTTATCTGGAGTGCATGCCCTGTTCCCCAAGTCCACTCGTGTTGCTTAGGTTCGGTGGCTCGTCATCCCAGTAAACCCACACGGTCATAATGGGTACTGACATACCCCTCCACTCTCAGCACCGATTCCTCAACCACTCGTGTATCGAGGTTCCTCAATTGCCGAAGCCACATGAACCAGTACACATCTAAATGGCTACGAACCCTATGGTACATAGTTCATATCACAACAGCGGTCCGAAGCAAATCACATACCCTAAAGGGTCACATAAATCACATGCCATAAAGGCCAAATAATCCAAGTATTAAGCGTATCACAAAACACGCAAGTGTCACAATTCATATCACTTGAGCATAAATGCTCCATAAAAAATATCACATATGGCATCTCAATGCCCACAATATACCATAAGTGTAAACATAACTCTCATTACTCAAAACCATATTTGTTGTTTAAAAATCAAAGCTCACTCTTACACGGAGTATCATGATTCAAAACCATCAAGTAAAAACACAACATTCACTTAGACTATCTCTGAAATGGAGCAATGGTCTTATTTTGAAAAGCATTGTTAAACACATCATATAATGAGGGCACAATTTCCACATTCTTTAAATTCAAAAGCTTCATAATCATTTTCCAATCATAGAAAACATGATATAACATAAATCCATAGTTTCACATCCTTTGATTCAAAAAGTTTCATTAACATTTGCCAAACAATCAAAACACCATCATGATGACTTGTAACTTTTAACAAAAGTTAGGTATCCGCAGCTTGTACTCACCTGAGGGTGTGATGAGAATCACAACCCCACTCAAACCAAAGCTCGCACACTTGATCATAAGCCTATGATCTCAAAACACAAGGTCAACATTCATAAGTTAACCAATCACAAGATTTCTTAAAAGTACACACTCAATTCTAGTCTTAGACACTCCTTCAGGTCTTAAAACACTCCAAATAAACCTTCTATAACCATTGCAATCAAACCCCAAACATATACATAGTCAAAAGAGGTCAAAATAACATTTTTGGAGGCTTCAGGGTGTCTCGCACCGCGAGTCAAGGGACCTCGCGCTGAGAGAAAATCAATGGAAAATTCACCCATCGCAAAAAAGAGGCCTCGCGTCGCGAGCCTTCGTAAACAATAACATTTGCTTATTTCTTGTGTTCAATCGGCCAATACTCAAAACATTACAACAAGACTTAAGTGCAGCAACCACATAACTCCTTTAAATTTCAAAACAGACCACAAAACAACCACATAGTTAAAATCCACCATAACTTGGGTGATTAAACCCTAATTCAAGGATTTTTGACCCATTTACTAACTTTAATCATATACTTCATCACAAATAAACCATATACATCATGAATTGTTAAGATCACTCATAAACCATAGTTAGAACTTACTTGTGATCACAATCCAACTTGTGTAACTTGCTTTCTTGGCCCAAATGACTTCAAGAGTAAAGAATATGATCTTCAAACACCAAAACCTTAAATCTAAACATAAGCACCATCAATCTTCTCTTGATTTACCTTCTTCCCCTTGCAAGAAACTTCTAGTTCTCTCTCTCCCTTTCTTTCTTCGATTTCTTTCTTGAGAAAATTTGGGGTCTTTGATCCAAACTTGAGTCAACTACATATACACACAAAATTACACCTTGAACCCTTAAACTTTAAATTGTTTGACACTAACAACCCTCCAAGTTCAACCAATTCATACATATAACACTTGACTCATAGCATCTATAATTCCAAGTATTTAAAGCTTTAGTCATTTGTACCTTATGCATTACTATTTATACCTCATAGGCAAATATCATTAAGTAACTAAAATCACTCTTAAAACATTTATTATCCCATTTTCTGTAATATCCCATTCGTATTTTACAAATATGAAACACAAATTCTTTTGAACAATATAAACACCTACTTAACCAAATAATAAGGTCATATTAAATTTCGGAATATTACACCTGTCATTAGGTACACAATTAGATCCAGAATCATTATCTAAGAAATCAAATATATTTCAAGTCAGAAGACTCTTTCGCATTAGATATATTTGTTTCTTGTCGATTAAGTGCCGGTCCTAAACTGATATGTCCAGAAGTGATTGCAGGTGATTCTTGTCATAAAGATGTTGTGATTAAAGTGTCATAAAAAGTCACATTTATACTTTCAAATACAGCGTTAGTTCTCTTATTCAACACGTGAAATGCCTTTGATTCTTGAGAGTAACCGAGGAAAATTCCTTCATCTACTTTGGAATCGAATTTTCCAAGGTTAGCTTTTTCGTTAAGAACAAAACACCTGTTACCAAACACATGTAAATGTTTGACATTAGGTACTCTAACTTTTGCAAGTTCATAAAGAGTTTTGTTAAAGCGGAAGTGTAGAATATATCTGTTTTGCGTATAGCATGCTATGTTAAATGCTTCCGCCCAGTAAGAAGGTGGTAGATCAGAGTAGGACAACATGGTCCTAGAAGCTTCAACCAGCGTTCGATTTCATCGTTCAACTACCCCGTTCTGTCTAGGGGTGTATGCTGTTGAAAGCTGATGTGTGATCCCCACAGAGTCAAGAAAGGAATCCAAGACTTTATTCTTGAATTCGGTGCCATTATTAGTTCTAATCGTTCCAACTTTTGCTTGTGACTGCTTCTGCACCTCCTTGAGAAAAGAGATGATTGTTGATAAAGCTTCATCTTTGGTTCTCAAGAACTTGACCTAGGTATATCATGAGTAGTCATCTACTATCACGAGGACATACCTCTTCCCATTCCTCGACTGCACCACATCAGCCCACACAAATCCATGTGGAGCAATTGTAGAGGGGTTTTTGTGCTTGACACCTGTTTTACTTTGTGTGAAGCTTGTTTCATTTTACCCTTCTTACAATGTTCGCACAGATATTCTTTTTCAAACTTCAGTTTGGGCATCCCACGAGCTAAATCACCTGTTATCAACTTGTTGATGTTGATGGGATATTTTCCGATGCCACATCCAGTTGATCTCCGATGAGGCTTGAACAGAAGACGGGCTGACTGTTTGCCCTCTAGGTCGGCTAGATCAATATTGTACAAGTTGGATCTCCTGGAGCCAATCAGTATCACGTCACCTTTCTCTGTTCTGACTGTGCAAGTTTTGGCTTTGAAATTGACGTCTAGTCCGTTATCACAAAACTACCCTATGCTGAACAAATTGTGACCCAATCCCTCTATGTACGACAATTTGCTAATTTTTATATTTCATTTTACTATATCCCTAGTTCCCATTATTGGTCCAATGTGGTCATTCCCAAAACGAACATTTCTTGAGTAGTGCGGGACAAAGTTCGTGAGAAGACCCTTTTCTCCTGTCATATGCTTTGAACAGCCGAAGTCCAAGTACCACCTGCTAGATACCTTCACATATAAGACAAGAGTTGTTGAGGTACCCAGTTTGAAGTGGGTCCTTGAGAGTTAGCACATGCAACAGGTTCTATTGATTTTTCAGTTACTTATGCGGTTGCTTTTATTTTGGGAACCTATGCTTATATCGTGGTTTGGGATTGGGTTGATGACGGAGTTAAGAGATTTTTGGATGTGTCGGGGGTTAATGTTATCGGTTGTTTGTTCGATTACCACACGGTTAAAGCCATTTGGAAGAGATACATCATCAACAATATATTCAGTTTGTTTCTTTTGTTCTCTCGATTCTTCATTTACGGTTTTGACTTTGGATTTAGTGTGTTGAATTGATTGTTGCTTTAGTCGTGAGATCTGAGCTTGCTTAGCTCTCTGATTTGTTGAACATACTTTATTCTCAACAGCGTTGTTATTGGAATGATTCCAGTTATTAAGATACCTATGCTTTGGTGTCCAAATTTTTTTTGAGGATTTACTTCATGTTTGGTGATTGGAAAACAGCGATTTTGAATTGTGCTTAGTTGTCACACATGCATCGTTCATTTGGAATCGTGCTCTGTTGGAGCGTTTCTTTTGCCAGTAGGTAATTTTATTACCCTTTTGATTTATAAAGGACCCCTACTCGTGACATGATTCAAATGACGTGTATTCTAGATTTGGTTTGATTCCACGTATCTTACGCTCGTGGTCGTATTCACAATGATAGGAACAATGTTCTTCAAGACAACCATCAGTCATACAAAACATTTCAGATTCAACGGAATCAACACAAGTGTTAGCACAGTTAACACGCAAAATAGTCAAATCATTACACAACAATAAATTTGTCTGTTATGAAAAGTTTGCAGGATAAACTAAGTTGTCTTGGCAGCGTCCTTGAGCATCCTTCTCCTGATTCTTCTTCCTCCATCCCAGTACTTGCTTCTTCGCTCCATTCACTCCAGTACCTAGATGTACACTTGAGTTAGAAGAAGAAATTACTAACAGATCATCTTTGGTTGGTTGATTGTGGGGTTGTGTTGTCTGTTGTTTGGTACGTTTGACTTTTGACTGAAATGGTTTAGATGTGCTAGCTCTACGTGATGAGCTTGAATCGATGATTTTAGTCTTACCCTTGAATGCGGTAGAATCAGGTGTATGCATTTTGAAAAATTCATTTTCGAAAGAGTTAAGTTTCAAGCGAAGTTCAAAAAGATTGGTTTCCAACTTTGTACACTCCTCTCTACACTCTTTAGATCTTTCTCCTGAGTTGGCTAAATTGAATTTCCCCCTGTTATCCTTATTAATTAGTAGTTCAATTTCCTCGTTTGCTTCTACTAATTTTGAGTTTGTGAAAGAGAGATCATTTGCAGTTGTGCTATATATGTTTGGAATCAGTAAATGAGAAACAATCATCAGTGTGCACATGAGGGGTGTGTGAATCAGATGTGCTTGGTGTAGTGGAATTATGAAGGTGAGTGTTTTCATTTACAAGAAAGCCGATTATGTCATATAAAATTGTAGTTTCTATTTCAAGGATGATTGATTTATTGAAAATTTTGGTTTTAACCGGTTCAAATCTTCGTTGTAATTCCATGTGAGGAATATATATGCGAGGTTCTGTTTGAGAATTAGTGACTGATGGCATAGATTCCATTTCTAATTGTGTATAACTTCGAAAGTAATCATCTAAAATTATTGGTTCAAATTCAGTTGTTTCATATGATTGATTCAAACTTTCGTAGTCATAATAGGTTGATGCCTTGTCTGAGGTACGTCTTTTGTGCTCCTTCTCTACAAGTTCGTCGACTTGTCCCACGAACACCATTTTCTTCGTTAATCCAGATTCATGCTTTCAAAATCGTACAGTTGTTTAGCGGAAATCTTGTCACTGATATGAGGATTAACAAAACCTAAGCCTTCGTATGTCCATTTTGAAAATTTTGTGTCTTTAGGTTTGTTGAGGAAAATGGTTTGTGCCGTTTGGTCTCGTTTTATTAACAACTCTTTGAGACTTTTTATTTTTGAGTATAGCGGACATTTTTCCTTTTGTAAGAACTTAAAATCCTCTTCTACCGATACTTTGGCTGCTTTTAGATTATTAATGATTAATTCATTTTCGTTTCTTTAGGTTATTAGTTCATTTTCCTTGGCAGTAAGTTCTGATTGAAGGTTGTCTAAATTAGAAGGTGTTTCATTTCTGATTTTAGATTCAAATTTAGTGATTTTTCAGTTCTGGTTTTCAATATGGTCAACTAATGTTTGTGCATGCTTACCTTTCCTTGGCAGCCACATCTTCGGTTTGAGTTTCCTCAAACTCTTCATCAATCTCCTCTTCTTCATCATCACTTTCATCTACATCTTGATCCATTAGGCATAAATGTGCTTGATTCGTATCGTTTTCATCCGAATCATCAGTGTCACTAAAGAACTGGTCCTCCTCCACCAGCATAGCCTTTCCATTGGCTTTCTTCCTTGTTAGCCTCAACTTGTTTTTGTAGTACTCGGAATCTTTGGTTTTTGGTTTTCTACAGTCCTTGATGAAGTGCCCGGTTCTACAGTAGTTATAGAATTTCTTTTCTTCCTCTTGAGCTTCCGTAGGCTTTTCGAAGCACTTTTTCTCCTCAGGTGGACCCGCTTCTATTCTTCTAGACCCTGAAGTGAATCTTTGATGGTTGTTAGGCTTTCCATACTTGTTTTGGAAAGCCTTGGTTATCAGTGACATAGCTTTCATGACAACTTCCATGTTCGAGGATTCAGTTTCTCCCTCGAATGAGTCAAATTCGGGTGCAGCCTGTTTTCCTTTTGAAGATCTGGAACTTTGTCTCGGTCTTCTTTCAGCTATGAGAGCAATAAGGTCAGAGGATTGTTTTATAGAGTTCTTTGCCAGTACTTCGCTCTGAAATTGATTCAAGTCTTCATAAATAGAGTGGTGAGACACTGCTTTGAGGTTTCGGTTCACATTTTTGTGCAGCCGGGTGTGTTCTTGCCATTCTGGACCCAATGCATTGATCCACTTAACATTTATGTCAAGATCCGATCTCATGACACCATGATTTCTCATTTCATTCAGTAGTCGATATAAGCGACTATATGTGTCTTGTAGCAGTTCACCTTCTCTTGCCTTGAACTCTCGAAAGGTATTTACAAGTTGGGTTTCCCATATTAACACTCCTTGTTCAGTGCCTTGCATTTGTTGCTTAACTTCATCCCAAATTGTAACGCCCCAATTTTATAAAGAATGACAATTGTAAATAAAATTCATTTATAAAGGTACACATTTAGTTTGAAAACAGACGCGGAAGCATTTTACTACAAAATCAAAGTTATTGCCAAAAGATATACACATGAGTACATACTTAGTGTACTATGAAAACCAAATATTTATAGAACCGGGCGTTAAATTGTTTCAAAAGATTTAACTAAAAAGTAGTCAAACAGGAGCTTTGCTCTTACCCTTGCTGCGTCCTGCAAAAGATTTAAAAACAGTATCTGATAAGCTACGAGAGCTTAGTGAGTATTCCAAACTAAATATCATATAAACACACATATAGAATCATATAAAGATAATGCACGTATGTCAGATAATGAATGCTAGCCACTAGTTCTAGACCCAGGGCAGCCACCTTTGTAACAGTATTGTATCACCTTTGAACCTTACTGCACATGGCAGTTCGGTATATACACATATGAATAACATTACATGTCAGTAATCTGATATGATAGCACACATGCTATAGATATGAATATTAGTCTAGAAGACTCACCTTATGATTAATATTATATTGTAGAAGCTAGTTGTGGACCTATTTACTGAATCATACTCAATTATTATGATTATTATGATATGATTAGATCCATAATTGAGTATGATTCAGTGAATAGGTCCATAACTAGCTAATACAATATAATATTAATCATAAGGTGAGTCTTCTAGACTACTATTCATATCTACAGTATGTGTGCTATCATATCAGATTACTGAAATGTAATGTTATTCATATGGGTATATACCGAACTGCTATGTGTAGTAAGGTTCAAAGGTGATACAGTACTATTAAAAGGTGGCTGCCCTGGGTTTAGAACCATTGGCTAGCATTCATTATCTGACATACGTGTATTATGTTTATATGATTCTATACGTGTGTTTATATGATATTTAGTTTGGAATACTCACTAAGCTCTTGTAGTTTATCAGATACTGTTTTTAAATCTTTTGCAGGACGCACCAAGGATAAGAGCAAAAATCTTGTTTGACTACTTTTTAGTTAACTCTTTTGAAACAACTTAACGCCCGGTTCTGTAAATATTTGATTTTCATAGCACACTAAGTATGTACTCATGTGTATATCTTTTGGCAATGACTTTGATTTTGTAGTAAAATACTTCCGCGTATGTTTTCAAACTAAATGTGTACATTTATAAACGAATTTTATTTACAATTGCCATTCTTTATAAAATTGGGGCGTTACACAAATTGCTTTAGCTGAAGTTAAACAGTCTATTTTGGAGTAGATCTCGGCACATAAACCTTGCTTAAGATAGTATTTGGCATCCGTGTCAGTACGTGCCTTATCTCTCTCTTTGGCAGTTAGTTCAGAGGGAAGCTTTCGTCTTCGTTCAGCAGCTATTCGTGGGTTGTTGTCGGGACAGCCTTGATGATCTTTTCAAAAACGGCATCACTGTTGAGAATACCGTCTTTCAGCATTTCCCCATACTTTTTATTATGTTCTATGAAATCCATGAAACGTCCTTTCCATACTGTGTATTCATTCCTAAATAGGATAGAGGTTTTTGTGTCTGTCCCAATTGCAATGATTTCATTAATGGAACAAATCTTATCACTTTGTGGATCTTTTCCCTGAAATGAATTAGTTAGTTTACCGGAAGTTTGATTTTTTTTGTTGTGAGAAACTTTGACTTTTAACCTTCAAAGTTGTAAAATTCAAGAGTCAGATGAAGTTCAAAGCTCGGATGAACTTGTAAGTCAACAAAATTCGGATAGTAGAGATTTAAGGTGACTTTCGGATGGAAGTGTTTAAGTGAAGATCGGATGGTTTTAGGTGAAAGTCGGATGAGTGGTGCGAATTTCGGATAAGTTCAAAGTTCGGATGAGCTTGAAGTTTGGATGACTTGAAACTCGGATGAACATCAAGGTCGGATCACTTTAAAAGTCGTATGGATTTTAAAGTCGGATGATATAAAGATCGGGTGAACTTGAAGTTCGTATGCACTTAAAGGTCGGATAGGCTCAAAGTCGCATCAACATTAAAAGTCGGATGACTTTCGCAAAAGTCGGATCACCAAACTTTTGAAGGTCGGATGAGTCTAAAGTCGCATGCACCACAAAAGTCGGATGAGGTAAAAGTCGAATGGCCTGGAAGTCGGATGATGCTAATAATCCAAAAGTTGCAGGTCTAGCCTCTACTTAACGAACAGACTTCTGAATTTACCTAAAACACATTAAAATTTTAACGAGCTTTTGCTTTAACCTTCGTGTGACAACTGTCAACAAAATTCACAGGTCAGCCATTAGAAACTCTAATATAAGTCTGGTACAGCTAAAAATATTAGTTATGATTTAAATATATCAATAGTAGTCTTGGATTCCCTAGAAATTCCGTCTATGTACTTAAAATCTTCACTAACTCGTAAAACCGATTTATTAAAATCCAAGATTTATAAATCATATACAATAATAATAATAATAATAATAATAATAATAATGTATATCATAATAATTTTAGATAAGTTAAAGAAATAAAACTTATATAAAAACTTATAAAAGTGATTAAAACTCTATTAAATATAAGTTTTAATCAAATAACCAATTTATACAAATTTTATCCTACACTTTTTATACACAATAATTAATAAAAAAAATTAAAACCCCCCTTCTTGTCACTTCACCTACTTGCCATTTGAACTTCTCTTTGCTCTATATAAGCACCACCCTCCTCTTCACATCACACTTTTACAACTACTCTCTACCTTCATCTTCTACTCCTTCTTTCTCCCTTACTACCTCAAGAAATCAGATTTAAATCCATCAAAAACTTAGGTTTTGAAGATCAAAATATAGATCAAAGAGGAAAATCTTGGTAAGATGTTTGTACATCAAGATCTCTCTACTCTTCTACCTTTCTTCTTATTTTTTTCTTAGATTTCCTTTGTTTTTCATCTTATATCTTGAAGAACTAAGAATGCATGATTAATCATGAACTTATATGGTAGATTTTACACCAAAGACATGAAAATGTTCAAAAATGGTGAAAATCCATGATTCATACAACTAAAAACTCAAGAAAATAAGTACTTTGATTATGCATGTGTTATCATCCTACGAATGTTGTAAGGAACACATGAAAATGTGTTATCATCCTACCATTGTTGTAAGGAACACATGGATTTTGTATTTTTTATGTTTATAATAGATGATTAATCATAAATAGTAACTTATATTAAAGTAATGACCCAAAAAAAACCTAAGAAATCTAACAATTTGGAAGATTTTGATCTGGAACTCCTCTATTGTTTTCGTTATATCTAGAGTTATAGGAATCAAAATCGTTTGATTATTTTTGCTAACCTTAGTTTGAAGTGTTATATTTCATTTGAATCTGGATTCACTCGTTTTCATGAAGGTTTGATCCTTCAAACGTATTTTGTAAGACACATATGTTGAATTTGGAAATCTGGCAGATTAGAATGGGTACACTTTAAACATGTATAACTTGGCCATTCTTGGGTCAAAATATGTCTAGTTTTTTTACAAGTTCCATCCTTGACTTGTGGATATTTTCTTTTTTGAATCATGTAAAAATGAGGTCGTGTGAGCCTCAAACATCCTTTTTAGTAACGGTGTGTCATCCAGACACTGATTAGTGAACACTTAATATACTTTTAATTATTAAAAATATTAAATATAGATTATAAATTCCTATATTTTTACTGAGTATTCTAGAAACATGCATTGAGTTTATTTTAAAATATTGAGCTTTAATATGATTTCTAGAACTTTGATTATGCATGTGTTATCATCCTACCAATGTTGTAAGGAACACATGAAAATATGTTATCATCCTACCATTGTTGTAAAGAACACATGGATTTTGTATTTTTTATGTTTATAATAGATGATTAATCATAAATAGTAAGTTATATTAAAGTAATGATCCAAAAAAACCTAAGAAATCTAACAATCTAGAAGATTTTGATCTGGAACTCCTATATTGTTTTCATTGTATCTGGAGTTATAGGTATCAAAATCGTTTCATTATTTTTGCTACCTTTAGTTTGAAGTATTATCTTTCATTTGAATCTGGATTCACTCGTTTTCATGAAAGTTTGATCCTTCAAACGTATTTTATAAGACACATATGTTGAATCCGGAAATCTGGCAGATTAAAATGGGTACACTTTAAACATGTATAACTTGACAATTCTTGGGTCAAAATATGTCTAGTTTTTTTTTAAAGTTTCATCCTTGAGTTTTGGATATTTTCTTTTCTGAATCATGTAAAAATGAGGTCGTGTGAGCCTCAAACATCCTTTTTAGTAACGGTGTGTCACTTAATATACTTTTAATTATTAAAAATATTAAATATAGATTATAAATTCCTATATTTTTACTGAGTATTCTAGAAACATGCATTGAGATTATGTTAAAATATTGAGCCTTAATATGTTTTTTAAAATACATATTATAATTTTTAAAATTTAACTTAAAAATATATAAATTTCAGTAAACATCTATAACATAAAGAAAATAGAGAAAAGCCTTTAAAAATTAATTAATAACAAATAATAGGAAATAATACAAATTAATAACTAAAATAGTAAATCTAATAGAGTTACATATTTCTTATATTAGGAAAGGAGCTTCGGTAGAATCGAGAAACCATTTATAAAGCTAACACGTTACCATACCGAGTGAGTATCATAGCCCCTTTTTACCGTACCTATTATTTATTTTGGGGTGAAAGCATACTACAAATTTTTATATGGTTGTTCTATGAAAATATATGATTCAAATAACTTAGCACTTGTTTGTACTTGTATATGCAATGCCTGAGTTTAAAAGTGTAAGTCCCGGATTGCGATAATTAATTGTTACACTACCATTAACCCGATTGAGGGCCTATAGTTTTGTGGATAGCTCTATATGGGTAGGGACGCCCCCACTTAGGGTTGACGAACCTTAGGTGCACATTACTGTAGAAAATACTTTGAACAAATTTGTAAATTTTTGGGCATCGTTGTCTGAATGGTTTGGTAGGGGCTCATGGCAGATGTTGCTAAAGTACTTAACTTTTGTGCTTAAAGTGGAGAACAACTTGAAATATCTTGTATCTTTGGTGACAATGTTTCACCTTAGAAGAAATTTTTCTGCATTAAAATTTATTTTTTTACATACAAAAACCTATGATCTCACCAACTATTTATAGTTGACACTCGTTCTTAAATTATGCTTTTCAGGTAATAACAAGTAAGAGTTTGGCATGGGTGCATCTTGTGTGACGTCAACCTCACAAACATTATTTTACTCACGTCTTATGTTGTTTAAACTCATTTGATTTTGGGAAAATTTTTGTAAACAGTATTACATATGTTTTGATTAATCTTTCATACATTATTATGGTTGGTAATTTTCTACTACCTTGTGCGATGAAACCTTGTGCTGTGACACCTCGTGTTTTCGCTTTAGCGGGGTGTGACAGATTTGGTATCAGAGCCTAAGGTTATAGAGAATACCGGTTTTCCTAAATGGAAAACTCAAACTATAACCAAAGGTTTATAAATATGATTTTCAAAATAATTTTGTTTGAAATGCATTAAGTGTATTGATAATATAATTAAGCTAAGTACCACATTGTTATACCTCAATTAGACAAAGCTTGATCACCTATGTCTAATTTAGCTATGTACGATATGGGACTTAGGTTAGTTATAATAAAAATATACTTAGAAACATTTTTCATTTATTTTCTTTCTAGAGCATGATTATTGTATGTGTGCATAAGCATGGCATATCATATGTACTTGCATATATTAGCACACTTAGTAACCAATTTTATATATATCGCAATCTATAATGTCATCATTAGGTTGACGCACTAAGAGTACATATTCTTTACCCATGGAGGTTAGAATAGAAACTTAGTAGGAGAGTCCCCGAGTTTCACGACCTAGTGTATTATCAACACCGACTTCCCGTGGAGCATGTGTTAGCCTCACGGCTAGGAAAAGAGTCCCCTTACCAACGAGAGTGACCTCGTGACCTTTTCATTAGGAGGGAGAGAACTGCTGATTTAGGAAGCACATAGAGGCACCCTGAGTAGTAACGGGAACCCCCGTAAGGACATTAAGGGAGACCCCCAAAGAGGGAAGGTGGGTATAAAGCATATCACTAGAACTGAGTATTCATTATACTAGGTTAGACCACCGGCACCATGTCCTATGTAATTTTCTATGCTCTCGGAGTCGCAACACCGTGAAGCGTTAAGAGCTGTGGGGACCACCATTGCAACAAGGAGGGCCGTGTAGATGATGTAATTATATATGTGCTTGGGAGTATTTTTTTTATAGTGATGGTGAGATTGCTAGTGAGTATGATGGTGCGCTAGCGTTGCTTTTAAGGAGGTTGAATTAGTGAAGGATTTGGAGTTTCTTTTGATTATTAAACTAGGTGGTTTATTTTGATGGTTTGTTAAACATTAATCACTTGATGTCTTTTGGGAAATCATTTTGGTACTTTTGGAAACTATATGATTGAACATGTGTTGCTTAAATTACGTTATGAAATATATGATTTTAAAATTTTACATGTATTGCTATATGTTTGAACGAGATTGTTAGTTGTTAGACCTTATATCTTAGGATCACCATAACCTAGCTAAGTAAACTTTGTACAAAGGACAGACCCGAATGTGATTACTAGTATGTTTCTTCTTAATAATTATCACGCATCAGTGCTACTTGACTCTGGAACGAATAGAAGCTTCGTGTTACTAGTATTTAGGCCAAAGCTCAATCTAAACTCTCAAAAATTGAAAGAGGCCTATATCATTGAATTTGCTAATGGAGAAGAAGTCAAGACTAAGGATATAATTACACTATACCTTGAACCTAGCTAATAAAGACTTTAGCATAGACCTTATTCCAATCGGATTAGAAAGTGTTAATGTAGTTGTAGGCATGGATTTATTATCCAGAAATCAAGCTGAAATATGTTGTTATAAAAAGATCATCCGAATCTAACTACCGAAGGGTGAAACAGTTATGCATGGAGAAGACTACGAAGAAGGTCAAGGTGGTATCGTGCATGAATGCGAAAATACCTAAGAAAAGACAATATCGCATTCTTAGCTCATGTTGCTGACAAGGATGTTGAAGAAAAGCACATTTAGGATTTTCCAACCGTTTGAGATTTTCCTAAGGTTTTCGAGATGAACTACCTAGATTACCCCTAATTAGACAAGTTGAATTTGGCATTGATTTAATCCCTAGAGCCGCACTTGTAGTAAAGGCACCGTATAGGTTAGCCCCGTTGGAAATGCAGGAATTGCCTGCACATCTTCAAGAGCTACTCAACAAAGGAATTATTCGACCAAGTACCTCACCATGGGGCGCCCTAGTCCTGTTCGTCAAAAAGAAAGATGGATTGCTGCGAATGTCCATCGACTATAGGGAACTCAACAAATTGACCATTAAAAATCAATACCCTCTTCCTCAAATCGAAGACCTTTTCGATCAACTTCAAGGTGCTACCTATTTTTCTAAAATCAATGTTCGATCTGAATATCATCAGTTGAGAGTCTGTGAAGAGGGCATGCGCAAAACTACGTTTAGAACACGTTACGATCACTATGAATTATAGTTATGCCCTTTGGATTGACAAACACACCAACTGTCTTCATGGACATGATGAACCGACTATGCAGACTATACGTAGATAAGTTGTGATTGTGTTCGCTGATGATATACTCTGTTACTCGCGAGACAAGAGCGGCCATGAAAATCATTTAAAGTTGATACAGAAGTTACTTAAGGATCAGAAGTTGTATGAAAAATTTTCTAAATTTGAATTCTGGATATGGGAATTACGTTTTCTAGGCCATGTAATTAATGAGAAGGGAATTCATGTTGACCCAACAAAGATCGAAGCCATACAGAAATAGGAACCCCAGATATCCCGACTAAAATTGTAAATTTCTTGGTTTAGCACGTTAATTTATAGTAAATTTCTCAAAATTTGCGGAACCACTCGCGGCATTAACTCAAGAGGATAAGAAGTTTGTTTGGTGAGATAAATAAAAAGAAACATTTTCTACGCTTAAGGATAAGTTAGCAATGCACCAATTTTGGTGTTACGCGAAGGAACATATAACTTCGTGGTATATTGCGATGCGTTACACCAAGGTTTGGGTTGTGTGTTATTGCAAAAAGAGAAAGTCATTGATATGATTCGAGACAGTTCAAAGTGCATGAGAAGAAATTTACTACTCACAACTTAGAGTTAGGAGCCGTAGTATTTGCCCCTACAAAAAATGGAGATATTACCTTGAACTATTTATACACACCACAAGAGTCTTCCGCACATTCTTGATCCAAAGATGCTCGATATGAAACGGAGAAGATGAGTGGAATTGCTTAGTGACTATGATTGTGAAATCAAATACCATACTAGCAAGGCCAACATGGTTGTTGATGCTCTAAGAAGGAACAAAAGAGTGAATCCATCTAGGGTACAAGCTTTAGGAGCAATCATTCAAACAAGCCTAAAGGAAAGAATACTTGAAGCTCAAAAAGAAGCATCAAAGATGGAAAATTTGAAGAACGAGACCCTATATCACTTGGAGCGGTGATTCAAATCAGGCCAGATGGGTGCACCACTTCGAAAATAGAATTTGGATATCTAAGTTTAATAACCTTTAATCAACAATTTTAGACGAGGCTTATAATATTCAATCCACCCGGGAGCCGAAAAAATGTACAGGGGTCTCAAGGAATACTTGGTAGGCCTGGAATAAAGAAAGACATCGCCTTGTTCGTGGGAAATGTTTAACTTGCGCAAGGGCTAAGGCAAAACACCAAAAGACATCCGGTTTGTTGAAACAGCCATAATGGAATGGGAACATATAAGCATGGATTTCATAACTAAATTACCCCAATCTGCAAAAGGGTACGATTCCATTTGGATTATAATAGATCGACTCACAAAATCGGCACATTTTCTTCCTATACTGGAAGATTACAAAATGGAAAAGCTGGCTCAGATTTATATTAACGAAGTTGTTGCCCGACACGCAGTACCAATTGCAATAATATCCAATAGAGATAGTCGGTTCACATCCCGATTTTGGAAATTGTCTCAAAAGGCATTAGGTACGTAAGTAAACCTGAGCAACACCTACCACCCTCAAACAGATGGGCAGTCGGAGAGAACGATTTAGACACTAGAAGACATGTTGTGTGCACGTGTAAGAAATTTTGGTGGAACTTACGATTCACATCTATATTAGTTAAGTTTTCTTAGAATAATAGGTCTCCCACTAGCATCCAGTGTGCACCATATGAAGTCTCGTATGGGCACAAGTGTAGATCCCCACTCAATTTGTTGGAAATTGGCGATAGGAAATTGACTAGACCTAATATCATTGCAAGAGACCACTGACAAGATCACAATTATGAAGGATAGGTTTAAAACTACCAGAGATCGTTAGAAAATTTACGCTAATAATCGCCGTAAGCCTTTAGAGTTCCAAGTGGGCGATAAAAATGCTTCTAAAGGTATTTTCGTGGAAAGAAATAGTATATTTTAGGAAAAGAGGAGAACTATATTCCAGATTCTTTAGACCATTTGAGATATTTAGAAGAATTAGGCAAGTGGCGTATATGCTTAAGTTGCCACAAGAACTAAATGCCATACACGATATACTATGTGTCAAATCTAAAAAAATTATTAGCTGATGAAACTCTAGTACTACCCCTAAAAGTATGTTCAGATAGATGATCGGTTAAATTTCGCATAGGAACCAATTGAAATTCTTGACCGTAAGGTCAAACAGTTTAGAAAAAGTAAGATTCCAATTATAAAAGTTCGATGGAACTCAAGGCACAGACCTGCATACACTTGGGAACGAGAGGATTATATGAAACTCAAATATCCGCACCTCTTTGCCAAAAGGCAAGTCTAAGACGTCAACGATTAATTTCGGGACAAAATTCTTTTAATCATGGGAGACTGTGACAATCGTCAACAAAATTCACAGGTTAGCCATTAGAAACTCTAATATAAGTCTGGTATAGCTAAAAATATTAGTTATGATTTAAATATATCAATAGTAGTCTTGGATTCCCTAAAAATTCCGTCTGTGTACTTAAAATCTTCACTAACTCATAAAACCGATTTATTAAAAGCCAAGATTTATAAATCATATACAATAATAATAATAATAATAATAATAATAATGTATATCATAATAATTATAGATAAGTTAAAAAAATAAAACTTATATAAAAACTTATAAAAGTGATTAAAACTCTATTAAATATAAGTTTTAATCAAATAACCAATTTATATAAATTTTATCGTACACTTTTTATACACAATAATTAATAAAATAAATAAATTAAAACCCCCCCTTCTTGCCACTTCACCTACTTGCCATTTAAACTTCTCTTTGCACTATATAAGCACCACCCTTCTCTTCACTTCATACTTTTACAACTACTCTCTACCTTCATCTTCTACTCCTTTTTTCTCCCTTACTACCTCAAGAAATCAGATTTAAATCCATCAAAAACTTAGGTTTTTGAAGATCAAAGAGGAAAAGCTTGGTAAGATGTTTGTACATCAAGATCTCTCTACTGTTATACCTTTCTTCTTATTTTTTTCTTAGATTTCCTTTGTTTTTCATCTTATTTCTTGAAGAACTAAGGATGCACTTAGATGGTAGATTTTACACCAAAGACATGAAAATGTTCAAAAATGGTGAAAATCCATGATCCATACAACTAAAAACTCAAGAAAATAAGAATTTTGATTATGAATGTGTTATCATCCTACTAATGTTGTAAGGAACACATGAAAATGTGTTATCATCCTACCATTGTTGTAAGGAACACATGGATTTTGTATTTTTATGTTTATAATAGATGATTAATCATAAATAGTAAGTTATATTAAAGTAATGACCCAAAAAAACCTAAGAAATCTAACAATCTAGAAGATTTTAATCTGGAACTCCTCTTTTGTTTTCATTATATCTGGAGTTATAGATATCAAAATTATTTGATTATTTTTGCTACCTTTAGTTTGAAGTGTTATCTTTCATTTGAATCTGGATTCACTCATTTTCATGAAGGTTTGATCCTTCAAACGTATTTTATAAGACATATATGTTGAATCTGGAAATCTGGCAGATTAAAATGGGTACACTTTAAACATGTATAACTTGGCCATTCTTGGGTCAAAATATGTCTAGTTTTTTTTTAAAGTTTCATCCTTGAGTTTTGGATATTTTCTTTTTTGAATCATGTAAAAATTAGGTCGTGTGAGCCTCAAACATCCTTTTTAGTAATGGTGTGTCACTTAATATACTTTTAATTATTAAAAATATTAAATATAGATTATAAATTCCTATATTTTTACTGAGTATTCTAGAAACATGCATAGATATTATGTTAAAATATTGAGCCTTAATATGATTTTTAAAATACATATTATAATTTTTAAAGTTTAACTTAAAAATATATAAATTTCAGTAAACATCTATAACATAAAGAAAATAGAGAAAAGCCTTTAAAAATTAATTAATATCAAATAATTGGAAATAATACAAATTAATAACTAAAATAGTAAATCTAATAGAGTTACATATTTCTTATATTAGGAAAGGAGCTTCGGTAGAATCGAGAAACCATTTACAAAGCTAACACGTTACCATACCGAGTGAGTATCATAGCCCCTTTTTACCGTACTTATTATTTATTTTGAGGTGAAAAGCATAATACAAATTTTTATATGGTTGTTCTATGAAAATATATGATTCAAATAACTTAGCACTTGTTTGTACCTGTATATGCAATGCCTGAATTTAAAAATTTAAGTCCCGGATTGTGATAATTAATTATTACACTACCATTAACTCGATTGAGGGCCTATAGTTTTGTGGATAGCGCTATAGGGGTAGGGACGCCCCCACATAGGGTTGACGAACCTTAGGTGTACATTACTGAAGAAAATACTTGGAACAAATTTGTAAATTTTTGGGCATCGTTGTCTGAATGGTTTGGTAGGGGCACATGGCAGATGTTGCTAAAGTACTTAACTTTTGAGCTTAAAGTGGAGAACAGCTTGAAATATCTTGTATCTTTGGTGATAATGTTTCACCTTAGAAGAAATTTTTCTGCATTAAAATTTATTTATTTTTGCATACGAAAACCTATGATCTCACTAGCTATTTTTAGTTGACACTCGTATTTAATTAATGCGTTTCAGGTAATAACAAGTAAGAGTTTGGCATGGGTGCATTTTGTGTGACGTCAACCTAACAAACATTATTTTACTCACGTCTTATGTTGTTTAAACTCATTTGATTTTGGGAAAATTGTTGTAAACAGTATTACATATGTTTTGATTAATCTTTCATACATTATTATGGTTGGTAATTGTCTACTACCTTGTGCGATGAAACCTTGTGCTGTGACACCTCGTGTTTCCGCTTTAGCGGGGTGTGACACTTCCTTAGCTATAAAAACACTTTCCTAAACAAATTTGAGTCCAAACAACAATAAATTATTCAAATTTTTGATGAAACAGTGAAGAATACCAAGAACTTGAAAAACAAGAAAAATTCAAAATATGGACTCAAATGTTGTTTGTTTAAGAAATAAACAGTACCAGATGTGTTTTTTTTTTCAACTAAAATGCTTCTAAATATCCAAAAAGAACTTGAAAAACAAGAAGATTTGAGAAAAATGGGTTTTGACTTAAGTAGGTTTTCACGAACACGAACAGAGGAAAACTTCTAGGTTTTGTTTCTCACACTTTGATGTTACTTCCAGGTAATGTTGAACCAATCTAGCAATGAGTTGGCTCTGATACCAATTGAAAGTCCAAAGATGTGATAATAGATTAGTTAACTTAGAAGATACTTGTAAGAAACATGAAGAACCAAACAAGAACACAAGTATGAACACTTTGCTTTAGCTTGGAGATGTATTGATATTTTTCTCAACGTGTCGTTAACCAGAACGGGGTCATATTCCCATACTAAAGATAGCAGTCATATTAGATATACAAGAGGCCAACTGAAAAAAGAGGAAGTCTCCTATTCGGCTTCATATTGATTCTGGAATAACCTAGCATATGCGGCCTCTGCTGCTGTTCAACAATCAGTGACTTTTTAATTTCCTTATATGAACTGTACGAGCAAGGTGCCACCAACCGAGGCTAAGATTGGAGATACAACGACTGTCTGACTCTCTGCCGGGGGGGGGGGAGGAGAAGACATTCAGAAGGACGTTCAAGATATGGAGGGGGAGGACACCACTCAGCACCTCACGGAGCGGTGGGGTTCAATGCTTAAAAAAATATAAAAAAAGGAGGAAAGATGACTCTATGGCTGCACCTCAAATCTCGGAACAGTGGAACGTGTAACCCGGAAGCTCATGACTTAAAAATTGCAAAGGTTATCTTGCAAACCAAGTTTGCAAGGTATATAAAGACAATGCCTCATGGGCCTAAAGCCTCATGGGCTTTTACAATCTAAACTAGCTAACCTTACAAGGTGTGGGCCAAGCCCAATACATGTAACTAGTCTAGTAAGCCTATATAATTAATACAAAAGAACACAAACCCTACAAACATATATTTGACTAACATCGGCATTAAATGAAAAAAATACATAATTAATACATTTAAC
This sequence comes from Dittrichia graveolens, assembly GCA_038502395.1. Taxonomy (NCBI): domain Eukaryota; kingdom Viridiplantae; phylum Streptophyta; class Magnoliopsida; order Asterales; family Asteraceae; genus Dittrichia; species Dittrichia graveolens. The sequence goes on from JARJIL010000003.1 coordinate 72,398,932, forward strand.
TAGTCTAGTAAGCCTACATAATAAAAAAAAAACTTTTTCTCCCCTTTCTCTCTTTCTCTCTCATCTCTCTCATCGGCATTCAACTACCAAATGCATTGAGTTTTTTTTGGTACCAATTGAAGGGGGGTGGTATTGCCCTTGGTACTGCTTATCCACCTAAGCATACCGATTGGTTGCTTCAACAATACCCCATGCTCTCACTACTATAGTCGTAGCTTCTACCTTTAACCTTTGGCCGCTAATCCATCGTTGTCTTGCCTTTTATTTTTCTCTTCATTGTATTTTTCCTTTTGGTTTAAGCATACAACTTGCTATGTATATTAGGGTTTTAGTATATGATAGTTCACTTTAATGGCTCATTATGAATTTTTTATATTGTATCTCTTATACTCTATAAATAAATATCTATGTAACATGCAACGCCTACGACGTTTTATTATTCTACATATAATTCTTTCAACAAAGATATCTTGATGTGTTACTAAGGGTCTGGTAGTGGCCCACGTCACCAGTCAATTTTGCAGACGTAGTAAAAAATTCTGACTTTTTCGAGACGGTGATACCAGTGATTTTTTATGCCAACAAAACCTAATGAAAAATGAATTTTTGATTAAAAAAATAATAAATTATAATTCAATACTTGATTTATACCTTTAAATGTATTAGTTTATCTTAATAATAACAATTTAATTAACAAAGCTTCATATAAATTGTGTTTTGTTTGTTATTTTGGCCTAAAATACTGGAAAAACAATTAAAATGTCATTAACTTGACCCGATTAACCGTAAACTTCAAAAATAATCCCGAACACCACCTATAATCTTAATTAATCTTATTTTTGCTATTATATAGTGCACTGGCTAACAAAAATCCTGGTTCCGTTCCTGTATCCCTTGAGATTATGCCAAATTGTTGTCATAGGGATTTATAATCATTATTGGTATTTTAGTGTTTCCCCTAAATGGCTGGAGATCATTCGGTAAACTTTGGCATTGTGTACGTGCTCAAAATCTCGCTTGTTATAAAATTTTTTAATTTTAATGCAGAACTTATGCATATAATTTGTAAAACACAAGTTATTAATAATAAAAAGAACAATCGGGACCAAAAAAAAATTATATTGAATTATAATTAAAAAGAAAAGTAAAAATTAAAAATTAAAAAGAGAAGGGTCAAGGCCACTAAATTAGGGATGACAAAAAATATCTGATATAGAAATCTTGAATCCAAAACTTTTAAGTCGGTTATAGGACCGGGTATGAGATTTCTTTTTAAAAAATCGTGGGATTGGAACGGTTATGGTTTTGGTCAATACATGCGCCAACTACTCGATCTCATACACGGCCCCATTTACCCGACTCTAGACCATTAATATTTTTATATATAGTTTTCTTACTAACTTATTAATATTTTAAAGTTTTATATTATTTTAATATTATTTAGAATTATAACTTGACTATGTTACGATATTTGTAATGAAGTAACTATATATGATATTAAAACTTTAAACTTAGCCATATGTATCTTTTAGTTATTAAGTTTAATTGTAGATTTTGTTTGTTTGTTTATTTTACAATTGTGAAACCTCCTTTTAGAAAATTTTCAATTAGGAAACCAATTAATGTGTGAGAATAGAGGAATAAAGATTAATATTATTGTTTTCACTATTCATGTAATGATTTGATTAGCTTATTATAAAATTAGATATTTTAAACTTGTATGTGGATGATTTTATATAACATTTAAAAATTTATTTAAAAAGTGTTACTCATTGTTTTGATGTGATTAAGCAAATTTTAAGAGATGAAAATCCTTATTGGTGAGTTTTATCCACTAGGATCATTAAAATGAACTACACGGATACCCACTGATATACCTGCTAACCCGATGGTTATTTAGTAACATGGTAGCCATTGAGACGGGACCGCGTATGGGACATGATTTAATAATGAGGTATGACACTGGGATCGACAATACCCGTCACATTTTCATTCCTAAACTAGATCCTGCTTTTTCAAAAGAGTCGATTTAGGTATTATCAAACTTTAGTAACCTGACAGCAATTCATTCCTCGTGGTGATGGTATAGCCCGATAAGCCTCCTATCGGCCGTTGTCGGATTTAAAGATAACAACACAACCACCACTGCAACGACGGACTACGAAGGGATGATTAGATTATAGTATCACCACTAGGAATGAATTCTATTTTTATTTTTTTGTGTACAAATTGTTTTGTCTGGTATAAATTCTGACTTTCTAAAAGATTTGAGTTACCAAGTTTATGTGGAACATGTACTGGATCATAACCCAGATGAAACCCCACATGCTAGTAACAACCAGGTATCCTCATCTTTATGTTCTAAAATCATTGGGTTTTTTTTTTTTGGATTGTTGGATTGTTTTGAGCTAAGCTCATAGCTTAACAATTAAAATTATATTTCTTTTCAGATAATATATTCTTAGCTAAATGATTTTTAGTTTGGTTAAAAGCTCAACACTAAACATAGGCAATTTAAATAACACTAAAAAAATGTAAATACCTTTAATTTAAAGGGTTTAGTTTTCAAAATGAATCGAAGTTGTCATCTTACTGAGTGTATCTAACTTTTAAAACAATTACAATTTAATGTACTAAAGTTTTAAAATATACTGTTTAGTGTATTAGGAAACTTGTTTGGTAGGTAACAACTAACAAGTGATTTAGTTATTTTGATTTATTTTTTAATACAAAATTATTATTGAAAATTACCATTTAAAATACTGAAGTTTTAAAAATCTACTATTTAGTGTATTGAGAAACATGAATACTTGCTTGTAACCTACTACCAAAAGTCATTATACACTAAATGGTAGATTATGAAACTTCAGTATATTAATTATTAAATGGTAGTTTTCAAAGTTAGATATACACAATAGCAAAAGGTGATAACTTTAATATATTTTTGGAAACTAAACCCTTAATTTAAATGGTTTATAAGCGTAATAGCACCTAACTTAAATGTTATTAAAAGCACAAATTATTTCTCCTAATTGGAAACCAAACCGTTTTATTATTAATTATCGCCAACCGGCTCCAAAAATAAACTGGATGAAGCAGTCGAGGTAACTCAGAACCAGGCGTAAGCTCGGTACTAAAATTGGACCAAACCATATAACCAGAACGTACCAAAAACGAAATTGTTGATTTCTTAAAACCAAATACAAAACGGTACCGATTTGCAGTTCAGTTCAAAAAAATCAAAGTCAATATACTCACCTCTAGAAGAAGCGGACCGATCCAATACCGAAACCGAAAATACCAAAATCAAAATTGTTAATTTCTTGAAATCAAATACCGAACTAAAAACACATAACCCGTACCGGTTCCAAAAATCCAATCAATATTTTTACCCTCACTCAAAACATATTCAAAAGCTCGCAGAACTTAAATCATTATACTAACCCAACCAATATGTGTCAAAAGGCTTATAACATAGCCGCTTCCAAATACTCTAATCTGTTTTAACTCGTTACCCAATTCACTATGCTAAGTATTGGTTTTACTTTTTCTTTCATATTGTTTTCTCTCAAAATACCCTGTATGTCACATAACCAAATCTTGGTTTACTTGAAAAATAAAATATACACACAAAACCAGAAATTTATATAGTGACTTATTTGACTTTTACAAGTCTAATCCTTTAACTTAAGGGCAAATTGTATAAAAATACAATGAACTTTGTTTTAGTTACCGTTGTATACAACCAACTTTAAAATTTTAAAAATAATACAATTAACTTTCATAATTCTCTCATTGTATGCAAACAACTTTTTCATGTGTCTGTTGTTTAGTTACCATTGTATACAATGAACTTTATCATAACTTCCATAGTATACAACAACTTGCATACAATATGAGGAATATAAAAGTTGTATGTATTATTTTTAAGAAAATAAAGTTGATTGTATATAATGGTGCCTAACACAGAGTTCATTATATTTTAACGTAATTTGCCCTTAATTTAAACTAGGATCAAATACAAATAATGTCAAATGTTTGTGGCAAGTATATTTAGTGAAAGAATCTAATGAGGGTATTGTTTCTGCAAAAGCAGTAAGAGGTGCATGTATCATCCCATACTAGAAACAATTTAATGCCCACATATACCAATAAGCCATAACAATATAAAAGAAGACAAAACTGCAGAGAACAACAGCTACTATTCATGGTACTCTCTGCTGTATTCACTTGTACATAATGGGGAGAATGACAAAATATTGATTGCTACCTCTCACATGCCCGCCCAACCCCACATACCTCCCCCATGTGCAACTGCAAAACAAACACCCCTCCCCCCTCTCCTTCCCTAAAAAACAAATGGAAAAAGAAAAAAAAAAAAATACACACCAAGAAAAAATGAATACAGTTAGGCTGTGTGGTGAACCCTTGTGAGTCAGGTTGAGATGGCTAACGTGGGAACGGCGAGAACACCGCTCTGGTGGTTAGCGACTCCAATGAAAGAGAGGCTTAGCGGCCCCCAACTCCGTTGCTTCACATTTCAAAATGGTGTTTGCATAATGATGTTTCGCAAAAACAGGTGTATACCTAGTTCACTATAACCACTTTGCAGGCGAAAAAAGCTTTCATAGAAAACGTTTTCAAACTACAATGCCAAACACTCTTCTTAGCGATTGAAAATCGCAGACCCGAACAGAATAGCACAAGTTAAAAATATGAACTTGCAGTAGTTCCTTCAAATTTTTAATAATAAGATACCTAGTACAACTAATACATGATTTTCTGTGGGGTATATCAACATTAGTTCATATAAAAGAAATCATTAACATCATTACGGAGCTTAATTTGTCAGTAGCAATCAATAATGCAATTTGTAGTTCAATTATATATTTGGATACACCAATCACTAAAAATATTAGTTAAAAGAATAACAAGTAGAACAAATAATGAGAATGCAAACCAAAAGGAATATATGGTTCTGCAAAAACAATAGCAGATTTGCAACAAGAAATCAAGAAAGGTGATTCAAAAAGTAGGGAATTTGATAACATTAGGACACTTTTATGTAGATTTCTAATAATGGGTACAAACTAAACACAAAGGATCATAGGATCTAATGTTCATTGTTTTCTTTTAAGCAAAAACAAAACAAAATCAAGATTTACATGCAATTGACAAGTGAATTATAGTTTTAAGAATGCCAAATACCTCTAATTATGCTTCGCAGTCGATTCGATGATAGGTTCCTAAGGATCTTTTTTGCATCTAAAACTTGATCTTGAGCAAGTTTTTCTAAGTTTTTTAAGTACCCAGAGCTTAAAATTTTCTTTCTCCCTTCATTACAGAAAGTTAGTGACATGATTATGGAAAGTAAAACCTTTCTATTACCTGAATTAGCTTCTTGTGGATCAATCAATTGTAGAAGCAAGTTCACATTTTGATCATTTTGTACGAATCTTTTTTGGTTTCTTGGCATAACCACCAATCGCAAAAGCGTCTCAGCTGCAATTTCTCGTGCATCAAATGACTTTGATTCGAGCAATTTTACAAGTTCTGGCATGAATCCTGCATCACCCATGGCTTTCTTCAACTCATCTGAAGTCCCACATAGCCAAGATGCCGCCATCAATGCTGATTCTTGGATCGAAACCTCACCATTTTGAAGAATATAAAGTATATGATCCATAAAACCATAGGTTTTTAAACTGTTCATGTAACTAACCGAATCTGAACATAATATCATGAGTGCCCTCATGGATTTCTCTCGGGCCTTGGACGAATACGAGAATTTTGGATCAAGCACACGAACAAGAACACGAATCCCACTTTCATTGACAATCAAACCCTTCATGAATTCGTTCCCAGATGCTAAAACTTGAATGAATTCAATAGCACTTATCTGTGAAGCCTCATTTTTAGACCTAACAAGCTTGATGGATAATGGAATTGCCCCTTCTTCAACGACAAATCTCCTTATTTCATCAACGCCGATAAGATTTCGCAACACCCCACATGCCAAACCGACCAATTCACCACCAACAGCATCATCACAACCATTCCCACAAATCTTTAATAATGCAGACGCCCCACCATGAGCTGAAACCGACCAGGCGTTATCTGAATTTGCTGTGACTTTCATCAAACACCTGGTGGACAATTCTTTCCCCAAATCACTTCCACTCTCTAAAACTCTAATTAACGGGGCAATAACACCAATTCCTACTAAAACACTTTTATATGAATCAAACCCACAAATCGTAGCCACCGATTTCAACGCCTCTTCTTGAATACCAATTTCTTTCGAATTTAAGAACTTCATTAAAACATGAACAAAACCATCAATTTCCATCGCGATCTTAACATACCTTTCGTCTTCTTGAATCACTTCATTAAAACAAACCAGCGCTTGTTTCTTCATCTCTATTCGACCAATCTTGAATCTACATAACAAATCCTTAACATAAAATTTGATATCTTCCCTAGACGCCGTTAACCCAGGTCTTGAAACTACAATTGCGTGATTACCATGTGTCAAACACCCATCTGTATTAACAAACTCAGACAAACACTTAACATTATTATCGAATTTCACAAATATTATATCAAGATCACTCTGCATTAACAGCTTCCCACTGTACGAATGTTCTATACATTTCTGAGCCAAACTGTTGGAACAATTTATTGTTTCTTGAACAGATTGAATGATGCCGGAAAGTGGGGTGTTGTCGGTGGAGGCTTGAATTTCCGGTGGGAGAGAGGAAAGAATGGAGAGTAACTCGTCGAGTTTGTTTCTTATAAGTTTCCATTTGGATGAGAAGACTTTGATTGAGTGAGAAAGGTAGATTAAAGAAGAGATTTGAGCGGTGGTTTCCCGGAGTCTTGAATTTCCGGCGAGATCGACTTTCTCTTCTACCATGTCGGTGTTGTATTTAATTCATTCTCCGGTGGGGTTTCGTTGAGTTATTGCAGGAGTCTGAATAAGGTGAAGTTATGAGTCGAAGCTTCATAGCCGATGGTCTATCATCTTATCCTATGCCTAGGTGTATCCTATATGTAAGAAAACCAAGGAAGCGTGTAATTTACCCAATTGCCCTCGGCATTTTTGAGATTGTTTATTTTGATTTAACAGCGAGGTACTCGCGTAATGTGACAATTACGATTAAAGATCTATGATGTTGAAAACTTATGGTGGTGAATTTTTACGATAGCTAGACGGAAGAGACAATGATAGTTGTGAATGGTTTTCGATATTACAAATTTACAATACATTTGAAGTAATTTATTTCATATTATTCATTACATTTGTGTTAGGGTGAATTATGATTTAACCATCAAAGTTTTCGTTTAATTTCAGTTTAACTATCAAAGTTTTTTTCTAAACTAAATTACCGTAAAGTTTGAATTTGTTATGATTTAACCCTCAAACTTTTTTCAAATGATTTAAACCTTGAAGTTTTGTTAAAAAAACTGATTAATCACTTAAGTTTTTGATAGTTTTCGATTGTACTCTCTCTACTTATTATGCATTTTACTTTTTATTGAAAAGTTAACTAAACTTAGAGGGTTAAATCATTTTTTAACAAAAAATTAAAGGTTAAATCATTTAGAAAAAAACTTTAAGGTTTAAATAAAAAAGAAGGTGTAACTTTGAGGATTAAATAATTATAAATTCAAATTTTATGGTAAAATTGTTTGGAAAAAAAAACTTTGATGATTAAATCGAAACTGAAGTAAAACTTTGATGATTAAACCATTATTAACCTTTTGTGTTATATTGAACTTCAAAGATACTATTATTTATACAATTTAACTTAAAAGCAAAAACAATACAATATAAATAATACTAACACTACACCTTAAATTTTAAGATAATTAGTGTTTACTATTAAAAATTTAAACTGGCTTTATTGTTAGTCAAGAATAGGATGTTAGTATATATTAATACTAAAAAAAAGTTGAAATATATGTTTCTAAATAAATATAAATTACACTAAGTTATAATGGTGACATTTGTTTGTTATAATAAGATAAAACATAGCCATTTGTTTATATATCCTACAAGAAAAATATAATAAATATATATTGCAAAATGATGTACGGAATAAGTTGATGATATTATCTTATTCGTCGTAATTATTCAAAATTTATCACAAATTCAAAATATCAATTTATTCCAAATAATTAAAACGTTAGCAAAGAAGTAAACTAATATAAACCACTTAAATACTAAGACGTTTTAATTAAAAACCCATCATTAATCCTAGAAGGAACAATAATATGAAAGTTAAAACTCGGTTAAAACATGAAAGATTGGTTTAAAAAAATTAATCTAAATAAAATGAAGGGTGAAGATCTAATGATGATTAAATTTTAAAAACTCGTAAAATTTAAAAGAAGAAAAAGTGTTGTATGGTTTATAATGTAATAGGGATAATTACCACACATAAGCAATTCAACAACATATTTGTTGGTATACCCAGCCACTCACGTGAACATCTATCCCACATAAACTATATAATGCATTTTTTACATCAACATCTTTCTTTTTAATTCCCAAACCTCTATACTAATCTCACACAACCCTTCTCTACTCAATAAAAACTTAAAAAAGATAGAGAGATAAGAAATAAAGGAGAGAGCTACAGGTTAGGAACCTATTGTGGGTTGAGAGAATGAAATGGTGTTCCCATACCATCCCACACCCTATCCACAGAATGGATGCCGAGAGCCTCAAGACTGTCTTACAAGCCGAGTCATATGGACAACCCTTCAGGATTAATGTCTAGTTAGACTGTAAAATACTATTATTTGTAGATAGAGAAATAATACCCTCTTACATTTGTTCATTCTCATCTCTCTACTCATGCGAGGAGGACACTTGTAAAATAAAATATGGTTTGAGTGAAAAGAATGTGACAAGTGTCCTCATTATATAAGTAGATGGATAACTAGTAATAAAACATAAGACGATATATCATTTCCCTTTTAGATATACTCTATATTATATATATATACATATATATATATCTTACTCTTTTATAATGAATTTACAATCTTAAAAACTCTTAATTTTAAGTAACTTGAATGTACTAAAATAACCGTTCTTAATGATTTTATTGTCTCTCCTAATTTAGTTTAACTTTTAAAATACTCATTTTTAAATATTTTATTCTCTCTCCTAATTTACTTTAACTTTTTATATATTTAAAATATCTCTCTAACACTAAAACACCCTCTTATACCATGAGTAGCACATTTCCCCTTCCCAAATCAACCCAAATGCCACTGACACATCAGCTCTTTTTACTTTTTCCTTCCCAATCCAAATTAATTCAAAACCCAAGTAGCACCCTTCCCAAATCAACCCAAACAACTCAAATATTTTCTCTCTCCTCACTCTCACTAAAAAACCAAAAAAAAAAAAGAAAAAGGCTACCACTTTCATCGGGTTGGCGGACCCGAGGTGAGAATTTTTAGATGGAACTCGAAACCCCTGTAGGGGTGTTCCCGAATGAAGCCTTTCAACCCAAATGAACCCGAATCACTTCGGGTGAAGTGCTACGGATGGCCTTACACAAACACAATTATCCACCCACATCAACATAATTTTCAAAATCTAATTAACTTCTCTCTCCTTATTTCATAAATATAAATCTTTTTCTTATTTTAATTTCTTTTAGAATTTTTTTTTAAATTAATAAAATAGTTTATGCAAATTAAAAAAAATAAAAAACTGACATTATACGATACTTTTTCGTGACATTGAATTGCGCGAATAACATATTATTACATTTTTAAAAGCAACATGATGTAAAATAGAAATTATTTGTCGTCACAGTATTGCGCGGGTACCTTGCATATATATATATATATACAAAACCTATTTTATATGGATTTAAAACTAAAATTCAAAGGAAAGAATCAAAAGAAGTCACCATGTGCACATAGATTTCATAATGGTTAAAGAAAAAATTAATTACTATCAATGTGGCAAGAAGTGTGGGAAACGGTGACTCAATATTGAAAACGAGGAAGAAAAGTAGAAATCAATATTCAATTTCCAAAAATGTTTTGTCTTTTGGGAAAAATAAAATAAAAAAACTCATTGATTCATGAAAAACTATTTAGATTTAAATACCTTATTTCTCGTATGTTTTGTTTTTGGTTAATTTGTTATTGGATAACTAATTTGTATTTACATATTAGTTTGTTTACTTGTTTGCTAGTTTGCTTAGTACAATTGATTAATTGGTATTTATATAGTCATTCCTAGTTTGTTATTTAGCTTTATTATATACAGTTATACTTTAGCTTGTTTATATATACTAGCAACTCTTTTACTAATTTTTAAATCAACTTTTGAAAATATATAAAATAAGAAAGTATATTGTTGGATTTGCGTGTTTAAAAAAACATTAGCATCGTACACGCGTAATGCTGCAGTGACAAATAATTTTTGTTTTACAATATGTCTCTTTTAAGATGTAATAATATGTTATTCTCACGATTCAATTTCACAAAAAGTTTTCTACAACAACATGTCTGTTTTGTCAAATTTTCTTTTATTTGCATCAACAATTTTATTAATTTTAAAAATAAATTCTAAAAGATATTAAAATAAGAAAAAATATTTATATTAATGAAATAAAGAGATAGAAGTTAATAAGATTTTGAAAATTATATTGATGTGGGTGGATTTTTGTGTTTGTGTGAGAAAGTGTGTTAGTGAGGGAATGTATTTTAAATGAATAAAAAGTTAAAGTAAAGTAGGAAAAAAAGTGAAATGATTAAAGATTAAGTAGATGAGATTAATTTAGATAAAATAAAAGGTCAAGATTTTATGTTGATTGAGTTTTAGGAACTCTTAAAATTAAGGGTTTAGTATCTAAAAGTGTATCAAAGTTGTCATTTTTTGCTATTGTGTATACTCATCTTTCAAAACTACCATTTAATACATCAAAGTCTCAAAAACTACCGGTTTATGTATCGTTACCTTTTATGGCAGGTTATAGGTGACGTGGAACCGGTTTTGCTAACGTGACAATGACGTGAATGCTGATGTGGCTATACATGTGACATTTTCTAGATATAATAATAATAATAAAAAATAACCTTGAAATGATTTAATCCATGACAGATGGTTGAGTTCATCTTCAAGAGTTATCATAGATAGTTGAGTTCAACCAAAAATGGGATGATTCTCAATATTTGAATACCAAAGTTTATTTTTTAACATTTATTTTAATGTTTAGTCAATGATTTGTGTTTTTTTAATGGTTCTTTTCTTCTTTTTAGCATTATTGAAGGATTGAAAAATCACTTACTCTTTGAACAAACTTTAAAATTCAATTAATATCGAAACTACTGCCAGTTTTTTTTTTTTGAACAGGCATTAAAATTCTTTAATACCAAAACCATAGCCACGCAGTCAAGTTACATACTACATCTTCTTGGAGTACAACGATTAATTATGCATGGATTACTAATTCTAGCACACAAATAACCCAAAATTACAGCCTGTAGGCTGCAAAACACTTCTTGGATACAAGTATACAACTACTAATGCATGGAGTACTATTTCTAACACACAAACTAACCTAATATTACAACCAGCAAAAGACATACAAACGATATTATTAATTACTTGAATTTTTCTAATTCTTTATTTTAAGATTCTCGGTTAACGTGTTTATCTATCATCATTTCCTTCTTAAAGATCGGCTTTTTACAGTAAAACGGAACAACAATATTTTACTGATTTTAAATATTTTCACTTGTTCCTTTGACCGATTATGTTCTCTACTATATAAAACCCTATTTGTAAAACTCATACCTTTCATATGGAATGAGAATCATATACTTTGTTTGGGTAATGACTCCAAAATCGTAGATCAAAGTTTTGACACTCAAACAAAAAGATCAACAACAATTCGTAACTTTTTAACCATTATCATTTGCTTTCGTCAAGTATATCTCTTTTTTTTCTCCTTTAAATTCTCGCTCTCAGTTTTTTTATTAATCCAAAACATGAACTTTGAAGCAAAAAGTGAATATTGCAAGTGCAATAAAAGTTTACCTAACCACTATAGATAGTACACTTACAATGTTCAATTAATAATTAATTAAGATAGGTACTAGTTAGTCACAACTATTTTTATAATAGAATTAGAGAGATATATCGTGTAAATTATTTACCAACGTACCAAATGGTATTATTTTGTTAATTGAAATATATGTTGTAATTTTTTACAGAAAAATTCCAAAAATGATATGCAAAATTACAATCTTTTAGTTAATTAATATAAAAAAGATTATAAACGTACAATTTATGTGAAAACCTTAATATATATATATATATATATATAAAGACAAATTTTAATATATATCCGGTTAATTGGTATGTTTATCTCTCATTTCTTTGTGTTTTTTCTTCTTTTTTTGCAAATAAAGACCGGTTATCGGCTCAAGATATTTGGAAGATATTTGTGAATTTTTTTTTGTCTTTTTGTTTGTAAGAAACCATAGTTGGTTTAGTACGTGAAAAACATTATATATGTGATGATGTTGGTTGTAATTTATGATTGTTAGCATAGTTTAAAAAATTATTGTGATTGTGATATTAGATATAACAAAAAAATCAGTTAAAAAAGCAGAAAAAACAGTAAAAAGGATTACAAAAGCAGTAAAAAATAAATTAAAAATAGCAGTAAAAAACAAGTTAAAAATAGCAGTGGAAAACAATTAAAAATAACAGTTAAAAAAGCAGTCCAAAAAGTCAAAAATAGAAGTAAAAAGAAACTACACTTATTTGGTAATATAATTCCTATATTTATTATATAATTACTAGTGTAATACCCGAACTTCGAAAATAAATAAAGGAAATATTGTGTTGAGAAATAATATTGTGAATTTAATTGTAAAATATATTAGATTATGATGTTGGGCTTGAATATATAAGGGTTAATGGACTAGTTGTATATATTATTGGATTTATTGTTGTTGGGCCCAAATCAATGTGAATTTGGGCTTAAGCCTTTTAAAGGATGTATATAAGGTAAAATAGGGCACAACCCCCAAAGAAATTGTCACTGTTTCATTGAGAGAGAAAGTTTGAGTGTGTTCTTGCGTGTGTGCTAAAACCCCACGAGGAAGCAAGGAAGAAGAGGCAATAATCAGTTGGGAAACTCAAAGAATTGCTACAAGAATCATCAGGTAATGTTTTTTACCTCACTAGGATACTGTAGGTATCAATTTTATCTTGTTTAGATGATGATAGCATGAGTTAGCTTATGGGTTTTTGGGTTCTGGGTTTAAGAAAAACCAAAGAAAAAGAAATGTAGATATGAACTTGAAAACTTGATGAAATGTGCTTAAATCTTGAAAGAAGTGTTTAAATGAATGGAGAAATGTTTTGAAACCAAAATGAAATGATTTGGTTGAGTTTTGAAAGAACATGATTTTAGTCATGGAGCCTGAGAGTTGAAAAAAAAAAGATGAACTGACAGGGATGAATGACCCCATGCGACTTTTGAAAATAAGTCGTGCGACCTATTGTTTTGTTCCATGCGACTTTCAGTTGAACCCCAGTTAACCCCATGCGACTTTCGCATGCCTCATGCGACTTTCACACTTTGTTTCATCCGACTTTCATATTTTACCCCATGCGACCTTCTGTTTTGTGCCATGCGACCTTCACATGATACCCCATGCGACTTTCACCTTACAAACACAATCCATGCGACTTTCCTTTGAAACCCTCATGCGACTGTCGCATCATGCGATTGTCGCATGGAGCCTTCATGCGACTTTTACACTTGGAACCTTTCATGCGACTTTCGCTTGTACCCTAAAGTTACCTCATGCGACTTTCGTTACTTATGAAACACACCATGCGACTTTCATGTGTTTACCCTATGCGACTTTCACTTTCTATTGCATGCGACATATGAAATCCAGATGAGTTGAAATCCGAGTCTAACAATCCGATAGTTGCAAAATGAGTTGAAATCCGACAGTCGAACCCGGATTGGGGAATCCGACACTTTGCATTGACGCGACGCGTCGGTTTGTTGGACGCGACGCGTCCCCGACTTTATGGACTTTAGTGAATTTCTTATTGTTACTGCCTTGTGAGGCTCGAATGGATTATATGAATAAACGAACAAGGGATTCGTGCACGGTATTGATTTATTAGACCTATTGTAGGTGACGGTTGACTAGCAAGTAACCACGAGTGTACTAGTAAGCTAAGATTGAGAAAACTGAGACTGCAAGACAGGTGAGTATTCTTACTTACTATCTAAACCCTATGATGTGTGTGTTAAATGTGCTACATGCTATATGATTAATGAACGATGAATTGATGAATGATGAAATGATGAATTGATGAAATGATGAATTGATGAACTGATATGGTATCATGCTATGCTATTGTTTAGACCGTTCACTTCGGTGACGGGAATGTTGGATCGTTCACTTCGGTGACAGGAATGATTAGACCGTTCACTTCGGTGACGGGAATGATGGGACCATGCACTTCGGTGACGGGAATGATTGGACCGTTCACTTCGGTGACGGGAATGATGGGACCGTTCACTTCGGTGACGGGAATGACTAGACCGACTACTACGGTAGCGGGAATGTGGGACCGACTACTACGGTAGCGAGAATGTGGGACCGACTACTTCGGTAGCGGGAATGAAAGATGTAACATGAATGTAAAGCAATTGATGTGATGTCATATGGTTGATTGTAAGTAAGTGTACTCGCTAAGCTTCGTGCTTACGGTTGTTGTTTAACCTTCTTTTCAGGTGATGGTCACGGCGGAGCTCCAGCACACAGTTGATAGCTCATCTTTCCACAAGCTTCCGCAGTGTTTACACTATTTGTTTTAATGATGTACTCCAAACTATTACATTTGAATTCTACGGGTTATCACCCGGTGTTGTAATAAACTGATACAAGGTTTAATTTATGATGCGTTATCCATCGTACCCTAGTTTAATCGTTTAAAAATAAATAAATTTGGGACGTTACAACTAGCATGTTACCCGCGCAATGCAGCGGCGATGAATAATTCATACTCGATAACATGTCCTGTTTCGATAACATAAGGTATAAAATTCACGCACTATGATGACATCGAATAATTTTCATTCGCAGCATATTTATTTTCTTTCCCCCTTTTTTCATTTTATTTATTTCTTTATTATCAATCAATAATTTCTAAAATAACTTTTGAAAAAACAAAAGAATAAGAAAAAAATCTATAGTTATAAATGATGATGAAAACATATTAATGACTTTGTGAATTGTGTTGATTTGAATGAGATGTGTTTTAAAAAATGTAAGGATATTTAAGATTATGTTAATACTTTTCTATTAGTTGCTTAAATTTTAAGAGTTCAACTAAAGTAATGTTAAATATATGATAAATAAAACTTTATAATGTATTTATATGAGTGTTTATAAATTCGGGTTACTTGTTATCAGGTTTATGAGTTTTAATTTTACGAACTTTCTAATACTTAAATTAAAATAGTTGTTATATGATAGAATATTTAAAATAATATTTCTATGGAGATTTTTATTTAATTTATAATTTGTTTAATATTTTATAGGTTGAAATTTAATTTGCATAGGCTTGACATTTTTAAACATTATTTCTTATGAAGGTTTAGTTATTAAAATAGCTTTTAAGAATCTAATTAAAATCATTCAATAGTTTCCTTTTAGGTTTAAATGAGGGGTAAGTTAGTAATTTCAATTTACTTAAAATTTAAGGAATTATTTTAGGAGAGAGAGTGATAAACGCTTTATAATATAGTATAGATTTAACAATAACATGATTTTATATGATTTAAAATTAAAAAAAATGAATAAGGAGTTAAAGGACTAAATGTGTAAAGGTTAAAATAGTCATTTTAAAAAGTTTAACATTTTTTAGTAGACAAGGGACCGTTCGTGTTCAACTTTAAAAATTTAAGGACCAAATTTGCAAGATTTTCAAATAAAGGACTAAGAGAGTGATATAAATTTATCTTAAAGGATCAACTGTGTAATTAACTCTAAAATGGATGGTGGAGATCTAATGGTGATTTAATTTTAAAAATTCTTAAAATTTAAGAGAAGCGAAAGTGTTATATGGTTTATAATGCAATAGAGATAAAAACCACAAATAAGCAATTCAACAACATATTTGTTGGTATACCGAGCCACTCACATGAAGTCGTGAACATCTATCCCACATAAACTATATAACTTATTTTTTACATCAAAGTCATATCATCTTACGAAAAACAATTAAAAGAGGGGGAATTGGACGGCAAAGATTGGTTCTCGCATTTCTCGTACGAAAAATAGTTCTCGTTTGAACTTTTTCCTATATATATATATATATATATATAGGATCAACATAGAACTACTCTTATTCATAGAGCCTAAAGAACTAAATCTAGCCATTAGATTAACTTAATTAATGGTTGAGATTAAAGAGTAGCAAATATGTAATTATTATACATAATTATCAAATTGCAAGTCAATAAAAGGCATAAATAGAAAATATATTAATTTTTTATCTCTCTTTTTTTGTTTACTTTAAGAGTTGTCTTGATTTTAAGTGGAATTCATGGATGAAGAGCGTGGAGTGATTGAGTGTGACAATGTGCATGTAAGGAATTAATGGGTGGACAATCTAATTGAAGGAATGGTAATTAGACGGCTAAGATTGGTTCTTGCAGTTCTCCTACGAAAAACAGTTCTCGTTTGAACTTTTGCATATATATATATATATATATATATATATATATATATATATATATATAGGGACGGTTCATTTGAGAACCATTTTTATTGCGAAATCCGCGAGAACCAATCTTAGCCGTTCATTTTAGATAATGGAATTCATGGATGAAGAGCGTGGGGGGATTGAGAATGTAAGGAATTCATGAGTGGTCAATCCAATTGAAGGAGGGGGAATTAGACGGCTAAGATTAGTTATCGCGGTTCTCGCAATAAAAACGGTTCTCAAATGAACATTCCCATATAATGCACGACAGTGAGAACCTTGGGAAACTTGTAATTTAGCATTTCTCCTTTACGTTCATGTTCACCCATAACTACCCAAAAGTCAAGTTTACATCCTAAATCATAAAATCAACATTATTTCTATAAATATTAACAATTTAAAGATTTGTATGCATTGATGCATCAAATCACACACTTTTGTATGCATTGATGCATCATGTATATAGTCAAACAAATGATTAAAAAACGTGACAATTTTTAAACATCCGATCAATGAAATCAATAGTCCAAAAGAAATGTGACAATTTTTAAACCACCCGATCAATGAAATCAAAGGCCTAAAAATGTTCTCACTGTCGTGCATTTTTAAGGTGTTCTCATTTGATCCTAACTCTCTCTCTCTCTCTCTCTATATATATATATATATATATATATATATATATTGAAAAGTTCATTTGAGAACCGTTTTTATTACAAGAACCGCAAGAATCAATCTTAGCCGTCCAATTCCACCTTATTTAATTGGATTGTCCACCCATGAATTCCTTACATGCACCCTGACACTCTCTTTATCTATGAATTTCACTGACTAATTAAACGGTTAAGATTGGTTCTCGCGATTCTCACTATAATAATAATTCTTAAATAAACTATATCTTACTCCTATATAATGCATTTACCACCTAAATAACTCTTAATTTTAAGAAGAATAAATTTACTAAAATACCCATCCTTTATACCTCTCCTTTACCCCTCCTTTATACCTCTCCTTTACCTCTCCTTTTAAGTCCACAATTAATGTTTAAACAAATAAATATTAAAAACATAACCGATAATTAATGAATTTAAACCAATACTTATAACTGAATTATTTCTAACCATATATTTTTAATATTAATTTTTGATTCATGAGATCACTATACTTATAACTGAATTAAGTCTAATCATATATTTTTAATATTAACTTTTGATTAATGAGATCACCTAAATTCTGTTTTCAATAAATCAAGAGATTTTACAAACACCAAACAAATGAAAGAGTCAAAGAGTTGAAATTTATAAACATTGCATTCTAACTCAATTACATAATAACTGGAACTATGAAACATTACACACACATATATACATACATATATATAATTAGCAACTTCATCATTCAGTCATGCGATAAAACTCTTTCAACAAACCGAAAGACAAATAACTCAGAGTTAGCAATTTAATTCTTAATTTCAAAGTGGCTCTCGCAAAGAATATTCACAAACTCATATTATCTTCATCTCGCAAATAATCTTCACAAACTCATATTAGCTCTTTGTGATTATTCTGCACAAAACTCATCATAACCTCCTCTTTATTCGCCGCCGTCGCATTGCGCGGGTACTCCACTAGTATATATATATATATATATATATATATATATATATATATATATATATATATATAAACCAGATCAACCAAATGATTTTATCCATTAAACCGTAACCTGCTAGTTATACGAGGTTAACCCTTTTTTAAAACATTTATAGTAACTTCAAGTAGAAACTTTGCTGGTATGAGAACTTAAAAGGGGAAAGTTTTCGAATATACGTGAATGTATTGGGTCCCTTCAATGACAGTTGACAAGTTGACATACAACAATGACTTTATCATCCGGGAAGACTTCTCAAACTAAAGATTCCAATTTCTGAACTATTTTTTAGTAAAATGTTTTTTCAATATTAGTATTTTAAAAATTAATTATTATTATTATTATTATTATTAAACTAGACCGGTTATCTAAATAAAAAATTAATTTTGTGTTTGTGATAGACGCAAAATATGCGACGACTGTTAGGTCAATTGATGAGATAAATGTGTTTCTAGTTAGAAACAGATAGCGGGGATCGGATCGGCTTGTTTATCATAACAATAATGAAACTATGAAAGACTTAAAGGATTTTAATTATTTGTCTCGATAAATAAATTATGAAAGTTCATTTTAAGACAAGAAATTTACATGTTAAAATAAAGCTTACGTTTTGCCAAAATCAATAATCAAAGTTTTTTATGATCGCTAGTTTGTTTGGCATGAATTAACGTGCTAGAAGCATAATATTAACGTAAACAATAACTTGAATACTTAATCTTGATAAAACTTTAATGAAACCAAAAGATAACGATAAGAAAACTATATATACTTTGTGCGTTTGTAGTTGGACGCGTCTTTGTTTCTTTGAATAGAATTAATCTATTATATTGTCCATAGAGAAAATATCATCAATCTATCTCTTAATATAAAGAATAAAACTGTTTTAAAAATAATAATCATTCATGCTATTACCAAGCATTTTTTTCGTAATTTTTATGCTGAGAAAGGTCTTTGAAAAAATTGAATAGCCAATTTGAGCCTTCTTTTCCTCGTTTCTGTTTTGAGCTATACTTGGGTTACTGATTAACTCTAATAAAGGGGTTTAATAAATATGTGTTGGATTTAAGCTTATACAAATATTACGGATTTTAGGCTTATTGGATGGGGCCCAACACCCTTCAGCCCCTCTTATCTCTACGGTTGGACTCATCGGCCTGGTCTCTTGAACCATGAGATTTATGTTCAACTAAAAAATTGAATCTTTCAAGGAGTGTGTAGAACAGCAAGAGAGTTGATTTGGATGTAGAAAAACAATGTTTATCATGCACCTCCAAGAGATAAATTGTGAGTTAGAAAAAAGGATCAGTTTTAAAAAGTTGAATCCATCTCCTACTTGTTGTTCATAAACTTACAAGTATTACAAAAAAATATGTCATTTATTCACGCATCATAAAAAACGTGTAATAAGTTTAAGCGTTGTCACACTTATAATTGTGAAAAATAGTTTAAAAAGTAAAGATTGTTAGAAAAAGAAAAACTCAACATTTATAGACATGTACATTTGATTTTAAAAGTCCACGCTTTCATATATGTGAATTTAGTAATAAATAGATAATTATATAAGTTCACATTTAAAAACGTAGACTTATGTAACTCTAAAATTATTTTCAAATTTTTCACGCTTAGAAGTGTGACAATTTAGATAATTTGTCCATACTAATAAATGTGATTCTTAACTCCAATTTTCACACTTTCAAATGTAAAGATTTGTTAGAAATTAGTAACACTCAAAATTTTCACGCTTGATCGTAATTTTTTACAGTTTTAAGTATATTAATATTGATAAAAAAAGTGTGAATAATTTACATTTTTTTTAGTGAAGAATGTTACTACAAAGAATTGGATACTCAAACAAAGGGATTGTTGTTTAAGTTTTGATGATGGAGTTGGGTACTCAAACAAGAAGGTATAGGATAAGTGAGCTTTTTTTACTAATCATAACTATATGCGTATTTGTATCTTAATAAATATATTTAAATAATAAGTGTGATCAACATAATTTTCTATTAAAAAATATGTCTTACAAACATCATTATAACATGCGTTGATAATAACATACACTATAAAAAGTATCTTATTTGTTTGTGATTTTTTCTACACGTTTATAGAAAGTGCGTACGATTTTGTCAAGTTATTCGTACTTATTATTAGTGTATATATATTATCTCATGTATTATGACCCGTATAGTTGGCCCTTTAGTGTTAATCGGCCCTTAGGCCATTGTAACCTTTGTAACCCTTGTTGTAACCTCTATATATTTTGGTTAATGATAGTATTCCCATCATGAAAAAATATTCTTCAAACATGGTATCAAGCCAAAACTAATTTTCTTTTTTCTCTCCCTCCTTCTCCTTCTTTGGCCGGCCCTAGCACCGCCTTGCTGCTTCCGATCACCCGTCTCCTTTTTTTTTGCTTTCCGTGCTTCGTTCTTGCCATGGCATCATCAACGGAGAAACCCTTTGGTATAACCAATATTAAAACTTACATTCCCCTCACCCTTGATCTTGACAAGCTCAACTATGATGCTTGGAGAGAACTCTTTGAAACCCATTGCACTGGCTTTGGTGTTCTCGCACACCTCGACAGGACCTCTCTTCCCACCGCCCCTAATGATGTCGACTGGCGTAAGCTTGACTCTCTTATCAAGCTTTGGCTCTATGGCACCACCTCTCAAGATCTTCTCCAAATGATTCTCAAGAAAAATACTACCACCCAAGATGTTTGGCTAAGTCTTGAAAATCTTTTTCGTGATAACAAGGAGGCTCGTGCAATCGAGTTGGATAATGATCTTCGTACCATAACCATCGGTGACCTCTCCATTACTGCTTATTGTCAAAAAATAAAAACCATCTCCAATCGTCTTGCTAACATTAACGCCCCGGTGCTCGAGAAAACTTTGGTCACTTATCTCATTAATGGCGTCTCCGACAAGTTCGAACACATAGCCACCTTGATTCACCACCGGTCGCCTCTCACATCGTTCCTTCAAGCTCGTTCTATGCTTCTTGTGGAGGAACAACAATTGTCCCGCCCACGGGCCTCTCACCCGAGTCATGATGATCACTCTTCGTCATCCACCATTTTGGTCGCTGAGGCCTTTTGCCCCAACAACCGTCACACTGGATCAAAGCAGCAACCTCGTGGGAGCAAACGCGACAACCTGCGTAACCCTCACTCTACCCATCATGGGAAAATATTCTCCAAACATTATCAAGAATCTTATATTTGTGTGCCAATTTACTAAAGATAATAAATGTTCCATTGAATTTGATCAATTCGGTTTTTCTGTGAAGGACTACCAGATTCGCAAAACCTTGCTTAGGTGTGAAAGCTTTGGTGAACTCTACCCCGTCAACTTACCGGCTACAACTCGCGCCCTCATTTCCACCCGTCCCTCAATCTGGCATCACATGTTGGGGTTTGTTCGGTTTTTCAAAATATATTGTAGCAACGGAAGCATGAACAAAAATTTTAAACCTTTTAAAACTCTCCACCAATGATCCATATGCAAGCCTTAAGAAACAAAAACAAGCATAGGGTGTTTAGAACTACAACCTTTGCAGCGTGATAAAACTGTTGGTAAAGTGGTTGATCAATGAGAAGCCAAGTAGAGACTTCCTCCAAGGTATCCACAAATCAATGAGTCCAACACCTCCAAGATGCTAGTCTCTCCAACCCTTGAAATTCAAGCAAACAAGCAAGACAACAACCTTGTCTTCTTCCTTGAACTAGATGTATGTATATTGAGTATGTATTGTAGTACCACACTTGACTTACTTGAAGAACACCAATACAAGAATGTAGAGATGTTTTCAAAACTTCAAGAATACTTAGAACTTTTCTAAAAAAAGCCTAAAGGTGGTAGCATGCAATAGTTAGAACAAAGAACCATGCATGTACTAAATAAGATCAAGAAGTGAAGCAACAAGAGGGAGGCCCCCTTTGGCTCACATTTTCGACCAAAAATAGGTGAGGGGGGAGGGTCCACTCTTGCCTTCCTTCCATGCTTGTACATCTAGTCCATGCCTTGGTTGATTGCTTTCATGTATACACAACATGGCCCCCATTTGAATTAATAAGGGATTTTCTAGTTTCCTTCATAAATACATATATAAAAGATATACTAGATGTGCCATACTATGTATAAAATACATCTACATGTATTTTATATACATACTTGATTGTTACTAGTAACTCTTTACTTGTAACAAGGATATACATACATTTATATAATTTGTTATTAGTAACAATTTACATGTAACAAATATATATTAATGCATATATATATATATATATATATATAAAATCATATGTTTATATCTATGTATTTGATATGCATTATCTTGTATCAATATACAAGAGTGATATTATTATTTTACATAAATAATAATATGCAACAACGCATATATACTTATATATATATAATGAGTTGGAAACATATTTAAATCATATTCAAATATGTAATTGGTGTCCATTGATTGTAAATGTGTGACCCTATGGGTTTATTTATTATTAGTAATATCATTAAATAAACATAACCGAATCTACTATAATCATAGAATCAACAATCTCCCACTTGCACAAGTTACAACTTAAGCCGATATAGACAATGGTAAGAACGTTTAGCAACATCCCATTGCCCCTAATAATAATAAAGTGTGTTGATCAACACTTTCACCAACGAAGTTAACTCACTAGCTACAAATCGTTGTTATAGGTTAGTCATCAATTTATCTCTTTGTTTTAACATCTCGTTGAATATGAGACATGGATCGTCATCAATTCTCATATGGTGTTCAACCTATTTTAGGCCTAGAGATATTATACTCTAAATTAAATGAGAGAAACAAATTCCATCTTGACCACATACGTCTCTAATAAGACCCATATCATACCTAATAATAGCCTTTATAACTACCCGGTTAAAGATAGCGTTTAACCACATTAAAGCATGATACTCATCATACTCGAGTCCCAATATGTGTCTCAGGTCTAAGGATACAAAGATACCAGCTTTTTCTCAAGATTCGCCTATGACACAGATCCATGAAGTGATCTTGAGAGCGGGTCATGTCCAATGTTTGTTCCCTAACAAACATTAGTGAATTTGGCTGCAAACCCTTTTGCCTACTTTCATCACGAATGAAAGTGAACCAACCAATTCACATTATTCTTAATTCATAACTATTCCCATAGTTATAATTGACTATGGACGTTTTAGAATAAAGAATTATTCATGGATTTAAACATGCTAATAAAGAACACAATAAATATTAATGAAGTGATCATATCCAATATATCATTCAGATAAAATAGATATTGTCATAATGTTCCAAAATATCCAAATACTAAATTACAATTCAAATCCAATCCCTTGCAAGCGAAGACCTATTGCCCTAGTATGAGACTCATGCTTAGTCGAGGCAAGAGGTTTCGTAAAAGGATCTGCGAGATTTTGATCTGTATGAACTTTGCGAATACACACATCTCCTCTATCATCTATATCCCGTATGTAGTGGAAATGCCTGAGGATGTGTTTAGTGATGTGATGTGATCTAGGTTCTTTTGCCTGGGCAATAGCACCTTCATTATCACAAAATATCTCTATGGGGTCTTGAATGCTTGTTACTACCCCAAGGTCAACAATGAACTTCTTCATCCATGCAGCTTCTTGTCCAGCCTCAGAAGCAGCAATGTATTCAGATTCTGTAGTGGATTGTGCAACTACACTTTGCTTAGAACTTTTCCAAGCAACCGCGCCTCCATTCATACATTCGTACCGAAGACATAGCCCGATTGTGATCGAGATCCGTGTAACACTTTACACAAAGATCTTCTTCCAAACCCCCATATATCAAGAACATGTCTTTGGTTCTTCTCAAGTATTTTAAAATGTTCTTGACTGCCATCCAATGGCTATCTCCTGGGTTTTGCTGGTATCTGCTCGTCATGCTCAAAGCATACGAGACATCTTGCCTAGTGCATAGCATGGCATACATGATGGATCCAATTGTAGAAGCATATGGGATCTCACTCATTCTATCTAGCTCTTCCTTTGTGCTCGGGCTTTGAGCTTTACTCAAAAGTGTGCCTTGTGCCATTGGCAAGAATCCTCTCTTAGAATTCTCCATCTTGAACCGTTTCAAGATCTTGTCAATATATGCACTTTGACTTAGGCCAATTAGACGCCTAGATCTATCCCTATAGATCTTTATTCCAAGAATATAGGCGGCTTCTCCCAAGTCTTTCATTGAGAAACACTTCCCAAGCCAAGACTTGATGTCTTGCAAGGTCGGGATGTCGTTTCCAATGAGTAGTATGTCATCAACATACAAGATAAGGAATGCTACTGCGCTCCCACTAGTTTTCTTGTAAACATACGGTTCATCTTCTGATTTGATAAAACCAAACTCTTTGATTTTCTCATCAAATCGAAGATTCCAACTTCAAGATGCTTGCTTTAGTCCATAAATGGATCTTTTAAGCTTACACACCTTGTTAGGATACTTAGGATCTACAAAATCTTCAGGCTGAACCATATAGATATCTTCACTTAAGTGTCCATTTAGAAAAGCCGTTTTGACATCCATTTGCCATATCTCATAGTCATAATATGAGGCTATGTCAATAAGTATTCTAATAGATTTAATCATGGCCACTGGAGAGAAGGTCTCATCATAGTCAATACCATGAGTTTGAGTGAAGCCTTTCGCCACTAGCCTTGCCTTAAATGTGTGTACATTTCCATCCATGTCGATCTTCTTCTTGTAGATCCAATTGCTCCCTACAGTCTTACTATTGGGAGGAAGATCAACCAAGTCCCATACTTGATTTTCATACATGGACTGCATCTCAGTGTTCTTGGCATCAAGCCATTTATCGGATTCCCGATCCAATACAGCATCTTGGTAGTTAGTAGGCTCAGAAGAGTCTACCAAGAAAATCTCATCATTGGACACAAGAAATCCATATCTCTTGGGTTCTTGACGAGGTCTACCAAATCTACGAACACTTTGTGTTTCAGTAGGTTCTTGAACAAACAATTGTTCAGGCTCAACAACCGTTTGTTGAGTGCTAGTGCCAATCTGTCTTGTATTTTGTGGTTCTTGAATTTCTTCAAGGTCTACATTGCTCCCACTTGGCTCTTTCAAAAGAAACTCCTTTTCTAAGAAAGTGGCATGCCTAGAAACAAACACTTTGTTCTCAGCTGGGTTGTAGAAATAATATCCTAATGAATCTTTAGGATATCCCCCAAAATTACATTTGATAGATCTAGGATCGAGTTTGCTTGAAGCCTCTTGTCGTACATGAGCTTCACAACCCCGGACTTTCAAGTAAGATAAGTTTGGAACCTTTCCATACCACATCTCATATGGTGTCTTATCTACCTTCTTGGTTGGAACCATATTCAATATGCGCGCAGCAGTTAATAAAGCATAACTCCAAAAGGACGAGGGTAGAGTACTTCGGCTTATCATAGACGAACCATATCTAGTAGAGTTCGGTTCCTCCTTTCAGATACACCATTATGTTGTGGTGTTCTAGGAGGAGTAAGTTGTGAGATAATCCCACAATTACTAAGATGATCCATAAACTCTTGGCTTAAGTACTCACCACCTCGATCGGAACGAAGGGCCTTGATTGTTTTGTTGAGTTGATTTTGTACTTCGTTTTGAAACAACTTGAACATTTCAAATGTTTCATGTCTATCACCATCCCTAGACATTGATCTAAAAGGACCGCATACATCCGTATGTATGATTCCTAATCGATCTTTGGCTCTTTCACTTGAACCGGAGAAAGGAGCCTTAGTCATCTTCCTATATAAACATGATTTGAAAACTTCAAATGAGCTAGAATCGTTTGATTTTAAAATTCCATCATTTTGAAGTTTTGCAATGCGTTTTTTGTTTATATGACCAAGTCGACAATGCCATAGGTATGTTTGACTTAAGTCATGCTTAGGTCGTTTGGTGCTAGTGGTATATATAGAATTACCATCAAGAGATCTTTTAAGATTAACTTCATATATTCCATTAAGAGGGCGAGCCTCAAAATACAAAATGTCGTTTTTGAAGGCACGAATGCCATCATCAACGAAAACAAAAGTGAATCCAGATTCTCTTAACTGAGCTACTGAAATAATATTCCAAGTTAAACTAGGTACATAACAACAATTGTTTAATATTAAGTATAGGCCATTTGGTAATAGTAATTCAAAGTTCCAAGGGCTTCAACAACAACATTTGCTCCATAACCAAAGTGGAGGTCCAAATCGTCTGGTTTCAGCAGCTTACTTTTTCTCAACCCCTGCACATTATTACAAATGTGAGTTCCACAACCGGTATCAAATACCCAGGAATTTATAGAAAAAGTATACATTTCAATCATATATATACCTGAGGTGCTGGCCTCGCCAGCCTTCTTCTTTTTCAACTCCGCGAGGTAGGTTGGACAATTGCGCCTCCACTGTCCTACCACCCCGCATTCAAAGCATGGGTCATTCTTGGGAGCCTTTCCCGCCGTCTTGGGTGTAGGAGCTTTGGCAACTTGCTTGCCTTTGTCCTTTCCCTTTGCCTTTCCCTTTCGAGTTGTTTTTCTTTTTTTTCTTGATTTTCCCTTCTTGAATCATCAAGACTTGAGGTGTTTTGCTTGGAATCTTGCTCTCAGCAGTTTTAAGCATCCCATGCAACTCTGAGACAGATTTCTCCCAATTTTTCATGTTGTAATTCATGACGAATTGATCATAAAATTTGGTCAACGAGTTAAGGATCATATCCTGTGCAAACTCGTTGGTTATGGGAGATCCAAGCCTAGCAAGTTGGTCAATGTATCCTTTCATCTTTAGCACATAGTCGCTAACGGATTGACCTTCATCCATCTTGCATGCATGGAAGGCTCGAGTGACCTTGAAGCGTTCTTGCTTCGCTTGCTTTTTGGAACATTTCCTTAAGTTGGCGAAGCATCTCATATGCTCCATGCTCTTCAAGGTTCTTTTGAAGATCCAAAGACATGGTAGCAAGCATGAGGCATGCTACTTCGACCGAGTAGTCGGAATGCGTCACCCAAGCATCCCTAACGGCTTTGGCCACAGTCAATGGAGGTTCCTCAGGAACGGGATCCTCAAGTACGTTAGTTTTCTTTTCGTGCTTAAGAACGATTCTCAAGGTACGATACTAGTCTAAGAAATTTGTACCATTGAGTTTTTCTTTCTCTAAGATTGAACGAAGAGATAAGTTGTTAACGGGCGTAGTTGAGTTAGGGGCCATCTACAAAATTAACAAAGTTCAATTTAGTATTTTTGATATTTAATCCTTTAATAATTAATACCCTTTAGAATTATATAAAATTCTTTAATTGTTAAAGGCTAGGATCCAAGTTGAACTTAACCTTGAATGTTTGGCTAATGCTCTCTCCATCAAGTTAAAACAACAAGGTAGGTAACGTTTACCAATTACATCTCATATGTAATTCCTCGATCTTTATGGGATCCTAGACAACGATTGTCAATTTTGGCATGTTTGATCCCATCTATGCCTCGGGCGTCCTTACGTTTGGCTAATGCTCTCTCCGTAATAAGATTCCGATTAAGTCGTCCTATTTCAAGATGGTGAATTTCCGGCCCAAGACGTTCATGAAGTTCGCGGAAAAACACCTCGGTTGTTACAAAAACAATCCACGCGTTTGGCTAATGCTCTCTCCACGTTAATGTCGTTTCAACAAGCGAGTGTCTTAAAATGGAATGACATAGACTTACGTTTTGAAAAAGGGCTTTTACCGTTTTGTATATTTATTGAATAAAACAAAACGAATCGTGTGACTAATATTGCATGCATACAATAATAAGTCCACGTTTTGATAAAATCATATAATATATATATATATTGGTCTTGAGTATTCTTAAAATCCATATTTTACGAACTCTCGACGCGTTCAATTTTAAACTAATATTAATATCCTATATTAACGTGTGTAGTTTCGAGCGCGCGAATACGACCAATTTTAGTTTGTAATAAAACCATTTTATTATTAAGCTTGAATGGAGTTTGGTTGAGTTTATATATATATATATATATATATTTTGACATAATGAATTTTAATCTTTATAAAAACCCCTTTTATATAAAATTCATTTTACATCTTATGTTATGTCAATTTAAAATACCAAACTCCCATTGTGTGATTTATATTATGTCAAAAATATTATATAGCATGCAAAAATCCTATTTTCAACTATGCATAATAATATAAACATAAACACACAAATAACATGTATAAGTGCATAACCAAGCCATTTATCCTAAGTGGTTTTTGTGAGCCATACAAAAATACCAAGTCATAACTAAGGACCATAAAATTCCTCTTGTGATGAACTTGAAGCTCTCACTTTCCAAAACAACTCCTTGTAGTGCAAATGACTCCAAGCCTTCATGGTTGACTCCACCATACTTGAAAACTCCAACTTGGTCATTTCTCCATCTTGTTACATTTTTATAAAAGTAAACTAGTCTAAACTATTCTACTACTTACAAAATTCAACAAGATGAAACAAAACTAAAACTATTATTACATACCAAATGAAAGAATAATTTTACAACCAAATCGAATTTCCAAGACATCACAAAAGGTCTATGGCTTATTATGCACAACATACACTCAAACAAACATATATATCAACACTTGATATTTAGGCAACTTTTACAACCAAACATGCATGTGGTTTGGTTGTTTCCCAAAATAAATATATAAATATATATAAGTTGCCAACAAGAAAATCCACAACCTTTCTAACAAATGAAAAGTTATCCATTTTCTTAAACAATACATACTCAAAAATAAAGTTTCTTAAAACTATGCATAAGTGGCTCTGATACCACTGTTGGGGTTTGTTCGGTTTTTCAAAATATATTTTAGCAACGGAAGCATGAACAACAAATTTAAACCTTTTAAAACTCTCCACCAATGATCCATATGCAAGCCTTAAGAAACAAAAACAACCATAGGGTGTTTAGAACTACAACCTTTGTAGCGTGATAAAATTGTTGGTGAAGTGGTTGATCAATGAAAAGCTAAGTAGAGACTTCCTCCAAGGTATCCACAAATCAATAAGTCCAACACCTCCAAGATGCTAGTCTCTCCAACCCTTGAAATTCAAGCAAGCAAGCAAGACAACAACCTTGTCTTCTTCCTTGAACTAGATGTATGTATATTGAGTATGTATTGTAGTACCACACTTAACTTACTTGAAGAACACCAATACAAGAATGTAGAGATGTTTTCAAAACTTCAAGAATACTTAGAACTTTTCTAAAAGAAGCCTAAAGGTGGTAGCATGCAATAGTTAGAACAAAGAACCATGCATGTACTAAATAAGATCAAGAAGTGAAGAAACAAGAGGGAGGCCCCCTTTGGCTCCCATTTTCGGCCAAAAATAGGTGAGGGGGGAGGGTCCCCTCTTGCCTTCCTTCCATGCTTGTACATCTAGTCCATGTCTTGGTTGATTCCTTTCAAGTATACACAACATGGCCCCCATTTGAATTAATAAGGGATTTTCTAGTTTCCTTCATAAATACATATATAAAAGATATACTAGATGTGCCATACTATGTATAAAATACATCTACATGTATTTTATATACATACTTGATTGTTACTAGTAACTATTTACTTGTAACAAGGATATACATACATTTATATAATTTGTTATTAGAAACAATTTACATGTAACAAATATATATTTATGCATATATATATACATACATATATATAAAATCATATGTTTATATCTATGTATTTGATATGCATTATCTTGTATCAATATACAAGAGTGATATTATTATTTTACATAAATAATAATATGCAACAATGCATATATACTTATATATATAATGAGTTGGAAACATATTTAAATCATATTCAAATATGTAATTGGTGTCCATTGATTGTAAATGTGTGACCCTATGGGTTTATTTATTATCAGTAATATCGTATTAATTTGTGTCTTGTGCACATAGAACCAACATTACAGGCTTGGTCACCTGGGTTCTCATGTGCTTCGTGTCTTACAGTCTAGCGGTTTTATTTCATGTAATAAAGAAGTTTCGTCGGTGTCTTGTCAAGCATGTCAACTTGGCAAACATACGCGCCTTCCTTTTTCTATTTCTGATTCTATTGTTTCTAGTACTTTTGATATAATACATTCTGATGTTTGGACTTCTCCTATGGTATCCAATTTTTTGTGCTATTTCTTGATCATTAAATATTATGTGCTATTTCTTGATCATTAAATATTATGTGCTATTTCTTGATCATTTTTCCCATTTTTTGTGGGTCTACCCATTACGCAATAAATCTGATGTATTCTCAAAATTATTGCATTTTCGTGCATATGTTCTAAATCAATTCAATAAAGACATAAAAGTGTTTCAATGCGATCAATGAGTGAATTTGATAACACTCAAGTTAAAGCTCTTTCCGACTCTAATGGTATCCAATTTCGTTTTTCATGCCCCCGTACTTCCCAACAAAATGGGAAAGCCGAACGTATAATACGCACCAGCAACAACATGACTCGCACACTTCTGTTTCATGCCCACCTTCCACCCACCTATTGGGTTTAGGCCCTTCACATGGCCATTGAACTCCTTAATATTCTGCCATCCTCTTCCATTAAAAATGAAATCCCCTTCACTCATCTTTTTAATAAAACGCCAACCTACTCTCATCTCTGGGTTTTTGGGTGCCTCTACTACCTTCACATCCCTTTTGCACATAATCTTTCACCTCGGTCCACTTCGTGTGTCTTCTTAGGGTACCCGGCTCAACACCGCGGGTATCGATGTCTTGACCTCTCAACACGTAAAATTATAATCTCGCGTCATGTAGTCTTTAACGAGGCTGCCTTTCCTTTCGGATCCGTCACCCCTACTTCATCTCCCGATTATTCCTTTCTTGACCACCTTCCAGAGTCACCACTCCATCATCTTCTCACCGACCCACCTTCAGCTGTCACACCTAACCCACCTCCTCCAACTGATCCCACTCTACCTTCCGCTCCCTCCACATCAAACCCGTCCACCACTGATCCCACTCCTATTGCTCCACCCATCCATGACCACACCTCCACCATCGCCCCAAACACCCCAACCGACACCACCTCCAACACCTCCCCTATACCTGAACCTATACCACCCACTCACCCAATGACCACCCGATCAAAAAGCAGTGTGTTTAAACTGGTTACTAAACTCAATCTCAATGTGTCAACTAAGTCACCTCTATCCTGCTCCCACCTATATGCCTTGAATGAACCGAATTGGTTGAAAGCAATGAAATCTGAATATAATGCACTTATTTCTAATGGACTTGGGCTCTTGTGCCGAGGCCTGCTGGTGTTAATGTTGTCAGGTCCATGTGGCTGTTCAAGAAGAAGTATAAATCAGATGGTTCACTCGAGCACTATAAGGCGCGGTTGGTGGCTAACAGAAAAAAGTCAAAGGCCTGGAATTGATTGTTTTGACACTTAAGCCCGGTTGTGAAACCCGCAACCATTCATACAGTTCTGAGCATAGCGGTCTCTCGCCAATGGCCTATTCACCAGCTCGATGTCAAAAACACATTCCTCATGGCACCCTATCCGAAACGGTATATATGCATCCGCCACCTGGGTTTCAAGATACTCAATGCCCGGACCATGTGTGCCTTCTTAAGAAGTCACTTTATGGCCTTAAACAAGCCCCTCGTGCATGGTTTAAATGCTTTGGCACATACATCATTAGTTGGGGTTTACTCACAGTAAATGCGACTCGTCTTTATTTATCTTCACGGTGGATCTACTGCTTACTTGTTACTGTATGTTGATGATATTGTTCTCACTGCCTCATCCAAAGATCTATTGGCTCATATCATTACTAGTTTAAGTAGTGAATTCGCAATGACAGATTTGGGTGCCCTCTCGTACTTTCTTGGTATTGCGGCTATTAGAGATGCTGACGGTCTTCTTCTCAATCAACGAAAATATGCTACAGAAATCCTTACCCGAGCCAACATGACCACATGCAATCCGGCTCGAACCCCAGCTGACACATCGGCCAAGCTCGATGACACAGGACCACCGGTTTAGGACCTTACCTTATATCGTAGTTTGGCAGGGGCGCTTCAATATCTCATGTTTACGAGGCCAGACATTGCTTATTCGGTTCAACAAATCTGTCTTCATATGCATGATCCACGTGAACCACATTTCCAGACACTAAAGCGCATACTAAGGTACATTTGGGGCACACTTGATATGGGGCTTCAGTTACATGTATCTTTGGTTGATTCCCTTATTGCATATTCTGATGCTGATTAGGGCGGCTACCCTACCACTAGGCGTTCCACTAGTGGCTACTGTGTGTTTTTGGGGGACAACTTGATCTCATGGTCTTCTAAACATTAGAACACAATCTCCCGATCCAGCGTAGAGGCGGAGTATAGAGGTGTTGCTAATGTAGTTGCTGAATCTTGTTGGCTTTGTAACCTAATGCGTGAACTACATAATCCTCTTGGTAAAGCCACTGTTGTTTATTGTGATAATGTCAGCGCTGTCTACTTGTCTACAAACCCGATTCAACACCAACGAACTAAATACATTGAAATTGACATACATTTTGTTCGTGACTGGGTGGCTACGGGACAAATTCGTGTTCTACATGTTCCTTTAGCACATCAATATGCGGATATTTTTACAAAAGGCTTTCCAACGGCTCTTTTCAAAGAATTCCGAGATCGTTTTAGCTCCGCTCTCCTCCCGCTCCAACTGCGGGGGCGTATTAGTGGATATATATATATATATATATTATCTCATGTATTATGGCCCGTATAGTTGGCCCTTTAGTGTTAATCGGACCTTAGGCCATTGTAACCTTTTTAACCCTTGTAACCTCTATATATTTTGGTTAATGATATAGTATTCCCATAATGGGAAAATATTCCGCAGACACTTATAAAGCGTATAATATGGCTACATTTTTAAACGTGAAGAGATATAGGAACTTATAATAATGTCCGCATTTATAATCAGTTAGAAAAATTGCCACTTTTAAATGCGTACAAAACTTAGTTAGGTCAAGATGTAAATATGTTGTATAGAACAATCGGAATTTTTTACGTTGCAACTTCTATCTTTTGTGGTAAAAAAATATTCTTAAAGAGGTGTTATAATTTATAATTTACAGACTAGCAAATAAGTTTTTAAAAAGAAAATGTCACTTACAAATATATTTCAAAAAAAAAAAAACTTTGCACCAACTCACTAATAATATGTTTTCTTAATCTAACAAAAGATCACATGAGTTTTGTGCATTAGTAATATGTACATTTATTTAAGGTAAAACCATTTGAAAAAAATTAAAGGTTTAAATTAGTAAAGCTTAGTTATGTTTTACTTTTTCCACAAACTTTATATTAATTATTTACTCTTATTATTAAGTTAATATGGTCTTAATGTATTTTTATACTTAAAGTGTTTTTTTTTCAAAAAAAATAAAACTTGACAAGTAAATATAAGTTTTTTTTAAGATGAAAAAGTCAATCTTTTATTTATGAGATTTGAGATCTCTTTTGACTCTTTTTATTTTATTATTCTTGCACCATATTAAAGCCCTAATTATTTGATTATTTTTTATTAAGCGTTTTATTATTTTTTGATGTGTTTTTATAAAATTATCAATATATTATCATTTAGATCACCAAATCCTATGATTTATTGTGATAAAAGAATTTTAGATTTATAAAACCCGACGCGATGTGCGAGCTATAAAATCCTAGTTTTATACACATTTGTAAGTATGGACAATTTGATACTTTTACACACTTTTTTAAAATTAAGATGCGAAGAAATTAGATTTTTTAGTGTTATTTACATATGTATAAAAGATATGTAGTAATTTATACACAACTTAAGAACTCATTATCATTTTTTTCTATCAATATGTTTAAGAATTTGATCTCCAACTACTTTTTGTTGTGTATGATAAAATGTTATTACCTACAATCACATTTCATAAAAAACTATGTATAATATACTACCCTCAACATGATCAAGTGAGTTGAATACTACCTTATAGTATCAAATGTGTATTAAAGTACCCTGAATTTGGTAACTCAGTCACTTTAGTACCCTGACTCACTATAACTCGATCTGAAACTCAGTTAGTTGATATCCGGGCTCGCAGTGTCAGGGTACTAAACTGACCGGGTTAGCAAATTCTAGACACTATACGACACCTTTAATGTTTTAAAGTAGTATTTAATCGCGTCAACCAAGTTCAACATACTAATACTTATGATAATACAAATTCAGATCAAGAAATTCTATGATATCACTGTTTGGTTGAAACATTTTAAGGTAAGACCCATTAGGATAAGAAGGTTGGGGTGGAAGGAAAAGAAATTGCAAAACTCTCACCCTACCATGTGAAACCCATTGTTGGCTTGCATATCTATGGGATACAATTTGGATAAGAAGCTTGGGGTCAACATTTTATAAACCATGTATAGTACTTTTATAAAAGAAATAAGTTGTTACTTATTTGATTACATTCGAAAAATATAAAAATCATGTTTCACCTAAAAAAATTATAAAATCGATGAAGTGCTTATACGAGCATCCGTAATGGTCATATCTTCATCATACCATCACATTGTAACATTAGTATCACACTCATTAACTTTCTACTTCACAGAAGCCGAATTTTATTCACAATGGATAAAATAAAGCTAGTAAACCTATTGTTCGAGTTTCAATTGAAGATTTTTAGATGAATTGTGGTTAGAAGCGGTCTTTAGACAAAAATTAGATCCACGGCTCTCAAACCGAGAAAGGTTTTGAAATGTCGTTGAATTCTGCTGCATTTGGGTGCTTCATGGAGGTTTTGATCGTTTCTTGGTTCCAAGTTTAGATCATGAAATGTTTTAATTTATTTGCTGTTTTTTGCAACTTGCAGGCAACTTTTTCGCCTTGCAAATGTCTGCTTTGGCAGTTTTTTGTAAAGTTTTTGATGGTATTGTTATAGTTTTTCAAAAAAGAAAATATATCACGTTCTACGGTGGCATTTGGACGGTGGTAAGCTCAAACTAACCCAGACCACTAATTTGGTTTTAGAATTTATTTTAAAAGCAATGGTTTCGGTTTTGGTGGTTTCGTGTTATTAGTGATTTCGGTTTCAGTTTATAATCCAAACTCGTCACTTCTGAACCTGAGAAGGACCCATTTGTTTGATTTAAATCTATTTTTGTGTTTAAATTTGTCAGGACTAAAAAACGATTGTAATCTATCATTTTAGTTTAATAAGTAACATATATTTTTTTATAAACATAAGAAACAAAGTTTCAATGAAATCTAGATAAACCTCAAAACGTTCCTGTTAGACCTAGATTTGTAGTTTTGTGATTGTTATTTTTGCTTATGTAATTCGGTTTAGAGTTAACTGAAATAGGGGAGCCAAACTCGGTCACTTGATGACCTAATACGGTTATAATGGTCCCCTATATAAGTCAAGCTAGCTAACTTGTGGTTAGTATGTCTCTCACATTGTTCTATAGAAAAAGTGTCATTTAATTCCTATTTCATCTTTAATTCCTATCCTAATGGACATTCAATTTGTATCAGAGCTAATAATTCACTGAATTGGTTCTAGATCTGGTTGTTTGATCTGTTTTTGAGTTTAAAATCGAGTGTGTGTGAACTGTGTTAAAAACCGAGAACTTTTGTTCATCGGAAATCAAAATTCAACGTCTAAATTTTTGTGTTTGTTTGTGAAATTGATTAAGTAGTGATCGAAAACCATTTTCGCATCTATAGGAGTTGATTTCGTTTGATTTGGTTAACATTCGATCGACCAGATTTGAAATCTATACGTTTTTGGTGTACTATGTGTTCTTCGAAAAATCTGTCAATTAAACCTTGTTTTTGATATGTTTTGGTTAGAAACAATTGAGGAGTTGTTTATTTTGCTCAGCGTACCAATTAGAATCAATTCTACTTGATTTGAAACAACTTCTGTAGGGTCTCGGTTTGGTGTTCTTCGAAAACAAGAACAACTGAAAAGTGTAACTACTTTTTCTTTATTGAGTTTTTGACACTTGCACTAATTTTCTAGGTTCAACCGATTTCGGTCTTAGAATCTTAGTTTAACAAATTTCACAGTATTCCAAGTCACTTAAGGGTCCGTTTGGTTCGCGGAATGAATATGGAGGAATTGGAATTTGACCAAGGAATTGGAATTCATAGGAATTTGAATTCGTAGGAATTGGAATTTGTGAAAAACTATATCTTGTTTGGTTAGTAAAGACCGAAATTGAAATCTAGCAAAAAAATAAATTAATTCAATACGTATAAACCAAAATAAATTATGCAATCAACCACCCACCACCCCCTTTGCCACCTACCCCGCCCCACGCCACCGTACCCCACCCCCACCCTATAGTCTACCTAGGGCGGCAGTGGCGACGGCGACAGGTGTGGAGGGTGGCAGTGAGTGGCGGTGGAGGGTGGCGTGGAGGTTGTTGATGATGGCGGTGGTGGCGGCGGCGGCGGTGGTGGCAGTGGCGGTGGTGGCGGTGGCGGCAGTGGTGGTGGTGGGGGTGGGGGTGGGGTTAGGGTGGGGTGGGATAGAAGACAACAATTATGTTTTAAGATTCCTTATAATTTGAAGAATTCCTTAGAATTCCATTCATTTAAGGAAGAAATTCCCAATTCCTTGATTTAAGGAATTCATCGGAATGGTCAAATTCCATTCCATAAATTCTGCGAACCAAACACAAACAAGATTTAGGAATGCTCAATTCCAGTTTCGTCCAATTCCATCCAATTCCAGCGAACCAAACGTCCCCTTAAATCCTAGATTAATATATATTCATCTTCAACCGAATTTTTCAATCCTTAACAAAAATCCAAAGTTCAACCGAATTCAATACAAATTCGGTCAACACTCAGCAAACACCTCAAACTAATTTTGGTCACTTGCATAACCGAATTAGGATCCGAATTCCACACCTCGTATTAATTTCACCGGTTGCTTTAACCAAAAACACTTGATCATTTATACATAACGGATATCCGGTTATCTTCGCAAATCTAATCACTCGAAATCCAGTCAACACATATGACCAAATTTTTTCCTTCAGTTTTTCAAAAGTCCAATTCAACCGAAGGTAGATCCTTACAAACAATATATATAATAAACGTGATAACATATGTACATATATTAGTTCGATATATATATATATATATATATATATATATATATATATATATATAAATCACCATAATAAGTTAAATAAATATAGATTCAAATTCCATAGTTGATAAAATATATTTATTATTGGGTTTAGTTCACGAAAATATATCCAAGTTTTCATTTTTTGCTATTGTGTGTATCCAACTTTAAAACTTACCATTAATGTATTTGACTATCAAAACTTACCATTTAATGTACCCAACCTACAATAGCAGGTTATATGGTGATGTGCAACCGGTTGTGCTGATGTGGCAAGTGACATGACAATTCAAACAAAAAAAATCAAAAATTAAATTAATTAAATTTACTTTTAGTAATAATAATAATAATAATAATAATAATAATAATAATAATAAGATGAAAAGGTTTAAGATCCATGGTGAGATTCATTTGTGAAGGTTATTTTAGGTTTATTTGTGTAGGTTATTTTGCCCTAATATCCACGGATGAAAGGTTAGAGGATTTGAGATTCAAATCTGCTTCATAATCTGAAGATCGATTTTGCCCTACTATCCACACATGAAGGTCAATCTTCATATGGGTTTAGTTTCTTGGTTCGATTAGTTCGAGGATTCGAGCTCATCACGACATCCATGTCCTGATTCCACAAATCTTGGTTATTCGAGTTCATCGCACAAATCTGTTCCCCAAATATGAGTTTGAGGATTCGAGTTCATCTTAGAATTTTTGTTTTTTCTCCGGAGATTATAGGCTTGTTTTAGGGTTTAGGGTTCAAATTGATTCGGGTTTAGTGGTTAAGAGCTATGTTTCATTTGTTTCTTCTCTTTGAGTGTTCGATTTTAGGTTTGCGACTCCAGATAAGTTTGATTTTAGGGTTTTCATTTTGGGTTCAGTTTTGATCTGACATATGATAAGTTTTGATTTCAATTTAATGGTTTTCGGTTTAAGTTTTGATTTCAGATATGGGGTTCATCGATGTTAGATTTTTTTTCATACGGGGTTTCGATTTTCTGCTCATTTGATAACATCTCAGATCCAATTTCAAATAATTTCTGTAAATTTTCATATGATTTTGATCAGTTCTAGATTTCATATGATTTTGATTTTGTAACATATTAGTTTGGTTTTTGTTCCGATGAAGATGATGAATGTTATGTTCACTTTTGTTCAATTTTAAAGGACGAAGATGATGAATGTTCTTCATGATATACTTGCTGGTTATTTTCCCACTGATACATGTGCATTGGGATCACTACCGATGAGACACGGACCTATTGGGTCACACGCTAAGCGTTGAATCCTACAACACAAGTCAAGGGAGTCAAATTGTTGAATTAGGATCTCTGTCGACCTTCACAGGCCATCACGAGTCGTGAAGAGATCGTGACGAGAAACCCTTCACGATGCCTCATGAGCCGGGTTAGGAATCGTGGGGGCGCCGCTTCATGACTTCCTTCACGGCTCGTGAGAGCCCGTGAAGGTAGAAGTCAAAGTGATACTTTAATCTTATTGGACCTTTTTGGTTGGTCCAATGAGGGATAGCCATTTTGGCCGAGCCTGGTGCCATTTGAGCTTCCTAAAGGCTTATATAAACCCTACTCTCTTCGCTTGAAAGAACCTTTTACCAATTCTAAACTTACACACTAAAAGGCATACTTGGAGCTTTCTTTGAAGTTCAAGTTAGAGTTAGCTAAGGCAAGGCAAGAAGGTTAGTGCTGTTCTTGGAGCTTTGTTCCAGCTGTGGAGGTCGAAAGTTTCAAGCTTTAGCAAAGGTGATTTATAAGATCTTGGTGTGGATACTAATAGAGGAACTCACTTTCGGGTTCAAGTATTACATTTTCAACACAACAACCATCAGAGACATCTAGGGTATGTTCTCGTTTCTGTGTTCGTTGTGTTCCTTCGCTTGCTATGTTTCTTTGTAGCTAGATCTCACTAAAAGAATCCCGTGCATGTTGTTTTGTTAACCCGAAAACTCTCTTGTTTTGTTTTTGCTTCCGTTGCTCTTGGGTTTTGGACATGCATAAGATTCCTTCAATACTAAGGTGGCAAAAATTATGATGAGGTGGAAAATGTAATATTAAAAATAAATAAAAAAATTGACGGTTACCTGTTGTGTAGGTAATCAGGTACATTAATCGGTAACTTTTGATACTTGGATACATTAAATGGAAATTTGAGTAAGTTGTTTTTGTTGAAACTCACGTGAATCAATTTGTGTCCATAAGATTGTTTTACGATTAAAACCCAACATTTAGTTCATCTTGTACTTGATTCAAGTAAATGATACTTGGATAGTGGTTGCTCAACACACATGACATGGTGGACTTCTAAGTGAATTCTAAGAAGAAGAATGTCAAAAGTAACTTTCGTGACAACTAACAAGGTAAAATAAAATGTTATGGTGTAACATCCGAAAACCCAGCCTAGTCATGAGCGGGTCGGAGGTGAGCGATTGGTGCTTGTTTACATGTTTTAATATTTAGTTATGTGATTAAATGGATATTTGATATCGCATGATTTTATGACAAGTTGATTCTAGTACGAGGTTGTATAAAATACCTCGTTGTGTGTTAAATTAATTAGTTGAGAAAGATTAATTGATTGGATTTATCTAGAGAGGATAAGGTTGATATATCATTTGATTAAATTAATTATGAATTGATTATGACAGATGTTTGCATGTATGTATGTATGTATGTATGTGTAGGTATATGTAAGCATGGTGTTTGACACCTCATGCTTGTTGAATTTGAGTTAAGGAAACTGCACATGTATTGTTGGGGTGTGTGAGTAGATATACTTGACAATTAGCACCTCCTCATTTGAATTATCTGAAAATCTTGTGTGTGTGTAAATTTGGGTGTGGTGCAACCTTCGTGAAGAGGAAACCTTACAAACTTGAAATTTTGGAAAGCAAGGATTTGGTGATTTGAAAGATTGGTATGTGTTTCTTATTACTTATAAGCATGATTCATATTAGTTTTGATACTTGTATGCTAGCTTTTCATGATAAAAAGCTTGAACACCATTGATGAGTTTATGAAGAAATTTGACAAATGGGTATTGATTGTTTTGATGTTATATATAGATTTGATGAGTTCTTGATGCTTGTATATGTGATACTTGAAGTTTAAACATGTTTGGATAAGTTTTAGTAAGTTTGAATTACTGGTTAATTGTGGTTAGGGAGGTTTTGGTCGACTGAAACTATTGAAGAAGAATCTGGAATAATAATTTGTTTAAGATCGCGGTGCTCGAAGGCACGCCGCGACGCGACGGAAGGAAAGATCGGGACGCAATCTTGAATGATTACGAATTTGAAGTCCCCGTTTAAAAAACGCGCTCGAAGTGGGCTTAAAGACATGTCACGACGCGACGCGTTGACCGGTCGCGACGCGACGCGTTGACCGGTCGCGACGCGGCTGGTGTTTTGTGGCCGGAAGTTTTATTTGTTAGACTTTTTTGATTTTGCAAGTTATATGTTTTTATTATGTGGATATATCTTGATGATTATTCTTGAAATAAATATATATGAATATATATATATATGAAAAAGTTCAAACGAGAACTGTTTTACGTACGAGAACCAATCATAGCCGTTCAATTCCCCCTCCTTCAATTGGATTGCCCACCCATGAATTCCTTACACGCACCCTGCCACACTCAATCCCCCCACGCTTTTCATCCATGAATTCCATTATCCAAAATGAACGGCCAAGAGTGGTTCTCGCAGTTCTCGTTTGAACCCTCCCCTATATATATATTATATATATATAGTGAAAAGTTCATTTGAGAACCGTTTTTATTGCGAGAACCAATCTTAGCCGTCCAATTCCCCCTCCTTCAATTGGATTGCCCACCCATGAATTCCTTACAGGCACCTTGCCACACTCAATCCCCCCACGCTCTTCATCCATGAATTCCATTATCCAAAGTGAACGGCTAAGATTGGTTCTTGCAATAAAAACGGTTCTCAAATGAATCTTCCCCTATATATATATATATATATATATGAATTGAGACTGATTTTGGTATGTTGTGTTCTCAGAAATTGCGAAGACTCAGTGACATTAGACAACTGAGCAAGTGCGATTTGAGGACAGAGGTGAGTGAAGGTTTACTCACGAGTGGAGTTGGTGATAACTGTTATGGGTTACTTGATTATGAGATATTGATGCTTTGATAGATTGTTTAGTCTGATATCTGCTGATTGTTGATAACATAATAGACTGTTTAGTTTGATTTTATGATAGACTGTTTAGTTTAAGGTTTGTTGATTGTCTTTATGTGTTGATTGTTGTTTGAGATATCCTTGTGTGTTGGGGACCTGTGTACATGGTTAATGATATGTACACATGGTGTGTGTGACCCGTGTACATGGTTAATGGTATGTGCACACGGTGTGACCTATACGTATGGTTAATGGTATGCTTACATGGTTGTGAAGGTCAGCTACCGTGTGTTATTGGGTTGGGCTTATCTGCTATTGGTTGCATAGTTCTAGATCTTCTGATGCATGCGTTGCAATAGAAGGGGTTTAACTGTACCAAGTAGTAAATAGCTATCGGTAAATCTTTGCTTTGGCCCGCATCGGTTGTAGGTTCTGCAAAACTCCCGGTCCTCTAGATTTATGTGGCTTGCGAGATCTGTGTGAGATCTGCTTGTGTGATCAGTTGTTGATTGCTTGAGCTTGATGCTGATAGCTGTTTGTTTGTAGCTTCAATTCACTTTACTTTGTGCTAATTCCCCACTTTTGATACTTTTTGCAGGTTTGGTGCGTACAACTGATTAGCTATGTTTGTGGGAAGGGAAATTTGACCAACGCTCTGATATTATATTTTGATTAGAGACGAGCCGTGTTTTGTAAAACCTTTGTAACACGAATGGATGTTGTGTTTTGAAAACAATATTTTCTACTTTGTGGGTGTTTGTATTTATGAAAATTTGTACACACTTCTGTAGTGATTTTAAAAAAATATGGCTTGAGATTTTCGTTGTTACATATGGCAAGATGCATGCTAGAAATGTTACATTCTACAAGGTTTCTTATGTCAGAGGTGTCAAATACAATTTGATAAGTCTCGGCCAATTGTGTGATAAAGAGTATAAGGCCACCTTAAAAAACAAGTAGATACACTTTATAATTCTAAGAGTAAACTTATTTTATTAGTTAAGATGGATAGAGATGTGTATCTTCTGTATCTTACCTTTATTAACCCAAATATAGAAACTTGCTTGTATTCTCAATCTGTTCCCAAACTGAGTTGGCTATAACATAAAAGTCAATCACATCAGAACTTTAACATAATTTGTTTTCTAAACAAGCATTAGTCTTTGGATCACCAAAATTCGCATCTGCATATATAAAATGTGCTCAGCTTGTGAAGAAACAACATAAAGAGTCATTCAAATCTAAACAAAGTTTTTCCATTATAAGCTCACTTCATATGTTATACATTGACTTATTTGAACCCATTAGCACTCATAATCTAGATGACAAAAAGCATACTCTAGTTATAGTTAATGAGTTCACTAGATTTACATGGGTAATATTCCTTAACCTCAAAGTTTACAACGCATAAAAAATTATACTCTACTTATGTCGTGTTTGTGTCAAAGTTTACTACGGATAAAAAATAATCATCCTTGCCTTTTATCACAAGTTTTTCAAATTAAAAGAATTGCCTTTTTTCCCTTCAAAACTTGATCGAAATGATGTAGTTAAGAAGCTTCTTCCCCAAATTTTTTTCCATAATTGTTTAATCATTATTTTAAAAGCACTCATGGTTAAATCAAGGATTTCATCTCTATGTTATGTTATTATTTCTTGGCATCAAAGTGGAAGTTGGCCTTAAATTATTTATATATCTAGTCTAGATATATAATGTTATCTTTATTTGCAAGGGAAGCCACCTTTGCCGACCAAGCATGTGCATTTATTATAATGAAAAAACAAATAATTTTTTTATGTTTTGTATACCATACATATTTAAGTAGAATCCTCGTATTTTATTTTTTTACTTACTTAAAGATTATATGTAATACATTAATTAAATCTGTCTTATCATATTTTTTTATTTTAATACTTATCTTAATTAATTAGAATGATAAGTAGAAGAATGCACATCTCCTAATTAAGTACATAATCTAATAATTGTTGTTAAGACTTAAGAGATACAAAAAATGAAATTAATTTATACTATAACTTTTAGTGGTGTTCGAATTAACTTATTTGATCCAAGCACCTTTC
Organism: Dittrichia graveolens; assembly: GCA_038502395.1. Lineage (NCBI taxonomy): Eukaryota > Viridiplantae > Streptophyta > Magnoliopsida > Asterales > Asteraceae > Dittrichia > Dittrichia graveolens. The sequence continues at coordinate 72,442,863 of JARJIL010000003.1, forward strand.
AAGGAGTAGTCATTATTTGATTTTTTTAAGACATTCTAAATGCTTATTTTAAGAAATATTGCTACGTATATCTTACAACAGAGTTAAAGAATTCTATGTAGTTTTAAAATGGACTTGGATAATTACTTATTGCATCATATTGAATCAAATAATATAAAGAATTCTCAATTCTATGTGTGAGTGTCAACGTACGGTTTATGGTTTAAAATTGATCGGTTGCTTATGAAAGAAAGAAATAATAAAAAAATTAATACAAGGTAGACCACAAATGATGACTTTTGCTTACTAAATACAGTTAAATAAACGTTTTACTTTTATATATATATATATATATATATATATATATATATATATAGGGAAGGGTTCAAACGATAACTGTTTTTCGTACGAGAACCAATTTTAACTCTTGATTAAACTTAATCAATAGGCGTTTCAGATGATTGCCGATGAGGCAAAGACAGCAGGTGATGTGATCACTGGCACTTTTCTGATTAACTATTCTCCAGCATGTGTTCTATTTGATTCAGGAGCTACTTATTCTTTCATCTCTGCATCCTTATGTGCTAAACTGCAATTGCATGTTTCTACATTGATTGATCCGTTAAGCGTTGAAGTTGCTAGCGGTAGAATAGTTTCTGTTGTTCATAGAGTTCCCGTGGCAGTGATTGATATTGACGGGACTAGTTTTTCCATTTCATTTCTTGTTATGCCGATTGCGGGGTTTGATATTATAATCAGAATGGATTGGCTCAGCAATCAAAATGCTAAGATTCCTTGCTCCAAAAAGATCATTAAAATTTCTTTTTCTGACGGGTCACATGCTGTGGCTCGAGGGGAGGGGAGAACTTCTAAAACTCCATTAATATCACTGATGAAAGCTCGTAAATTTGTAGCCAGGGGATGTGAGTCATATTTGGCTTATGTTGTTGATACAAAGATGGTGAAGAAAGATATTGATGACATTCGGGTAGTTTCTGAATACCTTAATGTTTTCCCCGATGAATTACCGGGTTTGCCACCGGTAAGAGACATTGAATATCAAATCGATCTTGTTCCAGGTGCTACGCCTGTAGCTAGATCTTCATATCGTCTTGCACCATTTGAGGTTCGTGAGATGATGACCCAGATACATGAACTTCTTGATAGAGGTTTCATTCATCCCAGCTCTTCACCTTGGGGAGCTCCAGTCATATTTGTCAAAAAGAAGGACGTGATGATGTTTATGTGCATTGACTACAGGGAGTTGAATAAGCGAACTGTAAAGAACAAGTACCCTCTTCCACGTATCGATGATCTGTTTGATTAACTCCAGGGTACTACATGCTTTTCAAAGATAGATCTTCGTTCTAGTTATTACCAAGTCTGTGTACGCAATGAAGATATTCCAAAGACGGCTTTCAGAACGAGATATGGGCATTATGAGTTTCATGTGATGCCTTTCCGGGTTGACGAATGCTCCAGCTATATTCATGGATCTTATGAACCGTGTCTGCCATGCTTTTCTTAACAATTTTATCATTGTATTCATCGATGACATTCTTATTTATTCCAGATCTGAAGCAGAACACGAGGCACACCTTCGCATTGTTCTTGACACTTTGATGCGAGAACATTTATATGTTAATTCTCTAAGTGCGAGTTCTGGCTTAAAGAAATACACTTCCTTGGTCATGTTATATGCAAGGATGGTGTTATGGTTGATCCAGCGAAAACTGAGGCGGTAATGAATTGGGGAATTCCCAAAACCCCACTAGAGGTTCACAGCTTTCTAGGACTTTCCGGACTACTATCGGCGGTTTATCCAGAATTTCTCTAAGATAGCAGGTCCTTTGACGAAGCTTACATGAAAGGACATTGCTTACTCGTGGTCTGATGAACAAGATAAGGCCTTCCGGACATTGAAACGACTTTTATGTCAACCTCCAATTCTGACTCTGCCAAGTGGGTCAGAAGATTTTATTGTTTATTGTTATGCTTCTTACGCAAGTTTGGGAAGTGTCCTTATGCAAAAGGACAAAGTGATAGCTTATGCTTCCCGCCAACTGAAGCCACATGAGAAGAGCTACCCGTCTAATGACCTGGAGTTAGCAACTGTTGTCTTTGCTCTGAAACTATGGCGCCACTACTTGTATGGCACCAAATGCGTGGTATTCACATATCACAAGACCCTCCAATATTTTTCTGCACAAAAGGAGCTCAATATGAGGTAACGCAGGTGGATAGAGTTGATAAATGACCATGACTGTGAAATCAAATACCACTCGGGCAAGGATAACGTGGTGGGTGATGCGTTAAGCAGAAAGGGCTCCACAGATAACATCAAATTCATGAAAATCACTATTGTATCTGATCTTATTAATCGGTTGAAGGAGGCACAACAAGAAGCCTTATTAGAAGCTAATCTGAAGGCAGAAGTTATGGCTAAAATGAAGGAGCAGCTGCAAGATGACAGTAGGGGATTGAAGACATTTAGGTCCGAATCTGGGTACCTAGCATCGGAGGGAACCGGGATCTAATCTTGAAGGAGGCACACAGTTCTCGACTTTCTGTTCAACCGGGATCTAATCCGGGTACCATGATCTTAAGGCACTTTATTGGTGGCCTACATTGAAGCGTGACATAGCTTCATATGTGGAGAAATGTCAGATTTGTGCATAGGTGAAGACTGAGCACCAAAGACCGTATGGTAATTTGCAACAATTACCAATTCTAGAATGGAAATGGGACAACATTACCATGGATTTTGTTACTAAATTGCCCAGGACTTCAAAAGGGCATGACATGATCTAGGTGATTGTTGATAGACTCACTAAGAGTGCCCATTTTCTAGTCGTTAATGAATCATTTCCATGTATCGTCTTGCTCATTTGTACATCAATGAAATAGTAGCCCGACACGGTGTTCCACTATCTATTGTATCTGATAAAGATACACGGTTTGTTTCACACTTCTGGAGTAATCTTCAGCGGGAGCTTGGTACTCGTGTTCATTTGAGTACCGCATATCATCCTCAAACGGATGGACAGTCCGAAAGGACTATCCAAACTCTTGAAGACATGTTGCGCGCATGTGTACTCGAATACGGTGGTTTGTGGGATTCTCATTTGCCTTTGATTGAGTTTGCTTATAATATCTCATATCATTCCAGTATTGGTATGCCACCGTATTAGATGCTTTATGGTAGGCGTTGTCGTACTCCTACCTGTTGGCTCGAGCCAGGAGAGAAACAATATGCTGGACCTGATGTGGTTCAGAATACTGTAGATAAAATCAAATTTGCGCGAGAGAAGCTTAAAGTAGCAAGAGATAGGTAAAAGATGTAGACAGACCCGAAATGCAGGGCGGTTACCTTTGAAATAGGTGACCGGGTATTCTTAAAGGTTTCCTCGTGGAAGGGTGTCATCAGATTTGGCAGGAAGGGCAAGTTGAGCCCGCGATACATTGATCCTTTTAGAATTATCCAAAAAGTCAATGAGCAGACAGTATCTTTGGAATTACCTCCAGAGTTATCAAGTATTCATAATACCTTCAATGTTTGCTATCTTCGTAAGTGCAAGGTAGATAAAGATCAGATTCTACCTCTGCAAGATCTGAAAGTGGATTCTTCTACAAGGCTTGTGGAAGAACCAATCGAGATTCTGAACATGAACACTAAGCGGCTCAAAAAGAAGACTATTCAGCTGATCTTGGTCAAATGGAAGCACAACCTCGGGTCAACCCTGACTTGGGAGACTGAGGATGATATGAAGGCCCACTACCCCCATCTATTTTCTTAAAATCAGATTCCAAGGACGGAATCTTTTTAAGGGGGGGGGGGTAGATTTGTAACATCCTCAGATTGGGCCTACTCTTGTTCGAATCTGGTACGTTGAAATCTCGAATTTAAATATTGAATAAAGGAATTTTATTTAATTAGTTAAGTTGAAATTAGAAGAAAAATAATAAACAAATGATACTATAAAAATATTAATAAAAATAATAAATATTAAACGGTTTAAAAACGAGGATTTCAAAAATATCACCGTTAATTAAAACGAGTACTCGTGCCTTGAGTTGTACGTTAAAAAGGGGAACAAGATACCCACTTGTGGATAAAATCAATCCACAAGTCGGTTTAGCCACCTCCCTCACGTACACACCTACACAAACACACACACTCTTTTCCTCCCTTCTTCTTGTTCTTACTCTCAAGTTCTTGGCTTTGAAGAAGAAAACCATTGAAGATCATTCAAGCTTGAATTCTTGGTGTAAATCCAAGTTGTAATCTGTTCTTGAGATTCATATTCATCATCTCCATCGTTCAAGTAAGTCTCTACTTCTTTTGTTCAAGTTCTCCAAGTTTAGGTCAAATGGGTCAAGGCTTGAATTGACACCAATAATTAAGTTTAATGTTTCAAACCAGTTCCTAATCCAATTCTAAGTGTATAGAAATCAGTTTCATAAATTAAAATGGTGTTTGCAATTGAATTTGGAAATAAAGTGTAAATGGGTCAAAATGGTGAATTTGATCCCAAACTTTGAATTGGTAGTTAAAGTGAATAAAAAAGTGTTGTTTCTAGCTTAGTTAGATAGTGTATTTTCATATGTGAATGAAAGAAATTGACTGGAAATGATTTGGTGAAATTTTGCTTTGGAAACCAGTAGTTCTACCGAACCTGCTGCTTTAAATGGAAAGGCACGGGCGTGCCTCTCAAGAACAGACCGTGCCTTAGGGCATACCCTAGGAGGCACGACCGTACCTCAAAAAGTACGGGCGTGCCTAACCTTAGATAGTCCGGGGGTGTGCCCTATGTCATGGGGTACCTAAGATTAGGGTACGAGTGTGCCTTAGCAAGGCACGGCCATGCCCTGTCAACTGGCAATTTCTATTTAGTTAGTGCTGATGTTTAGAAACCTTCTTTAGGTGAACCAGTTGATCCATCAGTACTTTAGTTCATCCTATTATAGCTCGTTAGGCGAGTGCCGGATAACATAACAATTAATATATCTATAACATATATTAACAAATGAATTGAGTATATAGTTAAAAGATATAATACCTTGTTGCATGATTGAGAAATGAATACCATGATTTTATACACACTTGATTAAGTGTAGATTGTAATGCATGATGATGCTAGGCTTAACATGTTGACACAGTATAATATGCACTTGATTAGGTGTATGTTATTATGATATGTATGATTGCGTGCGTGCAATTAAGATCCGATTGGATCAGTTATGTGTTTGTGAACGATCCGGACCTGAGGACTGACTAGTCCTACATTAGGGCCAATGATATCCTGTGATTGCTTGAGATCTACGGACCTTTGATAGCATGGGCCAGCGATAGCCTAGGATTGCTTGAGATCTATGGACCTTTGATAGCATCAGCGGTACTTGTATAGGTACTTAGGGCCTTGCAAGCCTAATGCTCCCCAAACGGATGGGTACAGCCTCCGGCTGTACTGACAGGAAATGATAGATTCCAAAACGCAATGGTGGACCGCTTCACAGCTCACCCACCGGAGCGGTTGATGTGTCTTGTACTACAGTTTGGTGCATTGAGCCGGGTTCGCTACCCTGCGAGATATGTCGCCTTCTGACTACGCCAGCTTATCGCGAGATGCTAGGATAGCACTGTTTGAGCATGCTTAATGATATGTGATATGTTTATATTGATTATTATGCCATTCTGTACTAACTAGCTATTACTGAAGGTATTTGTTTGGCATAATCGAGTAGCAACGGAAGCAAGATATAATACAAAAATTCTAAGCTAGCCAAACAAACACTTCCCATGGACCAAAATCTAGACATGGAATTGCAACTAAAATAAAGAAACAAGAAGCAAGAAATAGTTATACCTTTAAGGAAGATCACAATATCTATTTCTCCTTCTCAAGTGTATAGAATCCAACAAGAGAATTCTCTAAAGAAGTCCACCCCAAGCACACTTGATTCCCCAATGCTAGTAGGTTGATGTAGCCACCAAAACAACAAGATTCAATAACTAATAACACCTTTTGCATCAAAGCTAGATCACAAAGTGTATAACACCTTCTCTTGTGCATCAAACTTGGTCACAAAGAAAAAGAACAATTGGAGAGAGTATGAACATGCACAAGACTCTAGAACTTCTCCAAGTTTTGTTCCAGAGCTATATGAAACGTAGCCTAGCATTGACCCAAATTAATCCCATTAAAATGAGTGGTTAAAGCTGTTTATTCTGCTATTACAGAGCATGCACACGGCCCGTTTTCATCAACACGGCTGTGTAGGCCCAAAGTCCATGGCCCCAAACGGGCTCAGACGGCTCGTGTCTAATATGCTGAACACGGCCCGTGTACAACTACACGACCGTGTTGGCCCAAAGCACACGGTCTTGAATTGGGCCAAAACGCCCCGTGCTTGTTGGGCTGGACACGGCCCGTGTACCATCCTACCAAAACCCATTTTGGCCTTTCTCTCTCTTTTGCTTGATCATGTTGTCGGAATCAATACTTGGTGTGTAACCCAATAGGCCTATACTTCATCAGCAATGCTATTAACTCGTTCGTGTCAGCGGGCATATACCAACAGACTCCCACTTGCACGTGACATGACTATGAAAAATAACACAAACATAGAGCGGCATGAAGTTTTCCTGCACAAAGAAGATAATTAAGTTAATTACAATCTTGGTAATTATCATGGTTAAAATTGCATTCAACTGAAGACAACTTCTAGAAGAACATCAAGTGGCATGAATTATCAGTCTACTAGAGTAGCCATTGGGTAAATAGTGAAATAGGTGAGTGAAGATGGGTAAAATGTACACAAAAGTCAAGATCTGGCGTAATGGCCATCTTCACGCCGTGAAGTTTCCCATAACTTCTCCTATAAATAGCAACCTTTGCAAGCTCATTAGGAGACCTCTGGATACACTTATATACTTCCTTTCTCTCTGTAAACTATACTCTTTCTTAGTATTATAGTTGTAGGAAATCCTCTTTGGGTCTATCTAAATTAATTAGATAGTATCTAAAAGAGTAGCTTTGTTCTAGTTACTTTGGTTGTAATCAAGGAAGGTTTTATCTTAGTTGTTTAAACTATGATGCACCAAGCCATGTACAAGTTTAATTCATCAATGGGGTAACTTATTTCCTTATTCATTATGATCTTATGAATCCTAGATAAAGATTTGATTTAACATTTGGTATTATATTGGTACTTATAACCAATTACCATAATAATTGAAAAGAACCTTAAAAGTTATACTCTACACCTTTGATTAATAAGTTTGTTAATCATTTTTATCATTTGGACATGGGAATGAATATTTGATGGGTCGTTTGTATTATATTATTACTTCGGTAATAATATAATCAGTTGTTATCAATAACAAGTGAAATTTATAAATTAATAACGGAGTAAACTTTAAGTTAACCTATGAACGGGAGTTCGTGAGTTAAGGATGATGCGGGAGCTAATTCCAACAATTATATGGTAATGGAGGTGTGTTGTTTAAAAAGATCATTAACGGGAGTTAATGAACCCTATTACATAACATTACGGATAGTTAACGGGAGTTAATCGTCCAACCTCTTGGTAGAACCAGTATAATCGGTTTTAAATAATCAAATCTATATCTAGGAGGATTAAATCATAGTGAATAACTCTTTTAATTATTCCATTTGTCTACAAGTTATTTATTTCGCTTTCCTTTTAATTAATATTTAGTCGTCATTATCATGTTTATAAAATTAAAAAATCAATCTTTCAAACCCCCCTCCCCCTTTAATAGGTTAATTATTTAACATTGAATTGTATCAATTTCCAACATATTTTCCCTGTGGATCGATCCTGACTTGCTTCATCTATACCACTACACGATCCAGTTATACTTGCTGGAATAATGTGTGTTTATATTTGACGTAATTCTTGAACTTAAATTGTAACTTGCAAAAACACTCATCAAGTTACTGGCGTCGTTGCCAGGGAAAAAACGGTTAAATATTTACTATCCAAATATTAAGTAATTAGTCGATCCTTGCTTGAAAACTTGTTTTGAAGAAAGTTACATTTTACTCTTTTATTTTGTTTTGTTAGCTTATGACACGTAGTTCAAGTTCAGAATTATTTCATCCTTATTCCGAACTCGAACATAAATTATTTAAAAAGCCAAAAAAAGAAAAAAAATTAAAAATAATGGAAGACGATCAACCAATGTGGAGTATAAGACAAAAAGCTCTAGAAACTCCGGTTTCTACAATCATAAAACCTGCCATTCAAGGTGAAAATTTTGAAATAAAAGGAAAAATCCTTCATATGATCCGAGATCTGCAATTTGATGGTAAGTTGGTGAACGACCCAAATCTCAATGTTGAAAATTTTCTAGATATTTGTGAACTTTTCAAAAATCAAGCTTCCAATGATGCGGTACGTCTTCGAATTTTTCCTTTTACGCTTACCGGTGAAGCAAAAGCTTGGCTCAAATCTTTAGAGCCAAATTCAATCACTAATTGGGAAGAATTAAGAAGTAAATTTGTAACGAGATTTTATCCACCATCGAAAACTGAAAAATTGAAAAATGACATCATTAGTTTCCAACAAAACCATGATGAAAATTTAGCCGAGGCTTGGGAAAGAATGAAAAATTAATTAGAATATGCCCTAATAATGGTCTTACTAGAGCTCAAATTGTACAAATCTTTTATAGAGGCTAGATTCCACCTCAAGAGCAACTTTAGATTCGTCAAGTGGAGGAGTTTTTCTCTCCAAGACACCCAATGAAGCCTACAAGCTTCTTGAGGACGTGTCAATACATAACTTAGATTGGAACTTAGAAAAAAGGTCTACATCTAGACAAACATTTAAACATGTCCAAAATAATGATAATGAAGAAGTTGCAGCTCTGAAAAACAACCAAAAAGTTTTAGAGAGAAAAATAGAAACATTAACTGTTTCTTTACATGTTGTGCAGGTTGGCTATGACAATTGCAAAGGACCACACTAAACCAAAGATTATGACATCAATGAGGTAATTCAAATTGGCAAGGTAATAACCGAAATTTTAATTATGCAAAATCAGCCCCACCGGGTTTTTATAGGCATAACCAATCTGGACCACCAAGGCATGATAATTTTGAACAAAAATATGATTTAGAAAACCTTATGAGGAAATTTGCAAATGAAATAAATGAAAATATTAAAAAGGAACAAGCATCAAATGCCCAGATGCTCAGAAATCACCAAGCGTCGGTTCAAAATCTCGAAAGAGATATTGGAAGGTTGGCTCAGAAACTATCCGAAAGACAACAAGGTGAGCTTCCACCAAACACTCAAGTAAATCCAAAAGGAGATCAAAGAAATGAGCACATAAAATCAATCACCACACGAAGTGGTACAGAGGTAAAGTCTCCATCTCTTGTAGAACCTGTTCATGATGAACAAGTAGAACAAAAAGATAAAGAAACAGGTGGAGAAGAATCAAAAGAAAAGAAAAATGAATCAAGCATTCAACCTCCACCAAGAGAATATAAACCAAAAGTACCATATCCACAAAGACTAAAAAAAAAACTCAACGAACAATATGATAAGTTTTGCGAAATGATAAAACAAATACGAATTAACTTACCACTTGTTGACGTACTTTCAGGTATGCCAAATTATGGAAAATTCATCAAAGACTTGGTCTCAAATAAAGGAAGTTGGAAGAAGTTTCATCTACCTTTCTGAATGAGGAATGTTTGGCATTACTGTAGACAAATATGCCACAAAAGCTAGGAGATCCATGGAGTTTCACTATTCCCTGCTATTTTAACAATACAATTGTGTATGATGCATTAGCCGACTTAGATGCCAGTATAAATTTAATGCCTTATTCATTATATAAAAAACTGGAACTAGGTGAGCTAAAACCAACAAGAATGAGCATTCAACTACCAGATAGATCTTTTAAATACCCAATTGGCATAGTTGAAAATTTACCGGTCAAAGTCGATAAATTCATATTTCCGGTAGATTTTGTTGTGCTTGAAATGGATGAAGATAGTAAAGTACCCTTAATTTTGGGATGACCATTTCTAAACACTGCTGATGCCATTGTCCATGTTTCAAAGAAACAACTTACTCTTGGCATAGCAGATGAAAGGGTAACTTTTTCTATTAATAAAGCCATGAAACATTCGGTAACATTTGACGACTCATGTTTCTTTTTAGATGTTATTGATGATTGCATTTCTGAAGAAATTGAAGAATTTCTTAAGAATGAGAGTTTTCCAACAACCATCATTGATGAAGAAGATCTGAACATAGAATTGGAGAAATTACTTAAAGTAGAAATCCAAGAGTGATTCAGAAGATGAGGAACAAACTAAGGTAATCAATAAAATACCTAATTTTAACATTAAAACATCTATTGAAGAACCACCTGTTCTTCAACTCAAAGAACTTCCGGAACATCTTGAGTATGCATTTCTACAAGGTAACTCTTCACTTCCTGTTATTATCTCATCTAGCTTAAATCAAGAGGAAAAAGAAAAATTGTTAAAAGTACTTAAGAGTTATAAAAAAGCTTTTGCATGGAAAACCGCTGATATTTAAGGTATTAATCCTGCTTATTGTACACACAAAATACTCATGACTGAAGATTTCAAACCAAGTGTACAAAGGCAGAGAAGATTAAACCCGAATATGAAAGAAGTAGTAAAAAAGGAAATCATCAAACTACTTGATGCGGGTTTAATTTACCCAATCTCTGATAGCTCATGGGTAAGCCCAGTTCAAGTAGTCCAAAAAAAGGAGGTATGACAGTAGTTGTAAATGATAAAAATGAAGTTATTCCTACAAGAACTGTCACGGGTTGGAGAGTGTGTAATGATTATCGTAAATTGAATGATGCTACAAGTAAAGACCACTTTCCATTCCCTTTTATTGATCAAATGCTTGAAAGACTAGCTGGCAATGAGTTTTACTGTTTTCTTGACGGATTTTCAGGCTACTTTCAAATACCAATAGATCCAAAGGATCAAGAGAAAACTACTTTCACTTGTCCTTTTGGAACCTTTGCGTATAGAAGGATGCCTTTTCGACTTTGCAATGCCCCAGCTACATTCCAAAGGTGCATGACTGCTATTTTTCATGATATGATCGAGGAATGTATGGAGGTATTCATGGATGATTTCTCTGTTTTTGGAAATTCTTTCAATACTTGTCTTTCGAGTCTAGAAAAAGTTTTGAAAAGATGTGAGGAAACAAATCTTGTTTTAAACTGGGAAAAATGCCACTTTATGGTTAAGGAGGGCATTGTCTTAGGACATAAAATTTCAAAATCAGGATTAGAAGTTGATAGAGCAAAAATTGATGTGATTAATAAGCTACCTCCACCGTCAAACGTAAAAGGTATAAGAAGTTTTCTAGGTCATGCTGGTTTCTATAGAAGATTTATAAAAGATTTTTCAAAAATTTCGAGACCATTAACCCACTTGTTGGAAAAGGACACACCATTTGAATTTACACATGAATGCGTGAAATCTTTTGAAAGAAAAACTCACTAATGCACCAATTATAGTATCACCCGATTGGGATTTACCATTTCAATTGATGTGTGATGCTAGTGATTATGCATTAGGAGCGGTGTTGGGTCAAAGAATAAACAATCATTTTTTACCAATATACTATGCTAGTAGGATACTAACATATGCACAAGAAAATTATATAACAACCGAAAAAGAACTTTTGGCTGTTGTATTTGCATTTGATAAATTTCGTTCATATCTGATTTTGTCCAAAACCATAGTATATACGGATCATTCGGCCCTTAAATACCTTTTCAACAAACAAGATGCAAAACCAAGACTTATCCGATGGATTTTACTCTTACAAGAATTTGACATAGAAATTTGTGATAAGAAAGGAGCCGAAAACTTAGCAGCAGATCACTTATCAAGATTGGAGAATCCGAACTTAGAGAAGTTTGATGAAAGGGAGATTCATGACACCTTTCCTGACGAATCTCTTCAATCAATTAAAATAAGTGATGATTCTAATGCTCCTTGGTTTGCTGATATTGCTAATTATTTAGCTGCAGGAATTATTCTCAAAGGGTTAACATACCAACAAAAATCAAAACTTTTGTCGGATGCCAAGTATTACTACCGGGAAGAACCCTATTTATTTCGTTGTGGGACGGATAATTTGTTACGCCGATGTGTGTTTGGTACTGAATCCGAACAAATTCTACGAGAATGTCATCAAGGACCTATTGGGGGACATTTTGGTCCTAATTTAACTGCTAAAAAGATTTTGATGCAGGATTCTATTGGCCAACAATCTTTAAAGATGCTTTTTCCATGGTAAAAACATGTGATGCATTCCAAAGGTTTGGTAATATTTCAAAACGTGATGACATGCCACAAAAAGGTATCTTGGTATGTGAAGTATTTGATATATGGGGAATTGATTTTATGGGTCCACTTCCAAATTCAAATAAAAATCAATACATTTGGTTGCGGTTGACTATGTTTCCAAATGGGCTGAAGTAAAAACATTACCAACAAACGATGCCCGAGTTGTTGTTGATTTTTTGAAAAATTTGTTTTCACGTTTTGGTACACCTAAAGCTTTAATTAGTGATAGGGGAACTCATTTTGCCAATCAACAAATGGAAAAAGTTTTAAAAAGATATGGAGTGTCACATAGGTTTTCTACTTCCTATCATCCACAAACAAGTGGGCAAGTAGAAAACACTAACCGATCTTTAAAAAGAATTTTGGAGAAAACTGTGCAAAATAATCCCAAAATTTGGGCAACCAAATTAGACGATGCATTATGGGCATTTCGCACAGCTTACAAAACACCGATCGGGACAACACCATTCAAAATGGTGTATGGTAAGTCATGTCATTTACCTTTTGAAATTGAACACAAGGCTTACTGGGCTTTAAAGAATTGTAATCTAGACATTGACAAGACCGGAAAAAAGAGATTCTATCAACTACACGAGTTGGAAGAATTGAGGCTACAATCATATGAAAACTCTAGATTATACCAAGAGAGAACAAAATTATGGCATGATAAACGTTTGAAAGGAAACAAAGAATTCCATACAGGAGATAAAGTTTTGATCTTTCAATCAAAATTTAAATTTTCTGCAGGGAAACTGAAATCCAAGTGGATAGGACCTTTCACTATGGTAAAATCATTTCCATCAGGTTATGTAGAACTCCAAGGTAAATATGATACTTTTAACGTGAATGGTCATCGTTTAAAAATATACCAAGAAGGTATGAAAGAAACGGAGAGGGAAAATCTTATCCTCTATGGAACAAAAAATTAGTAAAAACAATGAGTCAAGCTAACGACTCAGTTAAAAATAAAGCGCTTTCGGGAGGCAACCCGTTTTATTTTAATTATTTCTTTTCCGTATGTTTGGTCTTTTACCGGCAGACCTAAAAGAACTGGAATTGCTTTTCTCTCTTCTCACTGCTAAATTTCTAAACTGATTTCAAAATGACTTCTGTTACAATGTTTTCTGATAACATTAGGACGCTCGTTAATTGTTTGTATTTTAAATCACGTTTGCCTTTTGATATTCGTCAAGATATTTTTCTTATGTGTAAATTAATCCAGATAAAAGCTTTAAGTAAACATAACTTTGAGCATTTCGGGAGAGGAACTTCAAAATGTGCAAGGAAAAGGAGGGCGATTCAGGCAGGGAAGTGCTGGAAATGTGGAGCTTTGATGCATTTTTCGAAATATAGAAAACTACCAACAATCTCACAATCAGAATGCGCGGATGCATTAAGGCAGGATCCGGTTAAGCTAAAAGCTGAAGGCTCCATTAGGCCTAATTCGAACGTTAGCACAATGATTGATGATTTGTTGTTACTTAGAATATGTAAGCTAGCACCAAATAATTCCTACGACGAAGGTACATCCAATACTTAAAATACCCTTCAATTGTCTAAAAATAATTAGCTTTTCGATGATTCGTCTTGAAGATCTGACGTTAAAAGATTCCGCAAATCAAAGCGATAAAATGAACTTTTGAAAAACTTAACACGATTTTCAAAAGTATGTACAGAGTACTTATCAAGAGAAATAAACATGGGGCTAAGGCACACTCAAGTTCTGTTAGGCTGTAACGCCGAAGGAAAACTATTTCTCCACTGAAAATCTTGATAAGTCTTTTTTTTCCTTCTTGTATTTTTTATATTTTCATAAGGAATTATCTAAAAGAGGGTGGTGTCTAAGAATAGTTGAAATCAGCTTGGTTGTTGGATTTTCCGAAAGGTTTAATACCGAAAGGATCCGGCCTCCTGATCAACTTGCCTGGTCATTCTCTATGATAATCTTTACCGTATAAGAAATTGCAAGAACATTAGAAAACCCAAAAATACAAAAAAATTATAAAACCAAAAAAAAAAATTGAAAATCTGGTCCGAACAGACTTCACACCGTGAACTCCCAAAGGTTCACGCCGTGAAGTCGGGTTATATAAGCGAAATTTTTAGTGTTTTTATCAATATTCACGCCGTAGACCTACATCTCCAAGCTCGGTTTTTCGGCCCCAAGCCTCTAAAAGCATCAATTTGGCCGATTTGAACCATAACTATGGCTCCCAAGAGAGGAAGAGTCTCCCGTGCTTCATCATCTTCATCTGCAGGTGATGTCTTAGCCGATTTATTGGCAGAAGATGGTACACACTCCTTTGTACACTTTGGGAATGTGACCTCAACAGCATTGAAAAGGAAATGTAATTCCAATCTAAGGATCCTAATGAACAGGTTGTGAAGCCAGGTAAAACTATCGATTGGGATGCATTGGAGAAGCTGGGACAAGTAGAAACCATCCGAAGCATCATCACACGAACCGTGGAACATTATGGAGAGGCGGTATTTTACTGTCGGGCATGGGAAAATGCCATGTGCATAAGGAAGAATATTTATGTCGAGCTATGTAAAGAGTTCTTTGCTTCATTATCGGTTAATCATGAGATAACCGATTACAATGATAGCAGTATGATCAGGTTCAGGCTGGGAGGAGGAAACATTAGATCCTTATCACTTGCTGAGTTCGCAATAGCCCTGGGTATCTATACACCAGCTCAGTTGGCATCCCCAGTATTTCAGGAATATATCAAACTTGTGAGAGGGAGCCATCTGAAGACTTTATCCATGAGGTTACATGGATGGAAATGGGAGGAGGCCATTATCAGGCTAGTATGACCAAAGCATCTGAAATTAGAGATCCACACCTAAGGCTTATCCATAGAATGATAGCACACTCAATAAATGATAGGGGAGACGGTCAAGATAGAATCAACAAAAGAGATCTTTGGTTACTATATCAAATATCGGATTTAACTAGACGCACTGACATTCCCTATTGTGTGGTTTCTTTTTTGGAGGAAGCCGGTGGTCTACGCGGAGATAGCTCAATTGTTGGTGGCCAGTACGTTACTAGACTGGCTAAGCACTTCAACATCCTCACAGCTCAGGTACGTGCTTCTTTGACACCCATCCCAAATATGGGATGGATTAATCTTTCAGCTATGAGACGTATGCGGGTGGCTCACTACACAGATGCCACCAAATAAGTGACTATATGGGGAGATACTCGGGTAGAATCTGATGATGAGGAGGACGATCCGGAAAGACAGCCAGTGCCACAACCAGAGCCACCAAGAAGAAGAGGCAGAGGAGGAGCTCCAGCAGGTTGGGACGCTCATACAGCATATGATGACCTATCTGAGAGAGTCAGTGGATTGCAATTATTAGTGGACTCTATCCAGGAGATGTAGAGGAGGTTGATGTATGACCAATACAGGATGATGCACCAGTATTCATGGGACCATCAGGCCATTTCAACCTGGTACGAATCACCTGGATCCATGGCACCTCCTCAAATTCCACCATATCAGTGTCTACCACAGTGGGATGCAGAACAAAACAACCCTCCGTATGAAACCCCTTATGACAGATGGATCCGACGACCGGACGGACGCTGATTTAGTTGCACGGTGGTAAACGTTTTAATAATTTGGTATTGTAGTATAAATTTTGGTACTCTTGTTATTTTATTTTCGTCGGATTGCATATTTTTATGTTTATGGTATTATGCTTGTTATGTTTGTTTGTTTTTCGTGTGTGAATAAAAGAAGAGAAGAAACAATCACTATTACCAAACGTGGAGGAATAAACTCAAACCAAGGGGAGTAATTCTTTCAAATCTTGCACCAAGAAATTATTATATTATTGCAAATAATTCAATCGTACACCGGCATTGCAATTGCACACAACAACAAGGGTATAATAATAAAAGAAAACATGATATACGGCTCTATCCACTCCTCGATTGGAGAAAAAGAAAGAAAAAAGATGGTCGTGCCGATGAGGACCATAATAACGAAAATTAAAAACGGATGAATCATCTTCAAAGAAATCTCTAGGAGTCGGTTTTTGAGATGAAAGAAATGTGAGGAAATGAGTTGTGTGATTGTAAATTTATAATGTTGGGGATATAGCCGTTGGCAACGGTCATGAGACCGTTGGTAACGGCTATATGACCGTTTGTAACGGTCATATGGTACGAACCATTTGCATTGAGGACAATGAAAATTTCTAAGTGTGGGAAGGGAGTTAAGTACCTTAACTTTGTAGTACCTTAACTTTGTGAGAATTCAAGCGAATAAAATTTTGTAAGAAATTTCAAAATTTTCAATCAAATTTTTTGCAATTTCTTTTCTTTTTTCGTGCCTAAATAATCGTTTTTAACT
Organism: Dittrichia graveolens; assembly: GCA_038502395.1. Lineage (NCBI taxonomy): Eukaryota > Viridiplantae > Streptophyta > Magnoliopsida > Asterales > Asteraceae > Dittrichia > Dittrichia graveolens. Next base: position 72,459,604 of record JARJIL010000003.1, read on the forward strand.
AGTCAAATTAGTAAAATAATTAAAATGTCATGCATATATAATTCCTAGCCCACTGTCAAAATGAGAGCTTGAGCCAACTCGTAGCATTCATTTTATGATGCTACCTTTCTTTTGTGCGAAGATGTCTACATACGATTATGGTAGAACTTGTTACTGAAATACTTGTCAAAAACCACAAAAATGAGGCTACATACCATTGCACTAAGAGAGGCCTTCATTTTTTTAGCCCTATTTGTTTTTAGCCATTTTCTTCGTTCGTTAGATATTTTAAAACACATGATATCTAATTTGCCCTACCTTTATTCGCGTAGTACTCAACTTTAGTACTCGACACAGTCGAAGCCATGTTGAGCCTTAGCCTTTTTTGTTTGTTACCCAAATCTTTAGCCAATTCCATCGTTTTAGCTTTCTTTTGACCTTAGCTTAAGTTTGGATTTAGATGGATAAATAACACGTTTTTGTTCTGTTTAAGTCAATAAATAAACTCTGTTGCCAATAAATAAAGTAGCTTGCGAGAAGAAAAAGTGCACAATATATATATATATAAAATAAAAGAAAGAGAAAAATACTCAAAAGAGAAAAGTGCATATCAAGCAAGTGTTCGTATTAGTTGTTTAGTAACTATGTGTGTTGTATCATTTCACTTAAGATAGTAAAGCGTTATTATCCAACTTTATTCAAGTTTTTGCTATTTTTAGTCACTTTTATAATTTCCATCTTCTATCTTGACCCTTAGCCTACAATTACAACCCCAAAGCCCTCTTGAAGGTTGATGTCTCTAATGGTGGAGATGAGATTCAGATACAAGCTTATACAGTTGAGTGAACGAGTGAACCCTTTTGTGAGGATAGAAAGGTTATGCATGATAAATGACATTATTTTGCTAATTTCTTTGCATTTCGGATACTTTAGTGTTTGGCATGATGAACAGAAAATTGTTTTACTTGATCGATATTTGGAATTCTTCATGATGATGTTTGCTTGAGGACAAGCAAAGTTCAAGTGTGAGAACTTATGATATTGCTTATTTTATATATATTATTATTCACCAATATCATATATTTCTTTACCAAAAGTGTTAAATTGAGTCTAAACATGTTGTTATTTGGTAAAAACAGGAAAGAGACACTTGAAATCAAAGAACAAACCAAGAAACAAAGAAAAGTGCAAAAATCAGAACAACTTACACTACTTCACGCCATGAACTCAATAGAGTTCATGCCATGAAGTTTTCCTGCACAAAGAAGATTAAGTAAATTACAATCTTGGTCATTATCATGGTTAGAATTGAATTCAACTGAAGACAACTTCTAGAAGAAGATCAAGTGGCATGAATTATCAGTCTACTAGAGTAGCCATTGGGTAAATAGTGAAATAGGTGAGTGAAGATGGGTAAAATGTACACAAAAGTCAAGATTTGGCATAATGGCCATCTTCACACCGTGAACTCTTTAGAGTTCACGCCGTGAAGTTTCCTAGAACTTCTCCTATAAATAGCAACCTTTGCAAGCTCATTAGGAGACCTCTGGATACACTTATACACTTCCTTTCTCTCTGTAAACTATACTCTTTCTTAGTATTATAGTTGTAGGAAATCCTCTTTGGGTCTATCTAAATTAATTAGATAGTATCTAAAAGAGTAGCTTTGTTCTAGTTACTTTGGTTGTAATCAAGGAAGGTTTCATCTTAGTTGTTTAAACTATGATGCACCAAGCCATGTACAAGTTTAATTCATCAATGGGGTAACTTATTTCCTTATTCACTATGATCTTATGAATCCTAGATAAAGATTTGATTTAACATTTGGTATTATATTGGTACTTATAACCAATTACCATAATAATTGAAAAGAACCTTAAAAGTTATACTCTACACCTTTGATTAATAAGTTTGTTAATCATTTTTATCATTTGGACACGGGAATGAATATTTGATGGGTGGTTTCTATTATATTATTACTTCGGTAATAATATAATCGGTTGTTATCAATAACAAGTGAAATTTATAAATTAATAACGGAGTAAACTTTAAGTTAACCTATGAACGGGAGTTCATAAGTTAAGGATGATGCGGGAGCTAATTCCAACAATTATATTGTAATGGAGGTGTGTTGTTTAAAAAGATCATTAACGGGAGTTAATGAACCCTATTACATAACATTGCGGATAGTTAACGGTAGTTAATCGTCCAACCTCTTGGTAGAACCAGTATAATTGGTTTTAAATAATCAAATCTATATCTAGGAGGATTAAATCATAGTGAATAACTCTTTTAATTATTCCATTTGTCTACAAGTTATTTATTTCGATTTCCTTTTAATTAATATTTAGTCGTCATTATCATGTTTATAAAATTAAAAAATCAATCTTTCAAACCCCCCCTTAATAGGTTAATTATTTAACATTGAATTGTATCAATTTCCAACATATTTTTCCTGTGGATCGATCCTGACTTGCTTCATCTATACCACTACACGATCTAGTTATACTTGCTGGAATAATGTGTGTTTATATTTGACGAAATTCTTGAACTTAAATTGTAACTTGCAAAAACACTCATCAAGGGGATACGCCAAACGAAGAACACATAACCGCGTTCACCGATAAAATGCGGTTTGACCCCCATCTAATCCCAGACGAGACCACCAAGATAAGGCAGTTTGTGGCAACTCTACCACTGGAATTTCGCCCACATGTGCGGGCTGCTACTGTACTGGATCGGGCATTTGATATAGCCCGACCATTGGAAGGTGACCGTCTGTACTGCAAGGGCGAATCTGCCGGTGCAGGGTCAAAGAGGAAGTTCAATCCATCTGATAAATCGGGTCCTTTCAAAGGAAAATCCACTATAGGCGGGAAGACTGATTCCTCCAAGAAGCCAAGGCCTAATTCTCCTTGGTGTTCTCAGTGCCGAACTTATCACTCTGGTGAGTGTTCTAACTCTACCAGACGTTGCTGGAGGTGAGGGTAGAAGGGCCACGCTACAACTGACTGTGGTTTCAAAGAAGATGTATGTTACCGGTGCCACAAGCCCGACAATGTGCAGGAGCCAAAGGGTCTTCTTCTTCTAGTGGACCGAAAAGAGATGATGCGCCCCGTGCAAAAGGCATGGCTTTCTAGATGATGGCCGACGAGGCCAAAGCAGCAGGAGATGTCATCACGGGTACTTTTCTTATCAATTATATCCCTGCTAGTGTTTTATTTGACTCTGGATCTACCTACTCCTTTGTATCTATGGTGTGTCGTAGAAGATTGCAGTTACATGTTGTTTCCTTAACTGAGCCGCTCAGAGTAGAGGTCGTTGACAGAAAAGTAGTCTCTGTTACAGAGAAAGTCCCAACAGCTGTGATTTACATTGATGGGAGTAGTATCCCTATTTCTTTCTTTATTATGCCTATTTCGGGCTTTGATGTCGTGATCGGGATGGATTGGCTCAGCAAGTGTGATGCTGAGATTATCTGTTCCAAAAAGATGATCAAGATCCCTCTCTCTGATGAATCTTATGCTGTTGCACGTGGAGAATGACGGGATTCTAATATTCCTATTGTCTCCATGATAAAAGCTCAGAAGACGATTGCCAAAGGTTGTGACTCTTATCTAGCATACACTATTGATGCTACGATGGAGAAGCGACCAGTTCGTGATATTCGGGTGGTGTCTGACTACCCCGAGGTATTCCCTGAAGAACCTCTGGGTTTGCCTCCAATCCGTGATGTTGAATTTAAGATTGAACTTATTCCAGGAGCTACACCCGTGGCTCATTCTCCGTATCGTCTTGCTCCTTCTGAAATAAGAGAGATGATGACTCAAATTCAGGAGTTGCTCGACAAAGGTTTTATTCGATCGAGTTCCTTGCCGTGGGGAGCTCCTGTGTTGTTTGTGACGAAGAAGGACGGAACAATGCGAATGTGCATAGATTACAGGCGTCTTAACAAGCGAACTGTAAAGAATAAGTATCCGCTTCCTCGAATAGATGATCTTTTTTATTAGTTGCAGGGGGCTACATACTTCTCTAAGATTGATCTCCGGTCGGGGTATAACCAAGTATGAGTTCATGAAGGAGATGTTCCGAAAACTGCATTTCGAACTCGTTGTGGTCATTACGAATTTCTGGTTATGCCGTTTGGCTTAACCAATGCCCCTGCCGTCTTCATGGATCTGATGAATCGGGTTTATCGTCCGTTTCTTGACAGATTTGTGATTTTATTTATTGATGATATTCTTGTATACTCGAAGACGGAAGCTGATTACGAGCTTCATCTTCATCAGGTTCTCGAGACTCTAAAGCGAGAACAATTGTATGCCAAACTGTCCAAATGTGAATTCTGGCTTAAGGAAGTTCATTTCCTCAGCCATGTTATATGTCAAGATGGTGTCAAAGTAGATCCAGCTAACGTGGAGGCTGTGATGAATTGGGGGGTTCCTCGGACTCCTTCCGAAATTAAAAGTTTCATTGGCTTGGCTTGCTACTATCGGTGGTTTATCCACGATTTCTCGAAGCTTGCGGGTCCGTTGACCAAACTAACTCGCAAGGATTTTGATTTTATCTGGTCGGAAGCTCAAGAGGAAGCTTTTCGGACCTTGAAACGATTGCTATGTGAAGCTCCAATCCTTACTCTACCTGAGGGTTCGGAGGACTTCACGGTTTATTGTGACGCCTCTTATGCGGGTTTGGGTTGCGTCCTGATGCAATGTGATAGAGTGATTGCCTACACTTCTAGGCAGTTGAAATCACACGAACGGAACTACTTAACCCATGATCTAGAACTTGCTGCTGTCGTCTTTGCACTAAAGTTGTGGAGACATTATCTTTATGGCACAAAGTGTGTGATTTGCACAGATCACAAAAGTCTTCAGTATGTTTTTTCTCAGAAAGAACTCAACATGCGGCAACGCCGTTGGTTGGAGTTAATAAAAGACTACGATTGTGACATCCGTTACCGTCCTGGCAAGGCCAATGTTGTAGCGGACGCTTTAAGCCGTAAAGGACTGACATCAGAAGCTAAGTTTATGAGAATTGCGATTGTGTCAGACTTAATTTCTAAACTGAAGAAAGCACAGCAGACTGCATTACAAAAAGAAAATCTTAAGACTGAGACAATGAAGAAATTAAAGGATTAGCTTGCTGAAGATAATCGTGGGTTGAAGACTTTTCAATCCAGGATTTGGGTACCTTTTGTCGGAGGTAATCGTGAGCTGATTCTGCAGGAAGCCCATAAATCCAAATTATCTGTCCATCCGGGAATCAAAAAGATGTACCACGACTTGAAGATGCTATACTGGTGGCCAACTCTGAAGAAAGACATCGCTTCATTTATGGAGAGATGTCAGATTTGCGCGCAAGTGAAGAGGGAGCACCAGAGACCTTATGGTAATCTGCAGCAACTGGATATTCCGGAGTGGAAATGGGATAATATCACGATGGATTTCGTGACGAAGCTACCGAGAACGTCCAGAGGGCACGACATGATCTGGGTTATCGTTGATCGAATGACGAAAAGTGCTCATTTCTTGGCAACAAACGAGTCTGCTTCGCTGACCCGTTTAGCCCAGTTGTATATCGATGAGATAGTGTCACGTCACGGTCTTCCATGTTCAATTGTATTTGATCGTGAGTCTCGGTTTGTCTCAAATTTTTGGCAGAGTCTGCAACGTGAACTTGGCACCCGTGTTCATCTGAGCACAGCCTATCATCTGCAGACTGATGGCCAATCTGAACGTACGATCCAAACGTTAGAAGATATGCTTCGTGCGTGTGTACTCGAATTTGGTGGATCATGTGATTCTCATCTCCCGTTGATTGAATGTGCTTACAACAATTCATATCATTCCAGCATTGGAATGCCACCATACGAGATGTTATATGGGAGACGCTGCCGTACTCCAACTTGCTGGTTGGAACCGGGTGAGAAACAGTTTGCTGGACCGGAAATTGTCCAAATCACATCTGATAAAGTGAACATTGCTCTTGAAAAGCTGAAAGCTACTCGTGACTGACAGAAGAAGTACGCGGATCCAAAACGTCGTCCCGCGACATTTGATGTTGGTGATCGCGTGTTTCTCAAAGTTTCTCCCTGGAAAGGCGTTATCCGTTTTGGGCGTAAGGGGAAGTTAAGTCCTCGTTATATCGGCCCATTCAAGATTGTACGCAAAGTGAATGATCAGACGGTGACTCTAGAGCTACCGCCCGAGCTATTCGGAATACACGACACCCTTAACATGTGCTACTTACTCAAGTGCCACGTAGAAGAAGAGCAGATTATTCCTTTGCATGAATTAAAAGTTGAATCTTCCAAGCGAATAGTTGAAGAACCTGTTGAGATTATTGACACAAAGGTCAAGAAACTACGCAAGAAGATGATCAAACTAATCCTTGTGAAGTGGAAGCACAACCTAGGTCCATACCTGACGTGGGAAGTTAAGGACGAAATGAAGACAAGGTACCCTCACCTGTTTATCACTGAGTGGATTCCGTGGACGGAATCCTCTTAAGGGGGGTAGATTTGTAACATCCTCAACTTGGGCCTAGTTGTAATTAGTACGTACGTATGTATAGTTATTGTAATAAGAGGTATTTGGTGTATGTACTTGTTGAATTAATTGAAGTAATGTGTGTATTTTATGCGTGTTATGTATGTACGTGTGCATGTATGTTAAGTGTGTATCTGTATGTAAGTTAGTTAGATATGGGAAAACCCCATGTGAAGAAAGGGGCAACCGCCTCTGGGATATATGAAAACATATATGTGTTTAGTTGACTTTAGTCAAACTTAGCAGAAGAAAACACATACACTTTCTCTCGTCCGTTTCTCGTTGCCCTCGGATTTTAGAAGAAAAACAAGAAGTAGTTGGTTGTTGATCTACAAAGGTGAGCAACATGATTATGATATGTTTAGAAGATTAGAATCCTGTAAAATATGTTGAGAATTACGAATCCATGCAAGAACTCCTTTGAAGAACATAGGAAACTCACTTTGAGTGTGGGTTTTGCATGAAAGGTATTCTTGTTGGGATTTCATGTGTTTATGATGATTAGATGATGGTGATATGATGCTCAAACAGGATCTGGGGTTGAAACCCACGAATATAAAGTTGTTAAGATGACCCTTGAAGTTGTCGGGATTCAAAATGATGATGTTGTCGGATTCCTTGATGAAGCTATCGGAATCCGCATGTATTGGAAACCGAAGGAATTGTCGGAATCCAATAGAAGTCTCGGATTCCCCAACTCTGTCGGATTTCATGTTTTGAGTTCCTTTTAAGTGTGGAATCTGCAAGTTGTTGGATCTCCTAAATCCGCAAGTTGTCGGATTTCCTTGGTTACGGATTCTAAGTGTCGGAATCCGATAGTATCGGATTTCATTGAAAGCATCGGATTTTCCAAGTGTTGGAATCCGATTGTTGAGTGTCGGATTTCATGAATCCGACAGGACCATCGTATTTCTCTAAATCCGACAGTCCTAGCGGATTTGTGTTGTCCAAAGCTGATTGTTCATTATGTAAGCATTGCATGTACATGTGAATGATTAATGTAAGTATAATATGCTAGGTGAACATGTTAAAGGATTCAAGCCAAATACCTGTGCGTAGTGTAGCTCAGGTGAGTGCCTGCTTTCATGGCACTCAGTAGAGTAAGGCTTGCGTGCTAAGTGACTGTGTGAATGTACAATGTATGACTAACTTGCTTTTGCAGGTACGCTCGAGGAGGTAAGTGTATGACATACATGACGTTAGAATATATGTCAGGAGCATGCCAGTGGGTCCAGTTTGGAACCACTTAGTTAATACATGATGATATGAACGTATGAATAACTGTATGATGTTATATGATGGATCCCTGTGGGATCAAAGGTACGCATATGTGTATGTGAACTGTATACAGACTATCTGATGTATGGTTAAGGTCAGTCGGTCGTAACTGTATCCCTCGAGATTCACGGTAATTCAGGAGGCATCCTGGATCATAGGTTCTGCAGAACCGCAGTGTCTTAACGTGAGTGGTGATCAGCCGGTTGTAGCTGGATTACATGTGGAGCCTCTAGCTCTGTGAACGATGTTTGGTGGACTGCTTATGCTCCCCCACTAACGCGGTTGGTCGTGTCTGATCCCTTGGTCTAAGTTGTTGCGCAGGATTGATTACCCTGCAAGACACGACTCTTACTGATCTTGTCAACACACCGCTATGTGCTAAGCTAGCAATGATGGTTTATGATATGATACATGACTTATTGTATTGATTCTTATGATTGTATGTACTCACTAGCTAGTGTAGCTAATGATGCTATATTTTCCATTTTCAGGTAAAGACTAGATGTCCTGTGAGGCGGGAAACTTTTGTTGTATATTGACCCTTGTGGGTGGAACACTTGATGTTATTTTATTATGTTGTAATGTAAACAGATATTAAGGTCGGTTCCTGAACTAGGTAACACCCGGATGTTTTGAAAGAACGATATTGTAAATAACTGTTGTTGTTTAAAAAAAAGAAGAAAAATTTCCGCTGCTAAAACCCGATTTGCCATTAAAGCAACTGAATTCAGAAGCGGTGTTACATATCCTATCTGAACACAAGGCATGGTATAAAGTCAACCTTCAGATCGTTCAAGATTATGTTTCTCGATTCTAGATTAGTGGTGACCAACAAACCAAGTTAACATTGATCCATCATCAATATAACTTAAGCACGGCCATGCATATGAACGTTAGCACTCAATCATCGAGGGGCCCATGGATATCTTCTCTATACATAGAGGAACAAATTCCTTTCGACTACATAGTCCCGCCACATAGATAATACTCAACTACATAGTCCCGCCACATAAATAAATTTGTGACAAACGTGAGTCAGTTAGCTCGGGTCAACAGCCCAGCTTATAGAAAAATAGCAATGAATCATCAACGTACCTGAAAATAGAAAGTTAACTCTCTCTTTCCTGAGAAGTTTTATATCTTCTCGGCACGTAGGACAGGCGTGACGGCCCCAATTTCCAAATCTTCCACAAAAGTAGCAAACCACCTTTTCTTGAGTCTCTTCTTGAGGCACATTCTCTATGTCCTTCGACTCAATATCAAGAATAGGATTGGAAACACCAACCTTTCCTTTTAAGGTCGGTCTCTTCTTCCTTTTCTTTTGTTTCTTTAAACCCAAGACGGGAGTGGTTGAGGTGGAACTATGCTTGGCCATGTCAGACTCCGCAGACTTCAACATGCCATGCAATTCGCTTAAGGATTTCTCCATTCCTTGCATATGATAGTTTGTGACAAATTGATAATATGATGCGGGCAGAGACTGAAGTACAATATCCACAGCGAGCTCTCTCCCAACAGGAAATCCTAACCTCTCCATTTGGTCCACGTTCGCCTTCATCTTAAGGACGTGTAGACCAACATTCCCGCCTTCCTGCATCCTACAACCGACTAGGCTTTTAACACACTCATAGTGTTCCTACCTGACTTGTTGTTGGAACATGTCCTTGAGCTTGTTTAACATATTTTACACACTCATGTGCTCGAACTGCTTTCGCAACTCTGAGCTCATAGTTGACAACATGAGGCAGGCAACATCGTGCGTGTCCTCAACACATTTTTCATACCCGTATCGGACGGCCCAAGTCGCGTCGGTAGCAGGTGACTCCGGAAGGGGTTCCTCAAGGATGTGCAACTTTGACTCATGGCGAAGGACAATCCTCAATTACCTAAGCCATGCAATAAAGTTCACCCCCGTGAGTTTCTCCCTTTCTAGGAACACACGAAGTGAGATGTTTGACGTGGTGTTATTATGGTTTGACATCTAAAAATAACAAAACGCGAGTTTTGGTTAGCTTGATAAACCTTGTTAAAAAATAATTACCCCATATTTTTAGATAAAAAAAATTATTTGTAACAAGGGCTAAGAACCTTATTTCACCTCGCACAGTGACGGGTTTACCGCGGATCACGTGGCGAAGCTATTTAGGCCGGCAACCATTTTACCAATTGTAATCTCTATTACAACTCTTAGACACTTGCGGGATCCATTGACATCCATCATGTCGGTTGGCATGTTTGATCCCTACCTTACACCAATCTCAATATATGATTTTTGTTTAGCTCGTGCTTAGCTCGACAACTAACCAAGAATTATATACCAAAATTGTAAATCGTCCGACAAGACACACGGGTGGCACTCTCGACCACCAATTGGCTCGTGCTTAGCTCGACAACCAATTGTGTGAGTTACCCCACTCACCTTCCACACAAATACGCAAGGAATGACTCGTGCTTAACTCGACAATCATCCTTGCTTCGTTAGATTCGGGTGGTGTCGGTTTACGGATGGTGCGTGATTTACATTTTGAAAAACGGGATTTTGTTTCTGGTTTGAAAAAAAACCTTTTATGAATTAACAAAGTAGGTGTCAAAACGATTTTAGGCACTTTATAAATTTAACACCAATTTTATATTTTCTTTGTCAATTCTATTCGCACGAGATTGTTAACCATTTTAACAAATATTGTATTTTATTTAATTTTTAAAGGAAAAATTGTCTAGGATGCAAATCCTAATTCATGCATAGAAAATAAAATACAACCACGCAAATATATATATAATTCGGTAACATGCACAAAAATCCTATGCGTTTTCCCTGTGAGCCACAACGGGGAATACAAGGCCAAAACCTAAGTACAAGGTATAGTCTCGTTGGGTGAGCTCCCACTAAATCCAACACCTCCAATAGCGTGTTGATTCCTTCTTGCCAAGAGGTCATCACCATGACTCCCGTTGACTTTTCCGGTTCTAATTCTATACTATTTACAAATACATAGAATATATATATATATATATAAATATATATATATATATATATAAACGACACGCAGGTCGCATTCCTACACTATTTATACAAATACACGGAATAAAAGAAACGGCTTGCAAGCCGCACCAACAAATAAATAAATAAATAATATTACAACAATACAGCACGCAGGCCGCCAAAAACCAAATTAATCAACCACCACAACACATAGGTCTAAGGGCATATCATGTTACCGAATTAACCAAACGTAACAAAAAAACATGGTGTGCCACACAAAACCATGATACAAATATATATATATATATATGTATATATATTAGTTAAGATTGTCAAAACATCAAAGGCACCAAAATGACAATCCTTGTAGATATGCATTAGTGTACCAAACCATTTTTGAGACACATATTTATATATACATTTATAAGTATATATTTGTGTACACTTCATGCCAAGTTACAACTAATATATAAATATAAAAACTAAAATATTTTGAAGACTACAAATATATCAATTTTAGTCCAACAAGAATCTACACGAAAACCCATTTTAAGAAAAAAAAATTCTTAGCATATAAAATATTTTTATGGTTTTTCTAGACTCAATAGTGCAAAGTCATGTTAGATATGACTCTGATACCACTGAAGGTATTTGTTCGGCATAATCGAGTAGCAACGGAAGCAAGATATAATACAAAAATTCTAAGCTAGCCAAACAAACATTTCCCATGGACCAAAATCTAGACATGGAATTGCAACTAAAATAAAGAAACAAGAAGCAAGAAATAGTTATACCTTTAAGCAAGATCAAAATATCTATTTCTCCTTGTCAAGTGTATAGAATCCAACAAGAGAATTCCTCTAAAGAAGTCCACCCTAAGAACACTTGATTTCCCAATGCTAGTAGGTTGATGTAGCCACCAAAACAACAAGATTCAAGAACTTATAACACCTTTTGCATCAAAGCTAGATCACAAAGTGTATAACACCTTCTCTTGTGCATCAAACTTGGTCACAAAGAAGAAGAACAATTGGAGAGAGTATGAACATGCATAAGACTCTAGATCTTCTCCAAGTTCTGTTCTAGAGCTATATGAAACGTAGCCTAGCATTGACCCAAATTAATCTCATTAAAATGAGTGGTTAAAGCTGTTTAGGAACACGGACCGTGTTGGCCCAAAGCACACGGTCTTGAATTGGGCCAAAACGCCCCGTGCTTGTTGGGCTGGACACGGCCTGTGTTCAGGAACACGGCCCGTGTACCATCCTGCCAAAACCCATTTTGGCCTTTCTCTCTCTTTTGCTTGCTCGTGTTGTCGGAATCAATACTTGGTGTGTGACCCAATAGGCCTATACTTCATCAGCAATGCTATCAACTCGTTCGTGTCAGCGGGCATATACCAATAGACTCCCACTTGCACGTGACACAACTACGAAAAATAACACAAACATAGAGCGGCCTCTAGCAAGACATTTATGCTCCCAAGTCAGTATAGGGTATGCTACTCTTGACAAGATCCCAATCATAGAATGATTTTCCTAAAGATAAATGATCATGTATATCCCTTTGTTCACGATATCCTATGTGAACACAAGACATGGAATAAAGTCAACCTTCAGATCGTTCACGATTATGTTTCTCGATTATAGATTAGTGGTGACCAACAAACCAAGTTAACATTGATCCATCATCAATATAACTTGAGCACAGCCATGCATATGAACGCCAGCACTCAATCATCGAGGGGCCCATGGATATCTTCTCTATACATAGAGGAACAAATTCCTTTCGACTACATAGTCCCGCCACATAGATAATACTCAACTACATAGTCCCGCCACATTAATAAATTTGTGACAAACGTGAGTCAATCAGCTCGGGTCAGCAACCCAGCTTATAGAAGAATAGCAATGAATCATCAACGTACCTGAAGATGCTTCATTGATGGATCATTAATGCTTCTTTAATGGATCATTAATGACGTTAGTGAGGGTTATTTCCAAAAGATAAGCTTTGCAAATTAATAATAGCTCATCCGGACGCAATTCACGGTTAGGTAAATATATAAATTGCCAAAATACCCCTATTAATGAGTCATTCATGGCTCAAAAACGTGAACTGATTCATAAACTCTTTTCGTTCATCAATTTTTTGTTTTGTTTCATTCATCAATTTTTTGTTTTGTTTCATTCATCAAATGTATGTGTTTTGTTTTTTCTATGTCTCAGTTGATAATGTTTATCAAATACAAATTTGGAGATTTGTATATCAAGAATAGCTTGATGATTTGAGCATCAAATCTGTTAACGATACTTTTTTATTGTATAATTGATCATTTGTTCAAAGTTGTTTATAAATTCATTTAATTTATCAATTTTAGAGTTTGTATATCATATATGACTATAGAGTTCTTATTTTTTCCATCATATTTAGTAAAATTGTATAATCTAGTTTTCATCAATTCTTAATTAGGAATATAAGTGATTGTAGTAGCTATTAATATTTTTAGATTTCCTAATCTACCCTTAAGCTTTATTAAATTGGCAGTTAATATTAATTAGCTTTTGAATATTTTTAGTGGACTTTTGATGAAATCTAATGACTCAAAATCCCTCTTACAACTCTTACCTAGATTTAACTCTTACAATATCCCTACTATATATATAATCTATAAAGCATTAAACATTTTAAATCTCTTAATTTTTAAGTAAGTTGAAATTACTTTATTACCTCAACATCACAAGATATATTTGATAGTAAAGTTATGATTAGAGTAGAAATTTATTAGGAAACTGTAATGCAATCAATATCTTATATATGATTTGACTTTCAAATCATAAAATAAAAAATACCATGGATTGTAAATTGACATATAAATTGGAAATTATTAAATGTCAACTTAGTGTATAAATATTATACATCTACATTATCCAAAACAAACATGTGACTAGGAATTATTCCCCGACACCGCATTGCGCGGGTACCGTGATAGTGTGTGTGAGTATATATATATATATATATAGGTGATGGTTCAAATGAGAACTGTTTTTCGTACGAGAACTGCGAGAACTAATCCTGGCCATTCAAGTAGTAAGTGGAATTCATGGATGAATAGCGTAGGGGGATTGAGTGTGGCAAGATGCATGTAAGGAATTCATGGGTGGACAATCTAATTGAAGGAGGAGGGGGAATTGGATGACTCAGATTGGTTCTCGCAGTTCTCGTACGAAAAACAGTTCTCGTTTGAACTTTTGCCTATATATATATATATATATATCTATATATATATATATATAATCATTATAACACTTATTAATAATTCCTAGAGGCTAATTTAATTGACCCGATTTTAATATAGATAATATGCATCACATAACTAGACGTATGCAAATATATAAACTAAGAGGGAAAAAAACTTTTTTTAATTATAATAATTTGGCTTTTTTAACAATCCAACAAATGGAAGTGTGTTGAGTGGAGGTGGTAGCTATCAAATGTTTGGTAAGATTGGCAAGTATATGAAGAGATTTGTGGCACCTAGTGATTGAGTTCTTGGATGGATCCTTTGAGTGAAATACAAGTTTAGAAAAACCAATAATTATATTTATTATTTTCTTTAGTTAAAACAATTTACCAACTATTTTTTATAATAATCTAGAAACTTATAATGTTTCTAGTTGTGGATAAACTCTTAGCCTCTTCTATGTTTAGTTAAAGAAAAACATATTTTTCTTACCCACTACACTAATAGCTCGATCAAAAGAGAAATAATAGAATAAAAACGGCCACAATTAAAGGAAGTGTTGGATTTTTGTTGGCTGTATGGGATTCATCGTTTCCTCGAGCCGGTCAAATCTGTGACTCTTAAACTCACCGTTTTGGTAGTAATGTAGGAGCATCCCACATCGGTGAGGCAAGGGGGATTCTTCCTCCTTATAAGAAGGGGGATCTTACTCTTACCAAATGATGCACTTTAAAGCCGTGGGGCAACCCAAAACGGACAATATCGTTGGTCAGTCCCTGGTTGTGATCCTAATAATTGGTATCAGAGAGGCTACACAGATGTTGGGGGGGGGGGATGTTGGATTTATGGGGCTCATCGTTTCCTCGAGCTGGTCAAATCCGTGACTCTTAAACCAATCGCTCCTGTAGTAATGCAGGAGCATCCCACATCGATGAGGCAAGGGAGATTTTTCCTCCTTATAAGGAGGGGGGATCTTAGTCGTACAAAATGACAAATGCCATCTAAAACTAAACTTCAACAAAATATAATGAACATAACAAATAATAATCTAACAGTCTTCCCGTGTTCATTTTACAATTAATCATAACTGAAACGAAAACTATCTATTTGAACATCAAAACAATCTATATGTTCAAAATAATACCCGTTTTAGAAGTATTATGATATTATTTATTAAACCTTACGGCCCTTAGTTATTTATTTTATTGTCAAGTAATTATTTAAGTTGGTGAATTGGTGGTATTAATTTTGGGCCGAGGAGTTAGCTAGTAGACGAGATTATTAGTGTCAAGATTGGGCTTATCTTGGTAATTTGGTATTAATTTGGTTGGGCTTGAAACTTCTATCAAGAGGGCGTTGGGCCATTAGGATTTACTTATGGAAAGTAATTGGGCAATACCCTAGCTAGGTTTAACTAGCGGTGTTTAAAACCAGACATCATCCAAAATTTCGGATAGTAGGTTTTAAGTATCTGATTCCTTTATCCAAAATTTCGGATTCGGATATCAAATATCAGAAATATCCGGAAATTTCAAAATTATATATTTTTTATATAAGTTTTTAAAATATAATTACTAAATAACCATATTTTAAATTCTAATCACCAATAAATAGCTCAATGCTTTAAAATGAAAAATACATGTATGTAAAATTATATGTATTTAAAAAATCAAATAAGTAAGAAATATAAATATAAAAAATAATTTTCGGATATCGGATATCCGAAATATTCGAAACTATAGAAATCACTATCCGAATCCAAAATTTTGGATATCCGAAATTTCGAATAATTTCAGAACGAATACTCAGATTTGGATTTTTTTTAACACCCCTAGGTCCAACCGCCCCCCTTCTTTCTCTTTTGGAAATTGACAAATGGGTGGGGGTTTTGCTGCTGCCGAGAACAACTTTTTTGTTAATAGAAAATTATAGGAATAACTTGACAAAATCGTACGCACGTTATAATGATGTTTCTAAGACATATTTTTGTTAATAGAAAATTATGTTGATTTTGTCAAATGGGTGCGTACGATTTACATATATAATTAACTTATATCAGGTACGTATCAATATTACCACACATAGTTAATTGCAAGTGCGGGGTGAAGTGTTCTAATTCATAGTAAATAAGTACGGAGTCAAGCTAGAGACTCGGATAAAAACAAGCATTTTTCGGGAGGTAACCCGTGGTTAGTTTATGTTTTCTTTTCTATTTTCTATTTTATTTTTATTTCCTTTTTGTTCGAAACTTTGTAGGTGTGTTTACTAGAAACCCTCACGAGACTATAACTCGTCCACTCGGGCTACCGAGGGGTTTAAAGGCTTGTTGCATACACTAAATACAACCGTGATTCCTACGAAAGTGAGTTAGGTATTTTATTTGGTTTTTATTCTATTATTATAGACTAATGGCCGCTCGAGTCTTTTATTTCTGTAGTTGTATGGTGGAGCAACTTTGCATTACAAGGAGAGTCATTATTTTCAAGAATATATAATGATTTCTTGGAGTGCGCGCTTATGCTAGCATTCAGTTCAACGTTATTATTCACTCCGACCGTCATTCAAGAGATAACCCGGGGGAGTTTGTTTCTAATCCTTTTCAACCTTTATTTTGTGGTTTATATTGGTTCTCGTAATAAGAATGGTTCTCGTTTGATCCAATCATATGCAATCACATATGATTGAATACCAAATCTCATGTTTTTTTGGTATTCAATTACATGTTAATCTATACAAACTTTCGTGTGATTCTGTACAAAATCACAGGTGATTAAATATGCAATCATATGTGATTGAATACCAAATCTTATGAATTGCTTAATGATTTAGGGTTTACAAACTTGTATTTATATCTTTATCGTATATGCACAAAATACCCTAAATTATGACAAATTTCATCTAAAACTAAACTTCAACAAAATATAATGATCTCAACAAATAATAATCTTAACAATCTCCTCCTTAGTATTCATTTTACAATTAAGCATAACTGAAACGAAAATTATCTATTTGAATATCAAAACGTGTTCAAAATAAGCAGATATTCTTTATTGTTCGTCTTGTAAGTTTTGTAATACCCATTTCAGAAATATTATGATATTATTTATTAAACCTTACGGCCCTTAGTTACTTATTTTATTGTCAAGTAATTATTTAAGTTGGTGAATTAGTGGTATTGATTTTGGGCCAAGGAGTTAGCTAGTAGCCTAGTAGATGAGATTAGTGTCATGATTGGGCTTATCTTGATATTATATTTGGTTGGGCTTGAAACTTATATTAGTCCAGATCTCTCAAATCAGGCGTTAAGTGTTTCAAAGAGTTTATCAAAATGAAGTAAAATCGAAGCTTTGTCTTTTTCTTTGATAAAACCTGCAAAACATTTTTAAAATAGAATATGATAAGCTATGAGAGTTTCGTGAGTAAACCAGACTAAACATCATATAAACACACGTATAAAATCATATGAAGATAATACACGTATGTCAGATAATCAATGCTAGCCACTGGTTCTAGACCTAGGGCAGCCACCTTTGTAACAATACCGCATCACTTTTGAACCTTATTGCACATAGCAGTTCGGTACATACACATATGTATAACATTACATGTTAGTAATCTGATATGATAGCACACATGCTACAGATATGAATAGTAGTCTAGAAGACTCACCTTATAATTTGTAATGTTGTATAACAGTCCACAATTGATAATATTCTTGTGAACACGTCAATAACAAGTATCTACATGAAATAATACAAAATTAATTACAAACACATGATACTGCTGAACTTAAAAACTGAACAGGACGCTAGGCACGCCCGTGCCTTATACCGTGGTACCGTGCCTTCTAAAAATACGTGGTCTCAAGGCACAATCTGGGCCTTCCTAGAATAGGGCACGCCCGTACCCTATGAGTCACGCCCGTGCCTCCTCAGGTACGACCTGGAGCACGGTTTGATCTTGAATGGCGCACCCGTGCCCTTCAACTTGCAGCAGCAGTACACCGACTATACATGTTGTCTCAGGCCAAAACACCTCCAATACTCAACTTTAATTCATAAAAACGCTACTCGGGTGTTTTCATACATCCCAAACAACTTCTAAAGCAAAAACAATAACCAAAACACACTTAAATCTTTAATTCACCATAAATCACCTCAAAACCAACAAAACTTCAAGAACATGGTTCAAGGATCCTTACCTCAAGCTTGTATAAATGCTATGATCATATGTTACTAGTTGTATTAACTGTTCTTGATCAAAATCCAGAGAGAAAACTTGGCTAGAATCAACTTACATGAACTTGTTTGTGTAGATATGAGTTTGTTGACTAAACAAGTCAAAGCTAGCTTATTTATATATACAACTTTGAGAAATAACACAAATGGTCCCTCAACTTTTCTAGTTTCATTTTAACAATTTTGGCCCCTCTAGTTTATAACCACATCTTTTCACATATATCAATTTATAACTCATATAACACTTTATACATTTCTCGCATTAAATTATAATAAAATTCCGGATGTTACAACTCTTCCCTACTTGAAATGATTTCGTCCCAGAAATCAACTACAGAAGAGTTCTGAATAATTACTCATCATTTTCTGTTTAGGCTTCCATGTAGTCAGATCCTTTGTTGTACTTCCATTGGACCTTAACTAGTCCAATTTGTTAATTATATAAAGTCTTAACCTTTTGTTCTAACATACTTATATGTTGTTCCCCATATTATAGTTTATTATCAATACTATCATTTTCCAACAATATAGTTACAGACCGATCAGCTAAACACTTTCTGAGATATACTACACGAAAGGTGTTAGGAATATATGACAACTCTCTGGAAACTCTGGTCTATAATCAATATTTTCTGAATCTAATAACGTCTTTCCACAGTGATACTTTTAATGATACATAGTCTCCCCCTGAAGTGGTAATCTCCATTTATTTGTGTAACTTTCTCTATCTACTCTAGGCGGCTAACAATTCATTTCATACCTTCTGAATCTATTCTATCATTCGTTGTACCATTTTTGTACTACCCAGCTCTTTCTGACCCACATCACCCGATACTCTGGAGTTCGGCATTAATATCATACAAATTTTATACGTTGGCATCCCAATGTTAGACTGGTATCTTTATATGCGAAATCCTATCAAAAGCAAAATATGTACCCCAGTTTTTGTTCTGAATCAACAACACATTAAAAAATACGCTTTCCATCATCTGTATATTTCTTTCATTCTGACTGTATCGAGATGAAGCTTAATTCTCATCTTTACATGAAATATGTTCCAAATCCTAGAAGTGAATTTGATATCCATGACTGATTCAATAAACACTGATATACTATTACAAAACACAATCTATTTCATATACACATTTGTTAAACGTTCTGAAGAATAAGTTTTTCTTATGGAAACCAAATACACACTTTTAATTAACCTGTCTACAATCACCCATATCACATTATAACCTCATAGGGTTTTGGGTAATTTGGTATTCAGGTTCATAGTAATAATTTCTCATATGATTTCTGACGTTTAGCTTTCATTCGTACACATTTTAAGATATTCCTCTATTTATCTAACTACATTCCTTTCACATTTGGCCACCAATAATCTACCCTAAGGTCTTTATACATTTGGTAGCTTCTCGCTAAATAGAAAATCTATACTTGTGAACTTCATTTAGACGTATCAGATGCGCATCTCCATAATATGGTACCCATATACGATCCTATCTAATCAATACATCACGTCTGTCTTTAATTGGATTAATTACTTGTTTCTTTTTATCTACTCTTTAATATACCTTTCACTTTTGATCACTTTTTAACTGAGTTTTTCTCATCACATTTGGATATGATCATTGTAACTATCACTTAGATGACTAATTTCACATAAGTATTATTTTTTATTTCTGTTTAAAACGTCGGCTATAACATTAGCCTTACCTGAATAATATAATATTCTACTTATAATCATTCAATAGTTCTAACCAATGTTTCTGTCGCCTTTATAGGTTTTCTGATCCACTGAACATTTCAAACTTATATGATTTAGTGTAAACGATACACTTCACTTTGTAATAAGAATGTCCTCCTATCTTAGATACAAAACCCATTGCTGTTAGTTCTCTGTCATGAATCAGGTAATTATTCCTGTGCGGCGTTACTGTTTAGAAGTACAAGCAATAACTCTGTCCTTCTATATTAATACACAACCGAATCCACTGTACAAGGCATCGCGCAATACTATGATCTCTTTAATCATTTCACGTAGCATATGTACTAACACTTTACATAATTTCTACCGATCACTTTCAGATTCCTTGGTGGCTCCCACTTCATCACCTCCTTTATTTTCACAGGATCCATCTCAATTTCACTTCTACTAATTAAATAACGAAAGAATTGCACTTCTTGTATCTTAAAATTCACATTTGAAAAACTTAGCATATAACCGTTCCTTATTATGTATCTCTAAGACTTCTCAAATATGTTCCTCATGATCTGCTGGTCTTCTAGGATAAATATGAATATCGTCTATGAATATAATCATTAACTTATTTAGCCTTGGTCTATACACTCTATTCATTTGAACTCATAAACACTGCTGGTGCAATTTATAAAGCCAAAAGGCATTACAATCAATTCAAAATACCCAAACATTTTCGGAACACAGTTTAAGGAATATCATCCATCTTGATCTTAAACTGATTATAACCCGACCTTAAGCCGATTTTTGAAAACCACTTTACCCATACTAATTGATCAAGAAACTCATATGTTCTAAGCAACGGATATATATTTCCAATGATCACTTTATTAAACTCATAATAATTTATACACATATAAAAGGTACCATCCTTCTTTGTTACATATAAAATATAGGTACACCTCATGAAAAACTATTGGGTCTAATAAACCCCCTCGTTTAACAATTCTTGGAGTTGTTTCAATAGTTCATATATTTCTGAAGGAGCAATTTTGTATGAAGCCCTCGTAACCAGTGAAGCTTTAAACACCACATCAATTCTAAACACAATCTGTCTGTCTGGCGGCAACCTTGGTAATTCCACGGATTACATGTCAAGGTACTCACATACTACTTTCACATCTTTTAAACTCATTTGTTTCTCTTCCAATTAATACTCATAATATAAACCAAGGAAGTAGAATACCCATACTGAAGATACTTCCTATTCTTGGAAACCAACCACACATATGATTTTCAGGTTTTGACATTAACACATATAATTAGTTCATCCCCACTTGGGATACGAACTCATATTACTTTCTGTTCACACAATATTGTAGCCTGGTTACAACTTAAGTAGTCTATTCCAATCACTACTTGGAATTCCCTCACATTCATAAGTATATATTTATTAAGGAATTTAATAATATCTGTTTCTATCACATTATGCTCATACACATTTGATCTTTCTGTAACAATACTTGATTCTGTTCTAGCTTCTTCAGTCGTAGTCTGGAAAACTCTCACTTTTGGTTCTTAATATATTCTTCTCATTCACTTTCTTGGGTTCCCACAATTCTTACTTATATGACCCAGTTTCCATTTTTAAAACATTTTAGTGAATCAATCCTGCTTCTACCCAATCAACATTTCTTGTATGCTGAGCAGATAGGGTAGACCTTTTGCATCATTTCTTTTCTGGAATCTCCTTTCTTGTTTCTTAAACACCGGTACAACTTTCTCTATCGGGTTCCTTTCTTTTCTGTCTCTCTAACGCCCGCGTTTCATTGGCAACATATTCTGAACAAAATATGCATTCTTCTGAAACTTTACATCGATTTCTAGAATTGTCTCTAATATCTGTTCTACTTGTGGAATTGATTCTGTCTATCTCTGACCGTGGCACAAACTGCCCGATTATAATTTCTTTAAACTCTTCTCACATCATACGCTCAATTTATCTGTAACTCCTCTGTATCGCACTAACCTTTTGTTGCACTTCTCATCTGATCTATTGCATATTTCACTTTATTCTCAGGTGTATACGTACATATATGAAATGCACTCTTGATCTTTGAAATTTACTTATGACTGACAGTCGATTTGTTACCTGTAATACATTGATGGTTGACACGCAGAAAATTCGTGAACGTACAACCTTTTGATACTTAACAAATAATAACTTGGGGTTAATAATTAACCCTTTCACCTTGAATAGCTAATATTGATCTCTTATCTGATCACTTCTTTGTCTTGTTCTTTCATCTATTCCACAACTCGTGTAATAATATATATTCTGTTCTATCACTTTACTAAGTTTGCTGCACTGGATTCTCCAAATGTAGATTCTGATATTTAAACAATTTAAATCTGGGTTTTCACACCTCTATCACACTATACCTTTATAAGAATACATTCACTTGTAAAATTGGTTTTAATCTCTTTTAGGTTTATGACTAGAACCACCCTTAGGGTTATTCATTACTCTTGAACCTTCTGTGTTTACCATTCCAGTAGTATAGATAAAGCATTAAGGCAATAGGTAGCTTTACCACACTATCCTCTATAACAAACAGTTACTTGTACATCCAATATATCAGTACACCTATCATCAGATGTAAAGTATTTTTATACATACTAAGGCATTATATATATATATATATATATATATATATATATTCTCAAGTGTACTACCTTTACAAGTACCCCTCACCCGATTCATAAGATTCCTTAGGATTCCATTTAATTCCAACATGTATCATGTGTTTGTAATAATATAGGCCCTTATATTACTCTAAACACATTGCACACGTTTGATCTTAACTTTATCACAAAAAGTCCCGATTCACAGGCTTAGGTCAAAGTTTATACATCATGTTCATATATTGATATAACATATTAGTTCATCATGAATGCACATATAAAACCAACTCTTAACAGTTGTATACACATATAACATATCTGTCTTAAACATATCCTATACTCGCATATAATGCTCACATAATACAAAATCAGTATAATTGCTAGTATACTCACCAAACTGCAAGCCTCTAATTTCACAATTTTCAAAACCATGGTTCAAGTCCAGACCGTGTATTGCACACATCCAGATCCCTCAAACCGTGGCTCTGATACCAAGTTGTAAAACCCCAAATTCTAAAACATGATATTAAAAAAACACATATAAGTGTTCACATTTGAAAGTTATAAAGAGGAATCATAATTTGTTTGAAAACCCGTTGTATCAAAGATAAGCACATAAATTCAACCACAAGTTTAGTACCAAAAACTTGATGTTTACAAACTAGGTGTTAAGTGTTTCAAAGAGTTTATCAAAATGTAGTCAAACCGAAGCTTTGCCCTTGTCTTTGATAAAACCTACAAACCATTTTTAAAATAGAATCTGATAAGCTACGAGAGCTTAGTGAGTAAACCAGACTAAACATCATATAAACATACGTATAAAATCATATAAAGATAATACACGTATGATAGATAATCAATGCTAGCCACTGGTTCTAGACCCAGGGCAGCCACCTTTGTAACAGTATTGTATCACCTTTGAACCTTCCTGCATATAGCAGTTCAGTATATACACATATGAATAACATTACATGTTAGTAATATGATATGATAACACACATGCTGCAGATATGAAGAGTAGTCTAGAAGACTCACCTTATAATTTGTAATGTTGTATAACAGTCCACAATCGATAATATTGTTGTGAACACACCAATACTCAACTTTAATTCATAAAAACGCTACTCGGGTGTTTTCCTACATCCCAAACAACAACACACTTAAATCTTTGATTCACCATGAATCATCTCAAAACCCACAAAACTTCAAGAACATGGTTCAATGATCCTTACCTCAAGCTTGTATGAATGCTATGATCAGATGTTACTAGTTATATCAACTGTTCTTGATCAAAATCTAGAGAGAAAACTTGGCTAGAATCAACTTACATGAACTTGTTTGTATAGATATGACTTTGTTGACTAAACAAGTCAAAGCTAGCTTATTTATATATACAACATTGAGAAATGACCCAAATGGTCCCTCGACTTTTCTAGTTTCATTTTAACAATTTTGGCCTCTCTAGTTTATAACTATATCTTTTCACATATATCAATTTATAACTCATATAACACTTTGTACATTTCTCGCGTTAAATTATAATAAAATTCAGAATGTTACAGTAATGAACGAGTTTGGAACTTGTATGCATTTGGCTGTTCACTCTTGTTACTGTTTGAGAATGGCAAAAAAACCGAAAGCAAAATCAAATCATATGGTGTTCAAACATTGATGAAAACAAGCATTTACTTGCCCTTGCTATTGCAAGGGATAAAAATTAAAAGAAACATATTTACTATTATATAATTATAAGTTTCAATAAGAAATATATTTTTCATCTAAATAATAAAAATAAATTACTACTTACATTAAAGTTTAAACAATGAAATATAGATATCAAAGTTTTTAATTCAATATAGGCATATAGCATATAAATATATGAAAAGGAAACTAAAAAAATATGCGATACATTTATGTTTGCTATCTTTGTATATACTTTACTTCTTTGCAAAATATTGTTAAATATATATTAGTGTCTCCACATGTTTCAATTTAAAAAGCAATGTGTGGGGTTGTCACCGTTTCACAATTTTACCTCCTTACATGTGTCCCACGATATATTAATTTCTTTGGAGATCAAGATATCTAAGGCTACGCGTAGGGCTTCGGGTTCCCTTTGGGTAGATTGGGTTCCCTCCATCGGTTTTCCACACCCAAGCTCACCCTCTCATTCCTTTTTCTTTTGTGAGTGTATAAGAGAGAGTAAGAGGAGAGAAAATATTTGGGTGTTGGGTTAGGTGCTACTTGGGTTTCGGGTAAGAGAGAAAAAAGGAAGAAAAAGTTATGTGGCATTTGGATTGAGTTTCGTTTGGGAAGACCACTACTCATGTTCTAAATTAATGCAAAGTCAATTATAGAATAATGAAAATATCATGAGAAAATAAATATCTCATGAGATAACATGATCTCATGAGAAAATAAATATCATGATATAATGCCAAGATTACAATATTGCCCCTCAATATCTCATGAGAATTTGGCAATTCACTTTGCCAATTGATGCATGTATAGTATAAGTCAATGATAGAATAATGAAAATATCATGAGAAAATAAACATCTCATGAGATAACATGATCTCATGAGAAAATAAATATCATGATATAATGCCAAGATTACAATATTGCCCCACAATATCTCATGAGAATTTGGCAATTCACTTTGCCAATTGATGTATAGTATAATGGAATTAAGCTTGAAGGAAATGGTTTAGATAACATTAGGAATCTTTTAAGCAAGAATATATCTTTTGGTGGGATTGGATTGGAACCAAGTATTTAAGTTTAATTGTAGTTGGTGTCACCGGTGTTCTTGTTTGTTTAAATCGCAAATCACCTAGGTAATGCAATCACAAATTTGTTCTTACATATGGATCACAAATCACGCATGAGTAGGTAGCTATTCAATCGCAAATTAGAAAGGTAAGTTGAGGTAGATGCAATCACAAATCTAGTATATTTATGAATTGTAAATTAGAAGTGATGTAGTAATTATAAAATGGGTTAGGACTTGTAATCCCAAATTGATAACCTAGCCTTGTGTTGAATCAAAAATTAGTTTGGGTTACATGAATTTCAAAATGGAAGCATAGAGGTGAATCACAAACTAGTTAAATATGAGGGATTGCAAAAACGAGATATAAGTGGAATCACAAAATGGATTTGAAACTTGGATTGAAAATTGTAAGTAGAGGATGAATTGAAAATTAGATATCACTATGGAGTATGAATCACAAATTAGGTTTTGAAATATGGATTGCAAATTATGGGTTTTACTTGAATCACAAATTATAACACTTGAAGGAATCTATATCTATAACTATTATAAAAAGGCTTACATTTTTTCCATTTTTAACTATTAAATCAAACTATATTAATTAATCAGAACCTCCAATTTCAAAATACTTTAATTTTAGAAAACAATTTTGGAAAGATTAAAGAAGTATCAAATTCAATTTTAAACCAATTGGGAGGGGGATGGATGAATATTTTGAGGAAGTTTTATAAAACATGTGAGTGACTTTTAAGAAAATGTGAGGGGTTTTTATAAAATTTTTATATTAATGTAATTAATTATAAGTTGTTTCTAAATTATGTTTAGTATGTTGTGATGTGTTTTGTTTAGAGAAATAATAATTATATATTTACGACCGTCTCATTTTTATCTACTTTTTGGTATAAATTTTATTGTAATATGACACTTTTTTAAAATTAGTATATTCTTAATATTTTGTTATCCATTAATAGTAGCGTCTAGATAATTTTTTGTTTAGCCGAGTGGATTTTTTGTCATCCATTAAATTATCAAACAATTTTCTATTAGATTATGTCGTGTTTCATGTTTAGTCATGTAATGCTCGTGTGTACAAATCTTTATGTGTATCACCTCAAAGTAAGTCTAGTTGTACTCTTTGCATATAGGATTGTATTCTTGTGAAATAAATCAGAATTCCAAGTTTAAAGAAGGACGATATATATATATATATATATATATATATATTATTACTACTACTACTACTAAATGAGGTGTTGAATAAAGTGGATAAAAACGAATAAAAGTTATGAATTATTAAATGGTTTAAACTAAGAATTCTAAATATATCCTCGTTCAAATTTATGGATAGCATTTGGATGAGTTGTAAGTTAAAAAGGGGAGCATGATACCCGTCAAATTGGGGCCACCAAAAAAATGAGGCGGCAACCCCTTTCCTTGTTTATATTGTTTTCTTTTGTTCTTCCTTTTCCCATGTCGTTCTTTCATTTTCTAAGAACAAACACACACACAAGCATGTCAATCATTGAAAGGTTTAGCCAAGTTTGAAATTGGAGATTTGATGAGGAAGATTACAACTATCATTTTGAGAAAGTAAGTGTTATTATTTTTAAGTTTAAAATATTAATGGGTCTGTTAGAACCTAGAGAGGGGGTGAATAGAATATATGCTCACTTTTTGAAGTTTTTAACAATATTTGCAAGTAATTAAAAAGTTTAAGGAAGAAAGATATCACCAATGAAGTAGCTATGACACAATGATTTATAGTGGTTCAAGCAAGGGTTAACAACCTTGCTCTACATCCACTCCTTGGCCTCATCCACCAAGAGTTGCTCCACTAACTTCTCCCTTTGAAGGTAGAGATAAACCTTTTACAAATTCTCTTTTTAGCTTACAAGAATTACACTTCACTCTTGCAAACAAGGCTAAGATAAACCTTACTTCACTCTAATTGGAAAGGCTAGAGTTGATCCTCACTTCTCTCTAATTCTATAGGCTAGAGATGATCCTCACACTATTACAAATATGTATGGTAGTAATGGAGTAATTGAACTTGAATGATTCCACTCTTGCTTGATTCTTGATCTTGGTTTTTCAAGGAATATGAGCTCACAAGATTTTGTATGTATTCTGTGTTTTTTCAGATTGCAAGAGGTGAGTAAAACACAAGACTTGAGTTTCTTTAAATAAGGAAAAAGGTTGATGCTCAAAAAGTGTCCAGACTTACCACGGTCGATCCACGGTCGACCGTGGCATCGACCGTCGGTATGCTGGAAGATTTTGAGCCTTGTGCATATAGACGTTCGGCTTTTACCAAAACCACACACAACTCATTTTTGCCATAAAATGCACTGAAAAGGATTTCAAGAAAAGTTGAGTTAGTGCCATACTTCTTAAGTTTGAATTTAAACATGAAAATGGTAGTTTGGAAACCAAATGCACAAAGTATGTTGGATGTTTTCCACTTTGGGAGATTCCTTTTGCTAAATGTGGTTTTAACTTGTTTCAATGTAAGATTGTGTTTAGTATTTTCCAAAATTGGAATTAATTTGCTTTGACTTCCAAGCTTGTGATTTTTATAAAAATTGTCTCAATTTTTATAAAGGTTTTTATAAAAATTATTTTATAAAAACTTAAACTCATTTGATTATTTATTTTGTAAGCTCATAGACTTTGAATGTTTATTTGTAGGAGTCTTCCACATCGACTTCTACTTGAACTCGGATCTTGACGATCGAAGCTTGGCCATTTGATGAAACTTATTTTGTAGATCATAGATGAGAATATATTTGATTGAATATATATATATATATATATATATATATATGTATATGTGCACATATGTTAATGTTAATACATACAATTATATAAACAAATTGTATATTTTTGTGTCAACAAAAGATGATTTATTTATAAGCCTATTTTCCCAACAATCTCCCCCTTTTTGTTGAAGATAAAAATTTATAACTTGTATAAGAATTGTATATATAACTTTAGTATGTTAATGTGTGCTTATATACACATATATGTATATATTCTACTATCTTCTATATATTCTTCTATCTTCTCCCCCTTTTTTGTCTTAACAAAAATGAGACTTCCCGTTGACATAAGCTCCCCCTTGAATGTAGAACTCCACATCTTGAGTTGGATGAACTAGAGTACATACAAAATTCTACCAAGGACTTGCAAGAGTGATGTGAGTATAGCCAATATTAATCACAATACATGTCATATGGAAAGCAAGCATATCAAACCACAAAATGTACATCATAGCATAATATATTGTAGCACATGACCAACATAAATAGCATATTGTTTGAATACTTAGAAATAAATTGTTTGAAAGACAAATATGGTAATCATAAAACATCCCATCATGATTGAGACGGCTCACCTCCATCAGTTCCGGAATTGCATTTGAGGGCATTCATAATTGATCTCAACATGCCCTTTACCCCTTTTACTTCTTTATGGAGAGAGCGAGTTTCATTCCGTAAAGCATTCACATTGCGATTTAGCACCGTAATTCATTCATCGGTAGTGCCTTCAACCATGCCGTGATCCGGAGGAATTGAACCCTCCGCTTCACCCTCCTCCTCTTCACCAAAGGTGAATGCGTCAATCTCAGCTTCCGTATCTCCGGAAGAGGAAGAATGTGCCCGTTTCTTCCCTTTATGGGAAGACATCTTGCGAAGTGTCGCAAGGTCGATGGCATGGAGGATCCCGGAGTTGAGACAATGCGAGAAATATTCGGTAGATTCGTAAAAAGAAGAGGTAGAAGACGCCCATAGGGAAGATCCCTACGACTTTTCACGAGACCACTCATGCGTTTAGCAAGAATGTGCGTGAGGTTGATCTCGGTCCCCGTTTTAAGAGCATGATGAAGAACAACTTGAATAGCACTTATTTCAGAATGATTCCCAGATTTGGGAAAGATATTAGAGTCAATGATTTTGTTCCAAACTGCACATTCGGGAAGATCTCTCCCGAAAGGATTGGTTGTGGTGTGGGGAACATTTGGTTTGCAAATTGACCCAATTATTTCAGGAATGGTGAAGGCGGGTGGAAGGTTTGTGAGACTATGACCGGTATTATAGTATTTAAGGCCGGAGGATGGGATGTGTAGAATCCTACCTAGTTGGACGAGAGTAAAGGTAAAGTCCTTACCTTCAATGTTGAAGGTGATGACTTCATCATCCTCATTATAGATGAAAGAGGCATAAAATTCATAGATGCGGTTTTTATAAATGACATTTGAGAGAGAAAGGAAAATAGTCGACCCAATAGCCTCAAAGGTGGCTTGGGTCCTATATTGGTCAAGTTGATTGACCGCAACTACACGACCCTCGTTTATGGCCCGTTTCTTTAGAGCATTGGCGGATTGACGAGGGGTAGGGTTGTCGGGTTTTCTTG
Organism: Dittrichia graveolens; assembly: GCA_038502395.1. Taxonomy (NCBI): domain Eukaryota; kingdom Viridiplantae; phylum Streptophyta; class Magnoliopsida; order Asterales; family Asteraceae; genus Dittrichia; species Dittrichia graveolens. The sequence goes on from JARJIL010000003.1 coordinate 72,489,450, forward strand.
AAGCTGATGTACGAACACGTGGCATGATTATCTATATAGACAATGATTATATCATTAAGTACAAATATATAGCATTAGGACTAGTATGTACCTAATGTGTAAGACATGTTCATTTTATCTAGTCATGACACGTAAAAGAGTTTGGTTTTGGAAATTTATAACTAGATATGTGATATTTCAATATATATGAGACATATTTGAAAGTGTGCTTAAAAAATATAGCAAACTCTTTGAGAATCTGTCCATGTGATGTGTTTGTGTCCTAAGTGTGAGAAGATTTTAAAAATTTTGATGAATCATGTGATGACAAATGTTTGTTGGAGCATATGAAGTATGAATAAATTGAATTTGAGTACTAAAAATTAAAAAACTAAAAATTGAAAAGTTAAAAAATTTCCAGAGGACTGACGGTCGATGCATGGTATCGACTGTGGTTCGATTGGAATTTTTTGGAGCATGTCGGCGGTCGAGTGACGGTCGACCGTGAGTTTGACCGTTAGCTTGTTTTTCAAAATTTTTGCTTTTTGTCCTTTTTGTAAACTCTGATTTTATTAGTTTAACATACATCCAATATTTATATGTGCACTACATCTTAGATCCAACAAACCTATGCATAACAAAACTATAACAAAAGCTAAACCAAACCCAAATAAAACCCATTCTATCAACCATAAAACTACCAAGTAATCTCCCCAAATCAAGCCCAATCATGAAAAATATAAAAAATCTTGAGATACACATGATTCATTGGTGGCAATAAATAGAATCCTAAGGAGATGAGGAGGAAAGAGAAAAAAATTATACCTTGGAGAGAGAGAGCGTGGATCGACCGTGAAAGAAGGAAGAAAACGTGTTCAACCGTAGATCGACCGTGAGGAGAACCGTGCCTTCGACCATAAGTGAAATTGTTAGTCCCATGTTTAGAATAGTTAGATTTGATGATACAAACTATAGGTATGTATAGACGATAGGTTAAGAGTTAGGAATTATGTAAGTCTGTTATAGACGGACTAGTCAGCATAAGCTGAGTAGTCAGCGTATAAACAGATATAGAGTTTTCTATGTAAATACTAGATAGCTCAGTGACTTCTAAGCTGAGATAGGTTTTAAGAGTGAAGACTTGAAGATTCAAGAACCCAAGATTCAAGAACTCAGCTTGACAAGGTCAAGACTGAGTGAGTCAGCTCAGCATCAGAATCAGTTCAAGAATTTAAGTAAGTTCTAAATTCTGTTATAAACTCTCCATATCTACAACATTTAAATTAGGATATCTGAACCTAATTTAAACTATCTATTAGTTGGATAGAAATCTCAAACGGAATTAATTAGATATGTTCTAATTAAGGAGTTTGTTAAGGTTTTAAAGAAAAGATAAGTTCTATCTTTAAACTGCGATTTGTTCGTAGATGTATCAAGTATAAGTATAAACCTTCTTATGGGTTTAACATACACGAACATAGAGAAGTACACAAAGACGACTGCATAAGTTGCAAGACTGCATAAATTGCAAAATGTACGTGTGTTCGTGATACTTGATACGCGTGTGTTGCGATAACTTTGTAAGTTCAAAGTTCAAGAGAGTTTTTCAAGAGTTCTTGTTAATCAGTTTAACAAGAAGTTCGATCATCAATTAGTTTGTGATTCAAGAGTGTTGAGAGAGAGTTGAGGTTATAATCATTGTAATATCAAATCATCCTGTTGATTTGATCGGAGAGTGATAATAGTTATTGTTCTGTTTGATTACTGAATATACATTTGATTAATTTGATTATTTGTTTAAAGTGTATTCAACCCCCCCTTCTACACTGTATCGGTTGCTTGTTTACCCTCTTTGGGACCAACAACTTGTATCAGAGCATGTTTCTTCATAAGTTGAAGATCAAGATCCGCTGTCAAGAGGTTAAGATGTCTACTAGCAAGCAATCAAGTCATATACCAATAATGGCGGCCAAAGGGTGTCCTATTTTTGATGGCACTGACTATCCTATGTGGAAGTTTAGAGCCATGCTATATCTGAAGTCCGTGGATCACAGGATAAGTACCGTGATTCAAGATGGCCCAATCATACCAATGATCCATATTACTGCCACTGACAAAACTGTTCCCTCTAGAGAAACTTCCAAGCCCGAAGCATCTTGGACTGAGGAAGATCGTAAATTGTTCAACCTTGATGACAAGACACAAAGCATTATAGCAAATGCTTTGAAAAATCCTCTTCTGCATAATGTGGCTAGGTGCCAAACTGCAAAAGAGATGTGGGATACAGTGTTACGTATGAAGGCACTGACTTGGTCAAGCAACATAAGAAGACAAATCTGAGTCGTTCTTATGAAACTTTCTTTGCTAAAAAGAATGGAACTCTAGCAGATTTGTTAACCAGATTTTAATGCTTGATAAATGATCTGATCTTGGTAAGTGTCAAGAAAGATGAGAATGAGTTGGTACTCAAGTTCTTGGATGTGTTACAGAACAATTCAATGAGATCACCATTGCACTTCTTGCTGGAGGAACCTTAGGAAAATATGATCTCAGATCTATCTATGGTTTCCTTCTAAATCATCAACAGATCATGGAACAGAAGAAAGTGGCCCAACAACAACTAAAAGAATCTATAAACAATGCTGGATCTGCATTAATTGCAGAAAAGAAGAAGAAGGGATCTAAAAAGTCTCAAGCTGAGACTGAATCTGAATCTGAGGAAGTAAGTCCTAACTCCGGTTCAGATGATGAAGAGATGGATGCTCTTACTGAACAAATGGCAATGTTAGCAAGAAACTTTAGAAAGTTCAGAAGAGGAAGGGGTTAACCTGATAGAAGCAATGGTGGTAAGTCTACTTTTGATCCTAAGAAAGCTAAGTGCTATAACTGTCAAAGGATAGGACACATAGCTGCTGAGTGCAGAGTTAAGAAGGGAGAATCAGCTTCGGTAGCTAACAAGAATGCCTACAGAGCTAATAAATACAAAAAGAAATATCAAAGACTCAAAGGCAAGCCAGATGAAAACACCAAAGGTCTTCTTGCTGAGACTTGGGACACTGAATCATCTACTTCAGATGATGATGAGCCAAATAGGTGTTTGATGGCCATTGAGGATGAAGAGGAACAAGCTAACTATGAGTTAGAAGACAGTTCCTTTGATGAAGATCTAGCAGAAGCGGCTAAGCTGAGTAAGCAAACAAGTAACTAGGATCCGGCCTCAATATATAAGGTAAATAACTTTAGCTCTTACACTAATGAAAAAAAATGTCTAATGTTCAACTATTTGTTGAATGACTTCAAAACCTCTCTCACAGTTCAATCTAGTTTGAAAACTGAAATTTCAAAATTAAAAGATGAACTTAAACACTCTGAAACTCTCTTAAATGCTGGTAAAAAGATTCAAAGTGATTATGAATGTCAACTTCATATAAACAAACTTCTAAGTGAAGAACTACAAGAATCAAAAGAACAAGCTGATAATCTAAGAAAGATCTGTGAATCTTGGTGTAAGTCATCAAGAGAAGCAGAAAAATGTATTAACCAGCAGATACCAAATCAAGTAAAAGCAATGCTAGGTGGAGATTATAGTGCTACTGCTGATGAAATCATCGAAGATCAAGTCAGTCTTGAAGACAAAACGATGAAATTAGATGATATACTCCCAAAAACATTTTTAAGGAACAAGGATGGAAAACAGGTCAAAACCAATAAGTTTGTGAGACCAACACAACGTACAGAGGTTATTCATACAAACCATCAAGCTGAATGTTCCAGATCCAACAGAAACTATAAGTTAGTTTTCAAAAGATTGGATTACAATCCTGTGAGAACAACTGTATTTGACAGAATATCTCACATCAACTCAAAAAGACATAACTCTCAAGCCAAATATGAAAGGATGTCTAAGAACAGGAAGTTGTCTGTAAGTCAGACTTCACCAAATAAGGGTAACCATAAAGCTGACAAAGGTAAGTCCAAAGTCAGTGAAAATCAAGTAGACAAACTGTCTAAAAGAATTGAAAGGTTATCCACAGTTTATGACCCTAAAATTGAATCCAAATTTAATGTTGGAAAACTCAAAGAAATCACCCAAACACCCATCTTTAAAAGAAAATGCTATAAGTGTGGTGATAGAGGTCATGAGGCTAAAGATTGTTTAAGTACCAATCTTAGACCTGAAAACGTAAAGGATGATCAGTCCAAAACAGAACCAAAATCTGTTCGAGCTGATCAATCGAACTCCAAAGGATCAACTAAGTGCTCATCCTCAGGACCCACCAAACAGTGGGTTCGAAAAAGAAACTAATAAGTTTAGTTAATCATGTGCAGGGCTCCTACAAGTGGTATCTCGATAGTGGATGCTCAAGGCATATGACAGGAAGCAAGAGGATTCTAAGTGAATTCCAAAACAATGAAATACCCAAGGTGACATTTGGGGATAATTCTCAAGGAAGGACTAAAGGTTATGGAAGGATAACTGCTGGAAAAGTCACTTTCAAAAAGGTAGCATATGTTGAAAGCCTTAAACACAATCTGATAAGTATCAGTCAACTGTGTGTTGAGGATTATGAAGTCACCTTCAGAAAGCATGCAGGAACAATCTATGATAAGTAGGGAAAACCAATATTAATGGCAAAGAGAGAGAGAGAGAGATATCTATTTGTTAGATCTCAGCTCTGCAGATCCTTTAACTGAAACCTGCTTGTATTCTGACTTAACTCCCAAGCTGAGTTGGTTATGGCACAAGAGACTATCACATTTAAATTTTAAATATATTAACAAATTGTCTAGAAAAGAGTTAGTCTCTGGTCTACCTAAGATCACATTTGCTAAAGACAAACTCTGCTCAGCTTTTGAAATGGGAAAACACCATAAGGGATCCTTCAAGTCCAAACAGAAATTTTCAATTACAGAACCATTGCATATGTTGCATTTGGACCTATTAACACTCCAAGCCTAAGTGGCAAAAAGTATACTCTACTGATTGTTGATGAGTTCACAAGATTCACTTGGGTAGTCTTCTTAAAAGCCAAAAGTGAAGTTGCAAATGAGTTAATCAGCTTCATAAGACAAGAAGAGTTGCAAAAGGGTAAGTCTCTTAAACAACTCAGAAGTGATCATGAGACTGAGTTTAGAAACACAACCCTTGAAGGCTTTTGTGAGAGAAAGGAATCATCCATAATTTTTCAACCTTAATTGAAGCTGTCAGAACCATGCTATGTGAGGCAAAGCTCAAGCTGAGCTTCTGGACAGAAGCTGTAAGTACAGCCTGCTATATCCAAAATAGATCAATAGTAGTTAAAAGACATGGTAAAACACCTTATGAGATGTATCATGGCAGAAAACCCAACATTGGATACTTCCACATTTTTGGTTCAACATGCTATGTGCTAAACCAAAGAGATCAGCTCCATAAGTTGGAACCCAAAGCTGATCAAGGTATATTTGTTGGATATTCTTCAATCTCCAAAGCTTATAGAGTTTTTAATCTTAAAAGAAAAGTAATTGAAGAATCAGTACATGTTACATTTGATGAAACAAGTATTGACGAATCTGACAGAGCTCAAGCTGACCCAGTTAGTCTGAGTGAGCTTGAGAGGAACAAAGAAGATCTCACATCAAATCCCATGTATGTTATGGATGATTCTGATGATGATGGTGATAAATCTGACAAATGTGCATCATCGAAAGAAACTATCAATATTGAAGATAATCAACCTGAGAGTCTCAGTGAATCATAAGGTACATGTCAGATTAAAGATCTAAGTGATTTTCCAATTCCTACTCAGACCGAAGAAGTAAGTCCTATTCAGCCTGAGAGACACTGCTCTGACTCAGATCCAGAACCTCAGTCTCCCACTACAACCTTTAGAGTATTAAAAGATCATCCTCTTGATGATGTCATTGGAAACATTAAAGATGGTGTGTTAACTAGATCTAAGGCAAATGCAAATTATGCTTCCTACTCTAGTTTTCTATCTCAAATGGAACCAAAGAAGACTGAAGAGGCTCTAAAAGATGAAGATTGGATTGAGGCTATGCAAGAGGAGCTAACAGAATTTCAAAGAAATAAGGTCTGGACCCTTGTCCCTACCCCCAAAGGAAAAACAATTATAGGCACTAAGTGGGTCTATAGAAATAAAATGGACAAGGATGGAGTAGTGATCAGAAACAAGGCAAGGCTAGTAGCTCAGGGTATCGACAAGAAGAAGGTATTGATTATGATGAGACCTTTGCCCCTGTTGCAAGGATTGAAGCTATAAGGTTGTTTCTAGCCTATGCAGCCTTCAAAAACTTTAAAGTGTATCAAATGGATGTTAAAAGTGCATTCCTAAATGGAGCACTACAGGAGGAGGTCTATGTGAAACAACCCCCTGGTTTATTGATTCTAAACATCCAGATTATGTCTATAAGTTAGACAAGGTTTTGTATGTCCACCTATTTGCTCTCAAATGATTTTGTTAGAGGAAGTATTGACAAAAATCTATTTATAAGAAAGAGCAGAGGACATGTCATTCTGGTTCAAATCTATGTGGATGGCATTATCTTTGGTTCAACAAACCAAGATCTGTGTGATTGGTTCTCCAAGATAATGTCTAATCACTACAGAATGAGCATGATGGGTGAGATGACTTATTTTTTAGGACTTCAAATCTATCAGAAAGAAGATGGTATATTTATTAATCAGAGCAAGTATGTCTTTGATCTGATTAAGAAATATGGATTAGACTCAAGCCATCCCGCAAAGTGTCCAATGTTACACAATGTCAAACTACACAAGGACATTGATGGAAAATCTGTATGTCAGACTAAATATAGAGAAATGATAGGTTCATTACTCTATTTAATAGCAAGTAGACCTGATATAATGTTTGCTACATGTGTTTGTGCACGATATCAGGCTGATCCAAAGGAATCACACTTGCTAGCTGTTAAAAGAATACTCAAATATCTAAAGGGAACACCAAACTTAGGTTTGTGGTATCCCAAAGGATCAGGATTTGAGCTGATAGGGTACTCAGATTCAGAATTTGCAGGATGTGGTCTTGATAGAAAGAGTACTACCGGAGGATGTCAACTTTTGGGTGGAAAATTAGTTAGCTGGACAAGCAAGAAACAAAACTCAGTGGCAATTTCAACAGCTGAAGCTGAATATGTAGCTACAGGGAGCTGTTGTGCTCAAATACTGTGGATGCAACATCAGCTTAAGGACTTTGATTTGCATTATTCAAAGACTCCCATATTTTGTGACAATCAAAGTGCTATTGCCATTACACATAACCCAGTGTTTCACTCAAGAACCAAACACATTGAGATAAGACATCACTTCATCAGAGATATTGTAGAAAAGGGAAAAATAGAGCTAGTCTTCATTGAGACTGAAGACCAGCTTGCAGATATCTTCACTAAACCAATTGAAGGCACAAGATTTACAACTCTACTCGGCAAGCTTGGCATGCTCAACCCTTAATTGGTATGTTCCATTCTTTATCTCTGTTAAATTTTTGCTAAGTGCTACATTTGACTAAGTGTCAATCTGAGCTGAGTGCTCCATCTAAGTTGAACACTCAGGATCAACTGAGTAGTCCGTTCCAAAGTGTGGTCAGTTCCACATGTCTAGGTTAGTCCTAAGAAATGGTGTGTCCAATAATATGGTAAGTCCAAAATATTTATGGTGTGTCCTCGAAATAAACGTCAGTCGTTTAGAATTTTTTTCTGATATATTCTTATCATAAAAATATCATTTCAATATAACAGTGTGCGTTTGGGTAACTTACAATAAATTTAGCCGTTGTAATAAACTGCGTAGACGTTTTTACGGTAATGGTCATATTTATTACCCTCCGATAATGGTAACTTTTCTCCCACATTGAAAAGGTATAAATAAGAGAGATTTTTCATCATATTTCGTTTACTCTTCCAAAATATTCTTCTCTACTCTCTTAAACCCTAACGTTGCTGTGTGCAGAGTTCATTGCTCAGTGTTAATCCTTATTATTGCTAAGTGCAATCCAATACGATAAGTTCGATTTCAATGGTGGGTTATACTCTTAATGTGACAGAACAAATGATCCGTGGTGGAAATTTCAAGAATAACACACTCCCCACCTACAAACAAAACAATGTCATCGCCTGTATCGATATTCCAAAGTCCATGATTGGTAGGGGATATGAGGAGTGGGTCTCCTACATTCGCAATGGACCCCTGGCACATGTATTTCTTCGTGGTCTTGCTGTGCTCATTCCTAAACTTCTCACGGAATTCTGGTATACGTGTAAACTGGATACAACTCAACCGGTTATACAGGGCACAGTCCTAAGTGGACAAGTGGCGATAGAAATTGATGCAAATTGTCTCCGCTGAATTCTTCATCTCCCGGTTTATAATCAGTATGAGGCGACTGTTTCTAGGGAAACTTCATGAAGTGTTTTACCCTTAATGGGTCATCCTCAACTTATTGGCGTCATACGAAAATCTGTTTTCCAGGCGGCATGGGGATTTATGGTATCCACTGTGGTTCGTTCCCTTGGATACAAGGTGGGTGGCCTGGATAATGTTAATGACTTTGAAATGCAAGTGTTATACAACTTATTTTATGATCGACGATTGGATTATGCTGAGTTGATCTTTGAGGCATTCAAGTCATTGGTGACCAAGAACATAAGGGACACCATTGTGCCCTTCGTAAGATTTATTTCCATGGTCATCGAGGACAGGTTGGGTAGAAGATATACTGCCCAATATGAGTCAACCCCTACTCCTGTTCTCAGCTACAGAATGTTCGCCCATGATATTTTCCCTGAGCATCCTACAATGAGTGCTCAGATGAGGGTGTATGTTCAGCTTCCGACTCCTGAGTCAAGTGAAGCTGAGACAGAGGAGGAAGCTGCGGAAGAAGTGGGTGACAATGCTGGTTCTGATGCTGAATCCTCTCAAGCTGATCAACCTAGGACTCAGCTCAGACCCCGTGCTCAAATAATTTCATCCACCACTTCGAGTTCTGAGCAAAGGAGTCTGTTTCCTAGCTCTGAGTGTCCACTGCTAGGTGTAGCAGGTATACTCTCGCATCCCTTATCTCCTTCTCTCTCTTTTACTTCTCCATCTCCAAAATTAGGAGATAAGCCTGAGTCAAGCCCAACTCAGTCTAACCCCTCTCCTCCACCTCACACATCTCCATCTATCTTACAATCTACGGCCAACCTTGGTCAGCCCACTGCTACCAAGGATATATCCTACACCTATACTAGAAAGTATGCCAATGGCGGTCCTTCACCTCAAAAGGACTCTAGAGTTGATATCACATTGATACCTCCACCGGCAGGAGCTGAGGGGGAGACACCTTCTCTTAAGGTGCCACCCTCTAGGCTCAGTTCAACCCTTAAGCCTATACCGGGTATGGTGTCTACTCAGCCCATACTTACTAGTGCCACGGGAGAGCCCACTTTTGTGTCTTCATAGCCCCATGAAGGTAACATTGAAATACTGACCAATCCCCAGGGTCAAATATCCCCTACTCATCACTAAGCCTAGCTCGCCCCACTACCATACCTCACGACATTGGTCATTCTTCTCTTCCATTCTTACACACTCTAGCACGACCTGTCAATGAAACTTTCATACACCAGGAAGGTTTACAGGGTCCGCATTCTGGCCCCCTTGATTCCATAGGTTAGCACCAACCTTTGGATATGGGACCCACATTCTCACCTATTGAGGAATACTCAACAGCCACTCCTACGGTGGAAATACACTCCTCCACTGGACAGGAGGACTTTGAGATAAGAAAAAGACCTGAGGAGCCCAAGTTGATGACCAACGATGCTCAAGTCATTATGAAATATCTACAATCTTAGGTTGAGTTCGTGCATAAAAAGAGGAAAAATGATAAAGCCAAGTTGATGAGTAAACTTCATGATCTTACGACTTCAGTAGCTAACTTGGAAAGCTTAGTGCTCAAATTTAGAGCCTCCCCTATTGATGTTGACAAAAAGGGGGAGGAAGAATCAAAGAAATGTGATGATAAGGTTGAGGGGGAGCATACAGAGGAAGTACAATTTGAGGAACAAGCTCATGATCAGTTTATGAGTATTGTAGATCAGCTTTACCAACAACAACAGGTTCAAATAGTCCAAATTACCACAACTTCACAAGCTCAACCAGAAACTCCACATGAAGAAACATCTCAAGCTGCTCACACCAACCTTCCTCAAGCTAAAGTGTCAAAATTTGTTGTAGCTAAGTCTGTTCCGACTTCACAAATAGATAAAGGGAAGAGTAAGATGTTTGAGATGGTAAAAAGAAAGAAAAGAAGTGTTATGCCTCTAGCAAAGAAAAGAAAGGTCATCATTGCTGAGCTTGAGGCAGAGCAACAAGGTAAGTCTCAACTAGTTGCACATGATCTGACTCAAGTGATGAAGCTGATGCAGCACAGAAAACCAGTGACATGCTTGCTGAGCAAATGTTACAAGAGATGGCTAAAGAACTAGGCATAATAGTGGAGGAAATAAAAGAGCAGCAACGACAAGCTAAAATTCAACGAGAAAAGGCTAAAGCTGAGGCTGCCAGAGCTGAAGCTGAAGCTGACTATTCTGGACCTAGAGTTGCCCCAATTCCCTACTCAGATGTGGATCTAAGGCATTGTTATAAAAGAACACATTTTAATCACAAGATTGAATCAATTACACTGAGTAGAAAAGGAGAATTGGTAATTATCAACTTTGTACTAGACAACAAACAAGAAATTGGTCTAGATATGAGATATCTGTACAAGTTGGGGTTCTCAGAGTTCAAAATTGTAGCCACAACTATCAAACAGATGAAAAAGAGTCAAATCAGACAAGAGATAGTTGATGTGCTTAAGACACTCTTCATAAGAATTGATCAGTTAGGTGAGATTTCTGTTGATGAAATTGATACTTTCCTTAATCGAGGCAAAGCTGCAAGAGTTAGAGCAGCAAGCCAGCGAGCTAAAAGAGACATCGATTTACAAATTCCAAAGGGAGTTGAATTCAGAGAAAACACTTATATCACTCAACCTTCGGAAGGATTCTTGTATCTTCATTTGGCAAATCTGGATTGATTCTGTACTTGAGAATTCTATGTGATGACTTAACTCAGAACTCAGTATTCAGATATCATCTCTACAAAGAAATCAGATCAAGAAAAACTGAGATGAGAGAGCTGCCAGAAGGTGAAGAGATTGCGAATGATGCTATCAAGAAAGCTGCAATATGGGAACTTAAATGTTATGATATGTGGTTAGAAGTTGGAGATCCTATTGATTAAATAGATAAGTTCTATGATTCTGTAAGCACTAAGTGTGAAGTAGCTAATCATAAAGATTAAGCTACAATGTAAATGATATGTTCATTAATACAAATTCAAGTTTGATATGTTCAACGTTTTATTATTTGATATGTTCAAAATTATGTTTGATATATTCAAACAGACATCTTTGTAAGTTTAAGCTGATGATTGATATGTTCAATTATAAACTGATATGTTCAGTTGTATAAGTTTTGTAAGTTCAGAACTTAAATTAATTCTGATAAGTTCAGTTCTAAGTGTAACACCGTTTCTGAACTCAGTTGTTTTAATGACAAAACAGATTTAGCAGCGTAAAATTTTCTTTTTAAAACAACCAAAATAGTTATTTACATTAACTACTTCTCAAAATATCGCAGGTGTTATCGAGTACAGGAACCGACCACAGTATCTAACTACATTACATCATACAATATAAGTGTTCCACCCACAAGGGGCAACAAAATTCCCAAAAGCATCCCGCCTCGCAGGCCATCTAGTCTTTACCTGAAAAGGGAAAATCATAGAATCATTAGCTACACTAGCTAGTGAGTACATACAATCATAAGCATCAATAGACTAAGTCATGCGTCATATCATAAACAGTCATTGCTAGCTTAGCACATTGCGGTGTGCTGACAAGATTGGTAAGAATCGTGTCTTGAAGGGAAATCACTCCCGCTCAACAACTCAGACAGGGGAATCAGACACGACCAATCCGCGCTGGTGGGGGAGCACAAGGCAGTCCACCAAGCATCGTTCACAGAGCCAGAGGCTCCACAGGTAATCCGGCTACAACCAGCCGATTACCACTTACGTTAAGGCACGGAGGTTCTGCAGAACCTATGATCCAGGATGCCTCCTGAATCCCTGTGAAATCCCAAAGGATTCAGCTACAACCGGCTGACCTTAACCATGCTTGTGATAGTCTGCAGACAGTTCACATACACATATACGTACATTTGATCCCATAGAGATCCGACATCTTTCGAAAAGTCATTCATACATAGCAACATAAATTAACTAAGTGGTTCCAAACTGGACCCACTGGCATTCTCCTGACACGTATACTAACATCTTACAAGTCACTTACCTCTTCGAGCGTACCTGCATAAGCAAATTAGTCATACATAGTACATTAACATAGTCATCTAGCAGGCAAGCCTTACTCTACTGAGTCTCATGAAAGTAGGCACTCACCTGACTAGCTTACAACGCTCGTTTGCTTAGTGCTGATTTAGCTGACACGTTCACCTAAACATTCGGCAATCGCGTTAAGCGTTTGCATGCATAAGGTTTTATCTTAAAACTGAACTTTTCCTAAATTCACCCAACGCATCGCATCCAAGCACCGAACGCGTCGCGTCGTGTTACAAGCATGCGACAGTCACATGACTGGACTACGAAAGTCGCATGGCCTCTTCCTACATCCATGCGACGGTCGCATGATTCCATATGAAAGTCGCATGGCATTGTCTCTCAATCCATGCGACAGTCGCATGAACAAACTAAGAGTCGCACGAACTTCTTCAAAAGTCGCATGAAATGAAACAGCTATTCACCAGAGAGTCGCATGGCACCATGCAAGAGTCGCATGGCTTCATGCAACAGTCACACCCCCCATGCGACAGTCGCATGGCATAGGTCGCATGACCCATGCGACTGTCAGCTGGCAATTACGTGACTTGCCTGGTTTTATTTCTTGATCACTTGCAGATCAAACCAGAATCTTAAACTTGTTGTTTTTACTTCCAAAACACTTTTAAACTTCAAACAACACTTATACAAGCTTCATTAAATCATCAAATCCAAACAAAACACCATATCAACCAAAACCCACTTGAGAAGCAAGCTTCATGTTCTTTAATGGTGTTCTTGAATGAACTTGAAGTTTTGCCATGATTCATACACAAAACCAATAAAAAACACATCTAGACTTTACTACAATCACAAGCTCACCTTATATGAATCCAAAGATTCAAACTTCAAATCTCTTCTTCAAAACTCACGAGAGCAGAGAGAGCAAGTGTGTGTTAGTATGTGTGTTTCAAAGTTCTTGCTATATTTGACTTTAAGAGTCAAATAACACAACCTTATACATATATATCATTCTTATCCAGAGGCAAACCGCCTCTGGATAAATATCTATATATATATGTATACTTCTTTTTCTTTTATTTCTTCTTTATTCTTTTCTTTTCTAATAACTAATATATATATATCTATATATATTTAACATACATACAAATAACACATATACATATATTAACTTAATGTTTATTAATTTCAACAAGATCTTACAAAATACTTTCCTATTACATTAATCACTCACGCGTACGTATCATTTACAACTAGGCCCAAGTTGAGGATGTTACACTAAGTAGTTGTATATCCAAATACTTAGAACACAAGTCTTATAATAGATTTGTAATATAAACATCTTGTATGTTCAAGATATGATGAATAAGTATGGATCAGTTCAATACTTATTTCAAGAACTAACTTTGGTCAGTTCGAGAGTGGTTCAACATAATTCTTTTAACCTATACCTACTTTGATTCAATGTTTTGTCATCATCAAATAGAGGGAGATTGTTAGTCCCATGTTTAGAATAGATAGATTTGATGATACAAACTATAGATATGTATAGACGATAGGTTAAGAGTTAGGAATTATGTAAGTCTGTTATAGACTGACTAGTCAGCTTAAGCTGAGTAGTCAGCGTATAAACAGATATAGAGTTTTCTATGTAAGTACTAGATAGCTCAGTGACTTCTAAGCTGAGATAGGTTTTAAGAGTGAAGACTTGAAGACTTGAAGATTCAAGAACCCAAGATTCAAGAACTCAGCTTGACAAGGTCAAGACTGAGTGAGTCAGCTCATCGTCAGAAGTCAGTTCAAGAATTTAAGTAAGTTCTAAATTCTGTTATAAACTCTCCATATCTACGACATTTAAATTAGGATATCTGAACCTAATTTAAACTATCTATTAGTTGGATAGAAATCTCAAACGGAATTAATTAGATATGTTCTAATTAAGGAGTTTGTTACGGTTTTAAAGAAAAGATAAGTTCTATCTTTAAACTGTGATTTGTTCATAGATATATCAAGTATAAGTATAAACCTTCTTATGGGTTTAACATACACGAACATAGACGAGTACACAACGACGACTACATAAGTTGCAAGACTGCATAAGTTGCAAAACGTACGTGTGTTCGTGATACTTGATACGCGTGTGTTGCGATAACTTTGTTAGTTCAAAGTTCGAGAGAGTTTTTCAAGAGTTCTTGTTAATCAGTTTAACAAGAAGTTCGATCATCAATTAGTTTGTGAGTCAAGAGTGTTGAGAAGAGTTGAGGTTATAATCATTGTAATATCAAATCATCCTGTTTATTTGATTAGAGAGAGAGTGATAATATTTATTGTTCTGTTTGATTATTGAATATAAATTTGATTAATTTGATTATTTGTTTAAAGTGTATTCAACCCCCCCTTCTACACTGTATCGGTTGCTTGTTTACGCTCTTTGGGACCAACAGAAATATTTTTACTTGTAATTATTTTTGAAGCTTTTTAGAGAAAAAAATGGTAAATGGCGGCTAGGGTTCGACCGCGTGTTTTGTTGGATTTTTTATAGTGCCCCGACGGTCGATACACGGTATCGACCGTGGTGCGACCGTGGAGCCTCTTGTAGCATTTTTTGTTGTTTTTCAGACTTTGGTTGTTTATCTCTTAAGGTACATGTTCCATCATTCCCAAACCTAGTCGTAATGTGTCAAATACTTCCTTTTTTAATGGTTTAGTGAATATGTCGGCAATATTTTCACATGAAGTAACTTTTTCTAAGCTTATATTGACTTTTTGCACGTTATCACGTAGAAATTGATGTCTAATTTCGATGTGTTTAGTTCTTGAATGCAATACGGGATTTTACTTAGATCAATGGCACTTTTATTATCACACATAATAGGAATTTCGGATAGATGTACCTCATAGTCCAATAAAGATTGTTGCATCCATAAAACTTGAGCGCATGCTCTTCCGGCAGCTACATATTCGGCTTCGGTTGTTGACAAGCAATGGATGTTTGCTTTTTTGAGAACCATGAGGTAAGTGTCAATCCAATAAAGGCACTTACTCCACTTTTACTTTTTCTATCTAAGTAGCATCCACCGAGATCCGAATCCGCATAGCACATTATATCTAAGCCGCTCCACTTTGGATACCACAATCCTAAGTTGATTGTTCCTTTAATGTAATGGAATATTCGTTTGACGGCCTCATAGTGTGATTTCTTTGGATTTTCCTAAAAACGAGCACACACACATACACTATACATAATATCGGGACGACTTTCCGTTAGATAAAGCAAGCTCCCGATCATGCCACAATATCTTGTACTATAATATCTTTCACCTTCTTCATCTAGTGTCAAGTGTGTGTTTGTAGCCATAGGTGTACTCATTGGTTTCACATTTTCAAAATCGAATTTCTTAAGTATGTCTTTAATATACTTTGATTGATTTATGAATGTACCATCTTCATATTGTTTTATTTAAAGTCCAAAGCAAGTAATTCAACTCACCCATCATACTCATTTCAAATTCATTATGCATAAGTTTTGAAAATTCATCACACAAGTCTTGGCATGTTGATCCAAATATGATATCATCCACATAAATTTGTACAAGCAAGATGTCATCTTTTCTT
Source organism: Dittrichia graveolens (assembly GCA_038502395.1). Lineage (NCBI taxonomy): Eukaryota > Viridiplantae > Streptophyta > Magnoliopsida > Asterales > Asteraceae > Dittrichia > Dittrichia graveolens. The sequence continues at coordinate 72,505,447 of JARJIL010000003.1, forward strand.
TTCTTTGTGAACAATGTACTATCAACTTTATCCATATTATATCCATTTTTCAACAAGAATGATTTTAATCTATCATACCAAGCTCTAGGAGCTTGTTTAAGGCCATACAATGCTTTTCTAAGTTTATATACATACGATGGATGAATGGGGTCTTCAAAACCGGGAGGTTGACATACATAAACTTCTTCATTTATAAACCCGTTTAAAAAAGAACTTTTGACATCCATTTGATATAGTTTGAAATTTTGAGCTCAAGCATAAGCAAGTAGAATCCTAATGGATTCTAATCTAGCAACCGGAGCAAAGGTTTCATCATAATCTATCCCTTCTTGTTCATTATATCCTTGGGCTACTAGTCTAGCTTTCTTTCTAGTGATATTTCCATTTTCATCAACTTTGTTTCTTAAAACCTATTTAGTTCCAATTATTGTGTGACCACTACGTAGAGGTACTAAGTCCCAAACTTGGCTTTTTGTGAATTGATTTAACTCTTCTTGCATTGCTATTACCTAGTTTTGATCTTTAATTGCTTCTTTAATGTTCTTGGGTTCTATGTGTGACACAAAGGCAAAGAAAGTATTATGGTTTTGGGCTTGGGATCTCGTGAGTCTTTGATTTAAGTCTCCTATAACTTGAGTTATTAGATGGTTCCTATTTTCTTTAATTTCATTTTCATTACTTGTGGTTTTGTTATCTATTATTGGATGGTTCCTATTTTCTTTAATTTCATTTTCATTACTTGTGGTTTTGTTATCTATTATTAGGCTTCTTCTACTAATTTGTTATCATCTACTAGGGGTTGAGTCTTAGGAGGTAGTGGAGATTCATCAAATGTGACATTAAGGGATTCCTCCACAACCATAGTGGATTTGTTTAAGACTCTATAGGCTTTACTATTCAAGGAGTATCCTAAGAAGACACCCTCATATGCTTTAAGATCAAATTTTGTCAAGTAATCTTTGGTATTAAGGATAAATCATTTACTACCAAATACCTTAAGATGTCCTAAGGATGGTTTTCTACCTTTGATGATTTCATAGGGTGTTTTATTTAGCATTGGTCTAATCAAGAGTCTATTTAGGATGTATGTAGCCGTTGAGACCGCATCACACCAAAACTTTTGTGGAATGGATTGTTCATTTAGCATTGTCCTACTCATTTCTTGTAAAGTCCTATTTTTCCTTTCAACAACCCCGTTTGATTAGGGAGTGCGAGGAGCCGAAAAGTTATGAGAAACTCCAAATTTTTCACAAAATGCTCCAAATTGCGCCTCATTGTCAAATTCTCTTCCATGGTCGGTACGAATTGAAATGATCGTACAACCAAATTGTTTTTGAATTTTCTTGCCAAGAGTTTTGAATTTGTCAAAAGCTTCATTTTTTGTTTTCAAAAATAGTGTCCATGTATATCTAGAAAAGTCATCTACAACAACTAGTGTGTAGAAGTTTCCCCCATAACTTTGAATTGACAAAGGGCCAAAAATATCCATATGCAATAGTTCAAGACATCTCTTTGTAGTTATAGCATTTTTAGATTTATGAGATGAATGCACTTGTTTTCCTATTTTACATGCATCACAAAAATGATTATCGAATTTAATATTTGGTAAGTCTCTAACAAGCTCATTTCTAGTCAACGTTTGTAATAGTCTCATGTTAGCATGTCCTAGTCTTCTATGCCACAATGTTGAATTATCAATTATAGATGCAAGACATATTTGTGTGTTAGGATTATCACCAAGTCTACATGTATAGAGTCCATTTCTCAAAACACCTTTTACTAAAACTTTATCATCTTTGCATATCAAGCTTTCATGTTTAGAGAATTTAACATTTAGATCTTTATCACATAGTTGACCAATACTTATTAAATTGTAAGCTAAACCACTAACATGCTCAACATTCAAGAATTTGATATTTTCATGAAGAATGTTACCTTTACCAACCACCTTTCCTCTTAGATTGCTTCCAAACACAACATGTCCTCCATCATACTCCTTGTATGAAGTGAAGAGTTCTTTATTACCGGTCATGTGTTTTGAACAACCACTATCAAGAATCCATTCATGAGACATACTCTCACTTTTATTGCAACCCTACACATATGAAGTTTTCATTCAAGATTTTGGTACCCAATGTTTCATGGGTCCTGGATGGTTAGCATCAAAAAACTCCTATTCTAATCCATCCTTGTGTGATTTTAAAACCTTTATGATACCATGTGTTCTTAGGGTTTATAGGTTGAGAGTATTTTGGTTTTTGAATCACATTTGATTTGGGTTTCTTGAATCCAAGTCCATGCTTTGTAGTTGGACTATAAAACTTTCTCATTAACTCATTACTTGCAACCTTTGGCATACAAGTCGAAGAGCTAGAGACAATGTTCACATTTTTGTTCCTTTGAAAATTCCAGTGACCCGACGGTTGATGCACGGTATCGACTGTGGGTCGACCATGGGGGTCCTGGATTTTTTCTTTCCCCTTTTCTTTCACAAATTGGATGGTTTTCAAGTGAATGATTGGCATGTTGTTTGACTGCCCAGAGAATCCAATGCCACCCTTATCTTTTGATGATTTTTCAATTTTTACATTTCATCTAACTTTGTTGAACTATTCTCAATTTTTGACAATGTGGTTGTATCCAAGTTTTTTTTTAAACTTATTCTCCAAATCTTTTTATGCTTGTATGTGTATGAGATGCAATTTTGTTTTCTAGATCTTTTATCTTTATGATTAAGTCATCATTTTCATTTTTCAACTTGACATTTTCCTTTTTTAAACTTTTGTTCTCATTTTTTAACTCCTCATTTTTAGTAAGTATTTTTGAGCTAAAATCACATAATTTATCATATTGATGGCTATTATTATCACTATAGTAGCTAGAATCGGAATGTACCTCACTTGTCTCAAAGGCCATGAGACATTTTTCTTCTTTTGTTTCTTCATGGTTCTCATCACCACTATCACTCCATGCTCCTCCTAGGAAGGCTTTGTGATTTTCCTTTTTCTTTGAAGCTACCTTTGGGCAATCACTTATGAGATGTGAAGAGTCTCCACATCCATAGCATTCTCTAGATGATCTATTTTCTTTCTTGGCATACATGGCTTGCTTGTACTTCTTAGGATCAAATGGATCTTTCACATGCTTGCCTTTTGAAGAATCTTTTAAAGTTCCTCACCATCATGGCATACTCTTTATCATCATCACTATTTGTTTCATCACCTTCATCACTAGAGGATTCTTTGACATGTTTGGCTTTAAGTGCAATGGACTTGCTCTTTTCTTTCTTTAGCTTGGCAATCTCATCATTTTTTTGCATGATCATTTCATACACCTTGAGATTTCCTAATAGATCATCCATTTGAAGTATGTTCAAGTCCTTTGACTCCTCAATAGCCGTTACCTTTGCCCTCCATTTTGGTGAAAGAGCCCTAAGAAACTTTCTTACAATCTTTTTGTTAGAGTAAGTAGTCCCAAGTGACTTGAGACTAGTAACAATAATATTAAACTTTGCAAAAGCCTCATCAATTTTCATATCATCTAGTATTTGAAATTGTTCATATTGTTGCACAAGTAATTCAATTTTATTATCTAGAACTTGGGCATTTCCTTGATGTGTGGTGACAAGAGATTTCCAAATAGCATTTGCAGTTTCACACATAAAGACTCTTTCAAACTCTTTTGTAGGCAAAGCATAGTAAAGAAAGAGTTTTGCTTTAAATTTTTTAGAAACCATTTTCTTATCCTCTTGTCCCATTTTTCTTTAGGAAGTGGAACAAAAGCATCTTGTTTGGAATCAAAGGTTTTTGGTACATAATCCCCTTCTTCAATAATTTCCCAAAGATCAACATCTTTGGCTTTGACATAAGTCATGAATCTTTGTTTTCAATAACAAAACCCTTCTTCTTCAAGAAGTGGAGGTCTAACCATAGAATTCCCCTCTACACAGATTTGTCCCATTTTGTCAACTCAAAAAAAAATTTTGAAATTTTTTTAGAAGGTTTAAACAACTTTTTCAAAAATTATCTAGAGCAACTTGCTCTGATACTAATTGTTAGAATCTAGAGGGGAGTGAATAGGTTATATGCCCACTTTTGAAGTTTTTAACAATATTTGCAAGTAATTAAAGAGTTCAAGGAAGAAAGATATCACCAATGAAGTAGCTATGACACAATGATTTATAGTGGTTCAAGCAAGGGTTAACAACCTTGCTCTACATCCACTCCTTGGCCTTACCCACCAAGAGTTGCTCCACTAACTTCTCCCTTTGAAGGTAGAGATAAACCTTTTAAAACTTTTGTTTTTAGCTTACAAGAATTACACTTCACTCTTGCAAACAAGGCTAAGATAAACTTCACTTCACTCTAATTGGAAAGACTAGAGTTGATCCTCACTTCTATCTAATTCTATAGGCTAGAGATGATCCTCACACTATTACAAATATGTATGGAAGTAATGGAGTAATTGAACTTGAATGCTTTCACTCCTGCTTGATTCTTGATCTTGGGTTTTCAAGGAATATGAGCTCACAAGATTTTGTATGTATTCTGTGTTTTTTCAGATTGCAATAGGTGAGTAAAACCCAAGACTTGAGTTGCTTTAAATAAGGAAAAAGGTTGACGCTCAAAAAGTGTCCAGACTTACCACGGTCGATCCATGGTCGACCGTGGCATCGACCGTCGGTATGCTGGAAGATTTTGAGCCTTGTGCATATAGACGTGGGGCTTTTACCAAAACTACATACAACTCATTTTTGCCATAAAAATTCACTGAAAAGGAGTTCAAGAAAAGTTGGGTTAGTGTCATACTTCTTAAGTTTGAATTTAAACATGAAAATGGTAGTTTGGAAACCAAATGCACAAAGTATGTTGGATGTTTTCCACTTTGGGAGATTCCTTTTGCTAAATGTGGTTTTAACTTGTTTCAATGTAAGATTGTGTTTAGTATTTGCCAAAATGGGAATTTATTTGCTTTGACTTCCAAGCTTGTGATTTTTATAAAGGTTTTTTATAAAAATTATTTTGAGGAGTCTTCGACAAAATGTCTTTATAAGCTTTGCCAAAAGATTTTTATAAGCTTATAAACTTTGAATGTTTATTTGTAGGAGTCTTCAACATCGACTTCTACTTGAACTCAGATCTTGACGATTGAAGCCTGGCCATTTGATGAAGCTTATTTTGTAGACCATAGATGAGAATATATTTGATTGAATATATATATATATATATATATATATATATGTATATGTGCACATATGTTGATGTTAATACATACAATTATATAAACAAGTTGTATATTTTTGTGCAACAAAAGAGGATTTATTTATAAGCCTATTTTTCCCAACAGGGTCAAATGAGTTCTTGGTTTGATTATTAGATTTTGATGTTTTAGTTAAAGATTTTATGTTTAAATGTGTCTAAAAGGACTCAAACAACATTTGTAAGTGTTAGGATATGTTTGGGGATAGATTTATACAAATTTGAGATTAAAACTCATTTGGATGATTCAAGAGTGAGTTTGAAGATTAATTGGTGTTCTTGTTGATTTTAAGGGATAAGTGTCATTTGTGTGGTGTTAAATGATGTTAAAATGTTACTATGAACCCTTGGAAATGTTGTATTTGGATTAGGAATTGAATTGAAATGTATTGGGGTTGATTTGACCATGAAATAGGTAATTTTTGATGTTTCTGGTCTGCCGGGGCAAAGGCACGTCGTGCCTTTAGGGGCACACCCGTGCCTGGGATTCTAGCACACCCATGCCTTATGAGGCACGCCCATGTTGGCTGCACTATAGCCTAATCTTTGAAATATCATATAAAATCAACCATAACTCTCTTTAGGGCGTATGACCTGTCGTTTCAAAGATAAGAGAGTCTAGTTTCATGATATTACAATTTTATAAACTAATTTGAAAGTGGTTTTGCTCAGATAAGTATTTTTGTGTGAGGTAGTCAGGGTTTAGATACCAAACAGAGTGTGTGAAATGTTTAACATTATGTATTACCTATTGAGCTTATAATTAAGCTAACTCACAGTCATTAACATAATTGATGATATTTTAGGTACTACTTGGTTTGCTAAGTCCATGTGTCACACCCCACCTAGGCGGAAACACGGAGTGTGACGGAGAGGATCGTTATAACACATTGATTTGAGGTATAGAGAAAATTCTAATTGAACGTACCAACGCGTCATGATGTTTCCTGGACGCAAGAGGGGACTTATGCCGTGGTAAGTCACCTCACGACAATCATAGTCAAACATGAATACGACAAAATAATAAAGTAGTTTTTCCCACAACCCGAGACAAGTATACGGTGCTACAAGCCCAAAACTTATTTATACGAGTAAATCATAGTATATAAATAAGAATAGACTTTGTAGTTAATAGCTCAAGTCACACTAAGGTCATCTAGAGTCAACTAGGCTCCTTATGCGTTGTTATTAGCATTACCTAAAAATGAATACTCGAAAATGTCAACACAAAGTTGGTGAGCTTGTAGGTTTGCAAGTAAAAGTAAGTTGAGTCATGTATAGTGAGTTGTATAACAATAAACACGTAAGATATGGTACACAATAGTAGTAAAGTAATACCCGGAACCTAAGTTCACCGGGCACGAGTCATTTGTTTTTCAACGATCGCCTACCAGCTGGAGCTACTAGTTGACTATGGATAATAATGAGATAATCAATAGTTCTAACGTGAACACGGGTTCAATAGGCAATCCCGATTACAGGCACAAAAGTCATAACCCTAATACGGGTTCTATGAGTGCACACACATACCACGTATTTGTCATAAAAGAAAACATAGAAATGAGAATTGACATGGCATAAAGAATTTCTGAAAGTAATTTTGAGTGTCATTTTCCCCCAATAAAATATGTAAAAGGGGTCACCAGTACTCACCTTAGTAAATAGCTTAATCAATCGAGTCTTAGCATGCTCACAAATCTACAAACAATTAGTTCATATAGGTTATAGTCTATTCACGAGTAAAAGTCCTCTTTGTACGAACTTTGAATCATCAAGTTAAATTTGGATTCAAGATTAAGTTTTTACACTAGATTGCATAAGTGCATCCATCTCTTGGGTCTAACCCTAATTTATATATTTAAGTTTAGAAATCTTGTTCATTTTCCCCTTAAATTGTGTAGGTTAAATTCTGAAATTTTTGTTACTCTTCGTGTACTTTTACATTAATCTAAACGTCCTAATTATTTTACTAAATTTTTAGGGATGAGACCTTAATGTCTCTATTATTTTATATAAATTTTCCTAGAGTTGAATAAGATTTTTATTATTTTTAAGAAATACTTTAATTGGTGTTGGTCAGAAAATGCCTCCAGATCGCGCGACACAAAGTTTTTACTTATTTAAAATAATAAACAACTTTAATAAAATCTAAATTTTTTACAGTAACCTAAAAGCACATAAAAATTAATGCGCACAAATTTTTGTTCATTAATTCGGATTTTTGAATATTTTAAAATATTTTAAACTCTAATTGTAGAAATTCCCTAAACTTCCAGATTTGACACTTAAAAAGTTTTTACCAAATTAAAATAGAAAATAAACCCAATAAATTTTAATATTTTCTACAGTGATTATAAGCACTCTAAAGTTTCTTCATATTAAGTTTTGGCCTATAATTCGAAATATTGGATAAGTTATAACGTTTGAAACTTTGTTACCGTATAACCCTAGGATTTCCAGATTCAACAACAAAAATGTTTTTAATTAATTAAAATAATAAACCAACTTAATAAATTATAAAAATTTTACAGGACTTTTAAAACTCATTAAATACGCCCCAGATTTATTTTGAAGAATTTTAGTGATGTTTAGAATAGGTTTTAGAAATATCAAAGTTGGTAGATTAAAACTGTCAGAAAACACAGATTTGCACACCTAACCGATTTTGATTATTTGAGTGACTAAATCAACTTAGTATTGTATGAAACGAGTTGGATACGAAAATAGAATCAGAGGAATTCATTCCAGAATCAAAAATCGATTTATTTAGTTTTCTTTTCGTCGAGATATGAACTCTTGAAGTTCACTTATATTTTCTGTCTAGATTACAGTCCATTGATCTTCATGTTTTTTATTAGTTAATGTCATTCTTTGGGTTTGTCACTCACCCAAACACTTCATAATCATTACATTATGTATGCTTAGGATGTGTTTGGTGCTAATGGTGATTCATTATCCAAGATTATGGGAAAGAAACTAAGAGAAGAGGTTACATGCATGTAGAAACCGAAAACTTACCGGAAAACCCTTCGATGCGTGATCAAAGCTTGAAAGCTTTCTTGAGGCCTTGAAGAACAACTATGGAGGTGTGAGAGGGATGAAAAGCAATTGAGATAGGGAATGGAGGCTGATGAAAATCTCGATGGGTAGGGTGGCTAGGGTTTATAGAATTGTTTTAGGCATTTTGTCCCATTTCAAGCCTCGAATTAGAAGATTTGTTTATATATATATATATATATATATATTTCTTTTCTTTTTTTATATGCCGGCTGAATTTCATATTATTATTATTATTATTTAATGTTGGTATTATTTCTTTATCCTAATATTACGTTTTATGTAAATGCGTTAAACGTTTTACGTATTGATTAGGTGTTATTATGCTTACTTGATGGGTTTGTTGTCTAGAAATTATTTATAGTACTAATTCTTGTTTTGTTTCAATTATTACACATAATTTAATTTAGTGTTTTTATTTTATTGTTCTATTCAGAATTTTGTTGCACCGAAGGTACTTGTACGACTTAAATCAACACTAGGAAATTTGATCAAACTTTTGAGATTGTTTTCCTTCTATTGTTAGAATAACTATGATATTCGAGGCATTAGACATGACTAACCCTTAGTACTTAGCACTTACTAGGTTTCAAGAGTTCACTCGAGCACACAAAAAATATTAAATGACTAATGACGGTTATAGGGCGAGTCAACCAACCTGTTTTGGTGACGGATGTCGCACCATGTGTGAAACCGAGGTGAGTACCGACTTAACCATTAATCATTATGTAGTAGTTGTGGTTTTGTTGATTACCATTAGATGTGTACGAGGCATGATGATTTAAAGATTATGATTATGACCAATATTGTAATTTAATGTGTGATCATGTGTAAGCTAATTTGATTTTCTATTGGCCTATTTGGCATGAACATGAGTTAGTATTGAATAGTGGTTAGTAATTAACCAATACCCACAAAGAAAAATACTAAAAATAATTAAATTATGCTCCCAACCATAAGGAGCTAATGATACCTATATTGGTATGATATCCAATTGAATACGTGAGTATCTATAATTCAAGAACGTGTGTTTAAAGAAATACAAGAATAGATGCTCATGAAAGGTAGACTTGTACGTACTTGGTGACTCGAGGGTCCATTCCGGGTTGTAGGTTCTGCAAGACCACTGTTCCTTAACAGTTAGGGTTACTTGGCTACTTGTTGAACCCGAAGGAGCCTATGGCTCCATAATGATGCTTGGTGGACCACTACCCGCTCACCCACCAGCGCAATTGGGTGTGCTTGATTCCCTAGTTAGGATTGTTGAGTCGGATTTGCAACCCGGCAAGATACGATACTTACCGATCATGTCAGCACACCATAATGTGATAGGATAGCACTATTTGTGTTACCATGCGATATGATTTAAAGAATGTGATGCCCTATGTGCTAGATGATGCTTATGATTATGTTTGTACTTATTAGCTTTTAAAGCTAACCCCTTTCTAGTATGTATGCTTTTGCAAATGCTTACATTTGGTTGTGTCTAGGGTTGCTTTTGTGGTGCTCGGACACTTGTTGCTCCTTGATAGCTATGATGGTCGGTAGATATTGATGTTGGTAACACCTGTTTGTTAAATAAAGAAAATATTTTGATAAGACTTTTTTTGTTTTGTTTATCAAACTGATATATATGTTTGACTTTAAGTTTTAAAAAAGTAAAAGTTAACCTTGAAATCGCGGTGTTACTGTGTGTATATTTTCTTTCTCTTAAACTTGTGCACTTAAATCGTCACTAAGTTATTAGTTATCCGAACTTGGATTTCCATTTTCTTAAATATGAAACACTTTTAGTTGTTCTTTACAGCTGATAGTTTATATTGACTATCATTTTATTTTTTCTCAATGATCAGGTCGACTAAGTAGAATGGTTGTTTATTAAAATGTTATTGCTTTTGCTTGATTAGATTCACTTCTTTTTCTTAGTTCACCTGTTGACTATTTCGTGAGATGTCATGATGATATGCGCATGTTTAAGCTTTTGATGTATTTTTGTTGTTTTGTATATATTTTAAACAATTTGTATGTCTACGTTTTTTATGTATCAGTCAGAATAGTCTGGTCGTTTTATTTTGTATATACTTGCAATGTGTTTTGTATTCAATTATGTTATTTCCAAGTTTACTTTTGTATAAAGTACTTCAAAAAAATTAATTTGGTTTCTTATGTACGTATTTGGAATTTTTTTGTATATGTACAATACTTGTTTTTCTATTTAATTTTAATGCATTTCAAGTTTACTTTTCTAATAGACTAATATCCGTACATGTACGGGTCTATAAACTAGCAAAGTCTTTAGCAGTGAGATCAATTATATGGGCAATAGATGTGTTTAGAAATTTGAGTCACTTTTCAGTTCAAAATTATTATAGACTTTAATATTTGAATTTACTAAAAATGGCATCAGGTAATACATGTTCTTTCAAATTAGATTGGGTTTAGTGAATTATATTTTTATTTTTAAACTTCTATATCATATAAAGAGTCATGTCTAAGATAGACCAATCCAAATTAAACTATTATAACTCATGATTCTGTGTCTGATTATGTAACAAAAGATGTCATTTGTTTTTGCTAATAGAGTCTCATAGCTCCATTCTTTTTCTTCTTTTTTTTAATTGTCAAGAAAAGAAAAAATTGTCATGCTTTCTACCGAATCTCATAGCTCTACTCGTTTAAAATTTATTGTTTTTGATTGATTTATAATACTTTTCACGTTACAATGTTATTACTCATATGATAGTCTGTATTGAGTGTTCTACAAAATGACTCTATCTACTTCCAAATCATAATAAGTGTCCCTACATAATTTCTGTCCTTTCAATATTGCACTTCAAATGTTAACTTACCCGGTAAATTTATTAAATCAATTATCCTCTCAATCCCTAAAAAGAAATTTATGTGAATCAGAGTGTAACGTAATATCTTTTATTGGGTAAATTTATATATAGAATGACAGCTGCAGAACTAATGAATTTGATTTGCATGTAGAGATTCTACTTTATCATTATTGAAATTAATGTCTAGAATGATAGATGCAGATTAATTTGTATTTATACAAGAGACTTTTGGAGCGGTGATATGAAATATGAAAACTGGACAGTAAAAAAAGGCATGACTTGAAATTTATTTCTGCATGACTTTAACGGTTTTAAACATCATATTCTTGCTAAATTATATAAAGAAGTACCACAAAATATAAGTTTTGTTATGTATGTACTTTAAACAATTTGTTTATGACTACTTTTTATTATTTTCTATAAATATAAATAGAATAGAGTCATTTAATTATCCAATATTTCTTTAATTATTTCAATTTGATACACATGTTATTGAGACAAAGTTCATCTATGGCAAGAATGTTTGTGCTACTATGTATATTTCTAGAATGAAAATGATTCAAATATTTCAGTTAAGTTCCCCTAAAGACATTTTAAATTTATAGAAAATGCCCATTTCATGATGCATGTAAATTTAAAAATTAGAGATGAAAATGAACCAAGGAAAGAGAAATTAAAACAACCATATCTCTTTATTCTATTCTAGCTATAAGATCATTATTTTATTATTGAGTTGAAATCTTTTGAAATCTAGTATCTTTGCTTTATTTGAAGATAACAAGGAAACATTTAATTTCATAGTTACGTATTTGAAAGTTTTTGTGTATGTATACTTCTAACATTTTCTATTTGATTTTAATATATCTCAAGTTTACTTTCGTAATACCCGTGTGTACACGGGTCTATAAACTAGTTGCAAAATTAGTTTAGTTGTGGAATCGCAAATTCAATTGTGGCTAAAATTGCGAATTAGGCTTCGAAGCGCAAACCACAAATTGGACTAAGCTTTGTAATGCAAATTATAGCATTTTTCTCAAATCGCAAAATGTCAATTTTGTGGGAATGACAAATCAAGTATACTTATAGAATTGCAAACAATAAGTTAAGCTGAATCGCAAATTGGGCCTCTAGGCCCAATCACAAATTGAGGGTTAAAAGTAGGAATCGCAAATTACTATAGGATTTACTACAATCGCAAATTTAGATGAGCATTCAACCTAAAACATTAGTACTAGCAAGTTTATGAGTTAGAACTTAGTGTTAACTTGGTAGAACTGTGTTGTAGCTTCTCGCTAATATCATGTAACTAGTTACCAAAGAACTGTTGTTTATGAGTTATGACTAACTTAGTCCTTATACTAAGATGACTGTTCATGTGTGATGATGTACTATGATACGTGTTGTGTTATTTATGTGTAGCTGTGCGCTAGTTATTTATATGCAGTTGGACACTTACCCGCGTGTGTGGTGATAATTGTTAGAACTATATTTGTGTTTATGATCTAGATACAATTTAGTGTTTTTATGGTTAATTTTGTACTTAGTATAAATAGTATCATTAGCCTTCTATCAATGTAACCTTTGACATATATTGAAATAGAATACACACACTTAAAGGTGTTTCTACATATTCTCTCATCTTGATTTCTACTTGTACTCGTTATTTTCTCTACAATTGGAATGAGAGCCTAATCTTTTCTAAGATAAGGTTCTTGATTGAAGAATTCGAGAGAAAACAACAACAATTCTAAGCAAATTATCGGATTTGAAGGTTTTTGTCGACTTTTGGGTGAATTCTGATTTCTATCATTTCGACACTGAAAATGGAGGATTAGTAGCCTATTAGACTCGCAATCAACATTGGAGTAAGTCTGTGTAAGTCCGTGATCGATTATTACAACAGTTTGTACTGAATAAATTTTTGTATTTTTCGGTTTTGATCAAATTTTGATCGAAAATGTATTCTAGAGGTTGATTTTGGTTGTAAAGTTGATTTTAAACTGTAATTCGCTTGTCTACGAACCGTGTGGAAGAAGAAATTCACGAATTTGATTAAGATTCAAAGGAATTTGAAGTTTTGAAGTTGGCGGGTTCAACTGTGCAAGAACTATCGGATTTCATTGCAAGAACTATCGGATTTATCCGAAGGTTTTATCGGATTCCGACATTTTTCAAAGTGTCGTTTTTTGACATTCGGAATTGGGGTTACGGATTTAGAATTACAAAGGTTTTGATTACTCAAAGGTTTTGTGTTGCAGATTTGAAGTTGCGGATTTGGAATTGTTAGAGTGTTTTTGGCTACTATCGGATTACAAGGGTTGGTTGCAATCGGATTTGGTTACTCGGATTTGAGTATCGGATTTATGTTCCGGATTCACATCAAACGGATTTCCAAGTATCGGAATTTGGAAAGTCTCGGATTTGATTATTCAAGGATTTTCAAGACCAGTCGGATTTCCACATTAATCGGATTTGAATCAAGGTGATTTCTCAATTCTCTCAGATTTCAAAACATCAGATTTTAAAGTTCGGATTTCTCAATTGTCGGAATTTGAATCTATCAGATTTCAAATTCAATCAGATTACAAGTTCACATATTTGAAGTCTCGGATTTTGGAGATTTGATTTTTATCGGATTTATAACAAAGTATCGGATTTCAAGGATTTGAAGTCAATTCATAGTATCGGATTTGTGGTAATACAAGGATTCTTCAATCAACATTTACAAAGAAAAGATCTTGAAGCAGTAATTAGTACATACAGTGAAACCCTTTCATTTGGTTCAGACACTAAGTCACATGTCTTGTATAGGGGAGAGTACCATGTCTGGAAAGGTCGTTTCATGGATTTTATTGATAACAACGAGCAATATGGTGAGGAGATGAAGAAAAGTATACTAGAAGGTAATGGTATCTTCAGAATTGATCAAGAAGCAAACCCTCACCATAATCCACCATGGGATGAAATCCACAGGGAAAAGCTTCCATCTGAATATACAGCTAAAGAAAAGCACAGAGCCACAGCAGATCGAAAAGCAAAATACTATCTAAAACATGGTCTTTCTTCAGAATTCTACATTAAAGTGAATGGCCTGAACACTGCTAAGGAGATATGGGATGAGATAAAGAGCCAGATGGAAGGCACTGAGTCTGGGGTCTGGATCAAAGAGACTACACTGGTTAACTCTTTTGACCATTGCAAAGCTAGAGATGGGGAAGCGCTTATTGAAATGTACAGTCGCTACTGTAAATTGCTCAATGACCTTAGAAACCAGAAACTTGATGATTACTCTAATCTCACAAAGAATACAAGGTTTCTAAACTCTCCAGGGACTGAATGGAGATCCCAAGTGGCTATCTACAGACAGATGAACCAAAAGAACCTCAACAAAGTTACTCACCATATGATTTTTGAGGAACTAAACCAATATCCGGATGATGATTGTCTGGGGACACAAAAAGAAACTGTAGATCACTGCCCTTGGTGGTTAATGAGAAAATGGTAAAGAGCTCAACAAAATCTGTCAAGATTAAACAACTTTAAGAGACAGAATCTTTAGATTCGGAGGAAGAGAGTGTCGTTGACAATGAGAAAATTATGGAGGCTATGGCCTATTTAACTAACATGATGCAAAACAAGTTTCTGAAGAACAAAACGAACAACAGGCAAAGGTTCACTTCTGGTTCTAGAAGAAGAGATGACCAATTCCAAAAGAAGGATGGTCAGAGGCTTGAAAGGAGGTATGAACGCAAAGTAGAAACTGCCCAGGAACGCAAGTGCTACAACTGTGGCAGCACTGGGCATTTCATTAAAGAGTGCAAAAAGCGCAAGGTCAAGGACTCCAAGTACTACAAGACTAAACTCAACCTCATTAAGCAAGGAAACAGTGGGAGGGCATTACTTGCTGAAGAGGATCAATTCCTTTCTGACAGTGACAACAGTGATGAAGATCCTAATGTCTATGCCCAGTTTGTTTTGATGGCTGAGGTAGAAGATTGTGAGTTCGAGGAAGCAGATGGGGAAAGCGAAGATGAAATAGTGGGCTCTGACTCAGGATTCATGGCTAAATTTGATGAGTCAGATATTGAAAGTGAGTATGAATAAGAAGAAGAGATTGAAGTTGAGGTTGCTAATGAAGGCACCAACCCATCTGATCAACAAGAAAATGTAGAGAAGGTATTGAATGATGATTCTGAATTTCCTATTGAGTATATACTAACTCTTATGCAACAGGTGGAGATCTTAACTTCACAGAATCAATCACTCACGAACAAGAACTAGAAGCCGCATGAAAAGAATTTAAGTCTAAAAATGGAACGAGTAACAAAAAGTGAAGTCAAACTAACAACTCAATCCTCAAAAATAGAACAACTTCAACAAGAAATAACAGACAAAGAAAATGCACTCAACAAGTTACAAAAAGAAACAAAATTAAAAGTGCATGACTTAAATGCAGCAAAACTGTCTGCAGAAATAAATCTTAACTTAATTATGAAAGTGAAAAAGAACCTCGATGAAAAAGTTCAACATCTCGAGGAAAGAGTTAAGAAGCAAGTCACTACTCGTCACAGTATCTTCAAAAACCTTGAACCAAACGTGAAGAATAGATATAAAGGTTTAGGGTATGACGAAAACAATGTTTTCACAAGGATTAATTGCACACAATTGTACCAACTTGAAAGAATGAATCAAGGTTGGACATCCAAGATGGTGTTTGTGGGAGAGGAAGAAATCAAACAGGAAGAAGAACCAAAAAGAAAAACACAACCAAAATGCAAAATTCACTTAATTATGATGTACTAAACGCGTCATACGCATATGGTGAAAAGAGTGGTGGTTGTCCTTCTGAAGAATGCTTCATTCCCATCCCACCTGAAGGGAAGAAAGTTGTTGAAAAAGGAAACAATGGAACTACAAGAGTTTATATTCCACATATAGAACTGCAGAGAAGGCAGGAATTGCTTGAGGTAGCATTCATCAATCAGAAAATTCAATTTGAAGTGAAAAATTGTGTACTAAAAGAAACAATCTTCAATCTGAACAAGAAATTAAATTCCGGTGCATCTGAAATTAAGATTGACATAACTGAAGAAAAAGTTAACAATTCTGATATTGCACAATACCTAATTCCTCAATTTATTTCAAATGGAATTGAGAGAAGAATGGTTGAAGAGAAAGTGGAACGCTTGCTAGATAGATTGGATAGATATGAGGATATTGTGTATCCTGAGTGTCCAAAGGCGTGTAGGGAATTTATGTCACATAAATGCAATAAATTCTGTGATCCCAACAGTGTTATCATCATCGAAAACAAAGCAAATTCCTAAAATGCCGAAAATCAAAAAATCAACAACTGTGCATGATTCAAAGAATGTTAAACCACTTCATGTCTCTAACAAAACTTCTTCTTCTGAATTAAAATCAGATCGGTCAAAAGGGAAAGAAGTTTCAAGCAAAATAGTGAAGAAGTCAATCACCAAAGGTGTGAAGAATGGAGAGACAACAAAGGCTCCAATGAAGTAGGTTCCAACGGATGAGTTGAAAGAAAAAGAGAAAAAGAAAGTGCATGTAATCAATTCAGTTTCCAAGAAAACAGTAAACCATTTTGTAATATTCATAAATCATACTGCAATAAGAATTGTGAGTCACTTTTTTCTTGGAAAGTCAAAACTGAAAACTCAAAAGCAAAAATAACTAATAACAAGATGAGTTGTGCTGGAGTTGGCTGTCCTGAAGGACACTCTGAGTTCAAGTGTGAGTATCATCAAAATAAAATGAAAAGAGGATTAAAATCGAACAGAAACTGGAAGAATCCCAATGATGATAAAATTTTGTTTTGGTTTGTAAACAAGAATGGATTAATAATTCACCAATGGATTCACAAACATCAAAGACGTGGATTGTTGAAAAGGTATGCCAACAGAAAGATACCAGTCCGGCCAGGATAGTGGAGAGAACATCTGAATATAATGAATGAAAATCAAAAACCTACACCAACTCCATCAAATCATAACAAATTCACATCAATTAAACAAGTTCAACAGAAAGTTGCTTCATATTCATCGATTATACCAAATTCAAAGAAGAACCAAAAACAAATGATGAATACAAATTTGTCATACCAACCTAAAGTGAAAAGCACGTATGTTGAGAAACCCAAACAGTTTTCACCGGTTGTCAAATCAACTCAGTCACAGAATAAAAGAAAATCTTCAACTGAGAAATGGATAATAAAGAAAGTGGTTACCAAAGAAAGTTTGAATCTTGTTAAAACATCTGAAGCATATAACATAAAAGATCAAACGAGTTTCTTTTCCATGTACAGAAGGATCATCTTTGGTACATGGACTCTGGCTGCACAAAACACATGACGGGCAACAAAGGTCTTCTCAAACACTTTGTAAGCAAGTACACAGGAAATGTAAAGTTTGGGAATGACCAAGTTTCACCGATTCTAGGCCATGGGGTAATAGAAACTGGTAATCTGAAGATAGAAAAGGTGTCCTATGTGGAAGGCTTACGCCATAATCTGTTTAGTATAGAATAATTCTGCAATAAAGGAATGGAGGTCGTTTTCAAGAAAAGCTCATGTTCGTTAAGAACAGAAGATGGAGTAGAAATTTTGGGTGGCAACAGAAAATCAAATTTGTATACAATTGACTTGTCTGAGAAAGGTTCCGGCTCACCAGTATGCCTACTATCAAAAGCATCATCAGATCTAAACTGGTCATGGCATCGCAAGTTGTCGCATTTAAATTTCAAAAATATAAACAAGCTGGTGAATGGTAATTTGGTCAGAGGTCTGCCGAAGCTCAAATTTGAAAATGATCATCTGTGTAAGGACTGCGAAGCGGGAAAAATGAAGAGAGTACCACATAAAGTGAGTCATATATCTTCAACTACCGCGCCTTTACAGCCGATCCATATGGACCTCTGTGGACGAATGAAAGTCCTGTCCAGAAACGCGAAGAGATACATTCTGGTAATGGTGGATGATTATTATCGGTACACATGGGTCCGGTTTGTGAGTCACAAGAGTGAAGTACCACAACAAGTGATTCTATTTCTAAAGAAACACAAGACTCAGAACGGACAACCGGTGAAGAGTATTCGAACTGACAATGGGACAGAGTTCAAAAACAGAACATTAGACTCTTACTTGGACTCTCATGGAATTACTCATCAGTTCTCGGCAGCATATACTCCGGAACAGAATGGAGTAGTTGAAAGTAAAAACAGAACATTGGTTGAAGCTGCCAGAACAATGTTACAATACTCGAAGCTATCATCATCCTATTGGGCTGAAGCCGTGAACACTGCATGCTACACCCAAAACAGATCCTTAATACATCATCGCTTCAATAAAAATCCATACGAATTATGTAATGGAGTAGTACCTAATATCAAATACTTTCATGTATTTGGTAATAGGTGCTTTGTGCTGAATGAATTGAACAAACTGTCAAAGTTTGATTCGAAAGCTGACGAAGGAGTCTTTTTAGGTTACTCAATGGATAAAAAGGCGTTTAGAATTCTGAATCGGAGAACTAACATGATTTTCGAAAGCATGAATGTTACGTTTGACGATTTGGTAAATCTAAATTCTTTACGAGTAAACCTAGCTCATCTAAAGATTCAATTTTTAAAATTAACAAAACAGATGAGTCATTGAGTCATGCAGAAGATATAAGCTTGGATTTTATGTTTGATTTCATTATAAAGAATGATAACACATCTACTGTTTTGCAGGATATACAGCAAGAGTCTGAGTCAATAACTAAGCCACCTAGTGTATCTACAGTTCAACAGATTACAGATTCTGACAACTCGGAGTTTGAAGCTACAAATATCCCTGCAACCGAACAAAGTCCAAGATACGATCCATTAGCAGAAGATATTAATTCAAACGACCTTCAAAATCTTAATGACTACATTCAGGTTCAATCTCCCGAACCTGTTTGGCTGAAGAGTCATCCGGAAACACAAATTATAGGAAGTTTGAACTCTGGTGTTCAAACTAGATCTGCTACAGCTAATATATGTCAACACTCAAGCTTTTTAAGCATGGTCGAATCCACAAGAGTGTCGGAAGCTCTAGCTGATCCTGATTGGATTATAGCTATGCAAGAAGAGCTAAACCAGTTTGACCGACTCAAAGTTTGGAGACTAGTTCGGCGCCCAGAAGGAAAATCAATTGTCGGAATGAAGTGGGTGTTTAAAAACAAAAAAGGATTCTGAAGGTGTGGTAGTTAGGAATAAGGCAAGGCTAGTGGCTAAGGGGTATAATCAACAGGAAGGGATTGATTATGATGAGACCTTCTCCCCTGTAGCAAGGATAAAAGCAATTCGAATTTTCCTAGCCTATGCCTCCTACAGAAACTTCACGGTTTATCAAATGGATGTCGAGACTGCCTTCCTCAATGGCAAACTGAAAGAGGAAGTGTACGTCAGTCAACCTGAAGGTTTTGTAGATCCTAAAAGACCCAATGACGTCCACATTTTGGACAAAGCTCTATATGGTTTAAAACAAGCCCCGAGAGCTTGGTACGATGAGCTGTCAGAACATCTACTAAACGAAGCATACGTCAAAGGGAAAATGGATACCACACTATTTTAAAAGGAAATTGGAAATGATTATGTATTGGTACAAATATATGTCGATGACATAATATTTGGCTCTACGAAACCTAAGTATGGCAATGAATTTTCTAACACTATGAAAAAGATATTTGAAATGAGCATGATGGGGGAAGTTAATTTTTTCCTCGGATTGCAAATTAAAAAATTCATCCATGGAATATTTATAAATCAAGCTAAGTATATCAAAGATCTGTTAAAGAGATTTGATATGACTGGTTGTTTATCAATAACAACACCCATGGCTTCAAAAACCAACCTATTTGCTGATCCGGAAGGAAAAGAAGTAAATTTGAAAACATATAGAGGGATGATAGGTTCATTGCTATATTTAATAGCTAGTAGGCCGGATATTATGTATTCTACATGCCTTTGTGCCAGATTCCAAGCAAATCCCAAAGAATCACATCTTCTGGCGGTAAAACGCATACTTAGATATCTTAAGGGTACCCCAGATCTAGGTTTGTGGTATCCTAGGGATTCGGGGTTTGAGCTAATTTCCTATTCTGATGTAGATTATGCTGGATGCATGCTAGATCGAAAGAGCACATCTGGGAGTGCACACTTTTTGGGAGACAGACTGGTCTGGTGGGGGTCCAAGAAGCAAAATTGTGTTTCATCATCAACGGCTGAGGCAGAATACATTGCTGCTGCCAGCTGCTGTTCACAATGCCTTTGGATTCGGACTCAGTTTTCCGACTTTGGTCTGGTATATAACAAAATCCCTTTAATGTGTGATTCTCAAATTGCCATTGCAATTACATGCAATCCGGTACATCACTCGAAAACGAAACATATAGACATCAGATTTAAAATATGTTTAAACAGATAATCAACTTGCTGATATTTTCACCAAAGCCTTAGACGAATATCATTTTAATGCTTTAGTGTCAAGATTAGGAATGTTGAATTTGACAGTTTAACATAACATTCTGAATCAACAGATCTTACATGGTATGTGTTAGTTGTGCAAGTCAAATTCAGTCAAAGGATAGACAAATCAAATACAAGTTATGAATCACTGAGGTTTCATACTTGTAGGGGGAGAAAACAAATCAGGTTTTGTATATATTAAATGAAAAATCAAAAACATTTACAAAACAAACAAAATTCAAAAATATTTTTTTCTTCATCTCAAATTGTTGTACATCTGTGCATGATTTGAGGCAGAGTTTTATTTTTGTTTTTGAATTAAATTTGTCAAATTTTGAAAATTTCATCTTCATAATCAAAAAATTATTTTTTAAGATGAAATATGAAGTTTAGGGGGAGTGAAATGATTTGAAAAATCAAAATTTTGATGTAAAGTGTTTAAAATTTGGAAAAGTTGTCGGATTAAGTCAAAATCCGCTACTTTTATCGGATTCCAATACTTTTGTCGGATTCTGATACTTTTATCGGATTTAGACAAACCGCATGTCCTGTGTTGGTTTTTGTGGGTTTCGAATTCTGGTGGATCGGATTTTTAGCTATTCGGATTTCATGGGTCGGATTTCCTATAAAAGGGAAAATCCGATTCCATTATCGGTTTTCCACACATTTCGAAGAATCCGAGTGTTCAAAGAAATCAAAATTTTCGAAGTGTTCGATTGTGCAAACAGGTTACAGATACTTGATCGTATTTGTTTCTTGATTCTAAAGGTATAATTCTTTTTTGATTTCATCAACATTTACATGATTTTTAATCAAATTCTTTGACTCAAAAACCCTCAAAACGTTCGATGTCTAAATCCATGAAATCAAGTGTGTTGTTAACCTTGTTAGACTCGGTTTTGGTTATATATTAGTGGGTTGTCTTTCAATTTCAAAGTAATCGATCTTTGAGTTGTGTATTTCTTGGATTTTCATCTGTCGGTTTTCAAAAGGTTGATCGGAAACTTTAAACGTAACGATGAAGGTTTTTAGTTGTTAATTGTGTTGTTTGAATCAAAAGGAGTTCTTAGTTTAGGGTGAATTGCATAAATGTTTTGAGTATTAAGTGTTAAGTGATTGAAATGAGTGTTTTTGAAAGAATCGGATTGTCGAAAAACTTTGGTGTGTTCAAGTGCATGAACTGTCGGATTTCATATAAATCCGAAAGTTTATCGGATTTCATGATCAATCAGATTTTGTGAAAAATCCGAGTGTTTGATAAAAATGGGAACTTTGTCGGAATTAAAACAAACGGATTTCAAAGTTGTCGGATTTCATGTAAATCCGAGTGTTTGTCGGATTTCTAATCATTATCGGATTTTCAAAATACCGGATTTCAACTTGTTGGATTTTGAAAATGTCGGATTTCAAGTAAATGACTTTTTGGATTTGCAATACTTGTCGGTTTTGAGAATATCGGATTTTGGGATTTAAATGACTATCGGATTTTGAAGTAAAATGAATGTCGTTTTTTCAAATTCATCGGATTTTGAAAAACATGAGTGTCGGTTTTTAAACTTCCATCAGATTTTAAAAGACATAAGTGTCGGAATTTCATTATTATCGGATTTTGGAAGAAAAAGGGTTTCGGATTTTGCCTAAATCATATGTATCGGATTTCTAAGTGTCGGATTTTGCCAACACTTAGGAATTTTCAAAAAAAATTCAAAATTTTGAATTTTGTACTAACTGTTTATCTTACAGATGGCGCAAATTCATTCCAATACCCTTTACCCCCAAGCCAATTACCTTCCAAACCAACTCAATAACGCCTACTTCCTACCCGATGTAATCAAGATTGAATACCCAATCATCACGGAACTCATAACTTCCCATCCTTTAAACCATGTTTTCACTTTCAACCCTACTAAATCTATACCTCATGTTCCAGAGGTGTATGTACAACAACTGTGGAGTTCTCTTTCTTTAACTGAAAGCGCAGAAGGTCTTCCGGTTCTTGCCGGCCAAATTGAACAAGTAGAATTTGAAATGGGCCTGGAAAGTATATGCAAAATTCTTAGATTACCCAAGACAAACACTTACCCAACCAAAGCTGATTTTGATCCCATACCAACCGATAAACAAATCCTAGCACATGTGATAGACCTCGGATGGAGGGGAGATAAACTGACGGGGATGTCCAAATTCAAACGTTCAGGACTGTTCCCCAGTGGCAAACTCTTTACGCGATTATAATGAGATGTCTAACAAGCGTAACTAAAGGAATAAACGGTGCCAATGCTTTTGCATTTTGGTTGGAATGGCTAAACACTTGCATTTTGACTATGCAGAGTTGATATTTATTGAGATAGCCAAGGTGGTCAGGGAGAAAGTGATGCCCGGAAAAAGATGAAATTTGTTACCGTTTCTACCATTTCTTTCAATGATAATTCAACGGGTGATGGCCAGTGATACTGATATCTCGAGGCGTGATGATGAGCCACCGGTGCAAATTCAGATGATGATCAAATTGTACAAAATCCCGGTGATGCCTGATATTCAACCATCTGGTGATTTTATTGGATCTAGAAAGTTCAGTTGCCCAGGAGTATGTGAGAGTTAATAATATTGTTCTTATGGATCGACAAGAGCCTGTTGATCCTACCCTAAGAACGTTAGGATCCTCGAGAGTTAGTGAAATTAGGAGTCAGTCTTCTATGGGAGAAGCTGACGGGGGAGAGCAAAGTGGAAAAATAAATGAGAGGGGTGGAGAAGAAGGTGAAGGTGTAAGTGAGTTTAGAGAGGGAGTTGCTCTGGACACGTTTGAAAGTGAAACTGATTCGTTTCAAAAACCTTTTGAGAAAATGTTTCCTCGTGAACAAATAGAGGAGGAGTTGGGTCCTGATGGTCAAAAAGTACATCCTAGTTTACCTGAATATGACCAAATGATGGACTTTTCGGATGTTGATACTCAACTGTTGTATGATGATATAAGCGTGCTTAACATAGAAGAAGATGCTTAGCGGCAAAAACAAAGTGAGGGAGTGAGTGGTGTAAGAAAAGAAAATGTGAGTGCTGAGATTCCCCCAGCCATTCTAAGCCGGGACACCACATCCACTGTCGGGTTTATACCTTGCATTGGAAAAGACTCTAGCTTCCCACCAGAGCATGCACAAACCCCTCCAAGCCACTCAGTATTCTCTCAAAAGGATACTGTTTCATTCACGGAGATCAAGCACATAAACTAACGGTTCCTCATTTGGAGGAAACTATTATTGAAACAAGTGGCATTCCTTTCCAAGCCATGTCTGTCGTGTCTGCGCACATTGATAACTATCAACAAATTGTTGATTTCCTTTCTAAATATAGGAACACACTTGAGGCACTAACTGGTTTGTTCAAAGACGGACCAGTTGGAACTACTATAGGTGAAGCCTTAACAGGCCATTTCCGAGGATTAGTGGGAAATCCTACCACAGCCAACGTCAATCCAGCTGTGAAAGTGGGTGGTCCTTCATCTTCTGAATTCGTTTCTGGAGGTGTTGGAACCTCAACAGGTAATCTAAGTTATCCTGGTGTTACCCAATCTGAATCTGAATCGGCTAAGGAATTTGTTTCCAAGGCTGATTTTGATGCTGCTATTGAGCACCTGCATGTACGTATCGATGATATCCAAAGATTACAACTTGACAGACTAACCAGAATTGAAAAGAATTTGGATGACTTGGTTGAAAAGAGAGATATTGAATTGAAAGATAAGGTTACTGATGCCTTATCCGTGGATGAGCTGAAAAGTCTACTGATGGTAAAATTGATTGGAAAAGGTGATGGTAGTTCAGAAGATTTGGATATTCTATCGTTGTTGAGAACAGAGGTCGAGTCAACTTGCAAAACTGCTGCCGGGTCATCAAAAAGACCTAGGCATGACGATGATGACTCCGACACTGATTGTCGTGAGGGGGAGAAAAGAATAAAGACTTATTTTGATACCCCGGCTGCTCAGCGAATCGGTGTAGTTGCTGCCAGATTGGAGAAAACTTCTTTTAAACAGAAATATAAGGGCAAGCAATCCGAGATGATTAAGTTTGAGGGAACAAATGTGCAAGAGGTTGAAAATCCTTCTGAAATTATTGATGAATCTGGTCTTGAAGAGTACAATTTGGAAAGTGTGATGCAAGTACATGAGGAACTGACAGAACAGTTTCCGCCGTCTCCTAGCAAATTCAGAACAACTCCTGCAGACATCAGAAAACAACAGCAAAAAGAAAGTCAAATCAGTGAATTGTCTAAACAGTCTGAATGGAAAATCCCAAAAACTGCTCAAATAGATCCGGTTCACACTGGGTCTTCACCAAATGTGAGAAAAGTTATGTGCTGACTAGGGAGGCCCTGAAAAAGACTGTCAAAGGAGGTACCAAGATATTCCAGTGGCCTTCCTAGAAGAAAAGTTTATCAACATCTATACCGATGAAATTGAAGAGATGTTGGATATAAATCTGATGGGTGCAAAGAATGCAGAAGATGTCAAAACAAAAATGATTCTCAATTAGCACACCAGAAAGAAAGAGGAAATTAAATCCGCACACCAGATCATAAAGCTTAATTATGTTGTAATTCAGAAAGTCTTATTCAAAGATATGATCAGCTTTCTTGTCACAAGGTCAGATATGAAGAGTTATACAATTGGGCATGTGGATCTAAAATTTATAAGCCTTGGTGACGTCAACTTTCTTCAGCTGGGTATCAAAAGCTCAAGGAGTTCATCAGACACCGTTGCCAAATAGCAGAGTACACTAATCTTTAGTTGGGAGCTGAATATGATAAAGCTAAAATCAATTTGTAGAAGCCAAACACGAAGCATTCCAAGATAGACCAACTGGAGATGTATCAAGTTGTCTAGAGTTGTGATGAAGAGTTTGATGGAGATGAGGGAATTGTACTGTTCAATAGTAAAGGAGAAAAGTTCTTCCCGGGGTTCAAAGAAATCAATGCTTATTCAGATGGATATTTAAGAGTTTGGACCATTAAAATCAAAGAATATAGTATGAGTCTGAAGGAAGAAGTTGATCAAGCGCCCACAGTTAGACTTACAGAAGCTATCAAACAATTTGATGCCAGACGCGACGAACGAAAGATGATAAGACATTGGCAGAGAAAGATTGGGCAGAGAAATACAAGCTAGACATAAACAAGGGGGAGAATGTTAGAACTATATTTGTGTTTATGATCTAGATACAATTTAGTGTTTTTATGGTTAATTTTGGACTTAGTATAAATAGTATCATTAGCCTTCTATCAATGTAACGTTTGACATATATTGAAATAGAATACACACACTTAAAGTTGTTTCTACATATTCTCTCATCTTGATTTCTACTTGTACTCGTTATTTGCTCTACGATAATTGATGTTGATATTATGTACTTGTCACTAATATTTGCTATCTAGTATAATGTGCAGATACCGTGTTAGCTCACTAAGCTTTATGCTTACCCGTGTGTAATTAATGTTTTCGGGACCATCTCGAGCACACAAGGGCAAAACTCCGTCGTGACAGAAGAAACTTCCACAACAAATTAATTACTTTGATATTTTAATTGGAGCAATGTTTTATCTTTTTTACCGTAAGTCCCGTGTGTTGGGCAGGTGACGGTTAAGATACATTTTTGAATATTTACCGAATTTGAGTTTTAATGAATTAATGGGATTATTAATTTATTATTATAAAAAATATTTGGGGCGTTACAAGTTTAATAGGGGAGTCATCTCTTAGTTATCGGGTGATGTTGCCCATGATAGATGTAGAATTACCCGAAAGAGTAGAAGAATTAGGGGAACTAACAACATTAGTAAAGGATTGAACTCTTGGAGGCACAATATATTCTTTATAGAAATGTTCAAATAAGAAATCTAAGTCTTTGTGAGCGGAGTGGGACTCTGAAAAATTTATTTGAGGGAGTGGCTTGGGATTTGGTAGCCAAGATCCCAGTAACTGCAGGTTCTGAACTCTCGTGTTTAGAAACTTCCTCTTGATTTTCATCAAATATCACATTGACACTTTCAACAATTTTTCTTGTGGTTCCGTTGATGTCAGCAGCCAGTCTTTGGGTCAAAAAATTTTAAATTGTCATTATCATTCTTCATGAAACACCTGTAGCCAAAAACATGAAAGTATTTGACATTAGGAGGCCGAAGATTTGTTAAACCGAGTATGATGATGGATCTGTTCTATGTATATCATGTAGTGCTTCAACCCAAAATGAAAGAGGGAGCTTTGACGAGATGCTTCAACCAAAGTCCTATTCTTCTAGGCAACAATCTTTTATCGGTGTATTATCCTATTTTTTAAACTAAAGCATTGCAACGAAATCGAATATACTATTAGTGAAGCTGATTTTGATAATCTTGAGCAGCAGGACTTAGTAGATATGTATGAAATATACTGAAGAAATTCAATTGTGTAACACCGCTTCCGAAAACAGAGAATTTACCGAAAATTCAAACTTTTAATCCGTGTGGATTCATTTTCAAAATTATGATCAACAATTTAGCAGCGGAATTTCATTTCAAAAGTTACTATAGTTAATTACATCACATTGTTCTTGTAAAACAACCACCGGTGTTACCTAACATTGGGAAACCGACAATAAATATCACATTACATCATATAATAAAGTGTTCCAACCCACAAAGGTTTATAAACATCAAAAGCAACCCGCCTCACCAGGCCTTCTAGTCTTTACCTGAAAAGGGCAACATAGCACCATTAGCTAAACAACATAGCTAGTGAGTACTTCCTTATCATAAGCATCAATAAAGCAAGTCATGCAACATATAGATAATCAATCATCGTTATCTTATCACATTGTGGTGTGCTGACAAGATTAGTAAGAGTCATGTCTTGCAGGGTAATCAATCCCGGTTAACAACTCAGACTGGGGAATCAGACACAACCAACCGCGCTGGTGGGGGAGCATAAAGCAGTCCACCAAACATCGTTTCAGAACTAATGGCTCCTCAGAAATCCAGCTACAACCGGCTGATTTCTACTCACGTTAAGGCATGGCGTTTCCGCAGAACCTAAGATCCGGAATGCCTTCCGAATCACCGTTAAATCCCGAATTATGACCGAAGTCCTCATGGGATCCAGTTAAAACCGACTGACCTTAACCATGCCTCAGATAGTCTGCAGACAGTGCACATACATACATACATATGATCCCATAGGAATCCATCATCTTACATTTAACATCATCTAGTTAGTCATTCATGCATATCATCATATATTAACTAACCGGTTCCAATCTGGACCCGCTGGCATGCACCTAATACACACTCTACATATATTAGGCATAGCCCATTGACATCATATAAAACTTACCCTTGCATTCTTGAGCATATATGCAATAACAATTTAGACATACACAATACAATCATGTACAATTAATCAGATAGTCAACTAGCAACAAATCTCACTTCATTGAGTCTCATGAAAGCAGGTACTCACCTGAGTAACTTACAACGTATAGGTATTTTGTTTCGACTTCACTAATGCAACAAGTTCACCTAGAACATTATTACTTACGTTAATCATCTATATATACAAAGTAAGACTACTAAAGCAAACCTAGGACTCAAATCTGGACTTAGCATGAATCCGCCAAAGCTTGCGGATTTTGGGAAATCCCATAATCCTTGCGGATTTTGGGAAATCCCATAATCCTTGCGGAGTTTGGGAAGTCCGACACATACATTTTGCGGAATCCGGCCAACTAGCGGAGTCCATCGCATAAATCCAACATGCATACGGAATCCGATATTCTTGCGGATTCCGACACATACAAGGAAATCCGACAGATACGGAATCCGACACTCTAGCAGATTCCGACACATAAAAGGAAATCCGACAGGCATGCGGATTTCGACAATCCTGCGGATTCCGACAATCCTGCGGATTCTGACACCTTCATAGGTCTCGGAATCCGACACCTTGTAATTCTGAAATTCCGACACCTTCTTAAACCATTTTAAGAATTGCATACTTGTTGGTTCTATATTCAAAACACTTCAAAGCTTCATGTTCTACCCATACAACCTTCATAAACACATCAAATCCACATAAGAACACCAAACATGCAAAACCCACTTTCAAAGTAAGCTTCAATGTTCTTCAATGGTGTTCTTAAATGAGTTTGAGTTTCCAACCATAATACAACATGTATCTAACTTCAAACATGTTTAAACACAGCTTACTAACCTTTTATAAATCAACAACCGTAAGATTCTTCTTCAAATGTTCCGAGAGAGAAAGTGTGTGTGTTTTACTAGTTTCTTCTTGCAACCTTTGACTTTGTAAGTCAATAAAACTCATACATACTTATATATTTTTATCCTATCCAGAGGCAAACCGCCTCTGGACTCACTTTCCTTTTATTTCTTTCTTTTCTTTATTTTTCTTTCTTTCTAATTAATACATATATATATATATATATATTACACTTAATATATACATATATACATATACACATTTAATTCATATAACATAATACATGTTATATATATATATACAATCGTAACATCTACTCTCTTACATGCCTACATAATTAGAATATTCTCCTATTCTATTAATTACACACACGTACATACTATTTACAACTAGGCCCAAGTCGAGGATGTTAAACATTGTTAATAGCTCATAAACTCTTCGCGTTCGTTTTGAAGCAATCAACCGACATATGATGAGGCAAGCTTGTCTGTTGACAGTTATGGATATACAAATAGTCATAGAAAACAATGTTCAAAAGGTCAAAATGACTAGGTTGAATACAAGACTAGATCATCTTCAAAACATCAATGACTACACTGTTATAGAAGATCCAGAGTTTGGAGTTGTTAACATCAATGCGTTCAACAAGAAGTCTTTCCTGCGGTTTAATGAAATACAAAAGTATTTTGATGGAACATTAAATGAAAAAAGGTGTTATGTGAGAAGACGACGAACACATCAACAGATTCTTCTCCAAAAAATTGCAGCCTGAAGAATACTCAAGGATCTCTAAAGCTACTAATGCAATCGACTCGAGTTGCATAAGAATATCAAAGAATTTGAAAGAATTTTAAACATATGCAGAGCCGTCTAAAAAGTATTCGAGCCAAATAGTGAATTAAAGGTAAGTCTTTATCTACTTTTTTGTTGTGTTCTTGCTCGACCAAAAGCAACGGTCATCACTCATCATAGGGCTAAAATTAGTATTAGTTTTTGGTATTTAATTCAAATTGATCATCAAGGTTTGTTATTTTGGTGTTTATTTGAAGTTTGGGATTAAAATCATTCGATTTGGTTACGTATCGGATGAATATGTTACAACACCCGCTCTCACTCGTATGAAAAGAGATACAGGAAATCCAGCATTCAAGATTGAGAATTCCAAAGGTACTTCTTGCAAATCTTAAATCGTATGTTTTGATTAAATATAGATTAGACATTCCTCTAATGGGTCCACCACATCCGGGAGGCCCTACCTAAGGAAGACAGGTTAGAGCATGTGAGTGTTATGTGAATGACGGTGCATAGGGTGTATCGAAGAAAGTGAGACTGAGGCAGTAGATAAGGGTGACAAGATTGATGGTGCATCACAAACAGTGTTCAAAAAAGACCAACTATTAGACTTAAGGTCTTTACAGTTAAGAAAAGTGCTTCCATAGAAAAGGAGATGGCCACGAGCAAACATAAATTAGTGGCTACCTTCTCTCAGTTAAAGAAAAACAAATATTGATGGTGCTTCCCAACCTACCATATCAAACTGGGCAATCCTCATTGGTGTTGCTGCTAATTTGTTTAGCATTGTAAAATGAATAGCTTAATGATTTGTTGTTTACAAACTTATATTTATACCTGTACGGTATTTACACAAAATACCCCAAACTATGACTCATGTCATATTTAAACTAGACTTCACTAAAATATAATGAAAACAATAAATCCCCATCTAACAAACATTGAAGATAAACAATACATAACTTGCATCCGCTAAGAAAGTAAACATTATGACTCACAAAACACATTTATACATCCGCTAAGAACACACACTGATAATTGTGTTCACTAACTACTATATCAGCATGACATGACTAACAGCTTATAGTAACAAGTAAATTTGACATCACTATCATCATAGGGTGTTATTTATTTCAGAACAATTTATTTTAATCTTCATTTTACAGCACATAAAACTTAAAACAAAAAATAGATTAATATTTCTACAACTATAATTTCAAATATTACATTAACAATAAATTAGTTAAAAATTACAATAAATAAAAAATGATATATTAATAAAAGGGTCAAATATAGTTTAATCATGAAAGTTTTTTTGTTTACTTTTCGGTTTAACCATTAATTTTTTTGAATAGTTTAAGTATAATGTTTTGTTTACCTTTTACTTTAACCATTTTTACCTACTAAACCGGTAATATGTATAAACACCTCCTAAACTCCATCTCAAACACACCAAAACACCCCTAAAACTTCTCCCAAACATACCTAAGTCACCAAACACCGCCTACCGCTCTCTTTTCCCATCACTCTCTTTCTCTGCCTCTCTCTTTCTCTATCTTTATTAAGGTGAAATGGAGCTCAGGAGGTGTGAAGGTTGCCACCGCCACCATATGCAAAACACCGCCACTATAAGCATTTCAACCCCATTGGTACAAATACCACATCATATTCTCTCACCACACCACCATGGTGTGGTACACCACCCATGTTTTGTATGATAGAGTTGTTTTGCATAACATGTACGTATTTGCAGAATGATGGTGTTGTTTTCCATTTCAAGAAATCATACATGTTCGCTTTTGCGATCCACCACAAACACATGCAAACCACCTCTACTAGTCCACCTCCAATGCCACCATCG
This sequence comes from Dittrichia graveolens, assembly GCA_038502395.1. Taxonomy (NCBI): domain Eukaryota; kingdom Viridiplantae; phylum Streptophyta; class Magnoliopsida; order Asterales; family Asteraceae; genus Dittrichia; species Dittrichia graveolens. The sequence continues at coordinate 72,537,010 of JARJIL010000003.1, forward strand.
CCTCGATCTTTGTACTCTCTCCTCTCTCTTTTATCTAATTTCCGGATCTAAGGAAATTAAAAGATGGAACTGAAGATCTACCTCTCTCATCCACCATAATTGCCTCTACTGCACACCACCACCATCATAACCTTTCTCTAATGGATGGAGTGGGAACAAAAAACCTACCTCGTCATGATTTGTAGGGTGCTTAAACCTCCGTTGACTTAAAAACCCCACCTCATACTGTTGGGGTTTGTTTGTTTTTTCAAAATATATTTTAGCAATGGAAGCATGAACAATAATTTTAAACCTATTAAAACTCCCCACCAATGATCCATATGCAAGCATTAAGTAACCAAACAACAAGGGTGTTTAGAACTACAACCATTGTAGCGTGAGTAAACCATTGGTGAAGTGGTTGATCAATTAGAAGGCAAGAGAAGACATCCTCCAAGGTATCCACTATCCAATGAATCTAACACCTTGAAATGCTAGTCTCTCCAACTCTTGAAGCTCATAAGCAAGCAAGACAACAACCTTGTCTTCTTCTTTGAACTAGATGTATATTTTGAGTATGTATGAATTACCACACTTAGCCAACTTGATACACCAATACAAGAATGTAAAGAGTTGCATGCAAGACTTGCAACAATACTTGAAAAACAACAAGTAAATGTGGTGGTATGTATTACTAGCAAATGAACCATGCAAGAGTACTTAAAACATCAAGTAACAAGGCACAAGAGAGAGGCCCTCCCAAGGCCTTATTTTTTGCCAGAAATTGGAGGGATGGGGAGGCCCCCTCCTAGCTTCTCTTCTTCACTTGATCATCTAGCCCATGCTTGGTCAAGTTGCATGCAAGTAATCACTATATGGTCCCCTTTTGGATTAATGTGTGATTTTCTACTTTTATATTTTAAATGTATAAAATATAATACTAAACTTGCCATACATTGTATAAAATATATCTACATGTATTTTATACACATACTTGATTGTTACTAGTAACTCTTTACTTGTAACAAGGATATACATGCATTTATATAATTGTTACTAGTAACAGTTTACTTGTAACAAATATATTTTTATACATATATATAATCATATGTTTATATTTATGTATTTGATATGTATTATCTTATGTCAATATATAAGAGTAATATTATTATTTATGTGAGATAATAATATATAACAATACATATAAACTTATATATATATTTGATGAGTTGGAAACATATTTAAATCATATTCAAATATGTACATGGTGTCCATTGACTGTAAATGTGTGACCCTATGAGTTTATTTATTATCAATAATATCGTATTAATCTATGTCTTGTGCACCCATAGAACCAACAATTTCCCACTTTCACAAGTTACAACTTAAGCCGATATAGACAATGGTAAGAACGTCTAGCAACATCCCATTGCCCCTAATAATAAATAAAGTGTGTTGATCAACACTTTCACCAACGAAGTTAACTCACTAGCTACAAATCATTGTTATAGGTTAGTCATCAATTATCCCTTTGTTTTAACATCTCGTTGAACATGAGACATGGATCATCATCAATTCTTGTATGGTGTTCAACTTGTTTTAGGGCCTAGAGACATTATACTCCCATACTAAAGCATGATACTCCTCAAACTAGAGTCCCAATATGTGTCTCAGGTCTAAGGATACAAAGATACCACCTTTTTCTCAAGATTCGCTTATGACACAGTTCCATGAAGTGATCTTGAGACCCGATCCAATGTTTGTTCCCTAACAAACATTAGTGAATCTGGCTGCAAACCCTTTTGCCTACTTTCATCACGAATGAAAGTCAACCAACCGATTCACATTAGTCTTAATTCATAATTATTCCCATAGTTATAATTGACTATGGATGTTTTAGAATAAAGAATTATTCATGGATTTAAACATGCTAATAAAGAACACAATAAATATTAATGAAGTGATCATATCCAATATATCATTCAGATAAAATAGATATTGTCATAATTTTCCAAAATATCCAAATACTAAAATTACAATTTAAATCCAATCCCTTGCAAAGCGAAGACCTGTTGCCCTAGTATGAGACTCATGCTTAGTCAAGGCAAGAGGTTTCGTAAAAGGATCTACGAGATTCTTATCTTTATGAACTTTGTGAATACACACATCTCCTTTATCTACTATAACACCGCTTTTGAATTCAATTGCTTTAATGTCAAAACAGATTTTAGCAGCGGAAATTTTTCTTTTTAAAACAACCAAACAGTTATTTACAATGTCGTACTTTCAAAACATCCAGGTCTTACCTAGTATAGGAACCGACCATAGTATCATATTACATTACAACATATATTTACAAGTGTTCCACCTACAAGGGGCAATAAAATTCCCAAAAGCATCCCGCCTAGCAGGCCACCTAATCTTTACCTAAAAAGGGAAATCATAGCATCATTAGCTACACTAGCTAGTGAGTACATACAATCATAACAAGTCATGGGTCGTATCATAAACAGTCATTGCTAGCTTAGCACATAGCGGTGTGATGACAAGATCGGTAAGAATCGTGTCTTGCAGGGTAATCAATCCCGCTCAACAACTCAGACCGGGGAATCAGACACGACCAATCCACGCTGGTGGGGGAGCACAAGGCAGTCCACCAAGCATCGTTCATAGAGTCAAAGACTCCACAGGTAATCTAGCTACAACCGGCTGATCACCACTCACGTAAAGGCACGGTGGTTCTGCAGAACCTATGATCCAGGATGCCTCCTGAATCCCCGTGAAATCCCGAAGGATCCAGTTACAACCGACTGACCTTAACCATGCGTCAGATAGTCTGCAGACAGTTCACAAACACATATACATACATTTGATCACAAACACATATAGATAGCAGCCAAGCCTTACTCTACTAAGTCTCATGAACGTAGGCACTCACCTGAGCTGTTACTAGGCACAGGTATTCGACTTGAGTCCTCTAACCAGTTCACCTAGCACATTATACTTACATTAATCATTCATATGTGCATTCAAGACTTCACAAAACAACATTCAACTTTGGACATTACACAAATCCGCCAAAACTGTCGGATTTGGGGGAAATCTGATGGTTCTGTCGGGTTCATGAAATCCGACACTTCAAACCATTAAATCCGGAACTTCAAACCATGAAATCCAATACTTAACATTTGGATTCCAACACTTATGAATTCCAACCATGCACACAAAATCCGACACTTGCGGATACCGATACATAGAAGGAAATCCGATACTTCCATTGAAATCCGATACTTATCGGATTACGACACTTAGAATCCGAAACCAAGGAAATCCGATAGACTTGCAGATTCCATATTTAAAAGGACTACAAAAACATGAAACCCGACAGTGTTGCGGAATCTGACACTTCTATCAGATTCCGACACATCCTTCGGTTTTCATCACATTCGGATTCCACAACTTCATAGTTGCGGAATCCGACAACTTCATCAACTGTAATTCCGATAACATCATTTGATCATCTAAACAACTTCATCAACTGTAATTCCCATAACATCATTGTAATTCCAGAATAAGAACACCATTCATGCAAAAACCCACTTAGAAAGTGACTTTCCATATTCTTCAAGATGTTCTTGCATGGATTCATGTTTCTTAGCATGCTACACATGATTCTAATCTTCTAAACATATCAGAATCATGTTGCTCACCTTAAAGATCAACAACCGATTCCTTTCTTTTCTTCTTTTGGAAATCCGAACGAGAGGGTAGACAGACGAGAAAAAACTTGTGGTTTTGTGTGTGTGTTTGCTTTGCTAAATTTGACTTGGTCAACTTACCACATACATATATACTCACGTACAGCAGAGGCGGTTGCCTCATTCCTTCATCAAAGGTTTTCCTTAAATATCTATACTTGACACACACACACACGTACATACATACACATAAACACATACACATTTAATTCAACAAGTATACACAACATACTTTTTATTACAATAACTATACATACGTACATACTTAATTACAACTAGGCCCAAGTTGAGGATGTTACAAATCTACCCCCATTAAGAAGATTCCGTACTCGGAATCTACTCAGTGATAAACAGACGAGGGTACCTTGTCTTCATCTCGTCCTCAACTTCCCACGTCAGGTTTGGACCTAAGTTGTGCTTCCACTTCACAAGGACTTGTTTAATCATCTTCTTGCGTAGCTTCTTGATCTTCGTGTCAAGAATCTCAACAGGTTCTTCAACTAGTCGCTTGGAAGAGTCAGCCTTCAATTCCTGCAAAGGAATAATCTGTTCTTCCTCAACGTGGCACTTGCGTAAGTAGCACACGTTAAAGGTGCCATGAATTCCAGATAATTCAGGCGGCAGCTCTAGAGTCACCGTCTAATCATTCACTTTGCGTATAATCTTGAATGGGCCAATGAAACGTGGACTTAGCTTCCCCTTGCGCCCGAAATGAATGACGCCTTTCCAAGGAGAAACTTTTAAGAACACACGGTCACCGACTTCAAATGTAGCGGGATGACGCTTTGGATCCGCGTACATCTTTTGTCGATCCCGAGCTGCTTTTAGCTTTTCAAGAGCCACATTCACTTTATCATAAGTAATCTGGACAATTTCAGGTCCAGCGAACTGCTTCTCGCCTGGCTCAAACCAACAGGTCGGAGTGCGACATCGGCTTCCGTAAAGCATCTCGTATAGTGGCATTCCAATGCTGGAATGATATGAATTGTTGTAAGCAAATTCAATCAATTGGAGATGAGAATCCCACGATCCACCAAATTCGAGTACACAGGCACGAAGCATATCTCCTAACGTCTGTATTGCACGTTCAGATTGGCCATCAGTCTGTGGATGATAGGCAGTGCTCAAATGAACACGAGTGCCGAGTTCGCGTTGCAGACTTTGCCAAAAATTCGAGACAAACCGAGAGTCACGATCAGATACGATAGAACATGGAAGACTGTGACGTGACACAATCTCATCGATATACAACTGGGCTAAATGGGTCAGCGAAGTAGACTCGTTCGTTGTCAAGAAATGAGCACTCTTTGTTAGTCGATCAACGACAACCCAAATCATGTCATGTCCTCTGGACTTCCTCGGTAGCTTCGTCACGAAATCCATCGTGATATTCTCCCATTTCCACTCTGGAATATCCAACTGCTGCAGATTACCATAAGGTCTCTCGTGCTCCGTCTTCACTTGCGCGTAGATCTGACATCTCTCCACAAATGAAGCGATGTCTTTCTTCAGGGTTGGCCACCAGTATAGCATCTTCAGGTCGTGGTACATCTTTGTAATTCCCGGATGGACAGATAGTTTAGACTTATGGGCCTCTTGCAGAATTAGCTCACGGTTACCTCCAGCAGAAGGTACCCAAATCCTAGATTGAAAAGTCTTCAACCCACAATTATCTTCAGCAAGCTGATCCTTTAACTTCTTCATTGTCTCAGCCTTCAGATTTTCTTCTTGCAATGCAGTCTGCCGAGCTTCCTTCAGTCGAGAAATCAAATCTGAGACAATTGCAATCCTCAAAAATTTAGCTTCTGCTGTCGGTCCTTTACGGCTTAAAGCGTCCGCTACTACATTGGTCTTTCCAGGATGGTAATGGATCTCACAATCATAGTCTTTTATTAACTCCAACCAACGGCGTTGCTACATGTTGAGTTCTTTCTGAGTAAAGACGTATTGAAGACTCTTGTGATCTGTGCAAATCACACACTTTGTGCCATAAAGATATTGTCTCCACAACTTCAGTGCAAAGACAACGGCAGCTAGCTCAAGATCATGGGTTAGGTAGTTCCGCTCGTGTGATTTCAACTGCCTAGAAGTGTAGGCAATCACTTTATCACGTTGCATCAGGACACAACCCAAACCCGCGTAAGACGCATCACAATAAACCGTGAAGTCCTCCGAACCCTCAGGCAGAGTAAGGATTGGAGCTTCACATAGCAATCCTTTCAAGGTCTGGAAAGCTTCTTCTTGAGCTTCCGACCAGATAATAGCTACATCCTTGCGAGTTAGTTTGGTCAACGGACCCGCAAGCTTCGAGAAATCGCGGATAAACCGCCGATAGTAGCCAGCCAAGCCAAGGAAACTTTTAATTTCGAAAGGAGTCCGAGGAACTCCCCAATTCATCACAGCTTCCACCTTAGCTGGATCTACATTGACACCATCACGACATATAACATGGTCCAGGAAATGAACTTCCCTAAGCCAGAATTCAAACTTGGATAGCTTGGCATACAATTGTTCTAGCTTTAACGTCTCGAGAACCTGACGAAGATGAAGCTCGTGATCAGCCTCCGTCTTCGAGTAGATAAGAATATCATCAATAAACACAATCACATATCTGTCAAGAAACAGACGACAAACCCGATTCATCAGATCCATGAAGACGGCAGGGGAATTGGTTAAACCGAACGGCATAACCAGAAATTCGTAGTGACCATAACGAGTTCGGAATGTAGTCTTTGGCAGGTCTTCTTCACGAACTCGTACTTGGTGATACCCCAACCGGAGATCAATCTTAGAGAAGCATGTAGCTCCCTGCAACTGATCAAAACGATCATCTATTCGAGGAAGCGGATACTTATTCTTTACAGTTCGCTTGTTCAACTCCCTGTAATCTATGCACATTCGCATTGTTCCGTCCTTCTTCTTCACAAAAGGAACTCGAACGAATAAAACCTTTGTCTAGCAACTCCTGAATTTGAGTCATCATCTCTCTTACTTCAGAAGGAGCTAGACGATACGGAGAACGAGCCACTGGTGTAGCTCCTGGAATAAGCTCTATCTTAAATTCAACATCACGAATCGGAGGCAAACCCGGAAGTTCTTCAGGGAATACCTCAGGGTAGTCAGACACCACCCGAATATCATGAACTGGTCGCTTCTCCATCGTAGCACCAATAACATATGCCAGATAAGAGTCATAACCTTTAGCAATCGACTTTCGAGCTTTAATCATGGAGACAATGGGAATATCATAATCCCGTTGTTCTCCACGTGCAACAACATTAGATCCATCAGAAAGAGGGATCTTGATCATCTTTTTGGAACAGATAATCTCAGCATCACGTTTGCTGAGCCAATCCATCCCGATCACGACATCAAATCCCGCAATGGGCATAACAAAGAAAGAAATAGGGATATTACTCCCGTCAATATAAATCACAGCTACTGGGACTTTCTCTGTAACAGAGACTACTTGGCCGTTAGCGACCTCTACTCTGAGCGGCTCAGACAAAGGAACAACAGGTAATTGCAATCTTCTACGACAGGCCACAGATACAAAGGAGTAGGTAGCTCCAGAGTCAAATAAAACACTAGAAGGGATATAATTAATAAGAAAAGTACCCGTAACGACATCCCCTGCTGCTTTAGCCTCATCCGCCGTTATCTGAAATGCCCTGCCTTTCGCGTAGGGCGCGTCATCTCTTTTAGGTCCTCTAGAAGAAGAAGACCCTTTAGCTCCAGTATTCTGCCTGTCTGGGCAGTCAGTCAGCTTGTGCCCGGGCTTATGGCACCGATAACATACATCCTCTTTGAAACCACACTCTGTCGTAGCGTGGCCCTTCTGTCCGCATCTCCAGCAACGTCTGCTAGAGTTGGAACACTCACCAGAGTGATAAGTTCGACAGAGAGAACACCAAGGAGAATTAGGCCTCGGCTTCTTTGAGGAATCAGTTTTCCCGCCTGCTGAGGATTATCCTTTGGAAGGACCCGATTTATCAGACGGCTGAAATTTCCTCTTTGACCCTGCACCGGTAGATTCGCCCTTGCAGTAAAGACAATCACCTTCCAGTTGTCGAGCTATATCAAAAGCCCAATCCAGTTCAACAGCTGCCCGAACATGAGGGCGAAATTCCAATGGCAGAGTTGCCACAAACCGCCTTATCTTGGTAGTCTCATCGGTAATCAGATGGGGAACAAACCGTATCTTATCAGTGAACGCGGTTATGTGTTCTTCAATTAGCGTTTCCCCTTTCTTGAGATCATTAAAATATCTTTCCATACGTTCCAAGTCATACTCGGTGCAATACTTCTTCAGCACCTTTTCAGAGAATTGCTCCTAAGTAAGAGCACTCAACACTTCTTTTCGAACCGAAGCTTTAACCGTATTCCACCAGAATATGGCACGGCCTTTCAACATGCGTATTGCGTATTTCACGCAATATTCCGGTTCGCATTCACACGATTCAAACACTTGCTCCACCTCCCGGAGCCGTTGAATAGTAACTGTGGGGTTATCACTCCCCAGGAATGTTGGAGGATTTCAAGTTAAGAACTTCTTGTATGAACAAGTCTTGCGTGGCTTGTTCAACGTAGCTTGCAATAAGAGCTCCTTCGTCACACGAAGCTCCTCCTCCAATCGCCTAATAATTGCAGCCTGATCTGGCTCAGGTCTGCCTTCTCTGACATTTTGCTGAGATCGTTGATCCTCAGCCTGATGAGGCATATGAGAAGCCTCATCCTCTAGCTCTTTGATAGCTTGTTCAGTATGGCCACGTTCGGCAAACATCTTTCTAGATTTCTATATGACAGAGAAAGAGTAGTTAATACTCTATCTCACTATTTTATCTTACAAACAAGTCATCATATAGTGCTAGCATACACATAACTCTCACTCAATCCCCCCCTTTAGGAACACTTCTTTATGGTCAGGCCCGAGCTTGAGATCGAATACTCTTACAAGTACCCAACTCACTCAAACTTAGGCTCTGATACCTATTTGTAACACCGCTTCTGAATTCAGTTGCTTTAATGTCAAAACAGATTTTAGCAGCGGAAATTTTTCTTTTTAAAACAACCAAACAGTTATTTACAATGTCGTACTTTCAAAACATCCAGGTGTTACCTAGTATAGGAACCGACCATAGTATCATATTACATTACAACATATATTTACAAGTGTTCCACCCACAAGGGGCAATAAAATTCCCAAAAGGATCCTTCCTAGCAGGCCACCTAATCTTTACCTGAAAAGGGAAATCATAGCATCATTAGCTACACTAGCTAGTGAGTACATACAATCATAATCATCAATATAGCAAGTCATGCGTCGTATCATAAACAGTCATTGCTAGCTTAGCACATAGCGGTGTGCTCACAAGATCGGTAAGAATCGTGTCTTGCAGGGCAATCAATCCCGCTCAACAACTCAGACCGGGGAATCAGACACGTCTAATCCGCGCTGGTGGGGGAGCACAAGGCAGTCCACCAAGCATCGTTCACAGCGTCAAAGACTCCATAGGTAATCCAGCTACAACCGGCTGATCACCACTCACGTTAAGGCACGGTGGTGCTGCAGAACCTATGATCCAGGATGCCTCCTGAATCCTCGTGAAATCCCGAAGGATCCAGTTACAACCGACTGACCTTAACCATGCGTCAGATAGTCTGCACACAGTTCACAAACACATATACGTACATTTGATCCCACAGGGATCCATCATCTTACATATAACATCATACATTTATTCGTACGTTCATATCATCATGTATTAACTAAGTGGTTCCAAACTGGACCCACTGGCATGCACCTGACGAATATTCTAACATCATATCAATCATACATTTACCTTCTCGGACGTACCTACAAAAGCAAGTTAGTCATAGATAGTACATTCACATAGTCACTTAGCAGGCAAGCCTTACTCTACTAAGTCTCAAGAACGTAGGCACTCACCTGAGCTGTTACTAGGCACAGATATTCGACTTGAGTCCTCTAACCAGTTCATCTAGAACATTATACTTACATTAATCATTCATATGTACATTCAAGACTTCACAAAACAACATTCAACTTTGGACATTACACAAATCCGCCAAAACTGTCAGATTGGGGGAAATCCGATGGTTCTGTCGGATTCATGAAATCCGACACTTCAAACCATGAAATCCGGCACTTCAAACCATGAAATCCGATACTTAACATTCGGATTCCAACACTTATGAATTCCAACCATGCACACAAAATCCGACACTTGCGGATTCCGATACATAGAAGGAAATCCGATACTTCCATTGAAATCCGATACTTATCGGATTCCGACACTTAGAATCCGAAACCAAGGAAATCCGATAGACCTGCGGATTCCATATTTAAAAGGACTACAAAAACATGAAACCTGACAGAGTTGCGGAATCCGACACTTCTATCGGGTTCCGACACTTCCTTCGGTTTTCATCACATTCGGATTCCACAACTTCATAGTTGCGGAATCCGACAACTTCATCAACTGTAATTCCGATAACATCATTTGATCATCTAAAAAACTTTATTTTGTCTTGCTTTAAGCCCAGAACATTATAGAACATCATCTAATCATCATAAACACATGAAATCACAACAAGAACACCATTCATGCAAAACCCACTTAGAAAGTGAGTTTCCATATTCTTCAAGATGTTCTTGCATGGATTCATGTTTCTTAGCATGCTACACATGATTCTAATCTTCTAAACATATCAGAATCATGTTGCTCACCTTAAAGATCAACAACCAATTCCTTTCTTTTCTTCTTCTGGAAATCCGAGCGAGAGGGTAGAGAGACGAGAGAAAACTTGCGGTTTTGTGTGTGTGTTTGCTTTGCTAAGTTTGACTTGGTCAACTTACCACATACATATATACTCACGTACAGCAAAGGAGGTTGCCTCATTCCTTCATCAAAGGTTTTCCTTAAATATCTATACTTTACACACACACACACACATTTAACATGCATGCACACGTACATACATACACATAAACACATACACATTTAATTCAACAAGTATACACAACATATTTCTTATTACAATAACTATACATACGTACATACTTAATTACAACTAGGCCCAAGTTGAGGATGTTATATCCACTATATCCCGTATGTAGTGGAAACGCCTAAAGATGTGTTTAGTGTTATGATGTGATCTAGGCTCTTTTGCCGGGGCTGTGATCTAGGTTCTTTTGCATGGGCAATAGCACCTTCATTATCACAAAATATCTGTATGGGGTCTTGAATGTTTGTTACTACCTCAAGGTCAGCAATGAACTTCTTCATCCAAGCATCTTCTTGTCCAGCCTCAGAAGCAGCAATGTATTCGAATTCTGTAGTGGATTGTGCAACTACACTTTTCTTAGAACTTTTCCAAGCAACCGCGCCTCCATTCATAACAAAGACATAGCCCGATTGTGATCGATAATCATCTCGGTCTGTTTGGAAACTAGCATCTATGTAACACTTTACACAAAGCTCTTCTTCCAAACCCCCATAGATCAAGAACATGTCTTTGGTTCTTCTCAAATATTTTAACATGTTCCTGATTGCCATCCAATGGCTATTGATATCGTCTAAAATACACATATTATTTATATTTGATATCTTGTGCTTTTAGTGAATATTTATAATGAATTAGGTTAATTATTCTACTTAATTTTTTGTAATGTGTGTTTTAGGACTCTTGGGAGAAGATATAGAGAATTTAAAGAGAAATGGTTAAGAAAGAGATAAATTAAGTAAAACTAACAAAGTTGATACATTTTCAATGTTTTGGTCATATCTCACTCGTTTGAACTCAAAACAAGGTGATACAAAAAGCATTAAAAAGTAGACAAAAAAAGGCTGCAATAATATCATGCTTGTGATACTCAATTGGACCGTGATTCTCTGCTCTTGGGCCGAGAAACAGAAGTTAAAAAAAAGTAAATAATTAAATAGGTCATGGAGCCCAACACAGCAAACAATTAAATTGAGATGTTTGTTTCCATAGGCTGTTGTCATACAGCTAAATTCACATAGAGCGAATTGGGTTTATTTAGTTAAAAACCCATAATAGAAATGATTCTTTTTGGGCTTGGTGTTCATGTGCATGAATCAAGAAGCCCAGGAGAAGAAAAAGACGGTGTCTACACATTAAGGTCCCGTTTGATTCGCGGAATGGAATTGATGGAATTGGAATTCGTTCAAGGAATTGGAATTGGAAGGAATTGGAATTAAAAGGATTCCAATGGAATTGGTTGCTTGCGAGTGTTTGGTTCGCGGAATGGAATGAAATTTCAAATCCCAAGTTTTATTTGGTTTACAAAGGAATTGGAATGGAATTTACCAAAATGAAAATAATTACTAATTTTTATTATTTTTTAATTTCTATTTAGAATATTATATATCATTCACATCATCTTCTATTTGAGAAGGCACCCTAGCTCTATTTCATTAAGCCCAATCTTTTCTGAAAATCACACATAGCTCTTCATAGTGACGAAACATTTTGTCTTTCCATTTGTCCGCCCCTTTATGAGTCTGTTTCAAATAATAAAAAATTAATAATTAACTAAACATATAAAACAATATAAAAAGAAGTTAGAATATAAAACATATTAGCTAAACATATACCACAATATAAAAAGAAATAGTTGCTCTTTTTGGATACTTACTATAGTGTGTGTATATATATATAGGCAAAAGTTCAAACGATAACTGCTTTTTGTACGAGAACTGTGAGAACCAATCTTGGCCGTTCATTTTGGATAACGGAATTCATGGATGAAAAGCGTGGGGGAATTGAGTGTAGCAGGGTGCATGTAAGGAATTCATGGGTGGGCAATCCAATTGATATATATATATATATATATATATATATATATACTAATCTACTAACAAAACAAACTACACTTGAAGTATTAAACATGAATATATGAGCGTAAAATATTTGAGAGTAAAATATATAAAATATTTGGAAGTCGAGGAGGATGTAGACGGAAGTATGTGAGCGTAGTTTTGTGCGTATGAATGAATTCCGATGGATGATTTATAATTCCTTTGGTTTAGGGAAGGAATTGTTAAATCTTTAAGTTGGGGAATTGGGGGGATTTTGAAATTCCAATTCTTAGAATTCTTTGAACCAAACATGAGCAAGATTTAGAAATGTTCAATTCCAATTCCAGACAATTCCATTCAATTCCTACGAACCAAACGGGGCCTAAATTTTTACGGAAGAAGGCGGCGGCAATTTAATATAGGAGATACATACTTTTTCTTCAACCGACAACCGACGAAAGAAGAACATGCGACAGTTTTAGGGAGCAATCAGAGACGGAGAGCAGAGGCTAAAGCATTTGTAGGGTTGACTTAGGTTGCTACCATCGGTCTATAATGGTTTTCAATTTCTGTTGTTCTTTGTTTTTGTTTTCTAACTTATCTATGAGTTAAACCTCTCTTGTATTTACCGTGATGAACAAACCTTAGGTTTTGATTTGTAATCTTTATTTCTAATTAATGATCTGTTTTTTTTATGCTTAATCATGAACCTTAAGTTCTTGATCTTAACTTTTGTTCAGTAATCTGTTAGATACAGTTTGTGCATGCTCTGAGACAATGACTTGCATGTGTATTTTCTTCTAGATTATTATTTGCTTGTTCTGAGATAATGATGTTTGCATTCAATAGGATATATAACTTTTCTAAGACAATGAGGGTTAAGATTATTCAGTAATACCATAGATAAAAGTTTGAGTTCAATTCACCATACAACGAGAGTTAAATGTATTTTGGAAAGGTTAAGTCATAATCGGATTAGTAGGACTGATGGTTGTTGGTTCGAATGCCCTTAGAAACTTGTCATATTAACTATGCCTAAAACAAATTGATCTTAGGGGGAGTGATTCATTGGTAAATACATCTTTGTCAACTCATTGCAACTTCTTGAAATTGTTTCCATATTTACTTCTTTAACTCAAAACCCCTTTTTACTTCAAGTCATTTTAGTGTAACAAGTTTCTTTCTTAATAGTATATTCCATAATTGTTCCCAATGAAGACGATCCTGGTCTTGCCTAGTTTACTGCTATACGATCGGGTGCGCTTTCCCGTTAGTGAGTGCGCTTGCCCGTTAGTGAGTCAGTCAAATACGGTTAGATTAGTGTTTAAATTTTAAGACTGATATTTGCGTATCAGCTATTTCCTGGGTTTTGCTAGTATCTGCTCGTCATGCTTAAGGCATACGAGACATCTGTCCTAGTGCATAGCAATGTCATACATGATGGATCCAATTGTAGAAGCATATGAGATCTCACTCATTCTATATAGCTCTACCTTTGTGCTAGGGCTTTAAGCTTTACTCAAAACCGTGCCTTGTGCCATTAGTAGGAATCCTCTCTTAGAATTCACCATCTTGAACCGTTTCAAGATCTTGTCAATATATGCATTTTGACTTAGGCCAATAAGACGCCTAGATCTATCCCTATAGATCTTTATTCTAAGAATGTAGGCGGCTTCTCCCAATTCTTTCATTGAGAAACACTTCCTAAGCCAAGACTTAATGTCTTGCAAGGTCGGGATGTCATTTCCAATGAGTAGTATGTCATCAACATACAAGACAAGGAATGATACTGCGCTCCTACTAGTTTTCTTGTAAACACACGGTTCATCTTTTGATTTGATAAAACCAAATTCTTTGATTTTCTCATCAAATTGAAGATTCCAACTTCGAGATGCTTGCTTTAATCCATAAATGGACCTTTTAAACTTGCACACCTTGTTAGGATACTTAGGATCTACAAAACCTTTAAGTTGAACCATGTATACATCTTCACTTAAGTGTCCATTTAGAAAAGCCGTTTTGACATCCATTTGCCATATCTCATAGTCATAATATGCGGCTATGGCAATAAGTATTCTAATAGATTTAATCATAGACACCGGAGAGAAGGTCTCATCATAGTCAATACCATGAGTTTGAGTGAAACCTTTCGCCACTAGCCTTGCCTTAAATGTGTATACATTTCCATCCATGTCGATCTTCTTTTTGAAGACCCACTTGCTCCTTACAGTCTTACTATTGGGAGGAAGATTATCCAAGTCCCATACTTGATTTTCATACATGGACCTCATCTCGATGTTCATGGCATCAAACCATTTATCAAATTCCGGATCCGATATAGCATCTTGGTAGTTAGTAGGCTCAGAAGAGTCTACCAAGAAAATCTCATCATTGGACACGAGAAATCCGTATCTTTGGGGTTCTTGACGAGGTCTACCGGATCTACGAACACTTTGTGTTTCAGTAGGTTCTTGAACAACCAATTGTTCAGGTTCAACAACCGTTTGTTTAGTGCTAGTGCCAACCTAACTTGTATTTTGCAGTTCTTGATCTTCTTCAAAATCTATATTGCTCCCACTTGCCTCTTTCCAAAGAAACTCCTTTTTTAAGAAAGTGTCATGCCTAGAAACAAACACTTTGTTCTCAGTTGGGTTGTAAAAATAATATCCTAACGAATCTTTAGGATATCCCACAAAACTACATTTAATAGATCTAGGATCGAGTTTGCTTGAAGCTTCTTGTCGTACATGAGCTTCACAACCCCAGACTTTCAAGTAGGATAAGTTTGGAACCTTTCCATACCACATCTCATATGGTGTCTTATCTATGTTCTTGGTTAGAACCATATTCAATATGCACGCAACAATTAATAAAGCATAAATCGAAAAGGACGAGGGTAGAGTACTTCGGCTCATCATAGATCGAACCATATCTAGTAAGGTTTGGTTCCTCATTTCAGATACACCATTATGTTGTGGTGTTGTAGGAGGAGTGAGTTGTGAGATAATCCCACAATTACTAAGATGATCCATAAATTTTTGGCGTAAGTACTTGCCACCTTGATCGGAATGAAGGGCTTTGATTGTTTTGTTGAGTTGATTTTGTACTTCGTTTTGAAACAACTTGAACATTTCAAATGTTTCATGTTTATGTTTCATTAGATAAACATAACCAAATCTACTATAATCATCACCATCCCTAGACATTGATCTAAAAGGACCGCAAACATCCGTATGTATGATTCCTAATAGATCTTTGGCTTTTTCACTTGAACCGGAGAAAGGAGCCTTAGTCATCTTCCCATATAAACATGATTCGCAAACTTCAAATGAGCTAGAATCGTTTGATTTTAAAATTCCATCCTTTTGAAGTTTTGCAATGCGTTTCTTGTTTATATGACTAAGTCGACAATGCCATAGGTATGTTTGACTTAAGTCATGCAAGGTCGTTTGGTGCAAGTGGTATATATAGAATTATCATCAAGAGATATTTTAAGATTAATTTCATAGATTCCATTATGAGGACAAGCCTCAAAATACAAAATGTCATTTTTGAAGGCATGAATGCCATCATCAACGAAATTAAAAGTGAATCCCGAGTCTCTTAACGGAGCTACTGAAATAGTAATCCAAGTTAAACTAGGTACATAACAACAATTGTTTAATATTAAGTATAGGCCATTTAGTAATAATAATTCAAAAGTTCCAAGGGCTTCAACAGCAACATTTGCTTCATTGCTCACGTGGAGGTCCAAATCTCCTGGTTTCAGCAGCTTACTTCTTCTCAACTTCTACACATTATTACAAATGTGAGTTCCACAACCGGTATCAAATACACAGGAATTAATGGAAAAAGTATACATTTCAATCATATATTAGGTTGGACAATTGCGCCTCCAATGTCCTACCACCCCACATTCAAAGCACGGGTCATTCTTGGGAACCTTTCCCGCTACCTTTGCCTTTCCCCATTGAGTTGTTTTTCTTTTTCTTCTTGGTTTTCCCTTCCTGAATCATCAAGACTTGAAGTGTCTTGCTTGGAATCTTGCTCTCAACAGTCTAAAGCATCCCATGCAACTCTGAGATAGATTTCTCCCAATTGTTCTTGTCATAATTCATGACAAATTGATCATAGGCTTTGGTCAACGTGTTAAGGATCATATCCTGTGCAAACTCGTTGGTTATGGGAGATCCAAGCCTAGCAAGCTGGTCAATGTAGCCTTTCATCTTTAGCACATAGTACTAACAGATTGACCTTCCTCTACTTTGCATGCATGGAAGGCTCGAGTGACCTTGAAGCGTTCTTGTTTCGCTTGCTTTTGGAACATTTCCTTAAGCTGGCGAAGCATCTCATATGCTCCATGCTCTTCAAGGTTCTTTTGAAGATACGGAGACATGGTAGCAACCATGAGGCATGCAACTTCGACCGAGTCATCGGAATGCTTCACCCAAGCATCCCTAACGGCTTTGGCCGCAGTCAATGGAGGTTCCTCAGGGACGGGATCCTCAAGTATGTACAATTTCTTTTTGTGCTTAAGAACGATTCTCAAGTTACGATATCAGTCTAAGAAATTTGTACCATTGAGTTTTTCTTTCTCTAAGATGGAACGAAGAGATAACAAAGTTCAATTTAGTATTTTCTATATTTGATCCTTAAATAATTAATACCCTTTACAATTATATAAAATTTTTTAATTGTTAAAGGCTAGGATCCAAGTTGAACTTAACTTTGAATATTTGGTTAATTTTCTCTCCATTAAGTTGAAACAACAACGTAGGTAACGTTTACCAGTTACATCTTGTATGTAATTCCTAGATCTTTATGGGATCCTAGACAACGATTGTCAATTTTGGCATGTTTGATCCATCTATGCCTCGGGCTTCCTTCCATTTGGCTAGTGCTCTCTCCGTAATAAGATTCCGATTAAGTCGTCCTATTTTAAGACGGTAAATTTCCGGCCCAAGACGCTCATGAAATTCGTGGAAAATCACCTCGGTTGTTACAAAAACAATCCACGCGTTTGGCTAGTGCTCTCTCCACATGAGTGTCGTTGCAACAAATGAGTGTCTTAAAATGGGATGGCATAGACTTACCTTTTTGAAAAAGGGCTTTAAACGTTTTGTATATATATTAAATAAAACAAAACGAATCGTGTGACAAATGTTGTATGCATATAATCATAAGTCCACGTTTTTTATAAAATCATGTTATATATATATATACATTGATCTTGAGTATTCTTAAAATCCATATTTTACGAACTCTCGACGCGATCAATTTAAAACTAGTATTAATATCCTGTATTAACGTGTGTGGTTTCGAGCGCGCGTACCAATTTTAGCTTGTAATAAAACATTTTATTATTAGGCTTGAATGGAGTTTGGTTGAGTTTTAAAATCTCTATTTTATAAAACTCATATATATATGTACATATATATATATAGTTATGTACACACACACACACACACACATATATATATATATATATATTGACATAATGAATTTTAATCTTTAAAAGAAAACCCTTTTAAATAAAATTCATTTTACATCTTATGTTATGTTAACTTAATATACCAATTATGTCAAAATTATTATCTAGCATGCAAAAAATCGTATTTTCAACTATGCAAAATAATATAAACATAAACACACACATAAAACATGTATAAGTGCTTAACCAAGCCATTTATCCTAAGTGGTATTTTTAAAAGCCATACAAAAATACGAAGTCATAACTAAGGACCATAAATATCCTCTTGTGATGAACTTGAAGCTCCCACTTGTCAAAACAACTCCTTGTAGTGCAAATGACTCCAAGTCTTCATGGTTGACTCTACCACACTTGAAAACTCCAACTTGGTCATATCTCCATCTTGTTACATTTTTATAAAAGTAAACTAGTCTAAACTATTTTACTACATACTTAATACAACAAGATGAAACAAAAACTAAATATTATTACATACCAAATGAAAGAATAATTTTACAACCAAATTGAATTTCCAACACATCACAAAAGGTCTATGGCTTGTTATGCACAACATATACTCAAACAAACATATATATCAATACTTGATATCTAGGCAACTTTTACAACCAAACATGCATGTGGTTTGGTTGTATCCAAAAAATAAATATATACAAGTTGCCAATAAAAAAATCCACAAATTTTCTAACAAAAGAAAAATTGTCCATTTTCTTAACAATACATACTCAAAATTAATGTTTTTTAAAACTAAGCATAAGTGGCTCTCATACCACTTGTTGGGGTTTGTTTAGTTTTTTAAAATATATTTTTAGCAACGGAAGCATGAACAACAATTTTAAACCTTTTAAAACTCCCCACCAATGATCCATATGCAAAGCTTAAGAAACAAAACAACCATAGGGTGTTTAGAACTATAACCTTTGTAGCATGAGTAAACCGTTAGTGAAGTGGTTGATCAATGAGAAGCCAAGAGAAGACTTCCTCCAAGGTATCCACTAACCAATGAATCCAACACCTTGAAATGATAGTCTCTCAAACTCTTGAAGCTCACAAGCAAGCAAGACAACAACCTTGTCTTCTTCTTTGAACTAGATGTATATTTTGAGTATGTATGAATTATCACACTTAGCCAACTTGATACACAAATACAAGAATGTAAAGATGCATGCAAGACTTGCAACAATACTTGAAAAACAACAAGTAAAGGTGGTGGTATGTGTTACTAGCAAATGAACCATGCATGAGAACTTAAAACATCAAGTAACAAGGCACAAGAGGGAGGCCTCTCCCAAGGCCTTATTTTTGGCCAAAAATTGGAGGGATTGGGAGGCCCCCTCCTTGATCATCTAGCCCATGCTTGGTCAAGTTACTTGAAAGTAATCACTATATGGTCCCCTTTTGGATTAATGTGTGATTTTTTAGTTTACATTTTAAATGTATAAAAATATAATACTAGACTTGCCATACATTGTATAAAATACATTTACATGTATTTTATATACATACTTGATTGTTACTAGTAACTTTTTACTTGTAACAAGGATATACATACATTTATATAATTGTTACTAGTAACAATTTACTTGTAACAAATATATATTTATACATATATATATATATATAATTATATGTTTATATTTATGTATTTGATATGTATTATCTTATGTCAATATATAAGAGTAATATTATTATTTATGTGAAATAATAATATATAACAATACATATAAACTTATATATATATATATGATGAGTTGGATACATATTTAAATATGTAATTGATGTCCATTGACTGTAAATGTGTGACCCTATGGGTTTATATATTATCAGTATTATCGTATTAATTTGTGACTTGTGTACACATAGAACCAACACATACAACTGTCATCTCTGATATCCAAATCTGTTTAGGTATAACATTGATTATGAACTGATTTGTGTGTATTTATGGGTTCAGAAATCAGTTCTAGGTATGTCTATGTAAATCGATTTGATGATTCATGTGTTTGTAAAACTATCTTTGTAAATCTTTTATCAAACAATTTTCATCTTCATGTGTTAATAAATTATGAGGGTTTGTAAATAGATTTCCAGTTATGTCTACATGTCTAAATCCATTTGCAACTGTGCATATATTTGTAAGTTGATTCTAGTTTTGTTTTTCCAATTTTGCTTATGTTAATTTGTTAAGACATAGAGGGATAAAATATCATTTTTATGGTCAAACCGTGATAATGCATAGTCGCGACGCAACAATACAATTTGTCGTGACACAGCAGGTGTCCTGATCCAAAAAGTTCACAAATTATCTAACAGTCGCTATGCGACATAAACCTAACGCTACATGACACTGCTGAAATGTGAAATCTATAAGTTCGGTCCTATTTTTGACCTATGGGACATATATGCGGTTCTAGGGTTTCAATATGATGATAGAGAGTTTCTAGAAGTGATTTTTGAAACTCGAGAGAGGATTGGGAGCTCAAAAATGAAGAATCAAAATTAAACTATCATCGAATTTCATTCGTTTTGCTTTATTGTCTATGTTTAGCGTATATATATGGCTCAAATACCATGCTTTCTACCTAGATGAGATTATCTTTGTTTTATGATTTGATTTCAATGAATTGGATGTTTTAGTAGTTATATATTTATCAGGCTTGCTTAATCTAGGATCCATGTGTGTTAAAGTTTCTATCTTTATTGTTTATTGACTGAGTTTGCATAGGTTTGTGGACCAATCTATCTATGTATGCTTTTATCTTAATTATCTAAGATCATTAGGTGAATGTGACTAGTGATTTACCAAATCCTAGGGTTAAGTGACAAAGTAGTTAGCTTTAATGTGTGAGAACAATTTCATGTGTTGATCGTTATGTGTGACTAATTGATTGAATGAGTGTTTGATAACAATCAATATTGATTAAGTCTAGTATGATTCAAAATTAATTGAGTAATTGTTATAGTGCTTGATCCCATGACCATATGATTAGTATTTTGATGATTACAGGGTTAGAATTTCTCACCAAGATATCCCACCAATATAGGAATCGTTATATGATAAATAATATCCATTGCACTATCTTGAAATCAACTATAAATAAGGGGTAATATAATCTAAGTGAAAACACTTCTTTTCTTGATCATTCTCAATCTAAACTCTCAGCTTTATGTTGCTTTAAATTGGTATCTCTTTTGTTTAATTAGTATTGTTTCTCTCATTTTTAAATTTATTCTCAAATTACTCATTTAATCATTTTCTTTAGACTAATTAGTTATTAAACCTTTTAAATCTAAAATCATACTCGTTTCTTAAGTGTTCGACACTCTGTCTTAGTAGAAGTATAATGCGATACGATTAAGTACACTTGCCTATTTGTGTTGTAGTCAGTATTTGGTGATTCCCATTTATAAATATAAAACCTAATGTGATTTATGCACATCTATATATATATATATATATATATGTTGATTCATGTGAAAAGTAGTTTTTTTACGAAAAGTGGTATGAAGCGATTTGTCTTTTAGATTATTTAGGTTATCCTTGATTGTGGGAATTTGATAATTTAAACAAACCTAAATACTTTTTATTTAAATAAAAAGGGTAAATAGGTCTTTTAGAAAATAAATCTCTCTCTATATATAACTCTCCTCTCTCCTCTCAGTATCTTTAATCGATCCACCATCTTTATGCTTTAAACCATAATTCTCCTCCCTCCTAGATCTCTCTCAACCGTCTATTCTCCCCCACTACGGCACTTTCTCCGGAGCCTTCGCCACCGCCCTTAAGCACCACCATCACAACCACTGCAGATCACCTCTCCTCCTTTCATTCTCAGTGATGACCATGAACCTCACCACAGCTGACTGATTTCGGTCATAACTATCCTTAGTCGTCACCACTGCTCTTTAATGCCCTCGCCGTCCTTAAGCACCGCCATCACAGCCACTATAGATCACCTCACCTCTTTTATTTGTCATCAATCACCATGAATCTCACCATTGCCGCCTGATTTTGATCACAGCAATCAAACGCCTTCGCCGCCGCTCTTTAGTGCCATTAAGCACTACCATCAACCCCTTTCTTTGTCATCGATCACCATACATCACACCACAACCTTCTGATTTTGGTCACAACCGTACCATATAATAGTGCATTGTTACTACGACCATCGTTATCTTTAAGCACCTTGGAGTATGAACAACAAGAGGATACTTGTTCACCCCATTTGTCGAATATGGAGAACAAAATCTTAGATTTGGAAGTTTTTTTTCTTTTAGACATGATTACCAACTCTGAAATTTCTTGTAGACATGATCTAATCCTTATTTTTGTATTTGTTCACACACACACACACACACATATATATATATAAATGATATATGATTTTAACATCATCTATCATAGATAATGTTACATTTATAAACAATTTAAATGAATGGGTGTTTTATACATTTCAATATTCATGTTTTATTTTTTATTTAATGAGATTGTGAGTGTAAGTTCACTTATGATAAGTGAGTTAACATAATCTATCATTTTCCCATACACACACATATATATTTATAACACTAGTATTGTACTCGCACAATGTAGAGGTTACGAATATTTTTTCCCAATAACTTGTGTGTTTTTAAAAGCAAGGATTGCGTGTTTCTTTTCTAAATTGTATTGGGTCAATGAAATTTCACATTGATGATAAAATACAACAAGAATATTGACATTTAACTCTATTCTATTTTAATTATATTATCCATTTAAAAAATCCACTAAGTTTTATAAATTTAGGTTGTATGTTATTTAGATTTAATACTTCTAGTTGTATGCAATTTTTAATAGTTAAGTTAAAATATTTATTATATGATAAAATATTTAATACGAAAAGTTTAACTATTAATTTTTTAAATTATTATGTTAATTTGTATTGATATGATTTTTTAAAAAATATTTATTTTAAAAGGTTTAGTGATTAAAATGGTATATATTATTGTCATTAACTCCACTAAATAGTTATTTTATTTAATAGTTTTCATTTAGTTTAATATTAACGGTAACAGTAGAGTAATTTCAAATTACTTTAAAATTAAGAGATTATAAAGATCTAAATGTTTTAAAAGATAATATAGATAAGAGTGGCAATTCTTAACACGACACGAACCCGAACGAAAATAAACGAGTTTGGGTTGACACATTATATATATATATATAGAGAGAGAGAGAGATGGCAATTTTTAACACCAGACGAAACCGGCACGAAAATAAACGAGTTTGGGTTACACGTATAATAAATAGGTTGCATTCCGATTGACTTGTCTCATACGAATAATAATTGGGTCAGATTAGGGTCATATATAAATTTTGTTGGTTGACACGCGAACCGTTTAATATTTATATAGATTTTATCCTTTTCATTTAGAAATCAAGTTTTGGTGTAATTATCATCTAGACTCCTACAATCAACAATCTAGATGGTTTATTTTGTGAAAAGTTAAACAAAAAAGATCTAGATGTTAATAAATATGATTTGTTGGTTCCAACACGTTGACCCGTTTACGACCTACGAATAACCCGCCAACGTACTAATAACCCGCCAACACGCAAATTCATATAATTAAATGGGTTACACAGGTCTCACATATACGGGTTAGTGTTTCGAATCCCAACACAAATAAATAACCGGGTCCGATTCCAGTCAATAGATTCTGATATGCCAACCCGAACACAACATTATTGTCACCCCATATATATATAGGGTGAGGATGCAATGAGAACAACCCTTAAAATGAGAACTCTAAAAACATTGCATCTAGCTTATAAAATCATTGCATCCAACTTAAAATCATTACATAATATATTAGAAACATGGAGTTCTCTTAAAACTAGTCCATCATGTACGAATTAATCGGTGGATTCTTATTTAAGAACCAATATATCTTGTGTAAAAACCACTGCATCTAGTATAAAATCATTACATCTAGCTTAAAATCACTGCGTCTTGTCTAAAAACATTGTATCTTATCTTTACACACACAATAATAATAATAATAATAATAATAATAATAATAATAATAATAATAATAATAATATTCAAATGACCTACAATAGTTGACTAGTTTTGAAATATTGGTCTGTTCGCAATACGTTCGCAAATTGCGAACGTTCGTATTAGATCTCCTTTCTATATATATATACATGGATGGGATCAAGTTTTAATGAGTTTTTTTGTAAGATGTGTAAGAGGTAAGCAAAATATGACACGTGTCATAATTAATTAAATGATAGATTATACATTTTGTCAACCTTCTCTCTCCTTCCTAAATTCATGCCATGTCCCCTATTTTGATGAATCAGTTTTCATGTCTTAAGTGTATCAATTTTTGTTGATGAATATCACTAGTTCATCAAATGTTTTTGATTAATTTAGTTATTATTCATCAATTTTTTTATGACAAATTTAGTTATTATTTATCAATTTTTCACTCATGTCATCTTAAAACAATAACTTTATTTGATGAAAACTAACTATGCATCACTTAAATCTAGTTGTTCATCATTTATTTTAAATATAGTAATGTGAATTTTAGAAGGTAGCATGATTTTCGGAGTTGACATTGTTTTAAATTTCCTAATATATCCTAAAATCTTATTAATTTGGCGGTTAATAATAATTAAATTTTGACATTTTGTTGTTGACTTTGATAAGATATAATGACTCACAATCACTCTTACAGCTCTTACCATTATTTACCTCTTACAATAGCCCTACTATCTCTCTCTCTCTCTATATATATATATATATATATATATATAAGGCAAAAGTTCAAACGAGAACTGTTTTTCGTACGAGAACCAATCTTAGCCGTCAAATTCCTCCTCCTTCAATTAGATTGCCCACTCATGAATTCCTTACATGCACCCTGCCACACTCAATCCCCCTCACGCTCTTCATCAATAAATTCCATTATCCAAAATGAACAGCCAAGGTTGGTTCTCGCAGTTCTCGTACGAAAAACATTTCTCATTTGAACCCTCATATATATATATATATATATATATATATAGTTCTTGTAAGAGGTATTTTCAAATAGGAGAAAAGGATAAAATAAGAAGAGAAAAATTAATAAAGATACCGGTTATTATGGAAACCTCTAAATAAATCACGACGTATATCACTACCAATGCACAATGTGAGGACAATGATGAATGTGTCTTAGTAAAATTCATAAATTAATAAATAAAATTTGATAAATATTTTCAACGAATAAACATGAAACATAAATCACTCACAATTTAAACTTAAACTTAGTACATAAATCACTCACAACATAAGATTTTCATCATAAAAAATTGATGAATAGCACGTCTTCTTAACTCAAACTTATAACAAATAATGAAACTCAAGCTTGCTTCTTCTTTCAAAATTGATGAAAATGTGTAAACAACAAAGAACATATCCATTTCACGTTCCAAATTGATGAAAAATGAATGACCAAAGCCGATTGGCAAACATAGAATAGGATTTTGTTGCCTTCTCTCAAAATCGGATTTTTTATTCACCTTTCCAAAAAAAAAAAAAAAAAAAAAAATCAGAGCTTTTAGTGTTTCCAACCCCAAAATCAAATTTCACAAACTGATGTAGGGTGGCGGGTGGGTTCTAACGGATCTTGATGTGACAAATCCTTTCATATTAAAATGTAAAGAAAAAAATTCATATGAACGGGTGATCTGAAATCATCATTAGTATTCTTGATGAACAAATAAGTACTTTCAACTCAGCAATCAAACTTGATGAACAAATCCTTTTAATAGAGATCTTTTTCATAATACCATCATCATCATCTCGTATATTACACACAACCACACAAACAAAATCAACTATCGCCTTTAGCAGCGGTGTAGACCTGTCATATCAAATAGAGCAGAGCAAGTGACAATTGGACTTGATGAATGCTAAGAATCAAAAACATATTCAGCGGCGGTGGTGATCGGTGGTGTCACACATAGCCGCATATTCCAAAGATTCTCCATCGATGGCCACGGCGGAAACTGCGGTATGTGGTTATGATTAGGTTACCGGGAAGGATGAGGGCAGTGACCACATTGAGTTAATCGCAGTGGAGGTTTTAGCGGTGGTCGTTTAAGGCTAAGATGAATGAGGAGTGGTGATGGGAGAGCTAGGGGTGGCAGGTAATTGTATCAATGATGAACATATGAAGTGCCACAATTATTTTTGGGTAACATGGAGACATAGGCAGCGGTTAAAGGGCGGCGGGTGATGGTGGTCGCCGCTGATCTCATGATCATGGCGGCGGTTGTTTAACATTTCATATGGTGCTTCGGACTAGGTGACGCTTATGAGGGGAAAGATATATAAATCGTAAAAAGAGAATATATACAAATTACGTATAATACTTGCCTTATAAATGCTATATTTCTTGTTCAAGTAATCTCTTACACCTCTTAGATAGATAAAATTCTATCTTACTTGATCCTAATCACACACACATGCATGCATACATACATACATGAGGATATTTAATCGTAACTAATGTTACCGAAACCATTTTTATTAGTTAAGAAACGATGGATTATTTGGCAATTTAGTGGATCTATATATACATTTTTTATAGTTCTATTACGATATAATTCTATAGATAAAAGAGACGAGTTTTACACTATTTTAGCAAAATGAGCATTTTTTATACCATATGGTTATTGTAATGCCGTGGTTTTGAAAATTCACACATTTGTTTTTAAAACACCACATCGGAAATATTAATCATCATTAAATGCTAACCGGTAATTCGTTAACAAACATCATAATCAATAAAAAACCATTATGTTAACCACAAGTTGGTATAACAATATTAAAACATCAACAAACTTCTCTACTTACCGTGCCCACTCTCACAAGGTCACACGCTCCTATGCTACTTGCACGAGTATAAGACACATTTCAAGAAACAAGTATCACCTTACGCCTCATGAGTCGGTAATAGGTAAACAAAATCATTCTTTATAAACAATCATTAAATATGTTCATGTTTAGTAAATTTAAATCCCAACGCGTAACTTGACCCACACTCATATCATCGTAAACCCGCACGGTCAAGTATCATCTTTTAATATCTTTAAATATGTCACATAACATCATTACCATCGCTAAACATCTTTACCATCATTCACTTCATTAAATCCAACAGTAAATATCATTAGCATCGTTAAGCATCACTACTTATCATCGTTTTAATCATTTTCAATTGAGGTCTAACATCATACCTCGTTTACCATCGCTACCCCAAAATCATATGCGTGTCGGGCAACCACTAGAGTTCAAAGGTCCATCCACACCGGCACCACATGCGTGCTCGGTGACTGCTAAGTCCTGTAGTCTGTTCGCACCAACATTGGTTCATTATGCGTGCCCGGTAAGTTTGGTATTGAGCGGGGCATGACTCCTACTCATACTCAAACCCCCATGGTCCATCTGTTATAGCTACTCCGGCCCTAGTTGTTTAGGTGATGTAACACCCGAAGTTTGAAGTTTTGTGATTTAATAAAATAAACAAGTGATATGTTTAAGTGGAATTCCTAATTAAAATTAGGGGGTGTTTAGATACTTGAGGGTTAAAGTTGTCATAATAAAATATAAAAGGTTGAGGGACCATTTGTGCAATTAATCCAAAGTTGTATATATATGGCTAGTTTTGACCATTGAGAGTCAAACTTCCAATTTGCTACATATAAACTCACGTACACTAAGTTCTAGCAAGTTTTTCTTTGGATTTTGTTCAAGAACAGTAGAAACAAGGTGGTTACAACTGATCATAACAAGTTTAGATAGCTTGAGGTAAGATCTTGTATCTTTTCTTGAAGTTTTTATGGGTTTTAGAATGATTCATGGTGAATCAAGGTTTTGTTTATGTTTTGGTTGTTGTTTATGGCTTAGATGTTGTTGGGGAGATAATCACTTCACCCTAATAATCAACTCTGCCTATCCTAAAACATAGAATTTGATGATAACCAAACCTTACATTCAGTATGACTTAGAAAGAATTCAAACATGTGTTGTTTGAATGAGTTAATGTTAAAATATGCTAAGTGTGGAACCATCAGCTGAGGAAAATTAGCCATCAGCTGAGCATCAGATCCTACTCAAAGTATCAGCCAAAGGATATCGTCTAAGGAGCATCAGATGAAGAAAACAAGTAAAGAAGACCATCAGCCGAGGAAAACAAACTATCAGCTGAGCAAAATTATTGATCAGCTAAGGAAAATATTCCATCAGCTGAGTGAACAAATTGATCAGCTGAATGAAGAAATTGATCAGCTAAGTGCCTACTCTATCAGCTGAGTGAACAAATGGATCAGCTGAGGCCCAGAGCTTCAGCTAAGTAAGTCTTCCTTTAGACAAGTCATCTCCCCACATAAACTGATGTATTTGATTGATCAGCTGAGCATTCTTGATCAACTGATTATGCAAATACATGAGCTTATGCTCTCCTAAGCTTACTATTGATCAGCTGAGCATCTATATGATCAGCTGAGCAATATGTATCAGCTGAGTCCTAGCAAAAAGTGATCAACTGATATATTTTGTCAACTAAGTAGTGAATATCAGAGTTCCTAGTACAATCTGTTAGCTGAGTCGTGAAAAATGTCAAATCTACTCTATCTTTTTAGATTGTAAGCCATAATGATACCTCAAACAGATGAAGATCTTGAAGATTTGTTCAAACAACTAAGTATGGCTGACAATCCCATATTTGGTAAAGTTAAATCAATCAGAAGCATGGTGTTGATTAAAGTACAATTATGGAAAGGGAACGATACTTCTACACGACAGTAGATGTGGGATTTAATATTTTATATTGTAATGGGTTGCACTTTTGCAGAAAAGTACAATTACTTTTATCAAACATTTGATTAAAGTAACTTTACTTTTCACCCACTACCTTTACAATTAAAATATTATATTTCCACATCCTCATTGTCTCTTACCTTCATGCAACCGGATTCACCATGACTTCTATATATACTCATGCATAGTGGACATGCAAATATACAACACACAATACAATATAGTGAAGTCTCTACTACACAGAAAGAAAATCTCATCAGTTGAGAAATTCATAGAGTATAAGCATTGTGTAGAATCAAACTTGTTCATGTGTTGAACACTCTATATACATTAGTTGTTTTAGAGTTAGCTTGTCTATGTGTTAGACAAATTGATTGCCACCTTTTATTGTACTTAGAATTTCCGCTTCTAGTACATGTAATTCTTGATTCAATATCAATAAGAATTATATAAAAGTATATTAGTGTGTCTTTAATTTTTAAAAGCTAAAGTTTGTATTCAACCCCCCTTCTACAAACATTTGTTGTTGCGTACTCAATCTGGGACTAACAGATGTTGTTTGGGGTGTAGGAAAACACCCTAGTAGTAGTAGAATGAATTATTATTGAGTATTTGTAGAGTTTTGGCCGGAATAGCTAGTAAGTCG
The DNA here is from genome assembly GCA_038502395.1 of Dittrichia graveolens. Classification (NCBI taxonomy): domain Eukaryota; kingdom Viridiplantae; phylum Streptophyta; class Magnoliopsida; order Asterales; family Asteraceae; genus Dittrichia; species Dittrichia graveolens. The sequence goes on from JARJIL010000003.1 coordinate 72,566,586, forward strand.
GCAAAACTGCTGTTGTATATTGAAGGGCATGGGCGTGACCCTCAAGATCCAACCATGCCCCATGGCGTACCTGAGGAGGCACGTGCGTGACCCAAAGGGGTAATGGCATGCCCTAGTCTAAATAGGCCCAGGGTGTGCCTCTTGTTCACGGAGGTACCTGTGGATAAGGTACTGGCGTGCTTGAGCTAGGCACGGGCGTGCCTTGTACTTGTGTAGTTTTCCAACATCAGGTTCAAGTATGAGTTTAATACTTTAAATTGTACATTATGTGTAGGACGTTATTGTGGGCATAAATGCACCGAGATATTTGAGGCATAACTCTGTGTTATAACTTGATTGTTGAGGTGAGTCTTCTAGACTATTTTTCATATCTACAGTATGTGTGTTATCATATTAGAACATAATACATGTAATATTCATATGTGTTGTTAAGCATGCTGCAACGTGCAGTAAGGCTCAGATGTGGTACAATAATGTGACCTATGTTGCTGCCCTGGGTCTAGAACTAGAGGCTAGTATTGATTACCTGATATATGTGTGGTATCTTTTTATGATCTTATACGTATGTTTATATGATTAGTAGTCTGGTTTACTTACTAAGCTCTCGTAGCTTATTAGATACTATTTTTTTAAAATGTTTTGCAGGTTTTAGCAAAGGCAGGGGCAAAGCTTCGGTTTGACTACATTTTTGATAAACTTTTTGACATACTTAACGCAGGGTTTGTAAACATTAAGTTTTTGGTATTAAACATATGTACGTATCTTTTGATACATCAGATTTTCAACGATTTATGCTTACGCATTTGTGTAAAACTTTTAGATGTGTATACTCATATGTAGTTTTTATTTCAAATACCAATTTTAGAAATTTGGGGCGTTACAACTTGGTATCAGAGCCACGGTTTAAGGGATCTAGATATGTGCAATGCACAGTATGTACTTGAACCATGGTTTTGAAATTTTTGTCAAACTGGAGGCTTGCGACTTGCAGCTTGGTGAGTATACTAACAATTAGCATTGATTATGTGATATATAAGAGTATTATATGTGAATACCTAATATATTTAGAAACAATATTATCTTATGATTTGTGTGACCAACGTTTGATGCCTTGTGTTTCAATTAGTGATAGAATGTAACACGTAGGTGTTTATAAACCATGCATGATACTAAACGGATCAAGGATGTGATAGTTATACACGATTTGTTGTATTGTAATTGACAATAAGATACATGGCCTAAGCCTGTGAATCGGGATTTTTTGTGGTAAAGTTAAAATCGAATGTGTATAGTGTGATTGGAGTAATATAAGGGCCCATATTATTACAAACACGTGATATATGTTGGAACTTGATGAAATCATGAGAAATATTGTGAATTGGGTGAGGGGTACTTGTAGGAGATAGTACACCTGTAACATATGAGTGCCTTAGTATGAGCAGGGCTACTTCAGATCTTAGAATAGGTGTACGGATATGTTGATTGAGTACGAACTATTTGATATAGAGGATAGTGTGGTAAAGCTACCTTATGTTTTAATGCTTTATCTATACATCCAGGGTAGTGAATACAAAGAGAAATCAGAATGAGTTAGAAGGAAACCTGAGTAGTTTCTTATTGTAAGAGTCATATTTGACATAAATTCTAGTATGATAAATATAAGAGATTCTTGAGTAAGTAATATTTCAAAGGATGGTCCTAGTAATAGGCAAGAGAGAATAGAAACTAGTGAGACTAGTGAGAGAACACCAATAAAAATATAACTTATCAAAGTAAGGAGAATATTGAATTAGATAATGAGTTGATGTCAAAAGGACATGCGAATAAAAGTGGATGTTAACATTATTTATAAATAAATGAGGAAAATGGTGTGATATACCTTATTGAAATGGAAAAATGATACAGGGGTTGACTAAGCCTAAATTTGAGTGTGAATAAAATAGTACGAAGATACTATAAATTATGTGTGATGTGATAAAATATATTACAGTGGACAGTATAATATAATGAAATCAAGAAATCATGGTTATGAGGAAAGTGTTTAGACCACCGAACAAAATGTGAATTGGTAATAAATATTATACTACTAGATTGTAGTAATTAATCGATTATAAGTAAAGGTGATGATGAAGAAGAACAATTAGACATGTGATGATTGTGATGATTGTGATAGTCAAAATTAAATTAATACCAATAAGAAGGTATTTAACGAGAAAACATAAAATATGTTTAATTAAGAAAGAGGTCATACTTTATAATACGAATGAGAACAAAATGATTATGATTTATTAAACTCTTCCAAAAAGAGTAAGTGGCTTAATTCTATAAAATGAAATTTGTTACAAGATGAGTAATGCAATATCGAGAATAACATAACGAGGAAGGAGTATGAAATTACAAAGAATATAAAGATGTGACAGTGTTGGCACATATAATACTATATACCAGTCTCAATAAATTGACCAAATGCAAGTAATGATGTGTTGATAAGAGTGATAATAAAGCAAATGTACAAGTGACATGTATATGTAACTATAATGAGATATTAAAGGCAAGTTAATAGAAAGTGGAAAAAGATATGAGTTGGTATGAATATATAATATCATTCAAAGATAGTAAGAGATTAAAGAGTTTGAGAAACAAAGAAAAGAACAAGTGATGAGAGTTGTGATTGATATTTTAACTTATGTATGACCAAGAATTATTTTGTTTCAGTTCAATGGATCCAAATACAAACCCTAGAGCAGAGAATTTGATAAGGAATAAAGAAAATCCCGATGTAATTACTACAGGAGAAGTGGAAGATTTTATTTCTCTGTATGGGGAAAGGCGTGGAGCCATACCTACTAGACACCTCAAGAGTGTCATCGTAGATGAGTTTGGAAAATGTGTTAGGACAGTTGTGCTACCCATTATGACAGAGATGAAAAATGAAATAAGAAGTGAAATTCGAGAAGAATTCTATATACTGAAGGATGAAATGATTAATGAGATGAAAGAAGATAAAGTAGAGGTAAGGGCCGAGGGATCCCGAAGAAGATCAGGATGCAAAACTTGTGGTAAGAATGATACTGCTCGGTGTAAACATAAGACCAAATGTTGTTATACGTGTGGAGAAGTATGACATAATTATAAGGATTGCTTATCCTTAGGAAAGTTTTGTTATGACTGTGCTCAATACTGTCATGAGTCTTTAGAATGTCCTAACTAGTTAAAATATTAGTTAGTCAAGATGTTAAATAAATAAGTGGATACAATGTAAGGTTCCTTTTAAAATGTATGTAAATTATGTAAAACCGATATGTACTTTTATTTGATAATAAATTTTGAAGGAGGCAGAATCAAGGAAGACATTGTGTTAATAATTGAAGTATGGGTGATAAGTATTTTGTATTCATATTATGAGTTGACCCCAAGTAGGGGAGAGTAGTGTGAAAATATTTGAATTAATTATTTATATTAAAATAATTTACATAAACCATCGAGATTGTAGTAAAAATGAGTATTGATAAGAATCTCATCTATATCTATATATAGTATTAAAAGGCTTACCATCTTACAAATAATAGTAATAAAAAAAATTCTTTTCACTAATCATAACCCTCCACCCCAACACATACCATTTATAAAAAATTGCCTTTGGGAAATATCCGGCTTAAAAAAAAGCGCGGATCTTCCCTTATTCGGATCCTCCAACTTCCACCATTTCCTTTACATCGAGTTTTCCTTCTCTTTTACACCTTAACCCCAAATCTTGAAGAAACCCTAAATCGCTCCATTACAATCAGCCGAATACATCTTCATCTGGTTTCAATCGATACTTCAAAGGTATTTTCTTTATCCTTCATCGTCTAAATCTCCATTACTTTAGGTTTTGGCCGTTTTGTAATCAGATTATTTCTCGAAGGTATCTTCAATCATCCATATATCTTCAATTAAGGGGACTGCGTTTCTTATTTTATTTCTTTACTCACCAATTCTAATTCTTTCCCCATTGTGTACAATGAATTAGTGAAACAATGAAGGCTGATTTAGCCTTATAGTCAAATCAACAGGTTTCTTGATTCGAATTCTTTCCCCCTTTTGTTCGAAGAATCACTAAAACAGTGAAGTCATGCCCAATTTAGCTTTATAATAATATCAAGGTGCTAGAGTCTAGGTACGCTTAAATCATCCACAAATCTTCATATTAAATTATCAATTTTTGTTTGCTTTAATCACGTCCACCATGTTTCTTTTATATGGTTATGATTAAGATTACATGCAATGTTGGAATCATCGAGTCCTCCCTGTTTTGGTTTAAAATTTATACTCCTTCAAATTATTATTAAATCTCAGGAAAAAAACATTTATTATTGTGGGTAATCATGATCTTATATTTATGTTTTCGATTAAACGTCTATTTATATCGGCGTTCGTGGATATATTGTTTATATCACTATAGTTACCATGTCATTGTTTTATTTGTTTGAGCATGCTCTAACAACAGCGCATCTAAAAACATTGAGGATATGATTTTCTAGATAACACATTGAGGATATGATTTTCTAGATAACACCTCAAGCATGTAAGTAGAAATAACCACTAAGAAATAATCACAAATTTGAACCTAAAGTAGGTAAGTGAGAACCAATGACAATAAACTTCATGTGTAACTATATATTACACATTACTATAAAGTATAATTGATATAAAGGCCAACACCTCATGTCTATCATCCGTATATAAGAAACCAATCCAGGATTCCATTTCAATCACACAATCAATTTCTATGAAGACATTGTTTTCATTATTTGATGACCAGGATGTATTCTTACCGGCAATTGGTTGAATTTTACATATGCATGTGTGTATAGACTATCATGAAGGAAAATAAAGAAATCAGAATCTTACATTTGTTTAGTTGTGAAATCAAACGATCAATTTTTATATGTATTCATCAATTTCTCCTCTAATTGATACTACTACTGCACACAAAGAGATGGCTAAGTTGCAAGAAAATTCAATAATTTTTTTCTCTATACATATGATTCCGCTTCTCTTCATGACCCGTGTCTTTCTTTTCTTATTGTAGACTTGAATGATATTTACTACATATCAAATCATTTCATGGTTAGTAACGGAGTAAATCAGAGTAAACTACATGCATTCCTTGATGTTCCATTATAATTAGAGCAATGCACAAGATCTGGTATTAGTTTCCTCATAATAACTTCTTATGTTTTACTATATTGTGAATTTGATTCAAGCATATTTTTATTTCAAAACAGTCAAAAGGAAAACTACCCAAAGTCAATTAGGTATGAAAGCTACCCAAAGTATATTTTAAATTTATTTGATACATATTTGACTTTGAAAGCAGTTATATAATTTATCCATTTTTTATAATTAGTTATTCATTGGGAGTCTGACTTGCACCTAAATTGTAAATCATATTATAGTACATTGCAGACTCATATTGTGAGTTTGTTAGCATTCTCAACCCTTAATTTAATCCATCTAATTGTAAATATTTAGTAGAAACTAATTTGAGTGTGTATGTGTATGCTTTTATAGTTTCTTTTACATCCTCTCATATTTTCATTATTTCTTTTTGTGACATTCATCCATTCTTCTAACATCTTATCAATTTCTTGAAAGAGGATGATTAATAGGAGTCCTACTTAATTATTTGGATGAAGGAGAACGGGGCAATCCAAATTCTTAAGATTGTTGTGTTTAGGTATGTTAATAGCTATGCCCTTCCCCTTGAAAGCTCAATCCCGTGATTATCCGTTCAAGTATTAGCGTAGAGAGAAGATGATATGAGAGAAACACACACTACAACTTTAGCTTTAATATTGATATATTCAAATGTGAGAGCAAAAGCATTACAAGGGTGCCGAAGGTTACAATGGCCAAGGATCAAGGACCTATTTATAGGCCACGCCTACTATTAGGCTTTTATACATTTCTAAAAACTAACACCCCTTTCATAATTTTTATTATTCTATGTATTTCAAATGGTTGCATTTCTTCTTATATTTTGAATCAAGCAATTATATGGTTTTTGAATCACAATTGTGAATTGAGTACTTATTTACTACCATCCATCAATATTTCACGAGCATTATAGTTTATTATTATCCATTTGCTTTCTTGAAATTTCATTACGGTTTTAAGAGGTGTTCTTCCACCTATAGATTTAGGTGGTGTTCTTATGCTTCTTGATTTGTTTCTGTTTTTCATTCATTTGCTTCTCGATTACTTTGGTGTTCTTTATCAGGTAAGTTATGCTTTTGTTTCTATTCATCTTATTCTTGATGAGTTTTGTGATTTTGATTTTTTGTTTTTGTTTCTATTGCTTCGGATTTTGGAGAAATTTGATTTTTTTTCAAGTATGCTTTATTTCATAAAAGTAACATTTTAAAAATCTTTAGCAACATATTTAGATACCTAAACAGACCATTATGTTGCTTTATTTTATAAAAAATTGCATGTTTTAAAGTATGCTCCTTTTAATATATATGCAAGAATTCGGGGAGGCAGTAACATTTAACTTTCATGACTGTCTTTTAATCCAAAGCCAATTACTACTACAAAAATATTTCACCTTAGCTCCTTCATCTCTAATAGTGTTTGTTGACTAATTAATTTTTTCTATTTAATTTTATTTTGTACATGATTTGAATAAAACAGGTCAAAAGCAACTTTTTGAAGACAAGCAAAAGATCAAATAAGGTACGGTTCTTTACTTTTCTATTTGCTGCTAAAAATTACTCAATTTGGATTTCTACCTTGGTAATTTATAGTTCTTTGTAGAATGTGTAGAAATAAGTGTAGATAGGTCAACCCTACCCATATGCGAGACGTATCACATAGTATGGTTTTCAAAATGTGATTCATGTAGTAGATGGTTTGTGTTGGTTCTATGTGCACAAGACACAAATTAATACGATATTACTGATAATAAATAAACCCATAGGGTCACACATTTACAGTCAATGGACACCAATTACATATTTGAATATGATTTAAATATGTTTCCAATTCATTATATATATATAAGTATATATATGCATTGTTGTATATGATTTTATATAATATATAAATATAAACATATGATTATATATATATATATGTATAAAATATATATTTGTTACATGTAAATTATTACTAGTAACAAATTATATAAATGTATGTATATCTTTGTTACAAGTAAAGAGTTACTAGTAACAATCAAGTATGTATATAAAATACATGTAGATGTATTTTATACATAGTATGACACATCTAGTATATCTTTTATATAAATTTATGAAGGAAACTAGAAAATCCCATATTAATTCAAATGGAGGCCATGTTGTGTTTTCTTGAAAGATACTTGACCAAGACATGGACTACATCAACAAGAGAAGAAACGAGGCAAGAGGGGACCCTCCCCCCTCACCCAATTTCGTCCAAAATGAGGCATGGGAGGGGCCTCCCTCTTGTGCCTTGTTGCTTGATGACTTAAGTCCTCATGCATGGTTCATTTAATACTTGTACATGCTACCACCTTTGCTATTCTTAAAGAATTGTTCTAAGTGTTCTAAGAGCTTGAATACATCCTTACTCTATAGTATTGATGTTCTTCAAGTATGCAAAGTATGATACTAGAATACATACTCATATACATACATAGTAAGTTCAAGAAGAAGAACAAGAGGTTGTTGCTTGCTTGCTTGAATTTCAAGGGTTGGAGAAACTAGCATTTCAAGGTGTTGGAATCATTGGCTTGTGGATACCTTGGAGGAAGTCTTCTCTTGGCTTCTCATTGATCAACCACTACACCAACGGTTTTCTCACGCTACAAAGGTTGTAGTTCTAAACACCCTATGGTTGTTTTGTTTTCTTAAAGCTTGCATATGGATCATTGGTGGGGAGTTTTAAAAGGTTTAAAATTGTTGTTCATGCTTCCGTTACTAAAATATATTTTGAAAAACTGAACAAACCCCAACAGTTTGCACTCTAGGACTAATCCATGGTGTATTTTCAAGAACCAACTGGTTAACCTTCAAGTGCTTAACTGCTCTATGCTCATTTAATAAAATTTATTATTTCATTAAAAAAATCCTATTTTTCTGTGAGACTCATAAATTCCTTCTTATGTAATGAGCTTGTGTTCTATGTATTCACTCAATCACTTATGGGATGCAGTTTTGGTAGAACATGTACACTCAAAAGCAATATTTATATATATTTTTCATAAGATACTTTTGGAAGAAGCGACATGTCTCTACTATATATTTTCCTTGCTTTAGGAAAATCTATTTCTAGAAAGTTTGGTTATTGATTCCACACCGCCTCTTTTTATTGGATCTTAAATTGTGATTGTTTATATAGAATGTTGGACTTCTAAACAGGTTGAAAAACAAAGTTTTTGGCCTTTCATCCATTTAGTTTTACCTCGATTATGGAGCCATTCACCACAATTCCAAGAGTCTTATTTTTATCAAAAAGAGCCCGTTTGTACAACAATTGAACATTGTAAGTACTTTGCGTGACTTTTGCATGACATTATAATTCTTCTTAATTTGAAATTTTAGAGTTTTAGATAATGATTTCATCTTGTGGGAGCCAAGGCTGAAAGAACAGTATCTCGAAAAGGTATGATATTTCTATTCATTAGTCTTTATAGAGTTGACTAATTTCAGTAATGATGTAATGTAGTTTGTCCTATATTACCAAGTCCCCATGTTATAGCTTTCATATTTCGATAACTAGTGTCGTAGTCTCTCTCTACACTACAGGTTCACTAAAGCTTATTTCAAACAAGAAAAGGCTTGATCAGCTACACTAGCCAACACGAGTTTATCAATCAGTTTAATACAGAAATGTATTTATATTGTTTTAATATTTTGGTGTAGACGGGTTGATTTTGTTTTAAAGATCCAATACATTTTGTATTTACTTGGATTAAAATGCTCATATAAGATGTTTTAGAACTTAGTTTGAAATTTTACATGTGTAGTATATAAAGTACTTGAAGAAATATAATTTGTTTTCTTAATTACGTATTTGAAACTTTTTGTATGTATACAATTTTTACATTTTTCTATTTGATTTAATGTATCTCAAAATTTATTATTTGATAACGCCATCCGTTCCCTTTTTCTTACACAATGTTAGATTTTTTTAGGTTTATTTCTCTAATACCTGTAATCCCACGGGTCTATCAGCTGATTATTAATCAAACGAGTTACATAAATTTGAACTAGAATGGAAATTTAAAACTATAATAAGTAATGTTGAATGATCGGTTTAACTACATTTTTGATAAACTTTTTGACATACTTAACGCCGGGTTTGTAAACATTAAGTTTTTGGTACTAAACATATGTACGTATCTTTTGGTACATCAGATTTTCAACGATTTACGATTCGGCATTTGTGTAGAACTTTCAAATGTGTATACTCATATGTAGTTTTTATTTCAAATACCAATTTTAGAAATTTGGTACGTTATAGGTTAAAGTACAACCGGTGCCCCCATCGCTAGACTCTTCTTCCACCATTGTGGTGTTATGCACGTTGACTTCATCATCGTTAGTCAAGTATCAATGCACCACATATTTCCAAGGTTCTCTAGAAAATCCGACAACTAATCATCGCCGTGTTAGCAATTCCTAAAAGGCACACTTCCCTACTATGCATCATCTTTACATTTTAGGAGTATTTTTACCCCTAATTGTAAGTCGTCATATCATTATAGAATAATCATCATTAATTTAGTGCATCATATGCATCACTAGAGTTCATCATTTAGCATCATTGAATAATTAATTAACATATCGTAATCAAACATTAAATATAATTCACATACAAACATCTTAAATGTCATCTTAAAGTCGTTAAGTCTTTCGAAAACGATTTTGTCACGGTATTTAGTTTTAGAAAATACTAAACTCACCTTAGGTCCAACAATAGTCGTTGACAAGTCTTTGGTAACTAACCGGGCTTACGAAACACCCTACAAACGAGGTCTAATCATAAATCGTCGAATCGCAAAACACATACTATTGAAACACACTTTTAGAATGGAAAACCCCAATCGAAAACAACTAACCGAAAACCTCAATTGAAAACCTCCTATAGAAAACTTCAAATGGAAAACCTCCGACCAAAAACCTCCAATCGAAAGCTAATAATCAAAAACTATAAATTGAAAACTGTTGATTGAAAATGTGGGAATCGAAAAGCACTCTTAGGTTGCAAACCTCTATTCATACCCTTTTTCAACACTTTAACTATCAATCTTCTTCATGTCTTGGTTTTAATTTCAATTTCTTGCATCAAAATGATCCTAAACATTTTTTAACTCATACCAATCATCAATTTAACTATTTAACAACATATAAACATCTAATTTAATGATTCTCTTCTCGGTTTTCTCGAACACACTCAAACCGACTATTTAAAGCTCAAAACTACATTGTTCATCAATCAAATTTGTAAATTAACATGCTATAAGGATTGGAAACTTACTTGTGATTGAATTGAAGTTGCAATCCACGAGAACCCTTCACTAATCAACCTCCTTGCTTATATATTCTCTCTCGTCACACACTAACACACCCACAAACACACATAGTGTTTGCAACTAACGAGTCTTGTAACTCCTAATAATCCTTAATTAGCCTCTAATTACCATAATTGAATTTAATCTCAAGTTCTTACGCTTTCTCTTGTTACAAAGCCACCACATAACTTACAAATTCTTATAAAACAACCACAACACTATTCTAATACAGAATGTAACATCCATTTCTAGTCTAATTTAAAAAAAAAATTGTAATTTTCTTATATTTTGAATGTCATTATTAGCACTATTAGAAAAGTCTATTTTTTTATCGAATGTCCCAATGTAATAGAAGTTAGGTGAATATGATTGAATAAGATGAAAAACAAGGTACCGACTCTCTCAAAACACACACTATGGTAGTAAACACTATTGTATTCTAATTGAACAAATATGAGAGATACTTAAACTTGTCGGAAGACTTGCCTATTTATATGTTGAACATTTTATACTTTTTAAAGCCGTCTTAGGACCGAGAATGCTCATCTTATTCGATTGACATATCAACCGAATTACACAAACTAATACAATAATCAAAGCTACAAATTTAAATCTAACAATCTCCCCCTTTTGTAGCTTTGAGATTGTTTATCTGTTTTTTAGTCTAAACATTGTTTGCCAGACCCTTTTCGCTTCAAACACATCCTTTATCCTTCTAGGTCTTACCCGTTCCTCAAGAGAGATATGCTCAAAGCACACTAAACCTTCCTCTCCTTCAGAGTCCTCATCCTTTTTTTCAATGATGTGGAATTATTTCAACTGATTAGTTTTGAGTGTGACTGATTGGGCTTTAGAACATTGATTTTTCTTAGGTCACTTTCCACCTCAATCCGCAAATCTATATATTGTGCTACCATCATTCTTTTCTTCATAAAGCCTCTTAGCACATCATACCCGACTTCTTCCTCATGATTCTTTTCTAATTTTGAGAATAGGAAGTCGCGCATGAAGTTGATATCCTCCAAACAGACATATCTCATATCTAATTTGTTGAATTCATAAACTTTTCTATCCTCTCTGGTAACGTGGAAGTGCACCATTTTGTAATGTACTATTGTTGACAATGTCACATGGTTGACTCTCATGGTGTGATGCTTTGATTCCACATCTTCCTTTTTCAAAGCATGATGCGTCATTATGAATTTGAACTTAACTCCCTCAACATCTTTTGAGCCAATTAACTCAATAGCTGTCATCTCTTCAAGCTGATTTGTGTAGATCTCTTTTACTCTGTCCTCAGAAAACACAACATTGATCCCTTTGTTTCTCCATGTTATTTGAGGTTTGTTCATTGCTTCCCTTGTTCTGACCGATTGATTGACGGGTCCAGAATGACTAGAGGAGCTTTAGGGCCACCGTGATAAGAATCTGGAATTGGCCATTCAGCACCCTCTCTTTATAGAGCTCTTTCTTGCTTTTCACTTTCAAGACTGTTCAAATCCTTCGGTTCAATGTTGATTATTGAGGAGGGAATACTTCAAGCGGCTCTTGATTGGTTTGGAATAGAATGTTGTCGAGCTTTTCCGTTGTAAATCTTTCGAACTCCTCTTCCATAAATGGTATATGAGGCTTTTCAACCCCGGACCCATGAACATCCACATTTTCACTTATTTCCCCTTCCTCTGTTTGATTGCCCTCAGTTGGAAACTCGATATAATGTACAACACTAGACCCACTTGCCCTTGACAAATATAAACTTTTTTGTTTCTGCGCCACAGGTCAATCTTTGTCATATTTACATTTAAGTGTTCTTGCTTGGGCTTTGCAAGTGATCTCGAAAACATCTATCCTTTTCCAAATTGAGTTAAGGTTTGGATACCTAATTCTTGCATCTTGGAAATAGCCAAAATAATGTCATCTTTGAAGGTATTAAGGGTCATGTTTGGGCTGTTCGAGTGTTACGGGCGGAAATTAGATCTCTCTGCTCTTGGTTTGGGTTTTCAAGGCTATTTAGTTTTGCATGCAAGAGAGATTGGAATTCATTAATACTGTAGTCCTTTTCAGCAACTGATTTTTCTGTCAAGGTTTGAAGAGTAGCGGTTGTTTGATTAAGTTTGTTTCAAAGGATAAGGATTTGGCAGCTATCTCTTGTGTAAGTTTGCTTTGAACGTTGGAAAGTTTCAAGTCGATATAGCATTTTACCTCTTGGGCAACTCCAGGGTCACTTAATTAGACTTCCCTTTTGCACACTTGTACCAACAAACTCCAAATGAGCCGCCTATAGAGTATGTGTTAAAGCTCCATCGAATGAAACAACGGTATGTTAAGAGACAGCTGAGTGGCTGGTGGGAAAATTTGAAGGCATTGCTGGGATAACAGTGTCCGAAACACATTCAATCAGGTAGAAGATGTGGCTACCCGACTTATATTGGCCGGGGATCCCTCATGCTCATCATTTTCTTTTCTTACCACACTCACACTCTCTATTTTTTTCACTGTCTTCCTCTTCATCAATATTACCTTCTACATCATCATCTAGTAACTTTGCTAGATCAGGCTCAGTAGTGGTTTCATCTATGAATACAGCATCCTCAGCATGAAGTTGTTTTAACATTTCATCATCATACAACTCAAAATAAAACGCTAGATAATCTGAAGTAGAGACAACCGGTTTCTCAGCAGTATGTTCAGGTGAAACACTTGCTGGAGTTTGTCTAGCTGAAGGACCAACCTCAACCTCATCATTCTTTTCAAAGTTCATCTCCAAATCACCGAATACTTACCAAAATCAGGTAGATCTTGGATCACATTTTTAGACTGCGGTGTTGGTTCCTTTTCAGCAAATACAAATTGTTTAGTAGAATCATTGTTTGATTTGGTAGTGGAGCTCGAACCGGAAGATTCAAGAATCTGGACCGATGGATCAAACTCCCTTACTCCCTGAAGAGTCACCCCACCTTCACCTACTTTGCCACCTCTCTGGCTTTTCTCTCTAAGACTTACCTCCACTAGAAGCATCCTCGTGCTCCTGGTCCTCTAGACCCCTAAATTGACTCACTAACTCATAAGACCCCTAGGGTATGATTTACAAGCTCGTGTTCCATAGGGGTTATGCTATTCTGTCATATATATGCCTGAACGATTACTTTCTTTTGACCATTATCCTTATCAATGGAACTAGTATAATCATAGATGCAACTCCAGGATATTGTGTTGATTTGTTGCATTTTAAACATTGTTACAGAAGGGTGATCTGGCCTTTTTGAAATTTCATCATTTCTAGCCACTATCAGCTCCAAAATCATTGTGAAGAACCGCAGATAAGGCACATAGCATTTACGCTTGTTTGGATATTGTTTCTCATTCACCATCTTGACCAGATCCTGCCAGAAAAGTAGCGCATATAGGAATTGGTAGAAGGAACCAGGCCATTTCGTTTGAAATCAAAAACTTTTCGTAGTTGGCCATTATAACCCAGTTTATGTATAAGATTGAACAATTCGGTTTGACAGGGTGTAGGGTCATAGGTGTTCTTGGGTGGGAATCACGGTTTTGTTCTGGTAGTTTAAGAATTCTTCTAACATGGGTGTAGGTTAGGTCGATGGAGATTTGATTAATGGTAGCCGTCAGACATTGCGTTCCATCATCGGTAGTTGATTCGGTCAGGGTATCCCAAAATTGTTGAAGATATACCTCACAAAAGTAGAAATTAGAGGTATCTGGGTTGTAGGTGAAGAAATGATTCAAAGGATGGGCAATGAGAAGTTTATCTATAATGGGAAAGGGTGTTAGGGTATTCTCAGCATCGAATATGAAATTGTTTGATTAGTATAAGAGGTAGGTGATTGGGTTCATTATGGTGTTAGAAGAAACAGATTGCTGAGAACCAGAATGGTTAGGGTTTGTTCTAGACATCTATGAATAAAAAACATGTTAACACTTGAAATAAAAAATATGTGAAACTTTTCTTAAGCATTGGACCAAATTCGGTTGATGTGACCGAATTCGGTTCACCCGAAATTCTTGTGAGAAAAGAGTTTAAGTATGAAACTAAATTCATGTCCCCTAACCTTAACTAAAGTTCAAAAATATTTGAAAAATGTTGAAGTAAAATGCACATACCAGAAATCGGTTGAAAATATTGAAATTGTTTCAAGTTAACCGATATAGGGTGATCAACCGAATTCGTTTGATAATGAACTTGGGAAAACTTTTAAGTATTGTAGCCGGATGTGAGTTTCAACCAAATTCAAAAATGATCGAATTCAGTTGAGTCTAAACAATTATGAAGTGTTTTGACCGGATTTGAAAAACGTCATTTCAACCGGATTCGGTTGTGACCGAATGCAGTTGAACTTTGGAAAATTTGAAGTGACCGGATTCAAGTGTTTGGTTTCAACCAGATTTGCATGTGACCAAATTTGGTTGAATCTTTGAAAATTTTGGAAGTCTTAAAATCGGTTCACTTCTTAGTGACAACGAATTCGGTTAAATGGCTGAATTCGGTTGTTCTTCAACCTTTTCGAAACACAAGTTTGCTCTATGTGATTTTGTGTTTTGATTGTTCAACCCAAAACAATTAAATTCCTTGTTCATGGTGATTGAAAACACACTTAGAACACATTCTTTACACTAACCCTTAACTGAAAAACAACATTTTGATGTTCAATAACCTCAAAAACCCTTTGTTTTCTAAGTTGGTGGTCTGAACCAATTTGAAATTCAAAAACTTCAATTTTGATGATGTTTTTGAAAAATAACACCAGATTCATGGTGGATTAAACTTGTAAGAATATTTCAACACAATTATTTGCATTTTTATACTCAAATAGATGGTTTTTAATTTGAATTCATACGGTTTTGAAGAAACCGTATAAAAAACCCAACAAATTGACAATTAGACTGATTTGTTTTTGTTATTTGATGTTTACCTTTTGAATCATGAAGTGATTACGAGTGTAATGAATAAAAAATTACACGAAATTGTTAACTTTTGATGATTTTCGGTTGAGAGAAATTGTAAGCACACACCGAACACTTTGTAATTTTGAGCGCGTAAAATGAACCGGATTTCGGTTGTGCTTTTAAGGATGATTTTTGGTAGTGGGTCAACCCGGATTTTGACGTTGAACCGAAGTCGGTTAAAAACCCATGTACTCCATCAACCTCAACCGAATTCAGCCCTTTTTTTAAAGATTTTCTAAGTATGTTTATAAAATAACAAAATATTTTTGAATTTTCTTTTTATCAACAATATTAAAATGACATTTAACACTAAAGAAAAAAACACTCCACATCAAATCATGCATTTATCATTAGTTTGAGCGAATGATAAAAATCTTTTTGTATTTTATAATTTTAATAAAAGAAATTGACATATTTTTGTATTTTTCCATTAAACTTGCATTTTTATCCGTCTTTGCAATATATTTTCCCCCTTACAAGTATGCAAATGAAATGAATACTACTTGCAATATTAGCTCTCCCCTTGAACTCTTGCAATTTCCTACACAGTGAACACAACCACGTGTAATCCATTCAAGAAGCATAAAAGTCCAATGTGTGGTCAATTTAATTTTTGAAATATGTCCTATCTTCATATTCAACATACCCAACTTAGAAACCAAGTAAGAGAAACGAGTTTCATCTAAAGGCTTGGTAAGTAAGTCAACTAGTTAATTATGAGTATGTGTAACACCGGAAAACCAAAGGCATTTTTTTTAAAATACGTTGCGGAAGCTTAATTAAACAAACTGCTTTACATACAATACGAATATTTACAAATTAAAACATTTGTTCACAAACAACAACATCAACTGTCTTAGTGTTACAAAAACAACCGGCTCGTTTCCATTTAAATCAAAAACCAGCAGAGCAGGGTTGAGCTTTCCTTCTACAACTACCAACAACTCACAAACCGGCAAAAGCAACAACTGAGGGGAATTAGCACAAAGCTAAGTGAGTAGAAGCTAATCACAAACGCAAAAATCAAGTCAACATCAAAGCATGTAATCACACAATCAAGAAGACCGGAGGTTCGGCGCAGAACCTATAACCAATGCCGGCCAAAGCAAATGTTTACCGATAGCCCTCTACTGAGTTGACACAGTGAAATGCTGTCGGGATCGAATATAACCAAAATCAATAACAAGAATTATCTTTTAAATTTAAATCAGAGTTGTATAAAAGACAATATTTGAGTTTTATCACAATCAACTAAGAAGTTGTGGAATCACACTTAAATGATTAATAAAGGTTTTAATCACAAGAACAATTTAATCAATTCAAAGAATAACTTCAAAACACAAGATGTTTATTAATAATCAAGGATGATTACAATATTCACCTACACCTCCAATCTAACTCCTTTTAGTTAGACGAAGAACACACTTTGTTCTTAGGTTTCAAATAAACTTGTAGGCTAATACACTTTCTGAAAAGTATAAACAATATGAATGAGTGTAAATTCTGTCAGAGTTGAATTACAAAACTATCAATACTATCAAAATATTCTAAACGAAGTATTTATAAACTTTTGATCTTCCTTGAATAGTTGAAGTTTGGCTAATCTTCTATCTTATGAGATAACCTTGATAATCTTTCAACTTGATAAGATATCCTTCAAATCCGAAAAGATAGTAGTTTCCATGAATAGCTCAACAGAAACTGTTTGTTGAATAAACAGTTCTGAGTTTCTTCTAACAGTTGTTATGATTGAACTAACAGTTCTGAGCTTTTTGAACTAACAGTTGTAACACTCACCACAACTGTTAGTCACAACTATTTTCACACATCAATGTAACAGTTTGCACCTGTTTTCTTAAAAATTTCTCTAATAGTTTTGCCTTTGCATGTCCAATAGTTTTAAATCACTTAGCCAATTTCCCAACAATCTCCCCCTAACTTAAGGTATTAAACAATATACTTAAGTTGTTTTATAGGGTTCAACCACAGAAAAATTAACATAAGCAAATAAAATATAAAGTATGCAAAGTCAAACTGTTTCAATGAAAACATAAAGAAAGAAGATTATACTTTTTTTGACTGTAGAAATTCTAACCTTTCTTTGAGCCTCTAAAGAAGATTTTCTTTAACTTTAGCAGGGCCAAAGAACTTTGCTTTCATCAAATATAAGAGCTTTGTTTTGTTGTGCTCTATGACTTCAATATCAAACCATTGAGTTATTGCATTTCCCATTACCATGTGATAAGTCTTTGACTTAGCATACACCTTGACAGTACTTATTGGGAATGCCTCCTCAGCTATCAGCATCGGCATCACTTTCATAGGATCACATATGCTCGTTAAATGCCTTATTAGCACTCTGATTTCAATTCCAGCAGCTTCTTCATAGTGACTTAGACCATATTCATACATTTCTTGCACATCTCTTCTCGTCACACTTTCCATTAATTGTAAGAAGCTCGCATAGCTTTCAATGGGTTCATGTTCTCTCACAATTGTAACCCCTTGCTTCCCTGTTTCAATCCTTAACAATTCAAATCTCCACCCAGTGATGTGGGATTTTTGACCTAATTGAACTTCCACTAGCTTTTCCAATTTCTGTTCAACCTCCACTCTGAGTCTGTCTTGTAATATGGTTTGAACCATACCAGCCGTAGCTTTCTCTTTAGATTTTAGAACTGTTTGGGATTGTTGAGACTGTTGAGGTTGAGTTGTTTGCTTTTTCTTTTCAACTGTTGGCTTAGGAGGTGGAGTTGCTTTCTTCCTTTCAATTCTTTTTCTTTTTACTCCCTTATCAGCCTTCTTTGCCTTTTCTTCCTCATCAATCTCCTTTATGAATTCAACTGCCATCTTTTGAGCCAATTCTAGATCTCTTTGTTCTTGTTGCTCAATCTCAACATTCAGCCTTTGTGTTAGCTCATGATCATGCTCTTCTTGTTGTTCTTTTGAAAGTTTTAACTTGGGAATATTAACAACAACTTCCTTTCCCTTACCTAGCACTGGAGGCATCTTTTCATCTTTCTTTGATTCACGAATTGCAATGCCTTTGAACCCTGGCTTAGGTGCAATTGGATCCAGCTTTGAAACTTTTCCATCTAGCCACCCATCATCAATCTTTTGAGCCATTTTGAAGAGATTATGCATGTGTCTTTCAATGAGAATAGGATCAATGTTGCAGGTAATGGTCGTGAGTGGTTATTTGATATTGATGCACTAACCAAATCTTTGTCTTTTGAGTTTTCTACAGAAACAGTTGCAGATGTCCCTACAACTGTTGGTACAGACCAACAAACTACTTCCAATAGTTCAAACAGTTTTGAAACTGTTAGTTCAAATCCAACAACTGTTGATGAAAATAAAGTGCCTAAAGACTTTGTAGTGATTCCTTTGCCTGAAAGTAATTCTTCCAATATTGCTGGTCAAATAAATGATGATGCTGATCCTTCAAAGGACATGGAATCTCATGTTCCTCACCAACACCATGCATCTGGACATCAAACAGTTGCAGATTAAGTGTGTAACTCTTCTGGGAATGAAAGGGACTCTGATGTTGATATGTCAAATTTGGAGAATGTACTGCCTGAAGAGAACATCCCTACATCAAGAATTCACAAGAATCATCCAATAAGGTAGATTATAGGTGATCCTACCACTCCCATTCAAACAAGAGCTATGCTGCAAAGTGAAAATAGTGGTGTACCTCTTGAACAGTTTGATGTGAATGCTTGCTTTCTATCTCAGATAGAACCAAAGAAAGCAATAGAGGCATTAAAAGACCCTTCATGGGTAGAAGCAAAGCAAGAGGAACTTTTACAATTCCAAATTCAGAAATTGTGGAAGTTAGTAGAACTTCCTAGAGGCAAAAGAGCAATTGGCACCAAGTGGGTGTTCAGAAATAAGAAGGATGAAAGAGGAATAGTCATCAAGAATAAGGCTAGGCTTGTTGCACAGGGTTATACTCAAGAGGAGGGTATAGATTATGATGATGTCTTTGCACCAGTTGCAAGAATAGAAGCAATTAGATTGTTTCTTGCCTTTGCAAGCTTCAAAGGATTTAAGGTATATCAAATGGATGTCCAATCAGCCTTTCTCTATGGAACTATTGATGAGGAGGTATATGTGTGTCAACCACCTGGTTTTGAATATATTGATGTTAAGAGTTTGAGCTCCCACTACAATCCAATGATCTTGCTTTACTTTAGACCATGTTTTGAATACATCTGTTGTTGGATAATCTCCAGACATGATCATCCTATTTATCAACACTCTATCAACTGCAGACAATTTGTCTTCATCTGTTTGAGCACTTGCAGTTGTTTGTAGTTGATCTGGAGAAACTGTTGTTTGTGGAGTTGCAACTGTTAGAGTATCTGGTGCAACTGTTTGTGTGGATTGTACAACTGTTTGTTTACTTTGCACATTCTTCACTTGCTCCTTTATGATTGGCTTCTCCCCTTTTTTGATTGGAACTGTTTGAGGAGGAGTGGCATGAATCTGTTTAAACATTTGATCATGGGCTTGAAGAACATCTGTAGCCTTCTTGAGAGTAGTTGACAAGACTTTGATTTGGTTGTCTTGCTTGATGATAAGCTCATTATGCTTGGTAAGAAGCTTGTCTTGTAGGGTGTTCCTCTTTTTGAGATAGAGGAAGGAAGCAAGAAATGGTACAAGGTCGGGATTCGTCAATGCCTTTTGTTTCATACTTTCCTCAAAGTCGGCAAGTGTTGTCACCTCAAACATATCATCGGCACATAGAACTGGTGGGTCACTCCTAGAAGTTCCCTCACTAGTACCCCTTTGTTCTTGGTACTGGGGATTTCCAAAAACTGTTTGACCAGCCTTTGTTGTCATGGTTGAGGTCTTACTTATGTTGACACTGCCTTGCTCACCCCTTGCGGTGTCAGCCTCAAGAACCACATGATCACTCTCCCTTGGAGTGATCACCTCCTCAGTGTGCTTGGGAGACAGCACAGTGGGTTCCCTTTGGATATTCTTCACAGGTGAATGCACCTATGCAGGGCTTACAGTTGGGGAGATAGGGACTATGGTGGAAGGAGCACCAACAGTTCTCTTCCTCTTTTTGAATGTTATAAGAGAGGGGGCTTGTGTTGTAGCTTTAGAAATGGTAGCAGAGGGGGATATTTGAGTAATCATGAGCTGTGGGTTCTAGAGTTGGTGGTGTAGCAATGATTTGGGCTTCATGCTCAACTCTAGCAGCTCTGTTTCTTGAAAGAAACTCCACCATTGCAGAGAGTGGTGGAGTGATGGCACTAGAAAAATTCTTGCCATTGATCAACAATTTGCTCAATGTGGAGGCTACATGAGCAGAGGGAATCAGGACTTCTTGTGAGTTTGAAGATTTGGCAATAAAGAGTTTAAACAAGTTTGCACAAATCGGTGGTACATCAAAAAGAGACCATATTTGGTCCCGAGATGTTTTACCATACCATTAAAGAGTAATTTAGAAAAGTTGAAGCGACGATTGTTGGCCAAACAGATTAAGGCCAAAGCAATGTTGCTTCCAAACTCATTCCATCCAGTTCTTTTGGGACTGAGACATTGTTGTAAAGTATGAATCAACTATTTCTAGTGGGCACAAAATTGCCCTTTGTAGAATGTACCCTTTCCCCTAGGGCCCTCATACCCCAGCTTAGCCAACTCCTCGTGCAAGAATTCCAATGAGACTGAATCAGAATACTCACCCTCAAGATCATTAAGGTGAAGGTGTTCGCGAATGGTATTCTCAAAGAATGAAACATCATGATTATCAACATATGAGGTGATCCATTGCACTCCATCTACTGCAGTGAGTGTAGCGTTTTTCCAGAATTGATCGAGATGGGAAGTGTAGATGGTTGGATTGATGGTGAGAGCAATATTGAGGTTTGACAGTGTAAGGTAGTCGATCATGTCATGAAAGACATGCAACTCAACTGGTTTGGAGAGGAAAGCTAGCATGTTGTGTTCTTTGACAAACGGGAGAGGAGCCATGGTGATTTCGAAGAGAAAGTCTAGGGTTTAGCGTTTGATTGAAGTTTGGTAAGCGTAATGAAAAACTGCGAGGAGGTAATGGCTTATATATGTAATGCATATTAAATGTAATTGAAAATGCCTCAGAATATCTTCAAAGACTGAAATACCCTTGACTAACAGTTGAAGGAAGATTTAGAGCTAACAGTTGAAAACTGTTTGGTTAATGAACTTCAACTGTAACACTCCCCCTTAACTGATTAGGCAGCTTGCCTAACAGTTGTGACACCTATGTACTAACACTTGAAAACCGTTAGTTGCAATTTGCACTGTAGATCCCTGAACACTTACATAAACAGTTGTTAGACTTAAGACTAATAGTTTCAAACTGTTAGTGTGAAAACACAAAAGCACATAAAGATAAGCTAACAAACCATTATTCTAAGTTAATCATTCCAATATTTGAGATTAGAAAGTTAAATCTGCTCACATCAAATGCTTTAGTGAACAGATCATCAGTATGAACTTTTAAAACATGGATTAACTTTTTTTCATTGCAGTCTCTGATGAAGTGAAACCTGATCTCTATGTGCTTTGTTTTTGAATGCTTCACTGGATTGTTAACAATGCTGATAGCACTTGTGTTATCAACATAGATAGGAGTATTCAAAAGAGTCATACCATAATCCAAAAGCTGATTCTGGATCTACAATACTTGTGAATAGCAACTTGATGCAACAATATATTCAGCCTCAGCTGTTGAAGTTGAAACTGTTGTTTGTTTCTTGCATTGCCACGATACCAACCTTGAGCCAAAAAATTGACATCCTCCAGAAGTTGATTTTCTATCCACATTAGCTCCACTATAGTCACTATTAGAGTATGCCACCAATTCAAATGGTGAACAAAGACCTCGTTTTTGTTGGCCTTTGAGGTACCTAAAGATCCTCTTTACAGCAAAGAGATGTGACATCTTGGGATTGCATTGAAATCTGGCACACACACACACAACAAACATTATATTTGGTCTAGAAGCAGTTAAGTACATTAATGAACGTATCATAGACCTATACAAGGGTATGTCTACATCCTCCCCCTCAGGATCTGCTCGCAACTGTTTGTGTGTTTCCATTAGAGTACTTGCCAGCTTTACATCTTGATAGCCAAACTTGTCCAGAATGTCTTTGACATATTTTGATTGACTGAGAAAGATACCAGATGGCTTTTGCTTCACCTGTAATCCTAAGAAGAATGTATGTTCTCCCATGGAACTCATCTGAAATCTCTTATGCATGATGGCTTCAAACTCCTTGCAAAGATTCTCATTGGTGGATCCAAAGATTAAATAATCAACATAGATCTGTACAAGAAAAATCTCTATTATAACAATCTTTGTAAACAATGTCTTATCAATTGTGCCTCTTTTAAAACCATTCTCAAGCAAATGAGATGACAAAGTCTCATACCAAGCTCTAGGAGCCTGATGTAACTCATACAAGGCTTTATCCAACCTATATACTGTTAGTCCCAGATTGAGTACACAACAACATATGTTTGTAGAAGGGGGGTTGAATACAAACTTTAGATTTTAAAAAATTAGAGACACACTGATATACTTTTATATAATTCTTATTGATATTGAATCAAGAATTACATGTACTAGAAGCGGAAATTCTAAGTACAATAAAAGGTGGCAATCTATTTGTCTAACACATAGACAAGCTAACTCTAAAACAACTAATGTATATAGAGTGTTCAAAACATGAACAAGTTTGATTCTACACAATGCTTAAACTCTACGAATTTCTCAACTGATGAGATTTTCTTTCTGTGGAGTAGAGACTTCACTGTGTTGTGTTTTACATGTCCACCATGCATGAGTATATATAGAAATCTTGGTGAATCCGGTTGCATGAAGGTAAGAGACAAAGAGGATGTGGAAATATAATATTTTAATTGTAAAGGTAGTGGGTGAAAAGTAAAGTTACTTTAATCAACTGTTTGATAAAAGTAATTGTACTTTTCTGCAAAAGTGCAACCCATACACAATATAAAATATTAAAACCCACATCTACTGTCGTGTAGAAGTTTCTTTCCCTTTCCATGCTTGTGCTTTAATCAACACCATGCTTCTGTTTGATTTGACTTTACCAAGTATGGGATTGCCAGCCATACTTAGTTGTTTGAATAAATCTTCAAGATCTTCGTCTGTTTGAGGTATCATTATCCTTTTCGAGAGGATAAGATCAAACCTTTTTGTCTCATACTTGATCCAAAAAGTGCATTTAACTTTTACAAACAAAGATCTAAGGCATAATAGAACAACACATGTGCTGCCTTTTACATATGACTTACAATCTGAATAGATAGAGTAGATTTGACATTTTGCACGACTCAGCTAACAGATTGTACTAGGAACTCTGATATTCACTACTCAGTTGATAAAATATATCAGTTGATCACTTTTTGCTAAGACTCAGTTGATACATATTGCTTAGCTTATCATATAGATGCTCAGCTAGTCATTAGTAAGCTTAGGAGGGCATAACCTTATGTATTTGATTTATCAGTTGATCAAGAATGCTCAGCTGATCATTCAAATACATCAGTTTATGAGTAGAGATGACTTGTGTAAAGGAAGACTTACTTAGCTGATGCTCTGGGCCTCGGCTGATCCATTTGTTCACTCAGCTGATGGAGTAGGCACTCAGCTGATCAATTTGTTCACTCAGCTGATCAACTGGTTCACCCAGCTGATGGTTTATTTTCCTCAGCTGATCAACTTTCTTTACTCAGCTGATGGTTTATTTTCCTCAGCTGATGGTCTTCTTTACTTGTTTTCTTCATCTGATGCTCCTTGGCTGATATCCCTTGGCTGATATATTGAGTAGGATCTGATGCTCAGCTGATGGCTGATGGTTCCATACTTAGCATATTTTTACATAAACTGATTCAAACAACACATGTTTGAATTCTTTCTAAGTCATACTGAATGTAGGGTTTGGTTATCATCAAATTCTATGTTTTAGAATACGCAGAGTTGATTATTAGAGTGAAGTGATTATCTCCCCAACAATCTCCCCTTTTTGATGATGACAAAACCTTTTTCTTTTTGAAGAATCAGTTTGTCTTCGAATACAAAAGATTTGAACTTTTAAGTACATTTGGCTACCTAGCTATCTGTTTTTGGAAGCTATTTTTATTTTGAACCTTGTTCCGTTTTTGGTTTCTTTTCTAGTGTTCCATTTTGTTCCGTTTTTATGGAATCCTTTTCTGTGTTGAACCATTTTGTTCTGTTTTTGTGGTATCTTTTCATTCTTCCATTTTTATATGTTTTTGATTTTCTAATATACATAAACATCACTTGAAATAACAGAATAAAGAAATGTACAGAAGTATTTACAGAGATTAACTACTAACTAACTAGTCTATAATGTACAATCAAGTAGATATCAACGAATCTTCAGAGTTAGAGTCAGTCTTTAATCATCCCACCATGGTTCTTTTTTTACTTCAAAATCTTTGGCATGGGGATCTGCTTCAGCTAAGACTTCACATTGGGCTTATACAAGGGCTTCAAAATTTTCATTTCCAGTTCTGCCTCTTGTAGATCCTTAGCCAAAAGAGAAACTTCTTCCTAGCTTTGAGGATTTCAGACTGTCTAAAGAACCTCCAAGTGCCAGCTTTGTCCAGAAAGAATATACCTTCAACAGGCATAACTATAAACTTGTACAACTCAGGGGTGATGTTCAATGGCAAAGATGTGTTGAGACCCTCAAAGTCAGATAAGTATTCATGCTGGGGTAGTACCTATCTTATCTCAAATGGTTTAAAGGGCTTGGAGCCTTTCTTGTGAAGATTATCAACTGTGTGCACATGTCTGTAATAGTCATATGGAGTTAAGGCTTTTTGTGACACAGCTAGAGCTATCTAATTTTGAATTTTCTGAATGAATTGAACTTTGAGCTTGGATTTAGATTTGAAGAGAAGGTACATGATCTCAACTAACTCTGTGAACCCATAGATATGAGACCTCTCATAGGATACAACTTCACAGCTGTTGAAGTTGTTCTGCCTTATAGCTTTGAGGTAGGGTTCACCATCACCTTTGTGGACAGTGGCCCTTGTGATTGGAGTTGGTTCTGTTCTGTTTCTTAGAATGTTAATCCTTTCTCTGAAGCTTTGAAGCCTTTGTTGACTTAGATTGTAAGGGGCAGATAGATCAAGGTTGAAGAGGGTTTTGATAGCATCCGCATGAGATCTAGCTTTGAGCAGTTCAGACTGAGATTTCTCCCTTGCCAATTTGTGTTGAGCAGCACCTTGATTTTGAACTTGTTCTTGTTCTTGCTGATATTCTAGCTCCTTGGCTTGGTATATCTCTTCAACTGAAACACCCAATGCTTGAGCCATTTGGGCATTTTCCCTTTCTTCTTGCTCTTTAAGTGCAAGCTCCCTTTTCATTTGATCATCTGCTTCAACTTGCTCAGATGTCATTTTTTGTTTGCCTTTGTCCTTAGGACCAGAGGTTGAAGCCTTTTGGACTGTTGGAGTTGATTGGACTGGTGGAGCAGATGGTTTTGGGCTCTATCTTCTTCTTCTGAGGATGTCAGATAGTGGAGTATCATCCTCATCATCAGAATCAGACTCTATAGCAATTGGAGGAGAGAAACCCTCAGGAACTTTCCTTCTAGGCTTTGTCCTGTTTGCCATTCTTTTCAAACGTTTAGGAAGCCTTTGCTCCCTCTCAGAAGGTGCTTTTCTTTTGAGAGTAGGAGGAGTTGTTGCTTTGGGTGCTTCCTGCTGCAAGATTTTTGTGGTAGTTTCAGAATATGCAGCATCTATTTCCTCTGAGTCAGGATCATCCTCCCTGGAAGAACTTGAGAATTTCTCCCCCTTTTTGGCATCATCAAAAGGAGGAGGAGAGTCACCTGTTGTTGGTTTAGGGAAGTGGGTAGAGGCAGGGGTTGAGGAAGGGGTATAAGTTGGGGTAGAGGTAAGTTTAGAAAGCTGAAGGGAGAGGTCATCCTTGAGATCTTTTATGGCTCTCCACAATGAGAGATGACTCATCCTGGATTGTTCAGTTAAGGTTTCAATGTCATCAAGGATGCCTTTAAGGTAGGAAGGCATGGGTAGAAGTTGGTCTGGGATAGGGATATAAATGTTTGGGTTTATTGGGCGTAGGTTTGGAGTTAGGATAGTAAGTTTGAAATGGTTTGGTTGAGGGAAGAGATAGTGGATTGAGGAAGGATGGGAGTGGGTGATTGAGATGGGAGAAGGGTAGAGAGATGGTCTATTTTGGTTAGGATGGGGGTAAGATTAATGGGTGCATGGGAAGGTTGGAGTGGGGTTTTGAGGTACTCAATGTCTTTTGCAAGTCTAGACAGTTGAGTAGAGGTTTGGCTTTGGAAGGCTTGGAAGGTTTGGGTTAGGTTGTCAAGGTTTTGGTGTATGATTTGGATAAGTGTAAGGTTTGGTGTTTGGGTAGAAGTAGATGGTTGAGAGGTGGAAGAGGTGGAGATAGGTTCAAAGAACTTTGGTAAGGTTTGTGTCCCCTCATTTGAGCCTTGGTGTATAAGCTCAAATTCATTGGGAAAGAGTGTTGAGCCCTGTACAAGTGGTTGGTTGGTACCACTAGCATTGGCAGGTTGTGCTTGTGTAAGAATTGAATTGATAAGGGGTGCAAGATAAGTGGACTGAGTGTGGGATGCACTCAATAACAGGGAATCCCTTATTGGATCCACATTCTATTGAGAGACACAGTATGACCTTGGGTTGAGGTCTGTCTTTCAATGAGATCAACCTGTTGGGAGGTTGTCTCAGCTAGCGGCTTAAATTCTATTTTTACAGATGTATCCTGTTGTGAGGATACATCCACCGGCTTAAAGGTTGCAACATCCAATGGCTCCCCCTCAACATGAGGAAGGGTAATTGGAGTTGAGGTCAGAGGTGTGGATTGCACTCCCTCAAAGTGCTCATAATGAGTCACTTCTGGTGACCTTGTATATATGAGGCTATGAATGGGAGTAGAACTAGTGACCACATGAGGTTTACTAGAGCTTGGCTGTTGGATTGGTGTATGGACTAGAGAGGAGGATGGGTTATCAAAGGTTGGGACTACCATTTGAATATCCTCCGAGGTGGAATCAGAACTGTCCTTACCTTGGGACATGATGTGCCTGCTTCTATCAATGAGCTCCAGAAGTTGCTCAGAAATTTCTTGTTCTTGGGCATCACCATCATCACCAAGAGGACTTAACACCATTGGACTGATTGGAGTAAATTCACCAGCATCACCATCATCAGCATCATCACCTTCATTATTAGAGCCAGTGTGGCTTTCATCAGCATCATCATCACCATCATTATCATCATTTTCATCATTATTACCAGCATCAGCATTGTCGTTTGCAGCATCTATTAACTCTTTCATTTGGGCGGTGATTGGAGGATCTCTGTTTGCCTTTAGAAAGTAGAATATCTTTTCACCCATGGCAGGGACAGGAATATGCTCTAGATGTTCAATTAAGCCCACGTAATCAGTTTCTCCAATATCCCTCATAGCTATCAGGCTTTAGAATCGAATGTAGGGCACCTGAGACCTTAATGATTTCTTGTTTGTGCTCTGAGTGATTTTGTCAATAACATTAGAGAATATGACTTGAGCAAAGTCGATGTTTACCCCAAAGACTAGGGCATAGAGCACCATAAGCTCGGTTTGATTGATGAGATGGTGGCTTCCAGATTTTGGACCGAAACAACGTATGACCACGTTGGCCAAATACTTCCACAGATGAGAAAAAGCAGAGACTTTTAATTTACCATGCACTACAAGTTCATTGTAGCCGATGGTTTGCAGAACTGTTTGAACTTCTGCTTTGGAGCGAAAAGCTGTGTAAGGTGGAAAGTGAGGAATACCAGTGGCTTCGCGAAGTGTTTTAGAGGTGATTTGGAGATTGTAGTTTCCTTGGGCTAGGGTGCAGTTGATGGTGTTGTTGTTTAGGTTGTAGGTTGCGGAGTACCATAGCTCACCAATAATGGTAGGGTATATGTAGTGTGGATCAGTAGTGAGACTATCAAACAAGGGATGAGCTTCAAGAAACTGAACCATTGGTTCATAACCTTGGTTTTCTCGCGAGGCAGGGATGGTGGTGCAAAGTAGAATGTTGTTTGGAGTTATATTCATTGGTTGATTGGGTGCAACATTCTCACCAGGGTTCACAGCAGGGTCTGGAATATAGGTGGCCATTTGGTAGGGATGATGAACAGTGAGTATCGAGAGAGAAGGTAGGGTAGTTCTTTGTAGAGAGAGAGGGAATTTGGAAAGTTTGAACAGGTAAAGGTGAATGAGAGAGAAAGTGGGATATTTATAAAGGTTAGTTAGATACTGACAAAAATTCTAACGGAAAACAAATTAATTAGCTATTAAATGAAATCTTACAGACGGAGTAAATAACTAGGGTTAAAAAGCATTAAATGAGTGTAAAAAGTGAAAATTTACTAAGTGTAGAATCATCAGCTGATCATAGAAATGTATCAGCTGATGAAAAACAATCAGCTGATAGTGAAAATTTGGAGTATCAGCTGAGGAAAGTACTTAGCTGAGCATGTCTTTCTTATCTTAGAGTGATCAGCTGATAGCTATCAGCTGAGCATAATTACTCAGTTTACAAATTAAGTAAGACTTAGATATGCTTAAATAAGTAACTTATAATTTTCAATACTTATAAATTAACACAAACTAAATTACCACTATTCTAAACTAAAAATTAAGCATACCTAGTTTGGATATTAGGAAATTGAACCTTGCTTCATCTAATGGCTTTGTGAATAAATCTGCAAGTTGCAAATTAGTGTTGATGTAGTGCAAAGTTACCTTCTTCTTTTGCACATTAACTCTGAGAAAATGATGTCTGATTTCAATATGCTTTGTCTTTGAATGCATGACTGGATTATTTGAGATGGAGATTGCACTTGTATTGTCACATAGAATTGGGGTGTCTTCAAACTTCACATCATAGTCAAGTAGTTGATTTTGTAACCACAAAATTTGAGCACAACAACTTCCTGCAGCAATGTATTCTGCCTCTGCAGTGGATGTTGACATTGAATTCTGTTTCTTACTAGACCAACTAATCAATCTTCCTCCTAGAAGTTGACAACCACCTAAAGTACTTTTTCTGTCTAATGTACATCCTGCAAAATCAAACGTAGAATATCCAACTAACTCAAAATCTAAGTATTTGGGGTACCAAAGACCAAGATTAGGAGTTCCTTTGAGATATTTGAATATTCTCTTAACACCAGCAAGATGTGATTCCTTAGGATCTGCTTGATATCTTGCACAGAGACATGTTGAAAACATTATATCTGGTCTACTTGCAGTGAGGTATAAAAGTGACCCAATCATTCCTCTATAAGTAGTAATGTTCACTGATTTACCATCAATGTCCTTTCCTAACTTGATAGAAGTAGACATAGGTATTTCATTGAAGAACATTTTTCAAAATCAAACTTCTTGAGTAAATCTCTGACATACTTTGTTTGATGAATGAAAATACCATCAACCTCTTGTTTAATTTGCAAACCAAGAAAATAGTTTAACTCACCAATCATGCTCATCTGATAATTATCAGACATGAGTTTAGAAAACTTTTTGCATAGTTCCAAATTAGTAGACCCAAATATTATATCATCTACATATATCTACACAAGTATTACATCACCTTTGTACTTCCTAATAAATAAAGTTCTATCAATGCATCCTCTTGAAAAACCTTTGTTAATGAGAAAAGAAGAGAGGGTATCATACCAGGCTCATGGAGCTTGCTTAAGACCATATAAAGATTTTTTTAGAAAGTAAACATGATCAGGTAAGCTTGACTACTCAAACCAGAAGGTTGTTTTACATACATCTCTTCTTTCAGATCTCCATTCAGAAATGCACTCTTCACATCCATTTGGAACACTTTGAAGTTTTTGAAGGCAACATAGGCTAGGAATAGTCTGATAGCTTCCAATCTTGCAACAGGGGCAAAGTTTCATCAAAATCAATACCTTTTTCTTGACAATACCCCTGTGCCACTAGCCTTGCTTTGTTTCTTATGATTTGCCCATTTTCATCTAGCTTGTTTCTGAACACCCACTTTGTTCCAATGATGGATTTATCCTTTGGTTTGGGTACCAAAGTCCATACATTATTTGTTTTGAATTCTGCCAGTTCCTCTTGCATGGCAGATACCCAGTGGGGATCATTAAGAGCTTCATCAACCTTCTTTGGTTCAATTATTGAGACAAATCCAGAATACAAGCAGATGTTGCAAGCTCTTGATCTTGTTCTAACTGGATCATCTATGTTGCCTATCACCAAATTATGAGGTTGGTGCTTGAGGTCTTTGAAGGCTTTTTGGATTGCTTGGGAATTGGGATTCATTTGGATCTGGGAAGAAGAAGAAGTTATATGGTGACTATCATCAGTATAAATGAGTTCATTTTGAGTGGCTGATGTAGCTTCATTATTGCAATATGTGGGTATCTCTACAGAAGAGGGAATGAGTGATATGGAATTTGAATCCAATGATGTTAAGTCATTTTCCGCATGATTCAGTAGAGGTATAGGATTGGATAAGGATGGTTGTACATGGTTAAAGATTTGGATAGGAACAGGTTCATCTACATCATGAGCAGCTGGTGGAGAGGGATCTACTTGCTCTGGAGGAACTTTTCCAGTTTGCATAAGATCATTAAATTCTTCACCTGAAACATGATTAGAAGAACAAGAAGCAACAAAGTCATTTTCATTGAAACTTACATTGATGGATTCCTCTATGACTTTGGTTCTGAGGTTGTATATTCTGTATGCTTTAGAAATCACTGAGTAACCTACAAACACTCTTTCATCAACTTTAGGAGCAAACTTCTGCAATTGATCTTTTTGATTGAGTATGAAACATTGACAACCAAAGATATGCAGAAAGCTGATGCTTGGCTTTCTTCCCTTGAGCACTTCATATGGACTTTTGATGTGCCTCTTTATAATGAGGTACCTGTTCTGTGTGAAACATGCACAACTTACAGCCTCAGCCCAGAAATTAAATGGTAACCCACTTTCACACAACATGGTTCTGGTAGCTTCAATCAATGTTCTATTTCTTCTTTCAGCTACACCATTTTGTTGTGGGGTTCTTGGAGCAGAAAGGTTTTGAGATATCCCTTTCTCATCACAGAAGGATTCCAGAGTTTGATTTCTGAATTCAGTTCCATGATCACTTCTAAGACTCCTCACTAAATTGCCATTCAACACTTCCATCTTCTTGATAAAACAAACAATTTCTTCAGCAGCCTCACTCTTTGCTTTAAGAAAGAAAACCCAAGTATATCTTGAGAATTTATCAACCAATAAAAGAGCATACTTACTTCCACCAATACTAGCAGTTGCAACAGGATCAAAGAGGTCCATGTGCAACATATAGAAAGGCTCTGTAATTGAGAAGGCTTGCTTGGATGGAAATGAAGTCTTATGCTGCTTTCCCTTCTCACAAGCGGTGCAAGGTTTAGGCTTAAGATAAGCCAGAGAAGGTAGTCTTGACACTAGTTCACCCTTGCTCAACTTGTTGATATTTTTGAAATTAAGGTGGGAAAGCCTCTTGTGCCACAACCAATTTGTATCCTCATTATTCTTGGAGTACAAACATGTTTCCTTTAAAGGGTCACCAGAGGACATGTCAAGTGTATACACATCCTTGGTTCTCTTGTCACTAAACAATGTATTACCTTCTTTATTTATAATGGAGCCTCCTGTCTTTGTGAAGTGGACTTCATTAACTCCGTCACACAATTGACTTATGCTTATGAGATTATATTTCAGCCTTTTGACATATGAATCTTTGGACAGCTTGAGGTTCCCATTATGAAGTTCACCATAGCCTTTTGTTTGCCCATGGTTGTTGTCACCAAAGGTCACCCCCTTGGACCTTTCTCTTTCTTGTAGTTACTGAGCAAAGCCTTGTTACCTGTCATGGTTCTTGAACATCCACTGTCAAGAAACCAAGAACCAACACCCTGCACAGATTTGAATAAAAGAAGAGTTAGTGACACAAGTAGGAATCCACTACTTAGTGGATCCCTGTGGAATGCACCTAGCTTTCCACTTCATCTCAGGTTTCTTATGTATGAGAGGAATGACTATGTTATCCGCTGTCTTGAATTTCTTTCTAAAGAACATTCAAATGCCTTATGCTCTTTGCTTCCACATTTATAACATTTTTGAGATTTTGTGGCCTTGGAGCATTGAACAACATGGTTTGAATGCCTATGAGATTTCTTATTAGTCATCATTTGACTAATTTGACCATTCAGCTTATGAAGCTTATCCTGTAAATTTCTTAGGTCTTTATTATAGGCACCTTAGATTGATCTTTGTTTTTAGAAAGTTTTTCACCAATCTTTGGAGTGGCAGAAATGGGAACAATGTGAACATCATTATTTTTACTCATATTTTCTTCTATTGAAAGAGAGTTGATTACTTCTAGATCAACTGATTGTTTAGAAGATGAGCTATGATCAGTTGACAGGTTATCAGCTGAGCATTTATCATCTACTAACCTATCAGTTGATGGAGTAGTATTAGCTAATGATTCTTCAGTTTGTGAAATGCTAAGATTAATGTAATCTGTTTTCAAGGTTTTACAACATAATGTCTCTGAGGTTTCAACTAATGATTCCTTTCCTTTACTCACATCCTTTGACTTTATATTATTAGTATTTTTATATTCTGAAATCTTACTAGAGGATGATTCAACAGAAGGAATAATTGATTCTTTTGAGTGGGAACTCTTGCTTCTAACAAACTTATTTGTGAACACACTTTTGCCTTTAACAGTTTTGTGAAAAGTATGTGGCAAAATGTCAGCTTTGTCTAAGATATTGAGGTTCTTATTAGAATCAACATAGTTAGCAGCCTTAGAGTAATTTCCACCAATAATAGCTTGAACTTGTTTGGGTATCTGCTCCTTGACACACTGAGTGGTCTTTTCTGCAGATACACACCAAGACTTTACTACTTTTTGGAGGTTATTAAACTTTTTGGTTGCTTCACTAGTTTCTTTTACTAAGATCTCATTATGTATCTTTTGATTAGCTAGTTCATCATTTAAGATTATTATCTGCTTAAGTTCCTCATCCTTAAGAATTAACTTTTCCTTTAGTGATTCTACTTCTAGTTTTAGCTTCTTCTTTCTTTGAATAGCATACTGGAAATCAATACACAAGTAATCAAACATAGCATTCTTCTCATCATCATCATAGTTAATAAATTTTCCAACCTGAAACATAGAAGAAGGATCCCAGTTGGTAGTTAAACAAGCTTTTGCAGCCTTTTTCATGTCTTCATCAAAGGAACTACCATCATTGTTGTTGGCCATCATGCATAGCTGAGCAGAGATCACCTCATATTCATCCGAGGAGAGATCTTCTTCTGCCCAATCTTCTTCTTCAGCAACAAGAACTTGGCCCTGGGCTTTCTTCTTCTTCTTCTTGTCAAGGACAGCAGCAAGGAGTTTCTTATACTTGGCTTCATAATCAATTTTTCCCTCCTGCTTTTGCACAGATGAAGAACCAGTGTTATATTTGGACTTACAGTCACTGGCTATGTGGTCAATCTTGCCACACTTATAACACTCTGCTGTAGAGGCATCAAATGTGGATTTGGGCTTGACAAACTTTGATGACCTCTTGCT
The DNA here is from genome assembly GCA_038502395.1 of Dittrichia graveolens. Lineage (NCBI taxonomy): Eukaryota > Viridiplantae > Streptophyta > Magnoliopsida > Asterales > Asteraceae > Dittrichia > Dittrichia graveolens. The sequence continues at coordinate 72,600,795 of JARJIL010000003.1, forward strand.
GAACCTCTTGACACCTTTTCCCTTCTTGAAAGGTCAGAACTTCTTAACTAGCATTGCTAAACCTTCAACCAACTCCTCCAGGTTACTCTCCTCACAATCATTCTCCTCATCACTTTCTCCAGCACTTTCCTCTTCATCTCCTTCTTCATCAAAACTAGAATCAATATTTGCAAAGCTTCTCATCTTTGTATCTCTTGATACAAGGGTAGTTGGTGCAGCTTTCACGACCTCCTTGTGGGCACCTCAGCTTGGTTTCTTTTCCATGTGCAGAAAGGTAATTGGACTCCGGCTGCACCAAACACATGACGGGCAACAAAGGTCTTCTCAAAGACTTTGTTGGTAAGTATAATGGCAATGTTAAGTTTGGGAATGACCAAGTATCAACTATTCTGGGGCATGGATTCATTGAAACCGGAAATCTGAAAATTGAGAATGTATCATATGTAGAGGGATTAGGACACAATCTGTTCAGTATCAGGCAATTTTGTGATAAAGGGATGGAAGTTGTTTTCAAGAAGACATCGTGTTCTTCCTCTTCAGCATCATTCTTCAGAGATTCTTCTTCGGATTCAGAATCTTCAGTCAACCTATATTTGGCCTTTGGGGGGTTTTCAGGCACGAGAGCCAAGGACTTCCTGAAAGCTTTCTTCAAGTCATTTTTCTGAATATGGGTTTGTTCATCATTCAGCAGAATCTTGTAGAGTTTAGCATGTTCATGTCCTTGAGCATATTGTTTGTTCTCAAGATCATGCAAATGGTGTTCCATTCAGAGGGAAGGGAGTCAAGAAACCGGTTTAGAATATGGAATTGTTCTCTAACAACCCCGACTTCAAGCATGTCATTAAGAAGACATGTAAACCTGGTGTAGACTTCAGTGACAGACTCTGAGTCTTTAGCACAAAAACTTTCATACTTGCGTATGATATTAGTCTTCTTATTTTCATGAACCTCGACAGTTCCTTCAAAAGATATGCATATGCTCTCCCACATATCCTTGGTAGTTTCCAGATTGCAAACAGTATGGAAGATCTCATTTGGTAAAGCGATCACTATACTATTTCTTATCTTTGCATCAAGGCCTACAAGCTTCTTCTCCTCCTCAGTCCATTGAGATCTTGGTTTTGGATGTGAGGGAATAGAGATTTTAGAAGAACCAGTCTCCATGGAAATTGTCTGAGGAAAAAATGGACCTTACTCTAAAATAGAAAGAGAATTGCAATCAATGTTTTCCATATATAGCAGCATACGATTTTTCCAGCTTGAAAAATGTTTGATTGAAAACATTGGAGGTTTAGCTGAGGAGCCTTTTTCAATGTATTCAAACTTCGACATTTAAACAGATCACTAATTTATAGATTAAATTAGAACCTGCTCTTATACCAATTGTTTTTCGTGACAAAGTAAAAAACTAACAATGATAAATAATCAAAGTGCCGAAATAGTTTAAAAATATGAACACACGAAAGTTTTCAAAGTAAGATTATATTAATAACCAAACTTCAAAGAGTGCACACGAACAAACTTGAGCACCGAGTACAAACTAATCAAGAACTTACTTGAATACAAAATAGCGAACAAACGCTTAACCTTTTCTCAAACGGTGAGAAGGTATTTATACGCTAAGTAAATTAATCCTGACCATCAAAACAAATTACACGTGTACTGCTCTACATAAAGTTAGGAACAGAAATATAACATTCCGTTTATGTTCCTTCAGAAGCGCTAATTGTGCACTTTACTAAACTGGTAGACGCTAGTACTAAAACGTGTTTTGAGTAATGAAGAGCTTTCGATGACTGAAGACTTAGTTCAGTTGACGTTCACTTAGAACTAATCTTGACATGAACTTCAAGACCTCTTTCTTCAGATGAGGTGCGTCAGGACAATTTACAACTGAATAAAGAATGGAATATATACAAATATAGGACCAACACCTTTGCATTTGCTTCATATGGACCTCTATGGACCAATGAAGGTAAAGTCAAGAAATGGCAAGAGGTATATTTTGGTGATGGTGGATGACTATTCCCGTTATACATGGGTCCGGTTTGTTAGTCACAAGAGTGAAGTTCCTCAACAAATCATCTTCTTCCTGATGAAACAAAAGACTCAACAAAGTCAACCGGTGAAGGCTATTTGCACTGATAATGGAATGGAATTCAAGAACAAAACACTTGATTCCTACTTGGATTCTGAGGGAATTGTACACCAGTTTTTGGCAGCTTATACTCCGGAGCAAAATGAAGTAGTGGAACGAAAGAATCGTACTTTAGTTGAAGCTGCGCAAACGATGCTACAATATTCAAAGTTGCCACAATCATACTGGGCTTAAGCCGTGAACACTGCTTGTTATACTGAGAATCGTTCTCTCATTCATCATCTATTTAACAAAACTCCCTACGAGCTGTGTAATGGAGTAGTGTCTAATATCAAATACTTTCATGTATTCGGTAATAGGTGCTTTGTACTGAATGAATCGGACAAACTATCTAAGTTTGATCCTAAAGATGACGAAGGGATTTTCTTGGGTTATTCAACAGATAAAAGGCTTTTAGAATTCTAAATCGGAGAACTAATATGATTGTCGAAAGCTTAAATGTTACGTTTGATGATTTAGTTAATCTAAATTCCTTAACCGATAAACCTTCCTTATCCAAAGAATCATTTTTGAAAAATAATAATGCTAATAAACCATTCATTCAGAATGAGGTTATTGATTTAGATTTTATATTTGATTTCTTTAAAAAGAATGATAACTCTGCTTCTGTTTTGCAGAGCAATGAACCATTGCAATAGGAGTCCGTGACGCTTATTGAATCACCAACTGTGTCTACTATCCAACAAACTCAGAATGGGCCTAGTCGTGTTCGAATCTGGTACATCTAAAGTTCTTATTAAATATTGAATAAAAGGAATTAAATATAAATAATTGATTATTTGGGAAAATAGAAGAAAATAATAAAGAAATGATAATATTAAAATATTATGATAAATAGATAAGAATAATAAATTATTAAATGGTTTAGAACAAGGTTTCCAAAAATATTCCCGTTGGTTAAAATGGGCACTCGTGCGTTAAGTTGTAAGTTGGAAAGGGGAACAAGATACCCACTTGTGGATATTATCAACCCACAAGTAGGCATCAGTTGTTATAACTTCACATGAGCACCCATTGAATACAAACACAGACAATTTCTTGTTCTTATCACTTGTGTTCTTGCTACTTGAAGGAAAACTCTTGAAGAATCACCAAGCTTCTAATTTCTTGCTGGATTCAAGTGCTAAATTACCTTCTAATCTGCTGTTGACTATAATCTTCATCATCTTCTTGTTCAAGTAAGCTCCATCTCGCCGTGTTTTTGACCATTTAGGTCAAATGGGTCATATTTTCAATTGATCTCTACAATTGATTCTAGTGATTCCAATCTGTTCCTCTATCATTTCTAAGTAGTAATCAATCAAATTCTTGAATTAAAACAGAGTTTTTGATTGTGTTCTTGAATTAAAGTGTTAATGGGTCAAAATGGAGATTTTGATCCCAATCTTTGTATTTGATGTTAAAGTGTGAATTGGTAGTTCTTTCTAACTTAGTTTAAGTGCCAAATTAGTTTGTGAACACTGGAAATTGGATGGGAATCGATTGGTAATGTTTTGGGGTTGAAATGGCCAAAAGCAGAGGGCTAGAATCGCATTGTCTGTGCAGATATGCTTGCGGGCGCAAGGACCACCCTTGCGGCCGCAAGAGGCACCGGCTTACGGGTGCAAGGGATTGCCTTGCGGCCGCAAGGACCTCCTTGCGGGCACAAGCAGTTCTAAGCCCATGTGGGCGTAACCAGTCTTGCTTGTGGCCGTAAAGGTCCCTGTTCCAGCACATAATTTGCTGTTTCGGGTTGTACTGATATACATGATGTTTGTTTATGTACTTCAGTTGATCCCGGAGCTTCTGTAAAGTAGCGTTTAGTATTCTAACTAGACAGGTGAGTGCCTGATAACATAACGATTAATATATCTATAACATATATTAACAATGATTACGGAATTGTATACCACGTTTTGTACACGCACTTGGTTAAGTGTAGGTTGCATGATGATGCTAGAATCTACCATGTTGACACAATGTAGTATGCACTTGATTAGGTGTATGCTATGATGATAATTTAATATATGTGCGCATTGATTGATGATTCGATTGAATCAGATTATCTGTTTGTGATCGGTATGGATCTATTGGGCAAGGTTTGCCACAGACAAAGCTGTCCTACATTTAGAACAAAGCTTTTCTACCAAAGGGACAAAGCTGTTCCCTATGGGTTTAGCTCAGAGCTTTACTCAGAAGAATCGGTTGATTCTGAAACGCAACGGTGGACGCTTAACAGCTCCACGCCGGAGCGGTTGATGTGTCTTGTACCCCAGTTTGGTGCATTGAGCCGGGTTAGCTCCCCTGCAAGATATGTTACCTTCTGACTACGCCAGCTCATCGCGAGATGCTAGGATAGAACTATCTGAGCATGATTGATGATATTTGATGTATTTATGTTGGTCGCATGCTATTTGGGTTCTCACTAGCTATTATAGCTAACAGATGCTACACCCTACATGTGCAGGTGATCCTCAGTGAGCTCGGGACTCTGCGGGTAGTTTGATTTCATAGGAGGAACACTGTGTTTGTAATAACTCTGATATTATTTACATTTGTAACTGATAATGGTCGATCGGATAAGTAACAGTAACACCAAACGTTTATGTGGCAATTTTTGATTGTAATATATATTTGCCACGTGTTTTTAATATTCAGATTCGTGATTGCAAATGAAAATGATAAATTAATGTTTCAAAAAGAAAATTTTGGTTTTTGAAATCACGGTGTCACAAGCTGGTATTAGAGCCTAAGTTTGAGTGAATTGGGTACTTGAAAGAGTATTCAGTCTCAAATTCAGGTTCTCGACCATTATTTAAAGTGTTCCTCGGGAGGTGTTGGGATGTGAGAGACATTGATATGATTCACATGACTAACACTGTTGTTGATTATTTGCTTATTTGATTAACATGATTAATCAAGTATTGAAAATTATACTAAGTATGTTTGACTTTAATGATCTAACAGAATTAAGAGATTGATTATGTCGGGAAGTGATGATCGAGAGGCTTATATTCGTGACTTAGAGGCTCATCTCAAAGCCTCTGAGGAACGAGTTCCTGAGAAGAAAATGGCCATGGGACTGAAGGCTTTTATGATGTGTTCGCCACCTACCTTCGATGGTGATATGGATATGGTTGTCACGGAGCGGTGGATCCGTGATACAGAATTGGCGTTTGAGACTTGTGAAGCAGAGGAGTCTAAGAAGGTGGCTTATGCCAGAAAGATGCTGCGGGGTCGAGCGGTTTCCTGGTATGATACTGTGATGGCTTCTACACCAGCTGCCGTCCTTAATTCTATGACTTGGACGGATTTTCTGAGGATCTTGAGCGCTAAATATTGTTCAGCCCAAGCAGTAGAAGTGGTGGATAACGAGTTCAGAGCCTTGTCTAAAGGAAACCGAACAGTTGGGGAGCTTATCACCAGGTATACTGAGTTGATCCGTTTCGTGCAGGGTTCTTCGCCTGACGAGGAGGCAAAGATTAATCGCTTTGCACTCTCTCTGCCACCTGAATATAGATCATCTATCTGGTTTGCCACCACTTTGGATAAAGCATTTGATTATGCACGCTGGTATGAGAGTGATCACGCATCACACGCTGGAGGAAGTTCCAAAAGGAAGTTTGAGCAGTCTTCGGGGTCGAAGGCTACATGTGGAGGGTCATGGCAGAGGCAGCCACATCAACACCAGCAACAACAAGGGGGTTCAAAGTACAGTCCTTCTGATGATCTATGGTGTGCTCAATGTGAAACTAGGCATACCGGGCATTGTACTTAGGATACTGTAAGGTGTCCTAAATGTGGGCAAAAGGGGCATATAGCTGAAAGCTGTAAATATAAAGACAATGTGTGCTATAAGTGCTTCAGGCTGGGACATCGATCGGCTGACTGTAGGTCGGGTCCTAACACTGGATCAGGAGGAGCTGGTGAATCTTCCTCGGGTCGGGGGAAGAATGTTGCACCACGTGCACTAGGCAGGGCATTCCAAATGACAGCCAAGGAGGCTAAGGCCGCAGGTGATGTCATCACTGGCACTTTTCTTGTTAACGATTCTCCTGCCTGTGTTTTATTTGATACAGTAGCTACTTATTCTTTTATCTCTGCATCTACGTGTGCCAAACTACAACTGCCTATTAGTACATTGATTGATCCGATAGGTGTTGAAGTTGCTAACGGTAGAATAGTTCCTGTTGTCCATAGAGTTCGTATGGCGCTGATTAACATTGATGGGACTAGTTTCCCTCTTTCATATCTGGTTATGCCAATCACGGGGTTTGATGCTGTGATTGGAATGGATTGGCTCAACAGTAAAGATGCTGAAATTCTATGCTCAATGAAGATTATTCGGTTCCCTTTGTCAGATGGATCTTAAGCAATAGCTCGAGGTGAGAAACGGGAGTCTGATATTCCTATCATCTCTGTTCTTAAAGCTCAGAAATCAGTTACTAAAGGTTGTGTCTCATACTTTGCCTATGTTATTAACACTAAAATGGAGAAACAACCAGTTGAACATATCAGGGTAGTGTCAGAATACCCTGAGGTCTTCCCAGATGAGTTACCCGGACTGCCTCCAGTCAGGGATGTTGATTACAGAATCGATCTTATACCCGGAGCTACGCTAGTGGCTAAAAATCCGTATTGTCTCGCTCCCTCTGAAGTGTGTGAGATGATAAATCAGATTTAGGATTTACTTGACAAGGGCTTCATTCGCCCGAGCTCTTCACCTTGGGGAGCTCTAGTTTTATTTGTCAAGAAGAAGGATGGTACTATGCGAATGTGCATAGAATACAGGGAGCTGAATAAGCGAACTGTAAAGAATAAATACCCTTTACCACACATTGACAACTTATTTGATCAATTACAGGGGGCAACTTGCTTCTCTAATATTGATCTTCGATCAGGGTATCATCAAGTACGGGTTCAGGCTGAAGATATTCCAAAGACAGCCTTTCGTACCCGTTATGGCCACTATGAGTTCCTGATGATGCCATTCGGCTCCACCAATGCACCAGCTATCTTCGTGGATCTCATGAACCGTGTTTGTCGTCCATTTCTGGACAAGTTCGTTATAGTATTCATTGAAGACATTCTAATCTACTCAAAGACCGAAGCAGAACATGAATCACATCTTCGTCAGGTTCTCGAGACTCTTAAGCGAGAACAACTCTATGCTAAACTTTCTAAATGTGAGTTATGGCTTTGTGAGGTGCATTTTCTAGGCCATGTGATTTGTAGGGATGGTGTCAAGGTAGAGCCTGCTAAAGTTGAGGCGGTGATGAATTGGGGAGTTCCCAAAACCCATCAGAGATTCGTAGCATCTTAGGACTTGCCGGTTACTATCGGTGGTTCATCCAGAATTTTTCTAAGATTGCAGGTCCTTTGACGAAGCTTACACGAAAGGATGTTCCCTATTCGTGGTCAGATGAACAGGATAAAGCCTTCTAGAAATTGAAGCAACTCTTGTGTCAAGCTCCAATTCTGACTTTGCCAGATGGGTCAGAAGATTTTATTGTTTACTTTGATGCTTCTTATGCAGGTTTGGGAAGTGTCCTTATACAGAAGGACAAGGTTATATCTTATGCTTCCCACCAACTGAAGCCACATGAGAAGAGCTATCCGACTCATGATCTGGAGTTGGCAACTATTGTCTTTGCTCTGAAACTATGGCGCCACTACTTGTATGGCACCAGATGTGTGGTATTCACTGATCATAAGAGTCTCCAGTATGTTTCTACATAGAAGGAGCTCAATATGAGGCTAACGTGGTGGCTGATGCTTTAAGCCGAAAGGGCTCCACAGAAACCGTTTAAATTTATGAAAATTACTATCGTTTCTGATCTTATTACTCATTTGAAGGAGGCTCAACAAGAAGCCTTAACAGAAGCAAATCTGAAGGCTGAGGTTATGTCTAAGATGAAGGAGCAGCTACAAGATGACAGCAGGGGATTAAAGACATATAGGTCCCGAATCTGGGTACCTAGCATCAGAGAGAACCAGGATCTTATCTTAAAGGAGGTGCATAATTCTCGTTTATCTGTTCATCCTAGGTGCACGAAGATGTACCATGATCTTAAGGCACTTTATTGGTGGCCTACTCTGAAACGTGACATTGCCTCTTATGTGGAGAAATGTCAGATCTGTGCACAAGTGAAGACCGAGCACCAACGACCCTATGGTAATTTGCAACAATTACCAATTCCAAAATGGAAATGGGACAACATTACCATGGATTTTGTTACTAAACTGCCCAGGACTTCAAAAGGGCATGGCATGATCTGGGTGATTGTTGATAGACTCACCAAGAGTGCACACTTTCTAGCAGTTAATGAATCTTCTTCTATGCCTCAACTAGCTCAGATATATATATTAATGAGATTGTTGCTCGACATGATGTTCCTCTATCTATTGTCTCTAATAGGGATACACGCTTTGTTTCACACTTTTGGAGCAGTCTTCAACGGGATCTCGGTACTCGTGTTCATTTGAGTACCGCATATCATCCGCAGACAGACGGACAGTCCGAAAGGACTATCCAAACTCTTGAAGACATGCTACGCGCATGTGTGCTCGAATACGGTGGCTCATTGGATTCTCATTTGCCTTTGATTGAGTTTGCTTATAACAACTCATATCATTCTAGTATCGGTATGCCACTGTATGAGATGCTTTATGGTAGGCGTTGTCGCACACCTACCTGTTGGCTTGAACCAGAGGAGAAGCAGTATGCTAGACCTGATCTGGTCCAGATTACAGCAGATAAAGTTAAGCTTGCACGTGAGAAGCTTAAAGCAGTCAGGGATAGGCAAAAGATGTATGCTGATGCTAAACGCAGGCTAGTTACCTTTGAAATTGGTGACCGGGTATTCTTGAAGGTTTCTTCCTGGAAGGGTGTTATCAGATTCGGCAGGAAGGGAAAACTAAGTCCGAGATATATTGGTCCTTTCAGAATTATCCAGAAAGTCAATGAGCAGACAGTATCTTTGGAGTTACCTCCAGAGCTACCGGGTATTCATAATACCTTCAATGTCTGCTATCTTCGTAAGTGCAAGGTAGATGAAGATCAGATTCTACCCTTGCATGATCTGAAAGTTGATTCTTCTACACGGCTTGTGGAAGAATCTGTCGAGATTCTGAACATGAAGACTAAGCGGCTGAGAAAGAAGACTATTCAGCTAGTCTTGGTCAAATGGAAGCACAACCTCGGGTCAAACCTGACGTGGGAGACCGAGGAGGATATGAGGGCCCGCTATCCCCATCTGTTCACTTAAAGTAGATTCTGAGGATGGAATCTTTTTAAGGGGGTAGATTTGTAACAACCTCAGAATGGGCCTAGTCGTGTTCGAATCTAGTACGTCTAAAATTCTAATTAAATATTGAATAAAAGGAATTAAATATAAATAATTGATTATTTGGGAAAATAGAAGAAAAGAATAAAGAAATGATAATATTAAAATAATATGATAAATAGATAAGAATAATAAATTATTAAATGGTTTAGAACGAGGTTTCCAAAAATATCCCCGTTGGTTAAAATGGCTAGTCGTTCGTTAAGTTGTAAGTTGGAAAGGGGAACAAGATACCCACTTGTGGATATTATGAACCCACAAGTAGGCATCAGTTGTTGTAACTTCATGTGAGCACCCCTTGAATACAAACACAGACAATTTCTTGTTCTTATCACTTGTGTTCTTGCTACTTGAAGGAAAACTCTTGAAGAATCACCAAGGTTCTAATTTCTTGCTAGATTCAAGTGCTAAATTACCTTCTAATCTGCTGTTGACTATCATCTTCTTGTTCAAGTAAGCTCCATCTCCCCGTGTTTTTGACCATTTAGGTCAAATGGGTAAAATTTGCAATTGACCTCTACAATTGATTCTAGTGATTCCAATCTGTTCCTATATCATTCTAGGTTGTAATCAATCAAATTCTTGAATTAAAACAGTGTTTTTGATTGTGTTCTTGAATTAAAGTGTAAATGGGTAAAAATGGAGATTTTGATCCCAATCTTTGAATTTGATGTTAAAGTTTGAATTGGTAGTTGTTTCTAACTTAGTTTAAGTGCCAAATTAGTTTGTGAACACTGGAAATTGGATTGGAATCGATTGGTAATGTTTTGGGGTTGAAATGGCCAAAAGCAGAGGGCTGGAATCGCACTGTCTGTGAAGACATGCTTGCGAGCGCAAGGACTACCATTACGGCTGCAAGAGGCACGGCTTACGTGCGCAAGGGACTGCCTTGTAGCCGATAGGACCTCCTTGCGGGCGCAAGCAGTTCTAAGCTCTTGTGGGTGAAAGCCGTCTTGATTGTGGCCGTGAAGGTCCCTGTTCCAGCACACAGTTTGTTGTTTCGGGTTGTACTGATATACGAGATGTTTGTTTTGGTACTTCAGTTGATCCCGGAGCTTCTGTAAAGTAGCGTTTAGTATTCTAACTCGACAGGTGAGTGCCTGATAACATAACGATTAATATATCTATAACATATATTAACAATGATTACGGAATTGTATACCACGTTTTGTACACGCACTTGCTTAAGTGTAGGTTGCATGATGATGCTAGAATGTACCATGTTGACACAATGTAGTATGCACTTGATTAGGTGTATGCTATGATGATAATTGAATATATGCGTGCATTGATTGATGATTTGATTGAATCAGGTTATCTATTTGTGATCGGTACGGATCTATTAGGCAAGGTTTGCCCCGGACAAAGCTGTCCTACATTTAGAACAAAGCTGTTCTACAAAAGGGACAAAGCTGTACCCTGTGGGTTTAGCTCAGGGCTTTACTAAGAAGAATCGGTTGATTCTGAAACGCAATGGTGGACACTAACAGCTCCCCCACCGGAGCGGTTAATGTGTCTTGTACCCCAGTTTGGTGCATTGAGCCGGGTTAGCTCCCCTTCAAGATATGTTACCTCCTGACTACGCCAGCTCATCGCCAAATGCTAGGATAGAACTATCTGAGCATGAATGATGATATGTGATGTATTTATGTTGATCGCATGCTATTCGAGTACTCACTAGCTATTATAGCTAACAGATGCTACACCCTACATGTGCAGGTGATCCTCAGTGAGCTCGAGACTTTGCAGGTAGTTTGATTTCATAGGAGGAAGACCGTGTTTGTAATAACTCTGATATTATGTATGTTTGTAACTGATAATGGTTGACGGGATAAGTAACAGTAACACCAAACGTTTATGTGGCAATTTTTGATTGAAATATATATTTGCCACGTGTTTTAATATTCTGCTGTGTGATTGCAAATGAAAATGATAAATTAATGTTTTAAAAAGAAAAATTTGGTTCTTGAAATCACGGTGTCACATGTTCAAACAAGATCTACTGCTGTTAACGAATTTCTATATTCAAGTTTTCTAAGCATGGTTGAACCCACACGAGTCTCAAAAGCTCTAGCTGATGCTGACCAGATCATTGCAATGGAAGAAGAATTAAATCAGTTTGAGTAACACAAGGTGTTGTGATTAGTTCCTAGACCTGAAGGAAAGTCAATTGCTGGAACTAAATGGGTTTTTAAAAATAAGAAAGACTCAAATGGAATAGTTGTGAGAAATAAGGCAACGCTAGTGGCTAAGGGATATAATCAACAACAAGGTATTGATTATGATGAGACTTTTGCCCCTGTAGAAAGGATTGAAACTACCATATTCTTTCTAGCCTATGCTGCATTAAAAAACTTCACGGTGTTCCAAATGAATGTCAAAACAGCCTTCCTCGATGGAAAACTAAAAGAGGAAGTATATGTTGGACAACCTGAAGGTTTTGTTGATCTGAAGAGGCCCAATGATGTATATATTATGGACAAGGCTCTATATGGTTTAAAACAAGCCTCGAGAGCTTGGTATGATGAGTTGTGAGAACATTTGTTGAATGAAGGCTACGTCAAAGGGAAAACGGATACAACGTTTTTCAAGAAGAAAATTTGAAAGGATTATGTGTTAGTGCAGATATATGTAGATGATATAATATTTGGCTCAACAAATCCTCAGTATGGAAATGAATTTTTAGATACTATGAAAAAACGTTGTGAAATAGGCATTATGGAGGAAGTTAATTTTTTCCTCGGATTGCAAATAAAACAACTGAATCATGGGATTTTTATAAATCAAGCTAAGTATATCAAGGATCTTTTAAAGAAATTTGATATGTATAGCTGTTCACCAATAAATATACCCATGGCTGCTAAAACAAAACTATCTGCTGATTCTAATGGAAAAGCAGTAGGTTTAAAAACTTATCTGGGTATGATAGGTTCATTGCTATATTTGGCAACAAGTAGGCCAAATATTATGTTTTCGACATGTCTGTGTGCAAGATTTCAAGCAAATCATAAGGAATCTCACTTATTAGTAGTCAAGCGTATTTTGAGATGTCTTAAGGGTACCCCAGATCTTGGTTTGTGGTATCCTAGAGATTCTGGATTTGACTTAATTTTCTATTCTGATGCAGATTATGCCGGACGCATGCTGGATAGAATAAGTACTTCTAGTAAAGCACACTTCTTTGGAAACAGACTGGTATGCTGGAGTCCAAAAAGCAAAATTGTGTGTCATCTTCAACAGCTGAAGCAAAATACATTGCTACTGCTAATTGCTGTCACAGTGTCTTTGGACTCAAACTCGGCTATCTAACTTTGTTCTGGAATACAACAAGATTCCTTTGTTACGTGATTCTCATAGTGCAATTACCATTACATGTAATCCGGTACATCACTCCAAAGCTAAGCATATAGACATCAGATATCATTTTATCAAAGATTATGCAGAAAAAAGGGTTAATTGAATTGAAATATGTTTGTTGGGGAGATAATCACTTCACCCTAATAATCAACTCTACCTATCTTAAAACATAGAATTTGATGATAACCAAACCCTACATTCAGTATGACTTAGAAAGAATTCAAACATGTGTTGTTTGAATCAGTTTATGTAAAAATATGATAAGTATGGAACCATCAGCTGAGGAAAATAAGCCATCAGCTGAGCATCAGAACCTACTCAAAGTATCATCCAAAGGATATCAGCCAAGGAGCATCAGATGAAGAAAACAAGTAAAGAAGACCATCAGCTGAGGAAAACAGTCTATCAGCTGAGCAAAATTGTTGATCAGCTGATAAAAATATTCCATCAGCTGAGTGAACAGAGTGATCAGCTGAGTGAAGAAATTGATCAGCTGAGTGCCTACTCTATCAGCCGAGAGAACAAATGGATCAGCTGAGGCCTAGAAGTATCAGCTAAGTAAGTCTTCCTTTACACAAGTCATCTCCCCTTATAAGCTGATGTATTTGATTGATTAGCTGAGTATTCTTGATCAACTGATCATATAAATACATCAGTTTATGTCCTAAAGTTTACTATTGATCAGCTGAGCAATATGTATCAACTGAGTCCTAGCAAAAAGTGATCAACTGATATATTTTGTCAACTTAGTAGTGAATATCAGAGTTCCTTGTACAATCTGTTAGCTGAGTCGTGAAAAATGTCAAATCTACTCTATCTTTTCAGATTGTAAGTCATAAGTAAAAGGCAGAACATGTGTTGTTCTATTATGCCTTAGATCTTTGTTTGTAAAAGTAAGAATGCAGTTTTTGGATCAAGTATGAGACAGAAAGGTTTGATCTTATCCTCTGGAAAAGGATAATGATACCTCAAACAGACGAAGATCTTGAAGATTTGTTCAAACAACTAAGAATGGCTGGCAATCCCATACTTGGTAAAGTCAAATCAATCAGAAGCATGGTGTTGATTAAAGTACAATCATGAAGAGGGAAAGAAACTTCTACACGGCAGTAGATGTGGTCTTTAATATTTTATATTGTGAATGGGTTGCACTTTTGTAGAAAAGTACAATTACTTTTATCATACTTTTGATTAAAGTAATTTTACTTTTCACCCACTACCTTTACAATTAAAATGAGGTGTTAAGTCAAGAGGGAGTATTTGTGCTAATTGTTCAAAATCCACAACTATTGCCAGATTTACTACAAATCCGCAATTTCTGTTGGATTTACTACAAATCCGCAATTTCTGTCGGATTACTCCAAAATCCACAACTTTGTTTCGGATTTACTTTGGGTTTGTTTTAACCATGGTTTGTCAGATTTATGTGTCGGATTTCTGGTCTTTCTATAAAAGGCAAATCCGACATCAAGTGTCGGTTTTCCAAACATTTGAACACTTCATCTTCTTTAGAGAACAAGATTTTCAAAGTTGTTGTTTAAGAGAATTGTTAGTAGATCCGTGCTTGTTGTTCTTTACTAATCTTCAATATATAGTTTTCTTGTGTAATCAATTAATTTTGATGAGGTTTTAATGGCTCTAAAGGGTTCGAAAACCCTGTTTTAGCAGGATTGAAACCATTCAAGAAACTCGATTGATTAATGTTTTTTTGAGTCACGAGTTTGTTTGTTTGTTAAACTCGAAAATGGTTGTAGGAACTAGATCTGAGGTTAATATGTTTGTAAATCTATTCTTTTTTATCATGAGATTCATTTATGGTTGACTGTTTGTTCGTCAATGGTTTTTTGAATGTTCGAACTTGACACAGGGTTTTTCAAGAGTTGAATGTTGTTTTGAATAAAAAGGAATTCTTTGTTTGAGGTGAATTACGTGAAAAGTTGGTTTTTGGTTGTTAACAATAACAAATTTTGAGGTTTTGGTGATTGTCGGTTTTCGACACTTAGGCGTTTTTCAAAATGGGGATGAACTATCGGATTTCAAGACAAATCCGATAGTTTCTTAGAAATTTTTAGGAAAGTGTCGGATTTCTAACTGTCAGATTTTGATATTTAGGGGATTTTGAAAAGTGTTGATTTCTTAGAAATATCGGATTTCCAATAGTGTCGGATTTTGTGGAATATCGGATTTCTAAGTGTTGTATTTTGAGCCAAAGAAAAGTTTCGGATTTTAAAAGTGTTAACTGTCGGATTCAGTAAATCCGATAAAAAATTATCGGATTTTACATCCAACTCTTAGTAACTTTTTCAAAAATCCAATTTTTTTTAGAAAGAGTTATTCTTTGATATGTGTTCTAATTGTTTGCTCATAGAGATGACAGAATCTCAACTAAACCTTTAAATTTCTTCTGAAAACCTTTTTCCCAAGCCAATTACCTTCCATACCAATTCAACAATGCCTACTTTGTTCCAGAACTTACAAAAATCGATTTTCCCATAATCACCAAACTCATAGCCTCACATCCACTTTCTCATATATTCGCATTCAATCCTTTGGATGTTGAACCACATGTCCCTGAAGCTTATGTTCAACAACTATGGAATTCTTTATTCCCGACTGAAAGTGAACAAGGAAACCATGTCATTTATGGCAGAGTAGATCAAGTGGAGTTTGAGATGGGAACAAATAGCTTCAGACAAATCCTCAGATTACCAAAACATAATGCTTATCCTCCAAATACTTAATTTGATCCAATTCCAACAGATAAACAAATATTACCTCCTATTTTGGATCTTGGATGGAATGGAGATGAATTGACTGGAATGTCAAAGTTCAAAGATCGGGTTTGGTTCCACAATGGCAAACTCTGTATGCCATTATCATGAGATGCCTGACAAGTGTGACAAAGGGAAATGATGGGCCCAATGCATTTGCAATGAAAGTTCTGGTTAGAATGGTTAAACATTTACATGTTGATTATGCTGAGTTGCTTTTTGTTGAAATTTCAAAAGTTGTATGTGAAAAGGTGATCCCCTGTAAAAGAAGGAATTTCTTACCATTTCCACGATTCTTATCTATGATAATTCAAAGATTGAGGTCAAGAGATCCTGAGATATCAAGGGGTGATGATGATCCCTCACCTCAAATACAAGTGAGGATTAAGTTGTATAGATTTCTAGCTATGCCAAATGTTGATGCTTATGTTATGCTAGTGGAGTTGGTGCAATTGGTTGATCTTGATAGTCCAATAGTCCATCAGTATGTTAGCGAGAATAATTTGGTTCTTATGGATCGGCAAGAGCCTGCTGATCCTACCCAAAGAGCCATAGATCCCGAGGGTAGTGAAATTAGGAGTCATTCTTCTCAGGGAGAAGTTAACAGGGGTGTGCATATTGAAAATTTTGAGAGGGGTGGTGAAGATAGTGAAGGTAATTCAGTTAGTGAGGGAGTTATTGTGAACTCAAATTGATAATTTAATGGTTGCTAAGATTGACAAAAAAGTTTTACAATCTGTTCAAAGTGATACTGAACAATGGGTTCTCAATCAAGTGATACAAATTCTTTTTAGAGAGATATTGATATGTTAATGTCTAAAGGTTCTTTGACAGACTTTACATTAGATACTGAATATGATGAAGTTGAAGAAGAACTTGGTCCTGATCAACGAATACATCCTACTTCTGAATATGATGATCAAATGATGGATCTTAAGACAATGATCATGACTCCTCTAGTGTAGAAGGTTATTTCTCTGGATAAACCAACTGAACAACAGTTTCTATCTATATAATCACCGAGGATATCTGAAAAACTGGAATTTGATTTTGAGAATGTGGATATAGGGGGTTTATATGATGATGTGAATATTCTTAACGTAGAAGAAGATGCTCAGAGGCAAAAACAAAGAGAGGGAGTGGGTGAAGAGAGAAAAGAAAAATTGAGCGATGAGAGTTCTCCAGCTACAAAAAGCCGGGAAACCACATCCACTGTTGGGCTACGGCCTGACATTGAACAAGACACTGGACAAACCCCACCAAGCCACTCAATATCCTCTCAAAAGGTTATTGTTTAATTGCACGGAGATAAAACACATACATAATCAGCTCCTCATTCGAAGGGTTCTGGTATTGAAACAAGTGACCAACAGCTCCAGGTCACGGCTGATCTTTCTATGCACATTGAAAACCGTCAACAAATAGTTGACTTTCTTTCTAAACACTCAGTGACACTAGAAGCTTTATGCAGTCTATTTCAAGATAGACCTGTCGGAACTACCATAGGTGAAACCTTTGTTGGACATATCCAAAGATTGGTAGGAAATCCCACTACGGTCAACACTGATCCAATTGTGAATTTGGGTGGCCCTTCATCTACAGAATTTGTTTATGAGGATGTTGGTGTCTGAACACATAATCTAAGTGATCCCGGGCGTGTTATAACTGAATCTGAATCAGCTAAGGAATTTGTTTCTAAAGTTGATTTTGATGTTGACATGGAACAATTGAATATAAGGTTTGGTGATACACAACGATTAACTACTGAAACATTAAATGAACTCAAAAAGAAAAATGAAAGGATGGAATCTAAGTTGCATGCGTTGATAGAAAGAAAAGATGCTGATATCAAGGAGAAGGTGACCAATGAACTATCTGTAGATGATCGTAAAAGTTTGCTACTTCTTCGTTTGATAGGTCAGTCTGAGAATACAAGTGAAGAAGCTGATCTGTTAACTTTATTAAGAATGGAGGTTGATGCTACCTGTAAAATAACCGTCGGGTCATCAAAATGACCTAGGCATGATGACGATGATCCAGACATCGATCGCCCTGAGTGGGAGAAAAGATTAAAGACATATTTTGATACCCCGGCTGCTCGGATAAGTGTTGTTGTTGCTAAATTAGATGAAACATCATTTACACATATATATAAAGGGAAGCAAAAGGATAGCTGATACAGAATTTGAATTTGAAAAAGATGATACTCTTGATATAGCATAATCTGATGTTGAGGATGAAGCTCTAACTTTAGCTTTGTGGACGAGTAAGCGAAAGGATGAAAGTCTAACAAAACCAAAGTTTGCGAAGCCTGATATTGAACAATTGAACTTAGGTAGTGTACTGAAAGTTAACAAGCAAGTATCAAATCTGTTCCTACCGCCTCCAGGCCAATTCTGAATAACACCGGAAACAACAGAAAGAAAAAGAGAAAAATAAACTCTCAAAAGAATCTGAATGGGAACTTCCTGAGAATGTGCAAATAGATCCAATCAACACAAGATCTTTACCAAATTTAAGAAGAAATTATGTATTGGCCAGATAAGCATTGAAGAAAGAGGTTAGAAATTGGAGATATCAAGATATTCCAATTGCATTTCTTGATGAGAAGTTTGTGAACATCTACTCTGAACAACTTATTGAACTACTGGATATAAATTTGTTGGGTGTTAAGAATGTTGATGAAGCTTGAACAAGAATTTTTCTACATATGCATGCATCAAAGAAAGAAGAAGTTGAGTCTGCATATCCTATCATAAAGATGAACTATGTGGCAATTCAAAAAGTAATGTTTGTGGATATGATTTGTTATCATGTTACCAAATCTGATCAAAAGAGCTACAACTTTGGGCATATGGATTTAAAATTTCTAAGTTTGGGAGATGTTAATTTTCTTGTAGAGGAGCTTGGATCTAAATTAGAAAAGAATAAGGATGAAAGTGCTGGATATCAAAAGCTGTGGGAATTTATGCGCTACAGAAGTCAAAGAGTTGAAGAAATAGACCTTCAATTAGGAGCTGAAACTGACAAAGACAAAACCAATGTTCTAAAGCTAAAAACAAATCATTCAAAGCTCGATTAATTGCAGATGTATCAATTAATCGGGAGTTGTGATGATGGGTATGAAAGAGATGAAGGGATAGTATTGTTCAATAGCAAACAACATAAATTCTTCTTGAAATTAAATGAAGTTCATGCTTATTCTAATGGTTCACTGAAAGTATGGTCAATAAGATAAGAGAGCACAACTTAAGTCTTAGAGATGATATTGATCAAGCGCCTCGAGTTCGCCTAACTGAGGTAATCAAAGTGTTTGAAGCCGAATGTGATGAACGAAAGATGATCAGACATTGGCAAAGAAAGATAGGATAGAGGAACGTCGACTAGATTCAAACAAGGTAGAGATTGTTAGATCTTAATTTGGTGTTTGGAACCTAGTTTGTAATTTGTATGTTAGATATGTTAGTATCACCTTACATACATAGAACTAGTGATATGTACATGTAGTATATAAGGTGACTCAAGCTTTTGTGTATTGCAACTCTTACTACTCTGAATATATCAAAACACACAATTAAGAGTGTTTGTCTCTACTTGAATTCACAAGTAGTCATTCATTGCTTATCACGGATTACACAAACTAATACAATATCAAAGCTACAAATTTAAATCTAACATTTATTTTTGCCATCAGGCTCATCTTAGCCAATGCTATATTAAGAACTTACTATTGGGCCTTTAATGGACACTTTATAGCAAACAAGAGAAATTCAGTGTGGATACACTTGGTATATATATATATATATAAAGATGTGGGCTTAGGGTGTATCAAAGGGATAATTAGGCTTTGGGCCTAAGAGCATGTATAAGAACCCAATTAGGGCTCAACCCCCCAAAATCATTCTCTTGTAGTTGTTCCTTCCCGCTTTCTGTCTGTGTGTTCGACCAAGTATACGATACCGAAAGAGGGAGGCAGAATCAATTGGAACTTCTTCAAAACCTGAAGAATCAGTTGTGATAAAATCACGTATGTAGTCTAAGCACCTTACCACTAATTTATATGTAGAACTTTTGTTAGAACAATGAACTGGACCTTGTTTCTGCTTGTGGCAGACCGAGAATAGAAACACATAGGGAATTAAAGTTAAAATGGTTTTAAATCGAACAAATGGATTAGGACTGATTTAAACAATGTTTGTAGCATTAAAAAACTATAATATCACTAAATGGTTAGAAATTGAGCTATTTATTGAAACTGTTGTGGTCTGTTCTTTTGTTAAGCATGAGCTGAGAACAAAAAGGGGTCTCTAGACCTAGATATTTGATGGAACAAAAAGGGGTCTCTAGACCTATACCTCAGATTCTGAGATATATTCTAGCACCAAACCCGAAACAACTGTTAGCCATATGGAGGGTCACAATCCCGATGATGGCCCACCATGCCTTCTAATTCTAAATATGATGAATATGGATGGAGTTCACAACCCGCCTAAGAACCAAAACCAAAATCAAAACCAAAACCCACCTCAAAACAATAATCCACCGCCAAACAACCCACCCCCTAACCACAATCAAATCTTAAACCAATACCATAATAACATGGGTAGAGGAGCTCAAAATAATAATGGTGGAGGTGGGTTTGGAAATCCTAACAACATGGGTGGTAGTTACCTCAACCAAGGTGTAATGGGTTATAATAATCAAGGTCGTGGAGGTTTCAATAACTATGGAGGCGGAAACCCAAATAACAACCGTGGTGGAGGTTATCAAAATAACCAACACAATTTTGGGAGTTATTACAACAACCAAGGAGGGAAATTTAATAATGGTGGTGATAAAAACAATAACAACCCACTCCAATGGGGAGTGGATACATACTTTAGGCTAACCATTTTCCAAAACTGTAATGCCCCAAAGTTCTAAAATATTTATGACCAAGTGTTATAAAAGGATAGAGGTGTTTATAAAACTAGAGAGGTTAAAGTTGCCATTTTGAAAGTTGATAAGTCCAGGGGCTATTTGGTAACTCTTGGAAAGTGCTTACATACATATATATATATATATATATATATATATATATATATATATATATATATATAAGTAAGTTGACTAGTGTTAGTCAACTTAGACATTTTTCTTCAGCCACTTTACTAGCAGTCCTTACCTCTAATGTATTGGACCATGAACAGCAGATCTAAATGAGATTATAGTACCTAATGAATCTTAGAAACAAGGTATGTGTTCTTGTTATGGTTTTAAGTGTTTCGAGTTAAGAAAGGTGATTTCAAAGGTGAAATGATTGATTGTTGTTAGTAATGGTGTTTTTAGTTGATGTTTAGTAGTTTTAGATTATTATAACAAGAATTGTAAGTTCTAGAAATGTTTAAAATGAGATCTGAATCAAAAACAACAGCTGTGTTCTTGACAGAAAGTTGCACATCGGTCATGTACACGGCCCGTGTACATGCTTTTGAGACGGTGTTAGGCCATGTAGGTAAACATGGTCCTGTTATGTGTAAGGTACACGGCCCGTGTAGAGGTCAAAGGCGGTGATAGGCCATGTAGGGTTACATGGTCGTGTAGCATAAATGGTACACGGCCCGTGTAGGTTTATATGTCAGCACATGCCATGTGGCCAAGAGAGGTCGTGTAGTGTACAGGGTACACGGCTCGTGTACGCCCATTTTCAGCATAGTTTGAGCAGTTTATAATGTTTAGCTTATTCTCTGGTACAGGGAGGTGTCTGGATACTCGATAGCACTCGTGACTTGTTTAGCATATTGAACAGTTACCAGGTGAGTATATTATTCCTTTAGTATGATTAGCTTATGTGTTTGCATTAGTGAATAGTATGACATCTATGTTATGTACGATAGTGTAATATGTAAATATATATAGTACATCATTGGTGTATAGCTATACAGATAACCCGATGGTATAGCTATGAACAAGATCAGTATCAGGGTACATAGTTATGTACCAGATCAATGATAGGGTGTACAACTACGCTGTATACTAGAACAGTAAAAGTTTATGCATGTGTGCAGGTGCTATAGCTTGGATGCATGACATCCTAGGGAACTTTACTTCTGTTTAGGTTTATTTATGTTCAGCTAGTATGCTCACTAAGCGTTAGCTTATGTTTCAGTGTTTTATATTACAGGTGATACAGGTTCCAACAAGAGTAAGGCCCCAGTGCGGTGCTCAGCCGGATAGCTCCTGATTATTGAGGAACAAACTTTTGAACACTGCTTTTGTAAATATTAGCACGTGTATGTTTAAAAAATGTATTTTTGTGAAAGTTTGATAGTTTTTGAGGTGCTAATTTGTAAGATAATGTTTTTAAATTAAAACTGGAAAAGTGGTGTTACAACTTGGTATCAGAGGGGCACACATGAGTGTGATGTCTGAACTTAAACTATGGTTTTGAGATTAAGTGGAGCTATCCTTGGGGTAGTAAACCTTGGTGAGCATACGAGTAGTAGAAGTTTTTAATTGTTATCTGTTTTAGTAGTTTGAGCATGAGTTATCTTGTATATGCATGAGCAGCACATTTATGTGAATAATTGTTTAGTATTGTTTTATGAAGCGGGAATCTGATTGGTTAAGTTAAGCATAAGTAAGGTATAATGTGTTTATAATAATATAGGGCCCACATTGTTATAAACACATGGTACGTACTGAAGCTTGGCGATATCATGATGAACCCTGTGGATTATGTGTGATAACACATTTTATATAGCAAGTTCAGTACAATTTTGATGTAGAAAGAGTTAGAATGTGTCATACATAGTATCCTAAGGCAGGTAGACCTCGAGAAGCTAGATACAGGTACGAAGCAGATGCAATTCCTATCCCAACCATTAAACCTACGGGTAATTTTACTAGAGAGATTACAGATATAAAGGAATTACACGAGTATAAGAACAGTATAGTAAGAGAGACAGTAGCTACAGAGTTAGGTAAAGCCCTACAAATGAACATCCCTTGTATAAGCGACCAAGTGGTTGAGCGAGGGTTAGAGAGACTAGAAGTGATGTTATAAAGATGAGTAGATGTAGCGGTGTAGGCCTCAATGATGTAGGTTCTGAGGGTTGGGAGAACCAAGACCATAATGGATTATACGAGTTATAAGGGTATACTTACAGAGATATTCAACAAGCAAGACACCTCTTCTCAGAGCGGTTACAGATTTGATTATAGATAATAGTTGACTAGCAGAAACGGAAGGGGCATTCCGTACAGTTGGATGTCTAGTAGAATGAAAGGTTATGCATGTCTTGAGCTTGTTGTGTTGAACAACAAAAGATTAGTAGACTATATTGTTACCAAGGAAAGAGAATGCACAGATGGAGGCAACGATTAGGCCTCCGTTTAATAAGTGTTAGAGGTGCAATTTGCACCAATCAGGTTGAATAGATAAGGTTATTGAAGAGTTTTTAGCTTTATGACAGATAGCAAAAACGGTGAATGATATCACCAAGAAGTGGATAGAAATAACTCGTTTTGTCTATAGTTTATTGTTATTGTGCATATGAAATGTAGTGATACGTTTTGATACTTAAAGGTGATATCTGAAAAGTTTAGTGATGGTTACCAGTAACACAGAGAGAAGATGAGTTTTGTATAAAGGGAGAGCAGTAGTTGATCAGATAGGGAATTAGTAAGTGGAAAAGTGAAAGGCTAAGCCAGAAAATACGTCAAGCACGAGATCCGTGTCTATACTAAAGAGAGGAAGGCTAGTTCCTCACTCAGATGTATGAAAGTGTGTGAAGCAGAGGCATGTGCCTAGAGATTGTTAGAGTTTGCTCTAAGGATGTTATCATTCTTAGAAGTTGGGCATATTGAGCTTATTGCCCTATGTCCATAGCTTAAGAGAAAAGCATAGTGAATCCTTCCCTCTACTCAGTTTTAGCAAGGGTGTGGATGAGTAAGTGAAAGTGCAACTTATGGCTGTGGAAGAGATGGTGGAACCGGATGTAGTGGCAGGTACTTTTGTTGTTAATACTACACTTGCCCTAGTATTATTTGACTCTGTTAAGGTGGATCCTTGTTGTTGTTTCACATTATGTTTAGTTGAGTGTTCCACCTAGTATAACATAATTTCCTCTTTAGGAAGAAGCAACAAATGATGAGACTAGTATTGAGAATAGTAGGTGTGAGAATAATGTGATAAAGAAAGACAGTTGCCAGTTTCCCCATCAATCTTGTACCAGTTAAGGTGAAAGAGTTTTGAGTAGTTATTGGTATGAATTGGTTGGATCAGTATCAAGCTTAGATATTATGTGATCAGAGAACAGTATGAGTTCAGACCCCAAGTGGGAAGAATTAGTTACGAAAGGTGAAAGTAAAAGCACTCGTATTCGTGATTATTTGTTAGCGAAAGAAAGAAAGTGTCTAGTCTTTGATTGTAAAACGTTATTAGCTTTTGTAAGAGATTCTAGCAAGGAGAGGGAAATCCGTAGCAGATTTCAGATATATAGGATTTGTTGAAGCCAGTGCAAGAGTTGATGGATACAAGTTTTATCAGACCCATTATCTTACCGTAAGGTGTATTGAATTAGTTGTGAAAAAGAGAAAGATGACACGTTCAGAATATGTACAGAGTACAGAGTTAATGAGTATAGTTTATTGAACTATGTTCAATAAATTAGTAATTGTGATTATTGATGATAAGCTTTTTGCTCCAAGAGTTCAGAAGTACATGGTGTTAGTTTTAGAGGAGTATTAGACACATTATACAGGGATAAATGGTATGTGAAATTATCCAAGTGTAATGTGTAGTTATAAGAAGTGCAATCCTTAGGTTGATTCTTTAATCAGAAAAGATTGAAATAGATTCAGCTAAGATGAAAGTAGTGATGAAGTGGGAACCACCTCAGAATCCTACAGAAGTAAGAAGTTTCAATGAGCTTGTAGAGTACTACAAATGAATTATACTAGACTTTTCTAAGATAGAACTTAAGTCTAGTTGACTAGAGGAAGCAAAGAATGCAAGAGAAATGAGGATCAGCAAAAAGTGGTTGATATGATAAAGTATGATTGATGTAATACTCTAGTATCAGCATTGCTAGATGAAATGGAAGGCATGGTGGTTAATAGTGATGTCTTTCGGTGGAGGTTAGATTTTATAGAGAGAAGGTTATTGTATATGTTAACTGCCAGTTATGGATACATTAAAGCAATTCCCCAACTCCTGATATAGAACAGACATCAGTTGTTTTTACTATTAAATAGGACGATGTTGTCCTTACGAAGTTAAGTGTACTATCTACTCAGATTATGGCAGGTTAAGTATCTCCCAGAGCAAAAGAATACGAGCATGGGACAGTGAAAGTGATTAGAACTTTTAAGAGATTGTGATAGCGAGATTTTAAATATCCTAGGTAAAGTTAATGTGGGTCCAGATATTTTTAGCAGAAAGTCAGGAACTATCTGGATTCATATGCATAGAGCAGGAATGAAACTCGCTAGTCTCAAATTTGATAAGTTTAAAGTAGCTCAGATTGAAGCAGATAAAGGAAGCAATCAGTAGTAGTGTATTAAAGGTTAAGTGTTAGAATTCGTAAGAGGTGTCGCCAAGAATGAAACATGATATAGTAAGGCATATTGAATACGTATAACTCATATTAAGATAAAAGTAGAAGACTAGAAGTTATGTGGGAAGTTATAGCTGTTGAAGATATTAGTGTCGAAGCGTATCTTTAGCAGAGATAGTAGTCAGATATGGAGGTCCTGTTACAGCTCAGTTTAGTATTCCACCCTCGGGAGGAAGAACAGAGTGAGAGAAAGGTACAGCTACTAGAGGACAGACGTGAATCATGTGTTGATGTTTTCAGTAGTAGTTGGGATATTTGTCTATCGTTAACAGAGTTCTTTTAGTTAGCATTTACCTTTTGAATGTTGGTATGTTACCATACGAGATGTTGTGTAGTAGAATGTGTAAGACCTCTGTTTGTTGGGGTAAAGCTAGTAAAAAAAAGTGGAACAATGTAGATATAGTACAACGATAGACCAATTATATACAGTAGATTCATTAGCAGATCCAGGAACAGGGGTGAGCCAACCCATGTGTTAGTAATCCATCTTAGATTATTGCAAAGGTGGGGAAGTAGTTTACATACTAGAATTATCACATGAGATGTCACAGATCCAGAATATTTCATGGGTATTCCACCTTTGTAAGTGTCTAGTAGATAAATCAGTAGTTGTTCTTCTGAAAGAGATGTCAATATATGAGAAGTTCAGTTATGTGGAACGTAGCCTGTGGTTATTTTAGTGAGAAAGGGTTAAAAGGTTATGTAATGAATGAATAGAAAGGTAAAGGTAAATTGAACGCATATAAAGGGATTCAGATTATACTTGAAAGTATAAGTGTCATGCTATGTATGATACATGTTTCTTGATTAGTATGTTTCAGATCGTCTACTATGATAGTGGATAGTATGTGATGTAATACTATCGTCAGTGCGCTGCGATAGTATTCAGAGATAAGGAGCTATAAGACTACCGCTAGTGTGGAGGAGATGTAAGACTACCACTAGTGCGCTATGGTAGCATTGAGCCTGGTATGGTGCAGGTATTTGTATAGTAGATTTCTGGAATGAAATCGTTCCAAGTGGGAAGAGTTGTAACACGCCAAAGTTCAAAATTATTTATGACCAAGTGTTATAAAAGGATAGAGGTGTTTATAAAACTAGAGGGGTTAAAGTTGCCATTTTGAAAGTTGATAAGTCCAGGGCTGTTTGGTAATTCTTGGAAAGTGCTTATATATATATATATGTTAGTAAGTTGACTAGTGTTAGTCAACTTAGTCATTTTTCTTCAGCCACTTTACTAGTAGTCCTTACCTCTGATGTTTTGGACCATGAACAGCAGGATCTAGATGACATTACAGTACCTAATGAATCTTAGAAGCAAGGTATGTGTTCTTGTTATGGTTTTAAGTGTTTTAAGTTAAAAAAGGTGATTTCAAAGGTAAAATCTTTGATTGTTGTTAGTAATTGTGTTTTTAGTTGATGTTTAGCAATTTTAGATGATTATAACATGAATTTTAAGTTCTAGAAACGTTTAAAATGAGATTTGAATCAAGAACAACAGCTGTGTTCTTGACAGAAAGTTACAGGTCGGTCATGTACACGGACCGTGTACATGCTTTTGAGATGGTGTCAGGCCATGTAGATAAACATGGTCCTACTATGTGCAAGGTACACGGCCTGTGTAGAGGTCAAAGGCGGTGATTGGCCATGTAGGGTTATATGGTCGTGAAGCATAAAGGGTACAGGACGCGTGTATAGGGTACACGGCCCGTGTAGGGTGATATGTCAGCATAGGCCATGTGCCTAAGAGAGGTCGTGTAGTGTACATGGTACATAGCCCGTTTAGGTTTACACGGCCCGTGTAGGCCCATTTTCAACACAGTTTGAGCAGTTTATAATGTTTAGCTTATTCTCTGGTACAAGGAGGTGTCTGGATACTCGATAGCACTCGTGACTTGTTTAGCATATTGCACAGTTACTAGGCGAGTATACTATTCCTTTAGTATGATTAGCATATGTGTTTGCATTAGTGAATAGTATGACATCTATGCTATGTGATAGCTATGTTATGTAAGATAGTGTGAAATATATATATATATATATATAGTACAACATTGGTGTATAGCTAACCAGATGGTATAGCTATGCACAAAATTAGTACCAGGGTACATAGTTATGTACTAGATTAGTGAGAGGGTGTTTAGCTACGCTGTATACCAGAATAGTAACAGTTTATGCAGGTTTGCAGGTTCTATAGCTTGGATGCAAGACATGCTGGGGAGACTTTACTTCTGTTTAGGTTTATTTATGTTCAGCTAGTATGCTAACTAAGCATTAGCTTATGTTTCAATGTTTTATATTGTAGGTGATACAGGTTCTAGCAAGGGTAAGGCGCCTATGCGGTGCTCAGCCGGATTATGTCAGGATCGGATATTACCAATATCAATAACAAGAATTATTTTTTGAATTAAATCAGAGTTGTTAAAAGACAATCTTTTAGTTTGATCACAATCAACTAAGAAGTTACGGAATCACACTTACTTGATTTATAAAGGTTTTAACACACAAACAATTTAATCAACATAAAGAAATACTGCCAAACATAAGATGTTTATCAATAACCAATGATGATTACAATATTCACCTACACCATCAATCTAACTCTTATGTTAGACGAAGAACACACTATGTTCTTAGGTTTCAAAGAAACTTGGAGGTTAACACACTTTCTAAAAGCAATTAACAATATGGATGAGTGTGTAAACAAACAGAATCGAATTACAAATCAAGAGGTACTAAAACAATATTCTAATCAAGTATTTATAGTGTCTTGATCCGCCTTGAATAGTTGACAGTTAGCTAATCTTCTATCTTACAAGATAATCTTGATGATCTTCCAAGTTGATAAGATATCCCTCAAATCCATAAAGATAGTAGTTTCCATGAATAGCTCAACAGAAACTATTTGTTGAATAAACAGTTCTGAGTTTCTTCTAACAGTCTTCTCTTCAAGGTCTTCTAACAGTAGTTATAGCTGAACTAAGAAATCTAAACTTTTGTACTAACAGTTGTAACACTCACAGCAACTGTTAGTCACAACTGTTTTCACAAACCAATGTAACAAGAATTATCTTTTGAATTGAATTAGAGTTGTTAAAAGACAATCTTTTAGTTTGATAACAATCAACTAAGAAGTTGCGGAATCACACTTATTTGATTTATCAAGGTTTTAACACACGAACAATTTAATCAACACAAAGAAATACTGCCAAACATAAGATGTTTATTAATAACCAATGATGAGTACAATATTCACCTAGACCTCCAATCTAACTATTATGTTAGACGAAGATCACACTATGTTCTTAGGTTTCAAAGAAACTTGGAGGCCAACACACTTTCTGAAAGCAATTAACAATACGGATGAGTGCAAAAACTTACAGAATCAAATTACAAATCAAGAGGTACTGAAACAATATTCTAATCAAGTATTTATAGACTCTTGATCCTCCTTGAATAGTTGACAGTTATGTAATCTTCTATCTTGCGAGATAATCTTGATGAACTTCCAAGTTGATAAGATATCCCTCAGATCCATAAAGATAGTAGTTTCCATGAATAACTCAACAGAAACTGTTTGTTGAATAAACACTTCTGAGTTTCTTCTAACAGTCTTCTCTTCAAGGTTTTCTAACAGTTGTTATAGCTGAACTAACAGTTCTAAGCTTTTGTACTAACAGTTGTAACACTCACAGCAACTGTTAGTCACAACTGTTTTCACAAACCAATGTAACAGTTTGCAACTGTTTCTTCAAAATTACTCTAACAGTTTTACCTTTGCATGTCCAACAGTTTCAATCACTTAGTAAATTTCCCAACAATCTCCCCCTAACTTAAGGTATTGAAAAATACACTTAAGTTGTTTTGTTTTATATGGTTCAACCACAGAAAAATTAACATAAGCAAAGAAAATATTAAGTATGCAAAGTCAAACTGTTACAATCAAAATATAAAGAAAGAAAATTACACTTTCTTTGACCGCAAACACTCCAATCTTTCTTTCAGCCTTGTAATCAGATCTTCCTCGACTTTAACAGGGCCGAAGAACTTTGCTTTCATCAAATACAGGAGCTTTGTTTTGCTGTGCTCGATGAATTCAATGTCAAACCACTGAGTTATTGCATTTCCCATCACCATGTGATAAGTTCTTGACTTAGCGTATACCTTTACAGAACTGATCGGGAAGGCTTCATCAGCTATCAACATGAGCATTACTTTCAGTGAATCGCATATGCTTGTTAAGTGCCTGATCAAGACTCTGATTTTGATCTCAGCAGTTTCTCCATAGTGACTTGTGCCATACTAATACATCTCCTTTATATCCCTTATGGTCACACTTTCCATTAGATGCAAGAAGCTAGCATAGCTTTCAATCGGTTCTACCTCTCTTACAATTGTTACCTCTTTCTTTCCAGTTTCAATCCTCAGCAGTTCGAATTTCCACTCAGTGATGTGGGATTTTTGGCCTAGTTGCTCTACCACAAGTTTATCTATTTTTTCTTCAACTTCCACTCTGAGTCTGTCATTCAGAATGGTTTGAACCATACGAGCTTTAGCTTTATCTTCAGATTTTTGAACTGTTTGGGATTGTTGTGACTGTTGAGGCTGGGTTGTTTGCTTTTTCTTTTCAACTGTTGGCTTGGGAGGTGGAACTGCTTTCTTCCTTTCAATTCTTTTTCTTTTCACTCCCTTACCAACCTTCTTTGCCCTTTCTTCTTCATCAATCTCCTTTGTGAAATCAGCTGCAAGCTTTTGAGCTAATTCAAGATCTTTCTTTTCTTGTTGCTCAAGCTCAACATTTAACCTTTGTGCCAGCTCATGATCATGCTCTTCTTGTTGTTCTTAGGTAAGTTTTAGCTTGGGAATATTAACAACAATTTCCTTTCCGTTACCTAGCACAGGAGGCATCTTCTCATCTTTCTTTGACTCAGAAATTGCAATGCCTTTGAACCCTGGCTTAGGTGCAATTGGTTCCAGCTTTGAAACTTTACCATCTAACCACCCATCATCAATCCTTTGAGCCATTTTAAATGTACTGATGTTAAGAGTTTGAGCACCCAATGCAATCAGATGATCTTGCTTTACTTTAGACCATGTTTTGAATATATCTGTTGTTGGATAATCCCAAGACATGATCATCCTGTTGATCAGAACCCTATCAACCGTAGACAACTTTTCTTCATCTAGTTGAGCACTTGCAGCTGTTTGTTGTTGATCTGGAGCAACTGTTGTTTTTGAAGTTGCAACTGTTTGTGTATCTGGTGCAACTGTTTGTTTGGATTGCAAAACTGTTTGTTGACTTTTCACACTTTGCATTTGCTTCAAAATTGGTTTCTCCCCCTTTTTGATTGGAACTGTTTATAGAATGAACAGATTTGAAAGGTTTTGGTTCACTGGTGGAGGGTTCAAAGGATGCTTTTACAAACATCACAGGTTGTGAAGAAGATTTAGGTGCTGTAGGTTCACAACAGATGTGATTTTCAATTGGAATAACTTCTTCCTTCTTCACAACTCCCTCTTTCTTATCATCACTCACCTCATACACAACTCCTTCCTCTTCACTTTCAAATTGTGGATCAGCTGACTTTAATTCTTCTTCTAATGGTTCATTAACATACCTATCAGCTACATCAGACATGGGAGTTATATTGTTGTGGTTGTATGGAGGTGGGGTCTGTTTGTATCCTAAACCTGTTTTCACCTTGTTTCTGATTTGTGATTGTAACAAGGTTTCAAGCTTAAGATTTGTTGCTTTGAACTTACTCAAATCCATTTCCACACCATCCAACGTCTTGGTAAACTCATCTATCTTACTTTCTTTCTCACTCAGCTTTTTCTTAAGATTATCAATCTCTTCTTGAAGTTGCTCCTTCTCCCACTTATGATACTTTCTATCATAGTCCATTTGCAGTTCATTAGCATGATAATCTTTGATTTTCTTTTCAAAGCTTTCAATGACAGCACTGGTTTCATACCTTTCATCTCAATAATCCTTTCTTTCCTTTCAGCATCTGTTTTTGGTGGTGGTTTCTTCCTTGGTTTTCCAGTTTCATCTAAATCAATAGGTGTTGTGGGGTCATTCTCAATGATTTCCCAAACAGCATAGTCCATTAATTAAACATGCTGCTTGATTCTCAGCTTCCACATCTCAAAATCAGTTGGTTTGAGCATAGGAACACGAATGTTTAACCCAGATCCAGTGTTATCACAAGGTCCACCAGACTCCATTGTAGTAATGTGATTGAAAACTCACAATAAAATTTAGAAAGACTTCAAAAACCCAAACACAACAGATATGTGAAAAACCTTCAACTGGTGATCAAAGGAACCTTAATGTTACGGCTCTGATACCACTTGTCAGGATCGGATATTACCAATATCAATAACAAGAATTATCTTTTGAATTAAATCAGAGTTGTGAAAAGACAATATTTTAGTTTGATCACAATCAACTAAGAAGTTGCGGAATCACACTTACTTGATTTATAAAGGTTTTAACACACGAACAATTTAATCAACACAAAGAAATACTGCCAAACATAAGATGTTTATTAATAACCAATGATGATTACAATATTCACCTACACCTCCGATCTAACTCTTATGTTAGATGAAGAACACACTAGGTTCTTAGGTTTCAAAGAAACTTGGAGGCCAACACACTTTTTGAAAGAAATTAACAATGACTACAATTGGGGAGGGGAACTAAAGATTGGATTTCATAAAATTAAAAAACAAAAAAATTGTTTCAACAAAAAATAATAATAATAATTCATTTTTCTAGGTTTTATAATTAACTTCTAATTTTTTTTTTAGTTTTTTCGTTATTATGTTTGAATAATTCTATTTTAATTACAATAATAATAAGAAAACAAAAAGTAGGCTAATAAAATGAGTAGAAATAGTGGGCTGAAGAGTACCGTTGATTCTCATTCTATTTACTAGAGATAAAAAAATAAAAAATAAAAAATAAAGATAAGCCCTGATCCCATCGATCTGTTCTCTCTTGGTATCCCTACGTCCGACACCCGCACCCTTCCCCTTTTCTCCTCCGAATCGACGACCACAGCGCAACCACCAATCGCCTATTCTCGTTTCTCCGGCCGACTGCAAACCACCACCATCTCTCTGTCGAGACCAACCTCAAACACACCCTCTTCTCGTCTCCCCTCTCGCTCTCGTCTCCACCCAATCACCAACAGTCAACACCACTCGTCTCCTTCTTGCTATCGGTTAACACCTCTAGCACTTTCTCTTGTTTTCGCTGATTCAAGTGTGGCAGATGGAAAATATTGGTCTGTGGGGCATCATCAAGCTTTGATTTTGTCTATTAGTTTCGAATTGGGCTTCATTGTTTCACCATTTTCATCATTCTACACCTAGAAAATAAGGCATCTCTCATGTAATTAATCATGGTGAACTTCACATCTATTCATGTGAGTATTTGAGACAAAAATTTGTGATCTTGGGTTGGTGGTTTATGTTGGTTATTATTGATGTAATTTAAGTTTGTTTCCAAATTTATATTGGAAACTACATGATGTGTAACAATAGATTTTAAGTTGAATAACCGTTATGATGAATGCTTTCTTGTTCCAGTGAGGAATTTGAACCTGTGAGATGGGTGTGATAGGAATGCTTATTTGATCACTAATGGATAGATTTTTTTTTATGTATTCACGCATGAGAACAAAAATGTGTTAATTGCTTAACAATCTGTTTCAACTATCAACGGTTAACTTGTCATGAATATGAGATATTGTTGCTTAATCATTTTTATACATTGAAGAGTGTTAATAACGGTCATCCACATGATGAGGTTGATTCAAAGCTTGAGGTTTGAGGTGGTTGATGGTTAGTTTATTGAAGAAACTATAGGAAAGAGGCACTCAATATGCTAAAATGGGGTTGACTTAAGTTTACAAGAACCAGGTTGTCTCCATCTTTTCTTCGTTTTGCTTATTTATTTATTTCTAGTTTTTTATTTTATTTTCTCGTTGGTCATACTATAGTGGTTTTTTGTGACTTTCTTGAGTTCTTTTTTGTGTGAGTTTTAGTTTCCGTTTGTCTTGTTTTTGCTTCTTGGTTGCACAATTCTTAGTGGGTTTGAAAGGTGCATAACATGAGTGAGGTATGACTTGTAAATGTAAAATCACAAAGAGTTATCTTGAGGTTATAAAATGATTAGGTTGGTAGATATAACCAATTGAGAGCTTGAGCCTTAGTAGACTGAAATGTTCATATTAGTCTCATTCGGTTTTCTTGGGAAGGATGTTCCTCATTTATGTGTTTCTGTAGAACTTGCTTTATACTCTCTTTGAGATTATATTGTGAACATACTTGAACATTGAAATGATGGTGGATTATAGGTTAGCCCTACCATGTTATTTCTCCTAGTAAGACAATGTTGAGCCTCTATTTACCCTTTCTTTCTTTGATACACCTTATGTTTGAACCTTAACCAATTTGGACTTCTCGTTGTGACACAAGAAGTGGTAGATCATTTGACTCATGGTTATTTGAAAGTTCTTGAGCATTATGATTTGGGGATGCTTCAATAAAATGTAATTGGGAATGCTATAATCTGTGTGTAATATCCCTAATTTCAAATATTTATATAGATATATTTTATGTGAATTAAATGATTATATGCTAAGTTATTGTTGTTGGTATTATAGCCATTTTTTTAGTTATGTTTATATATATAGGGGAGGGTTCAAACGAGAACTGTTTTTCGTACGAGAACTGCGAGGACCAATCTTTGTCGTCCATTTTGGATAATGGAATTCATTGATGAAGAGCGTGGGTGGATTGAGTGTGGCAGGGTGCATGTAAGGAATTCATGGGTGGGCAATCCAATTGAAGGAGGGGGAATTGGACGGCTAAGATCTGTTCTTGCAGTTCTCGTACGAAAAACAATTCTCGTTTGAACTTTTGCCTATATATATATTAATGTGTGCATGGTAGATGGATAAAGGTTTGTGGCCAAATTGCAAATTATAGTAACCATGGGGCAAAACATGAAACTATGTTATAAAAAAGGGAATACTCTAGAATTTGACTCATTTGAGTCAAATGGATGGTTGTGCACATGGAGAGATAGAGTGGGAGAGCTAAAGGATGGATCTTTAGAAAGAGAAAGTGTGTGGTTTGGTTGATTTAGTTGACTTGAAGTCAAGATTGGTTGTTTTTAGTGGCAAAAGAACATTAGGTTTGGTGTAGGGCAAAAGTGGACCTGCAAGTAAGTTCTAACTCTTAATCTTGTTGGATCTTAGTGTAACACCGCTTCCGAAAAAGTGAATTTAGTGATAATTCAAATTTTAATTATGAGTAGATCTATTTAACCAACTCAAAACATCAAATTTAGCCGTGGAATTTTCTTTTCAAAGGTTTCATCAGATTATTACATCATTATCAATTTTTTTCATACAACCAACGGTGTTACCTAACACAGGGAAACCGACCATAAATTCAACAATATTTACATCATACAAAAAGTGTTCCAACCCAAGAAGGGTATGTATAATCAAAAGCAACCCGCCTCACCAGGCTTTCTAGTCTTTACCTGAAAAGAGCCAACGTAGCACTATTAGCTAAACAACATAGCTAGTGAGTACTTACTTATCTCAAGCATCAATAAAGCAAGTCATACAACATACAGATAATCAATCATTGATATCTTATCACATTGTGGTGTGCTGGCAAGATATGCAGAGTCATGTCTTGCAAAGTAAACAATCCCACTCAACAACTCAGACTAGGGGATTAGACACAACCGACCGCGCTGGTGGGGGAGCATAAAGCAGTCCACCAAACATCGTTCACAGAGCCAAAGGCTCCTCTAGTAATCCAGCGGTCATCCAGCTGATTACCACTCACGTTAAGGCACGGCGGTTCTGCAGAACCTACGATTCGGAATGCATCTCGAATCACCGTTAAATCCTGAAGTACTCATGGGACCCCGTTACAACCGACAGACCTTAACAATGCTTTAGATAGTCCGCGGACAGTGCACATACATACATACATATAATCCCATAGGCATCAATCATCTTGCATACAATATCTTTCGGCTATTCATTCATGCATATCATCATGTATTAACTAAGCGGTTCCAATCTAGACCAGCTGGCATGCACCTAATATATATCTTACAAGTAGCAACATAACATAACATCATTCAGGACTTACACTTACATTCTTGAGCATACCTGCAATAAAACTTAAGCATGCATAGTATAATCGTACCTAAACAATCAAATAATCATTTAGCAAACAGGTCTCACTCTATTGAGACTCATGAAAGCAGGTACTCACCTGAGTAGCTTAGAACACACAAATATTCTATTCTGGCTTGTTAACTTGATAGTCTCACCTAGAACATCATTACTTACATTAATTGTTTACACATACAAGATATAACCACTTAGAACAAACATAGGAACCCCTAAAGGAACCTTTGACAACATACAAGGCCATACTGACCACTCACATGTAACAACATAGAATTTTTAAACAATCTGTGCCCTGTTACTGGAAAAATACCCAAACTTGAACTTAGTGTAAATCCGCCAAAACTTGCGGATTTAAAATTCCGACACTTGCGGATTCCGACACGCTTGCGGATTCCGAGACTCTATTCCGAAACTCTTACAGATTCCAACACGCTTGCGGATTCCGACATGCTTGTGGATTCTGACACTCTTGCGGATTCCGACACGCTTGCGGATTCCGACACGCTTGTGGATTCTGACACTCTTGCGGATTCCGACACGCTTGCGGATTCCGACACCCTTGCGGATTCTGACACCCTTGCGGATTCTGACACTCATGCGATTCCAACACACTTGCGGATTTTTGAAATTCCGACACACTTGCAGATTCTAGAATTCCGACACACTTGCGGATTCTAGAATTCCGACACCTTCTTGCATTAATTTTTTCTTTTTAAGAACTTCATACTTGTTAGTTTTACCTGCAAATAAGTTTTGGTTTAAAAAGATTGGGTTTTGGTTGAATCTATATAAAAAACAAACAAGAAATTACCGTCTATGGCTGATCGTGGTGCGAGCCTATGTGCTTTGCTGCACGAAGTGCCCTGTCCTGCGCAGTGTCTTTTTGAAGAGACTTCGTGGCATGAGATACACTGAAACCTCCAAAAATCATATTTTGACCCCCTTTGACCTTGTATTTTATTGGGGATTGATTCTATTGATTATAGGAGGATAAAATGAAGTCTTTTATGGATCAAACATGTTTTTGAACAATGGTTTAGACCTTGAGACTTATGAAGAGTATTATTTTGGTTTAGTTATGTAAGATGCTCTTGTGTTTTCTTAATTTAGGCTTGATTATCTAGTGATCTATTGTGAGTTTGTTGGGTTGATCCTCATCACACCCTGAGGTGAGTACACCCTACGGATACTTAGCTTTTGTAAAAGATTATAAGTCATCATAGTTATGTTTTTATATGTTTGGCAAGTTGATTTATGAAAGTTTATGAATTAAAGGATGTGGAACATGTGTAATCTTTTATGTTGAAGAACACCATTATGGTTATCAAATGAGACCAATGTTCCAATCAGGAGAAGGTCTATGTTAATGACATGTTTGTCCTTGATAATTCCTTGAGACATGATACTCCATAAGGAGTAAGCTATGATCTTGTTTTATCTCATGTGATTATGATATAATGAATTGTGTTTACACCTAGTGTTGTGGATATTGTTTAATGAGCTATTGTGCTTAAGAACTATGGGTATTGTGATAATCAATTGTTTGTTGTTGAGATTATTAGTGCTTGAGTTACTTGGACTTGATGGCATGTGTTTTTATGTAACCCTTGTTGTATGAGTTATAGTCCAGACTAGCGTTGTTTTAGTTGCTCATCCAATTGGGTTTTGACCACTATGGGTGTGTGTGTGGTTCAAGAGGCTATGGCTAACCGAACCAAGGGACACGCCTGTGGTATCATTGAGGGATGTTGCAATTGGTGAAGGGGAATGATAGTACTCATTATAATGGTGTGGTTCATGAGGCAGTCAAGCGAACCGAACTAGTATATACACGAGTGGTCTTAGGGAATAGGTCATTCACTCGGGACAACTGTTGTATGGTGGAATGCTTCGTTCTCCCCCACCTTGATAGGTTGTAACAACCGAAAACCCGAACTAGTCGTTAGCGGTTTCACGGTATGTGTTTGAGTGTTAATTTTAATTATGTGTTTTAAATTAGAAATTATTATCCTATGAGTAGTTAATTAATTAACTAATTGGAAATTAATATGTATATGTCTAAGTATGCTAAAAGTATAATATGTATACTTGATAATATATATACGCATGAAGTATGTATGTATGCATGAAATATTTGGATAAGTTTAGTAACACCTCATGCTTGGAATGTGGTGCATATGTGTGTATACGTGTGATATGATAGAGAGTCATCAGTTCATTTGTTAGCAAAGAAAAAAGATGTAGTGTCTGTTTACTAGCTTCATTGAGAAGAAAGCTAAGAAACTTGCAACTTAAGATTTTGGATTGAAGAATTAGTGCTTTGTGATTCAAGTTAACGGTTAGATTTTATTTCTAACATGTTTATGATCATTTTGATACGTTTCTTGCTGGGTTTTGTAAGCATATATGAGAATCCCCATTAATGGAGCTTGAAGGTCAAACTCATCAAAAGGGTTTTGGTTGTTTTGATGTTAAACATGGATTTGATGTGTTCTTGATGCATGTATACATGTTATTTGATGTTTTTATGGGTTTAGATATGTTAGAAATGAGTTACCGACTAGCTTCAAAATTATGTTGGTAAGTGTTTGGTTCAAGCTAGAAGATGAAGAAAAGTTGCAGGCATGGACTATTAAACACGCGACATGATGCGTCCAAGAAGGGAACGCGCCGTGTCCAAGAAGGGAACGCGCGTGTTGCCCTTCGAATTCGAAGGGTATGTCGCTTTGTAAGAGGAACTCGAAGCCTCCTTTCGAATGGGCCGCTCAAAGCCTCCGTTTGAAGGGTCTAGTCCAAGTGATTTACGGTTCGAAGTGAATGGGCACTCGAAGCCTCCGTTCGAAGGAGGGCTGCTCGAAGTCCGATGCGACACGTCATGTTGTTGAACGTGATGCGTCTGGCGATTTTCAGGAATATGAACTTTGTTTGATTGATCTTTTGGATTGCAATTTGTGTGTTTATGTTTTGTGAGTTTATAATGAGTATTATGATATAAATATATATTGGTATGTATATTTATGAATTAGAACCTAATTCCGGTGTTGCTGTATTTTCAAGCAATACCAAGGCTTAGTAAGATTAGACATCTGGGTGCAGCGTTTGAGAACAAGAGCTGAGTGGATGTTAACTCACGGATGGTAGAGGTTATGATTGATGTGATGCATGTGTTTGTGATCGCTAGACTGTTGAGTCTGATGCTTGTTTCTTGTTGTTTATTGATTATATTTGTTGTGTGATTATTTGGCCGATACGTGCTCGAGGTATGATATCGAGTATCGTTTAAGGAGTCAACTATGCATGGAATTGGGATGGGCAAGATCGCTATTGGTTGAGCAGTTGTAGATCCTCTTGTGCATGCGTTGTATTGGAGGGAACTAACTGCGCCAATTGGCGGTGGGTTATCCGTAAACCTTTGCTTTGGCCGACATTGGTTGTAGGCTCTGCGCCGAACCGCCGATCTTCTGGATTATGTGATTAAATGCTTTACTATCAATTGATGCTGCTTGTTGTTCGGTTTTAAGCTTCCTCTCACTTAGCTTCGTGCTAATTCCACACTGTTCATTGCTTTTGCTGGTTTGTGAGTTTTGAGATGTTGTTTAAGGAAAGCTTCACCACCCGCTCTAATACTTGTTTTTAAGTTTTAAGTCGAGTCATGCTTTTACTTTTGTAACACAGACAAGTGATTGTATTTTGTAAACTTACTTCTAGTTGTAAGTTTTATGTAATTATTATAATTAAGCTTCCGCAGCGTATTTAAAAAATGGCTTAGGATTTTTCAGTGTTACAGCTTGGTATCAGAGCCTTTGTTTGGCGATGCGAGCACAACAAGAGTGTTGCATTCCTAAATCTTGGCTCGTGATGGATCAAACTTTCCTTTGGGGGATTTGAGTAAGTTGGAGATGCTTTGTAGTAGTTAGTGTTTTGTGTACTAACGGGTTATTCTAATAAATTGTTAGATGATGTGATTGTCATAGATATGACTGATAGAGAGATCCCTATCTTTCTTCCTGTAACCCAAGCAACAATAGAGGCACCGGTAATTGAAAATTTGGATACTATAGACTTAGCAGGAACTTCTGGTCATGAGCAAGAAGAGGATCAAAGTGAATATATTTACAAACTTGAGAATGAACTGCTGGAACTTCGAAACATGGTTCAAAATCTGGAGCAGCAGAGGCTGACTTAGACTAAAACCATACCGATTCCAACTGCGATTACGACACAATCAACCACATTGCCAGTGACGGTACCACTTCATCCTGTAACACAGGTTATGCCACAACCGTTCTTTTACCCATTTACACCACAAGGAGCTTTTCCTTTTGCGTTTCCCGGATACAAGCAACCATGTAGGTATAAACAATTTGTGGATTGCAAGCCAGCAGAGTATCAAGGAAGCTCTGACCCTAACATCACTCTTAATTAGTTGCGAGAGATGGTTAAGGCGTTGGACGCCTGTAATTGTGAGGACGAGTTAAAAGTGAAATATGCTACGAGAATGTTGAAAGAAGACGCAATGGTTTGGTGGGATTCTCTCACGGGGCATTTCACTAAGCAACAACAAGAAATTTTTACTTGGGGATTAATTCCAGGAGAAACTCTGCGAATAATACTACAGCTCTTTTGAAATTGCCAAGATTAAGAAGGAATTTATGGACTTGCAGATGACGGGGAACATGTCAGTTGATGATTTGACCAGGCAGTTTAACGAGAGATTGAGGTTTTAGAAACAATGGGTGCTAGATGAGGGATCCCAGATCCAACACTTTGTGGGAGCTTAGCTCCCTAACTACTGCAGCGCCACCAAATGGGCCAGTACCTTATCCCAAGCTTTCACTTTAGCCAAAACGGCTGAAGGGGATATCTGGGCGAGAGATAACTGAGTAGGGATAGGATTTCTCAACAGAAATCCAAATTTTAATAGTATAACACTCAGCAGAGATAGGGAGGGTAGAGTGGCCAGAAATCGAATAATCATAACCCAAGGCTTTTAACTGGTGGGTCAGTCAAAGGGCACCTTGGTTCAGCAGATGTAAATCCTTTCATAGGTGCCTTGCACACCCCAGACTTTGCGCTGTGTCAAGTGTGGCTAGTTTGGACATGAGCTTAAAGATTGTCGGTTTCCACGTAACATGTGCTGGGATTGTCAAAAGGAGGGGCACCGGGCAGGTGAATGCCGTACCGATAAAAAGACCGGTTATGGGTCAGGAGCAGGAATGGCTAGGGAATCATCTTCAGGAGCAGGTCAAAAAAGAAAGAATTATCCCAAAGCTTTTAAAATGACGGTGGATGATGCCACCACCACAAATGATGCCATTACTGTTATGTTTCTGATAAACTCTACTCCTGCTAGAGTATTGTTTGATTCTGGAGCTAACCTCTCATTTGTCACTGTGGAATTTTGTGCTAAACCGAATGTGCTTGTTTCTAAGCTTACTAATTCCTTAGAAATAGAAGTAGTAGATGTTATGATGGTTCTGGTCACGATTGTTGTGGCTTCATCTAAAATTGATATAGATGGTGCATGCTTGCTTGTTTATTTTCTTGTTATGCCACTGTCTGGTTTTGATGTGGTGCTCGGAATGGATTGGCTAAGTCTGAATCAAGCTAGTATTAAATGTCATAAGAAGTTGATCTCGTTTCCATTGGCGGGTGGTTCACGTTAGATGGCAAGGGGTGAGAAAGCAGGGTCTGTTATCCAGATTATTTCATGTTTAAAGGCTAAGAAGGAGTTAGATAAGGGATGCGAATCTTAGATGGCGTATGTTATTGATGGAAAGAAAGAAAAGCAGACCATGAATGACTAACGGAATACCCAGATGTATTTCCAAATGAATTACCGGGGTTGCCTCTTATTCGTGAGGTAGAGTTTAAGATTGACTTAATCCCTGGGTCTCGACTGGTGGCGAAATCTCCAAATCGATTGGCACTTTCCAAAATTCGAGAGATGTTGACACAGATTCAAGATGTGGTAGATAAATGTTTTATCTGTCCGAGTTCATCTCCGTGGGGTGCACCAGTGTTATTTGTAAAGAAGAAAGACGGTATGTTGCATATGTGTATCGACAACCATGAGTTGAATAAGAAAATGATAAAGAATAAGTACCCATTGCCAGAATTGATGATTTGTTCGATCACTTACAGGGTGCTTCATTGTTTTCTAAAATTTGATTTGAGATCTGGTTATCATCAGGTGTATCTGATGAAGATGTGTCCAAGACAGCTTTCCGTACACGTTATGGCTATTATGAGTTCTTAGTTATGTCGTTCGGATTAAGTAATGCACCTGCAGTATTCATGGATCTTATGAACAGGGTCTGTCGACCATTTCTGGATGATTTCGTGATTGTCTTCATCGATGATATTCTGATTTATTCAAAGATTGAGTATGAGCCTGAGAAACACTTGAGACAGGTTCTGGAAACTTTAAAGAAAGAACAGTTATATGCCAAATTCTCAAAGTGTGAATTCTGGTTGAGAGAAGTCCAGTTCTTGGGGCACGTGATTTGTAATGAAGGAGTGAAATTTGATCCTTCCAAAGTGGAGGCGGTTATGAACTCGAATGCTCCTATGACCACTCTTAGAGATAAAGAGTTTTCTTGGGTTAGCCGGGTATTACCGTAGATTTATAAAAGACTTCTCCAGGATTGCTGGACCGTTGACCAAGTTGACTCGTAAAGGTGTGTAGTTTGTATGGGGTGATGATTAGAATAGTGCTTTTCAGACTTTGAAACAGTTATTATGTCAAGCTCATATCCTTGCTTTGCCTTGTGGATCAGATGACTTTATTGTATACTGCGATGCATCGTTTGCTGGATTAGGATGTGTTTTAATGCAAAAAGATCGAGTAATTGGGTATGCTTCATGACAATTAAAACCACATGAAAAGAATTACCCGACTCATTATTTGGAATTAGCAGTTGTTGTTTTTGCGCTTAAACTGTGGAGACATTATCTATATGGTACAAAATGCGTAATTTTTACTGATCACAAGAACCTATAGTATGTATTTACTCAAAAGGAATTAAATATGAGACAGAGGCGATGGCTGGAACTAATTAAAAATTATGATTGTGAGATCATATAACATCCTCGAAAGGCAAACGTGGTGGAGGATGCCTTAAGTCGTAAAGGATTTGGAAGTCATATCCAATTAATGCATATGGAGATAATATCAGATTTAGTGGATAGACTCAAATCTGCTCAGTTGGAAGCTCGGAAGGAAAAAAACCGGAAAGCAGAACTGATGAAGAAAAGAAAAGAGGAACTGATTGACGATTCTCGTGGATTAAAAGTGTATAAGACTCATGTCTGGATGCCTATGCTTGTAGAATTGAGGAAGTTGATTTTAAAGAAGCACACAAATCAAGACTATTAGTACACCCACGAAGCACCAAAATGTATAACGATTGGAAAGTGCTTTACTAGTGGCCAAAAATGAAAGCGATTATAGCACAATTTGTGGAATATTGTCATATATGTGCTCAAGTGAATGCAGAACATCCGAAGCCATATGGAGCATTAAAACAATTGGAGATCCTAGAGTGGAAGTGGGAACACATAACGATGTATTTTGTAACAAAACTTATGCATACTCAAAAGAACCATGACATGATATGGGTGATTGTGGATCGTCTAACGAAGAGTGCTCACTTTCTAGCTACATGTGAGATAGCATCTTTGACCAAACTGGCACAACTGTATATTAATGAGAACGTTTCGAGACATGGCATACTGTTATCTATTGTATCTGACCGAGACTCCAGATTTGTTTCTAACTTCTGGAGGAGTCTACACAGAGAATTAGGGACTAGAATTAATTTG
Organism: Dittrichia graveolens; assembly: GCA_038502395.1. Taxonomy (NCBI): domain Eukaryota; kingdom Viridiplantae; phylum Streptophyta; class Magnoliopsida; order Asterales; family Asteraceae; genus Dittrichia; species Dittrichia graveolens. Next base: position 72,644,064 of record JARJIL010000003.1, read on the forward strand.
AGTACATCTTATTATCCCCAAACTGATGGTCAGACTGAACGAACCATACAGTCACTTGAAGATATGTTACGAGCCTGTGTAATTGAGTATGGTGGCTCTTGCACCTGCCATTGATTGAATTTGCGTACAATAATTCTTATCACTCCAGTATTAGGATAGCTCCATATGAATTGTTGTACGGTCATCGCTGCCATACCCCGACTTGTTGCTTAGAGGCTGGTGAGAAGCAATTTGCAGGTCCAGAGATTGTTTAGTTAAGTGCAGATAAGGTTGCTATTGTGAGAGAAAAGTTAAAAGCTTCCAGAGATAGACAGAAGATCTATGCAGATCCGCGTCGCCGTCCAGTATCGTTTGTGGTGGGTGAATTGGTGTATTTAAAAGTCTCGCCATGGAAAGGCATTATCCGTTTTGGCAAGCGTGGGAAGCTAGCTCCCCGTTTTATTGGTCCTTTTCGTATTTGGCAAATAGTGAATGATCAGACAGTTACGTTGGATCTTCCAGCAGAGTTGGCAGGTATTCACACGACACGTTCAATGTGTGTTATGTGTGGAAATGTAAGGTTAAGGATGAGAGTCAGATTCTCTCAGTGCATGATTTCAAAGTGGATTCAAAGAAAAGACTTGTATAAGAACCTGTTGAACTGTTAGATCTTGAAGTGACTAAACTCCGTAAGAAGCAGATTCCTATGGTATTAGTCAAATTGAAGCACAGTTTGGGTTCCAATTTAACTTGGGAGACTGAAAATTATATGAAGGACCATTACCCTCAGTTATTTGATCAAGAAAGGTTTCCGGGACTGAATCCTTTTAAGGAAGAGAGATTTGTAATACCCGCAAACACGGGCTAGTCCTTAGCGGTTTGGTGGTATGTGTTTAAGTGTTAATTTTAATTATATGTTTTAAATTAGAAATTATTATCCTATGATTAGTTAATTCATTAATTAATTGGAAGTTAATATGTATATGTGTAAGTATGCTGAAAGTATAATATGTATACTTGATAATATATATATGCATGAAGTATGTATGTATGCATGTGTTCTTTGGATAAGTTTAGTAACACCTCATGCTTGGAATATGGTGCATATGTGTGTATACCTGTGATATGATAGAGAGTCATCAGTTCATTTGTTAGCAAAGGAAAAAGGTGTAGTGTGTGTTTACTAGCTTCATTAAGAAGAAAGCTAAGAAACTTGCAACTTAAGATGTTAGATTGAAAAATTAGTTCTTTGTGATTCAGTTAAAGGTTAGATTTCATTTCTAACATGTTTATGATCATTTTGATATGTTTCTTGCTGGATTTTGTGAGTATATCTGAGAATCACCATTAATGGAGCTTGAAGCTCAAACTCATCAAATGGGTTTTGGTTGTTTTGATGTTAAACATGGATTTGATGTGTTCTTGATGCATGTATACATGTTATTTGATGTTTTTATGGGTTTAGAGATGTTAGAAATGAGTTACCAACTAGCTTCAAAATTATGTTAGTACATGTTTGGTTCAAGTTGGAAGATGAAGAAAAGTTGCAGGTCTAAGCTGTTAAACACGCGGCGCGACGCATCCAAGAAGGGAACTCGCCGCATTGCCCTTCGAATTCGAAGGCTATGACAGTTTGTAAGAGGCGCTCGAAGCCTCCTTTTGAAGGGGCCCCTCGAAGCCTCCGATCGAAGGGTCCGCTCTAAGTGAGCTACGGCTCGAAGGGTCCACTCGAAGTGAACTACGGTTCGAAATGAATGGGCACTCGAAGCCTCCGTTTGAAGGAGGGCTTCTCGAAGCCCGACGTGACGCGTCCGGCGATTTTCAAGAATATGAACTTTGTTTGATTGATCTTTTGGATTGCAATTTGTGTGCTTATGTTTTGTGGGTTTATAATGAGTATTTTGATATAAATATATGTGGGTATATATATTTATGAATCAGAAACTAATTCCGGTGTTGCTATTTTTCAGGAAATACCAAGGCTCCATTAGATTAGACATCTGAGTGCAGCGTTTGAGAACAAGAGGTAAGTGGATGTTAACTCACGGATGGTAAAGGTTATGATTGATATGCTTGATGTGATGCATGTTTTTGTGATCGCTAAACTGTTGAGTGTGATGCATGTTGCTTGTTGTTTATTGATTATATTTGTTGTGTAATTATTTGGCCAATATGTGCTCGAGATATGATATCGAGTATCGTTTAACGAGTTAGCTATGCGTGGAATTGGGCTGGGCCTGATCGCTATTGGTTGAGCACTTGTAGACCCTCTTGTGCATGCGTTGTATTAGAGGGGATCTAACTGCGCCAATTGGCGATGGGCTATCGGTAAACCTTTGCTTTAGCCGGCATTGGTTGTAGGTTCTGCGCCGGACCGCCGATCTTCTGGATTATGTGATTACATGCTTTGATATCAATTGTTCCTGCTTGTTGTTGTGTTTTAAGCTTCCTCTCACTTAGCTTCGTGCTAATTCCCCATTATTGATTGCTTTTGCAGGTGTGTGAGTTTTGAGATGTAGTTTAAGAAAAGCATTAGCACCCGCTCTGATACTTGTTTTTAAGTTTTAAGACGAGCCATGCTTTTACTTTTGTAACGCAAACAAGTGATTGTATTTTGTAAACTTACTGCTGGTTGTGAGTTTTATGTAATTATTATAATTAAGCTTCCGAAGCGTATTTAAAAAAAATGACTTAGGATTTTCCGGTGTTACATAGGGAGATGTGATTATCCCCCGTGTGGGCAAGTGTTGACCATGGCTAGCTACTATGTGGAGATATTGTGGCTCAATGGAGAGACCCACATCCTTATGTGCTTTATTGTTGTGTTTATTTCCAAACTCGTGTGTTTTTTTTTTGAATTGATATGCCTTGGTTTAGAAAGATAAATGTTTTGGTTGTACCGACCAGCTATGTTTCATAGCTAACACGGTGTACAGAATGTTTTGTATCCGAAGGTAGACTAGTGGCCTTTGTGAGTCGGGTAGATGTCTTGGGCATTGCTTTGGCTTATTTTAGCTACCGGTAATCTTGGATTTCCTATTTTGCTTCTGCTTTCTTGAAGCTTCATATCAACTTTCTCAAAACACAACTAAAAATCTGGAAATTGATTTCTAACCATTCTAAAGCAATATAAGCATCAAATAGCATGTTTACAATCCACAAAATATATTAAAACTCATTAAAACCTCAAAACCAATATAACACCTGTGCTAAGTTCTTCATAACTTCCATTAATGGTGTTCTTAAGCTTATAATATCAAAAAACCCAGCAAACATATATCAAGGATTAACAAGAATCATAGCATAAACATGTACCAAACTTAGACTTGCAATAACAATCACCAATCCTCAATATCAAATTTACAAGTTTGATAGTTCTTGAGCCTTCTTCACTTTAAACAAAAGAACACACACATACACTTTCTTACACATACAAAATATCAAGAATTGAGGAGGTGACAAAACTTCAAGTATATCCAACATACACACACATCCACACGTGTAAACACAATCTCAATTTCAAATTATTTAATTAACATGACGTGGCAACTTCAATTAAAATAAATACAATCATTAGTGTCGCATACTGCTTTCTAGCATACAGTTAATCAAATGAAGCAGTCATCCATTATTAATTAACGTCATCCATTATTAATTAACATACTTCGAGGTAATGTCTACAACCCTCGTTAAAAAATGAATTTATCTATCTCATAAATTCTTGCAATAAAATTATTTATTTTAATCACATAATTTTAAATACATAACATACATAAACACTCACTGCCAACCCTGTAACAACTAGCCCGGGTTTACGGCTGTTACAAAAGTAATGTTAAGTGCGAAGAGAACCAAGGATGTGTATACTCTTGACATGTCCTCTTGTGATCCTTCAAAAGAACATGTTTGTATTCTAAAAAAATAAAAGATACGAACTAGGCACAAAAGGCTTTCCTACCTCAACTTCAAAAAAATCAACAAGCTTAGTAAGGGTGAACTAGTGTGAGGACTACCTTCACTGAGTTACTCAAAGCCTAAACCTTGCTCTGCTTATGAAAAGGGAAAGTAGCATAAGCATCTTTTACATCCAAGCAGTTCTTCTCCATAACTGAACCAATCTTCATCTTACATATGGATTTATTTGGTCTAGTTGCAACTACTAGTTATGGTGGTAGCAAATATGCTCTTGTATTGGTTGATGAATTATCAAGATACACTTGGGTATTCTTTTATAGAGCAAAGAGTGAGGCTGGTGAAGAAATAATTTGCTTTATCAAAAAGATGGAAGTTATGAATGGCAATCTGGTGAGGATGCTTAGAAGTGATCATGGAACTGAGTTTAAAAATCAAACTCTTGAATCCTTCTGTGATGAAAAAGGGATATCTCAAAATTTCTTTGCTCCAAGAACCACACAATAGAATGGTGTAGCTAAAAAGAGAAATAGAACACTGATTGAAGCTGCAAGAACCATGTTGTGTGAAAGTAGGCTATCTTTCAAATTCTGGGCTGAGGCTGTCAGATGTGCATGTTTACTCAAAACAGATCCCTGGTTATAAAAAGGCACAATAAAACTCCATATGAAGTGCATAAGGGAAGGAAGCCAAGCATCAATTTTCAGCACATTTTTGGTTATCAATGTTTCATTCTCAACTACAAGGATGAATTGTAGAAGTTTGCTCCCAAAGCTGATGAAGGAGTGTTTGTAGGCTACTTTGTGATTTCCAAAGCTTATAGAGTCTACAACCTCAGAAAAAAGTTCATAGAAGAATCAATCAATGTAAGTTTTAATGAAAATGACTTTGTTTCTTCTTGTTCTACTAATCTTATTTTAGGTGAAGAATTCAATGATCTCATGCAAACTGGAGAAACCATTCTAAACCAAGCCGATCCTTTTCCACCAACCGCTAAACACGATGTAGATGAACTTGTTTTAAACCAAACTTTTAACCATGCACAACCAACCTCATCCAATCCAATCCCTCAATTGAATAACGTGAAAAATGACTCAACATCATTGGATTCTAATTCAATTTCAAATATTCTCTCTTTAGTGGAGATACCCACAGATTGTGACAATGAAGTTACCTCAGCTAATCAAAATGAAACTACCTCAACAACTGATAATCATCATATAACTTTAACTCCCTAAACCAAAATAATCCCAACTCTCCCAATATCCAAAAAGCCTTCAAAGGCCACAGAGATCATCTACATAATCTGGTCATAGGCAACATAAAGGATCGAGTTAGAACAAGATCAAAATCTTGCAACATGTGCTTTTACTCTGGATTTCTCTCTATGATTGAACCAAAGAAGGTAGATGAAGCCCTCAATGATCCCCACTGGATAAATTCCATGCAAGAGGAGCTGGTAGAGTTTAAAAGAAATAATGTATGGACTTTGGTACCTAGATCAAAGGATAAATCCAACGTTGGAATCAAGTGGGTGTTTAGAAACAAGTAGATGAACAAAGTCTGATCATCAGAAAGAAGACAACGCTAGTTGGTCAAGGGTATTGCTAAGAAGAAGGTATTGATTTTGTTTAAACCTTTGCCCCTGTTGTAAGACATGAAGCTATAAGACTTTTCTTAGCCTATCCTGCCTTTAAACTTTTCAAAGTGTTTCAAATGGATGTAAAGAGTGCTTTCTTACATGGAGAACTGAAAAAAGAGGTGTGTGTCAAATAACCTCCTGGTTTTGAGGATTCTAGCTTAACTAGTGTTAGAATTGTAAAAATGGAGAGATAAGCCATGCCAATCCCTTTGCCTATATATAGGGATATGGCTCTTGTAATTAGAGAGCTTTTGCAATATTACAATTTCACATTCAAAGCAATTTCCCAAGGTGTTGTGTGTGTTTCTCTCAAACTTCATACTTGATTATTTGATTCATGGATCTTCAATTGGTATCAGAGCCTAGCTTGGTCTAAGTAGACTCGTGATTGTGTGTTCATCCATCGAAGATCAAAAATCAATGGAAGGTAAAGTTCAAAATTCGTAAGCTCACTGTTTCGAAATCGAAGATTAAGGTTTGATTGTATTTACATTCGAAATTGATTCTGTTCTACTCGGAAAACTCCTTTGAATTAATTACAATTCATTATGGAATGATTTGAAGCATTTTTTGATCAGATTTAGAAGGTTTTACGTATTAGTTCTTATGATTTTGCACCTTTGAATTCTGTTTAAAACCGAAGTGAAAGATGGAATTAATTGGTCCTTCATTTAAAAGGAAAATGAATAAATAAAGTTAACTGCAAGAATGAGCACTGAATCACATGATTTAAAAGCTGAAAATATCTGTGAAGAAAAAGACACCGAATTCATCATAAAAGAAAAAGAACTATACTCAAAGATTAAAGAATTGGAAGATACTTTAATAAAAAAAGGTCAAACTAAACAAACAATCTTCCTAAACAAATCGAAAGAGAGAAAATTTTCCAAATGGACCTACGATGGTCTGGGTTTTGAGAGCCCCAAGATAAGTGAAAAAGTGACAGCTAAACCACTATATAATTTCAATCTCATGAATGATGGCATCACAAAGAACATAGTTTTTGTTGGTCACGAGGAGGAAGTAGTTGAAGAAGAATAAAAAAGAAGTTCAAAATTAAAAACCGAATTTCCTTTTGACTATGGAGCATTGAATGAATCCGTTTCTACTGGGCCTCAAGAACCCAGTGAATCAGATACTTCAGTACTGACATATCCTGATGATTTGAAAAAGCCTGAAGTGATTAGAGAAGCAAGAACATATGTTCCTCTTATGGTTTTAGAAAGACGACTCGAAGCACTTGAGCCTTATTATTTTGAAACCATTATAATGACTCATTTGGAAAATACAATAACTCAATCGGAAAAAGTTGTTTCTTGTCACTGTCATAAGGAAACCTTCACACAATCTTCAACAACTACTTCTACTTCACAACCTACAAGGAAGGCTTCTACTATTGAAAAAGGCAAAATGAAGGTGGAAGAATATGTTTCTAAACAATGGGTTCGAATATCACACCCTCGTGATCAGGCATCTACAAGCAGACAACCGAACGCAATTTCAAAATCCAATCTCAAATCTGCTCTTACAAATTAACAAAACTCTCCCGTCAATTCTATTAAACACAATTCTCACCAAAGCACAACTGATAAATTTGTTTGTGTTTCAGATTTAAAGACAACTGACAACAAAAAGACAGAGTGTAAAAAGAAGCTAATTTGGATAAAAGTTGCACCTAGATCTGCTAGGATATGCACTGACTTTACAAAACCTGTTATCAAATTGTTGCTTTCTCAAATAAATGTAACCTTTAAAATGAAATGGAAATGAAAGCATCAACATCTTTTTGTGTGAGTAATAGCTACATGCATGGTCATTGTGAGATTAATTGTATATATGACAAGTTGAGAAAATCTTTCATAATTAAACCATGTGAGAATTGGAGAGTTTCATACAACAACCAACGCCATGTTCAATTCATTAATTTCCAAAGGTGTAATCATTCATCAATGGGTTTCAAAACATGCATTTCACATAATGAATCGGTTAAATTACACAAATCGCTTGCTCACAGTACGAGAATCGGAAGCATACAAGCGAGGAGGTGACAAAGAATTTATGAGGTTTTGGCATTCTACTTAACATCAAAAGGCAAAACCAAACTCTTAACAAAAATCAAGATCACAATCTGTGGGTAACAATAAAAATCAACCAACAAAAGTTAAAACAACGTCAAATCAGACTAAATCCAAACCACTTCCAAAACAACTCAATCAAAACCATGGAAGTACAGTTCACAAATGGATACCCAAATCACAAATCCAAAATAAAAAAATAGTTCAAGTGTGGAAACCAAAGATAAAATCAAAGTCTCCACCTCCAGCGAGAGAATCTATCAAAATTCAACTTCCAATTATTAGAAGAATTCTTCATGATCCTTTCTGGACTAAAAACTCAAAGTTTAATGCTGAACAACAAAAACAACAAATGGATTTCAAAGAAACACATTATTTGTGTTGTTAAAGAGGTAAATGAGTTAGGTAAAGCTAATACTCAAGGACTCATTTCAAGATGGAGACCTAAATCTTTGTTTTCATTGTGTAAGAACCTAATCTCTTGTACCTAGACTCAGGATGCACAAAACATATGACCAGTGACAAGAGTCTTTTGCAAAACCTTGTTCCCAAATACTCCGGGAATGTTTGTTTTGGGAATGACAATGTTGCACTGATACTAGGGTACGGAGATATAGTCAACAAAAGCATAAAAATCAAGAAGGTTTCTTTTGTTGAAGGTTTAGGCACAATCTCTTCAGCATTAGGCAATTCTGTGATAAGGATCTAGAGGTCATGTGTAAAAAGAATTTTTGTTCAGTCACACAAGGAAGTCCAATCTCTACTTAATTGACTTGAACAACTATGATGCAAAAACCTTTGTACGCTTACTGAGTAAGGCCTCATCGGATCTAACTTGGCAGTAGCACAAGAAGCTCTCTAACCTCAATTTCATCAATATTAACAACCTAGTGACCGGTGATTTGGTGAGAGGCCTGCCCAAGTTAAAGTTCAACGAACACCATCTATGTGTAGATTGTGAAAAAGGTAAAATGAAAATAGCTTCTCACAAGATAAAGCAAGTTTAAAGTATAAAGAAGCCAATGGAACATTTGCACATGGATCTATGTGGTTTGATGAGACTCTAAACATGCAGCGGGAAGAAGTACACATTGGTAATCATTGATGATTATTCAAGATATACTTGGGTCAAATTTCTAAGGTCAAAGGATGAAGCTACGCATATTATCATTTCCTTCATCAAACAACAACATAATAGATATGAGCAAAATGTGGGTGCCATTAGAACTGATAATGGTACTGAATTCAAGAACAAGACTCTATATGCATATCTTGACCTGGTGGCAGATCACACACCAGTACTCTACAATATACACTCCAGAACAAAATGGGGTGGCAGAACGACGCAACCGAACTCTGGTTGAGGCTGCTCAGACTATGCTTTCTTACTCTGGTCTCCCGTCTTCCTTCTAGGCTAAAGCAGTCAGCACAGCGTGTTATACACAAAATTGTTCATTCATAAACGCTTTAAGAAAACTCCTTATGAACTAGAAAACGGCATCATGCCTAATATCAAATATCTTTACATATTTGGTAATAGGTGTTTTGTACTCAATGAAAAGGATAACCTTGGAAAATTTGATGCTAAGACTGATGAAGCAATGTTCCTCGGTTATTCACAAGAATCTAAATCCTACAGAGTTTTAAATAAAAGAACGAATTGTGTAATGGAAAGCATAAATGTAACATTTGATGACGTGTTAGATGTTACATCTTTTAAAACCAAAAACAATGAAGTTGCTTCTCGACAAATCAGTTCAGGACCAGTTCTTCAAAGAAAAGAAACAAATAATGACCCTAATCTTACTATATATGATCTAGATTTCTTCTTTGATTTCTTAGAATCTAGAGCTAATGTTTTTAACTCTTGTAACAGAATTAATGCAGCTACACCTACTACAATTTCAACGGAGGTCGACAACTCTACATCTTATCCTACCTTGGATACTCCATCTACATCAACTGTCAGTCTAGCTACTGTACCTCATGAACCTAATTATGAGAGTACTCCTACTTTTGATTCAGACCCAAATGTTAGTCTCGAAGATTCGGAGTTAGCAGCTAGACTAAATGAATTATTTCCTCCGATTAACAACCCTTGAGAGATTAGATGGAAAAAAATCCCACCCCGAATCACAAATAATAGGAGACATTAATTCTGGAGTAAGGACTCATTCTGCAACGGCAAATGAGTGCCTTCATTTAAGTTTCCTGAGAATGATTGAACTAACTAAAGTCTCGGAAGCTTTAAAGAATGTTGATTGGGTAATTGCTATGGAAGAAGAGCTCAATCAGTTTAAACGATTAAATGTTTGGAGACTGGTAGCATTACCAAAGGACAAATTAGTTGTTGGTACCAAGTGGATATTCAAGAACCAATGAGATTCCTATGGAGTCGTAGTGAGAAACAAAGCTAGGCTGGTTTCAAAAGGATACAACCAACACGAGTGCATTGATTATGATGAAACATTTGCTCCTATAGCTAGGATAGAGGCCATAAGATTATTCTTAGCCTATGCTGCCTATAAAAGCTTTAAGGTTTTCCAAAATGACGTGAAGACAACATTTCTGAATGGTATCCTTAAAGAGGAGGTATATGTGTCTCAGGAAGAAGACTTCATAAATCCCAAATTACCAAATCATGTCTATATTCTTGACAAAGCTTTATGTGGACTAAAACAAGCCCCGAGAGCTTGGTAAGATGTCTTGTCAGAATATTTACTAAGTGAGAGATACAGTAAAGGAAAAACCGACACCACTTTGTTCACAAAAGCCAAAGGAAAGGACTACATACTAGTATAGATATATGTGGATGATATAATTTTTGATTCTACAAACCCTAAGTATAGTGATGAGTTTGCACTTACAATGGAAAATCGATTTCAAATGAGTATGATGGGAGAAATGAATTTCTTTCTTGGATTACAAGTGAAACAACTAAGTCATGGAATTTTCATAAATCAATCCAAGTACATTAAATACTTGTTAAAAAAATATGAAATGCTCAGTTGTTCATCACTATCAACCCCAATGGCTTCAAAGACAAAACTGTCTACTCGTCTAGATGAAAAAGCAGCTTATTTAAAAACTTACAGTGGTATGATAGGCTCATTACCATATCTGTCTACATGTCTTTGTGCTAGATTTCAGGCTAATCCAAAGGAATCATCTGCTTGCAGTAAAAAGAATTTTTAGATATCTCAATGGTACACCTGATCTAGGTCTGTGGTATGCAAGAGATTCAAGTCTAAAGTTGTATGGCTACTCACATGCATATTATGTTGGTTGCATGCTTGACAGAAAGAGTACATCAGGCAGTGCACACTTTTTAGGTGATAGAATAGTATGTTGGGCCTCCAAGAAGTAAAACTATGTGCCTACTTTAACTGCTGAGGCTGAATATGTTGCTGCTGCAATGTGTTGTCTTACAGTTTGTGGGTCAGGACAGAGTTATCAGACTTTGGCTTGCAGTATGACCAAATTCCCTTATTGTGTGACTAAAGTCTGCCATTGATATCTCATGCAATCCAGTTCACCACTACAAGACCAAACACAATGATATTCGGTATAATTTTGTTAAGGACAACGTGGAAAAAGGCTTAATTGAATTACAATATGTTAAGATTGAAAATCAACTGGCTGACATATTCACTAAACCATTGGATGATACTCGTTTTAATGAGTTAGTGTCTAAGTTAGCCATCTTGAATTATAAAATCTGACATCCTATTATTCAATTTTTATTTTTCTTGTTTTTTTCTTGAGTGGATATTATACTTTGTTTGTTCATCTTGCAGATATAAAAAACATGGTTCGAGGGGGAGTCACAATCATTACTACAAGTTACGCACACTTGTAAGGGAGAAATAAAAGAAAATTGAAAATTTATAAAAATTAAAAATATAAAAATACAAAAAGATTTTCTTTGTTTTATTTCATTTTCAATCATAAAAATGCAAAAATATTTTTCATTTTGGTAATTATTATTATTTTGTGGAAAATAGAAAAATCGAAAACATTTTCATATTTTAAGTGTTTACTTCGAAATAAAAAGAAGTTATGTCATCTTCGAATTCGAAATGAGAGGTCATGACTTCGAGCTCAAAATTTGCCTTCGAATTCGCAAACTGAACTTTCATGAACGCTTGGAATTCGAAGTCTAATTGTTCATGTTGGTTTCGCATTCGAAGTCTATTATCTAATGAAGGCTTCGAGAGCATCTTTGCTTTACTACCGACTTCAAACTAGAAGTCTGAAACCTCAAGAAGGCTTTGAGCGCCTTTATTGACTTCGCAGTCAAAGTCTTCACACTTCGAATTCAAAATAGTGCACTTTTCATTGACTTCGAGCACCCATTTCAATCCGCCTCACTTCGCATTCGAGGTCTTCATATTTCGAATTCAATACAATGAACAGACGTTCACTTCGAGCGCCTAATTCATTCAAAACCTATAGACTTCGAGTGTCGGATCCTTTGTTTTCTTTCACACTTCGAGTGATCTTTCACTTTAATCTATAAATAGTGCCTTCTAATTATTCATCTTCTTCACGCGATCTAGTTCTTGAATTCGAAAAGCATTCTATGCACTTGTTACTCATTTACAAACATTTGATCAAAATTGGTCCCAAAATTTTCAACTTATGTGTTTAAGTTACTCTAAACCAAAAGGAATACATAAAACATGTGTGCAAATCATGAATGATTCCAAGTTACACTGAAAATGCAACTGAAATTATGAACTCGGAATACTAGTTCGAGAACTTTGAATGAGTTGTTCGACATCAAAATGGTCTTGTTAATACATGATGAATTTGCACTGGCCCTTAAGAACACTTGAAGAATATTATTCAACAACAAAATTTTGTAAAAGCAAAAATGTGTCCTTCGTGTTCTTCAGGTGGTTGAAGATTGGGGTTTGATTTAAAAAGCGCTTAGAATATTCATGTTATGGACCAAATTGGAAAAAATTTAGTGTTACAAATGTGTTTAGATTCATGACTTCATTAAGAAACATGTGTCAAAACATATTTGTGTTAATATTAAATACCACTTTGTCAATGAGATTTCAGGTGTTGTCAATTTTTGGAAATTTTGTCAAATTTTTCAACAGTGTCAAATTAAGTCAACCTATGATAAAAAGGTCGAGTTTAATCAAAGTTGGACTATTTTTGAAGTATGTCAAATGTATGGGATATCCTTTGTTTATTACCTATTTACACTGGATAATCTTTTTAATGTATAATGTTTCAACAGGATAATGGCTAACCAGGAAGATGACACCGTCTCATTTTGTTCTTCGATAGCCAGCCTTACCGATAACCCTGATAACCAACTCCTCACTTCTGATAAATTTCTCCTAGTGGTCACTCATGACAACAATCACTAAATCAATTTCACCAACTTTAAAAACCCAAATTTCCCTATCATCTCTAAAATCCTAAAAGTCCATTCACTCAACCATGCACTTTACCTAGAGTACTGCCTCTCCCTACCTCACAAGCTCTTTCCTCGCACAACGATATGCCATAAATTGCTGCATTCCTTTCAAGACATAAAGAGACACTTGCACGAATAACGACATTGTTTACACGATATCCGTCCGAAAAACATATAGGTGGTACCACTCAAGGTGTCATTCAAGGATCAGGTGAAAATCTTGCCGGGGTCAACATCAATCCAGCCCCGATTGTAAGTAGTTCTGCCTTTGTGGCAGAAACTTCAACGGATAATCTTAGTGATCCCGGGTATGTTAGACAATCCCAAATCCAAGATGCACTCAAACCAATTAATGAGAAATTGGATGCCATTCAACAAACCCTTGCTTCTCTTAAACCTAAAGTTGATGATGGCACAGGCTTAACCGTTGATACTGTCAAGGGTTTATTACTTGGAAAGTTGTTGGAGAAAGCCCTATACAGCGAGCAAAACCTTAATCTAATCCAAACCCTTCAAAAGGAACAAATCTATAAGGGTAGCAATCTTGATGAATTCAAAGAGCATATTCAGAACTCAATGGAGGATCTCAGCAATGGCTTCTACTCTAAAATGGATGTTGTGGAAAACCGGTTGACTATTCTTGAAAACAACTGCAAGGTTCAAGCTGTCGGGTCAAAGCGCCAGCATGACGATGATGATCACGATCATGACCGTCATGAGGGGGAGAAATGTGCACGTACTTTGACCTTTACCCCTTTAAGAGAAAGATTATCTGCAGACTTGGGTCTCAGGGATGTTAGTGCTCAAACTTCTTCAGATCAACAACAAAAGCATCAACAACAACAACCACAACAACAACAAATATCCGACCTTCCTGAATCTGAGTCTGAAACGTATGATGAAGGAGAAAGGGAAGAGTCAGATGAACTTCTAAAACAGATTGATAAGTTTTCATTCACAAAGGTGCAAGAAGAATAGGCACAAGTTCAAATTGTGGATCATTTCGATGATGTCCCTCTGGAGATGCCTAGAAAGACAGCTAGTTCAAGGGTTGCAAAGCCTACGAAAGACCTTGTAACTCGAAAACAGATGGAGGAGGCTATTAGAAAGTTGAATCTTACAAGGGTTCTATAGAATGTTTCTAAGGAAGTCAACAACTTGTTTCCTCCTAAACCTAAGCAATTCCAAGTGTCTCCTGTCGACATCCTAAGGAAAAATATCCAAACAGAGCAAGCACAAATACTACAAACTACATCAGAATGGGCACTAACTTCTAATGTTCAACCAACTTCACTAGCGTACACCTTACTTGATCTAGGGCTTGATCGTCATAACATGTTAACCTGAGAAGCTATGAAAAATCCTATATGGGGAAAGATGGAGTGAATGTGGCTTTCCTGGAAGATCATATTCCTTCTATTTATGCAAGTAAAATCGAGGATCGAACACCCCTTGGATTGAGAGATCTTGATGACAGTCAAAAGAGGAGATATGAGCATATACTCAAAGAGTACAAAACTCCAAGAGATCAGATCATCTCAGAATATCCAATCAAAAAAGTGCTAAGAGTTTTCAACGTAGAAATCTTTCAAGTATAAATTTGTGATCTATGAAGTGGAAAGAGGAAATGCGCAAAGGATCACATTGAATGAAGCAGACTTTAGGCATGTTAAACTCCACAACATTGAGTTTATCTATGAAGAATTGTCAACCAAGATCAATAAGTCCTATGAAGAGCAACAAGGAAGAAGTGCTTTAATGAAATACATGAAAAGATTCATCCAATTTGTACAAGAGCAAGATATGCAATTAGGAGCTGAAAGCAATCAATACAGAGTTAATCTTCTTAGACCTAAGCAGATCCATCCAAATTTGCAAAATCTTGAGGAGTTAACTGTTATTGATGAAAATCACAAGGATTTTGCTCGCCATAGAGGTGTCATATTTAAAAATCAATAGAAAAGGAAAGTCTTCATCATAATGGTTGAAATGATGCCATACTCCGATGTTACAGTGAAAATACTCCAGCACAGGCTTCTAGAAAAGATCAAAAATGCACAAGATACTTTGAATCAATCAGAACAAGATGGGATAAACCAATCAGTTGAGGCAATCAAGCGTACACTAGAAAGCAGGAAGATAATTAGAAGATGGAAAGTGATGTTTGGAATAAGAAATAGATCAAATATGTAATATATTTTAGTTTCTTTTAATTTTGTAATTGCCTATCTCTCTATTAGGGGGAAAATGTTAGAATTGTAAAAATGCAGAGCTAGGCAACGCCAATCCCTTTGCCTATATATAGGGATATCGCTCTTGTAATTAGAGAGCTTTTGCAATATTACAATTTCACATTCAAAGCAATTGTCTAAGGTGTTGTGTGTGTTTCTCTCAAACTTCATACTTGATTACTTGATTCATGAATCTTCGATTGGTATCAGAGCCTAGCTTGGTCTAAGTAGGCTCGTGATTGTGTGTTCATCCATCGAAGATCAGAAATCAAAGGAAGGTACATGTTTTACTAGATCCATGAATCAAGTAATCAAGTATGAAGTTTGAGAGAAACACACACTAGATCCATGAATCAAGTAATCAAGTATGAAGTTTGAGAGAAACACACACAACACCTTGGTATGATACCCTCTCTTATTTTCTTACTAATACAGGTTTTACTAGATGATTTATATATAGCACTTTTTTTATTAGGAAGTACAAAGGAGATGTGATACTAGTGCACATATGTAAATGATATAATATCTGGGTCTACTAATTTGGAACTATGTAAGAAGTTTTCTAAACTCATGCCTGATAACTATCAGATGAGAATGATGGGTGATTTAAACTATTTTCTTGGGTTACAAATTAAACAAGAGGTTGATGGAATTTTCATTCATCAAACCAAGTATGTCAAAGATTTACTTAAGAGATTTGATTTTGAAAATTGTTCTTCAATGAAAACACCTAAATCAACTTCCCTTAAGTTAGGAAAGGACACTAATGGCAAATTAGTGAACATTGCTACTTATAGAGGCATGATTGGGTCATTTTTATACCTCATTGCAAGTAGACCAGATATAATGTTCCCAACATGTCTCTGTGCAAGATATCAAGCAGATCCAAAAGAATTTCATCTTTTTGATGTTAAAATAATATTCAGGCATCTTAAAGGAACTCCTAATCTTGGTCTTTGGTACCTCAAAGACTCGGATTTTGAGTTAGTTGGATACTCTGATTCAGATTTTGCAGGATGCGCTTTAGATAGAAAAAGTACTTCAGAGGGATGTCAACTTCTAGGAGGAAGACTAGTTAGTTAGTCAAGCAAGAAGCAGAATTCAGTATCAACCTCAACTGCTAAAGCATAATACATTGTTGCTGGTAGCTGTTGTGCTAAACTCCTGTGGCTTCAAAACCAACTTCTTGATTATGATGTGAAGTTTGAGGACACTCCCATTCCTTGTGAAAATACAAGTGCAATCTCTATTCTAAACAATCTAGTAATGCACTCAAAGACCAAGCATATTGAAATCAGGCATCATTTTTTAAGAGATAATGTGTTGAAGAATAAAGTCTCCATGCACTACATCAACACTGATTTTCAACTTGCAGATCTGTTTACCAAACCTTTGGATGAATCAAGGTTCAACTTCCGAATATCCAAACTAGGTATGCTTAATTTATAGTCTAGATGTGTGTTTGTTTGTTTTAATTATTGTTGGCTTGACTTGTGTGTTTTATCTGATGTATTACTTATCTAAGCATCTCTAAGTCTTACTTCTCATGAAAAAGCTAAGTATGTTTGCTTAGCTCATACCCTTCAACCGATCAAAACACTAAGCTGATCATGCTCAGCTAAGCAAGAAATGCTCAGCTAAGTGAATCATCAGTTGATGCTTTTGAGATCTCTCAACTATCTTTTTGATCAACTGATTTTTCATTCACTCAGCTGATGCTCCACACTTGTCATTTTTCATTGTATTTACTCTCCAATTAATGCTTTTAACCTAGGTTATTACTCCATCTGTCAATTTTTCATTTATTAGCTAATTAATATGTTTTCCGTTAAGTTCTTTGTCCGCACTTAACAGTTTTTGGTTCTTTAATTCCTATTAGATACCTTTTTCCCTCTCTCTTCGAAATCACTTGTTTGAATTCTCAAAACTCTCTCTCTCTCTCAAAACTCGTACCCTAAACTATTTTCTGCAACCATTCATGATCCAGATGTTACTCCGGGCGAAAATGTTACACCCAATACAGGTATGAACATTACTCCTAATAACATTTTGATTTGTAACACCATACATGCTTCAAAAGATTACCAAGGTTACAAACCTATGGTTGAGTACATCACCTCCCACCCACTGTTCGATTGTCTTACAGCTGACCCTCACTGTATATATACCTTGATCTTCTTGGTGAACTTTGGTACTCTTCAACCTATAATGAAAATACCCAAACCATTTCTTTGACACTTGCTTATGGTGCTCATCTCTTTGACATCACTGTTGATACCGTGTGCCAAGCCATTCATATACCCAACTTCACACCATACACTTCCTTTCCAAATAAAGCCCACACACACACTGTACTCCAGGCAATATGTTACAATGAACCTATTGCACATGATGAAGTCAACTAGGTTTCAAGTGCCTTACATAAGATTTTTAAGTCTGCTCATCATGGACCACTTGACAAAAGACTATTATGTCAACTTGAATAAAGGCAGAAAGGGGCCCTGCCATAAGAGAAAAGGTATTCTATTTTCTAAAGGCAGAAAGGGGCCCTACCATAAGACCTCAAATGCAGTATGTTATTGATGTTACTACAGAGGTAAATCAAAATGTTAAAGGATATGAAGGAGAACGTGAAAATATTGAACGTGATGATAAGAATGAAGATAATGATTATGGTAGAAGTAAAAATGAAAGTAGTGGTGGTAATGGAAGTAGAAATGATGATGATACTGAATCTGGTGGTGGTGGTGGTGGTGTTGGTATGGAAATTGGTGGTGATGACACTGTTGCACTAAAGGAAGGTGCAAGTTATGTCGTTGATAGTCTTGGTGGTGATGATGGAGATGATCTGTTGATGGTGAAAAGGATGTTGTTGATTAACCCATTCTTGATGAGAGTGATGCTGAGTACAATGAGGGTTACAACTTTGCTTATGCAAGTCTAATGATTCTAAGTCTTTTTGGTGTTGTTGCTTTGAATGATGATCAACCTAAGCAAGAAGTGTCTAATCAACTACTGAGAATGATAGACTAAAGTAAGCATCTTTATTCCTAATGGATGGAAACTTCTGAATCTACCTCTGAGGATATTCAAATGGTTGTCCCCGGACTTTGATAGCCCATCCTCATCCCCTGTTGCGACATCCCTACAACAACCAAGCTCTAGTGAACCCCTAATGGTTCCTAGTTCTACGCGTGTCATAACTTATAATAGAAGAAGGTCAAGTGAGAATGTTATAACTGAACTTATCTCAGAGGTAGTGACATCCTTACCTTAGACCTTAGCTCTATTAAATCTTCCTTATTTAGAGGGGGAGGAAATTCTAGCTACCAACCCTCAGCCATTAGGTGTATCCTCCTAACATGATGCATCTGTACATATGGGATTGCTGCTATGTGGTTTGTAACACTGTATTTTCAACCCAAAAATTTTCATTTTAAACAACACTGCGTAAGCGAATTAAATACCAAAAGTATTTCTAACTATACATAAAACATAGTTTACAAAACCATCTAGCTTAAATATCAGTATTACAAAAACACAGCTCGTTCCAAATAACACATCAGAGTGCTAGGTGATTACTCCCCAAGCTAACCACTCTCAGCTGAGCCGCTGACTTACCAAAAACTGTAAAAAGAGTGAGAGGTGCGGGATTAGCACAAAGCTAAGTGAATGGAGTAAAGCCACAACAGATATATTAGCCAGAACCGCATGATATCAACAACAACAGATAATAGATAATCCTATCCCTAGAAGACCGGCGGTCCTGCAGGAACCTACAACCAATGCCGGCCAAAGAAAAGTTTTACCAATAGTTTATTTGCTATTCTCACACAGTATTACCTTAAGTTGTAACAAATGCATGAAAATATCCCAATACTGATTAGCCGATAGCAAACAAACCCAGCCCATGGCCAAGCCGAGACTGACTTCATAAATCATGTATACATATCACTAACGCAACAATTAATTAACAATCGACCAGTTAATCAATTATCAGATATACAATCTATCCATGCGTCAAACCAATAACAGCTGCAACCAAACCAGTTACAACTAATAACATCTGTGAGTAAACATCCACTCACCTCAAGCTCTCAACTTCTCCACTCAGTGATCTTATGTTACTGAGCCTTGTCTGTTCCTGAGAACACAACAAACTGAAATCAATAAATGATTTATAAATATATACCAAACACATATATTTATATCCCTTTGATCAAACATAAACATGTAAGATTCACATATGTATAAACATATATCACATAAAAGCCGCGGATGCGTCGCGTCGAAGCATAGTGTCATATTCACAAATCCGATACCCAAGTGTCGGATTTCAAGTTACGGATTCCACCATCGGATTCTCACTGTTGGATTTTCCTTGTAGGATTCCTAGAGTCGGATTTTGGGTCTAGGATTGCACCTATCGGATTTGCTCTCGGATTCTCCAAGAATCTGACAAAACTCAAGAAAGCGTCGCGTCCAAGGAATTGACGAGTCTCGTCGCTCGAAAACCTGCATCATCTTCTTCATTTTTCTAGTTGACTTCAACTTTCTAAATCCAATATTTTCACTTGAAATCCAATATGAACACTTCTAAAACATGTATAAACATCTTATAACATGTAGGTAACAACAAGAACACATCAAATCCTTTTTATATACCAAATCATGCAAATCCCATTAAACAAGTTTACATCTAAACTTCAACCATGGTAACTTCATGTTCTAAGCATAAACATAGCAACACAACATGTTAGAATGATCAGTATCATGCTATGAACATTATCATACCTTAATTTTGAATTAACACCCACTAATTCTTCAATTTCACTTTTCAAGTAACCTTGCTTTCTTTGCTTCTTTCTCTCAAAAACACATACAAACACAATGTCGGTTTTCAAATGACTAAAGCAAATCAGATGTAAACCCTTTTATATCCACGTATGGTTTCTCAAATAAAGAAGCATGAGGTGTCCAACTATATAAACAAATATCTTACTACTTCACCACATGCATACATACATGTACATAAATCCGTACATATATATATATATATAACACTTTAATTAAAAGTCAATAACTAATAATTAATCAAACATAAATCAATTAATAATTCACGTGTTAACTTACCGAAGTCTACACAAATACTAGGCCCAAATGTAGGATGTTACAAATCCTCCCTCCTTAAAAGGATTCCATCCTCGGAATCTATTCATTTCCAAACAAATGAGGGTAACGACCTTTCATAACGGCCTCAGTTTCCCACGTCAAGTCTGAACCAAAACTGTGCCTCCATTTAACTAGAACCATCGGAATCTGTTTCTTACGCAGTTTTGTCACTTTCCGATCTAGTAGTTCAATGGGTTTTTCCACTAGTTTCTTGCTTGAATCCACATTAAGATCTCGTAAAGGAAGGATCTGAATTTCATCCTCCACTCTACATTTCTACAAGTAATAAACGTTGAAGGTATTGTGAATACCTAACAATTTCGCTGGAAGATCAAGAGTAACCGTCTGATCATTAACCACCTGTTGGACACGAAACGTCCCAATATAACGAGGATCTAGCTTTCCCCGCTTTCCAAAACGGATAACCCCCTTCCAAGGCGAAGCTTTCAAATAAACTAATTCACCTTCAACAAATGTAACAGATCTACGACGTGGATCAGCATACATCTTCTGTCGATCTCTCGCAGCTTTCAACTTTTCTCGCGCAATAGCCACTTTATCGGCAGTGATCTGAACAATATCAGGTCCTGCATACTGTTTCTCACCTGCCTCTAAGCAACATGTAGGAGTACGGAAGCGATGACCATATAACATCTCATAAGGTGGCATACCGATACTCGAATTGTTTCTTCAGATTGCCCGTCTGTCTGAGGATGATAAGTTGTACTCAGAATAACACGTGTACCCAACTCCCATTGTAAACTATTCCAGAAGTTAGATACAAACCTGGAATCTCTATCCGATACAATCGAAAGTCGTATACCATGTCAGGAAACAACTTCATCAATATACAAATGAGCCAACTTACTGAGTGATGCCGTCTCACTGGCAGCCAAGAAGTGAGCACTCTTGGTTAATCGATCAACGATCACCCAAATCATATCATGATTCCTTTACGTACGTGGAAGTTTAGTTACGAAATCCATCGTTATGTGCTCCCACTTCCACTCTGGAATTTGCAACTGTTTCAATGATCCATAGGGTTTCTGGTGCTCTGCCTTAACCTGTGCACAAATATGGCAAGACTCCACAAACTGTACGACATCCGTCTTCATTGTAGGCCACCAATAAAGCACTTTTAGATTGTTATACATTTTCGTGCTACCTGGATGAACAACTAGTTTAGATTTATGTGCCTCAGTCAAAATCAAATTCTGAAGACCTCCAAGCAAAGGCACCCAAGCACAAGATTGATAAATCTTCAATCCCTTAGAATCATCAGTCAGATCATTCTTTTTCTTTATCATAATCTCTGACTTCAAGTTTTCATCCTTCAAGGCTTCTAACTGAGCTGCCTTCAATATATCAATTAAGTCAGAAATTATTTCGACTCGCATGAATTTAATATT
Organism: Dittrichia graveolens; assembly: GCA_038502395.1. Lineage (NCBI taxonomy): Eukaryota > Viridiplantae > Streptophyta > Magnoliopsida > Asterales > Asteraceae > Dittrichia > Dittrichia graveolens. The sequence continues at coordinate 72,665,921 of JARJIL010000003.1, forward strand.
ATCACTAACTCCCTTGCGACTCAAAGCATCGACTACCACGTTGGCTTTTCCAGGATGATAACAAATTTCGCAATCATAGTCTTTAACAAGTTCCAGCCATCGTCTCTATCGCATATTGAGTTCCTTCTTTGAAAATACACACTGTAGGTTTTTGTGATCCTTACAAATAACGCAGTTTGTACCATACAAGTAATGTCTCCTTAACTTTAACGCAAAAACCACAGTGGCCAGTTCTAAATCATGGGTTGGATAGTTCTTCTCATTAGGTTTCAACTGATGAGAAGCATAGGCAATAACTCTATCCCGCTGCATCAACACACAACCCAACCCTGCCAACGATGCATCACAGTAAACTATGAAGTCATCAGAGCCATCCGGTAGAGCAAGAATAGGAGCCTAACATAAAAGTCGTTTCAGCGTCTGAAAAGCCCTTTCCTGTTCATCATTCCACTTAAAGGAAACCTCCTTGCGAGTGAGTTTAGTCACGGGATTCGCAATTTTAGAAAAATCTTTAATGAATCGTCTTTAATAACCTGCCAATCCCAAGAAGCTTTTAATCTCAGAAGGCGACTTCGGAGCCTCTCAATTCTTTACTGCTTCTATCTTTGGCGGATCAACCTTGACTCCATCACTGCAAATGACAGGCCCAAGAAAGTGAACTTCTCGCATCCAGACTTCACACTTTGAATACTTGGCATACAATTGCTCCCGCTTTAAAGTTTCCAGAACCTGTCTAAAATGTATCTCGTGATCAGCTTCGGATTTAGAATAAACCAAATACTATCACAGATTTATCCAAGAACGGTCGACAAACCCGATTCATCAAATCCATAAACACTGCAGGTGCATTAGTCGAACCGAACAGCATGACTAAGAATTCACAATGACCATACCGAGTATCGAAAGCAGTTTTGGCAACATTTTTGTTAGAAACTCGTACCTAGTGATAACGCGATCTCAGATCAATCTTTGAAAAATACGAAGCACCCTGCAACTGATCAAACAAATCATCAATTCTGGGCAGAGGGTATTTATTCTTTACCGTCCTCTTAGTCAATTCCCTGTAATCAATACACATGCGTAGAGTACCATCTTTCTTTTTCACAAACAAGACTGGTGCACCCCACGGCGATGAACCCGGACGAATAAAACCCCGATCCAAATGATCTTGAATCTGTGTCATCATCTCCCTAATCTCAGAATTCACGTATTAAATCAATCTTGTACTCCACCTCTCGAACGGGAGGTAGCCTAGGTAACTCATCCGGAAATACTTCAGGAAAATCAAATACTACCCGTACCTCTATAACTGCCCTCTTTTCCTTTCTAGCATCAATAGCATATGCCAGAAAACACTCACATCCCTTACTTAAGGCTTTCTTAGCTTTTAACATTGAAATGATAGGAAACGCAGACCTATTTCTTTCCCCTCAAGCCACCACATGCGACCAATCAGATAATGGAAAAGAAATCAGCTTCCTATAACATTTAATACTTGATCTGTGCTTACTTAACCAATCCATTTCCAAAACCACATCAAAACCCGCCAGAGGCATAAGTAGGAATGACACTGGGAAACACTTACCATCAATATCTATTTCAGCCCCAGTCAGAAAAGTTGTAACAGGAACTATCTTACCATCTGCTACTTCTATTTCAATCGGTACAGAAATAATAGTAGTAGGCAATTTCAATTTATCACAAAAAGCCACAGAAATAAAAGAGCAATTCGCTCCAGAATCAAATAACACACGCGCAGGTAGCGAGTTTATTAAAAACATACCGGTGATAACTTCATCGGTGGCAGTAGCATCGTCTACTGTCATATGGAACGCCCTACCCTCTGGTGTCGGAGGATTCTTTCGTTTCTGCCCTCCTGATGATGATCCCCTAACTTCCCCTGCCCCTGTCCCCGTCCCGGCTCTCCTCCCTGTAGGGAAATCACCAGCCATATGCCCTTCCTTTAAACAGTTCTAGCAGACATTACGAGGGAACCAGCAATCTTTTGCCTCGTGCCCATGTGTTCCACAACGCACACAACGCATGGTCTGAGTAGTACACTGGATCTACATCGGGTACACCATTGGGATTTTACATTCGTACCCCTCGTGGTCGGCTTCCGACTTTGGTTTCCCTGAGATGGACTACCCTGCCATTTCTTCTTTTGTTGACCACCTGCCTGGTCATACTTCGGCTTCTGCAAAGCCGCCTCATCTTTATTCTGTTTATCTCTAGCTTGAATGTCCCCCTCAGCAGATTTTGCCAAACGAGTTGTACTCCTATGCTCCGGTAATAAAGTTCCTATGAAATGTTGAACCTGGGAAGGTTCATCAAGCACCCACTGAGTTACAAATCTCAGATTCACGTTAAACTATTCAATCAATTCATCCACCGACATTTTCTTCGTCATTCGCAACTCCATGAACTCTTGCCTTATTTTGTTCAACTCAAAGGCATTGCAATACTGCTCGCATAGTTTGTTTAGAAATTGATCCCATGTTATCGCATCCATCTGAGCTCTCGATAGATGTGTGGTAATGGACTCCCACCAAACCATCGCCTTACCCTTAAGCATCCTTGTTGCAAAACACACTCTCATTTCATCCTCACAGTTGCAAGCATCCAGAATTCTTGCAGTATCTCGCAACCAGTTTAAAATGATGTTAGGATCCATACTTCCATGGTATTCATCAGGTTTGCAATCCAGAAATTGCTTGTACGTACGTGGCTGCCTGTATCCCATGCTGGGTGGAAATACCAGATAAGGATACGAATAAGATTCATGAGGCATAGATCCCTAAGGAAATAACGGATAGAAGAATGGTTGAGACATTGGTTGAGATAATGGTGGTAATGGCATAGATACTGGCGGAATCTCAGCCAAAGTAGTGATTGCAGGAAAGATCGGTGGTATCTTGGGTGCAGTTGAAATCACAGTAGTAAGCGGGGGTTGAGTTACAGGAACTTGTCTTTGTTGCTCCAGTTCCTTTCTCAAGTCTTGAAGTTGGCCCTCTAACTGAAAGATGTACTCATCTATTTCATCTCCAGCGGTACCAGATGTACCAGCATTTCATAGAGTTTCCACTGTTGTAGTAGGGACTTCAGCAGTAGATGGGACAGCTGGGGCACCAGTTGAGTAACCATGATCAGCCATTGTTTTCTGTAACAATCACATAACCTCACGATTTGTTAGATAAATCCGTTAGTACATAACATACTAAACTCCACCACACTCCAATTCATCCCAATCCCACACCCAATGAGTAATCGACCTACCACGAGCCAAGATTTGGGAATGTAACACTTCCACTGTGCCTACATCGCCAAACCAAGGCTCTGATACCAAACTTGTAACACCGTATTTTCAACCCAAAAATTTTTATTTTAAACAACACTGCGGAAGCGAATTAAATACCAAACGTATTTACAACTGTACATAAACCATAGTGTACAAAACCATCTAGTTTAAATATCAGTATTACAAAAAATGGCTCCTCACAAATAACACATCAGAGTCCTAGGTGATTACTCCCCAAGCTAACCACTCTCAGCCGAGCCGCTGACTTACCAAAACCTGTAAAAAGAGTGAGAGGTGGGGGATTAGCACAAAGCTAAGTGAATGGAGTAAAGCCACAACAGATTTATCAGCCAGAACTGCATGATATCAACAACAACAGATAACATATAATCCTATCCCGAGAAGACCGGCGGTTTTGCAAGAACCTACAACTAATGCCGGCCAAACCAAATGTTTACCGATAGTTCATTTGCTATTCTCACACAGTATTACCTTAAGTTGACACAAATGCATCAAATGATCCTAATACTAATTAGCCGATAGCAATCAAACCCAGCCCATGGCCAAGCCGAGACTGACTTCACAAATCATGTATACATATCACTGATGCAACAATTAATTAACAATCGACTAGTTAATCAATTATCAGATATACAATCTATCCATGCGTCAAACCAATAACAGCTGCAACCAAACCAGTTACAACTAATAACATCTATGAGTAAACATCCACTCACCTCAAGCTCTCAGCTTCTCCACTCAGTGATCTTATGTTACTGAGCCTAGTCTGTTCCTGAGAACACAGAAACTAAAATCAATAACCGATTCATAAATATATACCAAACACATATATTTATATCCCTTTGATCAAACATAAACTTGTAAGATTCACATATGTATAAACATATAACACATAGCATTAAACAATGCAAACAAACCTGAAATTCCACAAAAGCCGCAGACACGTCGCGTCCAAGAAACTGACGCGTCGCGTTGAAGCATAGTGTTGGATTCACAAATCCGATACCCAAGTGTCGGATTTCAAGTTCCGGATTCCACCGTCGGATTCTCACTATCGGATTTTCCTTGTAGGATTGCTAGAGTCGGAATCCGACAAAACTGAAGAACGCTTCGCGTCGCTCGAAAACCTGCATCATCTTTTTCATTTTTCCAGTCGATTTCAAATTTCCATATCCAATATTTTCACTAGAAATCCAACATGAACACTTCTAAAACAGGTATAAATATCTTATAACATGTAGGTAACAACAAGAACACATCAAATCCTTTTTAAATACCAAATCATGCAAATCCCATTTAACAAGTTTACATCTAAACTTCAACCATTGTAACTTCATGTTCTAAGCATAAACTTAGCAACAAAACATGTTAGAATGATCAGTATCATGCTATGAACATTATCATACCTTAACTTTAAATTAACACCCACTAATTCTTCAATTTCACTTTTCAAGTAACCTTGCTTTCTTTGCTTATTTCTCTCAAAAACACATACAAACAGAATGTCGGTTTTCAAATGAGTAAATCAAATCAAATGTAAACCCTTTAATACCCACGTATGGTTTCTCAAATAAAGAAGCATGAGGTGTCCAACTATATAAACAAATATCTTACTACTTCACCACATGTATGCATACATACATGTACATAAATCCGTACATATATATATATATATATATAACAGTTTAACTAAAAGTTAATAACTAATAATTAATCAAACATAAATCAATTAATAATTCACGTATTAACTTACCGAAGCCTACACAAATACTAGGCCCAAATGTAGGATGTTACAAATCCTCCCTCCTTAAAAGGATTCCATCCTCGGAATGTATTCCTTTCCAAACAAATGAGGGTAACGAGCTTTCATATCGGCCTCGGTTTCCCACGTCCCAAAAGGGTAAAACCATTGAAAGACAGACTTTCTCCCAAGGTCCTATTGTGTCTTTACCCCACTGAGTCTGCCTAGTACCTTCTTGTCCTCACAACAGGACATTGTTGTAACAAGGGAAACTCCTGTGAGTGCCTCCCACACTCAGTCCACAACACTTGTGCACACTATTGATTCAATTCTTACACATACTAGTGCACAACCTGTCAATGTTAGTGGTAAAAGCCAACCACTGATATAAGGCTCTACCTCTGTTCCCAATGAATTTGAGCTTATATACCAATGCTCATAAGAGAGACCCATACCGTACCCCTTATTGCACAACTCCCTCCTACTTCTCAACCTTAACCATCAACTACAACCTAACCAGATACCTCAAGCCTATTTCTTCAAACCCTCCTCTCCATAAATCAAAAACACGATGACATAACCCAAAACATCATAATTTTCCAAACCCAAATGGAAGCTCGATAATCCTTTCTCACAAAGGAAATTGAGTCACTAAAAAATTCCACTTCCCAATCCCAACCAATCCCTACACCTATGCCTCAACCTGACTTTACCCCCTTCTAACCAAATTAGACCAACTTCTTACCCATAGACAACCCTCTACTGTCCCTACACCTATCCTACCTTAATCTACCATAAATTCCCTAAACCAAACCATTTCCAACCATCTTACCAATCTACAAACACTTAAACCCATAAACTCAAACATCTTAGTGGATGTAGCTGATCAATTACTTTTGGTACCCACTCTTCTTAAAACCCTCCTTGATGATCTTCAAAGTTTGTCTTCACAAGGTCATAAAATTCATCCTACCTTGTTGAAAGTTGTAAATGATCTCAAGGATAAACTCCGAACTTCCCAAAGAACTAGGTCTGTGAGGTTGGTTAAACCCAGCCCTTCAACCTCTACCCCTACTCCAATACCAAAAACTACCACAACCTCTACGACTACAGACCCTAGTGCTGCAACCAAACATTCTGAACCCTTAGGTGACTCCCCTTCTCCTTTTGATGATGCGAAAAGGGGGGAGAGTTCAATGAAACTCAACTCAGGGATGATCCTTCAACTGATAATGATGAGGATATCAATTTTGCTTACATGGAATCATCCGATTAAGATGAAGTAAGCAGCAACACAATAAACATCAACAGCTCCTCCTACTGAAACTGAAAAGGACAAATCAACTACTAAGGGGGAGCAAAGGCCGTCTAAAAGAAGAAAGACTATGGCTAAAAGGCAAATGCCTAAAGGGAAAGGGGTTGCTAAAAGCTGCTCTTCACACATTGATATCCATTCAAGTTCTAATTCTGATGATGAGGATGATAACATTCCTATCTATGATCTCCTCAAAAGAAAAAGACAAGCTACAAGCACAACCCCTGCTCCATCAGTCCAAGCTTCCCATCAAGTCCAAGCTTCTTCAACCTCTGCTCCAAAAGATAAAGGCACGAGAGTAATGACTTTAGAGAAAGTTGATGAAGATGAGATCAGAAAGAAATATCTACACAGAAAAGAGCAAGAGGAAATTGAGATAAATCAGATGGCTCAAGCCTTGGGTGTTCCTGTTGAGGAAGTCTTCCAAGCCAGGGAGTTAGCTTTTGCACAAGACCAAGAGGTTCAAACAACCAAAGTTGTTGCCCAAGTAAAATTGGCAAGAGAGAAAGCCCAGGCTAAACTACTCAAAGCCACATCACATAATAAGGCTCTTCAAACCCTGCTCAGTGCTAGTCTTTCTATTCCATACAATTTAAGTGATGATTGAAAGAAAAAGTTCAAGGAGAACCTAGTCATAATTAGGAGAAGATGTGAGGAAACTCCTATTTCTAGAGTGACAAAACATAACGGTGATGATGATCCATACTTCAAAAATCATAAGGAAAAATAGCTACAACAGCTGTGAAACTGTAATCTACCCTAAATACCAAATCCATGGTTTCACTGAGCTACAAATCAAAAGGCAAACGCAAAGCTCAATTCATCCAGAAGGTGCAAGCTTGGATTGCTCTTGCAGTATCTCATGGTGGGTGCATTTACAAAGGATGATTACTATCACCGTGTTTACCAAGTGGGGACACTTCACAAGAAAGGCTCTAAGCAATTTGTCCCATTTGAGTAGAGAGAAGTCCACCCTAATCATGAGTACTTCACTGACTTTGGAAATTCGGAAACATCTATACCACTAAACATAAATCCAGAACTTTATAAGTTCATTTCTGAGCTTGTCAGAGAAATCTTCTTCCTTGATAGAAGTTGTGGATGGCGCTTCTTCAGGTAATTTGAGATCCCCAAGGCCAAAAAAAACTTCCTATTTTTGGTAAAGATCATCACTAGAGGCAAAACTGGATATTCCCAATTTGAAGGCTTAGTGGAAACTCAATGCACTACTTTAGCTGCTAATGATCCAATTGATGAAGCCTTCCTAGAAGTCAAAGAGAAAAAATGGTTGGAAGATTGAAGACTGGCCTAAATAATCTGTTCCCTTGCAACTTATCTTGTTACTGTAAATATATATTTCTTTTGTAAATATTTTTCTCTGTTTAGTTTACTTTTGCTTTGATAGATTAGCTTAGTTTAGTTCATGTTTCTCTGATGTACAAACTCTTGTATTTAATTTGTTTGTAATATAGCTCAATGCTCTGATCATGAACTACTTGACAAAATTCTAGTATAAGTAAATCTTAGTAATAAAAATAAAAAAATCATAAAAATAGAAAAACAGAAATCCTAAAAACAGAAAAAGAATGAAAAGATACCACAAAAACAGAACAAAATGGTACAACACATAATAGGTTCCTTAAAAACAGAACAAAAAGGAACATCAGAAAAAAACCAAAAATAGAAGAAGGTCCCAATAAAAAGAGTTACCAAAACCAGATAGCTAGGTAACCAAATGCACTTATAAGTATTTATCTTTAACCTATTTGAAGTCAAACTGTTTCATTAAAATGAAAAAGGTTTTGTCATTATCAAATAGGGGGAGATTGTTGGTGAGATAATCACTACACCCCAATAATCAAATCTATCTATTGAAATATATAATTTTTGATGATAACCAAACCATACATTCAGTATGACTTAGATTGTTTTCAAACATGTGTTGTTTGAATCAAACATAAAAAATCTCTAAGTATGAAGTATGAGCTGAGGATCAGCTAAGTACTAAGTGTCATCCAAAGGACATCAATTGAGGACAGCTGAGAAGAAAAGACCAACTGTAAAAGACCACCAGCTCAGGAATTACAACTATCAACTAAGCAAACAACTTTGATCAGCTGAGCGCCTGCAACTATCAGTTGAGGGATTACTTTTGGTATGGTTTGTTTATTTTTTCAAAATATATTTTAGAAATTGAAATGGAAGCATGAACAACAATTTTAAACTTTTTAAAACTCTCTACTAATGATCCATATGCAAGCCTTAAGAAAACAAAACAACCATAGGGTGTTTAGAACTACAACCTTTGTAGCATGGTAAAAACGTTGGTGAAGTGGTTGATCAATGAGAAGCCAAGTAGATACTTCCTCCAAGGTATCCACAAGCCAATGATTCCAACACCTTTGAAATGCATGCTAGTTTCTCCAACCCTTGAAATTCAAGAAAACAAGCAACAACCTTTGTTCTTCTTCTTGAACTAACTATGTATATTTATGAGTATGTATGTATTACCACACTTAGCCAACTTAATGCACCAATACAAGGATGTAAGGGTGCATCTAAGTTTTGCAACAATATTTCACATAATAAGCAAATGTGGCATGCACTTAACTACACAAAAGGGACATGCATGTATATAAAAAGCCAAGAAGCAAAACAAGAGAGGGGTCCCCTCTCTTGGCCAATTTCGGCCAAAAATGAGAGGAAGGGGGCGTCTCCTTTCTTGCTTCTTCACTTGATCATCCATACTTGTCCATGTTGAGCCTTGTTGCAAGAAACCTCAAATGGACCCCTTTTGTGATTATTGTGAGAATTTCTAGTGTTATATTTTAAATGTATAAAATATAATACTAGACTTGCCATACATTGAATAAAATACATCTACATGTATTTTATATACATACTTGATTGTTACTACTAACTCTTTACTTGTAACAAAGATATACATACATATATATAATTGTTACTAGTAAAAATTTACTTGTAACAAATATATATGTATATATATATATACATACATATGTATAAAATCATGTATTTATATTTATGTATTTGATATGCATTATCTTATATTAAGATATAAGAGTAATATTATTATTTCACATAAATAATAATATACAACAATGCATATGAACTTATATATATATATATATATACACACACAATGATTAGGAAACATATTTAAATCATAATCAAATATGTAATTGGTATCCATTGACTGTAAATGTATGACCCTATAGGTTTATTTATTATGAGCAATACCATCTTAATTTGTGTCTTGTGTGCATAGAACCAACAATCTCCCACTTGCACAAGTTACAACTTAAGCCGATATAGACAATGGTAATAACGTCTAGCAACATCCCATTGCCCCTAATAATAAACAAAATGTGTTGATCAACACTTTCACCAACGAAATTAACTCACCAGTCACAAATCGCTGTTAGAAGTAAGTCATCAATTATCCCTTTGTTTTAACATCTCATTGAACATGAGACATTGATCGTCATCAATTCTCATATGGTGTTCAACTTGTTTTAGGGAGAGATATTATACTCCCAATCAAAAGAGAGAAACAAATCCCATCTTGACTACATACGTCTCTTTTAAGACTCATATCATACCTAATAATGGCCTTTATAACTACCCGGTTAAAGATAGTGTTTAACCACATTAAGGCATGATACTCCTCATACTCGAGTCCCAATATGTATCTCAGCTTGAAGGATACAAAGATACCACCTTTTTATCAAGATTCGCTTATGACACAGATCCATGAAGTGATCCTGAGAGCGGGTCATGACCAATGTTTGTTCCCTAACAAACATTAGTGAATTTCGCTGCAAACCCTTTTCCCTACTTTCATCACAAATGAAAGTTAACCAACCGATTCACATTAGTCTTAATTCATAACTATTCTCATAATTATAATTGACTATGCATGTTTTAGAATAAAGAATTATTCATGGATTTAAACATGCTAATAAGGAACACAATAAATATTAATGACGTGATTATATTCAATATATCATTCAGATAAAATAAGTATTGTCATAATGTTCCAAAATACCCAAATACTAAATTACAATTCAAATCCAATCCCATGCAAAGTGAAGACCTATTGCCCTAGTATGAGACTCATGCTTAGTCAAGGCAAGAGGTTTTGTTAAAGGATCTGCAAGATTCTGATCTGTATGAACTTTGCGAATACACACATCTCCTCTATCCACTATATCCCGTATGTAGTGGAAACGCCCGAGGATGTGTTTGATGTTGTGATGTTATCTAGGTTCTTTTTTCATGGGCAATAGCACCTTTATTATCACAAAATATCTTTATGACGTCTTGAATGCTTTTTACTACCCCAAGGTCGGCAATGAACTTCTTCATCCAAGTTGCTTCTAGTCCAGCCTTAGAAGTAGCAATGTATTTGGATTCTGTAGTGGATTGTACAACTGCACTTTGGTTAGAACTTTTCCAAGCAACCGAGCCTCCATTCATAACGAAGACATAGCCCGATTATGATGGTGAATCATCTCGATCTGTTTAGAAACTAGCATCTATGTAACACTTTACACAAAAATCTTCTTCCAAACCCCCATATATCAAGAAAATGTCTTTGGTTCTTCTCAGGTATTTTAAAATGTTCTTGACTGACATCTAATGGCCATGTCCTGGGTTTTGCTTGTATCTGCTCATCATGCTCAAGGCATACGAGACATCTGGCCTAGTGCATAGCATGACATACATGCTGGATCCAATTGCAGAAGCATGTGGGATCTCACTCATTCTATCTAGCTCTTTCTTTGTGCTAGGGCTTTGAGCTTTACTCTAAACCATGCCTTGTGCCATTGCCAATAATCCTCTCTTACAATTCTCCATCTTGAACCGTTTCAAGATCTTGTTAATATATGCACTTTGACTAAAGCCAATAAGATGCCTAGACCTATCCATATAGATTGTTATTCCAAGAATATAGGCGGATTCTACCAAGTCTTTCTCTGAGAAACACTTCTCAAGCCAAGACTTAATGTCTTGCAAGGTTGGGATGTTGTTTCCAATGAGCAGTATGTCATCAACATACAAGACAAAGAATGATACTGTGCTCCCACTAGTTTTCTTGTAAACACATGGTTCATCTTCTGATTTGATAAAACAAACTCTTTGATTTTCTCATCAAATCAAAGATTTCAACTTCGAGATGCTTGCTTTAGTCCATAAATGGATCTTTTAAGCTTGCTCACCTTTTTAGGATACTTAGGATCTACAAAGCCTTTGGGCTAAACCATATAGACATCTTCACTTAAGTGTCCATTTAGAAAAGCCATTTTGACATCTATTTGCCATATCTCATAGTCATAGTATGCAACTATGGCAATAAGTATTCTAAGAGATTTAATCATGGCTACTGGAGAGAAAGTCTCATCATAGTCAATACCATGAGTTTGAGTGAAGCCTTTCACCACTAACCTTGCCTTAAATGTGTGTACATTTCCATCCATGTCGGTCTTCTTCTTGAAGAACCATATGCTCCCGACAGTCTTACTATTGGGAGGAAGATCAACCAAGTCCCATACTTGATTTTCATACATGGACTGCATCTCAATGTTCATGGCATCAAGCCATTTATAAGATTCCTGATCCGATATAGCATCTTGATAGTTAGTAGGCTCAAAAGAGTCTACCAATAAAATCTTATCATTGGACACGAGAAATCCGTATCTCTCAGGTTCTTAATAGCACTACTTGTGAAAACAGTGAATTTACTAAAAATTCAAGTTTTTAACTCGCGTGGGTCCCTTTAAAATCAATAATCATCAGATTAAGCAGCAAAATTTAATTTCAAAAGATTACATCAGATAATACAACACGTCATTCTGAAACATCTGTTTGGTGTTACCTAACACAACGACCGACCATAACAAGAAATATTTACATCATATAGAAGTGTTCCATCATAAACATATAAACTTCCAGCAATAGGCAAACCCCGCTCACCATCCAGCCTAATCTCTACCTATAAAAGGTCAACGCATCAACATTAGCTATACAACATAGCTAGTGAGTATTAACTTATGATAAGCATCAATAAAGCAAGTCATACAACACAGACATAAGCAATCATTGCTATTCTATCACATTGCGGTGTGCTGACAAGATCAGTAAGAATCATGTCTTGCAGGATAGCTAGTCCCACTCAACGATCCAAACCAAGGAAGTAGACATAACCAACCGCGCTGGTAGGAAAGCATCAAGCAATCCACCAAGCATCGTTTCAAAGCCATTGGCTTCTCGGAAATCCAGCTACAACCGCTTGATTTCCCTCTGGTGTTAAGGAACAGTGGTCCTGAAGAACCTAGACCCGGTAGGCCCCCGAGTCTCCGTTGATCCCAATATGACCCAAAGGCTCTTTGGAACCCAGCTACAACCGGCTAACCTCAACTTACTAGTGGGGTTCAGATACAACCAGCTGACCTTGATCCACTAGCAGTCCGCGGACCATGCACATACACACATACATATAATCCCATCCGGATCAATCATCTTGCATGCAATATCATCCGTTCATTCATTTATTCATTCATCGTGCATAAAATCATCACTAACTAGACGGCTCCAATCTGGATCCACTGGCATGCACCTAATACATGCTTTACAAATATTAATCATGGCATAGCCTATCAACAACATAATAAGACTTACACTTCCATTCTTAAGCATACCTGCAATAAAAGCTCAAACATACATCATTACTATTGTACTTAATCAATCAATTAGTTATTTAACAATCAAGTCTCCTTCTATTGAAACTTATGAAAGCCGGTACTCACCTGAGTAGCTTATAACAACAGATTACTTTACTCCGATTCAGCTAACTCGACAAATTCACCTAGAAACACCGTCATTCGCGTTAAGCGTTTGCACATACGAGGTTCTATTACTAGAACACATACAAAAACCAACTAAGGTTCATAAACATCATAGAATAACCTCACATGAATTAGCATAACATGTGCCTTTAAAATACTTAATTTCAAAATGGTCATTTCTGATTTTTCACCTGATACATCGCGTCCAAGCAACGAACACGTCACGTCGCGACCGAAAGGTCAGATGGTGAAAGTCGGAGCACACAAAAGGCGTATCAACAATTGATCCGAAGGTTGGACCAAAAGTTGGTCCGAAAGTCGGACCAAATGGTCGGATCAATGAAAGTCGGATAGGCAATAAGGCCGGATGAACAAAAGTCAGATGAAGCATGAAAGTCACAGGAAACATCGGGAACGCGTCATGTCCCCCAACCCGGCACGCTGCGTCACGTGCAGACCTGCATATCATCTTCTTCTTGTTCATTAACCAGCCGACCTATTTTTCAAAACTTAATATTTCCAGATTCTTACACTTGTTCAAATCACTTCAAAAACACTTATACAACCGTCAAGAACTTATCAACTCCAATTAAAACCATCAAACAAACAAAACCCGCCTTCAAAGTAAGCTCTATTTGTTCAACAATGGAGTTTTCACTTTTTTTCATGAGTTTCTAGCCTTAAGTAAACATACATCTAGCATTCAACATGCTTATAATTCATACAAACATCATACAAACCTTTCTTTGGATTCAACTAACACAAGATCTTCCAAAGTTTCTTCAAACTTCTTTCAAGAACTTAGAGAGAGAGAGAGAGTGTGTGTGTATGTTTGTATATGTTTCTTAAGTTTGACTTACATTGTCAACTTAAACACTTACATATATGTGCATTCTTATCCAGAGGCAAACCGCCTCTGAAGTTCTTCTAATATCTCACATAATTAATTAATTCTTATATTAATATAAATACAAATATTTCAATAATTATCAACTTAATTAACTAGCACACATATACATCTATATATATATATACATTTCATTTAATTAACTTTCTTAATTTCATACATATATAACTTCACATATGCTATTAACTTACATTCATGTACATACTAACTACAACTAGGCCCAGATCAAGGATGTTACATTCTTGACGAGGTCTACCAGATCTACAAACACCTTGTGTTTTAGCAGGTATTTTAACAACCAATGGTTCAGGTTCTACAACCGTTTGTTGAGTGTTAGTGCCAACCTTACTTGTATTTTGTGGTTCTTGAACTTCTTCAAAATCTACATTGCTTCCACTTGCCTCTTTCAAAGGAAACTCATTTTCTAAGAAAGTGGCATACCTAGAAACAAACACTTTGTTCCCAGCTGGGTTGAAGAAATAATATCCTAATCAATCTTTAGGATATCCCACAAAATTACATTTGATGGATCTGGGATCAAGTTTGCTTGAAACCTCTTGTCATACATGAGTTTCACAACCCCAGACTCTCAAGTAAGATAAGTTTGGAACCTTTCCATACCACATCTCATATGGTGCCTTATCTACCTTTTGAATTGCTCTCCTTTGGTTGTTGCATAGAATTAGTTACTTTGTGAATTGCTCTCCTTTGGTTGTTCCGTAGTATTAGTTACTTTCTAAGCGAACACTCTTTACCCATCATATTAGTTACTTTGTGAATTGCTCATTCTCTCCTTTGGTTGTTGCGTAGTATTTGCTTTATTTTCTGTTTATTATTCAAAATCCAAAATCTGGTTTTCAATAGACTAAGAATTAACTAATATCATATTATTGAAGTTTAGCTAATGTTCCTAAGATCGATAACCTATTGGAAATCGTGGTGGGCACAAACACAGCGGAAGCAAACAAGAAAGTAGCATGCAAGACATAAAACAAAAGCACACACAAAGCCCACAACTAGTTCCAATGGTGGAACACACTACAAAGCAAGTTGCAACAAAAGAACAAGAAGAAGGAGTAGAAAATACCTCCTTACCATGGCTGGAATTCGAGCTCTTCAAATCTGGGATGAACTTGAGGAAACAAAAGGCTTCCTCCTCCATTGTACTAGCAACCCATAGATGAACGTCCACCATGACTCCATCATCTGGAACAGCCCATGTTGATCTCCTCTTGCGCCATAAAAGCCTCACATGAACACTCAAGATCATCTTAGTGTATGTATGTGTTACTATTGCACCAAGAGAGAGCTTCAAGTCAAGAGGGAAATGTTGTGTCATGTTCTATACATCTTACAGCCTCAAATGACCAGATTAGGAGTCAAAACTCGGCCATCTTTCATGTTAATTGATTGGACCATAAAATGGTCCAATAAAACACAAATGTCACTGCAGCTACCCTCTTCACGACCCCTCACGGGCTCTCACGGGTCGTGAAGTCTAAGTGCGCCACGAGGGGACTTAGAAATCCACGAGCCGTTCCGCCCAGTCGAGACTCGTGACGGCATCTCCTTCACGACCCCTCACGACCTCGTCACGGGTCGTGAAGCCCAAAGGCGTCATGACGCGTGGCGGCCGTCGAACAATCGTTAGGGCAGCCTGCTTCACGACCCGTGGAGCACCCTTCACGGTCGTGAAGCCCCAAATCAAAACACTTTTGATTCTTTGACTTTCTCCATCCTCATAAAGCTGTCGGGATCAATCCTTGGCGTGTGACCCAATAGGCTCGCGCTTCATTAGCAGTGATACCGGCATACGTGTGTCAGTGGGCAGATCTCCAACAAACTCCCACTTGCACATGACACACCGTACCCATATGCATCACAGACAGGAAGCGGCCTCTAGCAAGACATCCCTACCCCTAAATCAACACAAGGTATGTCATCCCTGACAAGTACCTAATCACAATCCAAACAGGTTTGAAAAGGTCCTATAGATAAGTGATCAATCATCCTATTGTTCGCGATATCCGGGTGAACACGAGACATGGTACAAAGTCATTCTCCGATCATTCACGATTATGTTTCTCGATCAAGATTGGTGGTAACCAAAATATGCAAGTTTGCAACTGATCAACTATTATTGCATGCATGAGCACGGCCGTTCATTTCGGTGTCAGCGCCCAATCATCGAGGGGCCCAGGGATATCTCTCTAAGCAGAGGAACAAATTCGTTTGACTACATTGCCCTATTACATCGGTAATACCTTCCCCAAAAGCTTCCTTTATAACAACCAGTTACGGACTGCGTTTGAAAGCAACCAGAACAAGGCAGACCAATGTCGTGGAAACACATGTATCTCCGGTCTAAGGACGAAATGATATTATCATCCTGAGTTACTCTTGACATGTACCATAAAGTAAACTCAGGTGTGAGTCGTTCAATCACTTGAAACTCTTTTCAAGTATAGGTAAAGTATTGCGTCTCTCGTATCCAATCCCCATTGAATACACGACCAATGCTTTCCCTCAGTCTTCGTTCAAACTTCCTTCCGATGAAGAGTGACTGACTGTGGACATTTAGAATGTAAAACATTCAGGGAAGTGGTAAACATGCTAAGATGGAACACAATAAAGGCAACTGAGAGTACCCGCTACACGCGTATTAACAAATCCCCATTTGATAATCGATACTAGCAGAAGCACAATGTTGCTTAACGTTCGCATAATCAGCATATCAAAATTTCAACTAAAACAAACTCAAGCCAAGTCTTTGCAAGCACTAGTATGACAATCATCACTATCTTGCAACTACAGCTTTAGCAAAACGGATCCGCCACCATGCTATCCGTGTGTATTCGTAAGATGACAGTATCTCTACCACAACCAATCACTCAAAAGTGTGCGTTGGTGAGATAACGGTCTTTTGTCAAGCTATCGGACCTTCATTGATTCATCAGAACTCAATAAGATCAAGGATGCTTGAGATAAAGGTTATCTTTCATAAGCCATCGTACTCTCATTGTCTCATAAGATCCCAATAGAGTCAGCGATGCTTTGAGAAGCATACTTATTAACACCATATTTAGTAGGATCACGAACCCAGATAAAGATCGGCAGTTATCCTAAGCAAGCATTTGAATAACAACTTATTCTATGTTGCTTCTTACTATAGATCAACAAGAACATATTTCAATATTTATTTAACTCCTTCCATAGGTTTTGTATATCCTATAATCGTTATGGATGCATAATTCTTGATTCAGGCTTTTCAAGCGAAATCAGGACATTATCTCCAACACGATGTATGTACTAGACATATTTAGAATAGGATTACAAAATGCTCCCACTAGCTCTCGCATTCATCCATGTTTCATCATTGCTATTTGAAAACTCAAACAAATGATTTTCATATCAACACAAAGATTTTAACATTGAGATGGCAACATAAGTCCACAAGTGGACTACTTAGGGTTTGTAGATTTCATTAGGATACTTATTGATAGTAAAAGACCCTCGAAAATGTTGTGAGCATTTCCTCAAAAATTCCTATTAAGGAATGTAGTCTTCACTTTAATCCAATATAGCCTAAAAGGCACTTGTAAAATAAGTATCCGTGTGGACTTCAACATAACCACCGGGAGAATGTTTCTAGATGATACCTTCCTCATGATCAATCATTGTGAAACCATTCCTACCAGTCGGTATTTGAAGTAGTCTACAAACTTATCCGTGTTTGGTCTATTTCCTCAAATAACCAATCACACCTCGCGGGTTCACATCCAGGTGTAGGATCAACCAAGTCGAAACCTTGGATATCCATCATGGATAGCATCTCATCTTATCATTTCCTCCTTTCTCCTAGCGGACTCCAAGCCCACTACGCTTTCTGGTAGTTGACGCATTCATCATGAATCATCATTAAGTTGCCTTCCTCAGATATAACGAGTTATATCTTTCTGGTCTTATTACAACTTCTATCAAGAGGTTATGATTTTATGCCAGGTTCTCCAGCATTGCCATGCTGAGTTTCAATCATTTCTGATTGGATTCTAGTGTCAACATCAGGTTCTTCCATTCAAGGTATACTTTACTCTCACTAGCATCCATGGATATTAATTTCTTAAGAGACTCTACCTTTGAGCAACTTACAAGTTCTCACAAGATTTGTCAAGACAAATATCCCATGGTCTTAGTAGAGTACCTAATGGAGTAAATACCTCTAGATCCTTGGTTCCTCCACCTCACGTCTAAACGTAGGCTAGACAATCCAGACTTTGGAATAGACAAACAAGGATCCTGCTTTTTGTCATATCCTCTAAGGTGTTTACATGACCATCTTTGTTGTTTATAAGATTTAGAACTCATGCCCACCATTTGGAGAATGACCCAAAACAATTTTGGACATAAAAGTGTAACCTATCACTTGTCGGACCATATCAAAATGCCCGGTTCCTCCTTTAGACAACCACATGTAACAATGTGTCTTAAGAGGAATGAATTGTGAGACAATCCCATGATTCTTATGATAGTCACATAATATATAAAACTAAGGTACTCAGCATCTTAACTAGATCCAAGTATCATAGTTGCATTGCCCTCTCTATCATGTACCTTGTCATGGTGAGTTTTGAACACCTCTAAGGTTTCAAAAACTAGTCCATTAAAAATAGACATACCATCCCTTCTACCACCACCGGTAAAGGTAACAAGGTATCTAAAGTTACTCCTTATTGTTTGCTTGAACGGTCAACACACTAAAAGTGTGAACGAAATCCAACAAGCTTTCAATCCTCTCACATACTCCAGTGAAGGATGTTTAAGTCATCTAGCGTAACAAACAAGATATGCATTCAACATTTGACCCATGGTAAAAGACTTCCAAGTTCCTAAACCTCACGGATCTTGGTGAAGCAAGTCTGTTTATATAGCTAAATCGACTTCTACATAAGGATAACTTATCAATATATTTATGATCGTTCTATTACACTTTAAGCAAAAGCTTAATTTAAATGCCACGACATGGATAAACTTGGAAATAAATCACCACTAATTTCAAAAGTCAAAGTAATATCCATCGTCAACAAAGGCGTTTAGATATAATGTTTCTAGCCATACATGGCATAAACATACATCCAATAAAGTAATAGAATAGCTGGAAGGAAAGGCAAGATACAAACTTCCAATCCTCTCAATAGGGACAACAACTATGTTTCCCTTTTCGAATTCCAACTCTCCATGCCTCATCCGCCTACTTCTCTTTTAACACCTTCACTTTGTGACAAACGTGAGCGTTATTGCTAGCGTTTAAAACCTAGCCTATAGAAGTAGAAGAGAAATGGAGTTTGATCATGAATGTTCCTGAAGTCAAGGAGCTAATTTCTCTTACATATAAGTGATTTTAGCTCTTTCAGGATCATAGGGCAGGCGTGGTGGAGCCAATTTTCCAATCTTTCCGCAGAAGTAGCAGATTACCCCTTGTGGAGTCTTATCTTGAGGCAGAATCTCATTGCCCTCTGACTTCACATATATGGTATGTTTGGTAAAACCAAACTTTCCACTTGAGGTCAATTTCTTCTTCTCGGTTTCTTGTTCCTTTATATTGTTAGCAGGAGTTGGTGAGGCGAGTCATACTTTTGCCATGCAGGACTTAGGAGTCCATAACATGCCATAATGCTTTATCAAGGACTTCTCCACATTGTGCATGTGATAGTTCACAATGAACTATTTACATCACGTGGGCAGGGACTTTGGAGAATTTTCATTCACCACAAGCTCCCTCCCTATGGCGAATCCATGCCTCTCCTTTAGGTCCACATACCTCTCTAACTCAAGGATATGGACACTAATTTTCCCGCCTTCATGCATCCTTCAACCGATCAAGACCACGATGCACTTTTACATGCATATAGAGGTCTACGTCGCGTTGGTAGCATTTTGGCTCTAGAAGGGATTTCTCTATAATGTGCAACTTTGACTCATGGTGGAAGACAATCCTCAACAACCAATCCTAGTCCACGAAGTCCACATTGGTGAGTCTCACCTTCTTTAGGAACGAACGGAGTTTTAAGTTGAAGCGGTGTTGTTAACGTTTGCCAATAAAAGATATAAGAATAGACGTTTTAGTTAGTTTTGATACAATCCTCGTTACGATAATTAGCCATTTAGTTTTAAGAAAACCAATTATCTTAACAAGGGCTAAGAACCTTATTTCACTTCACTACATGACGGGTTTGCCGCGGATCACTTCATGAAGTTATTTAGGCCGGTAAACGCTTTACCAATTCCAATCCGAGATTACAACTCTTAGACACTTGCGGGATCCATCAACACTCATAGCGTCGGTTTGGCATGTTTGATCCCTTCTCACACCAATTCCTCGTTAAGCCGCTTTGGAAACTCGGTATAGGCACGACAATTACCAAGGCGTATTAAGTTGGAATTGTAAATCGTCCGTCAAGATACACACTGACACCCTTGACAATCATTGGCTCGTGCTAAGCTCCACAACCAATAATTTCAAGTCGCCACACTCACCTTCCACACTGATCCACATGGAATAACTCGTGCTTAGCTCGACAATCATCCCACGCATCACTAGATTCGGGTGGTGTCATCTTACGGGTGGCGTGTGATTTACAATTGAGAAAAACGGGACTTTTGTCTTTCCGGTTTAAAAAACCTCTTTTCAAGTTGATTAACAAACAAGTGACAAAACGCATTTTTCACTTTAATATAAACTAAATTATATTTATTTGTTAATCGTGAGTGCGCGAGGTTTGTTAAACAATTTAACAACTCTTGTGATTTTATTATTTTGAAAAGTTTTCTAGCATGCGAAGATCCTAACAACCACGCAAGAAAATAACAAAATAAATCACAACCACGCACAAAGAAAATATCCGGTAACATGCCCCTAAACCCTACGCGCCCTCCCCGTGAGCCAAACGGAGAGAGCAAGGCCAAACTAAGGACACAACCAAAAGGCCTCGCCGGAAGTGCTCCCACTGAATCCGTCATCTCCAAATGATCCACCAGATTCAATATAGCCGAGAAGTCTCCTCCACGACTCGCGATGGTTGTCTTCGGTCTTCTATTAACAATTACAAACAATTTGAAAAGAAACGGCATGCAAGCCACGATTGCTATTCTAAGCTACTTACAACAAGTACAAAGGAAAGCAATGGCATGCAAGCCATAAATAAATTTACAAATTTACAAACCGAATTAATTATTATTACAAACCATTGTGACTAAAAGTCACCAAATGAATGAAAACATAAATAAACAACCAAACAACCAACACATAGGTCTAATGGGCAAGGCGTTACCGGACACAACAACAACCACAAACAAAAACATGGTGTGCCACAACAAAACCATGCAAAATGTATCTCAATTAAGATTGTTCAAACAAGCAAGCACTCAAGGCACAAAAGGAACAATCCTTGTACATATGCATTAGTATCCCAAACACTTTGAGAACACATATTCATATATACACAATATAAGTATATGCATGTGTGCATTTATACCAAAACCACCCAATACATATAAATATACGAATCAAGACACATAAACGGAGCTTTTCAACTGTCCAAACAAAAGGACAGATTCTGGAAAAACAGAATCGAAGTGCTAAAACCGAAAATTTATTTCTTTTATAAACAAGGATAAAAACACTGTTCACGAGACCTTCACGGCCCAGAAGCCTTCACAGGCCCTCACGGCCCGTGAAGCCCATGAGCTCCACGACTCTGACACAGTCAAAACCTTTCACGAGCGACACCCCATGAAGCCGGTCGTGTAGGCTTCACGACCGTGAAGCAAAATGCTCCACGACCCGTGAAGCACTTCTGGACAGAATGTCCATTTTCGGTTTTCAAGCCATCAAAGTGCAATTTCTTTGTAGAGATGGCTCTGATACCACTGTTGGAAATCGTGGTGGGTACAAACGCAGCGGAAGCAAACAAGAAAGTAGCATGCAAGACATAAAACAAAAGCACACACAAAGCCCACAACTAGTTCCAATGGTGGAACACACTAGAAAGCAAATTGCAACAAAAGAACAAGAAGAAGGAGTAGAAAGTACCTCCTTACCATGGCTGGAATTCGAGCTCTTGAAATGTGGGATGAACTTGAGGAAACAAAAGGCTTCCTCCTCCATTGCTAGTCCACACCAAGTATGCTTAATCCCATTGTACTAGCAACCCATATATGAACGTCCACCATGACTCCATCATCTGGAAAAGCCCATGTTGATCTCCTCTTGCGCCATGAAAGCCTCACATGAACACTCAAGATCATCTTAGTGTATGTATGTGTTACTATTGCACCAAGAGAGAGCTTCAAGTCAAGAGAGAAATGTTATGTCATGTTCTATACACCTTACAGCCTCAAATGACCAGATTAGGAGTCAAAACTCGGCCATCTTGCATGTTAATTGATTGGAACATCAAATGGTCCAATAAAACACAAATGTCACTGCAGCTACCCTCTTCACGACCTCTCACGGGCTCTCACGGGTCGTGAAGCCTAAGTGCGCCACGAGGGGACTTAGAACTCCACGAGCCGTGCCGCCCGGTCGAGACTCGTGAGGGCATCTCCTTCACGAACCCTCACGACCTCGTCACGGGTCGTGAAGCCCAAAGGCGTCACTACGCATGGCGGCCGTCGAACAATCGTTAGGGCAGCCTGCCTCACGACCCGTGGAGCACCCTTCACGGTCGTGAAGCCCCGAATCAAAACACTTTAGATTCTTTGACTTTCTCCATCCACATAAAGCTGTCGGGATCAATCCTTGGCGTGTGACCCAATAGGCTCGCGCTTCATTAGCAGTGATACCGGCATACGTGTGTCAGTGGGCAGATCTCCAACACAACCCGATATTATCTTAGCTATACTAACAAACGACTGGTACACTGCCATGTTGTGAGTTAGCCATATCTAGTTTAGAACCGAACGAATCACGTCATTATACACACTTTTGCTAACCACGCATCAAAGAGTTTTTGGCGCCGCTGCCGGGGAACGGTGTCCTATCTTCAAGAATTCATATTTGTTTCTTGCTTAGTTGATCCTCTTTTAGGAAACTAAGAGAGTTATTGATTTTTTTTATATTACTTCCTGCTTTGATCTTTGGTATTCCTTGAGTTTGTCTTATAGGTATAGGAAGAATGGTTGATTTCAAAATGTGGGAAACATGAATAATCAGTGGCATAGAACGATTTATGAAAGTGGAGCATGGGATTATCAAGAATAATGTTACAATCAAGAATATGATCCAAGATACTTGATATCCAATGCAATCCAACCTGCCAATGAGTGGGGTAATCAAGATCATATGGGTATGGGTGATTATGAACAATACACGGGTGACGGATATTCAATGGGGGAAGGATCTAACTTTGAGAGTATGGATTATATGGGATATTACCAAGGATATCAAGAATACCATTTCGAATGCCAAACACCCCAAGAACCTTACCCACCATGTGAACCACATCTAATAGAAGGAAACTGTTTGGAAGATGTTTTTGTTAACTTTCTTCAGGTTCAAGATGAGATAGTTAGTAAAGCCCAACAAGTGCTTAAGGAGAATGAAGTTTATTTGAAAAATATCCAAGTATCCAAGGCACTTATAGAGGAAAAGTATGAATCCCAAGCCGGTCCTTACCAAGATTTTCACGAGTACTACAAAGTTGAAGAAAAGAAGATTATAATGGACGAGGTGCAATTGTCAAGCCCACAAATTACCATAAATGTCCCACCTCCTACCCAAGAGTACTATCCATATTTCGAGTTTGGCACACCTTTGAAACCCGACACATTTGTGGATGAAGATCTTGAACCCTCTCGTTCTCTAAGTGTAAAAGAAGTTGAAAGACAACCTAAATCCAACTTAATCTCTATTAATCAAGTCATTATGGAGTGCAAGGAAGATGATGAGTTCAAACTAGAGAAGAACGGGGAATACAAGTTTGTATGATCTAGACGACACCGAGTTATCACCTTCACAAATTATCGATCATTTGGAGGCCATGTTAGCCGACGACTCATTCCACTACCCGAAGCTAGTAGACGGACTAGTAATGAGATTTTGATGGAAATTGACATGGTTCACATAGGTTTGAGCTTAAAAAACATCAAGGATAAAATTTTGTGCCAGCATGAGGTCAAAGATTTATAATCTCAAGCGTCCACCCATGACCCGTTTCCACAATCAAAGGACGTTGCAACTATTTAGAAGGTTAAGCAAGAGAAAACCAAGTCATTCATGTTAGAGCATGCCATCATGGAGACTTCAAGCTTGGGTACTCGACAAATAGACACTACTTCACATGGTACAATCACTCCACTTTTATCTTTTGCTAGTAAGGTACTTAAATTTGAAACTAAGAAATTTCCAAGGATACCGATCCCAATCATTTCTTTTGCTTTTCAGAATCAAATTAAGAAAGGCATAATCTTGTTTCATATTTTAACCAAAGATCTAAGTGACTTGATAAGAAGTTCAACGCATGTTATGGCATGGTTTTCGATTTTTAAAAATGTTTTGGAGTCAAGCTAAAGACTCCCAACAAAAATTAGTGTTACAAAAAAAAGCGTCTCATTTTTTAGTTAGGTAATCATAGTTTTATGCACTGTAGTCTTAGTTGTTGTTATTGGTTTTTCATTTTTAGTAGTAATGTAGGTTGTATGTAGGTAGTTTTTTCTAATTTCATATCTTTGTTTTGCTATTTTAACTTTTCGAACTTCTTTATTTTTATGATTTTAGTCTAGTTTTTTTATCTTTTAGTCGTATTTAGATGATATGGTAGATTATTCTATGAGTTATTTTTGTGATATTTAAGTGTTGGTTCGAAAAAGTCTTGGTAAAAAAAAAGAAAAGCTTTGTTCCGTTGCAAGCTTGTCGTAACCACGAATTGGGCGTGATCAAATCTTTAGTGCCTGCTGGAATTTAAAAACACTTATTCGCATGCTGCTCGCAACCTGGTCAAGGCCATGACATCTAATCACCAGAATCTCTTAAAAATCTCCCACCTACGACTAAAAGCCTCACCACCTGCGACTAAGACCTTCACACCCTAACTTAAACCCCTCACACCCACGACATTAACTGACAAATTCCTCACACCCTAGTTACTAAATCCCTCACACCCAGAACACTCACAATACCCTTCACACCCTCTAAAACCATCAATCGCCCCTTAAACGCTCACACCCTCCTCTTTAAACCCTCACACCTAGTGACTAAAACCCTCGCACCCTAATTATAAACGCTCACCCCATAGCGACCTTAACCTCACTCTCTCTTTCTCTCGGTCACACCGTAGAAACTTAAAACCCTCGCACCTTAAAAAAACAAAGAAAAACGTCACGTCCCGATATGTGGGTCACTACCTCATCGCCATCTCTGCTCACCCCCTCTCTCTCGATCCACACCTGCTCACAACCTGCGACTCCCCCCTCAATTGTTGTCACGCCTTCTTCCCTATGACCTCTTCCTCTCTCGCAACGCCACCCCACCTAAACCCCAGCGCCATCTTCACCCGAGCTTCCTGAATGTCGCTTCATCTATCGTCCCCATCTACACCAAGTCGCTCTCTCTCGTACCTCAAGTCTTTACCGTCGCACCCTTCATCCCTTGTTGCAACCTTCCTCGCTCCCTCCGTCCCCTACTCACAAGATGACACAAGAGTCGTACCCTATTCGCGTCCGTCTTTCCCTATCGAGAGAGCACAGTCGACAGCCTCACTACCTCCGTCGCCTGCTCACGAGTCGCTGCTCCGATCTTGTCTCCCTGTCCCGAAGCCACAGCAAAAGCACACAACAATCCTTAACTGTCCAGCTTTAATTTCTCTCAAAATTTAATCTTCAAACCAAGCATGTAAGATTAATTTTTGAAATTGAAACCAGTGTCTTCAGGTTTATTTATTTGGAAACTTCTTTGTGCAACTTGAATCAGTTTTCAATTGTTCATTTTGGTACTCAATTTGATATGGAGGTTTCAAGTTCTTGTCATGAATCACTGAATTTCTTGCTTAGCTAAGTTACTTGAATGTTTTAACTTCTGAATGATTAGATGCTAACAGAATGTGAATCTTGGTTTGAGTTTATGTGTTCAATTTTGAACTCTTTAGTTGCAATTGTGCTGACTTGATAAATGTATAACCAGGATTGATCAAATGGTGCTTAAACAACATATGAGCAGTTAACCGATGGTTCAAACCATGTCATTCATGTTTATAACACGGGTTGTGTGACATACTTGAAGTTCTTAGTTGCCATTGTGTTGACATGTAATATGTTTAGTTGGCATTGCTAGAATACCATTGAGGACATGTGTGCACAGTTGAGATTGGTGGTTTAAAACATTTGATTCATGCCTATAATATGTTAGTGTGAAATCTATTATGTCTGGTTTTAAGTTCAATAATTCAAATCCGTCAAGAATACATGATATATCTAAGTTCCACTTCATCTATTTTTCTTGGGATTTTGAATTTAAACACATGACTTGAAGATTGATTCATGTCATGGCCTGGGATTGTTCTTGGAACTTTGTAAAATATTCTCTTTGATGGGTGTTCAAATTGATGAATGGTGATGCATTTTGGGTTGTGATTTTTTGGCTTTTAGCTTGTAACCACATTGAAATCTCTTTGAAAAAAAAGGTTGAATGTTGTGCTCACGACATACTTGACTCATGACCACAAAATGATATGTGCTTCATGGTTGCTCTAATTGTCTTAGCTTTACTTGTATATGTGAGCATGATAGACCATTGTTTTGCCTTACAGGTGTACATTTTCATTCTCGTTATTTTTAATCATGTTTGTTGATGTTTTTGCGAGCGTAAATGAGGTCTACATTTGGTCGACCATCGGGGGATGGAGTGATTGCACGTGGAGGCTACAACTCAATTCAACTTCATTATTTTGGTCTCTGTCTTGGCTCGCTTCTTATCTTCCATCAGGGGATTTCTTCGGTTCCCATCTTGCACCCCCTTTTTTCTTTTCCACTGCGTATAATGTTTATGAACATTGAACATTGAGGACAATGTTCATCTTTAAGTGTGGGATAGGGGTATGAAATTTTGGGTTCTTTTTGCTTGTCCTTAAGTAAGTATATAGAAAGCATGTTTAAGGTATCTTTTTGGCCAATTTTTTTCAAAATTTTCAAATGTTACTATTGTTGCATGATTGAGTTGATATGATCGGGCTAGCATTTTGTGTATTTCTTAATCAATGATAGAAGATGTACACTTGAGAAAAATAAAGTAGTCGAATTTAAAGTTTTAATTTGCCTAATGTGCTAAGGTTTTTCGCAAATACGAAAAGTGATAGAATTATGCAATTTTTAACTTTCAAAGAATAAGTGAAATTTAATTTCTAGTTCATGTGTAATATTTGTGGCTTTTGACCCCTTTTCCTAAATCCACACTTTTAATTGAAATGTCTAAGGTTTCCATACTTGATGTTAATTCACTCTTAGTGAGAAACTTTTTGAACTTAATAATTAGGCATTGCCGACTCCTAATAGATATAGGGTGAGAGGCGACGGTTTATTTAAAAAAAAATATTATAGTTTATTTTCACTTGTAAAAGTTCTCGTGACTACATAAGAATGATATAAATCCAAGACTGTTAGATCCCAAACAAACCCCCATGTATATTATAATAAGTGAGTTTCTCACAAGCCTTGTATATTAGAGCCCGCAGTTTTGGATGCTTATCAATTTATTGCTTGTCACAAGAGCAATTTTGAGGTGAAATAAACGGCCATCGCTTGCAAGATCCCTTGAGTTAGGGGGGTTTCCTCCATGGGGTTTTATTAGCTTAAAGTATATTTTTTATTGATTATCATTAGAAACCTGAGGATTTAGTAGGTTTAAAGTGTGGTTACGATGATTTTCATAGGGGTGAAAAGTTTAAAAGAATAAAAAAAAAGTTAGCAAACACAAATATTTGCATGACCCGTTTGAAATCTAAACTTTGCATGATAATGATTTCGTTTAAACCTTACGTAGAGGCAAATTGCTTTTCAAAACACATGATTTGGCTTTATTTGTTCTTCGTGGAAATGATTTGTTCTTTTGTTTGACAAATGAATTGTTCGTTGGAAAGTGGCCAAAGTCATGATTTTCAAGTGTATAGGTATAGTGTACCTATCTTCTAACTTTGCTCGTGTTAAATATCTCTACTTCAATGCTCTTGTCCTTTGCTTCTTATATTTCATTGCAACTTGGTGGCATAATCTAATATGTAATTTTTATGTTGAAATTGGCTGATTAAGATATCTCAATTTTGAATTTTGCTCGAGGACAAACAAAGCATAAGTGTGGGATATTTGATATGTTCATATTTATACATATATTCTTGATACATATCCTTTCATTTAAGCCAGGTTAATTAGAAAAAGTTATTAATTTTAGATATTTAATTGCTTAATTTTGTTGAATATGTTGTAGACCCGAGATGGAAGATGTTTAGAGAAAACTTGGAGAAAAATGCAAGAAAAATATATTAGTTTCTCAAGTTCGTGTCGAGACCTTGTCGTAGCCTCCACGTGCCCTCGAGTGCATGTCACAACTAGCTCACTACCATGAGGGAAGTCATGACCTCCCTCCCTAGCCACTGGAGTTGCAGCCCTTTGTCGCTACTTGCTCGCAGTCTCGTCGTGGCCTTGAGGGCTGAATGAAACAAATAAATCTCAAGGCCTTGAATTAACACTATCACTACCTGGTCGCTGCCTGCTCGCGACCTCGACAGCTGCCATCACCTTAAAAACGTGAAACAGACACAAAAAGAGAAAGTGGCACTTTTTGAACAAGAACCCTAGAGAGAGAAAGAGCAAGGAGCGATTTTGGAGAAACCAAGGGAGATTTTGGAGAGAACTGAAGAACATTTGAAGATTACTACACCATTCCATCTATCCATCATCAAGATCATCTTCTCCATCTTCATTTTCATCTTATTCCTTGGTTTCGTTTGGTATCTCTAACTTTTTGTAAACTCTTGAATCATGAGTCTAGACATGATTTGTTTTGGATTTGTGATTTATTAGTTATCATGAGCTAAATATACTGTGTTTGCTTAGATTTGAAGAACCCTAATTTGTAGTTTGATGGATCTAGGGTTTTTGATGAAATGGTAAACTAGGGTGGGTGTTTGACTTTTCTTAACTTGGTTGAATATTGTTGTGTTGATCTTGATTCTTAGTTTAACTTGATTTGTGAATGATTATAGCTTGAATTTTGAATCAAAACTTCATGTTTGGAATTGTTTATGCACCAATGTTTCTTAAACACTTGTGACAACCATTATTTGAACTAAATAGGTTGAAGTCAAGTTTAACTTGGGGGTTCTTGATCTAATAACACTTGTTACAAGAATTCAATGTTGACCAATACTTGTTTTTGCTTGGCATGAATATTTATGGTTATTTGGGGTTATGATTGTAACACGTATGTTGACCGATACTATGTGTTAGTTGTTTATAATCACTAGTATTCATATTTGAATCGAGTAAATTAGTTGAACACCTCTTGAATTATTTATATTGTTTAAATTGGGAATACTTCTTGATGTCAACGTTGACCGATACTTGATATTGGGGGTTAGTACCATTACCATAGTTGTAGCTTTCTTAACCAAAGAGGCTTTACACCCTGTGATTCCATTTATCATTTCATCAAATCCATTGCACGTCTAGATCATTGCTACTACGAATTAGGGGGATTCTTTCTAAGCGAACACTCTTTACCCATCATATTAGTTACTTTGTGAATTGCTCATTCTCTCCTTTGGTTGTTGCGTAGTATTTTCTTTATTTTCTGTTTATTATTTAAAATCCAAAATCTTGTTTTCAAAAGACTAAGAATTAACTAATATCATAGTATTGATGTTTAACAACCGTTCCCTGAGATCGACAACCCGGTCTTATCATAGCTATACTAACAAACGACTGGTACACTACCATGTTATGAGAAAGCCATATCTCATTTAGAACCGAACGAATCACATCATTTTACACACTTTTGCTAACCACGAATCAAAGACAAAATTGATTAAAACCCATGACATTAGAATACAAAATTGATTAAAACCGTGGCCTCCCTTTTTTAGTCACACCACCAATTCCTCACACCCTTCCCTTACTACACTCTCTCAGTCACACCCTACTCTTAAGAACCTCATGACCAAAACCCTCAAACCAGTCGACAACCGAGCGACACCCTGCTCTAATCGCTACAACCCTGTCGCCCCCTCTCTTCTCCATCGTGATAAGATCCCACTTGCATTCCGGAATATCAAGTTGTTGCAGATTGCCATAAGGCCTCTAATGTTCCATCTTGACTTGCGCGCATATCTGACATCTCTCCACAAAGGAAGCTATGTCCTTCTTGAGAGTTGGCCACCAATATAACATCTTCAGGTCATAGTACATCTTGGTAATCCACAGACAACTTGGACCTGTGGGCTTCTTGCAATATCAGCTCACGGTTACCTCCAACAAGAGGTACCCAAATCCGGGATTGAAAAGTCTTCAACCCATAACTATTTTCACTCAATTGGTCTTTCAATTTCTTCATCATTTTAGCTTTCAAATTGTCTTCTTTCAATGCTATTTGTTGGGCTTCCTTCAGCTTTGCAATCAAATCTGACATCACGGTGATCTTCATAAACTTTGCTTCTGCTGACGGTCCTTTACGGCTCAAAGCATCCGCCACAACATTGGCCTTACCAGGGTGGTAACGGATTTTAGAATCGTAGTCATTAGTTAACTCCAACCAACGGCAAGACTATTTTCACTCAGCTGGTCTTTCAATTTCTTCATCGTTTCAACTTTCAGATTGTCTTCTTACAATGCTATTTTTTGGGCTTCCTTCAGCTTTGCAATCAAATATGACATCACCTTGATCTTCATAAACTTTGCTTCTGCGGACGGTCCTTTATGGCTCAAAGCATCCGCTATAACATTGGCCTTACCAGGGTGGTAACGGATTTCACAATCGTAGTCTTTAATTAACTCCAACCAATGGTGCTGCCGCATGTTAAGTTCTTTTTGGTTAAAGACATAATGCGGACTCTTGTAATCAGTGCATACTACACACTTCGTGTCATAAAAGTAATGCCTCCACAACTTCAATTCAAACACAACAGTAGCAAGCTCAACATCATGGGTTGGGTAGTACCTTTCTTGTGATTTCAATTGCCGAGAAGCGTAGGCAATCACTTTATCACGCTACCTCAGGACACAACCCGAACCCCCATATGAGGCATCACAATATACAGTAAAGTCTTCCAAACCATAAGGCAAGGTAAGGATCGGAGCTTCACATAACAATCGCTTCAGGGTCTGGAAAGCTCCCTCCCGAGCTTCCGACCACACAAAAGCTACATCTTTGCGAGTCAGTTTGGTCAACCGACCCGCAATCTTAGCGAAATCGCGGATAAACCGCCGATAGTAGCCAGCCAAGCCAAGGAAACTTTTAATTTCAAAAGGAGTTCGAGGAACTCCCCAATTCATCACACCCTCCACCTTAGCTGGATCTTCTTTGACACCATCTTTACAAATGACATGGCCAAGGAAATGCACTTCCCTAAGCCAGAACTCACATTTAGAAAGCTTAGCATAAAATTGTTCTCGTTTAAAGGTTTCGAGAACCTGACGAAGATGGAGCTCATGATCAGCTTCAATCTTCGAGTAAACAAGAATATAATCAATAAAAACAATCACGGATTGATCAAGAAATGGATGACAAACACGATTCATTAGATCTATGAAGATGGCAGGGGCATTGGTTAAGCCGAATGGCATAACCAAAATTTCAAAATGATCATAGAGAGTTCGAAAGGCAGTCTTCAGGATATCTTCTTCATGAACTCGCACTTGATGGTACCACCGAAGATTAATCTTAGAGAAATACGGACCTCCCTACAATTGATCGAAAAGATCATCTATATGAGGAAGAGGATATTTATTCTTTATTGTTCGCTTCTTAAGCTCCCTATAACTCATTCCATCCTTCTTCTTAACAAACAACACGGGAGCTCGCTACGGTGAGGAACTCGGACGGATAAAACCTTTGTCAAGCAACTCCTGCATTTGAGTTATCATTTCGCGAATTTCAGAAGGAGCAAGACGATACAGAGCTCTAGCCACTCCGGAGGTAAACCCGGCAGTTCTTCAGGAAACACATCAGTCACTACCCTGATATCTTAGACGGGTCGTTTCTCCATCTTGGCATCAATAACATATGCTAAGTAAGAGATACAACATTTTAAAACAGACTTTTGAGATTTAATAACGGAGATAACAGGAATATCAGACTCCCGTCACTCTCCTCGGGCTACACTTGGAACAAAGAATCTTAGCATTATGACTACTGAGCCAATCCATCGCAACCACCGTAGCAAAGCCCGCAATAGGCATAACAAACAATGAGATAGCAAGACTACTCCCTTCGACATCAAGAACAGCTATAGGAACTTTCTCTGTAACAGAGACTACCTTACCACTAGCAACCTCCACATTAAGTGGATCAATCAACTTGGAAACAGGCAATTTCAACATTTCACAACAAGACACAGAGATAAAGGAGTAAGTAGCTTCAGAGTCAAATAACACACATGCAGGGGTATAGTTAATAAGGAATGTACCCGTGATGACATCCCCCGCTGTCATCGCCTCTTCTACCGTCATCTGAAATGCCCTCCTTTTCGTGCGAGGCGCATCATCTTTCTTCTAACCCCTAGAAGACCCTTTACTTCTAGCACTTTGCCTCTTCGGGCAGTCAACCATCTTGTACCCGGGCTTGTGCCATTTATAACACACATCTTCTTTGTACCCACACTTGGCACTAGCATGGCCCTTCTTCCTACATCCCCAACACATTCTGGTTGTATTTGAACACTCACCAGAATGGTAAGTACGACACTGAGAACACCAAGGAGTGTTAGGTATCGGTGTCTTAGAAGTATCAGTCTTCCCACCGGATTGTCCTTTGGAAGGACCCAATTTTCCAGATGGCTTAAACTACCTCTTAAAACCCCCACTGGCATATTCGCCATTGCATTGAATGCGATCTCCTTCCATTTGTCGAGCCACTTCAAATGCCCGATCCAAACTAACAGCTGCTCGTACATTGGCGCGAAACTCCAATGGCAAGGTTCCCACAAACCTTCTTATCTTAACGTTCTCATCAGATATGGGGAACGAACCTCATTTTGTTAGTGAACGCAGTGATGAGATCCTCCATCGACTTATCCCTTTCTGGAGATTATTGAATTCCCGCTCCATTCTTTCCAGCTCATACTTAGTATAGTACTTCTTCAACAACTTCTCAGAGAATTGCTCCCATGACAGAGCACTCAACACCTCCTTATAAATAGAGGGTTTTACCTTATCCCTCCAGAAGATGGCATGACCTTTAAGCATACGTACGGCGTACTTCACGCAATACACACGACTCAAATGCTTGCTCCATCTCACCGAGCCACTACAAAGTAAATGTAAGGTTATCACTCCCCTCGAACGTCGGAGGCATGCACGACATGAACTTCTTGAATGAGCATGTCTTGTGTGTTTTGCCTAATGTGGTCTGCAACAAGAGCTCTTTGTCTATTCGAAGATCCTCCTCAAGACACTTTAAAAAAGCTACATGATCTTGCTTACATCTACCACCTTCAGCATTGTGCTGAGAACGTTCATCTTCAGGTTGATGAGGTATATGTGAAGCCTCATCTTCCATTTCTTTGAGAGCTTGTTCGGTATTATCGTGCTCAGCACACATCTTTCTTTTCAACTTTCTATACAACAAAGAAGAGTATTTAATACTCTGCTATACTTACTTATTGTACTTGACAAGCTAACTTAAAACAAATAACATTCACACGACACCCTCACTTAATCCCCTTAGGAACACTTGATTATGGTCGGGCCGAGTTTAAGACTGAATACTATTGCAAGTTCCCAATTCCCTCAAACATAGGATCTGATACCTAATTGTAACAACACTTCTGAAAACAGTGAATTTATTGAAAATTCGAGTTTTTAACTCGTGTGGGTCCCTTTCAAAATCAATAATCATCATCTTAAGCAACGGAATTTAATTTCAAAAGATTACATCAGATAATACAACACGTCATTCTGAAACATCTGTTTGGTGTTACCTAACACAACAACCGACCTTAACAATAAATATTTACATCATACAGAAGTGTTCCATCCCAAACATATAAACTTCCAGCAACAGGCAAACCCCGCTCACCAGCCAACCTAATCTCTACCTGTAAAAAGGTCAACACGGTAACATTAGCTATACATCATAGCTAGTGAGTACTAACTTATCATAAGCATCAATAAAGCAAGTCATACAACACAGGAGTAAGCAATCAATGATATCCTATCACATTGCGGTGTGCTGACAAGATCAGTAAGAATCATGTCTTGCAGGATAGCTAGTGCCACTCAACGATCCAAACCAAGGAATCATACACAACCAACCGCGCTGGTAGGAAAGCATCAAGCAATCCACCAAGCATCGTTTCAAAGCCATTGGCTTCTCGGAAATCCAGCTACAATCGGCTATTTTCCCTCTAGTGTTACGAAACAGTGGTCCTGCAGAACCTACACCCGGTAGGCTCCCGAGTCTCCGTTGATCCCAATATGACCCAAAGGCTCTTTGGATCCCAGATACAACCAGCTAACCTCAACTTACTAGTGGGGTTCAGCTACGACCGGCTGACCTTGATCCACTAGCAGTCCGCAGACCATGCACATACACATATACATCCAGATCAATCATCTTCCATGAAATATCATTCGTTCATTCATTTATTCATTCAATCATCCATTCATTCATCGTGCATAACATCATCACTAACTAGGCGGCTCTAATCTGGATCCACTGGCATACATCTAATACATGCTCTACAAGTATTAATCATGGCATAGCCTATCAATAACATAATAAGACTTACACTTCCATTCTTAAGCATACCTGCAATAAAAGCTCAAACATACATCATATTATCGTACTTAATAAACAAATTAGTCCTTTAGCAATCAAGTCTCCCTCTACTAAGACTTATGAAAGCCGGTACTCACCTGAGTAGCTTATAACAACATATTACTTTACTCCGATTTAGTTAACTAGACAAGTTCACCTAGAAACACCGTCATTCACGTTAAGCATTTTCACATATGAGGTTCTTTTACTAGAACACATACAAGAACCCACTAAGGTTCATAAACATCATAGAATAACCTCACATGAATTAGCATAGCATGTGCCTTTAAAATACTTAATTTCAAAATGGTCATTTCTGATTTTTCACGCGACGCGTCGTGTCCAAGCAATGGACGCGTCGCGTCGCGTCACGACCCAAAGGT
The DNA here is from genome assembly GCA_038502395.1 of Dittrichia graveolens. Taxonomy (NCBI): domain Eukaryota; kingdom Viridiplantae; phylum Streptophyta; class Magnoliopsida; order Asterales; family Asteraceae; genus Dittrichia; species Dittrichia graveolens. The sequence goes on from JARJIL010000003.1 coordinate 72,701,471, forward strand.
TGGATGGTGAAATTCAGACCACGCAAAAGTCGGATCAACAATTAATCCGAACGTCGGACCAAAAGTTGGTCCGAAAGTCGGACCAAATGGTTGGATCGATGAAAGTCGGATGGGCATTAAGGTCGGATGAACAAAAGTCGGATGAAGCATGAAAGTCGCACGAAAGTTCGGGAACACGTCGCATCCCCCAACCCGACGCGTAGCGTCGCGTGCAGACCCGCATATCATCTTCTTCTTGTTCATCAACTAGCCGACCTATTTTTCAACACTTAATATTTCCAAATTCTTAAACTTGTTCAAATCTATTCAAAAACACTTTTAAACATCATATAACACCCATACAACCATCAAGAACTCATAAACTCCAATTAAAACCATCAAACCAACAAAACCGACTTTCAAAGTAAGCTCTATTTGTTCAACCATGGTGTAACACCAGAAATTTGAATTTCGTGATTTAATAAATAACCAGTATTATAGTTTTAGTGGATTGCCTAATTTAGATTATGAGGTGTTTAGAAACTTGAGGGGTTAAAGTTGTCAAAATGAAACAACAGAAGTTGAGGGACCAATTGTGCAATTTGACCAAAAATGTTTATATATATAGCTAGATTTGACTCTTTGAGAGTCAAAACTTTTTTTTTTCACTAGCAACTTTCGTAAGTTAGTTCCAGCCAAAGATTTCTCTGAAATTTTGAGTCAAGAACAGTAGGAGCAAAGTGTAAGAGCTGGATCTTGCATACAGACAAGCTTGAGGTAAGATCTAAAACCATTTTCATGAAGTTTTATGTGTTTTGTTACATGATTCAATGGTGAATCATGTTAGTGTTGGGTTTTCGTGGTCTAAAATCGCAGCGGAATCAAAACGGGTAGAAAAACTTTTCCAAAACTGACCACGAACACACCCACCAAATGGACCAAAACTCTAGACATGACTAAGCACCAAAATAAAACATACAAAGAGATAGAGATATACCCTCGATGCTATCTTCTTGGTACGTGCAGTTTTGGAGTTTGGAAGTCTTGTGCACTAACGTGTACACCTCTACCGAAGTCCACACCAAGCTACTATCGCCTCCCACTTCCTAGAGTGTTAGATAAGCCTATCTAAACACCACCAAGATGTCTATCACAAGAGAACCAAAGCCTTGGAACCTTTTTGTGCTTGAGAGAATTATGTATATGCAAAAATATGTATTCTAGAAAACCAATTCATGGAACATGACCACATTAGCATCATGGCACTTACATAGACCTCATAATCAGTTCAAATTTCGTGCTCACTAATGTCATTTTCAGTTTCTAGAATAATGACAATTAACACCACACTTAACTAGCTGTCAAAGCCTAGTTAAGAGGTTGTTACCGCATGAGGCACGGTTGTGCCTCATAAGGTACGGGAGTGCCAGCCCAAGAGGCGACGCCCAAGTCACGCCTGACTTGGGCTCGTGCCTGTCCACTGGGCACAGGGTACAGGCGTGCCCCCTAGAGGCACGGGCGTACCTAGCCACAGGTCATGCCCAAGTCATGCCCGACTTGGGCGCGTGCCTGCCCGTAGGGCACGGCCGTACCTCATAGAGGCACAGGCGTGCCTTGGCCCACCAGAACCAGTTTCTGGTTTTCTCTCTCATTAGACCATCAGTGATGCCGGAATCAATACTTGGTGTGTGACCCAATAGGCCCTTGCTTCATCAGCCATGATACCAACTCGTGTGTGTGTCAGTGGGCATAATCCAACAGGCTCCCACTCGCACATGACAAACTAACGAAAGGAGTCACCGACATAGAGTGGCCTCTAGCAAGGCATCTATGCCCCCAAGTCAGCACAAGGTTTGTCTTCCCAAAACAAATACCTAACCAAAAGGAAAGGTCCTATAGATAAGTGATTATATACCCCTTCGTTCACGATATCCGTTGTGAATGCAGGTCATGGAACATGATCAACCCCAAATCATTCACGATTATGTTTCTCGATATAGACTAACTATGACTAACAAAACAAGTTGCATAATTGATCCACCATCAATTCAACTTGAGCACGGCAGAACTAGTTTCTGGTTTTCTCTCTCATTAGACCATCAGTGATGCCGGAATCAATACTTGGCGTGTGACCCAATAGGCCCTTGCTTCATTAGCCATGATACCAACTCGTGTGTGTATCAGTGGGCATAATCCAACAGACTCCCACTCGCACATGACAAACTCACGAAAGGCGTCACCGACATAGAGCGGCCTCTAGCAAGGCATCTATGCCCCCAAGTCAGCACAGGGTTTGTCTTCCCAAAACAAATACCTAACCAAAAGGAAAGGTCCTATAGATAAGTGATTATATACCCCTTCGTTCACGATATCCGTTGTGAATGCAGGTCATGGAACATGATCAACCCCAAATCATTCACGATTATGTTTCTCGATATAGACTAACTATGACTAACAAAACAAGTTGCATAATTGATCCACCATCAATTCAACTTGAGCACGGCCATGCATTTTGATTTGTCATCAGCTTAGTCAACAAGGGGCCCAAGGATATCTCTCAAAAGAGGAACGAATACCTTTGACTACACCGCCCTATCATAATAACAAGTTCTTGCCTGAAAACTTCCCTTATAACAGCCACTTACAAACTGCATTAGAAAGCAATCTAAACAAGTCCAAGTTAATAATCAAGCAACACGTGCATCTCCAGTAGAACGATAAATAATATTATCATCCTGATTTACTCGTGATAATATCCATGAAGAAAAATCAGGTACAGGCCCTCCAATTACGTAATCATCATTAACTACATGCTAGTGTTGCGTAAACAAGTATTCAATCCAAGATGAAAACCTTACCAACCACTTGCCTCGATCTTAATTCACTTCTTCCTTCCAATGAAGAACGACCGATCGTGGAGTATTTAAAATAAACAAGTTTATTCATGGAAGTATTAAACATGCAAAGATAGAACACAACAATGTTTCATAAAGTAATCGCACCATGCGTATATTAAATCCCCATTTAATAGTCATTACAATAACAAATACATTATTGCTTTAATGTTCTCAATAACAAATACAACTAAAATAATTAAACCAAGTCATTAGCAAATCTAATCCCAATAGACTTAGCATGTGAATCATGCTTAGCTTGCGACAAAGGTTTGGTGAGTGGATCTGCCAAGTTCCCCTCAGTCGGTACTCTACTAACCACAATGTCACCATTCTCGATGATATCACGAATAAAATGATACTTTCGAGCAATGTGTCTCATACGTCGATGCGCTCTTGGTTCCTTAGCTAGAGCTACTGCACCCTCATTGTCATAGAAGATCTCAATAGGGTTAGCGATGCTAGGAACAACTCCAAGGTCTTGAATGAATTTCTTCATCTAGACGGCTTCCTTAGCAGCCTCGCTTGCAGCAATATACTCTGACTCCGTGGTTGAATCGGCCACGGTATCTTGCTTGGAACTTCTCCAACTTATTGCTCCACCATTTAACAAGAATACAAATCCCGATTGAGACCGGCAATCATCCTTGTCCGTTTGGAAGCTAGCATCAGAATATCCAGTAACTCTGAGCTCCTCCGATCCACCGAATACTAAAACCATTTCCTTAGTTCTCCAAAGATATTTAAGGATGTTTTTAACCGCAACCCAATGACTTTGACCAGGGTTAGCCAGATATCGGCTCGTCATGCTCAAGGCATACGACACATCAGGCCGAGTACATAGCATAGCATACATGATCGATCCCACTACCGAAGCATACGGGACTCGACTCTTTTCATCTAGTTCCTTTTGAGAACTAGGACATTGAGACTTGCTCAACGCCATACCATGCAACATGGGCAAATTCCCTTTCTTGGAATCTTGCATCTTGAACCTCTTCAAGACTTTATCTATGTACGTACTCTGGCTCAAACCAATGAGTCTCTTAGATCTATCTCTATTGATCTTTATCCCCAAAATATATGTTGCTTCTCCCATGTCTTTCATAGAGAAGCAACTCCCAAGCCAGGTTTTTACTTCCTGCAAGGTAGTCACGTCACTTCCTATGAGTAGTATGTCATCTACATACAAGACTAGAAAAACTACAACACTCCCACTAGCCCTGACATACACACAAGGTTCATCCTTGCTTTTAGAAAAGCCAAACTCTTTGACCTTTTCATCAAAGCAAATGTTCCAACTCCAAGATGCTTGCTTAAGTCCATAAATGGACCTCTTAAGCTTGCAGACTTTATTAGGATATTTGTGGTTTACGTAACCATCAGGTTGTGCCATGTAAACCTCCTCTGCCAACTTCCCATTAAGGAAGGCAGTCTTGACATCCATCTGCCATATTTCGTAATCGTAATATGCAAGGATAGCCATTAGTATCCTAATAGACTTCAACATAGCCACCGGAGAAAAGGTTTCATCATAGTCTACACCATGAGTTTGAGTGAAACCCTTTGCTACCAGTCAGGCTTTGAAGGTGTCTACTTTTCCATCCATGTTAGTCTTCTTCCTGAAGACCCATTTTCACCCTACAGGCTTGTGGCCGGGTACCGGATCAACCAAGTCCCAGACTTGATTATCCGCCATGGATTGCATCTCACTGTCCATTGCCTCCTTCCACCTAGCAGACTCATGGCCCGCTACGGCTTCCCGGTAGTTGGTCGGTTCACTATAATCCACCAATAGTTCGTCACCCTCAGATATGAGAAACCCATATCTTTCCGGCTCATTACGAACTCTACCAGATCTACGGAGCTCTAATGATTGTGTATCAGGCACCTCATCCACCGTTGGTTGAGGTTCCACTTCTTCTGGTGTGCCGACCTCAGAAGCGGTACTAGTGCCAACATCAGGTTGATCATTGGTGTCATCTAGAATTTCTTCTAGATCGACTTGCCTCCCACTGCCTTCTGCAGATATCAGCTCCCTTTCAACGAAGACCGCCCTTCGAGCAACAAACACCTTGTTCTCCGAAGGTTTGTAAAACAATTATCCCATAGAACCAGCTGGGTAGCTAATGAAAATACACTTCTCGGCTCTGGGTTCAAGTTTGTCTTGAGCTTCACGTCTCACGTAAGCCTCACAACCCCAGACCTTGAGATAGGCTAGCGAAGGAACCCTTCCATGCCAAATCTCGAACGGTGTACTTGCAACCTTCTTTGTTGGTACAAGGTTTAAGGTCCTAGCAGCGGTTTCCAAAGCATAACCCCAAAAACTTGCGGGTAGCTTTGTACGACTCATCATGGGCCGAACCATATCCAATAAACTTCAGTTCCTCCTCTCAGCGACCCCATTTAATTGTGGTGTCCTGGGTGGAGTAAGTTGTGAAATAATTCCACAACCCCTAAGATGATCAAGAAACTCGGTACTAAGATACTCACCACCCCTATCGGAACTGAGAATCTTAATCCGTTTGCCCAATTGATTCTGCACTTCGTTTTGGTATGTCTTAAACACCTCAAAGGTTTCAGACTTGTAGTTAATTAAATAAACATAACCATACCTACTGAAATCATCAGTAAAAGTAACGAAGTACTTACAGTTGTTTCTTGTAGCAGACCTGAACGGACCACACACATCCGTGTGAACAATGTCCAACAAGTCTTTGCCCCTTTTCACTAACGCCGGTGAAGGTCGCTTTAGTCATTTTTCCTAATAAACAAGAATCGCATACTTCGCTTAACCCGTGGTTAAACGATTCCAAAATCCCATCCACTTGGAGTTTGGTGATACGTTTCTTGCTTATATGGCCAAGACGACTATGCCACAAAGACAACTTGTCCAATACACCTTTGGACTTAGAATCAATGTTCATGATTGATTTATTACCATCCAAACACACACTTGTTTCATAAATCCCACGACATTGATAAGCTTTAAAGTAATGAACATCATTTCTCAAACAAGTGATAATTCCATTATTAAAACCAAAATCATACCCATCGTCATACAAAGCGTGAAAGGAAATAATGTTTCGTGCCACGCAGGGCGAAAAACATACATTTAATAAGGTAATAGCAAGTCCTAAAGGAAAGGCAAGATCAACACTCCCTATCCGCTCCACGGGAACCACATCCTTGTTTCCCATGATTAGGTCAAGCTCTCCAGCACCCAGCGCCCTACTTCTTTTTAGCACCTGCACATTATTACAAATATGAGTGCCACAGCCGGTATCAAGTACCCAGCCGTTAGAAGTAGCGGTATTGTGGAGTTCAATCATAAACGTACCTGAGTTACCCGCTCCCTTCGGTTTTACCCGCTTGAGCTTCTCAAGGTACTTTGGGCAAAAACGCCGCCAATGCCCCTTTTCCTTGCAGTGGAAGCACTCGGCTTCCGCAAGGTCCTCGGCCGGTGGAACCATCACGGCTTTCCCCTTTCCCTTCGGGCCGGACTCAGGTTAGGTCTTGCAACCTTCCCCTTACCCTTTCCCTTAGAGGGGGGAGCGCCTTTTCTTTTGGTTCCGCCTCCCTAGATGGCTAGGACGGGTTTGGACGAGGAGGGCTTCTTGGACATGTCGGACTCGACGGACTTTAACATTCTGTGAAGTTCCATTAGGGACTTGTCCATGCCATGGACATGATAGTTCCATACAAATTGTGAAAAGGAACTAGGAAGAGAACGGAGGATCACATCCACCGCCGACTCCCTCCCTAACGGGAATCCCAACCTCTCCAAGCGATCAACCAATGCTTTCATCTTAAGCACGTGAACGCTCACATTTCCGCCCTCCTGCATATGGCAATCGAAAAGGGACTTTAGGCACTCGAAGCGCTCTAGCTTAGCCTTCTGTTGGAACATTTCCTTTAGCTGGTTAAGCATGTCATATGCTCCTAAATGTTCCATTTGCTTTTGAAGCTCAGGAATCATTGACGAGAGCATAATGCAAGCCACTTCGTTCGTTTCCTTGACACGCTTGTCATACGCGTCTTGGACCGCCCTAGTCGCATTAGCTGCAGGTGCCTCCGGCAAAGGCTCCTCGATGGCCCACATCTTTTGTTCATACCTAAGGGCTATCCTTAGTTGCATGAACCAATCCATGAAGTTTTGGCCATCGAGTTTGGCCTTTTCGAGGAACAACTTTAGGAAAATAAAGTTCGATGAAGATGTACAAGCGTTGTTGGATGCCATCTACAAAATTTAGAGTACCAATTTTAGTTGTGAATCCTTGTAGAAATAATCACCCAATAGTTATAAAACTTAATTATCTGAACAAGGCTAAGAACCATATTTCACTCTATCTCATGACGGGTTTACCGCGGATCATGAAATAAGTTATTTAAGCCGGTAGACAAATTACCAATTGCAACCATTGCAACTCTTAGATCCTTGTGGGATCCTTTCGACATCAAATGTCTAAGGCATGTTTGATCCTTTTATTATTTCTTAAATGACTCGGCTAGAGATCAACATCATTTAAGCAACATAAAAGAATTTGTAAGTCGCCCGTCAAGACACACGTTAGTACCCTAGCCCAATCATTGGTTCGTGCTTAAGCTCGACTACCAATATTGCGGGTTGCCACACTCACCTACCACACAACTCCACAAGGCATGACTCGTGCTAATGCTCGACAATCATCCAAGTTTCGTTAGATTTTGGTGGTGTCGTCTTACGGGTGGCGCGTGACTTACTTTTCGAAAAACGGGTTTTTGTTTTTCCGGTTAAAAATTACATTTTAACAATTTTGACGAAGTAGCAATTTAAGTGACAAAAACTCCTTTTTATTCACCGTTTAATATAAACACTTTTATATTAATATTTGCCAATTATTATGCGCGTAGAAATATAAACTCATTTATAAATCTCCTTTTGTTTTATATATTTTCAAAAAATTCTCTAGCATGCAAATCCTAAAGAATTCAAATATAAAAACAATCACGCATAAATATAAATAAAGACCCGGTAACATGCCCAACCCCTAAGTGTTTTCCCCGTGAGCCAAAACGGGGAAAACATAGTCAATCTAGGGACAACACTAAAGGATGCTCCGTCACGATCTCCACACCGGCGAATCTCCCGGATTTGGTTCGTCAAGACGCCAACACCGTGTCTCCCGGTCGGTTTGATGCAATATTACATATTTGAAACAATCTAAGTACCAGTACATAATAATAAGAAAACGACATGCAAGTCGCGATCCTAATAATCTATTACGAGTACAAAGATTTAAATAAACGACATGCAAGTCGCACCAAATATAAATATTACAACATTACGGCACGCAGGCCAAAACCAAAACCAAAACCAACCACAAACATCACAAAGTCTATGGGCATATCAAGTTACCGGGCTACCACTACAAACACAACCAAACGAAAGCAATGGTGTGCCACAAAACCATGTCCAACTAAGATAAATATATTTTGACCAAGATTGCAAAAACACTTAAGGCACAACAAGCAATCCTTGTACATATGCATTAACAATTTTAATACACCTTTAAAATTGCATATTCATATATACACCTAAAGATATATGTTTTTGTGAACTTCATGCCAAGTCACACAAAACATATAAAATTAGGAATCAAAATATAGTGGGGATCAACAGAATCAAGACTAGTCTAAAACCCGGATTTTAATATATTTAAAGATATTGTTTCAAAAACTAATTCTGACCAAAAAACCATTAGGCACGGGCGTACCCCAGAGGGTACGGGCGTGCCTTCCATTTTTTCAGTGTATAGTTTAAACAATTTTAAACACTTTACGAATTCTGCCGGCACGGCCCGTACCCCCACTGGTACGCCCGTGCCCCGGCCGCCGGCACGGCCCGTACCCCTAGAGGTACGACCGTGCCCCGTCACCGGAAAACCATTTTTGACAGAAAACTCAGAAAATTCGGTTTAACTCAAAAAGTGCAAAGCCATGTTAGAGATGGCTCTGATACCACTGTTGGGTTTTGGTGGTCTAAAATTGCAGCGGAAACAAAACGGGTAGACAAACTTTTCCAAAATTAACCACGAACACGCCCACCAAATGGACCAAAACTCTAGATATGACTAAGCAACAACATAAAACATACAAAGAGATAGAGATATACCCTCGATGCTATCTTCTTGGTACGTGCGGTTTTGGAGTTTGGAAGTCTTGTGCACTAACGTGTACACCTCTACCGAAGTACACACCAAGCTACTATCGCCTCCCACTTGCTAGAGTGTTAGATAAGCCTATCTAAACACCACCAAGATGTCTATCACAAGAGAACCAAAGCCTTGGAACCTTTTTGTGCTTGAGTGAATTATGTATATGCAAAAATATGTATTCTAGAAAACCAATTCATGGAACATGACCACATTAGCATTATGGCACTTATATAGACCTCATAATTAGTTCAAATTTCGTGCTTACTAATGTCATTTTCAGTTTCTAGAATAATGACAATTAACACCACACTTAACTAGCTTTCAAAGCCTAGTTAAGAGGCTGTTACTGCATGAGGCACGGTCGTGCCTCATAAGGTACGGGCGTGCCAGCCCAAGAGGCCACGCCCGACTTGGGCTCGTGCCTGTCCACTAGGCACAGGGTACGGGCGTACCTAGCCACATGCCACGCCCAAGTCATGCCCGACTTGGGCTCGTGCCTAAGGCACGGGCGTGCCTTGGCCCACCAGAACCAGTTTCTGGTTTTCTCTCTCATTAGACCATCTGTAAAGCCGGAATTGATACTTGGCGTGTGACCCAATAGGCCCTTGCTTCATCAGCCATGATACCAACTGGTGTGTGTGTGTCAGTGGGCATAATCCAACAGTTAGAAGTGATTTCTATTATTTAGGCTATGTTTATTTACTGTATGGGGTGTAGGAAAACACCCCTAGCATGTTTTTATTGAGTTAGGATCGGAAATGTGGTCAAAACAGCGGTAGAAAGGAAGAACAGTCGACTGGACCTGTAAGGTACATGGCCCGTGTAGAGTGGAAGGCGGTCACAGGGCCATGTTGGTATACATGGCCGTGTAAAGTTTATGGGACACGGCCCGTGTGGGGCTACACGGCCCGTGTAAGTGACGTGACAACACTGGTCATGTAGCCAGGTCAAGTCGTGTAGGCTGAAGGGGGACACAGCCCATGTAGAGATACACGGCCCGTGAAGGTGCCCTGTTCAGTTTGTTTTATGCTGAGTTTGAGTATGTGATTAAAACCATGATTATATGTATACATGTAGGAAATACTGTAACAAGTATTCTGAGTATATCTGGCATAACTCTGTGTGGTATTAATTGCTGAGGTGAGTTTTCTAAACTCTAATTCATATCTGTGATATGTGTGTTGCATTGCAATGTGTTATATTAATGATCAGAGGATCATGGTGTGCGACAGTAGAGCTGTACCATGCTGCTTCATGCAGTAGTTCTATGGATAGCGTTTTAGCCTTCTTGGCGGATGCTAAGATGGGGTAGTACTGTATCCATAAGAGCTGTTGATAGCATTTGTATATGTGTATGCGTATGCTTATATGATTTACAGTTTAGCTTTCTCACTAAGCTCTTGTAGCTTAGCAGATACTGCTTCTTGTTGTGTTGCAGGTTGTGTTAGCACCAAGGCAAGGCCCCGGTTTGACTGTTGATGGTTCGTTGCTTAAAACGTGATTTGGAACATAACGCTCCCATTTGTGTAACGGAAAGTACTTTTGATTTAAATGTGCGCATATTTCTTTTTATACAAACCCGAGGGTTTAAACGAAATGTTTTATTGGCTTCCGCTGACTATAAGCTTATTGGAAACTTTTTTGACATGTGGTTGTATTACCTTTTGTACGAACCAGAGGGTTCAAAAATACTTGGTTGGTTTCCATCAGCTTATCAAATTCTGTTTTTAGACAAATAGCTTTTATCTTAAATTTTGAAAATTGGGGCATTACAACTTGGTATCAGAGCCAAGGTTTAAGAGATCTGGAGGTATGTTATGCATCGTCTGGACTTAAACCATGGTTCTGTGGATTTAGTCAAAATAGAGGCTTGCAGCTTGGTGGGTATATTGTGTATTGCATTGAGAATATGCTAACTGTTTATGTTATTATGATTGGTATTGAAATACCTAAGAGGTTAAATATATTGATGCCGGATACGTGATGTCTTATATGATTTGATATCTAAGTAAATGTTATGCATCAAGTTAATACATAAGATTCGATAGAGATATTATCTTATGATTAATGTGGCCAGTGATGAATGCTTATAGGCAATGCATGAGACTAGACTTATAAATGAGGTGTTGGTTATACCTAATATGTTATACTGTAATTGACAATGTGATACATGGCCTAAGCCTGTGAATCGGGACTTCTTGTGGTAAAGTTAAGATCGAATGTATATAGTGTGTTCGGAGTAATATAAGGGCCCATCTTATTATTGACACACGATATATGTTAGAACTTGATGAAATCATGGGGAATCTTGTGAATCGGGTGAAGGTACTTGTAGGAGATAGTACACCTGTAATATATGAGTGCCTTAGTATGAACAGGGCTACTTCAGATCAGAGAATAGGTGTACGGATATGTTGATTGATTATGAACTGTTGATATAGAGGATAGTATGGTAAAGCTACCTTATGTTTAATTGCTTTATTTATACTTCCAGAATAGTGAATATGAAGAGAAACCAGAATGAGTTAGAAGGAAACCTGAGTAGTTTCTTGGTGTAAGAGTCATGTTTGACAAAATTTTGGTATGATGAATATAAGATATTTTTGAGTAAGTAATATTCAAAGAGATGGTCTTATTAGTAGGCCAGAGAGAACAGAACCAGGGTGACTGGTGAGAAAACCCTAATAAAAGTATAAACTTATCAAAGTAAGGCGGATATTGAATCACATATTGAGTTGATGTCAGAAAGACATGTTAATAAAAGTTGATAATATAAATGATGAAGATGGTATGATATTGTCACACCCCGCTAAAGTGGAAACACGAGGTGTCACAACACAAGATATCATCGCACAAGGTAAATAGACAATAACCAATATATTGACTTAACAAAAATAAGTAGTTCGGGTAAAAGATAAATAAAAGTTACATAATCGAATAAAAATTAAATGACATTGTCTTGTACGATGCGAAAATAAAATAGATATTGTTTTTATAAAACGTGACGATGAAGATGAAGATGCCACACATCATGTTTGTATGCATAAGGTACCTAACGACGATCACCTGAAAGCACGGGTAAAAGAAAGAAAACGGTCAACTACTAGAGTTGGTGAGTTCATAAGTTTTTAATATATGCACAAAATATCTTTTAAATGAGAAAAGTTTAAATAATTGATGGAAGTTTTTGGAATAAAATAAAAGTATGCATGAATGATAGAAGATGTATTATATTGCCCAATACGTTGCACATGGTAGTAATAGACTATGATGATTGTTACTTGAGCCATTATCCAACCTAGCCAACAACCAATTACCCATGATAAACCTAACGCCTATATTAAATGACGTTAGTAGTGGTAAAGTACATCTATAGTTCGTCAACCATAAATGGGAGACGTCGGAATCTCCAAATAGCGCTACTTACTAATACCATCGGCTCACTAGCGGAGTTAAGGAATAATGTCCAACAAAAGGGCCTTACAACGATCACCCAAGCACATCAAAGAATAACACCATAAGTGCTCAAAATAATATTTGAAATAAATAAGAAGATAGGCAATAAACTTTTCATGAAACATATACACATGCTTTCACCCCAAAATAATATGAAATACGGTAAAAAGGGGCTATGATACTCACTCGGTATGCAAAAGTGTTCACTCGTAAGGATTTCTTGTTCCTACCAAAGCTCCTTTCCTAATATAAGAGGTATGTAGCTCTATTAGACTTATTTTATTTATTATTTTGTATTATATATTTATTGTTTATTTATTAAATAGTTAAAGGTTGTCTCTATTTTTCCATAAATCATAAGTGTTCACTGAAAATTTCAGTTCTTTAACTTGAACTTTAAAAATTAAAAACTGTATTTTAGGAGTCATATTAAGGTTTTATATTTTAATATAATCTTAATACATGTTTCTAGAATGTCCAGTAAAAATATAGGAATTTATAATCCATGTTTAATATTTTTAATAATTAAAAGTGTATAAGATGTCCACTGATCAGTGTCTGGATGACATGTTGTTACTAAAACGTCTGTTTAGGGCTCATACGACCTCGTTTTTACATGATTCAAACTAGGAAATAACCATGACTCAAATATTAAACTTTTAAAAAAACTAGACGTATTTTGACCCAAGAATGAGTAAGTTATACGCGTTTAAAGTGTACCTTTTTAAATCTGTCAGATTTCCAGATTCAACATATGGGTCTTTTTAAATATGTTTGAAGGATCAAACGTTTATGAAAATTAGTGAATCCAGGTTTGAATGAAAGGTAACTCCTTAAACTAAGATTAGAAAAAAGAATCAACTGATTTTGATACCTAGAACTCCAGATATAACAAAACCAAGTGGGGAGTTCTAGCATCAGAATCTACCAGCTTTATTATTCTTTTTGCTTATGGGTCATAACTTTAATATAACATGTTTATATTCATGATTAATCATCTTGTATGAGTATAAGCTTTGATAATCCATGTGTTCTTACAACAATGGTAGGATGATACACATTTTATGTGTTCCTTACAACATTTGTTAAGATGAAACACATGCATGATCAAAGTCTTATTTTCTTGATTTTTAGTTGATTAAGTTTCATACAACAATGGTAGGATGATGCACATTTCATGTGCTCTTTACAACATTGGTAGGATGTTTATAATAACATGATTATATATATATATATATATATATATAAAGGAAATAAGATGAACAACAAAGAAAATAAATAAAAGAAAGAAGAAAGTAGAAAAGAAGAAAGTAGAAAAGAAGAAAGGTAGAAGAGTAGAGATGAGTGTTTTATGATCATCTTACCAACTCTTTTTCTTTGATTTGTCTTTGATCATCATAAGATGAACAAGGGTTTGATGTTCTTGGGAGATTTTGTTGGTGAAAGAAGAAGAGAGAAAAGAGAAGAGATGGAGTGTAAGAAAATGAGAGAGAGAGAGAGTAAGTTAGTTGAAGGTAGTGTGAAAAATTAATGAAAAGGGTTGGTATTTATAGAAAAAAAAAGAAGAAGAGAGTGAGGGGGGTGAGGTGGTGATGATGGTTGAGTGTGTAAGTAAAAAATAAATGATTGTTTTGTGTTAGGTTGATTTCTATTTTCTTTTTCTTTTTCTTTTTCTTTTTATTTATTATATACAATATATATATATAATTATATACATGTTTTTATATATAAATGTATATAATTTTATTTATTTATTTATTATTATTATTATATTTATTTATTATTTATTATTTTTTTATATAAATATAAATAAATAAATATATATATATATATATACATTTGCTTTTGGTGACGGTTGTCACAAATATACCTTAATAAGAGGGAAAAATGATACGAGGCTTGACTAAGCCCAGAATTGAGTATAAAAAAAATAGTACGGGATAATAAAAACTATGTGATGTTATAAAATATATTACTGTGAGAAAGTATTATATAAAGAGAACAAGAAATCATGGTTATGAGGAAAGTATACGGACGAATGAACAAAATGTGAATTGATAATAAATATTATACTACTTAATTGTAGTAATTGACTGATTATAAGAAAAGGTAATGATGAAGAAGAATAGTTAAACATATAATAACTGCGATAATCAAAACTATATTTAATACTAGCAGAAAGTGGAAAGAGGTATGTGTTGGTATAATCTACAATATTATTCAAAGGCGGTAAATGAGTAGAGTGTTTGTGAAACAAAGACAAGTTTAATGATGCGAGATGTGATTGATATTATGATTAACCAATAATTGTTTTGTTACAATGTAATGGATCCTAATGCGAATCCTAGAACAGAAAATGAAGTAAGAAATGAAGAAAACCCTGGCATGTTATCATAGGAGAGGTTGAAGATTATATTTCCCTTTATGGGGAAAGGCGTGGAGCCATAACTACCAAACACCTTAGGGGTGTCGTCGCGGATGAGTTTGAAAAATGTATTAAGACAGTTATGCCATCTATTATGACAGAAATGAAGAATGAGATAAGAAGTGTAGTTCGAGAAGAATTTCATATGCTGAAGGATGAAATGATTAACGAGATAAAAGAGGATTAAATAGAGGTTAAAGATGAGGGATCCCGCAGAAGAACAGGATGCGAAACTTGTGGTAAGAACCATACGGGTCAGTGTAAACATAAAACTAAAGGTTGTTATACGTGTGGAGAAGTAGGACATTGTAACACCGGCTTTGCATATACCAGAATTAGCAAAAATTTGTGTTTTTAAAAAACGTGAACTCAATCACGATTAAATAATATTGAGTTAAGCAGCGGAAAGCTAACCAAAAGGTTTACATAAAATATTCACATTCAATTGTTTTATCAAGTGTCGGTATTACTCTAACATACAACCGACCACAATATCATTTCATTACAAAAAGTGTTCCATCCAAATGAATATCTAGCAGAAGGCAACCCCGCTCACCACGCAACCTATTCTTTATATGCAAAAAGGGGTCAACGTGGCACCTTAGCTATACACATAGCTAGTGAGTACAAACTTAGCATAAGCATCAATAAAGCAAGTCATGCATCACAGGAATAAGAATACAATGCTACCCTATCACATTGCGGTGCGCTGACAAGATCAGTATAAGTCATTTCTTGCAGGATAGCTAGTCCCGCTCAATAACAATACACCGGGGGATCAGACACGACCATCCGCGCTGGTAAGGGAGCATAAAGCAGTCCACCAAGCATCGTTTACGGAACCATAGGCTCCTTAGGCAACTCAGCTACAACCGGCTAATTTCCCCTCATGATATAAGGCACGGCGGTTCTTCAGAACCTACGATCCGGAATGTTACCTTGAACCACCGTTAAGTCCCGAATCACCTGATCAAGGATCCCTGGAACCCAACTACAGAGTTGACCTTATCCATGCTTGAAGATGTCCGCGAACTTTTCACATACACATAACTGATCCAATCTGGATCATTCACTTAGCATGCATATTCATTTAATTCATTAAGCATGCATATTCATTCATTTCATCATTACGGATCCATTCTGGATCCCTAGCATACATCTTGTTAAGCTTTCAGACAATTGATCCATTCAGGATCAGTATCATACATATCATTCATTTTTAACTAGGCAGTTCCAATTCTTGATCCCGCTGGCATACACTTAACTTACATTTAACAAGTACACGGCATTGTACATAAAGTAGCATGGCAATACTTATTCATTTACTTTTAATCATACATGCATTTTAAACATCTTTGAATTACAATTAGTACATTCAGCAAGTAAGTCTTCCTCTACTGAGGCTTATGGAAGTCGGTACTGTTGGTCCCAAAGAGGGTAAACAAGCAACCGATATAGTGTAGAAGGGGGGGTTGAATACACTTTAAAACAATCAATCTAAACTAATCAAATGTATATTCAATGATCAAACAGAATGATTACAATTATTACTTTCTAATCAAATCAACAGGATGATTTGATGTTTACACTGATTATAAACTCAACTCTCTCTAAACACTCTTGTATCACAAACTAATTGATGATCGAACTTCTTGTTAAAATTGATTAACAAGAACTCTTGAAAACTCTCTCAAACTTTGAATTCACAAAGTTATCGCAACACACGCGTATCAAGTATGACGAACACACGTACATTTTGCAACTTATACAGTCGTACTCTATTAGGTACTCTGTGTTATATATATATTGAAAACCCATAAGAAGGTTTCTATTCATACTTGATATATCTACGAACAAATCGCAGTTTAAAGATAGAACTTATCTTTTCTTTAAAACAGTAACAAACTCCTTAATTAGAACATATTTAATTAATTCCATTTGAGATCTCTATCCAACTAATAGATAGTTTAAATTAGGTTCAGATATCCTAATTTAAATGTCGTAGATATGGAGAGTTTATAACAGAATTTAGAACTTACTTAAATTCTTGAACTGATTTCTGACGCTGAGCTGACTCACTCAGTCTTGACATTATCAAGATGAGTTCTTGAGTTCTTGATTATTCAAATCTTCAAGTCTTCATTCCAGAAACCTATCTCAGCTTAGAAGTCACTGAGCTATCCAGTACTTACATAGAAAACTCTATATTTGTTTATATGCTGACTACTCAGCCTAAGCAGACTAGTCAGCCTATAACAGATTAATATAATTCCTAACATTTAACCTATCATCTATACATAGCTATGGTTTGTCTCATCAAATTTAGCTATTCTAAACATGGAACTAACAATCTCCCCATATTTGATGATGACAAAATATTGAATCAAAGTAAGTGTAGGTTAACATAATTATGTGGAACTCTGGAACTGACCAAAGTTGGTTCTTGAAATAAGTATTAAACTGATCTATACCTATTAATTATTTCTTGAACTTACAAGATTTTAGGTTACAAATATATTCTAAGACTTGTATTCTAAGCATTTAAACATATCAATACTTAGATACTGAACATATCAGTTTATACTTGAACATATCAATAATCAGCTTAAACTTACAAAGCTGTTTATTTGAACACATCAAACAGTTGAACATATCAAACTTAACTTTTCATTAATGAACATATCATTTACCTTTTAGCTTGATCATTTTGATCAACTTATGCACACTTAGTGCTTACAAAATTATAGAACTAATCAATTTAATCTATTGGATCTCCAGCTTATAACCACATATCATAACACTTAGCTCCCAGATGGCTGTTTCTTTGATAGCACTGATAAGAGTTTCTTCACCATCTTGATATTATTTTATTTCATCTCTTCTTGATCTAATGGCTCTGTTTATTTGATATCTGAATGGTGAATTCTGAATTAAGTCATCACATAAAATTCTCAAATACAGAATTTGCTCTAAGCTAGCCAAGTGCATACCGGCTTCCTCTAAGAAACATTGATTTCCTTCAATGTCTAAGTACATAAAGCCTGATAGCGGTTGATCAATATATATATTCTCCTTGAATTCAACACCCTTAGGAACTTGTAAGCTGATATCTCTGTTCTTCCTTTGCCTAGCTGCTCTTTCTCTTGCAGCTTTGTTACGATTTAAGAATACATTAAATTCAGCTGTTGGAATTTCTCTAAGCTGATCAATCCTAAGAAAAATTCTTTTAAGCTCTTGAATGACCTCTTGTTTAATCTGGCTTTGTTTCATTCTTTTAACATTCAAGGCCACTGTCCTCCATTCAGAGAATCCCAGCTTATATAATCTTCTCATATCTAGCCGCACTTCAGCTTTGTTTTTCAACACAAAGTTGATTATCACCAGCTCCCCTTTTTTGCTTAACGTTAAACTTTCAATTTCATGACCAAGATATTTTCTTTTGTAACAGTATCTTAGATCATCATCAGTATATGGAATTGGCTCAGGTCTTGGTCCAGAGTAACCAGCTTCAGCTTTAGCTCAGGCAGCTTCAGCTTTAGCCTTTTCTGTTTCCAACTCAGCTTGTCGTTGCTGCTCTTTCATTTGCTCCACTGTCATGCCCAGTTCTTTAGCCATTTCTTGTAATATTTTCTCAGCAAGCATGTCACTGGCTTTCTATGCTGCATCAGCTTCATCACTCGAGTCAAATTCATATGCAACTAGTTGAGACTTACCTTGTTGCTCTAGCTCAGGTTCAGCAATTATTACTTTTCTCCTCTTGGCTAGAGACACAGTACTTGATCTTCTTTTTCTTTTTACTGTCTCTATAGCCTTCCCTTTTCCTTTATCCATTTGTGAAGCTGGAACAAATTCAGCTTCAACAACTTTTGACAATTCAACTTGAGGGAAACTTGTAGGCACAATCTGAAGTGTTTCTTTATGTGAAGTTTTTGGTTGAGCTGATTGGACCATTGGGGCTATGAGTATTTGGACTACTGGATCTTGTTGCTTTTGTTGAGAGGGATGATCTGCAGTACTCATAAACTGATCATGAGTTTCTTCTTCAATATGTATTTCCTCAGTATGCTCCCCCTCAACTATATCATCATCTTTCTTTGATACTTCCTCCCCCTTTTTGTCATTATCAATAGGGGAGGGTCTTGATCTAAGCACGATATTTTCCAAGTTGGCCACAGAGTTTGACAGATCATTCAGCTTGCGCATCAACTTGGCTTTGTCACTTTTTCGCTTCTTGTGCAGGAGCTCAAACTGAGTTTATAGGTACTCCATAATGGCTTGGGTATCATTTTCCATTAGCTTGGGCTCCTCTTGTCGTTGCTTAACCTCAAAGTCCTCATGTCTAGTGGAGGAATGGATTTCCACTGTAGGAGTGGCTGTTGAATGTTCCTCAATAGGTGAGACTATGGGCCATATTGGTGACCCTGTAAACCTTCCTGGTGTATAAAAGGTTCATTGACAGGTCGTGCTTGAGTGTGTAAGAATGGTAGAGAAGAATGACCAATGTCGTGAACTATGATAGTGGGGTAGGCTGGGCTTAGTGGTGAGGAGGGGGTAGTTGACCCTGGGGAGAGTTCATGTGTTCAATGTGACCTTCATGGGTCTGTGAAGGCATAGAAATAGGTGCTCCCATGGCTAGGATAGGTATGGACATAGTAGACACCATACCCGGCTTAGGCTGACTGGATACTATAAGCCTTGAGGTTGGCACCTTAAGAGAAGGTGTCTCCCCCTCAGCTCTTGCCGGTGGAGGTGTCATTGTGACATTAGCTCCAAGGTCCTTTTGAGGTAAAGGACCACCCTTGGCAGATTTTCGTGTATAGGTGTAGGATTTATCCTTGGTAGCAGTGGGCTAACCAAGGTTTGTTATGGAGCGGAGAATATATGGAGATGTATGTGGTGGTGGAGAGGGGTTAGACTAAGATGGGCTTGACTCAGTCTTATCTCCCTGTATAAGAGATGGAGAAATAAGAGAGAAGGAAGGAGAAGAAGGAAGAGAAGTTATACCTGCGCCAATCAGTGGGGACTCTGAGCTAGGGAACATACTCTCTTGCTCAGAGCTTGAGGTGGAGGAAATCCTTCGAAGCACAACTTTGGAGGACTCAGCCTTAGAATTATTGATGCCCTCACCTTCCTCCTCATCATTTGCACTTTCCTCAGCTTCACTTGACTCTGAAGTCGGAAGTTGTGCATACACCCTCATCTGAGCACTCATGGTGGGGTGCTTAGGGAAAATATCATGAGCAAACATCCTTGAGCTGAGAATAGGAGTAGGAGTTGACTCATATCGGTCAGCATATCTTCTACCCAACCTGTCATCTATCACCATTGATAAGAACCTTACAAAGGGCACGATGGTATCCCTCATATTCTTAGTCACCAACGACTTGAGTGCCTCAAAGATTAAATCAGCGTAGTCCAATCTTCGATCATAGAAGATGTTATATAGCAGTTGCATTTCAAACTCATTAACATTATACAGGCCACCTACCTTGTATCCAAGTGAACGGACCACCGTGCACACCATGAATCCCCATGCTATCTGGAAAACGGATTTCTTTATCACCCCCACGACTTGAGGATGACCCATTAAAGTTAATACACTTCTTGAGGTTTCCCTAGAAACCGTGGCTTCGTATTGATTGTGAACAGGGAGATGAAGAATTCGTCTGAGACAGTTTGCATCTATGTCAATCGCCACTTGTCCACTTAGGACTGTACCTCTTATTACTTGTTGATTTGCATCTAGTTTGCACATGTACGAATACTCGGTGAGGAGTTGAGGGATGAGAATAGAAGGGCCACGAAGAAAAGCATGTGCTAGGGGTCCCTTTCGAATGTATGAGACCCAGTCCTCATAGCCCCTGCCAATCTTGGACTTTGGTATGTAGATACAGGCTACGACATTGTTTTGCTTGTAAATAAGGAGTGCATTGTTCTTGAAAGAACCACCTCGGACCATTTGATTAGACAAATTAAGAGTGTAACCCTCCATTGAATTCAAACTTATCATATCAGATTGCACGTAGCAGTAGTAAGGTTTAGCACTTAGCGATTGATTCTGCACAGAGCAAGGTTAGGGTTTTAGAGAATAGAGAAGGAGGTATAACCTTTGGAAGAGTAAACGAAATATGATGAGGAGTCTCTCTTATTTATACCTTTTCGATGTGAGAGAAAAGTTACCGTTGTCGGACGGTAATAAATATGACCGTTACAGTAACAACCGGCTACGCAGTTTGTTATAACGGCTATATTTAATGTAACTTACTTAGACTTACACTGTTACATTGATCCGAATTCTTTCAAGATGAAATAAATTATCACCAAGATTCTTTTAAATAACTAATTTGAAGACGACTTACGCTTATTTTAAACAGGACACACCTGACATATTTGATACTATAAGGTTGGACTGACCATTTGTTAGGACTAACCTAGACCTATGGAACTGACCACACATTAGGACTGATTACTCAGCTCAGATTTGTCACTCAGCTCAGATTGAGCACTTAGCTCAGATTGACACTTAGTCGACGTTAGCACTTAGCATATATTTAACAGAGATAAAGAATGGAACATACCAAATTAAGGGTTGAGCATGCTAAGTTTGCTAAGTAGAGTTGTAAATCTTGTGCCTTTAATTGGTTTAGTAAAGATATCTGCAAGTTGATCTTCAGTCTCAATGAAGACTAACTCTATCTTTCCCTTTTGTACAATGTCTCTGATGAAGTGATGTCTTATCTCAATGTGCTTGGTTCTTGAGTGAAACACTGGGTTATGTCTGATGGCAATAGCACTTTGATTGTCACAGAATATGGGAGTCTTTGAATAATGCAAGTCAAAGTCCTTAAGTTGATGTTGCATCCACAGTATTTGAGCACAACAGCTCCCTGCAGCCACATACTCAGCTTCAGCTATGGAAATTGCCACTGAGTTTTGTTTTTTGCTTGTCCAGCTAACTAATTTTTTACCCAATAACTGACATCCTCCAGTGGTACTCTTTCTATCTAGGCCACAACCTGCGAAGTCTAAATCTGAGTACCCTATCAGCTCAAATCCTGATCCTTTGGGATACCACAAACCTAAATTTGGTGTTTCCTTCAGATATTTGAGAATTCTTTTAACAGCTAACAAGTGTGATTCCTTTGGATCAGCTTGATATCGGCACAAACACATGTAGCAAACATTATATCAAGTCTGCTTGCTGTCTAGTAGAGTAATGAACCTATCATTCCTCTATATGTAGTCTAACATACAGATTTTCCATCAATGTCCTTGTGCAACTTGACATTGTGTAATATTGGAGACTTTGCATGATGGCTTGAGTCTAATCCATATTTCTTAATCAGATCAAAAACATACTTGCTCTGATTAATAAATATACCATCTTCTTTCTGGTTGATTTGAAGTCCCAAAAAGTAAGTCATCTCACCCATCATGCTCATTCTATATCGATTAGACATTATCTTACAAAACCAATCACATAGACCTTGGTTTGTTGAACCAAAGATAATGTCATCCACATACATTTGAACCAGAATGACATGTCCTCTACTCTTTCTTATAAATATAGTTTTGTCAATACTTCCTCTAATAAAATCATTTGAAAGCAGATAGGTGGACAGTGTATCATACCATGCTCTTGGAGCTTGCTTGAGTCCATACAGAGCATTGTCTAACTTATAGACATAATCTGGATGTGTAGGATCAACAAAACCAAGGGTTTGTTTCACATAGACTTCCTCCTGTAGTGATCCATTTAGAAAAGCACTTTTAACATCCATTTGATACACTTTAAATTTTTTGAAGGCAACATAGGCTAGAAACAGTCTTATAGCTTCAATCCTTGCAACAGGGGCAAAGGTCTCATCATAGTCAATACCTTCTTCTTGTCGATACCCATGAGCTACTAGCCTTGTCTTATTTCTGATCACTACTCCATCCTTGTCCATTTTGTTTCTATAGACCCACTTAGTGCCTATAATTGTTTTTCCTTTGGGAGCAGGGACAAGGTTTCAGACCTTATTTCTTTGAAATTCTGACAGCTCCTCTTGCATAGCTTCAATCCAATCTTCATCTTTTAGAGCCTCTTCAGTCTTCTTTGGTTCCATTTGAGATAGAAAACTAGAGTAAGCAACATAGTTTGCATTTGACTTAGAACTAGTTAACACACCATATAGTGTAGAAACTTGACAGCGGATCTTGATCTTCAGTTAATGAAGAAACTTGCTCTGATACCAGTTGTTGGTCCCAAAGAGGGTAAACAAGCAACCGATATAGTATAGAAGGGGGGTTGAATACACTTTAAAACAATCAATCTAAATTAATCAAATGTATATTCAATGATCAAACAGAATGATTACAATTATTACTTTCTAATCAAATCAACAGGATGATTTGATGTTTACACTGATTATAAACTCAAATCTCTCTAAACACTCTTGTATCACAAACTAATTGATGATTGAACTTCTTGTTAAAACTAATTAACAAGAACTCTTGAAAACTCTCTCAAACTTTGAATTCACAAAGTTATCGCAACACACGCGTATCAAGTATGACGAACACACGTACGTTTTGCAACTTATGCAGTCGTACTCTATTCGGTACTCTGTGTTATATATATATTGAAAACCCATAAGAAGGTTTATATTCATACTTGATATATCTACGAACAAATCGCAGTTTAAAGATAGAACTTATCTTTTCTTTAAAACCGTAACAAACTCCTTAATTAGAACATCTCTAATTATTTCCGTTGGAGATCTCTATCCAACTAATAGATATTTTAAATTAGGTTCAGATATCCTAATTTAAATGTCGTAGATATGGAGAGTTTTAACAAAATTTAGAACTTACTTAAATTCTTGAACTGACTTCTGACGCTGAGCTGACTCACTCAGTCTTAACGTTATCAAGCTGAGTTCTTGACTTCTTGATTCTTCAAATCTTTAAGTCTTCATTCTAGAAACCTATCTCAGCTTAGAAGTCAATGAGCTATCTAGTATTTACATAGAAAACTCTATATCTATTTATATGCTGACTACTCAGCCTAAGCTGACTAGTTAGTCTATAACAGATTTACATAATTCCTAACATTTAACCTATCATACTATACATAGCTATGGTTTGTCTCATCAAAATTACCTATTCTAAGCATAGGACTAACAGGTACTCACCTGAGTAGTTTAGGACAGGCAATTATCTTACTTCTACTTTACTTAACACGTCAAGTTCACCTAGACATTATTACTTACATTAATCATCTTTACATACAAAGAATGACTACTAAACAAACATAAGAATTTCAAATCCGAACTAGAACAAATCCGACACTTGCGGATTTTGGGGAAATCCGATAGTCATGCGGATTTAGGAAATCCGACATATACATAGTGGAATCCGGACTAGTGGAATCCAACACATGGGGAAATCCGACACTCTATCGGATTCCGACACTTAGACAGACTTTGACTTGCGGATTTGACAAATTAGCGGAATCCGACCTTCTATCGGAATCCCACAAATACAAGGAAATCCGACATGCATGCGGAATCCGACAACTTGCGGATTCCGACACACTAGCGGATTTGATAAACTTGCGGATTCCGACACTTTCATGTCTCGGAATCCAACATCTTGTTAGGCAGGAATTCCGCCAGCTTCATTCTTCCATTTCCAGAATTCTATTCTTGTTAGTTTTGCATTTAAAACACATTAGAGCTTCATATATCATCTATATGAACCTTAAAAAACACAACAACACCTTTTAAAACATCAAACATACCAAAACCCACTTTCAAGTAAGCTTGGTATGTTTATCAATGGAGTTTTGCAAGAGTTCGAATTTTAATTATGATTCAAAAACTAAAACCAACTTCAAACATGTTTAAGCCTTACAACAAAACCTGTTTACCTTTGTTTGATTCAACAATCACCAAATCCTTCAATCTTCAAGAATTCCGAGAGACTCACGAGAGAGAGAGAGAGAGTTTGTATGTTTGTAAGTTTTCTAAGTTTGCCAACTTTGACGTTTTGAGTCAATATACATCCATACATATAAAACCTCATCCAGAGGCACCGCCACTGGATTCTACTTCTTTTCTTTTTCTTTCTATTCATTTTAATATACATATATATTTACTTACACAATTACACACACATATATATACATATTTAAAAATTTTACACAAGTATACATCCTTATTAATAAAATTAATTCATACATAACTATACAACTTGGACTCTCTACATAATCTATTATCTTTCATACATTTACGATGTTCATAACCAGGCCCAAATCGAGGATGTTACAGACATAATTATAAGAATTGTTTATCCTTAGGAATGTTTTATTATGACTGTGCTCAGTACGGGCATACGTCCTCAGAATGTCCTAACTAGTTGAAATTTGTTAGTCGAGATATTAAATAAATAAGTAGATACAGTGTAAGGTTTCTTTTAAAATGTATGTAAATTATGTAGAACCGGTATGTACTTTTCTTAGATAATAAAATGTCGAAGGAGGCAAAATCAAGGAAGATTTTGTGTTATTGGTTGAAGTACGGGTGATGAGTACTTTGTATCTATATTATGAGTTGACTTCAAGTGAGAGAGTAGTGTCAAAAGATTTGTAATGATTGAATATATTAAAAACAATTCATATTGACAACCATGATCATGGTAGAAAGGAGTATTGATAAAAAGTTACAGAATTAAACGAAGAAATTGCATAACATTAAGTTAGAAAAGAAATTTAAAGCCACAATATATAATGTTGAATGATTGGTAAAATGAGTAAAGAGTAAAAGAAAGAGATTATTATCTCTGATTAAATTAAATATGTGGCGCTAACTCATATTACTACAGAGAAAATTTGAGTGAGGAATGGATAAAATATTGATAAATTAATCATACTAATCAAGGTGAAATATAAAGATGAGTCATGTATGTGTTGATTATTAGAAATAATTCAACAATAACACCAAAAGAGAACATGATAGACGTGATGTGAAATTTTTAAAAATTTGAGGGCCTTGGCCTATGTATAAGGTGGAAAGTATAAATTTTAACAAAAGGTCAGTTGTTGACCTAACAGATAATTGAGCACGATAATTGTTTTGTCGATTATTATCATGAGAGTAAAATTATTGCTCGATGAAGAGCGGGAACAGTTGAAGAATAATTATTCTTGAAAATGAAATTTCTACTCAACAGAGTTGAATTAAAGAAATGAATCCTTAAGGAAGATCAAAATTTTATCATTAACTATTAAAATATGAAATACACAATTGAAACAGTAAAGATGAAAACCACGGCAAAAGCGGATTGAGTAACATGCAATTAACCCTCATGGGAATGATTATGAATTATTAAATTATTATAATTGAATACAAGCACCTAGTGATAGGAAGCTAGATAAAGCTTTTTGAGCAGAAAATACAGAAATAGATTTTGATTTATCTGAAACGAGTAAGGAGTATAAAGAGTTAAAAGTGGAATATTAATGGCTAGAGATAAAGCCAGAGGTAGTCAAGTATGTGACAAATGTGTTGCAAAGTTTGAAATGAAGGATGTATATCAAAATATAAGAGAAGTTCCAACCTGGTTGGATTATAAAATGATATAAGTGGTTGTAAGCAGACTATTTTAAAAATATATATTTTAGTTCCATCAAGAAAATTTTATTTCTCTAACATTCGTTGAGGTTTATATAAAGAAATTATTTTTGGTTACGTGTCTCTGTTTTGTTTTTGTTATGTCAGAAAACCGGTTTAGTCAAAAATTTTGAAAAAAGATTTTATGAAGAGATGAGAAGCACGTGTTATTATATGAGTAAAGTGAGAAAACAATTCAATCGATTGGAAGTAAGTAGTGTATGTATGTTGTAAATTTGAAAGAAACTGGCGTTGTTTTATTGGTGATAGCCATGTTTTTATATATTATACAAATTATTATTTTAGTATCGGGTTGTCGCCGTACGACATATTATGTGGTAAGAGAGGTCAAAACTCAGATTCAGAAAGAATTGAGTAACAATGAGGTGGTACAGTGAATAACAGAATAATTTATTAATAAGAAACATGTTGTTAATAGCCCAAATTGATAAAGGAGCTATACAAATAACCGTATATCAATTATGAGTGACAAGTGGGGAAACTATATCATATTAGTATGTCACTATAAAAGAGAAACAATAAATTCAGAATAAAGTGGAAACTAGGTCTGATGTTAATTGGACCATTTAGAGTTATTGCTTATATGGAAAAGGTTACGTGTAGACTGGGAGTCACTGGAGTATTTGTCACGAGTTATAACTCAGAAAATATTGAGCAGACGAGTCTGAGTATGTATTTATATTATTGGCAATAATGGATTAGACTAGATAAGGTCCAGTGGGAATTCAAGGGTGATTCTGAGAAACCTGAGAAAGAGATAACATGTAGTTATCCAAAAAGAAACCAGCAGTTGATTTCGAGGATGAAATCTATTTCAAGTGGGAGAGATTTGTAACACCCAAAGTTTGAATTTCGTGATTTAATAATTAACGAGTATTATAGTTTTAGTGGATTGCCTAATTAAGATTAGGAGGTGTTTAGAAACTTGAGGGATTAAAGTTGTTAAAATGAAACAAGAGAAGTTGAGGGACCAATTGTGCAATTTGACCAAAGATGTTATATATATAGCTAGATTTGACTCTTTGAGAGTCAAACCTTTCTTTTTTCACCAGCAACTTTCGTAAGTTGGTTCCAGCCAAATATTTCTCTGATGTTTTGAGTCAAGAACAGTATGAGCAAGGTGTAAGAGCTGAATCTAGCATACATACAAGCTTGAGGTAAGATCTAAAACCATTTTCTTGAAGTTTTATGGGTTTTGTTACATCATTCAATGGTGAATCATGTTAGAAGTGATTTCTATTGTTTAGGCTATGTTTATTTACTGTATGCGGTGTAGGAAAACACCCCTAGCATGTATTTATTGAGTTAGGATCGGAATTGTGGTCAAAACAGCGGAAGAAAGGAAGAACAGTCGGCTAGACCTATAGGGTACACAGCCCGTGTAGCGGTACACGACCCGTGTAGAACAGTCGGCTGGACCTGTAGGGTACACGGCCCGTGTAGCGGTACACGGCCCGTGTAGAGTGGAAGGCAGTCACAGGGCCATGTTGGTATACATGGTCGTGTAGAGTTTGTGGTACACGGCCCATGTGGGGGCCACACGGCCCGTGTAAGTAACGTGACAACACTGGACATGTAGCCAGGTCAGGTCGTGTAGGCTGAAGCGGGACACGGCCCGTGTAGAGATACATGGCCCGTGTAGGTGCCCTGTTCAGTTTGTTTTATGCTGAGTTTGAGTACGTGATTAACACCATGATTATATGTATACATGTAGGAAATACTGTTTGAAGTATTCTGAGTATATCTGGCATAACTCTCTGTGGTATTAATTGTTGAGGTGAGTTTTCTAAACTCTGATTCATATATGTGATATGTGTGTTGCATTGCAATGTGTTATATTAATGATCAGAGGATCATGGTGTGCGAGAGTAGAGCTATAGCATGCTGCTTCATGAAGTAGTGCTATGGACAGCGTTTTAGCCTTCTTGGCGGATGCTAAGATGGTGTAGTACTGTATCCATAAGACCTGTTGACAGCATTCGTATATGTGTATGCGTATGCTTATATGATTTACAGTTTAGCTTTCTCACTAAGCTCTTGTAGCTTAGCAGATACTGCTTGTTGTTGTTTTGCAGGTTGTGTTAGCACCAAGGCAAGGCCCCGGTTTGACTGTTGATGGTTCGTTGCTTAAAACGTGATTTGAAACATAACGCTCCCATTTGTGTAACGGAAAGTAATTTTGATTTAAATGCACGCATATTTCTTTTTATACAAACCCGAGGGTTTAAATGAAATATTTTATTGGCTTCCGCTGACCGTAAGCTTATTGGAAACTGTTTTTGACATGTGGTTGTATTACCTTTTGTACGAACCAGAGGGTTCAAAAATACTTGGTTGGTTTCCATCAGCTTATCAAATTCTGTGTTTAGACAAATACCTTTTATTTCAAGCTTTATTTTAAATTTTGAAAATTGGGGCGTTACACATGGAGTTTTCACTTCTTTCATGAGTTTCTAGCCTTAACTAAACATACATCTAGCATCCAAAATGCTTATAATTCATACAAACATCATACTAACCTTTCTTTTGATTCAACCAACACAAGATCTTCCAAAGCTTCTTCAAACTTCTTTCAAGAACTTAGAGAGAGAGAGAGAGTGTGTGTGTGTGTGTGTGTGTTTCTTAACTTTGACTTATATTGTCAACTTAAACACTTACATATATATGCATTCTTATCAAGAGGCAAACCGCCTCTGGATTTCTTCTAATATCTCACATAATTAATTAATTATTATATTGATATAAATACATATATTTCAATAATTATCAACTTAATTAACTAGCACACATATACATCTATATATATATACATTTCATTTAATCAACTTTCTTAATTTCATACATATATAACTTCACATATTCTATTAACTTACATTCACGTACATACTAACTACAACTAGGCCCAAATCGAGGATGTTACTTCTTGACGAGGTCTACCAGATCTACAAACACCTTGTGTTTCAGCAGATACTTGAACAACCAATTGTTCAGGTTCTACAACCGTTTGTTAAGTGTTAGTGCCAACCTTACTTGTATTTTGTGGTTCTTGAACTTCTTCAAAATCTACATTGCTCCCACTTGCCTCTTTTGAAAGAAACTCCTTTTCTAAGAAAGTGACATGCCTAGAAACAAATACTTTATTCCCAGCTGGGTTGTAGAAATAATATCCTAATGAATCTTTAGGATATCCCACAAAATTACATTTGAAGGATATGGGTTCAAATTTGCTTGAAGACTCTTGTCATACATGAGCTTCACAACCCCGGACTCTCAAGTAAGATAAGTTTGGAACCTTTCCATACCACATCTCATATGGTATCCTATCCACCTTCTTGGTTGGAACCATATTCAATATGCATGCAGTAATTAATAAAACATAACTCCGAAAGGATAAGGGTAGAGTACTTCGGCTCATCATAGACCGAACCATATCTAGTAGAGTTCGGTTCCTCCTTTCTGACATACCATTATGTTGTCATGTTCTAGGAGGAGTAAGATGTGAGATAATCACACAATTACTAAGATAATCCATAAATTCTTAGCTTAGTACTCGCCACCTCGATCAGAACGAAGGGCCTTGATGGTTTTGTTGATTTGATTTTGTACTTCGTTTGGAAACAACTTGAACATTTCAAATGTTTCATGTTTATGTTTCTTTAAATAAACATAACCAAATCTACTATAATCATCCGTCAATGTAACGAAGAAACTATCACCATCCGTAGACATTGATCTAAAAGGACCGCATACATCCGTATGTATGATTCCTAATAGGTCTTTGGCTCTTTCACTTGAACCGGAGAAGGAGCCTTAGTCATCTTCCCATATAAACATGATTCGCAAACTTCAAATAAACTAGAATCGTTTGATTTTAAAATTCCATCCTTTTGAAGTTTTGCAATGCGTTTCTTGTTTATATGACCAAGTCGACAATGCCATAGGTATGTTTGACTTAAGTCATGCTGAGGTCGTTCGGTGCTAGTGGTATATATAGAATTATCATCAAGAGATCTTTTAAGATTAACTTCATAGATTCCATTTAGAGGACAAGCCTCAAAATACAAAATGTCGTCTTTGAAAGCATGAATGCTATCATCAACGAACCACTACCCACATAACAACAATTTTTCAATATTAAGTACAGGCCATTTGGTGCTAATAATTCAAAAGTTCCAAGGGCTTCAACAGCAACATTTGCTCCATTACCCACATGGAGATCCAAATCGCCTGGCTTCAGCAGCTTACTTCTTCTTAATCACTACACATTATTACAAATGTGAGTTTCATAGTCGGTATCAAATACCCAGGAACTAATGGAAAAAGTATAAATTTCAATCATATATATACTTGAAGTACTGACCTCGCCAACTGTCTTCTTCTTCTTCAACTCCGCGAGGTAGGTTGTAAAATTGCGCCTCCAATGTCCTACCATCCCACATTCAAAGCACGGGTCGCTCTTGGGAACCTTTCCCAATGTCTTAGGTGTCGGAGCTTTGGCAACCTGTTTGTCTTTATCCTTTCCCTTCACTTTCCCTTTGCCCTTTCCCTTTGAGTTGTTCTTTTTCTTCTTCTTGATTTTCCCTTCCTAAATCATCAAGACCTGAGGGGTCTTGTTTGGAATCTTACTCTCAACAGTCTTAAGCATCCCATGTAACTTTGAGACAGATTTCACCCAATTGTTCATGTTATAGTTCATGACGAATTAGTCATAAGCTTTGGTCAACGAGTTAAGGATCATATCCTGTTAAAAGGCGTTGGTTATGGGAGATCCAAGCCTAGCAAGCTGGTTAATGTAGCCTTTCATCTTTAGCACATATTTGCTAACGGAATGACCTTCCTCCATTTTGCATTCATGGAATGCTTGAGTGAACAAGAAGTGTTCTTGCTTTGCTTGCTTTTTGAACATTTCCTTAAGCTGGCAAAGCATCTCATATGCTCCATGCTCCTCAAGGTTCTTTTGAAGATCTAGAGACATTGTGGCAAGCATGAGGCATGCAATTTCGACCGAGACGTTGGAATGCTTCAGGTTCGTCAGGGATAGGATCCTCAAGTACGTACAATTTCTTTTCGTGCTTTTGAAGTTTTGCATTGCGTTTCTTGTTTATATGACCAAGTCGACAATGCCATAGGTATGTTTAAATCATGCTGAGGTCATTTGGTGCTAGTGGTATATATAGAATTATCATCAAGAGATCTTTTAAGATTAACTTCATAGATTCCATTTAGAGGACAAGCCTCAAAATACAAAATGTCATCTTTGAAAGCACGAATGCTATCATCAACGAACCACTACCCACATAACAACAATTTTTCAATATTAAGTACAGGCCATTTGGTGGTAATAATTCAAAAGTTCCAAGGGCTTCAACAACAACATTTGCTCCATTACCCACATGGAGATCCGAATCGCCTGGCTTCAACAGCTTACGTCTTCTTAATCACTACACATTATTACAAATGTGAGTTTCATAGTCGGTATCAAATACCCAGGAACTAATGGAAAAAGTATAAATTTCAATCATGTATATACTTGAAGTACTGACCTCGCCAACTGTCTTCTTCTTCTTCAACTCCGCGAGGTAGGTTGTAAAATTGCGCCTCCAATGTCCTACCATCCCACATTCAAAGCACGGGTCGCTCTTGGGAACCTTTCCCAATATCTTAGGTCTCGGAGCTTTGGCAAACTGCTTGTCTTTATCCTTTCCCTTCACTTTCCCTTTGCCCTTTCCCTTTGAGTTTTTCTTTTTCTTCTTCTTGATTTTCCCTTCCTAAATCATCAAGACCTGTGGTGTCTTGCTTGGAATCTTAATCTCAACAGTCTTAAGCATCCCATGCAACTTTGAGACAGATTTCTCCTAATTGTTCATGTTATAGTTCAAGACGAATTGGTCATAAGCTTTGGTCAATGAGTTAAGGATCATATCCTGTGAAAACTCGTTGGTTATGGGAGATCCAAGCCTAGCAAGCCGGTCAATGTAGCCTTTCATCTTTAGCACATATTCGCTAACGGATTGACCTTCCTCCATTTTGCATGCATGGAAGGCTGGAGTGAACAAGAAGTGTTCTTTCTTTGCTTGCTTTTGGAACATTTCCTTAAGCTGGCGAAGCATCTCATATGCTCCATGCTCCTCAAGGTTCTTTTGAAGATCTAGAGACATGGTGACAAGCATGAGGCATGCAATTTCGACCGAGTCGTTAGAATGCTTCACCCAAGCATCCCTAACGGCTTTGACCGCAGTCAATGGAGGTTCCTCAGGGACAGGATCCTCAAGTACGAACAATTTCTTTTCGTGCTTTTGAAGTTTTGCATTGCGTTTCTTGTTTATATGACCAAGTCGACAATGCCATAGGTATGTTTGACTTAAGTCATGCTGAGGTCGTTTGGTGCTAGTGGTATATATAGATTTATCATCAAGAGATCTTCTAAGATAAACTTTATAGATTCCATTTAGAGGATAAGCCTCAATATACAAAATGTCGTCATTGAAAGCACGAATGCTATCATCAATGAACTACTACCCACATAACAAGAATTTTTCAATATTAAGTACAGGCCATTTGGTGCTAATAATTTAAAAGTTCCAAGGGATTCAACAACAACATTTGCTCCATTACCCACATGGAGATCCAAATCGCCTGGCTTCAGCGGCATACTTCTTCTTAATCCCCGCACATTATCACAAATGTGAGTTTCATAGTTTGTATCAAATACCCACTAATTAATGGAAATAGTATAAATTTCAATCATATATATACTTAAAGTACTGGCCTCGCCAGCCGTCTTCTTCTTCAACTCGGCGAGGTAGGTTGGAAAATTGCGCCTCCAATGTCCTACCACCCCACATTCAAAGCACGGGTCGCTCTTGGGAACATTTCCCAATGTCTTAGGTGTCGAAGCTTTGGCAACCTGTTTGTCTTTATCCTTTCCCTTCACTTCCCCTTTGCCCTTTCCCTTTGATTTTTTCTTTTTCTTCTTCTTGATTTTCCCTTCCTGAATCATCGAGACCTGAGGTGTCTTGCTTGGAATCTTACTCTCAGCAGTCTTAAGCATCCCGTGTAACTTTGAGAGAGATTTCTCCCAATTGTTCATGTTATAGTTCATGACGAATTGGTCATAAGCTTTGGTCAACAAGTTAAGGATCATATCCTGTGAAAACTCGTTGGTTATGGGAGATCCAAGCCTAGCAAGCTGGTCAATGTAGCCTTTCATCTTTAGCACATATTCGCTAACGGATTGACCTTCCTCCATTTTGCATGCATGGAAGGCTGGAGTGAACAAGAAGTGTTCTTTCTTTGCTTGCTTTTGGAACATTTCCTTAAGCTGGCGAAGCATCTCATATGCTACATGCTCCTCAAGGTTCTTTTGAAGATCTAGAGACATGGTGACAAGCATGAGGCATGCAATTTCGACCGAGTCGTTAGAATGCTTCACCCAAGCATCCCTAACGGCTTGAGTTACGATATCAGTCTAAGAAATATGTACAATTTCTTTTTGTTCATAAGAACGATTCTCAAGTTACGATATCAGTCTAAGAAATTTGTACGATTGTGTTTTACTTTCTCTAAGATGGAACGAGTAGACAATTTGTGAACGGGCGCAATTGAGTTAGGGGCCGTCTACAAAATTAACAAAGTCCGTTTTTGTATTTTCGATATTTAATCCTTTAATAATTACTACCCTTTGGAATTATATAAAATTCTTTAATTGTTAAAGGCTAGGATCCAAGTTGAATTTAACCTTGAATGTTTGGCTAATGCTCTCTCCATCAAGTTAAAACAACAAGGTAGGTAACGTTTACCCATTACATCTCGTATGTAATTCCTAGATCATTATGGGATCGTAGACAACAATTGTCAACTGGCATGTTGATCCCAGCTATGCCTCGGGCTTCCTTATGTTTGGCTAGTGCTCTCTTCGTAATAAGATTCCGATTAAGTCCTATTTTAAAACGGTGAATTTCCGGCCCAAGACGCTCATGGAATTTGTGGAAAAACACCTCGGTTGTTACAAAAATAATCCATGTGTTTGGCTAGTTCTCTCTCCACGTGAGTGTCCTTACAACAAGCGAGTGTCTCAACATGGGATGACATAGACTTACGTTTTTTTAAAAGGGCTTTAATCGTTTTGTATATTCATTAAATAAAACAAAACGAATCGTGTGACAAATATTGCATGCATACAATGATAAGTCAACATTTTGATAAAATCACATTTTATATATATTGGTCTTGGGTATTCTTAAAATCCATATTTTACGAACTCTCGACGCGATCAATTTTAAACTAGTATTAATATCCTATATTAAGGTGTGTAGTTTCGAGCGCGCGAATACCACCATTTTTAGCTTGTAATAAAACCATTTTATTATTAAGCTTGAATGGAGTTTGGTTGAGTTTTAAAATCGCTATTTTATAAAACTCATATATATATATATATATAATTTGACATAATGAATTTTAATCTTTAAAAGAAAACCATTTTATATAAAATTAATTTTATATCTTATGTTATGCCAACTTTAAAATACCAAACTCCCATTTATATGATTTATTTTATGTCAAAAATATTATCTAACATGCAAAAATCCTATTTTCAACCATGCATAATACTATAAACATAAAACCACACACAAAACATGTATAAGTGCATAACTAAGCCATTTATCCTAAGTGATATCTTTGTGAGCCACACAAAAATGCCAAGTCATAACTAAGGACAACAAAATTTCCTCTTGTGATGAACTTGAAGCTCTCACTTGCCAAAACAACTCCTGGTAGTGCAAAGGACTCCAAGTCTCCATGGTTGACTCCACCATACTTGAAAACACCAACTTGGTCATATCTCCATCTTGTAACATTTTTATAAAAGTAAACTAGTCTAAACTATTCTACTACTTACAAAATACAACAAGATGAAAACAAATTAATTATTATTATATACCAAATGAAAGAATAATTTTACAACCAAATCGAATTTCCAACACATCACAAAAGGTCTATGGCTTGTTATGCACAACATACACACGAACAAACATATATATCAACACTTGATATCTAGGCAACTTTTACAACCAAACATGCATGTGGTTTGGTTGTATCCAAAAATAAATATATAAACTTATATTATGTAACACCGCCTTCGTAAAACAGCGAATTAGTAAAAATTTGCGACTTAAATAAGCGTGGATCCTTTCATGATTAAATATTATTAGATTACGCAGCGAAAATTCATTACAATGTTAGACCATAGATATTTACAATCAAAATCCAGAAACAACATGTTCGGTGTTACTCTAACCCACAACCGACCATAACATAACAAATTACATCATACATAAAGTGTTCCATCTCAAAAGTACATACTCCCAAC
The DNA here is from genome assembly GCA_038502395.1 of Dittrichia graveolens. Lineage (NCBI taxonomy): Eukaryota > Viridiplantae > Streptophyta > Magnoliopsida > Asterales > Asteraceae > Dittrichia > Dittrichia graveolens. Next base: position 72,737,467 of record JARJIL010000003.1, read on the forward strand.
AACATGCAACCCCATTCACCAGGCCGCCTAATTTTTACCTGTAAAAATAGTCAACGTAGCAACATTAGCTATATAAAATAGCTAGTGAGTACTAACTTATCACAAGTATCAATAAAGCGAGTCACATAGCACATGAATAAGCAATCAATGTTATCCTATTACATTGCGGTGAGCTGACAAGATCAGTAAGAGTCATATCTTGCAAGATAGCCAGTCCCACTTAACAACATAAACCGGGGGATCAGACACAACCATCCGCGCTGGTAGGGAAGTGTACAGTAGTCCACCAAGCATCGTTCACGGAGCCAAATGCTCCTTAGGTAATCTAGCTACCACCGGATTACCATTCACGTTAAGGAACGGCGGTCCTGCAGAACCTACAACCCAGAATTTCCAGCCTCGATACACGGTTAATCCCGAATTATGACCAAAGTTTCCTAGGATCAAGCCATGTCGACTGACCTTAACCATGCCACAAGAAGTTCGCGGACAATTCACATACACATAGCTGATCCAATCAGGATCAATCAATAAGCATGCATATTCATAAATTCCAACGAGGCAGATCCAATCCGGATCCTATAGCATGCATATAATCAATTTCAACATAGTTTATCCAATCAGGATCCTGGTATGCATAGTAATAAATTCAACAAGGCGGATCCAATCTGATAACATACATATCATTATGTTTAACTAGGCGACTCCAATTTAGATTCCGCTAGCATGCATATATCATATGAGCAACATGTATTAAGCATGGCATATTGCTTGAAAACAACATTTCACATATTACATTATATTAACTGATTAAGCTAGGTAACTAGCAAGCAAGTGTCCCTCTATTGAGACTTATGAAAGCCGGTACTCGCCTGCGGAGATTATAATTAATAGATACTTTGTTCTGGCTCTGTTATGGTGACCGGTTCACCTAATAACATTGTTACTTGCGTTAAGTGTTTGCACACACAAGGTTCTATTACTAGAACATCTACAAGAACCTCCTAATGTACATAAACATCTCATAATGGCTCTATATGAACCAATACTAAATATGCCTTAAAATTACTTATCAACAAAATAACCCATTCTGATTTTCACTAGACGCGTCACGTCGCGATCCAAAGGTCGGATGGAAAAATTCGGATCAAAAGTTGATCCGAAAATCGGACCAGTCGGATCAATGAAAGTCAGATAGATACAAGGTCAGATGAACAAAAGTCGGATGAGCATGAAGGTCGCACGAATCTTCGGGAAAGCACTTCATCTTCTTCTTGTTCATCATTCAGCCGACTTACTTTTCAAAACTTCTTATTTCCAGATTATGAAACTCGTCCAAATCACTTCTAAAACACATCAAAACTTCATCTATCGTCTATACAAACATCATAAACTCATTAACTTCAATAAAAACCATCAAACATACAAAACCCATTATTAAGTAAGCTTTATATGTTTAACCATAAAGTTCTTCATTTCAAACTTGAGTTTTCCAGCCACTACTAACACACAACTAACTTGAATCATACTTAAACTTCAAAAGAAACACATACTAACCTTCTTTGGATTCAATCAACACAAAATCTTCCAAAGCTTCTTTCCAAGACTTGAGAGAGTGTTTGTGTGTGTTTTTAGTTTGACTTTCCTTTTCCAAGTTCTTGTACATACGTACATATATATTCTTATTCAAAAGTAGAACCGCCTTAGGTTCTGCATTTATTCACAAACACCCCTCACAATTACATTAATTCTTATTTTATTTCCTTAATTAACAACTAACAAACATAGACATATTATTACTTACTTAAGCAACTAAACCCTACATATTACAACTTAGAATATATATATTTACATATTCTATTAATTTAAATACGTGAATCCAACAATTACAACTAGGCCCAATTGAGGATGTTACATAATAGTTTCCAATAAGAAAATCCACAACTTTTCTAACAAAAGAAAAATTATCCATTTTCTTAACAATACATACTCATAAAATAAAGTTTCTTAAAGCATGCATAAGTGGTTCTGATACTACTGTTGGGGTTTGTTCGGTTTTTCAAAATATATTTTAGCAACAGAAGCATGAAAAACAATTTTAAACTTTTTAAAACTCCCCACGAATGATCCATATGCAAGCCTTAAGAAAACAAAACAACCATAGGGTGTTTAGAACTATAACCTTTGTAGCGTGATAAAAACGTTGGTGAAGTGGTTCATCAATGAGAAGCCAAGTAGAGACTTCCTCCAAGGTATCCACAAGTCAATGATTCCAACACCTTTGAAATGCTAGTTTCTCTAACCTTTGAAATTCAAGAAAGCAAGCAACAACCTTTGTTCTTCTTCTTAAACTAACTATGTATATTTATGAGTATGTATGTATCACCACACTTAGCCAACTTAATGCACCAATACAAGGATGTAAGGATGCATGTAAGTTTTACAACAATACTTCAAAGAATAAGCAAAGGTGGTAGCATGCACTTAACTACACAAAAGGGACATGCATGTATATAAAAAGCCAAGAATCAAAACAAGAGAGGGGCCCCCTCTCTTGGGCAATTTTGGTCAAAAATGAGAAGGGGGGGGGGCTCTCCTTTCTTGCTTCTTCACTTCATCATCCATACGTGTCCATGTTAAGCCTTGTTGCAAGAAACCTCAAATGGACCCATTTTGTGATTATTGTGAGCATTTCTAGTTTTATATTTTAAATGTATAAAATATAATACTAGACTTGTCATACATTGTATAAAATACATCTACATGTATTTTATATACATACTTGATTGTTAGTAGTAACTCTTTACGTGTAATAAAGATATACATACATGTATATAGTTGTTACTAGTAACAATTTACTTGTAACAAATATATATGTATACATATATAGGGAAAAGTTCAAACGAGAACTGTTTTTCATACGAGAACTGCGAGAACCAATCTTAGCCGTCCAATTCCCCCTCCTTCAATTGGATTGCCCACTCATGAATTCCTTACATGCACCTTGCCATACTCAATCCCCCCACGCTCTTCATCCATGAATTCCATTATCCAAAATGAACGGCTAAGATTGGTTTTCGCGGTTCTTGTACGAAAAATAGTTCTCATTTGAATTGTCCCCTACATATATATATATATATATATATATATGTGTGTGTGTGTGTGTGTGTATAAAATCATGTGTTTATATTTATATATTTGATATGCATTGTCTTATATCAATATATAAGAGTAATATTATTATTTCACATAAATAAAAATATACAATAATGCATATGAACTTATATATATATATATAATGAGTTGGAAACATATTTAAATTATATTTAAATATGTAATTGGTGTTCATTGACTGTAAATGTGTGATCCTATGGGTTTATTTATTATGAGCAATATCGTCTTAATTTATGTCTTGTGCATATAGAACCAACAAATTTGATCAGCTGAGGATGACTCTGATCAGCTAAGGTAACCAATTGATCAGCTTAGACTATCTAACATCAGTTAAGTAAATCTTACAAATACAAGTCTTTGTTTTCTATAAGCTTATCACTCTAAATGATCAGCTAAGCATCTTTGATCAACTGATCGTATAGGTTGATTAGCTTACACCTCTCCGAAGTCTAACAATTGGTTAGCTGAGCATCTCTATGATCAATTGAGCATCTATTATCAACTGAGTCCTTGTTTTGATCATCTGATCATCCCTTAAGCAGAGCAATCTTATTTTGAAGATTAGTACATTTGTCAGCTGGGTCGTGCAAAATGTAATATTTGTTTACTTTGTATTTATTTTTAAGTCAAAGGCAGAACATGTGTTGTCCTATTATGCATTTAGATCTTTCTTTGTAAAAGTTAAAGCACTTTTTAGATCAAGTTTGAAACAAAAAGGATAGATCTCTGGAAAAGGATGAAGATATCTTCGAAGAAAGGTCTAGAAAATCTGTCGAAAGCTAAAGTGTGTCAGACAATTACGTCTTTGCTTTAGTCAAGTCAACATAAAAGACGACTACCGAAAGGAAACCCAAAGCTACACGGCAAATATGTAGGTAGATAATATTATATATTGCTAGTATATTATCCCTGTTAGAAAAGTATCTTTACTTTACGCAACCACTTGTGTTAAAGTGTTATTACTTTTCGCCCACTATCTTTATAATATTATTATTCACCTCCGTCCCTGCAAAGCCTCGTCTATAAATATACCCATGCATGTTGTACATGCAAAATACACAACTCTCGTATGGTGAGATCTACACAGTTCCTTAAAAAAAGATTTTAGAAGCAAGTTCAAGCTTTTAAGCAAGAACAAGGTTTTAGAGTTAGCATCTTTTATGTACAAACAAATGTGTTCATGTGTTGAACTTTTTTAAACATTAGTTGCTTAGAAATAACGTGTCTATGTGTTAGACAATTTAGTTGTCACCTTTTATTGTATTTAGAATTTTCGCTTCTAGTACATGTAATTCTTGATTCATATCAATAAAAATTATATAAAAGTATAATTGTGTGTATTTATTTTTTAAAAAGCTAGAGTTTATATTCAACCCCCCCTTTACAAATATTTGTTGTTATGTATTTAATATGGGACTAACATACAGAGAGGAAAGGATCTCGATGATTTTCAATTTCCAAAGGCAAGCCGCATTAAACAAAAAAACATTAAAACGGAATAAAAAGGGTGGCATGTAGTCAATGTTGTCGGAAACAGGTGCTCGCCGGTGCAACTAGAAGACAAAGAGGGGAAGCGCGGTCGAGACGTCTGTTCGTTGTTGTGGCAGCAGCAGCGGTGGTCATGGAGGGTGACGCCGGTGGAAGGGTCAAGCAACGGGTATGATGTCGGTTGATAAATTAAATAAGAGGATGACGGCAGTTGATGGATGTATCGATCAATAGGGTGCCAAGATCTGAAAATTGAAGAGGGAGAAGGGAGAAGTGGATATCCTATGTGAAAATATTGAAAAGAAAAGTCTGTTAACTTTTAGACTTCTTTTTCATTATGTTCTACTTACTATATACCCTAATAGTAAGTTTGAAATTTGAAATGCTTTTCAACTAAATTAAAACAAAATTATATTATTTTTATTACTGATAAGTATTGATGAATGTTCGTATTCCTTAATTTAAGATAAGATTATTAGATATATGTGTATTCTAGAAAAAATATTAGAATCTTAAAAACTTATATTGTACACCTCTATATACATTTTATGATATAAATCGAATCAGTTTTAATATAGTTTTTATCCAGATTCGAACCCACTTTAACGAGATTATCAGGTTTTAATCAATTGCAAATTATGTGGTTTTTGCTATTAGAAAAAAAATGAATGATTTTTGTATAATAATATTGAAACTTAATTACCATTAAGTAAACTATTTAATAGAAAAGTAAATAACATACATTTAAAAGCTAACGTGTCACCTCTAATACTATTGTGGTGACTTTTAGGGCTCGTGCCACTATTGCCCTCTTTTCTGTAGTGCTTGGTGATGAAAATGTTGTTGCTGAAAGTTGAGGATGACTTTTCAACATTTCTGAGGTCAAAATGGTGTTGTTTTTGTTGTTTAGTGAACTTTTATGGAGTCACCGAAAGTTTTGGTAACCAAATGTGTTTTTTCTTGAGTGCTTCTTGGAATATCTCTCCAAATTTCAAGATCCTCTCAAGCCTATATGATTCTTCTTTTCTTGCTTGTCGATCGGTCTCAAAGAAAGAAGTTAGTAACAAATATATTTCCACTAGGATTAAATCTATCACTTGAGCTTTAGGAAATAATCTTTTATTTATGGTTTTGACTTTTCTTTGGAACTGATTCATTGACCAATACTGCAATCCTTTTCCATTCTTGGAAAGTGGAAACCCAACAATGAAGAGTTATGTGATTTATTCCAAGAACAGTTACAGATCACCATCCCATGTTCCTTGATCAGTTTGAGTGTCTTGATTTAACTAGAATAGTGTCATACACATAATTAATGTTTTCTTGTAGGTGCATATTATACAAAATTGTTTCACGGGGTGTCTAACGTGCGACCGCATAGGATACAAGTTTTACAAGGGCCCAAACTTTTATATATATATAATGTTATAATTTTTTCAAAACTCACTTAATAAAATAGAAATATTAGGAAGCTTGTATTCAAATAATTATTTTTAAGCCCCCAAAACAATATATATTAGGAATTTGATGACAAGTATTATAAGTCATGTTGTAGTCATGATTAAGCTACACTTAAGTATGATAGACAATTAGATTTTTATATAAATAAACTTTATACAGAGTTGAACATATTTGACACATATTTATCTGGTGAAACTATCAAAATCTAATGATGTATTTAAAATATTTTAAACATGATTCCAACATATCTATATTTTATCATCTGCCTCCTATTGCTCATGCATAATGGGATCCTCATTTTGGTCAACCGGTTGTTTTTCTAATGCAATTATTACATATAGAGTTTGTTGACTTCTAATAATATTGACATGCACGTAAACAAGTTTTTCAAACATAAGTTGTTAAAGTCTTACTTATTATTTAGAATGTTATACGAAAGACTTAATGGACCGAAAATGATAGCTATTAAGAACAATACTTTGAAGGCATTGATTATGAAAAGTTGATTTTAAATTTTGCTTCCAATAATGCTAATAGAACTTCGCTATTTATAAAATTATGTAGTATAAAATATTTATAATAAAGTTCGTTAATAATATAACAAATATCGTATTTTCACTAAATTTTTGCTTAAACGTGTGTATAAAAGTGGTCAATATTTCTTATTCACTCGGTACCTTAAAAAATCACTTGACGCCCCTAATACGTATGTATATATGTCCTTTACTCACAATTTTAAATTTCACCCCATTCGATGATCGAGGCAATATCATGAAAAAAATTAATATGAAACGATTATGAAAAAGTATATCCCAGCTTTTATATAATTATGTATTTTTTCTAAAAACTATTATATTATTTACTTTATGTTCTTAACATTTTAAATTGGACAAACTACATAAAAATACAACGAACTTTGACTTAACTGTTATTATATATAACCAACTTTAATGTTTTAAAAACAATACAATTAAATTTATAAAGGTTACCATGTATACAAAGGCTTACTTGATTATCTTTTATTTTCCCTAATATGTTTTTTAGTTATTTTCCGGACTTTATGATTATTTGTTCTTGATATGAACACCATTAAGAACATATTCAACAAGAATTAAAAAAAAAGTAACAGATTGCAAAATCAAGAGCTTAATGTAATGCAAGAAATGAAAGATCAAAATCAAGGTGGCTACTGATAAATGTTGGTGGTTTGAAAGCGACAAGGTGGTAGTGGTTTGGAGGTGGCAGCGATGGTTGTTTGAAGGTAATTGGTCCTTGATCTCGACAATTGTTTCAAGATGGTGGTGGCGATGATGGTTTGAAGATGATTCCGGCGGCTGCCGCCTAAAATCCAATACCCAATATATGCTTTTTCAATAAAACGAGTCCACATTTGGGTTATAAGAGATCTATTCTAGAATTAAAGAAGTAAGAAAACAATTCAGAAGCCCAAAGCTCATAAACAAGTAAAAAATCTTTCATTGTTTTATTTAATTTTGTGTATTTGTTGTGATGGCGGTGGATGTGTGATGGCGGTGGAGTGGAGGTGCGATAGGGGTGGAGCTTGAATCAAGCAAAATTCAATTGCCGACCAAAGAACTCACGTTACAAAATACCAAATATTTGTTGTGACGGCGATGGTTTGGTGCATTTTAGCAAAATCATTAGTTACGTCTAGGTTTGAGTTTGATATAATATGCTTGTATTCATCCCTTGTTTAATTATTAAAAAGATAAAATAATAATAAAAAAATAACCAGTTAATATTTCAAAAGTGGTTAGTCTGAATGACCTGTTATAAAATATCACTTGCATACAATGAAAATATTTAGTTTCTTATATTACCTTTAAAGATTAAAGTTAGTTATATAAATGTTAACGAAACTGAAATTGGTTATATTTTCAAGAAAAGTGTCTTGTTAAATTATGTAATGCTTAGTACTAAGTTACTATTCAATTTCAAATTGTTTCTACAAAGTTTAAATTTTCATAGTATATTCAAGATTAAGTTTTATGAGAATCTGAAATGTTTAAAATGTTTTGTCTAGAACTCTTATAAATATTCGATATTCTCAAGTACTATAATTTATAAATTTATTTAACCTTAAAAAATATAATAGTTTATTAGAAGTTAATATTTTATTGATGAAAATTTTAATATAAACTGAGGATCCTTCTAAATATGTAAAGAAAATAGATTGAAAACTCTTATATATAAATATATTGACTTAATTAACAAGATGTCCTTGTGCAAAATTTCAAACTTTGGTTTCTAAAAGATTATCTTTGTATGAATATATGGTAGAGCAGATGAAAATGGAAAATTTAATAGCACATCCTTTTGAGAAATGAAATTATTTCATTTCTCTTTATCAAATATTGCTTTATTTAACATATAATACATTCATACCATTAATGTAAACATAAATCTTTTAACTCATTTCTTTTTATCAAATCTTGCTTCAAAATATAATAACATTCATATCATTAATGTAAACACACATCTTTTAACTCATGTGATAAAGATGATGTGGCAAACGAGGCTTGGTTATAGCCGACAATGGCTTAGCCTTCCATAAATTTTGCAAGTTCTCCCTCAAATCGACACATGGTTCATTGGTGGCAACTCCCAGGTGAACCCTTGTACGAGCCTAGCCATCAGCATTACGGTCAATGTCGAACCCAACAACACTCCAGGACACCCACGTCTCCCGGTGCTGAATGATAACATGTGAAGATTATTGTCCGTTAGCACCACTTCTTGATCACTGTTCATGTGACGATCTGGGTTGAAAGTCAACGGGTCAACCCAGACCTCTATGTTTCGTCCTAGACCAGACCGGCTTTGTAGCACATGGCTACCTCTTGGTATGAAGTACCCGGAAACTATTGTGTCAATTGATGCAACATGAGGGACGTTGAAAGTTTCCACTGGGTGTAGTCTAAAATATTCCTTAACACAGGCTTTGATATAATTAAGGTTCCCTAGATCAGATTCCTGAACTAGCCTATCTTTTCCGACAACATCATCGAGTTCCTTGATCGCTTTTTCGAAGATCCTTGGCTGGTTTATCATTTCTGCAATTGCCCATTCTACACTTTTTGGTGTATTATCCAGGCTCACTAGCATGAGATCCTGTAAATTAAAACAACAAATTAAACCAAATGAAAGATTGGTATTTTTTACTACAGAAAGAAATCCCGATAATCTTACAAGAAATTGGGCTTTTATCTGATTTGAGGTTAGTCTAGGCTTTTCAAGATTGATGAAAACATCAAGCAAGTCGTTTTCCTTCGTCCTACTGCCATCTTTCCATTGTTGAATCCTTTCATCGATCAAAGGATGTTGATATTTTCTTATGTTACGAAGTGCGTTTCTCATGATTCTTTCATGCCCATCAAAATCTGTAATCCATCGCAACCATGGGAGGTAATCTGTCACACAAAATGCATTAGTGTAAGCAACAATTGTCAATATTGAATCATCATGCTCGATGTCTTCTTCTGAACGTCCACCATATCCATTTGCCTTGCTGAAAGACGTACATCCAAACACGATATTCCTCATGGTGTTTCCGGAGTATTGTTTCGCAATATTCCTCACGTTCACCATGCCTTGGGTTGTTTCGCATAGGTTGTAAATGTACCTACAAGATATATATATATATATATATATATATATATATATATATATATATATATATATATATATATAAACACATAACACATTTATATGAGAGCCGATAGGAAGTAGTTAAACACATACAGGGAAATAAACCAAAGGATATGCATGTCCCTAGTCGTATTAGATTTCATAAACAATTATATTTCCAAACATTGAATAAAACCATTTTATGTTCGTTTGGCATATGGGTTCAAGTCCATTTCTGGTTGTTTAAATAAAAGTAGGCATATGTAGTCATGCACGTGTCTAAATTATGTGTGACTAAATTACTAAAGTCAACGTACATACTGTATTAGATTATTAGCTTCTTGATCCGCTTGTTTTGAAGCCACTTATGTGTAGCCACCAAGAGAATCTTGGTTGCTAGGGTTCTTCTCATCATCTTCCAATTATTACTCATTGGAGAAAAAATAGTATCCATGTAGCCATTGCTTGCCAGATAAGTCGACATGGAATCGGGCCTTGATGCAAAGATCATGTCTTTGTCTTTCAAGAACTCGCGAGCGATCTTTGGATCACTTACGACTATAACATGGGCGATTCCAAGCCGGATGCATAGAATCTTGGTGTTCATTTCTTCCATCATCCATTCAATCCATCAAAAAGTATGCTTGTTTTTAACCATGCCTATCAAGCTTCTGATGTAAGGTAACGCTCTCGGCCCAGGAGAAAGAGGTGGCCGGAGAATTTGAGAATATATGACTCGAATGATTAAGAGGGTACATATTGATACGAGGAAGATAACGAGGATGATCATCGTTAAAATCAATGGATGGAACAAATTCTCAACGATCTAAATTTCAAATTGTGTTAAGTTTCTTGTGTTGTTCTAGTACACAATACAATTCTTATTTATAGTTGTTGTATTTCTTTCTTCATTTTAATATACTTTTTTTTTAATTATTCTTTAGTGTTAATATTATATATTTCTTGTGGAAAAGCAAAACTTTGACCAAAAATGACCCTCCAAAATTACATTACAACATCAAATAAACCACACCGATATTAACACATGCCAGTGTATTATTGTATTGGTCACATACGGATTATATATTAATGGGTCATATGAAGAGACCCGAATTTTAACCAAAACAAATTAAGGTCAAATGACATGAGTGATGACTTATATATATATATATATAATATATATAAATAAAATATAATGAGTCATTAATGAGACGTCATTTTTATTGGTCATTGATTTATTTTAATTAAGGGTCAATATTGGTTCTTGCGGTACTCGCAATAAGAACGGTTATCAAGTAAACTTCTACGTCTATATATATAATTATATATTATTGGCATGATTATACCTCTAGTAATGACCATCAAAGACACACAAAAAAAGAAACGAAAAACAGTTATAGAGAGTGAGGATCTAAGCAATGACTGATGGAGTACGAGTACGGCTCGTCCATCATCTCCACTACTCTTTTTATCATACTCTTATGTATGTTTGTAAAATAAACTCTATATTTTAAGGAATATTAATCAAGCTTGATAATTGTTTTACCAAGGTTACTCGATCATTTATTTTACAATGTAAAATAACACATACATAATTCTTGTAGAATATTTTTCAAACTTACTCGCTATCTTGTAAAATAAACCCTATATTTTACAACAGAGTTGAAGAAATCTATTTTATTTTAAAATGAACTTGGATAATTACACCCGGTTTAAGAGGTACACTTTATGAGTTTATGATATTTGTAAGTGTGATCAATGGTTGATGTTTTATGCTTAGTGTTTTTAAATTTGATCAGTTGCTTATGTAAGAAGTAAATAAATAAATAAAAATTAACAAAAGGCATCAAGGTAGAACACACATGCTGACTTTTGCTTACCAATACAGTTAAATATACATCTTAATTAATTAATTAATTAATTAATTATATATATATATATTTATATATATATATATATATATATATATATATATATATATATTCAAACCTAGTACATCATTTTCATTCGATTTTAAATATGCTAACCAACATGCCATTGGAACATAACATATATATAACCTTTCAACTGATATATATTATCAATATCACTTATTAACAATGAACCAACTTGTTATTTTTTATAATAACCCAAAAACTGATAATGTTTCTAGTCGTGGATAAACTATTACATTTTTCTATGTTTGGTCTTTTTTTAACAAAACAAATTGTTTTTAACCACTACACTAATAGTTTAAAAGAGAAATAATAAAATAAGAACCGCCACAATTATGGATTTGGATAACGTACAATCAGGTGGTGGAATATGGGAATGGCAACGGTAACCGAGCGGCATGGACAATCAATGGTGATGGTCGATAGTTGATATGTATGTGGTTGTGGTTGTGATTGACGTGGGCAATAGAGCTATGACCGTACCTGAGTGCAAATTCTTAATAAAATAAAATTAATTACTTAATCTTCATAATTTATTTAATCAAAATTGAAATTATAATTTTAACGATGAAAATTAAATACATATAATTAAAGGAGTTTTATTTATGCCTCTTTTAAAACTTAAAATAACATTTTTGGTCAACTTAATTTACAAATATGTTATTTAATCTTTATTAAATTTCTGAATATCATATTTAAGTAATTTTTTTAATCTTATTATTTTAAAATATTTTATAATTGTTTAAAATTTTTTTAGTTATAATCAATAAAGATTTGAACTTATTACCCTAATTGTTACAATAATGATATATGATTTATACAAGAAAAACAATTACGTAATTTCGTATCATGATATCATATTTATGCCGTCACGCCTACCATTAACCTCGCATTGACCGTTAGTCTCGGTGTTGAGTACACTGTCTCATTGGTTTCATGTTTTATAAGTATTTAATATATTTTTATTAATGTTTAATATTTATTATTTTTTATACTATCTCGTGTATTACACGAACTTCTAATCTATTAACTTTATAAAAACACTAGCCAACTTTGTAGATGAAAGTTTTAAAACGTAAAATGTTGTCTCTTTTCAACTTGTAGATATAAAGTAGAAAACTTGAGTTCATCTTACATGTGCAAAATTATCTTCTGTTTTACCTATCTAGAAAACTATTAAAATTTTCAAAGCCATGTTTTAACCGTGTCATTTTTTATGATTTTACCAAATTAGAAACACACGGAATGTTGTAAAAGCAACGGATATGGATAATTTGTCAACAACACTTTTTTGTTACTTATAATAATGATGAATTTTTACCCTTACAACCCCATTAACTACTTTTCTCAATCACATGTTTAAGGGTATTGTCGTCTAAACATACACTTAGTATTGTAAATGAATTGAACAAACATGAATGGCGCCTTGTTTGTGTTCGTTCGTTTAACTTTAGCTGAATAAATAAATAAACACGAACGTATATACAAATGAACTTTTTGTATTAATGTTCGTTCGTTTAACTTTAGCCGAACATAAACGAACACAAATGAACGAACACACATATACAAATTAATATTATACAAAAACATTATTAGATATAAACAAACACTAACTACGTACGTGTATATGTTTGCGAGAGAAAGAGAGAGAGTGCATATATATATATATATATATATATATATATATATGCGCGTGTGTATATATATATATATGTGTACACACACACACATATATATATATATACACACATATGGATATACATACATATAAACAAACGGATAAATGTACGTCACGAACATAAATGAACCAACAGGCCTTTACTCGTGTTCATTAAATAAACGAACAAAGATTTTTCTTCGTGTTCGTTTGTTTATTAAATAAACAAACTTTCCACGGAACGTTCGGTTTATTAACAACTCTACATATACTTTTTGTTATGTATGAAAAAAAGTGTCGCACACTATTCATCCCTAATAAGAAAATTGGCCACTATCGTACATTTTAAGCATTGTATAATATTGTTTTGACTTTTTTAATGACTGGGTTACATCAACTTTTTTAACATTTAATATGCATGCACCAACTTACCACTACTAAGAGCAGCCTATTTGTAACACCGGAAAATCACAAGTCATTTTTTTTAAAATGCACTGCGGAAGCTAATTATAACCAACTTGATTACATATAATCAATAATTACAAAATACTGGTTCGTCTCATTTTCAAAAACAAGTATCAGAGTGTGGTCAACTCTTCCTTCTTCAAATCTAACACGAACCTGCAAAACATCAACTTAGGGGAATTAGCACAAAGCTAAGTGAGTAGAGGCTAAAACATCAAATGCAAACATTCAAAATCAACATCAATCATGTAATCACATATCCAGAGAAGACCGGAGGTTCGGCGCAGAACCTACAACCAATGCCGGCCAAAGCAAAGGTTTACCGATAGCTTTCCACTAGATTGGCACAGTAAACTCCCCTCTGAACAAATGCAACAGAAAGGCTACTACTGTTCAACCAACCATTTAGACAAGCCCAGCCCAAGTCCACATATAACTGACTTCTCAAACACAACTCAAAATCATACTAAGAGCGCGTATCGACCAAATAGTCATGCAGCAGTTATCAACAATTGTTATCACAATCAGCAGTTCAATCAATTCAATCTCAATCCACAATCATGCTTCACATCAATAAAATTGACTGCAATCTTTACCATCCGTGTTTAACGTCCACTCACCTCAGTTTCAACTTGAACTCAAATATCTAATTTTACTGAGCTTTTGGATTGCATGAAAACACAGCAATAACCAAACCAGTCACACTCTCATAAATATATCTATCCATAAATTTATAAATCATTCATCAAATAATAATCAACAAACAATTACAAGTTCAAAACATAAGGTATCGGATTTCTCAAAACTGTTGGATTCCAAGAATCCGCTACCCAGTGTCGGATTTCCTCACATTCGGATTTCACTTCAATCGGAATTGGGTTTGTTGGATTTCCAGTCTCGGATTAGGTTCTCGGATTTCAAATGCTTGGATTCTAATAGTTCCGGATTTAAGGTATCGGTTTCTAAATCATTCTTTTCCAAGCATAGGAATTAGAGTGTCAGATTTAGAGTTCCGAATTTCAAGTATTTGGTTTGTAACAATCGGATTTGGTTCTATGTATCGGATTTCATAGGTTTCCGGATCTCAACTTCCGGTTTTCCAAACAATCGGTTTTATCATCTTCATCAAATCCGCCAACATCATAATTCCTTCAAATCCGCCATCTTCATAACAAATAACTCCATAACCCAGAAATCATAAACTCATCTAAATATTTCAGAACATGCTTTAAACATCTTTTAAACACATATTCATGCATCAATTCATCTTACAAACATATAAACCATAAAAACACATAAAACTTAAAAATCAATTTCTATAAAACTGATTCTTATGATTTTCCTTATGAGCATGATATTTCTATTAGAAATCATTAACAAGTGATCATTTAAACATGTATAAACCAGATCTAACCTTAAACTTGAATTAATAATCACACAAACTTGGAATCCGACTCTTGTTCTTGATCTTTCGGTTTCTTCTTTGGCCGAGACGATTTTCACAAACACACACTTTCACTTTCTTGAATTTGGGATTATGCATGCAAAGTTTCACTAATCCCCACGTATACAATCTTAAAAGAGGTGGCATACACCTTCTTAATACACATACACGTGCACACACACATAAATACATATACATGCATACGGTGACATACATACATATAAATATATATTAACCTTAACACATAATAGAATTAATTCAATTATCCATTTAATCAAATTTAAAACATTTAAGCATGTACGACAAACCCGCTAATCTCCTAGCCCAGGTTTGAGGGTGTTACAAATCTCTCCCCCTTAAGAGGATTCCGTCCTCGGAATCCTTTCCTGTTCAAACAAACGGGGTTATCTTTCCGTCATCTCTGCCTCAGTCTCCCATGTTAATTCAGAACCTAGACTGTGCTTCCACTTGACCAACACCATCGGTATCTGCTTCTTTCGGAGTTTGGTCACCTTTTGATCTAACAGTTCTACAGGTTATTCTATCAATCTTTTCTTAGAATCAACTTTCAGTTCTTCTATTGGGAGAATATGGCTTTCATCATCAACTTTGCATTTTCTCAAATAACAGACGTTGAATGTATCGTGTATTCCCGCAAGCTCTGCTGGAAGATCTAGTGTAACTGTCTGGTCATTCACAATCTGACGTATGCGGAAAGGACCAATGTAACGGGGAGCCAACTTCCCGCGTTTACCGAATCGAATTACACCCTTCCATGGAGAAACCTTCAAGTACACTAACTCTCCCATCTCAAACTTAATTGGATGACGTGGATCTGCGTACATTTTTTGCCTATCTCTGGCTGCTTTCAACTTATCTCTGGCAATAGCAACCTTATCTGCTGTCATCTGAACTATCTCAGGCCCTGCAAATTGTTTCTCACCCACCTCTAACCAACACGTCGGAGTACGGAAACGACGGCCATATAACATTTCGTACGGAGGCATCCCAATACTTGAGTGGTAAGAGTTATTATACGCAAAGTCAATTAACAGCATGTGCGAATCCCAAGATCCTCCATACTCAATCACACAAACACGCAACATATCTTCAAGCGTCTGTATGGTTCGTTCAGTCTGGCCGTCTGTTTGGGGATGATAAGCAGTACTCAGATTAATCCTCGTCCCCAACTCTCTTTGTAAACTCCTCCAGAAGTTAGAAACGAATCTGGAGTCTCTGTCAGATACTATTGATAATGGCATGCCATGCCTCGCAACAATCTCGTTAATATAAAGTTGAGCCAACTTACTCAGAGAAGCCGTCTCACATGTAGCCAGGAAGTGAGCGCTCTTGGTCAGCCGATCCACAATCACCCAAATCATGTCATTATTCTTGTGAGTTCGCGCAAGTTTAGTCAAGAAATCCATAGTTATATGCTCCCATTTCCACTCAGGAATTTCCAACTATTTCAGGGATCCGTAAGGCTTCTGATGCTCTGCCTTCACCTGTGCACAGATATGGCATGATTCCACAAATTGTGCCACATTTGTTTTCATAGTAGGCCATCAGTAAAGCACTTTTAGGTCGTTATACATTTTAGTACTTCCTGGGTGTACTGACAATCTGGACTTGTGTGCTTCTGTCAAAATCAGCTTCCTCAAATGTCCAAGCATAGGCACCCACACACGAGTCTTATATGTTTTCAATCCACGGGAATCATCAGCAAGTTCATCCTTACGTTTCTTCATTAGTTCATTCTTCAAGTTTTCTTATTTCAAAGCTTCCAACTGTGCAGATTTGAGTCTATCCACTAGATCTGATACAATCTCAATACGCATAAATTGGATAGAATTTCCCGCTCCCTTGCGACTTAAGGCATCTGCCACCATATTTGCTTTCCCTGGATGATATCTGATTTCGCAATCATAATCCTTAATCAATTCCAACCAGCGTCTCTGTCTCATATTCAATTCTTTCTGAGTAAACACATACTGCAGGCTCTTATGATCTGTACATATTACGCATTTGGTGCCATATAGATAATGTCTCCACAGTTTCAGGGCAAATACAACTGCTGCCAGCTCCAAGTCATGTGTCGGGTAATTCTTCTCATGGGGTTTCAACTGTCTTGAAGCATACACAATCACCCGATCCCTCTGCATAAGCACACAGCCCAATCCCGGAAACGATGCATCACAATAAACTATAAAATCCTCTAAACCACTTGGCAATGCAAGAATAGGGGCCTGACATAACAACTGTTTCAACATCTGGAAGGCTTTATCTTGTTCACCGCCCCATACAAATTTCACATCTTTTCGAGTCAACTTAGTCAACGGACCCGCAATCTTGGAGAAGTCTTTTATAAACCTGCGGTAGTATCCAGATAACCCCAGAAAACTCTTGATCTTGGACGGTGTCTTCGGAGCGTTCCAATTCATAATTGCCTCCACTTTAGAAGGATCCACTTTTTCTCCCTCGTCACAGGTCACATGCCCCAAAAATTGAACCAATCTCAACCAGAATTCGCATTTTGAGAACTTAGCAAACAAATGCTCTTTCTTTAGTGTCTCCAAAACCTGTCTCAAATGCTGCTCGTGCTCTACCTCAGTCTTTGAATATACCAGGATGTCATCAATGAAAACTATTATAAAATTATCAAGGAATGGTCGACAAACTTTGTTCATTAAATCCATGAAAATAGCAGGTGCATTGGTTAAACCGAACGGCATAACCAAAAACTCATAGTGCCCGTAGCGCGTACGGAAATCCGTCTTTGACATGTCTTCTTCTGAAACCTGCACCTGGTGATACCCCGATATCAAATCTATTTTAGAAAAGAATGAAGCTCCATGTAGTTGATCAAATATATCATCAATTCTTGGCAACGGGTACTTATTCTTTATTGTTCTCTTATCAACTCACGATAATCGATGCACATTCGCAATGTACCGTCTTTCTTCTTCACAAACAGAACTGGTGCTCCCCACGGAGATGAACTTGGACGTATAAACCCTTTATCTAACAAATCCTGTATCTGAGTCATCATCTCCCGGATCTCTAATGGTGCCAACCTATACGGTGCCTTTGCCACTGGTCGGGAACCAGGAATCAGGTCTATCTTGAACTCTACCTCACGAACTCATCTGGAAACACCTCCGGGTATTCCGTTACCACCCGGATGTCACTCACTGTCTGCTTCTCTTTCTTTCCATCTATCACATATGCCAGGTATGATTCGCAACCTTTATCCAACGCCTTTTTAGCCTTCAAACACGAGATAATCGAAATTACGGATCCAGCCTTCTCCCCCTTGCTACTACTCTTGTGCCATCAGCCAATGGGAATGAAATCAACTTTTTGTGACACTTGATATTGGCCTGATTCAGACTCAGCCAATCCATCCCGAGCACCACATCGAACCCAGATAACGACATTACAAGGAAATAAACAGGAAAACAAATACCGTCTATATCTATCTTATCTCTAGCCACAGCAGTCGTGACCGGAACTATCATACCATCAGCTACCTCTATTTCTAAAGTAGTAGCTAGTTCAGTTAAAGGCACATTCAACCTACCACAGAATTCTACAGATACAAAGGAGCGATTTGCCCCTGAATCAAATAACACTATAGCAGGAATAGAGTTTATCAGAAACATACCAGTTATCACATCATCCGTGGTAGTGGCATCATCTACTGTCATCCTGAATGCCCGACCCTCAGTAGTGGGTGGGTTCTTTATTTTCTGCCGTGCTGTAGATGATCCCCAAGCACCTCCCCCTCCTGACCCTGATCTTGCTTTCTTACTTAATGGGCAATCACCGACCTGGTGTCCCTCCTTCTGACAGTTCTAGCAGACGCTCCTCGGCAGTCTGCAATTCTTCAAGTCATGCCAAACTGACCACATTTTACACATCTCATGGATTGGGGCGTACACTGCCCGTGGTGATAGGACTTGCACCTGTTGCACCAAGGTGCCCTCTGAGCAGACCCACCTGCAGAAGATGTCTTATTCTGATTACCCTGTCGATTTCCACTGCCCTGTCCTCCTTGCCTCTATTGAGTGTTATAGTTTTCAAACTTTGATTTCTGCTGGGAAATTCTTTCCCCACTCAACCGGTTCCTTGCTATCAAATCTCCTTCAGCCGATTTGGCTAAAGTAAATGCCTGAGACAAAGTGGTAGCCCACCTAGTGGCGCTACGAAGATCTGGATGCAGTGCCCCCACAAAATGGGCAATCTTTGATTCTTCATTAGGCACCCAGTGTTTGGCAAATCTCATCTTCTCGTTGAATTGACTGATGAGTTGGTCTACAGTCATGTTTCCAGTCATCTGCAATTCCATAAATTCCATCTTTATTTTAGCAATCTCAAAAGTTCCACAATATTGTTCGCATAACTTCTCCTGGAATTGACTCCAGGTGATGCTCTCCTGCTGTTGCTCTGTAAAGTGGCCGGTAATTGAATCCCACCAGACCATAGCATCTCCTTTTAGCATTCTCGAGGCATATTTTACTTTCAGTTCATTCTCACAATTGCAGGCATCCAATGTCTTTGTCATTTCTCTAAACCAATTCAAGGTGATACTAGGGTCTGAACTTCCCCGGTATTCAGAAGGTTTGCAGTCAAGGAACTGTTTGTAAGTACACGGTTGTTTAAATCCTGGAAACGCAAATGGGTAACCTCCAGGTTGTGGATATGGATCGAAGAAAGGTTGTTGCATCATCTGTGTCATTGGTGGTAGAGGTGCTGACACTGGTGGTATTGTTGCTTGTGTGGTTATCGCAATTGGTACAGGTGTTGGTTCAGGTTGGCTCAATTTTTGTTCCAAGTTAAGGACTTTATTCCTGAGATCCATCAATTCGTTCTCCAGTTTAAAGATATATTCACTCTGATCTTCTTCTTGTTCTTGACCAGATGTTCCTGCTGGATTCACATCTTCAGTAACCGGTGCCTTTGTAGATTGGGTCACAGGAGGTAGGATGGGAGTCTCTATATCAGCCATAATCTGTTACAATCACATCACCTCATAGCTCATTAGCATAAATCGTTAGTATCCAAAATACTAACTACTACAGACAACAATAACTCACCCTAATTCCCCCGAAGGAAAGCTTGACCCGTCACGAGCCAAGATTTGGGAATGCAACACTCTAGTCGTGCATGCATCGCCAAACCTAGGCTCTGATACCAAACTGTAACACCGGAAATTCACAAGGCATTTTTTTAAAACGCACTACGGAAGCTAATTAAAACCAACTTGATTACATATAATCAATAATTACAAATGTACAATCATTGTTTGAAAGTTAATATCATCATCTACTATTGTTTGGTGTTACAAAATACTGGCTCGTCTCATTTTCAAAAAAAAAAGTATCAGAGTGTGGTCAACTCTACTTTCTTCAAATCTAACACGAACCTGCAAAACATCAACTGAGGGGAATTAGCAAAAAGCTAAGTGAGTAGAGGCTAAAACATCAAATGAAAACATTCACAATCAACATCAATCATGTAATCACATATCCAGAGAAGACCGGCGGTTTGGCGCAGAACCTACAACCAATGCCGGCCAAAGCAAAGGTTTACCAATAGCTTTCCACTAGATTGGCACAGTAAACTCCCCTCTGAGAAACTAATCCAACAGAAAGGCTACTACTATTCGACCAACCAGTTAGACAAGCCCAGCCCAAGTCCACGTATAGCTGACTTCTCAAACGCAAGTCAAAGTCATCCTAAGAGCACGTATCGACCAAATAGTCATGCAGCAGTTATCAACAATTGTTATCATAATCAGCAGTTCAATCAATTCAATCTCAATCCATAATCATGCTTCACATCAATAAAATTACTACAATCTTTACCATCCGTTTTTAACGTCCACTCACCTCAGTTTCAGCTTGAACTCAGATATCTAATTTTACTGAGCTTTTGGATTGCCTGAAAGCACAACAATAACCAAATCAGTCACACCCTCATAAATATATCTATCCATACATTTATAAATCATTCATCAAATAATAATCAATAAACAGTTACAAGTTCAAAACATAAGGTATCGGATTTCTCAAAACTGTCGGATTCCAAGAATCCGCTACCCAGTGTCGGATTTCCTCACAGTCGGATTTCACTTCAATCGGATTTGGGTTTGTCGGATTTCCAGTCTCGGATTAGGTTCTCGGATTTTAAATGCTTGGATTCTAATAGTTTCGGATTTAAGGTATCGGTTTCTAAATAATTCTTTTCCAAGTATAGGATTTTGAGTGTCAGATTTAGAGTTCCGGATTTCAAGTATTTGGTTTGTAACAATAGGATTTGGTTCTATGTATCGGATTTCATAGGTTTCCGGATCTCAACTTCCGGTTTTCCAAACTATCGGTTTTATCATCTTCATCAAATCCGCCAACATCATAATTTCTTTAAATCCGCCACCTTCATAACAAATAACTCCATAACCCAGAAATCATAAACTCATCTAAATATTTTAGAACATGCTTTAAACATCTTTTAAACACATATTCATGCATCAATTCATCTTACAAACATATAAACCATAAAAACACATAAAACTTAAAAATCAATTTCTATAAAACCGATTCTTATGATTTTCCTTATGAACATGATATTTCTATTATAAATCATTAACAAGTAATCATTTAAACATGTATAAACCAGATCTAACCTTACACTTGAATTAATAATCACACAAACTTGGAATCCGACTCTTGTTCTTGATCTTTCGGTTTCTTCTTTGGCCGCGAGGATTTTCACAAACACACACTTTCACTTTCTTGAATTTTGGATTATACATGCATAGTTTCACTAATCCCCACGTATACAATCTTAAAGGAGGTGGCATACACCTTCTTAATACACATACACGTGCACACACACAGAAATACATATACATGCATACGGTGACATACATACATATAAATATATATTAACCTTAATACATAATAGAATTAATTCAATTAGCCATTTAATAAAATTTAAAACATTTAAGCATGTACCACAAACCCGCTAATCTCCTAGCCCAGGTTTGAGGGTGTTACACTATTCCTCTTAAATTCTATGTATGCTTATTATTTTATTTTGCAATGAGATTGAAGATTAAAGGTTGATTAATATTCTTTTAATATTTAAAGTGCAGCACCTCAATTTTATAAAAGATTTTTAAAATGAGTTGTTGAATAAAAATATGGGGAAATGAGTACAAGATATAAAATATATATTAAATGATTTGAAATAATGATTCCAAATATATTCCCGTTGGGATTTACGGATATTGTATGGATGAGTTGTATGTTGGATAGGGGAGCGGGATACCTGCTAGAGGATGACCACTAACCTAAGAATCGGCTGCCACCCTTTTCTTTTGCTTCCATCTTCTTTCTTTTTACTTCTTTCTTTTTACTTCTTTCTTGTTCTTTCGTTATTTAGACCCAAACACACTTACACATACATATATCTTCCTAATTTGAAAGAGATCTTGGAGTTGGATTGAAAATTAGGAAAGGGAGGATTAACATATGCTGATTAAGGAAATCAAGTAAGGATTGTAAGTGTTTTACTATGTTTGTGTTTTAAAGTGATTATTAATTTAATTGAGTTTGGGAGATGATTTATGATCAAAAGAATTTTTTATATTGTCAAATACGATTAGTAAGTGTTGTGGGGATGTTTATCGGTGTTAGAGATAGACTAGAAGTGAACTGAAGGTGATTTGGTAGGAAACTAGTGAGTTCTCATCGAACCTGTGCTATAAGTTAAATGGCACAAGCGTGTCCTCAAGAACAAACCGTGCCCCAGGGCAGATTGTGCCTTGTGATGACGGGGGTAACTGTGAGTAGAGCAAAGGCATGCCTATGAAGGCACGGGCGTGCCTTGTACCGAGCAATATTTAGAAGTTGTGTTTTGACTTGTGTATGAGTAATGATTATCATATACTTATTCCTAGGTATTTAAGGACCGAAGAAAAAGATAAGAGAATACTTTCGAAGTGTTGGAATCTAGGTGAGTACCTCAACCTAATACTTAGAGATATTAATTGTATGTGATTGTGTGTGTTTGAATAAGATTTCCTATATGATTATTGTTATGTGATTATGTAACACCGTAAAATTGTAAGCAATTTTTTAAAAATACGGTGCGGAAGCATCAAACACGAATTTCCATAAAGTACGAATATTTACAACTGTTAATAAATACAACCATCAAAACATCTGTCGTGTTACAAAACATACTATGGCTCATTTCAAAATAAAACCAATATCAGAGCGGGAGGTCAAGCTTTCCTTTAACAGACACCACAAAACTCACAAACCTGCAAACAAATCATCAATGGGGAATTAGCACAAATCTAAGTGAGAGGAAGCTAAACACGAAAGCAAACACCAAAAATCGATATAAAAGCATGTAATCACATAACCAAGAAGACCGGCGGTTCGGCGCAGAACCTACAACCAACGCCAAAGCAAAGGTTTACCGATAGCCCTCTGCTGAATTGGCACAGTCAAATTCCCCTCTAACACAACGCATGCATGAGTGGGACTACAACTGTTCAACCAATCAGCAGACGAGCCCAGCCCAATTCTACGTATAGCTGACTTCTCAAACGCAACTCAATATCATCCAAAGAGTGTGTATCGGCCAAATAATCATACAATCAGATATAATCAATCAACAACCAACAATCATTGGAGTCAATAGTCTATCAATCACAAACTCATGCATCACATCAATCATAAGCTTTACCATCCGTGAGTTAACATCCACTCACCTCTTGTTCTTAAACGCAACACTCAGATATCTATTTTTACCTGTAACACCGGAAAACCAAAGCCATTTTTTTATATGCTGCGGAAGCTTTAATTAAACAAACCACTTAGCATAAAATACAAATATTTACATCCAACAAATAATTGTTCAAGAAAACAAAACATCAAACTTGGTGTTACAAAATACATTGGCTCGTTTCCTTTTTCAAAATACATATCAGAGCGGGGTCAACTTCTCCTTCTACAACACCCACAAACACAAACCTGCAAAAACATCAACTGAGGGGAATTAGCACAAAGCTAAGTGAGTAGAGGCCAAACACAAACGCAAATATCAACAGTCAATATCAAAGCATGTAATCACATATCCAAGAAGACTGGCGGTTCGGCGCAGAACCTACAACCAATGCCAGCCAAAGCAAAGGTTTACCGATAGCCCTCCACTGAGTTGGGATAGTGAAAATTCCCCTCTGATGCAACGCATGCACCAGTAAGACTATCACTGTACAACCAACAAGTAAATGAGCCCAGCCCAATTCTACGTGTAGCTGACTTCTCAACGTAACTCAATATCATCCAAAGAGCGTGTATCTGCCAAATAATCATGCAATAGATATCAATCAACAATCACAGTCAACAATCAATCAATCAGACTCAACAGTCTATCAATCACATACGCATGCATCACATCAATAACATTAACCATAATCTTTACCATCCACGATTAACGTCCACTCACCTCGTTTTCAACACAAACTCAGATATCTAATATCACCGAGTCTTTGGATTGCCTGAAAACACAGTAACAACCAAATCAGTCTCGAATTCATAAATATCTCTGTCCAAATATATTTAATAACTCAATCATTCATGAACACAGGCTAAATCTCATAAGATAGAATAAATAATAAACAATTACAAATCCAATCGCAAATGTCGGATTTGGGGACTATCGGATTTAGGCTATCGGATTCTCCACAATCGGATTTTGAGAATCCGTCGGATTTCAAGTATAGGATTTAGGGAATCGGATTTGGTATATATCGGATTCATGGATTTCTGGGTGTCAGAATTTAAGTCTCAGATTCTTGGTTATCGAATTTCTGGTATATGATTTCGAACGGTTGGAATCCGAGTGTATCGGATTCTGGGTTCCCGGATTTGGGTTGTATCGGATTTCAAAGATATCGGATTTATGGTTGTCGGATTCAACAGTACTCAATTATGGGTTCTGGATTTCAAGGTACCGATTTTCAACTTATCGGATTACAACATTCTGAATTCAAAACATCGGATTTTGGGATACCCGGATTTCAAAGCTTCCGGATTTAAGAGTATCGGATTCTAGGTGTCGGTTTCAAGGCTGTCGGTTTTACCAAATACAGGATTTCATCATCTTCTTCCTCAAAACCGCCAACTTCAAATCTCCATGAATCAATTTCCAGATTTAACAAACTTCATCAAACTTTATCAAAAATCACATCTAAACATCTTTAATCATGCATTCGCACATCACAAACACCTTTTATTCATAAAAATCACTAAAACATACAAAACCCATTTAATCACATATTGAGCTTCAAGCTCCTTTAATGATAGTTTAACATTTTACCATGGATTTCAACAGAAAAATACTTCAAGATGAATAATAGCATGCTATAAACACTTACTAACTTAATCTTGATTTAAAGAACACAAAATCTTCACTTAGAAATTTCAAGTTCTTTCCTTGTTTTTCGTCCGCAGAGAATAAACAACACACACATACACACTTCTCTTTCTTTTGAAATTATCAACAAATATCCATTCAAATTTCTCTATGTATACACGTACACATATAGTACAAGAACCAAAGCAGGAGGTATTGACAAACTACTAATTTTGAATACCAATTTGAATACGTATGCATATCATACATACATATAAATAATATCTCCAGTACTTTATATATATTAACATATATTTTCTAAATTAGTTAATTAATTAACCAATTAATTTAAACCAACACATAAACAATTAAAACACAATTAAACACATACCGCCAACCCGCTAACAACTAGCCTAGGTTTGCGGGTGTTACATTACCGAGCCTTTGTGTTTCTTGAAAACACAACAACACCGAAATCAATATATACATCCACATATATTTATATCTCTATTGCTCATATACAATATGCTAGATTCACATACGAATATACATATAGCATACCACATCAAAGAATAACAAACAACAATAATAATTTCTCACAACTCGCGGACGCGTCGTGTGCAAGAAACCGGCACGTCGTGTCACATAATGCAAAGGTCGGATTAAACATGCGAAAGTCGGACCACCATCCGCAAGTCCGATCTTCCTCCAAAAGTTGGATCACAAGTGTCGGATCACTAATAGTTGGAACAAAGGTTGGGACCTAAACAAGGTCGGATCAATCATACGAAGTTCGGACCAAATAACCAGGAACGCGTCGCATCCCTAACTTGGACGGGTCGCGTCGCGTAAAGCCTGCAACATCTTCTTCTTCTTTTTCATTTTCTAGCCGACTTATACACAATATTAATCATATCTAACATCTTATTTTTAATGTAAACACTTCTAAAAACACATATAAACTTCATATATCATATGTACAAACATCATAAGCTTCTCAAATCCAATTAAAACATCAAAATTTGCAAAACCCATAAATCAAGTAAGCTTCCAAAAGTTTCATATTTATCAACAACGGTGTTCTTAAACTTTCTATCATGAAAACCAGCGACATGTATAACAAATCATTTAGAATCATGCTTTGAATCCATAAGAATAAATACCAACCTTTGTTTTGGATTAACTACAACAAATCTTCAAGTTCAAAACTTCAAGTTTGCAAGTTTACAAGCTTTCTTCTTCACAAGGTAATCACACACACATACACTTTCAATATTTCCAGAAAATGAAGTGGTAACATTCAATATACACATGTACGGACACCGCCTCATCTAAGCATGATGTGTAAAAATAATTATTCCCAAATAACTCATAAGTATACATACATATCCAAATACATACATACATAACTAAATACATACACATCCACTACTTTGATTAACTTATTTATTAATTATGATATATTAATTTAATCACATAATTAAGTTAATCACACAATTAAATATATATATATATATATATATATATATAAGTACACATAAAACACACACTGCCAACCTGCTAACGACTAGCCCGGGTTTGTGGGTGTTATGATATCTAGAGAATTGTTATTAAATAATTTGTAAATAGTGTATAGATGAATATAAAGTTAATTGAGACAAGTATAATTGTAGTTAAGAGACAATGATACATGCTTATGATTAACAAATCAGTATTTTGGTATTATACTAATTAACGAGAGATGAGTATGAATGAAAAAATAAGAAGTGAGAACCCGTTAATTAAAGAGAGAAAAGAGTGAGGTTAGTATTTATTAATTGACCTTACACATTAAAGAGCAAATATAATTAGTATTGTGTGAATCACAAATTTAAAAGAGTATACGAGGATTTAAATAAGCGATGTTGATGTGTATAATTATATAAATAAAGAAGATGCGTTCTTACACACATATATACTATATATACATACCTATATATATTATGTGTATGTGTGAAAATACTGAGAAGAGTGTTTATCTTTGTGAGATACATAACGAAGTGTTAAATATATGACTAACTGTACATGTGTATGTAAATACATAAACATACAAATATGAGAGCTTAGACTATGTATATATATATAGAGAGAAATAACCTAGTCTTAATCATAGAACCCAAAAAACAATTATGGACCATTGGATCATCTAAAATAATGGTTGAGATGTGTAGTTGGTAATTTTATAAATTATATGAAAATTATATTAGGTAACTGCATATTTGAGGGCAAATATGAAAATCCTCTTTCTGGTTCCACCTCCATAAAATGCAAAATGATAACCAAAATGCAAATAATTGGGTTATTTGCATGTTAATGACTTAATATTATTCACATTGTCGGTTATTTGCATTTTTGTTATCTTCTTTTATGTCGGTTGCATTTTGCATTTTCGTCAAACGATTTGCATTTTTGTTAGCTATATTTTTTTTAAAATTTTCGGCGTAATTTGCATTTTCCTCAAACAATTTTCATTTTCGTAAAAAAAATTAGAAAACATTTCGAACCTCATCGTAAAAATGGTTGTTTAGAGGTTGAATGAGGGAGAGGTGCGTGGCCGCGTGGGTATTAATTTGTAATTTTTTTTCAAGTTTTGCCCTTACTCTCGATGTCATGTGTCATCACCATGTTTGTTTTTCAGGTTCTATGAATAAGCAAGATTCTATGTATAACCTCACCCTATATATATATATATATTCGATAATAGGGAAAAGAGAAAGGAAATGAGTGTGAGATGGAAGAATAATACAGAGACGGTGTAAATGTGTAATAATATATAACTGCTTTACACGTATTCCATGATTAGATGAATCAAGAGGTAGAGAATAAGAGTTATAAACAGTGTATGTTTAGCTATAATTGTGCTAGTTCTAGCTTGTCAAAGTGACTATATGTGAAAGGATGAAGTATGCGATATATGTATATATATACATATATGAAAGATGATATTTAACCCAATACGGTCATATGCAATATGTGTATTACATGATAATGCTTTAGTCTGAGAGGCACGTATGACTAGTCAATGAGACTAGTTAGATGCTGACGTGACTTCCGGTGGTCAATATGACTACCGGACCACTTATGAGTCCATGATGACGATGATATAAATATGTGGGGTGTTGCTTATATTTGTATATATGTGTTGTATATGTTATGTGTATTGTGTTACACAACAACCTGAGTGGCAAATGAGAGGCCTGGATGACATAAATTGATGAGATTACATTTACATGTCATTTATTATCATTTGAATATTTTGTGGAATTACTCACTGACTTTCAAGCTCATTCTTTTCGTTCTTTTTTCTTTTCAAGTTTTATGGCAGACGAGGCTTTCACGTGGACGGGTTTGAGAGTTTTGTGCAACATGAAAGAAAAACTATTTTTTATGTTACTTGTGTCGGTTGTTGCCCTATTTTAATCAAGTATTATTGTTATTTCCTTGTTGTACGCTTAAAAAACGGGCGTTACATAAAGGTTGATTAATTAATAAGTTTATTAATTAATTAAAAATTGAACTAATTAGAAAATTATTCAAAACGGATGGGTTTGTTTTGTATTTATTAAATGTCTAATTAAGATGAGCTTAATCTTAATGGCTTGTAATTAGATTTGTTTATATAGGAAATAAATCTAGTTCAAATCATAACCGCAATAAAAAACCACAAAACTTCTCCATCTTTTTCTAAAATTCTCAAATTCTCGACCGAACACACAAACACAAAACCCATTCACGTTTTGTGATTAGGCATCGAACACACTCAGTTACTTTCTCGTGCGGTCTAGTAGCACGGTTCATGGTTGTGCAGTAGTGGTGTAAATCCTGTGAGCAATCCAGACCATCATAACTGATTACAAAGGTTTGATTTTTTAACTTTATCTTTGTTTTTCTTCCTATTGAATAGATTGAGTCACTAGTGGCATTTTTTATAATAAATTAAAGATTTTTAATCCGTTGTGCATGATAATTAATTATTTAGAACCTTAAAAACCCATAGCATCTTTATAGTTTCGGATATATATGTTTAGGATATGGCAGAAAGTGTTTTGGAGATACTGGGAATAACTAAGGACTTAGGTGAGTTCACTACCCCTACGTATATGCTATATATGCGTAAACAAATGTTATGTGTGCATTATGTGTGAACAAATAACACACACACACATGTATATAGTGAAAAGTTTATTTGAGAACCGTTTTTATTAAAAGAACCAATCTTTGTCGTCCAATTTTCCTTCTTTCAATTGGATTGCCCACCCATTAATTCCTTACATGCACCTTGCCACACTCAATCCCCCCATGCTCTTCATCCATGAATTTCATTTAACAATTGAACGGCTAAGATTGGTTGTACGCAAGAACCGGACCCCTTAAGAAAAACATAAACACCAATTATAATTACGAACCGGTCCATGAAGGAAAACATAAAGACCACTTATAGGTAAGAACTGGCCCCTTAAGAAAAACTTATAGACCGGTTATTAAATATAAACCGGTCCCTAATACAGAATAATACACCACAAATTAACAAGAAATAAATTTTCAGAATTCTACAAAAAATATCCTAAAAAATTGGAACTATATACAGAAATTGTGCTAAATACGAAACTGGTTTACATATCATCAAAAATGCGACTAAATACAAAAACCGGTTAATATCTCATCATAATGGATCTAAATACAAAATGGTGCTAAATACAAAAGTTGATTAAAACGTCAAAATCTTAATTTTTCAACACATATTGTTGAGATCTCTGCACGAAAACAAACATATGTGTTAGCTTTCATATATAATCGTTCCAAATGATTGTGGATGAGGCTCATGAGGAAGGGGATATAGTGTCTGATATGTTTCTACTAAATTCTACACCTTCCTATGTGTTAGTTGATTCTGAAGCTAATAGATCATTTGTATCGTATGCTTTATGTGAAAAACTGAAATTGTCTTTTAGTAAACTTGCCAAACCTCTCGATGTTGAAATTGCTGATGGCAAGATTATTTTTGTGACTGATGTCTATGATAGCTGTACTCTTCATATTTATGGGAGCTCTTTTCTAATTTGTTTGTTACCTGTTCACATATCCTCTTTGATGTGGTCATTGGTATCGATTGGCTTAGTGCTCATCATGCTAAAATTCTCTGTTCCAAGAAATTGATCAAAATCCCATTGCCCAGTGGTGAGTATGTTATAGCTCGGGGCGATAAGCGCAAATCGGAATTGGAAATTTTGTCTGTTATGAAAGCCCATAAATGTTTACGTAAGGGCTGCGAATCCTTTTTGGTGTATGTTCTTGACGCTAAGAAGGAGAAGCAAAGTGTTGGGGATGTCAAAGTTGTTAGTGAATTCTCTGACTTCGGTCCGTGAGGTTGAGTTTCAAAAAGATCTTGTTGGCGGGGAAACTGCTATTGCCAAAGCTCCTTATCGTTTAGCACCATGTGAAATACGAGAAATGATGACACAAATCCAAAACCTTTTGGATAACGGATTTGTAAGACGGAGTTCCTCGCCTCGGGGAGCACCAGTTTTGTTTGTCAAGAAAAAGATGGTACTCTCCCGATGTGTATTGATTACCTGTAGTTGAATAAAAGAACCATCAAGAACAAGTATTCGCTTCTTCGAATTGATGATTTGTTTGATCAGCTTCAAGGTGCAAGTTATTTCTACAAGATTGTTCTTTGTTCGGGCTATAATCAAGTTCGTGTCAAAGAAGATGATATTCCTAAGACTGTGTTCAGAACCCGCTATGGGCATTATGAATTTCCTAGTGATGCCTTTTGGTCTAACCAATACTCTTGCGGTGTTCATGCATCTTATGAATCGAGTATGTCTCCGTTTCTTAGATAAGTTTGTGATCGTTTTTATTGATGATATCATGGTTTATTCTAAAACCGAGAGAGACCATGAAGTACATCTTCGGGAAGTTCTTGAAGTCCTTCGTCATGAGAGGCTTTATGCAAAGTTCTCTAACTATGAATTTTGGCTTAGGGAAGTTCAATTCCTTCGCCATATTATCTCTGAAGAAGGCGTGAAAGTTGACCCTTCTATGATTGAAGCGGTCATGAAGTGGGAATCTCCTAAATCCCCTTTTGAGATCAAAAGTTTCCTTGGTCTTGCGGGTTACTATCGTCGGTTTATTTGTGATTTCTCAAAATTAGCGCGACCGTTAACCAAGTTAACCCGAAAGAATGTTTCTTATTTTTGGACCGATGTTCAAGAAAATGCTTTTTAGACACTCAAGATATTATTGTTCCAAGCTCCTGTTTTATCTCTTCCTGAAGGATCGCAAGATTTTGTGGTTTATAGCGATGCTTCTAGATCCTGTTTGGGATGTGTTCTTATTCAGAGAGGCAAGGTTATTGCTTATGCTTCTTGACAGCTAAAGCCTCATGAAGCGAATTATCCAACTCGTGATCTAGAAATGGCTGCTATGATTTTTGCTTTAAAACTCTGGCGCCATTATCTCCATGGCACTCATTGTGTGATCTTTACTTATCATAAAAGTCTTCAGCATATTTTTGATCCGAAGGAATTGAACATGCTACAATGCCATTAACTCGAATTGATTAAAGATTACAATTGTGAAATTCGGTACCATCCGGTAAAGGCTAATGTCATGGCGGATGCTCTAAGCCACAAAACTCAAGCTAATGCATTGTGTTACCAATCTTATAGAATGGAGGTGATATCAGAATTGGTAGAAAACTTGAGGGCGGCCCAACAAGAGGCTTTGAAAAAAGAGAATCATAAAGATGAGCAAATGCTGAAACTCAAAGATCATCTAGAAGAAGATAGTCGTGGCTTAAAGGTCTTTATGGGTCGTGTTTGGGTGACAAAGCTTGGTAGCAACCGTGAAATGATCTTACACGATGCCCATCGTTACAAAATGACTATGCATCCGGGTTTCACGAAAATGTATCATGATCTAAAATACTTGTATTGGCGGCCTGTGATGAAAGTAGATATTGCTTCTTATGTTGAAAAGTGTTCTATTTGTGTGCAAGTCAAAATCGAGCATCAAAGACCATACGGAAATCTTCAACCTTTGGAAATTCCAGAATGGAAATGGGATCATATTACAATTGATTTTTTTACAAAATTGCCAAACACTTCTAAAGTGCATGACATGATTTGGGTCATAGTTGATCGCTTGATCAAGTGTGCTCATTTTCTAGCTACACACGAAACAACCCCTTTAGATAAATTGGCAAAGTTGTATGTAGACGAAGTTGTGTCTAGAAATGGAGTACCTGTATCTATAGTCTCGGAAAGAGATTCACGTTTTGCATCTAACTTTTGGAGGAGCCTTCAAAGGGAATTAGGCACTCGTGTCCATCTTAGTATGGCATATCACCAGCAAACTGATGGTCAATCCGAAAGGACCATTCAAACGTTGGAAGATATGCTTCATTCATGTGGCTTGGAATTCAGTGGATCATGGGATTATCATCTACCCTTGATCAAATTTGCGTCTAATAACTCCTACCATTCTAGCATTGGTATGCCTCCATACGAAATGTTATACGGAAGGCAATGTTGAACCCCTACGTGTTGGCTAGAACCGGGTGAAAAAAAGTACGCAGGTCCATAAATTGTCCAGTTGACTGCCGACAAGGACAAAATTATACTTGCAAAGCTCAAAGCCGCGCGTGATCATCAAAAGATGTGTGCCGATAAGAAGCGGAAACCTATGACTCTCGAAGTCGGTGATCAAGTGATGCTCAAGGTGTCAACTTGGAAAGGGGTGATTCATTTTGGAAAGCGTGGGAAGTTGAGCCCTAGGTATATTAGGCCCTTCAAGATCTTAAAGCAGGTCAACGTGCAAGCGTATGAATTGGAGCTACCTTCGGAGTTAGAAGGTGTTCGGAACAGTTTCCATGTTTGTAACTTCAAGAAGTGATAACCAAGTTCTTCCCATCAATGAGTTGCGTGTCGGTCTAAAGAAGCGATTTGTGGAAAAGTGGGTTGCAATTGTCGATAGAAAGACCAAGAAGTTAAGGAAGTGCCTGATTCCTTTAGTATTGGTTCAATGGAAGCACAGTCAATGTCACATTTTTCCTTGGGAGACCGAAGATGACATGAAAGCTCGTTACCCTCAATTGTTTAGCTAAATTGATTCCAAGGACGGAATCATTGTAAGGTGGGAGGAAATGTAATACCCGTGATTTTGTGAAATTATAATATATATATATATATATATTGCAAGTTTAATGGAAGATTTAGTAAAACTATGTGTCATTGATATTATATTATTGCTATATATATATATTGTGTTTTGAAAGTCCTTAGAAATGTGATAACAAATGAGTAACTTAGAATACTTGAACAAAAGATGAAGAACTTACTCAAGAATAAGTATGAACACTTTGCATGTAAGCTTGAAGTCTCTGGTATATCCTATAAACGTATTACAAGCTTGATATTACAATATGGCAAAGGTTACCTTGCAAACTAAGTTTGCAAGGTATTTAAACTCT
Organism: Dittrichia graveolens; assembly: GCA_038502395.1. Taxonomy (NCBI): domain Eukaryota; kingdom Viridiplantae; phylum Streptophyta; class Magnoliopsida; order Asterales; family Asteraceae; genus Dittrichia; species Dittrichia graveolens. Next base: position 72,771,684 of record JARJIL010000003.1, read on the forward strand.
TAGCCACATGTGCCCAACATAAACTAAAGTAGATTGAACAATACTAAAGTGGGCCTAGCCCAATACAAATACTAGTTTAGTAAGTAAAATTACATATTACAAATCAACACAAGGCATACAAACTAATATTGGTCTAACATTCTCCCCCTTTTGTTGCCTTTTGTTGAGCAGGCATGTATCATATGCTTCTTTGGCCAAGAAGTCTTTCCCAGCTTCTGATGACCTTTCTCTCTTAAACCTTTTCTTCCAACTGATCAGCAATTCGAGTCATCTATACTAGTTGATCCTGTTCTGTTAGGTGTCAGTTGTTAAAGCAAGTTCTGCGGTATTTTGAGATGCATCTTTGGAGTGTACTGTCAGAATATGCATTGAGCTCAGAGAGTCTGAGAAATGCTTTGCCGCCGTTGAGATTTGACATTATGAATCCATCGACACCTTCATAATCCTCATTGTATTCCTCGATGATCGTGTATTTTCCGATCTCATTAAGTTTGGAGTGCTGCTGGTTGGGCCTTAGAACATTTATCTTTGGAAGATCGGCCTTAGAACCTAAATGTAGATCATGAGTACGGCTCAGAAGGATTTTCTTTCTCATAAAGTCTCTTATCACTGTTAGACCTCTATGCTCTTCTATTATTTTGCCGGTTTTGCACGCCAGCTCATCTTCCGGATGTGTGATGTCTCCCAAGTTCAGATGTCTCAACTCAACCTCGTGAAGTGTATACCTCTTCCCGTCTACTCTTGTAACATGGAAGTGAACCATCGAGTAGTTGAGGAAGTTGCACATATACACAAAGTCAATCTTGACAATAGGAAACCTGGAGGCCACCTGTTCTTTAGGACTTGCGTGGAAGGTGCCGGCAAACCTTACAGATTTTTCATGTTCCTGTGACTTTAGCATATATAGATCATCAACCTCTCTGACCTCCTCTGAGTATTGTGGTATTCTCTTTTCTAGATAAGGTGTGTTTAGCCACTGAGCTGGCAAGAGGGGTTGAGAGTTTGCTAGTGCTTTCCTAGGCCTGATATTCTCTAATGTTGGCCTTTCTGCTATAACTCTTTCATTAGTGGCCAATGGTTTGGGTCCTCCATGGTAAGTTTCTGGTATTGGCCACTCACCTTCCTCTTGTTCTGATTGTTGTGGTTGCTGTTGACTTATAAGATCTATAGGTGCAACATTGACCTGCCCTTGCTGTGGAGGAAAAATGTCTAGCAGCTCCCGGTTTATTGTTGTGAAGACTTTGTGAATGTTGATTAGCTGTTCATCTTCCACTTTCTCAGATATAGGCCTTTTGACATTGGCATTTTCAGTTGAGGCTTCGGGAAGGGAAGGTTCAGGTTCAGGAGTTGTTGTTTGGACTTGTGGGATTTCGGTTGTAGGGATTTGGATTGTGGGGGTTTCGGGTCTATCCGCCTCTGCCTCTACCTCTGCCCCTTGACAAAAATCCGACTCAAACTCTTCTTTAATGTCATGCCCATGTTTTTTTACCACCACTACCACTGCCATTGCCACTTTGGCCCTCTCGAGGCTTTGATACTAGAATGGCTTCTAATCGTAGAGTTGTGCTTTACATGCCTATGTATCTCCTCAGACTTTTCTTCCCCTCATGATGTCCTGGATCATCAGGATCATTGTGCCTCCTTTTTCGGGTATCTGCTTGGGCTTTACTGGAGGTCTCCACCACCTCCAGTCGCTTACTTATCCCGGATACAACTTCGGTTAGGGAGTTTAGGGTTTGCATGATTGTCTCTTGAGAGTTGGTGGAGCTAGAGGGTGGTGGTTGTGGTTAAGATTGTAGTGCTGCTAGAAGATTGGTTTGTTTAGTTGTAGGAGTAGAAACACTATTCAGTTTAGCATGAATCAGGTCCTTGAGTTCATCAATTGTGCAATCTCGCTCAATGACAGTTGGTGGTCTGTTTTCAAGGTGTTGGATTTGGGCTTTTAGTGAGTTGATTTCAGATTGGAGGCGAGTATTGACATAGTCTTTGAGGTTTGATTCCAGGAGGAAGAACTTAGAATCCATGTAGATTCGTAGTTCTGTTGTAACCCCGAGCTCACGAAGAGGCCTAGTTCGCATAGGGGTTGTTTCAACTCTATGGTCCTCACTCAATGTTGGCATTGGTGTAGCACTGGAGGGACTTCCACTCGATCCTCGCAACACCTCCGCAGTAGAGGCCACTACGAATGTTCCGGAAACGTCACTCAGACGTGCTTATAGAGATTGTGTCCTAGTGAAAGATTGAAAACTAGTTAAGACAGGCACTAGACTCGATGGTGATTGAATTGAAGGTGTGGACGGGGGTGGCAGTCCATTGATTTCAAAGCCACAAAACTCTGAATGAGTTGCCGACTGTGTATGTGTTAGATCCCCGTGAAATGAAACTGTTTCCATTTGAGTGAAAGCAGAGTGGCTGGTGGGGTGAGGTGCTTGCACTGGTGGGATTCTAGTGTCTATTTCAATACCAGCCGGAACAGTGTCCTGACCGGTAGTAGATGTGGCTACCCGGCTTCTGGTGCGAGGGAACCCTCACTCTCTTTCTTTTCTTGCTCACTCATACTATCACTCACAACATCTTTCATTTATACATCTTCTTTTTCAATGCTAGGTACATCCCCAAAAGTACCAGATATTTCAGATATATCATGGTGGATGTCCTCTTGCCAGTATATTCAACAGGGACCGGAGATGGTCTCGGGCCAAACGAAGCAGATTGTAACACCGTAAATCTCAAGCTATTTTTTTAAAACCCGATGTGGAAGCTTTTAAACAAGATAATACATAAAACATTGCATTTACAATCATCAACAAAACATCTTGTTCACAAAACTAAACAACAATCATCCTAGTGTTACAAAAATACACATGGCTCGTTTCCATTTTAAAACACATATCAGAGCAGGGTCGAGCTTTCCTTCAACAAATACCAACAACTCTCAAACCTGTAAAATCAAGCAACTGAGGGGAATTAGCACAAAACTAAGTGAGAGGACACTATGACACATCAATAGCAACGATCAAATAAAAGGCACGTAACCACAAGCCATACAATCAAATGATGTCCAGAGGACCGGCGATTCTGCCGAACCTACAACCAATGCAGGCCAAAGCAAAGGTTTACGGATAACCTACCGCCAATTGGCACAGTTAGATCCCTTCCAATACAACGCATGCATCAGAGGGTCTACAACTGCTCAACCAATAGTGATCAGGCCCAGCCGAACTACACGCATAGCTGACCTCTACCAACCGAACTACACGCATAGCTGGTTTCAAATACAATCTCTACCAGCCGAACTACATGCGTAGCTAGTCTAAGTCCAAAACCGAAAGCTCAACAAACAATCAAACACAAACAATATCTCAATCATACAGTACATTAAAAACAATCCATTTTCAATCTAAAAGTCGATCAAACGCAGTCGTAAGCATCATATGAATCACAATCATAACCTTTACCATCTGTGAGTTCACATCCACTCACCTTTCGTTCTTAAACGTGGCACTTAGAAATCTAATGACACTGAGTCTTTGTGTTTCCTAAAAACACAACAACAACGAAATCAGTTTTGGATTCATAAATATATCTGTCCACATATATTTATATCTCTTTTATTCATAAACACAAAGCTGAATCCTCAAAAGATAGCATACATATCAAACAATCATCAATGTATCAACAAACACACGAGTTTCCTGAAAAACGGCGAATGCGACGCGTTCAAGAATCCGACGCGTCGCGTTGAGCTAATGTATCGGATTCTTAGTTATCCGGGTTTCAAAACTTCCCAATTCCGTAAGTCTCGGATTTACCCATGTCGGATTCTATGGTACCGGATTTTGGATCGGATTTGGTTTCATCGGTTTTCAAGTGTAGGATTTAGGGAATCTGATTTCATTGTCGGGTTTTGAGTTATCGGATTTGGCTTATTGGATTCACGAGTTTTGGATTTCGAGGTATCCGGATTTTGAGTTTGTCGGTTTTAGCTACCGGATTTCAAAAAATTCCGGATTCAAGTGTCGGATTCAATGATGTCGGATTTGGGGAACATTGGATTTGGGTTTATCGGATTCATCACTATCAGATTGATCTTCTTCAACTCATATCTAGACAACTTTAACCATCCATGGATCAATTCCAATGTTTTTCAAAACTTATTAAAAACATATCCAAACATCTTTAAATATGATTTCATGCATCAAGAACATCTTTTTATCACATAAATCACTAAAACAAAAAAACCCACTTAATCAAGAAAGCTTTTAAAATCCATTCATGGCGATTCTCATGTAAGATCATAAAACATTATAAAAATCATATTTGGATAATCAACATGTTAAGATGATAGGCTAACTTTAGTTTGATTTCTAAGACACTAAATCCTCAATCCACAAATTCAAGTATGCAAGCTTGGTTTCTTTAATAAGAGGTTTTTCAAATAAACACATACTTCACCATTTCTTTAGTTTCAAATGAGCAGATAACTCTTCCCATTTGCCATATACACACATACATATTATTTCAACAAAACCAAAGCAAGAGGTGGATGCCAATCTTTATCTTTAATTATAGACTTATTTACCATACATGCATAATCTCATACATACATACATACATACATACTAGTTCCAGCATATTTCCATTTAGTTAAATAAATTAACTAAGCATGTCATAAATATATATATATATATATATATATATATATATACATATTATCTTCCAATTCTAAACACATAGTAAATTTAAACACAAATAAGCACGTACCGCTAGCCCGTTAACGACTAGCCCGGTTTTGCGGATGTTACAAATCTTCCCTCCTTTCGAGGATTCCATCCTCAGAATCTCATAGCTCACATCAAGCAGAAGTATCAACCTTCCATTTTCATTTCTGGTTGTCAAGTCAATTGTAACTCATATACATTTCCATCTTACTATCATACCATAATCCATGTTCTACACATCTTTGTCATCTTGAGTTCAACAACTCCTCTTTCAATCTCTTCTTCGAATCAATACTTGACTTACAAATTTGGTAGATCTGTCTTTCAATCATTCTCTTTTACACTTACACAATTTAAACAACATCAAAATGTCTACTTGTTCACATTAATCTGTGTATCTCAATTAAAGAATTTCACATATCTTTCATTCACTGTCTGTCATATAAGATATCCACACATTGCTTCTTTCTTGCTTCCCATTAAACATTACTATGATTCTCATATAACAATTTACAACTGTTACTTTAACATCCATTTGATAGAAATCGCATCACCCCAATATGATCAATTTGATTCCGAATTCCACGAATCCTCAAAACTCACCACACATAAACGCAATTTGTTCTCAAATATCTGTATAACTCGTTCTACTCATCTTATCTAATAGGAATTCAGTCGTACTACTTAACTCACGTTTCAATTCTTGTTGCCATTTCTTCTAGAAGTTTAATAAATTCTTTTCAATTTCCATCGGAAGTCTCTAAATATAAAACATCATATCTTCGAATCATCTCTTCAATATATAATTCTTTTCGATAGATGTCGTTCCACTGGTGACATAATACAAATGCTTCTTGTTAAATAGTCAATAATTACTAGTAATATAACCAGGTTCCTTTCTCATATAGTAAATTAGGTATAATCTCCATCGTAATCTGTCATCATCACCACTCTGGTATCTCTATTCGTCTCAAAAATTCATAAATCTCTGATATCTTGATTTGACTCATACACAATCATGTCATATTTTCACGACATATGTCTTGTTTACTCCTCTTGGTAAGTCATCAATACAATACTTTGTATGACATTATTCAATTTTAGCCCTTCTAAATGCACTGGCAATTTAGATTCATAAGTCTCCGTCAAAATAAATCTCCAAATTTAAAGCAAAGGCACATATACACAAGGTTCTATTAGTCTTCGGTCCACATGTTTAGGCAATTGATTCTCTTTGTTCTTCCTCGTATTTGATAATTTCAATAATTAATCCAATAACTTCCTAGGCAATACCAATTTTATCCTCTAAATCAAATATATTTCACTTCGCATAATCGCAGTGTTATCATCATTAACTCCCTTGCATTTCAACCTGTCTGACCTCAATTTGTCTCTCCTAGATAATATCAAATCTCTCAATCACATTATTTAATTCATTATGAACATTGTCTCTACCACATGCTCAACTCGTTTGTATAAACATCCACTTTTCTACTTAACAATTAGATCACACATATACTTTTCTTTATAATCAATATATCCATATTATCAATACAAATGCATCCGCTGCAGCCTCCAAGTCATGATTTGAATCCTTTTTCTCAAAATCTTCAACTGTTGTAGAACATAAATCATTCCCCCAATTCCATAGCATAACATCATTTATTAATCCAACAAATACATTATCTCAACATATCATAAATCTCCTCAAATTCATCAGTCAATAGCATAGATTATCTTCACTTATTAGGTTTACCAATAACTCGTAACTTCAGTTATACCTTTATCAAAAAATCTCTTGGTTGTCACCAAATCCTTCCAATCTTCAGTACTCATCCACTTTCCTTCTTCTTTGCACAAACATATATATATATATATATATTCACATATACAAACACAGAAAACAAGATGAGTCTTGCAACACATAGCATGGCATGCAATTCGACTTATCTAGAAACTTCTTTCTAAGGTATTTCATACCTAATTCACATCATACCAAGTATCACATTCTTACTGTCACATCACTTACTATCATGGGCATCAGATAATTTCACGATTTAGATAACATGTATTATTAATTATCTCTACTTCTAAAGAATCATACTCTTCAGAAGTAAGCATACACACTTAGCACACATAGGCATCAAACATTCAAAATTAACTCCGAAGTTAATAAAAACATGTACGAGTATAGAGGTTATCAAAACGTAACCGTTACATCATCGTCGATAGTGGCAATATCATCAGTCATCATATTAAATGTTCTACCCTCTTGCATAGAAGGATTCTTTCTCTTTTGCCCACTTGCTGACGAGGATCCCCCAATCACTCCGTCTCCTGACCCATATTCTGTCTTTCTCTCAGCAAGGCACTCGCCCACTCGGTGCCCCTCTTTCAAACAGTTGCAACAAACATTCCTTGGAAACTGGAAATCCTTAACTTGATGCCCAAACTATCCACACTTGACACATCACAAAGTTTGGGGTGTACAAGGCTCTGTGTGGAAAGACGTACAGTTTCCACACCATTGTGATCACCGATTGGGCCCACCAGACGTAGACCTACGATTCTGGTTATTCTGATCTGTCTGCTCTGCCCTCCCTGCCTTTGTTGATTATTATATTGCTCAAGCCGAGAATTCTTGCTGAGAAATCCTGTATTGTGTCATTATGCCTCTTCCTTTAATGTCATCTTCATCCGACTTAGCCAAGGTAAAAGCTTGTGACAAGGTGCTAGCCCATCTGGTAGCACTTCGATAATCATGGGGCAAAGCCCCCACAAAATGTTGAATCTGCGATGCCTCATCAAGCACCCATTGCTTTACAAATCGCAGTCTCTCATTGAATTGTTTAATCAGATCGTCCACCGACATGTTTCCTGTCATCTGCAGATCCATAAACTATTTCTTGATTTTTGCGATCTCAAATGAACTGCAGTATTGCTCGCACAACTTCTCCTAAAATTGGTCCCTGGTAATACTTTCTTGCTACTCCTGGGTAAAATGTCCGGTTATAGAATCCCACCATACCATCGCATCCCCTTTCAGCATCCTCGTCACATACTTCACTTTTAGTTCATTTTCACAATTATAGGTGTCTAATTCCTTGACCATCTCTCTCAACCAGTTCAATGTAATGTTAGGGTCAGAACTCTCTCGATACTCCGAAGATTTACAATCTAAGAATTGCTTGTACGTACAAGGTTGATTGTATCCAGGAAATGCAAAAGGATAAGTTCCATGAGACACAAGCGGATAATAAAACTGTTGTGGCATAACTTGAGTTACTAGTGGTAGTGGTGTTGTTACCGGTGCAGTAATTGATTGTGCTGGTATCACAGTTGGGACTGGGGTTGGCTCAAGTTGATTATACCTCTGTTGCTCCAAATTATGAACCATGTTTCTTAGATCCAACAATTCATTTTCCAATTTAAAGATATAGTCACTTTAATCTTCTTCGTGATCTTGCCCGGAAGTTCCTGCAACCTCTGTATTATCAAAGTTCTCGATTACTAGTGCTTGTGTAGTTGCATTGGTCAAAGGAGGAATGACGGGGATCTCTCTGTCAGCCATATCTGTTACAATCACATCATCTCACAATTCATTAGCATAAACCATTAGTACTCAAAATACTAACTACCACAAAAATCTCCAACTCACTCTAATTCCCCCGAAGGAAACTTTCACCCGTCATGGCCCAAGATTTGGGAATGCAACACTCTAGCCATGCCTACATCGCCAAACCAAGGCACTGATACCAAACTGTAACACCGCAAATCGAAAGCCATTTTTTTAAAACACGCTACGGAAGCTTTTAAACAAGATAATACATAGAACATTGCATTTACAATCATCAACAAAACATCTTGTTCACAAAACTAAACAACAATCATCCTGGTGTTACAAAAATACACATGGCTCGTTTCCTTTTTAAAACACATATCAGAGCAGGGTCGAGCTTTCCTTCAACAAACACCAAAAACTCTCAAACCTGCAAAATCAAGCAACTGAGGGGAATTAGCACAAATCTAAGTGAGAGGAAACTACGACAAATCAACAAATAGCAACGATCAAAGAACAGGCAAGTAACCACAAGCCATACAATCAAATGAAGTCCAGAGGACCGGTGGTTCTGCCAAACCTATAACCAATGTGAGGCAAAGTAAAGGTTTACTGATAACCTACCACCAATTGGCACAGTTAGATCCCCTCTAATCCAAAGCATGCATGAGAGGGTCTACAACTGCTCAACCAATAGCGATCGGGCCCAGCCGAACTACACGCATAACTAACCTCTACAAGCCGAACTACACGCATAGCAGGTTTCAAATACAATCTCTACTAGCCAAACTACACACGTAGCTGGTCTAAGTCCAAAACCGAAAGGTCAACAAACAATCAAACAAAACAATATCTCAATCATAATGTACATTGAACAACAATCCGTTTTCAATCTAACAGTCAATCAAACGCAGTCGTAAGCATCATATCAATCACAATCATAACCTTTACCATGCGTGAGTTCACATCCACTCAGCTTTCTTTCTCAAACGTGGCACTTAGAAGTCTAATGTTACCGAGTCTTTGTGTTTCCTGAAAACACAACAACAGCGAAATCAGTTTTGGATTCATAAATATATCTGTCTACATATATTTATATCTCTTTTATTCATAAACACAAAGCTTAATCCTCAAAAGATAACATACATATCAAACAATCATCAAAGTATCAACAAGAATCCGACGTGTCACGTCGAGCTAAAGTATCGGATTCTTAGTTATCTAGGTTTCAAAACTTGTGGATTCCATGTAACACCGCTTCTGAATTCAGATATTTTAATGACAAATCAGGTTTTAGCAGCGGAAATTTTTTCTTTTCACATAATAACAACTATTATTTACAATGTCGTTCTTTCAAACTATCCGGGTGTTACCTAGTTCAGGAACCGACCATAGTATCATATTACATTATAACATACAATTACAAGTTTTCCACCCAGAAGGGGCAATACATTTCCCAAAAGGAACCCGCCTCACAGGCCATCTAATCTTTACTTGAAAAGGGAAACATAGTATCATTAGCTATACTAGCTAGTGAGCACATACAATCATAAGCATCAATATAGTAAGTCAGGCATCGTATCATAAACAGTCATTGCTAGCTTAGCACATAGCGGTGTGCTCACAAGATCGGTAAGAGTCGTGTCTTGCAGGGTAATCAATCCCGCTCAACAACTCAGACCGGGCAATCAGACATGACCAATCCACGCTGGTGGGGGAGCGTAAAGCGGTCCACCAAGCATCGTTCACAGAGCAAGAGGCTCTATAGGTAATCCAGCTACAACCGGCTGATCATCACTCACGTTAAGGCACGGCGGTTCTGCAGAACCTATGATCCAGGATGTCTCCTGAACCACCGTGAAATCCCGAAGGATCCAGTTACAACTGACTGACCTTAACCATCCGTCAGATAGTCTGCAGATGGTACACATACACATATACGTACATTTGATCCCACATGGATCCATCATCTTACATATACATCATACCGTTATTCATATGTTCATATCATCATGTATTAACTAAGTGGTTCCAAACAGGACCCACTGTGTAACATCCTCGATTTGGGCCTAGCTGTTAAGCGTGTAATAAGGTTAGTAATCTTGTAAGTTGACCATGTTAATGAAAAGTTTAATTGTATATATGAGTTGTTATGTGTTTTGTGTAAATATATGTATATATATTGAAAGATAATCAAGTAAAAGGAAAGAAAGAAAATGAATTAAAGGAATCCAGAGGCGGTGCCTCTGGATTGTGGCATATATATATATATATATAGAAAAGTCAAATGTTGGTCAAAGTTACCAAAAGCAAACACCTAAGCGAAGTTCTCGGTTTTCTCTCTACTACCTTTCTCTCGGATTTTCTTAGAAGCAAGGATTTTGGTGTTTTGATTCTACTCAAAGGTAACTACTTGTTGTTGTTAAGATTTAATACATATGAAACTGTTTTTATGATTAAAATCATGATTGAAACTCAAATCCTTGCAAAACATCACTTAGAACATTCAAAGCTTACTTTGCAAGTGGGTTTTGGTTGTTTGGTGTTATTGTGTGGGTTTGATGTGTTTTCAAAGCCATACCAATGAAAATAAGTGATTTGAGAATGTATGAATGTCAAAACAAACAAGAAACAGGCTCTAGAAATAAGCCATTGAAGGTGGCGGTTTCCATGTTAGAACAGCCGGATTCCGAGACATGAAGGTGTCGGAATCCGCATGTTGACAAATCCGTGTAAAGTGTCGGATTCCAAGACTTGGGTGTCGAAATCCGCATCAAGTTTAAATCCGTATGTTTGAATCCATGTTATGGGTCTAAATCCGATAAGTATCGGATTTCCCAATGTCCATATGTAAGTTGCAAGTCGAAATCCGAAAGTATCGGATTTCTTTGTATGAATCGGATTTCCGTGTAAATGTCGGATTCCGACAAAAGTGTCGGATTCCGATAAAAGAATCGGATTCCGGTTGAAAGTCGGATTTCCATTTTGTGACCAAGTTTTCAGAGTGCATAACTGTTGAAATCCGATAAGTATCGGATTTTCGCAAAAGTATCGGATTTCCCTTGATGTGTCGGATTTCATGAAATCCGACAGACTGTCGGATTTGCATGGAATCCGGATTTGGGGGATTTCTCGTGTTGCCTTTGTAACTATTCTAAGTATGCTAAGATGATTAATGTAAATCTTGATGTTCTAGGTGAACTAAAAACCCTAGACCAGGCAAGAAGATAAATAACTATCTGTTAACTATCTGTTAAGTTACTCAGGTGAGTACCGACTTCCAGAAGCCTCAGTAGAGCAGGAATTATGTGTTAAATGATTTGAGTACGATTGTGCTCATAAGTTGATAAGTAAGAATTTCCATGATATTTAAAGTACAATGCCGTGTTAAATACCTGATGTAAGTAGTTAAGTGTATGCCAGCGGGATCCAGTACTGCAACCGCTTAGTTAAGTAAATGCTATGCATGATACTGATTCTGAATGAATCAGTTAAGTAAAGATGTAATGATATGTATGCTAGGGATCCAGATTGGATCCATAAAGAAGTAACTGAATGTGATTGCATGTTAAAAGAAGTAAATGAATACGCATGTTAAGTAAATGAACAAGATATGTGTATGTGTTCGCGAACATCAGCAAGCATGGTTAAGGTCAGCCGGTTAGCTAGATCCCAGGGACCCTTGATCAGGAGATTCGGGATTTAACGGTGATTCGAGGTAACATTCCGGATCGTAGGTTCTGCAGAACCGCCATGCCTTATATCATGAGGGTTAATCAGTCAGAAATGGCTGAGTTACCTAAGGAGCCTCTAGTTCCGTTAACGATGCTTGGTGGACTGCTTTATGCTCCCCCACCAGCGCGGAGGGTTGTGCCTGATCCCCCGGTGTATTGGTGTTGAGCGGGACTAGCTATCCTGCAAGAAACAACTTATACCGATCGTGTAAGAACACCACAATGTGATAGGATAGCATTGTATGCCTATTCCTGATATACATGTTCTTACTCTAATGAAGTTTATGCCAAGTTTGTTCTCACTAGCTAAGTGTAGCTAACGGTGCCAAGTTAACTGCTTTTGCAGATCAAAGATAGATTGCCTGGTGAGCCGGGTCCCCTATCTCTGGACATTTGGTTGGAACACTTGTGTTGTAATATGTACATTATGGTCGGTTGTTTGTAGCATAACACCAAATACTGAGACAATGTTTTATGTAAATATTTCCGCTGCTTAGTGATATTAATCGTGATTAAGATCACGTTTGTTTAAAAACGCAAATTTTTGCTAAAATCTAGTATATGCAAAGCCGATGTTACACACTGGCATGCACCTGATACATATTCTAACATCATCTAAGTCACACACTTATCTCCTCGAGCGTTCCTGCAAAAGCAAGTTAGTCATACATAGTATTTTCACATAGTCACTTAGCACGCAAGCCTTACTCTACTAAGTCTCATGAAAGCAGACACTCACCTGAGCTGTTTACTAGGCACATGTATTAGGTCTTGACTTCACAAACACAACGGGTTCACCTAGCATATCATATTTATTTCAATCATTCACATATGCATTCAAGACTTACAAAATAATATTCAACTTTGGACTTAACACAAATCCGCTAGGGCTGTCGGGTTTGGGGCAATCCGATGGTCCTGTCGGATTCATGAAAACCGACACTTGCTTACACATAAATCCGATACCCAATCAATCGGATTCCAATACATAGGAATTCCAACCATGCATGTGAAATCTGACACTTGCGGATTCTGACACATGAAGGGAAACCCGACACATGGAAATCCGATGCTTTTAATGAAATCCGAACTATCGGATTCCGACACTTAGAATCCAAAACCATGGAAATCCGACAACTTGCGGATTCCATACTTAAAAGGACTACAATTTATGAAACCCGATAGAGTTGCGGAATCCGACACTTCTATCGGATTCCGACAATTCCTTCGGTTTCCAACACATACGGATTCCGATAACTTCACCATGGAATCCGAAAACTTCATCACTTCAAATTCTGATGCACTCATTTAAGCATCTAAACAACTTTATATTCGTTAGCTTTAAGCCCAGAACATCGTAGAACAATACTTTCAACTCATCTAGCTATTATAAACACATTAAATCATATAAGAACACCAAATATACCAAAACCCACTTTAAAGTAAGCTTTTGCATGTTCTTCATGGTGTTCTTGCATGATTTTGTGATCTTACATATATGTAATCTTCCAACAAGCTTGAATCTATGTTGCTAACCTTTTTAGAGATTAACCACAATAGCAACGTTTTTCTTCCTTCTTTTCTAGAAATCCGAGAGAACGAGAGAGAAGAGAGATGAAAGAAAGGATGCAGTTTTGTGTGTGTTTGTTTTGCTAAGTTTGACTTGGTCAACTTACCACATATATATATACTCAAGTACAGCAGAGGCGGTTGCCTCATTCTTCACATGAGGTTTTCCTCAAATATCTAACTAACTACGCACATACACACATAACACACACATATAGCATACCTACATACGTACATACTTTAATACCTAAATACACATGTATTCATTTAATTCAACAAGTACATACACAGAATACCTCTTATTACAATAACTATACATATGTACGTGCGATTTACAACTAGGCCCATGTTGAGGATGTTACAAATCTACCCCCTTAAGAGGATTCCGTCTTCGGAATCAGCTCAGTGATAAACAGGTGAGGGTATCTTGCCTTCATTTTGTCCTCAACTTCCCAAGTCAGGTTTGGACCTAGGCTGTGCTTCCACTTTACAAGGACTAGTTTAATCATCTTCTTGCGCAGCTTCTTGACCTTCGTGTCAAGAATTTCAACAGGTTCTTCAACTAGTCTCTTGGAAGAGTCAACTTTCAATTCCCTCAAAGGAATGATCTGTTCTTCCTCAATGTGGCACTTGCATAAGTAACACACGTTAAAGGTGTCGTGTATTCTAGATAGCTTAGGCGGCATCTCTAGAGTTACCGTCAAATCATTTACTTTATGTATAATCTTGAATGGGCCAATGAAACGTGGACTTAGCTTTCCTTTGCGCCCAAAACGAATGCCGCCTTTCCAAGGAAAAACCTTCAAAAACACACGGTCATCGACTTCCAATGTAGCGGAACGACGCTTTGGATCCGCGTACATCTTGTGTCGATCCCGAGCTGCTTTCAGCTTTTCAAGAGCCACATTCACTTTATAAGAAGTAATCTGGATGATTTCAGGTCCAGCGAACTGCTTCTCACCAGGCTCCAGCCAACAGATTGGAGTGCGACATCGTCTTCCATATAACATCTCGTATGGTGGCATTCTAATGCTGGAATGATATGAATTGTTGTAAGCAAATTCAATCAATGGGAGTTGAGAATCCCACGATCCACCATATTTGAGTACACAGGCACGAAGCATATCCTCTAACGTTTGGATCGTACGTTCAGATTGGCCATTAGTCTGCGGGTGATAGGCAGTGCTCAAATGAACACGTGTGCCAAGTTCGCATTGCAGACTGTGCCAAAAATTCGAGACAAACCAAGAGTCACGATCAGATACAATTGAACATGGAAGACCGTGACGTGACACTATCTCATCAATATATAACTGGGCTAAACGGGTCAGCGAAGTAGACACGTTCGTTGCCAAGAAATGAGCACTCTTCGTCAATCGATCAACGATAACCCAGATCATGTCGTGCCCTCTGGACGTTCTTGGTAGCTTCATCATTAAATCCATCGTGATATTATCCCATTTCCACTCCGGAATATCCAACTGCTGTAGATTACCATAAGGTCTCTGGTGTTCCGTTTTCACTTGTGCGCAGATCTGACATCTCTCCACAAATGAAGCGATGTCTTTCTTCAGAGTCGGCCACCAGTATAACATCTTCATGTCGTGGTACATCTTTGTAATTCCCGGATGGACAGATAATTTGGACTTATGGGCTTCCTGCAGCAAGGTACCCAAATCCTGGATTGAAAAGTCTTCAACCCACGATTATCTTCTGTAAGCTGATCCTTTAATTTCTTCATTGTCTCAGCCTTGAGATTTTTTTCTTGCAATACAATCTGCTGAGCTTCCTTTAGCCAAGAAATCAAATCTGACACAATCGTGATCCTCATAAACTTAGCTTCTACTGTCGGTCCTTTACGGCTGAAAGCATCCGCTACAACATTGGCCTTGCCAGGATGGTAACAGATCTCACAATTGTAGTCTTTTATTAACTCCAACCAACGGCGTTGCCGCATGTTGAGTTCTTTTCGAGAAAAGACATACTGAAGACTTTTGTGATTTGTGCAAATCACACACTTTGTGCCATAAAGATAATGTCTCCACAATTTTAGTGCAAAGACAATAGCAACAAGTTCCAGATCATGGGTTGGGTAGTTCCGTTCGTGTGATTTCAACTGCCTAGAAGCTTAGGCAATCACTCTGTCACGTTGCATCAGGACGCAACCCAAACCCGCATAAGAGGCATCGCAGTATACTGTAAAGTCTTCCGAACCCTCAGGTAGAGTAAGGATTGGAGCTTCACATAACAGTCGTTTCAAGGTCTGAAAAGCTTCCTCCTGAGCTTCCGACCAGATAAAAGCTACACCCTTGCGAGTTAGTTTGGTCAATGGACCCGCAAGCTTCGAGAAATCGCGGATAAACCGCCGATAGTAGCCAGCCAAGCCAAGGAAACTT
The DNA here is from genome assembly GCA_038502395.1 of Dittrichia graveolens. Classification (NCBI taxonomy): domain Eukaryota; kingdom Viridiplantae; phylum Streptophyta; class Magnoliopsida; order Asterales; family Asteraceae; genus Dittrichia; species Dittrichia graveolens. The sequence goes on from JARJIL010000003.1 coordinate 72,787,663, forward strand.
TTAATTTCGGAAGGAGTCCGAGGAACTCCCCAATTCATCACAGCTTCCACCTTAGCTGGATCTACTTTAACGCCATCATGACATATAACATGGCCAAGGAAATGAACTTCCTTAAGCCAGAATTCACACTTGGACAGCTTAGCATACAATTGTTCTCGCTTTAAAGTCTCGAGAACCTGACGAAGATGAAGCTCGTGATCAGCTTCCGTGTTCGAGTAAACAAGAATATCATCAATAAATACAATCGCAGATCTGTCAAGAAATGGACGACAAACCCGATTCATCAGATCCATGAAGATGGCAGGGGCATTGGTTAAGCCGAATGGCATAACCAAAAATTCGTAATGACCATAACGAGTTCGAAACGCGGTCTTCGGAACATCTTCTTCACGAACTCGTACTTAGTGATACCCCGACCGGAGATCAATCTTAGAGAAGAATGTAGCTCCCTGCAACTGATCAAAAAGATCATCTATTCGAGGAATCGGATACTTATTCTTTATAGTTCGCTTGTTAAGCTCCCTGTAATCTATGCACATTCGCATTGTTCCGTCCTTCTTCACAAATAACACAGGAGCTCCCCACGGCGAGGAACTCAAACGAATAAAACCTTTGTCGAGCAACTCCTGAATTTGAGTCATCATCTCTCTTATTTCAGAAGGAGCAAGACGATACGGAGAACGAGCCACTGGTGTAACTCCAGGAATAAGCTCTATCTTGAATTCAACATCACAAATCGGAGGCAAGCATGGAAGTTCTTCAGGGAATACCTCAGGGTAGTCAGACACCACCCAAATATCACGAACTGGTTGTTTCTCCATCGTAGCATCAATGACATATGCCAGATAAGAGTCACAGCCTTTGGCAATCGACTTCTGAGCTTTAATCATGGAGACAGTAGGAATATCAGAATCCCGTCGTTCTCCATGTGCAACAACATAAGATGCATCTAAAAGAGGGATCTTGATCATCTTTTTGGAACAGATAATCTCAGTGTCACGCTTGCTGAGCCAATCCACCCCGATCACGACATCAAAGCCCGCAATAGGCATAACAAAGAAAGAAATAGGGATATTACTCCCGTCAATATAAAACACAGATATTGGGACTTTCTCTGTAACAGAGACTACTTTGCCGTCAGCGACCTCTACTTTGAGCGGCTCAGTTAAGGAAACAACAGGTAGTTGTAATCTTTTACAACACGCCACAGAGACAAAGGAGTAGGTAGCTCCAGAATCAAATAAAACACTAGCCGGGATATAATTGATAAGAAAACTACCCGTGATGACATCCCCTGCTGCTTTGGCCTCGTCGGCTGTCATCTGAGAGGCCCTGCCTTTCGCGCAGGGCACATCATCTCTTTTCAGTCCCCTAGAAGAAGAAGACCCTTTGGCTCCAGTACTTTGTCTGTCTGGGCAGTCAGTCAGCTTGTGCCTGGGCTTGTGGCACCGGTAACACACATCCTCTTTAAAACCACACTCTGTCCTAGCATGGCCCTTCTGTCCGCACCTCCAGCAACATCTGGTAGAGTTGGAACACTCACCAGAGTGATAAGTTCGGCCTTGAGTACACCAAGGAGAATTAGGCCTTGGTTTCTTGGAGGAATCAGTCTTCCCGCCTGCAGTGGATTGTCCTTTGGAAGGACCTGATTTATCAGACGGATTGAACTTCCTCTTTGACCCTGCACCGGTAGACTCGCCCTTGCAGTATAAACGGTCACTTTCCAATTGTCGGGCTATATCAAACACCCGATCAAGTTCAGTAGCAGCCCGTACATGTTGGTGAAATTCCAGTGGCAGAGTTGCCACAAACCGCCTTATCTTGGTGGTCTCATCGGGAATCAGATGGGGAACAAACCGGATCTTGTCAGCGAATGCGGTTATGTGTTCTTCGATTAGCGTGTCTCCTTTCTGGAGATCGTTAAAATCCCTCTCCATACGTTCCAAATCATAATCGGTGCAATACTTCTTCCGCACCTTCTCAGAAAACTGCTCCCAGGTGAGAGCACTCAACACCTCCTTGTTAACATAGGCTTTCACCGTATCCCACCAGAAGATGGCACGACCTTTTAACATCCGTACTGCATACTTGATACAGTACTCAGGTTCACATTTGCAAGATTCAAATACTTGCTCCATCTCCTGGAGCCATTGTATAGTAACTGTGGGGTTATCACTCCCGTGAAACGTCGGAGGATGGCAAGTCAAAAACTTCTTGTATGAACAAGTCTTTCGGGGCTTGTTCAAAGTAGCCTGCAATAAGAGCTCCTTCGTTACTCGAAGCTCCTCCTCCAGTCGCCTAATGAGGCATATGAGAAGCCTCATCTTCCATCTCTTTCAGAGCTTGCTCTGTATTGCCACGTTCGGCAGACATCTTAATTCAACTTTCTATATAACAGAGAAAGAGTAGTTAATACTCAATCTCACTGACTGAACATACAAATCATCATATAATACTAGTATACATATGACACTCTCACTCAACCCCCCCATAGGAACACTTCTTTATGGTTGGGCCCGAGCTTGAGATCGAATACTCTCACAAGTACTCAATTCACTCAAACTTAGGCTTTGATACAACACCGCTTCTGAATTCAGATATTTTAACGACAAATCAGGTTTTAGCAGCGGAATTTTTTCCTTTTCACATAATAACAACTATTATTTATAATGTCGTTCTTTCAAAACATCCGGGTGTTAGCTAGTTCAGAGACCGACCATAGTATCATATTACATTACAACATAAAATTACAAGTGTTCCACCCACAAGGGGTAATACATTTCCCAAAAGCAACCCGCCTCGCAGGCCATATAATCTTTACCTGAAAAGGGAAACATAGTATCATTAGCTACACTAGCTAGTGAGCACATACAATCATAAGCATCAATACAGTTAGTCAGACATCGTATCATAAACAGTCATTGCTAGCTTAGCACATAGCGGTGTGCTGACAAGATCGGTAAGAGTCGTGTCTTGCAGGGTAATCAATCCCGCTCAACAACTCAGACCGGGGAATCAGACATGACCAATCCGCGCTAGTGGGAGAGTGTAAAGCAGTCCACCAAGCATCGTTCACACAGCCAGAGGCTCTACATGTAATCCAGCTACAACCGGCTGATCACCACTCACGTTAAGGCACGGCGGTTCTGCAGAACCTATGATCCAGGATGCCTCCTGAATCACCGTGAAATCCCGAAGGATCCAGTTACAACCGACTGACTTTAACCATGCGTAAGAAAATCTGCAGACAGTTCACATACACATATACGTACATTTGATCCCACAGGGATCCATCATCTTACATATACATCATACCGTTATTCATACGTTCATATCATCATGTATTAACTAAGTGGTTCCAAACAGGACCTACTGGCATGCACATGATACATATTCTAACATCATCTAAGTCACACACTTATCTCCTCGAGCGTACCTGCAAAAGCAAGTTAGTCATACATAGTATTTTCACATAGTCACTTAGCACGCAAGCCTTACTCTACTAAGTCTCATGAAAGCAGGCAATCACCTGAGCTGTTTACTAGGCACGGGTATTAGGTCTTGACTTCACAAACACAACAGGTTCACATAGCATATCATATTTATTTCAATCATTCGCATATGCAATCAAGACTTACAAAATAATATTCAACTTTGGACTTAACACAAATCCGCTAGGGCTGTCGGATTTGGGGAAATCGGATGGTCCTGTTGGATTCATGAAACCCGACACTTGCTTACACATAAATCCGATACCCAATCAATTGGATTCCAATACTTAGGAATTCCAACCATGCATATGAAATCCGACACATGGAAATCCGATGCTTTTAATAAAATCCGAACTATCGGATTCCGACACTTAGAATCCGAAACCATGGAAATCTGACAACTTGCGGATTCCATACTTAAAAGGACTACAATTTATGAAACCCGATAGAGTTGCGGAATCCGACACTTCTATCGGATTCGGACAATTCCTTCGGTTTCCAACACATACGGATTCCGATAACTTCATCATGGAATCCGACAACTTCATCACTTTGAATTCCGATGCACTCATTTAAGCATCTAAACAACTTTATATTCGTTGGCTTTAAGCCCAAAACATCGTAGAACATTACTTTCTACTCATCTAGCTAGTACAAACACATTAAATCATATAAGAACACCGAATATACCAAAACCCACTTTAAAGTAAGCTTTTGCATGTTCTTCATGGTGTTCTTGTATGATTTTGTGATCTTACATATATGTAATCTTCCAACAAGCTTGAATCTATGTTGCTAACCTTTTTAGAGATTAACCACAACAACAACGTTTTTCTTCCTTCTTTTCCAAAAATCCGAGAGAACGAGAGAGAAGAGAAATGAGAGAAAGGATGCGGTTTTGTGTGTGTTTGTTTTGCTAAGTTTGACTTGGTCAACTTAGCACATATATATATATACTCATGTACAGCAGAGGCGGTTGCCTTATTCTTCAGATGAGGTTTTCCCCAAATATCTAACTAACTACACACATACACACATAACACACACATATAGCATACCTACATACGTGCATACTTTAATACCTAAATACACATGTATTCATTTAATTCAACAAGTACATACACATAATACCTCTTATTACAATAACTATACATACGTACGTGCTATTTACAACTAGGCCCAAGTTGAGGATGTTACATTCCGTAAGTCTCGGATTTACTCATGTCGAATTCTATGGTACCGGGTTATGGATCGGATTTGGATTCATTGGTTTTCAAGTGTAGGATTTAGGGAATCGGATTTCATTGTCGGGTTTTGAGTTATCGGATTTAGCTTATCAGATTCACGAGTATCGGATTTTGAGGTATTCGGATTTTGGGTTTGTCAGTTTTTAGCTACCGGATTTCAGGAAGTTCTGGATTTAAGGAATACAGGATTCAAGTGTCGGATTCAATGATGTCGGATTTGGGGAACATTGGATTTGGGTTTATCGGATTCATCACTATCAGATTGATCTTCTTCAACTCATATCTAGACAACTTTAACCATCCATGGATCAATTCCAATGTTTTGCAAAACTTATTAAAAACATATCCAAACATCTTTAAATATGATTTCATGCATCAAGAACATCTTTTTATCACATAAATCACTAAAACAAAAAAAACCCACTTAATCAAGAAAGCTTTTAAAATCCATTCATGGTGATTCTCATGTAAGATCATAAAACATTATAAAAATCATATTTGGATAATCAACATGTTAAGATGATAGACTAACTTTAGTTTGATTTCTAAGACACTAAATCCTCAATCCACAAATTCAAGTATGCAAGCTTGGTTTCTTTAACAAGAGGTTTTTCAAATTAACTAAGCATGTCATATATATAGATGTATATAATCTTCCAATTCTAAACACATAGTAAATTTAAACACAAATAAGCACGTACCGCTAACCCGTTAATGATTTGTCCGGGTATGCGGATGTTACACAGATTGCTCAGACGAGGACGATTCGGTTTCGGTCCTTTTGGTGGAGGTCTTACACTAAGATTTGTTGCTTGCGGAGGTCTCAGAATCACCGAATACAACTCCCTCACGCTCATGTATCTCAGCACCCTCACCACTTCCTCCACCCCTCTCACTTGTTTCTTGCCTCTCTTGCACGACCCTACTCGAGGCACCCCTGTGCACATGAGCTTCTAGACGACTAGGACCTTCACCAGGTGCTACGGCTCCCGGGACAGGCGCAACCGGCTCTAGTTATACCATAGGATCTATCCTATGTACTCTCATATACTCCGTCATTGCCTCACTTTCTAGATCGAGCATATCAATTAGATTAGTAGGAGCAGTCATTGGTTGCACATTTGGCAAGTCTCGTATGCGAATGAATCTGGTTATGCGTTGTAAAGGGAGTTGGGGATTTTCCAGTCCGCGGGGGATCGATCGGTAGTAGTCCAGGTCATTGATCAAGAGTATGGTTAAAAACCACTGGAACGGTATGAATGCTTTCCGCCTGGTGGTGGTCTTTTCGTTGACCGTTCTGACGATCTCCTTAAATATGATAGTGGCATAGTCAAGGTGCATGTGATATGTAACACCTGCTAGCAACAGTAACGAGTAGTAGGAGCCACCGTCTGGACCTGTGTATGGAAGTTAGGGTTTTGAAGATAATTGTTAGCAGTGTTTGCCAGAGAGGGACAAGGTTTGCCCTTTTGAATTGATGGATTTGTGCAATTTCACCCTCATATCCTAGCCCTTGGAAGAGTTCCAGTAATTCATTGATTCCAGGTGCTTCGTCAAATTCAGTTCTGCTAGGATAGTGCCTGGAGTCAGGGAGAGATAGGAGGTACCGCAACCTTGGGGATGATAAGGTGATTCTGACATTTTCAACAACACCATGGAGACATGGTTAGCCTAGGCGGGTGTTCTCTCATGTAACATCCTGATTTTAGGCCTTGTAGTTTTGTAGACTTTGGTAAGTAACACTTGGTTTATTATTTGATTAAGTGTTTAATTTACCTATTGATTATGAAGTTACTTAAATTAATTGTTGATATTAATTAAGTAAAGTTATATATATAAATACATATGTATGTACGTATGCATGTATATGCAATTGATAAATTATGTGGGTATTACACCTCATGTTTGCTTGGTTATGTGTGAGCATGTTTTGGATAATCTAGACTCATGTACATCACCTTTTCATTTGATATTACTCGTAAGTGTGTGTTTGTATGTGTTTTTAGAGAAAACTTAGAACAAAGAGTTGAAGTTGGATTCTTGAAGTGTTAGATTCAAGCAAAGATTGGTTTGATTCTTTTATGTGTTTTGAATCATGAATCATGTTTAAAATGCTACATATACTGTTAATGAGTTGTTGGGTTTTCATAAAAATCACCATGGATGAATGTAACACCGTATTTAACCCAAAAATTTTCATTTCATAATCATTGCGGAAGCGAATTAAACAACCAATGTGTTTACAACGGTACAAACACTACTGTTTAAATATCAATATTACAAAACACAGCTCGCTACAAAATAATATATCAGAGTCCTAGGTGATTACTCTACAAGCTAACCACTCTCAGCCGAGTTGCTGGCTTACCAAAACCTGTAAAAAGAGTGAGAGGTGGGGGATTAGCACAAAGCTAAGTGAATGGAGTAAAACCACAACAGATATATCAGCAAATAACAACATCAATATCAACAACACATAACAGATAATCGTGCCCCGGGAAGACCGGCGGTTTTGCAGGAACCTACAATGAATGCCGGCTAAAGCAAAGGTTTACTAATAGTTCATTTGCTATTCTCACACAGTATTACCTTAAGTTGCAACAAATGCATCAAAAGATCCCAATACTGATTAGCCGATAGTGTAACATCCTCGATTTGGGCCTAGTTGTAGTTAATACGTGAGTGTACTAGATTAGTGTAATAGACGAATAATTGAACGAGTAAGTGTTTATAAATAAGTATAAACATATTAGTGGTATATGTATATATATATGTTAAGTATATATATATACACTAGATGTGAATATTGAATATATAGATAAGTATTAGTTAAAGAATAAAGAAGAAAAGAAAAAGAAAAGGAAAAGAAAATATAGATATTTCTTTCCAGAGGTGGTTGCCTCTGGATAAGAATGGAAATAAGAATGATATATATGTATAGAGTTGTGTTATTTGACTCTAAAAGTCAAATATAGCAAGAATTTGAAAGCATACATACAAACACACACTTGCTCTCTCTACTCTCGTGAGTTTTGAAGAAGAAGATTTGGAGTTTGAATCTTTGCATCCAAGTAAGGTGGGCTTGTGTTTGTAGTAGAATCTAGACACGTTTTGTATTAGTTTTGTGTTTGAATCATGGCAAAACTTCAAGTTCATTCAAGAACACCATTAAAGAACATGAAGCTTGCTTTTCAAGTGGGTTTTGGGTTGATATGGTGTTTTGTTTGGATTTGATGATTTTATGAAGCTTGTATAAGTGTTGTATGAAGTTTAAAAGTGTTTGGAAGTAAAAATAGCAAGTTGAGATTCTGGTTTGATCTGAAAGTGATCAAAGAAATATACCAGACAAGTCACGTAATTGTGAGCTCATAGTCGCATGGGTCATGCGACCTATGCTATGCGACTGTCGCATGGTTGGTGTGACTGTCGCATGAAGCCATGTGACTTTCGCATGGAGTCATGCGACTTTCTGATAAGCAGTGTTCCATTTCATGCGACTCTTAGTTGGTCCAAGCGACTGTCATAGTTCATGCGACTGTCGCATGGATTGAGAGTCAATCCCATGCGACTTTCATAGCCCGGTCATGTGACGGTCGCATAGTTGTAGCGCGACGCGACGCGTTCGGTGCTTGGACGTGACGCGTTGGGTGAATTTAGGAAAAGTTCAGTTTTAAGATGAAACCCTATGCATGCAAACGCTTAACGCGATTGCCCAATGTTTTAGGTGAACGTGTCAGCTGAACCAGAATTCAGTAAACGAACGTTGTAAGCGAAACAGGTGAGTGCCTACTTTCATGAGACTCATTAGGAGTAAGTCTTGCTTGTAAGATGACTATGTGAATGTGTGAATGTGCATGTATGTATGACTAACCTGTTTGTGCAGGTACGCTTAAGAAGATGAGTGTAAGTGTCCGATTGACGTTACGATTGCTTGTAAGATGTATAATAGGTGCATGCCAGCGGGTCTATAATGGAACCGCTTAGTTAATATTGATGATGTGCACAAATGATGAATTGTATGATGATGCATGTGAAAGAATGAATGAATGAATGACGGATCCCGATGGGATCCTATGAATGATGTATGACTATGTGAGGAAAAGATGAATCCCTGTGGGATCGAATGTATGTATATGTGTATGTGAACTGTCTGCAGACAATATGATGGAGGGTTAAGGTCAGCCGACCGGCTGAATCCTAACTGGAATTCGGTCATTTCTGGATTCACGGTGATTCGGGGTGCATCCCGGATCGAGGTTCTGTAGAACCGCCGTGCCTTAACATAAGACTGTAATCAGCCAGGACCTGGCCGTGTTACTGGGGAACCTTGTGTTCTTTATATGATGCTTGGTGGACTTCTTTATGCTCCCCACCAGCGGATTGGTTGTGACTGATCCCCCAGTCTGAGTTGTTGCGCAGGACTGGCTCTCCTGCAAGACATGACTCTTATTGATCTTGTCAGCACACCGCTATGTGTTAAGCTAGCAATGTGTGCTTATGTACGATAAGATGTGTACGATACGATATGTATGATATGATATGATATGTATGATGTGTATGATGCATGAGTTACCATATTTATGCTTATGCTAAGTATGTGCTCACTAGCTAGTGTAGCAAATGGTACTATGATTTCCCTTTTCAGGTAAAGATTAGATGGCCTGCGAGGCGGGTGACTTATGGTAATGTATTGCCCCTTGTGGGTGGAACACTTGTACTTGAATGTTGTAATGTGTGTATGAAACTATGGTCTGTTCCGGTATGTTAGGTAACACCAACGAATGTTTTGGAAACAAAGACGATGTAATTAACTGTTTGTTAATATTAAAAAAAGAAAAATTTCCGCTGCTAAACCTGAGTTTTCATTAAAGCAACTGTTTTCAGAAGCGGTGTTACAATTAGGTATCAGAGCCTATGTTTGAGTGAATTGAGTACTTGTAAGAGTATTCGATCTCAAGCTCGGGCCCGACCATAAATAAGTGTTCCTAAAGGGGGGGATTGAGTGAGAGTTATATGTATCCTAGTATTATATGATGTATTGTTTGTAAGAAAGTTGAGTAAGTGAGATAGAGTATTAATTGCTCTTTCTCTGTCATATAGAAGTTAGAAAAGATGTCTGCCGAACGTGGCAATACTGAACAAGCGTTGAAAGAATTAGAGGATGAGGCTTCGCATATGCATCATCAGGCTGAGGATCAGAGATCTCAGCAAAATGTCGGTGGTGGCAGACCTGAGCCAGATCAGGTTGCAATTATAAAGTGATTGGAGGAGGAGTTTCGTGTGATGAAGGAGCTCTTGTTGCAAGCGACGTTGAACAAGCCCCGCAAGACTTGTCAGGGGAGTGATAACCCCACCGTTACTATCCAATGGCTCCGGGAGATGGAGCAAGTGTTTGAGTCATGCGAATGCGAACCGGAGTATTGCGTGAAGTGCGCAATACGAATGTGGAAAGGCCGTGCCATCTTTTGGTGGGATACAGTAAATGCTTTGGTTCGAAAAGAAGTATTGAGTGCTCTCACTTGGGAGCAGTTTTCTGAGAAAGTGCTGAAGAAGTATTGCACCGAGTATGACCTGGAGAGAATGGAGAGAGATTTTAATGATCTCAAGAAAGGGGATAAGCCAATCGAGGAACACATAACCGCATTCACTGATAAGATGCGGTTTTTTCCCTATCTGAGCCCAGACGAGACCACCAAGATAAGGCGGTTTGTGGCAACTCTACAATTGGAATTTCGCCCTCACGTACGGGCTGCTGTTGAACTGGATCGGGCGTTTGATATAGCTCGACAATTGGAAGGTGATCATTTATATTGCAAGGGCGAATATGCCGGTACAGAGTCAAAGAGGATGTTTCAACCGTCTAATAAATCGGGTCCTTCCAAAGGACAATCCACTGCAGGCGGGAAGACTGATTCCTCTAAGAAGCCGAGGCCTGATTCTCCTTGGTGTTCTCAGTGTCGCGCTTACCATTCTGGTGAGTGTTCTAGTGGTACCCAACGGTGCTGGAGGTGCGGACAGAAGGGCCACGCTAATTCTGAGTGTGGTTTCAAAGAAAATGTCTGTTACCGATGCCATAAGCCCGGGCACAAGTTGACAGATTGCCCGGAAAGACAGAGTACCGGATCTAAGGGGTCTTTTAAAGACCAAAAGAAAGAAGATGCGCTTCGTGCGAAGGGGGGGGGATTTCAGATGATAGCGGAAGAGACCAGAGATGCAAGAGATGTCAATACTGGTATATTCTTTACCAATTGTTTCCCTGCTTATGTATTTAGACTCTGGAGTTGATTACTCCTTTGTTGCTTGTCTTGTTGTTAGAAGATAAGAGTATCTGTTTCAAGATGATCGATACACTTGATGTGGAAAGTATTAGTAGTAAAGTAGACTCTGTTACAGAGAAAATTTCAATAGCTGTTTTGATATCAAGGGAAGTAGTTTCCCTATTTCGCTTTTAGTTATGCCTATTACGGGCTTGTGATGATAGTATTGGGATGGATTGGCTCAGCAGTCGTAATGCTGAGATTCTCCGTACCCAAAGAAAAGATGGTTAAGATTCGTCTTTATGATGAATCTTGTGTTGTAGCTTGTGGAAAACAACAGGGGTGTGATATTCCTGTTATCTCCATTATTGAGAATTTAGTAGTTTGCTTCAAGTGTGGTGACTCTTCTTCGCATATTTATTTATGCCAAGATAGAGAAATGACTAGTCCAACATATCAGTGTAATAACTGATTACCCTGATGTGTTTTCTGAGAAACTGCCTGCCTTACCTCCGGTTAGTGATGTTGATTATAAGATTAAGTTGAATTCGTGAGCTACTGCGGTGGCTAGAGCTCCATCTGTGATATGTTTTCGAAGTTCTCAAATGAGAACAATTGTATGGAAAGTTGTCTAAGTGTGAATTATGGCTAAGGGAAATGTATTTCCTTGGTCATATTATCTGTATATCAAGAAGATCCCGCTAGGGTAGAAGCTATGATGAATTAGGAAGTTCCTAGAACTCCTTTTGAGTTAAAAGTTTCCTTGCCTTAATTGGCTGCTATTAGCAGTTCATCCGCAATGTCTTGAAATTGCGAGTCCGTTGGTTAAACTGACTCGTAAAGATGTATCTGTTGTATGATCGAAAGCTCAGGAGAGATCCTTTTAGCTTTTGATGTAGTTATTGTGTGAAGACTCCGATCCTCACTTCGCTTGATGGTTCGGAAGAATTTACTATCTGTTGTGAAATCTGTTACTACCCTGGTGAAGCCAGTGTTGTGACAAAAGTCTTAAGCCGTAGAGGACCGTCAACGGGAGTTAGATTTATGAAGATTACGATAATGTCAGATGTGCATGCAAGTTGAGATAAATACGAGAGATCTTAGGATCATTTGCAACGATTCGAAGTTCCGAAATTGATGTTCGTTTTATTTGTTACAAATGAGTCTGCAATTGTAGACTTATTTGATTCTGTTGTTAGTAAGACTATGACACAACACGGTCTTTCTTGATTGTTTTGATTTTCCACTCTTTGTTATCTCTAGTTTTGAGAAAATTTGAAGTGAGAGTTAGACACTTGTGTTCGTCTGAGCACTGTCTATCATATGAAGATTGATGACCAATCTGAACGTACGATTCAAACGTTGGAGAATATACTCCGTGTAAGTATTCTAGAAAGTTTATCCTTGAAGAGACATTATTTGTTTTAGATGTAAGGAGAAGTTAAGTCCATGTTCAGTAGACTCATTTGGAGTCGTGCGGAAGATCAGTGATCAGACGGTAACTCTTGAGCTGCCGCTTGAACTAATCAATGTATGTGTTATCTTTAACGTGTGTTACTTACGTAAGTGCCACGTTGGAGAGGAATCTGTAGTCATTTTTGACCCGAAGGTCAAGAAGCTGCGTAAGAAGATAGTCGAGCTAGTTCTCCTGAAGTAAGAACACAACTTAGGTCCAAGCCTGACGTGGGAAATCGAGAGCATGATGAAGACAAGGTACCCTCGCCTGTTTATCACTAAGTAGATTCCAAGGACGGAATCTTCTTAAGGGGGGTAGACTTGTAACATCCTCGATTTGGGCCTAGTTGTAGTTAATACGTCAGTGTACCAGATTAGTGTAATAGACGAATAATTGAACAAGTGTTTATAAATAAGCATAAACATATTAGTGGTGTATGTATATATATATATATATGTTAAGTATATATATATATATATACACTAGATGTAAATATTGAATATATAGATAAGTATTAGTTAAAGAATAAAGAAGGAAAGAAAAAGAAAAGGAAAAGAAAATATAGATATTTCTTTCCAGAGGCATAAGAATGGAAATAAGAATGATATATATGTATAGAGTTGTGTTATTTGACTCTAAAAGTCAAATATAGCAAGAATTTGAAAGCATACATACAAACACACACTTGTTCTCTCTGCTCTCGTGAGTTTTGAAGAAGAAGATTTGGAGTTTGAATCTTTGCATCCAAGTAAGGTGAGCTTGTGTTTGTAGTAGAATCTAGACACATTTTGTATTAGTTTTGTGTTTGAATCATGGCAAAAATTCAAGTTCATTCAAGAACACCATTAAAGAACATGAAGCTTGCTTTTCAAGTGGGTTTTGGGTTGATATGGTGTTTTGTTTGGATTTGATGATTTTATGAAGCTTGTATAAGTGTTGTATGAAGTTTAAAAGTGTTTGGAAGTAAAAATAGCAAGTTTAGATTCTGGTTTGATCTGCAAGTGATCAAAGAAATGAACCAGAAAAGTCACGTAATTGCCAGCTGACAGTCGCATGGGTCATGCGACCTATGCCATGCGACTCTCGCATGGTTGGTGTGACTGTCGCATGAAGCCATGTGACTTTCGCATGGAGTCATGCGACTTTCTGATAAGCAGTGTTCCATTTCATGCGACTCTTAGTTGGGCCATGCGACTGTGACCTAGTTCATGCGACTGTCGCATGGATTGAGAGTCAATCCCATGCGACTTTCATAGCCCAGTCATGTGACGGTCGCATAGTTGTAGTGCGACGCGACGCGTTCGGTGCTTGGACGCGACGCGTTTGGTGAATTTAGGAAAATTTCAGTTTTAAGATGAAACCTTATGCATGCAAACGCTTAACGCAATTGCCCAATGTTTTAGGTGAACGTGTCAGCTGAACCAGAATTCAGTAAACGAACGCTGTAAGCGAAACAGGTGGGTGCCTACTTTCATGAGACTCATTATGAGCAAGTCTTGCTTGTAAGATGACTATGTGAATGTGTGAATGTGCATGTATGTATGACTAACCTTTTTGTGCAGGTAAGCTTAAGAAGATGAGTGTAAGTTTCCGATTGACGTTACGATTGCTTGTAAGATGTATAATAGGTGCATGCCAGCGGGTCCAGAATGGAACCGCTTTGTTAATATTGATGATGTGCACAAATGATGAATTGTATGATGATGCATGTGAAAGAATGAATGAATGAATGACGGATCCCGATGGGATCCTATGGATGATGTATGACTATGTGATGAGAAGATGGATCCCTGTGGGATCGAATGTATGTATATGTGTATGTGAACTATCTGCAGACAATATGATGGAGGGTTAAGGTCAGCCGACCGGCTGGATCCTAACAGGACGTCGGTCATTTCTGGATTCACGGTGATTCGGGGTGCATCCCGGATCGAGGTTCTGCAGAGCCACCGTGCCTTAACATAAGAACATAATGAGTCAGGACCTAGCCGTGATTACTCGGGAACCTAGTGTTCTGTATATGATGCTTGGTGGACTGCTTTATGCTACCCCACCAGCGGATTGGTTGTGACTGATCCCCCAGTCTGAGTTGTTGCGCAGGACTGGCTCTCCTGCAAGACATGACTCTTACTGATCTTGTCAGCACACCGCTATGTGTTAAGCTAGCAATGTGTGCTTATGTACGATAAGATGTGTACGATATGATATGTATGATTTGTATGATGCATGAGTTACCTTATTGATGCTTATGTTAAGTATGTGCTCACTAGCTAGTGTAGCTAATGGTACTATGATTTCCCTTTTTAGGTAAAGATTAGATGGCCTGCGAGGCGGGTGACTTATGGGAATGTATTGCCCCTTGTGGGTGGAACACTTGTACTTGAATGTTCTAATGTGTGTATGAAACTATGGTCGGTTCATGTATGTTAGGTAACACCAACGAATGTTTTGGAAACAAAGACGATGTATTTACCTGTTTGTTAATATTAAAAAAAAAGAAAAATTTCCGCTGCTAAACCTGAGTTTTCATTAAAGCAACTGTTTTCAGAAGCGGTGTTACAGATAGCAAACAAACCCAGCCCATATGCCCAGCCGAAGCTGACTTCCCAATCCTCATGTATACATATCACTGACGCATAATTAATTAACAATCAACAGTTAATCAATTATCAGATGCACAATCTATCCATGCGTCAAACCAATAGCAGTTGCAACCCAATCCAGTTACAACTAATAATATCTGTGAGTAAACGTCCACTCACCTCTTGCTTTCAGTTTCTCCACTCAGTGATCTTATATTACTAAGCCTTGTTTGTTCCTGAGAACACAACAAACTGAAATCAGTATCCAATTCATAAATATAAATACCAATCATATATTTATACCCATTTAATCAAACATAACATGTAAGATTCACATATGCATGCACATATAACATAGCATTTAAACAATGCAAATCAACAAGTCCAAACTATCCGATTTTATGTGAAATCCGATACTACCATCGGATTTCACCAAATCCGTAACCCTCCATTGGATTTCATAAGAATCCGACACATCCATCGGATTTGACCAAATCCGCAACCTCAATCGGACTTCCACACTTGCATTTAATCTTGATACCTGCAATCGGTTTTCATAATTGGAATCCATCATCGGTTTCCACACTCTCAGATTCAAACCATTGGATTTCAATACTCGGATTACATACATCCGGATTTAAGAGAACCGGATTTCATGACTACCGGATTCAACACCCGGATTTCACTAGAATCGGATTTCTTCACTCGGTTTTCATCATCATCACCAAAATCCACTTTCTTCATCATATCAAGAATCCGATAACTTCCTAACTTGCATAAACCAACTTTCCAGTTCATATAATTCATATGCAAGTTCATACAAACACATATAACATGTTTAAACACACTAGCATGCATCAAAAGACCTTTATACCCCAAGAACACTAAATCCGATAACATCATAAAGTATGATCCTATGATGTTCATATTAAACCCAGCAAGATTAAAACAGTAGCATGCCCATACAATTCATAACATGTTAGCAAGAATCATGTTTTCAAGAAGTATGGAATAATCTAACAACCTTATAACTTGAATCACACAAATTCAAGAAATCACCCAAATCCGATCGCCTGTTCTAACTTGTTTCTTCTCGGTCTTTCACACTAAAACACACACACAAGGATTCTTCAAAGTGAAGAATCCCATATGAAAACCCACGTATATACATGCTTTGAAAACATTAGCATGAGGTGGCAAGGCTTACCGTCTAAGCACATGCACACGCACACAAATCCGCATGCGTACATACCAATACATATATATATTTATATATATATATATAAACCACATATATAATTCAAATGGTTAATAATTAAATCAATTAATTAAAACTATTTAATTCAATAATAATAATAACAAGTAATTAATCACAACTAATCACAAGTTAACATACCAAAGCCCCCAAAACTACTAGGCTTGATCTGAGATGTTACAATGAACATGAAGGAAACCTTCATAAATGGGTTTTGTTTTTCTTGAGGATTTTGGTGTTTTTAACATGTTCTTGTTGATTCTAGACATGCAAAATGATTTTTTTATGTGTTTAGAAGTATTAAATAGTGATTGCTAGTATTATATAATTATTTGAAATATTACATGAAGTTGGAAGATAAGAAAGTTGCAGGTTGGGTTCTCGAAGACGACGCGACACGACATGTCTAAAGGAAGAACATGACGCGTTCTCGGCTGGCTTCGAATTCAAAGCCTTGGACTTCGAATTCAAAGTCTTCTTCTTTGTTTGGGGCACTCGAAGCCTCCTTGGCTCGAAGGAGGGGCGCACGAAGTCTTCTTGGTTCGAAAGACGGTCCGTTTGAAGTCTTCTTCTTCGAATTTGGCTGCTCGAAGTGGACTTGGTTCGAAGCCATGACGCGATGCGTTAAGGAGTAGGACGCGACGCGTCCTCGGCTATTTCTTATTTTAAGCTTTTGATGTTTTATCAAGTATGATGCTTTATGTGTTTGCATGTTGGGTGTTTCTAACTTGTTGAGCATAGTTAGAATGGATATAAATATATGTGTTGATATATATTTATGAATCGGATATTGATTTCGGTTTTATTGTGTTCTCAGGAACAGACAAGGCTTAGTAATACTAGACCACCGAGTGGAGATTGAAAACCGGAGGTGAGAGGATGTTAACTCACAAATGATATTACTTGTAACTAGTTTTGGTTGCAACTATTTATGGATTGATTCATGGATAGACTTTATGTCTGATAATTGATTAATTGGTTTTGGTTAATTAACTGTTGCGTCAGTGATATGTATACATGTAACACCGTATTTTCAACCCAAAAATTTTCACTTTTAAATACACTGCGGAAGCGATTAAATACCAAAGTATTTACAACGAATCACAAACCACTGTTTACAAAATACTTGTTCAAATATTAGTATTACAAAAACTACAGCTCGTCACAAATACACATCAGAGACCTAGGTGATTACTCCCCAAGCTAACCACTCTCAGCCGAGCCGCTGACTTACCAAAACCTGTAAAAAGAGTGAGAGGTGGGGGATTAGCACAAAGCTAAGTGAATGGAGTACAATCACAACAGATATATCAGCCTGAACCGCATGATATCAACAACCATATATAAACACCCTGGGAAGACCGGCGGTTTTGCAGGAACCTACAACCAATGCCGGCCAAAGCAAAGGTTTACCGATAGTCCATTTGCTATTCTCTCGCAGTATTATCCTCTAGTAGCAACAAATGCATCCCAAGTTCCTAATACTTCTTATCCAATAGCAAATGAACCCAGCCCATAAGCCTAGTCGAAAACTGACTTCCCTTCCATCATGTATACATATCACAGAATCAACAATTAACATTCAACAGTTAATCAATTATCAAATATGCATCAAACCAACAATAGTTCTAACCAAACCAGTACAAATAATATCACCTGTGAGTAAACGTCCACTCGCCTCTAGTTCTCAGCTTTTCCACTCTGTGATCTAATTTTACTGAGCCTCATTTGTTCCTGAGAACACAACAACCAACCATCAGTATTTAACTCATAAATATATATCAAACATATATTTATATCCATTTAATCAAACATGATCATGTAAGATTCACACATGTATGCACATATAACAAATAGCATTTAAACAATGAAATCAAGATTCAAAACTGTAGGATTTCATAGGAAATCCGACACTACCATCAGAATCCGCTACCACTATCGGATTTCAAAGAAATCCGATACATCCATCGGATTTGAAGTCAATCCGCAACACTTTGTTGGTTTTCAATGAAATCCGACACTACCATCGGATTTCACCCCTAAAGCTTACCACTGTCAGATTTAATCATTGGGTCACATACATTCGGATTCAAACAATCGGATTTCACCAAAGTTCCGGATTTCTAAAGTACCGGATTTCTAAAGTACCGGATTTCCACACTCGGTTTTCATCATCATCATCAAAATCCGCCATATTCATAATTTCAAGAATCTGACAACTTCAAACTTGTATAAATCAACTCTCTAGATTATACAATTCATATACAAGTTTATCAAAATACATATAAACATGTTTAAACATGCAAGCATGCATCAAAACACCTTTTAACACCCAAGAATACCAAATCCGACAACCTCATATGATGTTCCTATCAAAAACCGTAGCATGCTCAAAACCATATCATGTTAAATAACAAGATATATGTTTCAAGAAGAAAACAATAAACATACAAACCTTCTAGCTTGAATTCACAATTCAAAATCCTTGAAATCCGATGTTGTTGTTCTTCTTCTTGTTTGCTCTCTGTTTTACACACAAATTACACACACATACAATACTTCAAAGTGAAGTAATCACCACTTAACCCACATATAAATATGTATGGGAATTGTAAGGAGGAGGTGTCACCCTTTAAGTCAATTGCATGCATACACACACACACACAATTCCGAACATACATATACATACATATAACCATCATATATATATTTAACAATAATCAATTACTTAATTAGTAATTAAATAAACATAATCAAATAATAATTCCCGTATAACATACCCAAGCCTACGTTTCTACTAGGCACAACTGCAGGATGTTACAAAACTCCCCCCTTAAATTAGATTCCGTCCTCGGAATCTATTCATTATCAAACAGATGCGGGTAACGAGCTTTCATGTCGGCCTCGGTTTCCCACATCAAGTCTGAACTCAAACTGTGTCTCCACTTAACTAGAACCATCGGAATCTGTTTCTTACACAATTTTGTCACTTTCCGATCTAATAGTTCAATGGGTTCTTCCACTAACTTCTTGCTAGAATCCACTTTAAAATCATGTAGAGTTAGAATCTGACTCTCATCCTCAACTCTACATTTCTGCAAGTAACAAATGTTGAAGGTACTGTGAATACTTGAAAATTCTGCCGGTATATCGATAGTAACCGTCTGATCATTAAGCACCCGTTGGACACGAAACGGCCCAATATAACGAGGAGCCAATTTTCCCCACTTCCCAAAAAGGATAACCCCCTTCCACGGAGAAACCTTCGTATATACCAATTCACCCTTAACAAACACAACAGACCTACGACGTGGATCAGCATACATCTTTTGTCGATCACTCGCAGCTTTCAACTTTTGTCGCGCAATAGCCACTTTGTCTGCGGTGATCTGCACAATATCAGGCCTTGCATACTGTTTCTCACCCGCCTCTAACCAACAAGTAAAAGTACGGCAGCGACGACCATATTACATCTCATAAGGCGGTATACCGATACTTGAATGGTAAGAATTGTTGTACGCGAATTCAATTAACGGCAGATGGGAATCCCAAGAACCTCCATATTCTAACACATATGCTCGCAGCATATCCTCAAGTGTCTGAATAGTTCGCTCAGATTGCCCGTCTGTATGAGGATGGTAAGCTGTACTTAAATTCACACGTGTACCCAACTCCCGCTGTAAACTATTCCAGAAGTTCGACACAAACCTGGAATCTCTATCGGATACGATCGAAAGCGGTATACCATGTCGGGAAACAACTTCATCTATATACAACTGAGTCAACTTACTGAGTGATGCCGTCTCACTGGTAGCCAAGAAGTGAACACTCTTGGTCAATCTGTCAACGATCACCCAAATCATATCATTATTCCTCTGCGTACGTGGAAGTTTAGTTATGAAATCCATCGTTATGTGCTCCCACTTCCACTCTGGAATCTGTAACTGTTTCAGTGATCCATAGGGTTTCTAGTGCTCTGCTTTAACCTGTGCAAAAATATGGCAAGACTCTAAAAACTGTGCAACATCTGTCTTCATTATAGGCCACCAGTACAACACCTTTAGATCGTTATACATTTTTGTGCTACCTGGATGAGCAGATAGTCTAGACTTGGGAGCCTCAGTCATAATCAAACTCTGGAAACCTCCAAGCAAAGGCACCCAGACACGAGATTGATAAACCTTCAATCCCCTAGAATCATCAGTTAGATCATTCTTTTTCTTAATCATAATCTCAGACTTTAGGTTTTCATCCTTCAAGACTTCCAGCCGAATGGCCTTCAATCTGTCAATCAAGTCGGAGACTATTTCAATTCGCATAAACTTGATATGTTCACTAACTCCCTTGCAACTCAAAGCATCGGCTACCACGTTGACTTTCCCTGGATGATAGCGAATCTCGCAATCATAATCTTTAACAAGTTCCAGCCATCGCCTCTGTCGCATATTAAGTTCTTTCTGCGAAAATACATACTGCTGGTTTTTGTGATCCGTACAAATGACGCACTTTGTACCATAATGAAAGTGTCTCCATAATTTTAATGCAAAAACTGAAGGTATTTGTTTGGCATAAAAGAGTAGCAACGGAAGCAAGATACAATACAAAAACTAAACTAGCCAAACAAACACACATGCCATGGACCAACATCTAAACATGAAGTTGCAACTAGAATATAATAAACAAGGTAGAAGTAAAATTATACCATC
This sequence comes from Dittrichia graveolens, assembly GCA_038502395.1. Taxonomy (NCBI): domain Eukaryota; kingdom Viridiplantae; phylum Streptophyta; class Magnoliopsida; order Asterales; family Asteraceae; genus Dittrichia; species Dittrichia graveolens. The sequence goes on from JARJIL010000003.1 coordinate 72,808,657, forward strand.
ATACAAGATCACCACAAGCTTTTTTCTTTGTCAAAGTGTGTAGAATTCAAGAAGCGAATTCCTCTAAAGAAGTCCACTCCAAGCACACTTAATTCCCCAATGCTAGGAGGTTGGAGTAACTACCAAAACAACACAACACAAGAACAAGAAACACCTTTGTGCATCAAATCTAGACCACAAAGTGTATGTTAACTTCTCTTGTGCATGAAACATGATCACCAAGAAGAAGAAGAATTGGAGAGAGTATGAACACATGCATAAGACTCTAGAACTCCAAAAGTTCTGTTCCAGAGACATCTGAATCGTGGCATAGCATTCACTCACATTAATCACATTAAAATGAGTGTTTAAAGCTGTTTATTCTGCTGTTATAGTGATCGTACACGGCCCGTGTTGGTCAACACGGCCGTGTAGGCCCAAAGACCATGGCCTCAATTGGGCCAAGTTAGCCCGTGTCTTGTAGACTCAACACGTCCCGTGTTCACCTACACGGCCGTGTAGGGCCAAAGCACATGACCTCTACTTGGGCCAAAACGCCCCGTGCTAGTTGGGCTGGACACGGCCCGTGTTCAAGGAGACGACCCGTGTACCATGCTTCCAAAACCCATTTTGGCCTTTCTCTCTCTTTTGCTTGATCGTGTTGTCGGAATCAATACTTGGTGTGTGATCCAATAGGCCTATACTTCATCAACCATGCTATTAACTCGTTTCTGTCAGCGGGTATATTCCAACAGACTCCCACTTGCACGTGGCACGACTACGAAAAATAACACAAACATAGAGCGGCCTCTAGCAAGACATCTACGCTCCTAAGTCAGTATAGGGTATGCCACTCTTGAAAAGATCCCAATCATGAAAAGATTGTCCTAAAGACAAATGAACATGTACATCCCTTTGTTCGTGATATCCTATGTGAACACAAGGCATGAAATATAGTCAACCTTCAGATCGTTCACGATTATGTTTCTCGATTCTAGATTAGTGGTGACCAACAAACCAAGTTAACATTGATCCATCATCAATATAACTTGAGCACGGCCATGCATATGAATGTCAGCACTCAATCATCGAGGGGCCCATGGATATCTTCTCTATACATAGAGGAACAAATCCCTTTCGACTACATAGTCCCGCCACATAGATAATACTCTACCTAATCATCTCCCTTATAACGACCAGTTACGGACCGCGTTAGAAAACGATCAAAGAAAAGCAGACCTATGCTTTGGAATCACATGTATCTCTAGTTCAAGGATGAAATGCCGTCATCATCCCGAGTTACTTATGACCAGAACCATGAAGCGAACCCGGGTGCGGGTCCTCCAATAACTTGAAACCCCTATCAAGTATAGGCAAGAATCATGTTTATCAAAACTAATTCTTTACCTCAATCTTAAAATATACTTCCTTCCCATGAAGTATAACCGATTGTGGAGATTTAGAATGAAAATCATTCTTGGAAGTGTTTAAACAAGCTAAGATGGAACACAATAAGGATTCATAAAATACCCGCCCTCGGCGTATTATTAAATCTCCATTTAATAATCGATATAGTATGAAATGCAATACTGCTTAACGTCCCCAAAATATAAGTACAAACCAAACATAAACCAAAAAATATTCAAGCCAAGTTAAATGCATTAGAACTGCTAATTGACCTAGTATGATAAACATCACTAGTCCATAACAACGGCTTAACTAGTGGATTTGTACCACAACATCCACAAGTACTTTTGTTATTCAATTATATCTCTTTTGACAAGACCACTTTAAAAATAGGCATCAACGAGATCTTATTGTTCAAAAAGTTAAAGTAATCACACCCTGATTGTCTCAAAAAGCCCACAATAGGGTTAGTGATACTTTAAGAACCAACAATCTACACCATAAGTTAGGATCATAAACTTTGATAAAAAACAACAGTTATCCTAATAGAAATATGCATTAGAGCAACTACTTACTACAAGCCTATTCTATTCGTCAAACATCAAGAACATATCTCTATATTTCTTGTACTAAATATATTATCCATTCTTGTATTTCCTAAACGCCCTTATGAAGCAATAATTCCTGAATTAGGTTCGCAGATAACCTAGTACCGGGACATTATCTTCAATAGACATTTAACACTAGGAATACAACAAAGCTCCCACTAGCCCTGACACATATAAAAGGTTTTATCTATGCTTCTAGAAAACTCATTACATTGATTTTCTAATAGTAAGCAAAGATCTTTCTTTTAAAATGCTAGCATAAGTCCGAATTGGACTTATTCACTTTTGTAAACATAATATGGATACTACAAATGTATATTAAGACCCTCAGAGAGTGTTATAAGCACTTCCTCGTCATATTGTTCCATGACGGAACGCGGTCATTAATATCTACAAGTATCAAATATTCTTCAACATAGCCACTAGGACAAGTTTCTCCATAACCATCATGAAAACTTTACCACTAGTCGGTATTTGAAGTTGTCTACAACTCCACCCGTGTAAATCCCATCACTACCACCTTGGTGTACACCTAGGTATGGGATCAAGTCAAGTCAAGTACTTGGACATTTCAAATGGAGTGCATCTCTTTATCATTTACTTCTTTTATTTTTAGTGAATTCTGGATCCACTACGTCTCCCCATAGGTGGTGAACTCAGCATGACTCACCATCAAGTCATTGCCACTTAGATATGGGAAACCCATATCTCTTTGGCTCTATATGACTCTAATCAGAATTAAAAGAAGTAATGATTCTTAGTCAGGCATACCAACATAACCATGCTGATCATCTATCAAAGATATCAAATTATATGCTAGTATCATCATCAAGTCTTTTATTTAAGTTCCACGTTCTTCCACTGGAATGCCTTAGTTTTAGTTTCTCTCTTCTTCCCCTTTTAAGCAACAAACATTGTTCTCAAAAGGTTAAATAACTAAAACTTAGAAGAACTCCTAAAATGTATTAGCACTCCTTGATTTCAAGTTTATCCATCTCCCACTGAATGTAGAATGGATAACTTCAAACTATTAAGATAGACAAGTAAAGAAACTTTCTAGTCGTATCTTAATAAATGCTAAATAGACTATCAATTGGATTTAGCTTTGAGGACTTAGTCACAACGACAAATGAATGTAGCAAAAATCGTACATACATTCTTGACCTGCCATAGGCCGGATCATTCTCAATAATACCCGGTTCCCTACATCATGACACCATGTACCAATGTGTCTTAGTAGGATATGAATTGTGAAACAATTCCACAACTCACTATATGGTCATTCAATATAGATAGTAAGTATCTTAGGATCTTAACTAGATCTAAGTATCTTGATCTATATGCCCTATTGATTCTGAAAGTTGTTTTGGCTAATTTTGAACACTAACAAGGTTGCAGACATATGCCTAAACTAGTAAACGTCTCGCAACAACTACCATCAAGGTAGTGACGAAGAGATTTCTCTTTTGTTATTCTTTGTGGTGTGCTTGGACGGATTATCCACAAGATGTGATCAATATCCAACAAGCCTTTAATCCTCTCACAAACTCCGGTGAAGGATCTTATAATCATCTTAGCCTAATAAACAAGATCAACATCAAAACGTTTAGCACGAGGCTAAACAATTCCGAGATCCCAACCACACGGATCTCGGTGATATATCTCTTGTGGTTAAGTTAATTATCACAGAAAGATAGTTCATCCAAACTATTTTGGATTCAGAATCAATTATTCATGAATAATCTATTACTTGTAACAAACCTTGTGTATGCCATGACATGGAAAATTTTGAATATAACACAATATCTCACAATAGATTCTCATAAGAAATTTCATATTTTAAGAATAAAATCATCGTCACCACATGTAAAGTTGTGTACCACGCAAGGCAAACCAACACATGAGCTATGACACAAATAAACCTTGAATAAATATCGTTTAAAAAGGTTTTACATCAATTCTTAAAACTTCAAAATCATGTCCATCGTAATTGAAAACGAGCATACAAAGAAATGTTACTCGCGACGTAAGGCAATACAGTAATAAATAAACCAGCGACAAAAGCGAGATCAAGTCTCCTTATCTTTTCTTAGAGGACAATCATCATGGTTTCCTCGCCTGAGATCCGGTTCTTCATGCTTTTCTTTCACCAAAGGACCTACACTTTGTAACAAACAAATTTGTGACAAACGTGAGTTTGTCAGCTCCGGTCAACAACCCAGCTTATAGAAGAATAACAACGAATCATGAATGTACCTGAAGATGGAAAGTTAACTCTCTCTTTCCTGAGAAGTTTTATATCCTCTCGACACGTAGGGCAGGCGTGACGGCCCCAATTTCCAAATCTTCCGCAGAAGTAGCAAACCACCTTTTCTTGAGTCTCTTCTTGAGGCACATCCTCTATATCCTTCAACTCAATATCAAGGATAGGCTTGGAAACCCCAACCTTTCCTTTTAGGGTCAGTTTCTTCTTCCTTTTCTTTTGTTTCTTTAGACCCATGACGGGAGTGGTTGAGGTAGAACTATGCTTGGCCATGTCTGACTCCGCAGACTTCAACATGCCATGCAGTTCGCTTAAGGATTTCTCCATTCCTTGCATATGATAGTTTGTGACAAACTGATCATATGATACGGGCAGAGACTGGAGTACGATATCCACAGCTCTCTCTCTCCCAATAGGAAATCCTAACCTCTCCATTTGATCCACGTTCGCCTTCATCTTAAGGACGTGAAGACCAACATTCCCGCCTTCCTGCAGCCTACAACCGACTAGGCTTTTAACACACTTATAGTGTTCCTGCCTAACTTGCTGTTGGAACATGTCCTTGAGCTTGTTTAACATATTGTACACACTCATGTGCTCGAGTTGCTTTCGCAACTCCGAGCTCATAGTTGACAACATGAGGCAGTCAACATCGTGCGTGTCCTCAACACGTTTTTCATACCCGTATCAGATGGCCCAAGTCGAGTTGGTAGCAGGTGGCTCCGGAAGTGGTTCCTCAAGGATGTGTAACTTTGACTCATGGCGTAGGACAATCCTCAATTGCCTAAGCCATGCAATAAAGTTCACCCCCGTGAGTTTCTCTCTTTCTAGGAACACAAGAAGTGAGATGTTTGACGTGGTGTTGTTATGGTTTGACATCTATAAATAACAATAATACGAGTTTTGGTTAGTTTAGATAACCTTGTTAAAATAATTACCCCATAGTTTTAGATAAAAACAATCATTTATAACAAGGGTTAAGAACCTTATTTCACCTCGCACCGTGACGGGTTTACCGCGGATCACGTAGCGAAACTATTTAGGCCGGCAACCATTTTACCAATTGTAATCTCTATTACAACTCTTAGACACTTGCGGGATCCATTGACATCCATTATGTTGGTTGGCATGTTTGATCCCTTACTTACACCAATCTTAATATATAATTTTTGTTTAGCTCGTGCTTAGCTCGACAACTGATCAAGAATTATATACTAAAATAGTAAACCGTCCGACAAGACACACGGGTGGCACTCTTGACCATCAATTGGCTCGTGCTTAGCTCGACGACCAATCATGCGAGTTACCCCACTCACCTTCCACACAACTACACAAGGAATGACTCGTGCTTAGCTCGACAATCATCCTTGATTCGTTGGATTCGGAGGGTGTCATCTTACGGATGGTGCGTGATTTACATTTTGAAAACGGGATTTTGTTTCCGGTTTATAAAAACCCTTTTGGTGAATTAACAAAGTGCCAAAACGATTTTAAGCACTTTTTAAATATAATACCAAGTTTATATTTTCTTTGTCAATTCTATTCGCACGAGATTGTTAACCGTTTTAACAAATGTTGTATTTTATTTAATTTATGGGAAAAATTGTCTAGAATGCGAATCCTAATCCATGCATAGAAAAATAAAACACAACCACGCAAATATATATATATATATATATATATATATATATATAATTCGCTAACATGCCCAAAAAATCCTATGCGTTTTCCCCGTGAGCCACAACAGGGAAAACGAGGCCAAAACCTAAGGACAAGGTAAAGTCTCGTTGGGTGAGCTCCCATTGAATCCAACACCTCCAATAGCGTGTTGATTCCTTCTCGCCAAGACGTCATCACCATGACTTCCGTTGATTTCTCCAGTTCTAATTCTATACTATTTACAAATACATAGAATATATATATATATATATAAACGACACGCAGGTCGCATTCCTACACTATTTACACAAATACACGGAATAAAAGAAACGGCGTTCAAGCCGCACCAACAAATAAATAAATAAATAAATATTTACATCAATACGGCACACAGGCCACCAAAAACCAAATCAACCAATCACCACAAGACATAGGTCTAAGGGCATATCGTGTTACCGAATTAACCAAATGCAACATAAATGAAACATGGTGTGCCACACAAAATCAAGATACAAATATCTATCTATATTTTAGTTAAGATTGTCAACAACATCAAAGGCACCAAAATGACAATCCTTGTACATATGCATTAGTGTACCAAACCATTTTTGTGACACATATTCATATATACATTTATAAGTATATATTTGTGTACACTTCCCAAGTTACAACAAATATATAAATATAAAAACTAAAATATTAACAAGGCTACAAATATAACAATTTTAGACCAAATTATGAAGATTACAAATATATCAATTTTAGTCCAACAAGAATCATAAAACAATTTCAAGAAAACAATTTTCTTATAAAATAATTATATGAATATTATGTAGGCTACAAATATATCAATTTTATCCTAACAAGAATCTACACGAAAAACCATTTTAAGAGATGGCTCTGATACCACTGAAGGTATTTGTTTAGCTCTAATACCACTGAAGGTATTTGTTTGGCATAAACGAGTAGCAACGGAAGCAAGATACAATACAAAAACTAAACTAGCCAAACAAACACACATGCCATGGAACAACATCTAAACATTAAGTTGCAACTAGAATATAATAAACAAGGTAGAAGAAAGATTATACCATCATACAAGATCACAACAAGCTTTCTTCTTTGTCAAAGTGTGTAGAATTCAAGAAGAGAATTCCTCTAAAGAAGTCCACCCCAAGCACACTTAAATTCCCCAATGCTAGTAGGTTGGAGTAGCTACCAAAACAACACAACACAAGAACAAGAAGCACCTTTGTGCATCAAATCTAGACCACAAAGTGTATGTTAACTCCTCTTGTGCATCAAACTTGATCACCAAGAAGAAGAAGAATTGGAGAGAGTATGAACACATGCATAAGACTCTAGAACTGTCAAAGTTCTGTTCCAGAGACATCTGAATCATGGCCTAGCTTTCACTCACATTAATCACATTAAAATGAGTGTTTAAAGCTGTTTATTCTGCTGTTACAGTGATCGTACACGGCCCATGTTGGTCAACACGATCGTGTAGGCCCAAAGCCCATGGCCTCAATTGGGCGAAGGTAGCCCGTGTCCTGTAGACCCAACACGGCCCGTGTTCACCTACATGGCCGTGTAGGCCCAAAGCACATGACCTCTACTTGGGCCAAAATGCCCCGTGCTAGTTGGGCTGGACACGGCCCGTGTACCATGCTGCCAAAACCCATTTTGGCCTTTCTCTCTCTTTTGCTTGATCGTGTTGTCGGAATCAATACTTGGTGTGTGACCCAATAGGCCTATACTTTATCAGCAGGGCTATTAACTCGTTCGTGTCAGCGGGCATATTCCAACAAAAACCATAGCTGCCAGTTTTAAATCATGGGTTGGATAGTTCTTCTCATTAGGTTTCAACTGATGAGAAGCATAAGCAGTAACTTTATCTCGTTGCATCAACACACAACCCAACCTTGCCAACGACGCGTCACAGTAAACTATGAAGTCATCTGACCCATCCAGTAAAGCAAGAATATGAGCCTGGCACAAGAGTCCTTTCAATGTCAGAACAACTCTCTCCTGTTCATCACACCATTTAAATGGAACCTCCTTGCGAGTCAATTTAGTCATGGGATTCGCAATCTTAGAAAAGTCTTTGATAAACCGCCTGTAAAACCCTGCCAATCCCAAGAAGCTTTTAATCTCATAAGGCGACTTTGGAGTCTCCCGGTTCATTACTGCTTCTATCTTTGCCGGATCAACCTCGACTCCATCACTGCAAATGACATTCCCCAGAAAGTGAACTTCTCGCATCCAGAATTCACACTTTGAGTACTTGGCATACAATTGCTCCCGTTGTAATGTCTCAAGAACCCGTCTCAAATGAATCTCGCGATCAGCCACGGATTTAGAATAAACCAGTATGTCGTCAATAAATACTATCACAGATTTATCCAGAAATGGTCGACAAACCCGGTTCATCAAATCCATAAACACTTCAGGTGCGTTAGTCAAACCGAATGGCATGACTAAAAACTTATAATGGCCATACCGGGTACGGAAAGCAGTCTTAGCAACATCTCCGTCAGAAACTCGTACTTGGTGATAACCCGATCTCAAATCAATCTTCGAGAAACACGAAGCACCATGTAACTGATCAAATAAATCGTCAATCCTGGGCAGAGGGTATTTATTCTTTACCGTCCTCTTATTCAGTTCTCTGTAATCAATACACATCCGTAACGTGCCATCTTTCTTTTTCACAAACAAGACTGGTGCACCCCACGGTGAAGAACTTGGACGAATAAATCCCCGATCCAACAGATCCTGAATTTGTGCCATCATCTCCCTTATCTCGGAAGGAGGCAACCTGTAAGGAGACCTCGTCACTGGATTAGAACCTGGTATCAAATCAATCTTATACTCTACCTCTCGAATGGGAGGTAGCCCAGGTAACTCATCCGGAAACACTTCAGGATACTCTAATACTACCCGCACATCAGTAACTGCCCGTTTCTCCTTTCTAGCATCAATAGCATATGCTAGAAAACACTCACAAACATATTCCTTTCCCCAGGAGCCACCACATGCGACCCATCAGATAACGGAAAAGAAATCAGCTTCCTATGACATTTAATACTCACCCTGTGCTTACTCAACCAATCCATCCCCAAAACCACGTCAAAACCCGCCAATGACATCAATAGGAATGATACAGGAAAGCATTTACCATCAATATCTATCTCAGCACCCGTCACGGAAGTCGTAACAGGCACTATCTTACCATCTACTACTTCTATCTCAATCGGTACAGAAATAATAGTAGTAGGCAAATTCAACTTAGCACAAAATGCTACAGAAATAAAGGAGCGATTCGCTCCAGAATCAAATAATACATGAGCAGGTAGGGAGTTTATAAAGAACGTACCGGTGATAAAATCATCAGTGGCAGTAGCATCATCTACTGTCATCCAGAACGCCCTACCCTCCGGAGTCGGAGGATTCTTTCTCTTCTGCCCTCCTGCCGCTGACAAACCCCCAACCGCCCCTGCCCCTGTCCCTGACCCTGTCCCAGCCCCTGGTCTTCTCCCTGTATGGCAATCACCTTCCCTATGTCCCTCCTTTTGACAGTTCCAGCAAACATTTCGGGGATACCGACAATCTTTCGATTCATGCCCATGAGTTCCGCATCTCACACAACGCATAGTCTGAGCAGTACACTGCCTAGTGTGAGTAGCCCTGCACCTCGTGCACCACTGAGATTTAATCCCCGAATCCTCTGTAGGTGCTTTCCTGCTTTGGTTGCCCTGGGACTGGTTACCCTGCCACTTCTTTTTCTGCTGGCTACCCCTAGCCTGATCATACTTGGCCTTTTGCAAAGCCGCCTCATCCCGAGTCTGCCTATCCTTGGCCTGGATGTCCCCCTCAGTAGATTTTGCCAAGGAGAAGGCCTGGGACAAAGATCCAGCCAAACGGGTTGTACTCATGTACTCCGGCAATAATGCTCCGATAAAGTGTTGAACCTGGGAAGGTTCATCAGGCACCCACTGAGTCACGAACATCAGTTTAGCATTAAATTGTTCAATCAATTCATCCACAGTCATTTTCCTCGTCAACTTCAGTTCCATGAACTCATGCTTTATTTTATTTAGTTCAAAGGCATTGCAGTATTGCTCGCACAGTTTATCCCAAAATTGATTCTACGTGATTGAATCCATATGTGCTCTCGATAAATGGGTGGTAATGGAATCCCACCAAACCATTACCATGCCTTTGAGCATCCTGGTGGCAAAGCAAACTCGCATTTCCTCCTCGCAATTGTAAGCATCCAAAATCCTTGCAGTATCCCTCAGCCAGTTCAGGGTAACATTGGGATCTATGCTGCCGTGGTATTCATCCGGTTTACAATCCAAGAACTGTTTGTAGGTACACGGCTGCCTGTATCCCATGCTGGGTAGAAATCCCATGTACGGATACGAATAAGATCATTGTGGCATTGACCCCTGTGGAATAGATCCTTGAGGATAGGGTCTTTAAGGAAACAACGGATAATAGAAAGGTTGAGACATCGATTGTGTAAATGGTGGTATCGGCATTGACATTGGAGGAACTTCTGCCAATGTAGTGACCGGTGGAAAAATAGGTGGTATCTCAACAGTAGTTGAAGTTACAAGAATAACCGGTGGTTGTGTTGCAGGAACTTGCCTCTACTGCTCTAGCTCTTTTCTCAGATCCTGTAGCTGACCCTCCAGCTGGAAAATATATTCATCCCTCTCATCACCTGCTGTACCAGATGTACCAGCATTAGTAGGAACTTCAACTGTTGCAGTAGGGAACTCAGCAGAAGATGGGACAGTAGGGGCACCGGTTGAGAAATCACGTCCAACCATTGTTATTTGTAACAATCACATCACCTCACGATTTATTAGATAAATCCATTAGTACATAACATACTAACCACACTCCAATTCACCCCAATCCCACACCCAAGGAGTATTCGACTACAACGAGCCAAGATTTGAGAATGTAACACTTCCATTGTGCCTACACTGCCAAACCAAGGCTCTGATACCAAACTTCTAACACCGTATTTTCAACCCAAAAATTTCGACTTTTAAATACACTGCGTAAGCGATTAAATACCAAAGTATTTACAACTAATCACAAACCACTGTTTACAAAATACTTGTTCAAATATCAGTATTACAAAAACTACGGCTCGTCACAAATACACATCAGAGACCTAGGTGATTACTCCCCAAGCTAACCACTCTCAGCCGAACCGCTGACTTACCAAAACCTGTAAAAAGAGTGAGAGGTGGGGAATTAGCACAAAGCTAAGTGAATGGAGTACAATCACAACAGATATATCAGCCTGGACCGCATGATATCAACAACCACAAATAAACACCCTGGGAAGACCGGCGGTTCTGCAGGAACCTATAACCAATGCTGGCCAAAGCAAAGGTTTACCGATAGTCCATTTGCTATTCTCTCACAGTATTATCCTCTGGTAGCAACAAATGCATCCCAAGGTCCTAATACTGCTAAGCCAATAGCAAATGAACCCAGCCCATAAGCCTAGTCGAAAACTGACTTCCCTTCCATCATGTATACATATTACAGATGCAACAATTAACATTTAACAGTTAATCAATTATCAGATATGCATCAAACCAACAATAGTTGTAACCAAACCAGTACAACTAATATCACCCGTGAGTAAACGTCCACTCACCTCTGGTTCTCAGCTTTTCCACTCAGTGATCTAATTTTACTGAGCCTTGTTTGTTCCTGAGAACATAACAACCAACCATCGGTATTCAACTCATAAATATATATCAAACATATATTTATATCCATTTAATTAAACATGAACATGTAAGATTCACATATGTATGCACATATAACACATACCATTTAAACAATGAAATCAACTATCAAAACTGTCGGATTTCATAGGAAATCCGATACTACCAACGGAATCCGCTACCACTATCGGATTTCAAAGAAATCTGATACATCCATCGGATTTGAAGTCAATCCGCAACACTTTGTTGGTTTTCAATGAAATCCGACACTACCATCGGATTTCACCCCTCAAGCTTCCCATTGTCGGATTTAAGCATTGGGTCACATACATTTGGATTCAAACAATCGGATTTCACCAAAGTTCCGGATTTCTAAAGTACCGGATTTAACACACGGATTTCCACACTCGGTTTTCATCATTATCATCAAAATCCTCCATCTTCATAATTTCAAGAATCCGACAACTTCAAACTTGTACAAATAAACTTTCCAGATTATACAATTCATATACAAGTTTATCAAAACACATATAAACATGTTTAAATATGCAAGCATGCATCAAAACACCTTTTAACACCCAAGAACACCAAATCCGACAACCTCGTATGATGTTCCTATCAAAAACCGTAGCATGCTCAAAACTATATCATGTTAAATAACAAGATTTATGTTTCATGAAGAAAACAATAAACATACAAACCTTCTAGCTTGAATTCACAATTCAAAATCCTTGAAATTTGATGTTGTTCTTCTTCTTCTTGTTTGCTCTCGGTTTTACACACAAATTACACACATATACAATACTTCAAAGTGAAGTAATCACCACTTAACCCACGTATAAATATGTATGGGAATTGTAAGGAGGAGGTGTCACCCTTTAAGTCAATTGCATGCATACACACACACACAATTCCGAACATACATATACATACATATAACCATCATATATATATATTTAACAATAATCAATTACTTAATTAGTAATTAAATAAACATAATCAAATAATAATTCCTGTCTAACATACCCAAGCATACGTTTTTACTAGGCCCAACTGCAGGATGTTACAATACATGTTAATTTGAGAGGTCAGCTCGGTAAGGCTATGGGCTGGGTTCTATCGGCTAATCAGTATTTGGATCTTTTGATGCATGTGTTTCAACTTAAGAGTAATACTTTGTGAGAATAGCAAATGAACTATCGGTAAATCTTTGCTTTGGCCGGCATTGGTTGTATGTTCCTACAGAACCGCCGGTCTTCTCAGGGCACGATTACTTGTTGATTTTTATATCTTGCGGTTGTGACTGATATTCTGTTGTGGTATACTTTCATTCACTTAGCTTTGTGTTAATCCCCCACCTCTCACTCTTTTAATAGGTTTTTGGTAAGTTAGCGGCTGAGAGTGGGTTAGCTTAGGGAGTAATTGACTTGCCCTCTCATAATTCATTTGTGATGAGCCGTTGTTTTTGTAACACTGATATTTTGAATTATGGTTGACTCGGAAAACTATTTGTTATATCCAGTTGTAAATATTTTCAATTATGTTATCTCTTCCGCTTTTCTTTTAAAATGAAAAATCTAGGTCAAAATTACAGTGTTACAAGTTTGGTATCAGAGCCTTGGTTTGGCGATGTAAGCACACTTGGAAGTGTTACATTTCCAAATCTTGGCTCGTGTTGGGTCAATTATTCCTTGGGTGTAGGATTGGGGTGAATGAGTGTATTATGGAGTTTAGTATTTTATGTACTAACGGATTTATCTAATAAATTGTGAGATGTGATTGTTATAGAGAACAATGGCTAACAATGAGAACTCGACTGGTGCCCCTACTGTCTCGTCTATAGTGGAAATTCCTACAACAACCGCAGAGATTCTTCAACACGTTGGTACATCTTGTATAACTGAAGATGACAGGGATGAGTGTATCTTTCAGCTAGAGGGACAGTTATAGGATCTAAGAAAAGAGTTAGAACAACAACGACACACCTGAGAAACCACCAATTTTTCCAACTATTTCCACTCGGGCAGAGATACCTCCAGTGTAAATACCACTACCACCGAATATCTCAGCCGACGTCTCAACCGTTTTTCTATCCTTTGTTTCGTCAAAGATCGTTTTCATATCCCTACATGAGATTTCCTCCAAATATGAGATACAAACAACCATGTACTTATAAACAGTTTCTGGATTGCAAGCCTGTGGAATATCATGGTAATACACACCCTAATGTTACCATGAATTGGTTACGAGATAAAGTTAGAGTTTTGGATGCTTATAACTGCGAAGACGAGATGAGGGTATAGTTCGCTACATGGATGTTGAACGGGAAAGCAATGGTATGGTGGGATTCCTTAACAACACATCTTCCCAAAGCTCAAATAGATGCGATTACTTGGTATCAAGTTCAGAATAAATTGTGTGAACAGTATTGCAACGCGTTTGAGTTAAACAAAATTCGAAAGGAATTCATGGATCTACAGATGACGGAGATGTCCTTTGCGACTCAGTGGTTGCTCGATGAACCTTCACAGATTTAGCATTTTATTGGAGCATTACTTCCGGAGTACAGGAGCATGACTCGGTTTGCTGGATCGTTGTCTCAAGCCTTTACCTTGGCCAAGTCTGCTGAGGGGGATATTGTTAGTCCCAGATTGAGTATGTAACAACAACTGTTTGTGGAAGGGGGGGTTGAATACAAACTTTAGCTTTTTAAAAATTAAAGACACACTGATATACTTTTATATAATTCTTATTGATACTGAATCAAGAATTACATGTACTAGAAGCAGAAATTCTAAGTATTATAAAAGTTGGCAATCAATTTATCTAACACATAGACAAGCTACCTCTAAAACAACTAATGTATATAGAGTGTTCAACACATGAACAAGTTTGATTCTACACAATGCTTATACTCTACAAATTTCTCAACTGATGTGATTTTCTTTCTGTGTAGTAGAGACTTCACTTTGTTGTATTGTGTATATTTGCATGTCCACCATGCATGAGTATATATAGAAGTCTTTGTGAATCTGGTTGCATGAAGGTAAGAGACAAAGAGGTTGTGGAAATATAATATTTTAATTGTAAAGGTAGTGGGTGAAAAGTAAAGTTACTTTAATCAAATGTTTGATAAAAGTAATTGTACTTTTCTACAAAAATGCAACCTATTACAATATAAAATATTAAAGCCCACATCTACTGTTGTGTAGAAGTATCTTTCCCTTTCCATGATTGTACATTAATCAACACCATGCTTCTGATTGATTTGACTTTACCAAGTATGGGATTGCCAGCCATACTTAGTTGTTTGAACAAATCTTCAAGATCTTCGTCTGTTTGAGGTATCATTATCCTTTTCTAAAGGATAAGATCAAACCTTTTTGTCTCATACTTGATCCAAAAAGTGCATTTTTACTTTTACAAACAAAGATCTAAGGCATAATAGAACAACACATGTTCTGCCTTTTACATATGACTTACAATCTGACAAGATAGAGTAGATTTGACATTTTTCACGACTCAGCTAACAGATTGTACTAGGAACTCTGATATTCACTAGTCAGTTGACAAAATATATCAGTTGATCACTTTTTGCTAGGACACAGTTACCACATATTGCTCAGCTGATCATATAGATGCTCAGCTGATCAATCAAATACATCAGTTTATAAGGGGATGTGACTTGTGTAAAGGAAGACTTACTTAGCTGATTCTCTGGGCCTCAGCTGATCCATTTGTTTACTCAGGTGATGAGGTAGGCACTCAGCTGATCAATTTGTTCACTCAGCTGATCAACTATTTCGCTCAGCTGATAGATTGTTTTCCTCAGCTGATGGTCTTCTTCACTTGTTTTCTTCATCTAATGCTCCTTGGCTGATACATTGAGTAGGATCTGATGGTCAACTGATGGCTTATTTTCCTCAGCTGATGGTTCCATACTTAGCATATTTTTACATAAATTGATTCAAACAACACATGTTTGAATTCTTTCTAAGTCATACTGAATGTAGGGTTTGGTTATCATCAAATTCTATGTTTTAGGATAGGTAGAGTTGTTTATTATGGTGAAGTGATTATCTCCCCAACAATCTCCCCCTATTTGATGATGACAAAACCTTTTTCTTTTTGAAGAATTAGTTTGACTTCGAATACAAAAGATTTGAACTTTTAAGTACAATTGGCTACCTAGCTATCTATTTTTGGTAGCTCTTTTTATTTGAATCTTGTTCTGTTTTTGGTTTCTTTTCTAATGTTCCATCTTGTTCTGTTTTTGTGGAATCTTTTTCTGTGTTGTACAATTTTGTTCTGTTTTGTGGTATCTTTTCCTTTTTCCATTTTTATATGTTTTTGATTTTCTGAAATACATAAACATCAATTGAAATAATAGAATAAAGAAATGTACAGAATTGATTACATAGATTGACTATTAAATAACTATTCTATAATGTACAATCAACTAAAAAACAACAAAAACTTTCGAGTTAGAATCAGTCTAACTTCAAAATCTTTGGCATGGGGATCAGCTTCAGCTAAGACTTCACATTGGCCTTGAACAAGGGCTTCAAAATTTTCATTTCCAGTTCTGCCTCTTGTAGATATCCTTAGCCTGAATAGAAACTTCTTGCTACCTTTAAGGATTTCAGACTGTCTAAAGAACCTCAATGTGCCAGCTCTGTCCAGGAAGAATATACCTTCAACAGGCATAATTATAAACTTGTACAACTCAGGGGTGATGTTCAATGGAAGAGATGTGTTGAGACCCTCAAAATATGATAAGAATTCATGCTGGGGTAGTACCTCTCTTAGCTCAAATGGTTTAAATGGCTTGGAGCCTTTCTTATGAAGATTACCAACTGTGTGCACATGCCTGTAATAGTCATCTGGAGTGAAGGCCCTCTGTGACACAACTAGAGCTATCCAATTCTGAATTTTCTGAATGAATTGAACTTTGAGCTTAGATTTGGATTTGAAGAGAAGGTACAGGATCTCAACTAACTCTGTGAATCCATAGATGTGACACCTCTCACTGTCAAGAAACCAAGAACTAACACCCTGCACAGATTTGAATGAAAGAAGAGTTAATGACACAAGTAGGAATCCACTACTTAGTGGATCCATGTGGAATGCACCTAGCTTTCCACTTGATCTCCGGTTTCTTATGTATGAGAGGAGTAACTACCTTATCATCACAAGTCCGCTGTCTTGAATTCCCTTCTAAAGAACATTCAAATGCCTTATGCTCTTTGCTTCCACATTTATAACATTTTTGAGATTTTGTGGCCTTGGAGCATTGAACAACATGGTTTTAATGCCTATGAGATTTCTTATTAGTCATCATTTGACTAACTTGACCATTCAGCTTATGAAGCTTATCCTGTAAATTTCTTAGGTCTTTATTCACAGGCACCTTAGATTGATCTTTGTTTTTAGAAAGTTTTTGACCAATCTTTGGAGTGGCAGAAATGGGAACAATGTGAACATCATTCTTTTTACTCATAGTTTCTTGTATTGAAAGAGAGTTGATTACTTCTAGATCAACTGATTGTTTAGAAGATGAGCTATGATCAGCTAACAGGTTATCAACTGTGCATTTATCATCTACTAACCTATCAGTTGATGGAGTAGTATTAGCTAATGATTCTTAAGTTTGTGAAATGCTAAGAATTAAGTCATCTGTTTTCAAGGTTCGATAACATAATGTCTTTGAGGTCTCAACTAATGATTCATTTTCATTAATCATATCCTTTGACTTTGTGTTATTAGTATTTTTACATTCTGAAATCTTACTAGAGGATGATTCAGCAGAAGGAATAATTGATTCTTTTGAGTGGGAACTCTTGCTTCTAACAAACTTAATTGTGAACACACTTTTGCCTTTAACAGTCTTGTGAAAGGTCTGTGGCAAAATGTCAGCTTTGTCTAAGATATTAAGGTTCTTATTAGAATCAACATAGGTAGCAGCGTTAGAGTAATTTACACCAATAATAGTTTGAACTTGTTTGGGTATCTGCTCCTTCACACACTGAGTGGTCTTTTCTGCGGATACACACCAAGACATTACTACTTTTTGGAGGTCATTAAGCTTTTTGGTTGCTTCACTAGTTTCTTTTACTAAGATCTCATTAAGTATCTTTTGATTAGCTAGTTCATCATTTAAGATTGTTATCTGCTTAAGTTCCTCATCCTTAAGAATTAACTTTTCCTTTAGTGATTCTACTTCTAGTTTTAGCTTCTTCTCTGTTTGAATAGCATACTTGAAATCAATACACAAGTAATCAAACATAGCATTCTTCTCATTATCATCATAGTTAATAAATTTTCCAACCTGATACATAGAAGAAGGATCCCAGTTGGTAGTTGAACAAGCTTTAGCAGCCTTTTTCATGTCTTCATCAAAGGAACTACCATCATTAGTGTTTGCCATCATGTAGAACTGAGCAGAGATCACCTCATCGTCATCTGAGGAGAGATCTTCTTCTGCCCAATCTTCTTCTTCAGCAACAAGAACTTGGCCCTGGGCTTTCTTCTTCTTCTTCCTGTCAAGGACAGCTGCAAGGAGTTTCTTATACTTAGCTTCATAATCAATTTTTCCCTCCTGCTTTTGCACAGATGAAGAACCAGTGTTATATTTGGACTTACATTCACTGGCTATGTGGCCAATCTTACCACACTTATAACACTCTGCTGTGGAGGCATCAAAAGTGGATTTGGGCTTGACAAACTTTGATGACCTCATGCTGAACCTCTTGACACCCTTTCCCTTCTTGAAAGGTCTGAACTTCTTAACCAGCATAGCTACACCTTCAACCAACTCCTCCAGATTACTTTCCTCACAATCTTTCTCCTCATCACTTTCTCCAACACTCTCATCTCCATCTCCTTCTTCATCAGAACCAGAATCAATAGCTGCAAAGCTTCTCGTCTTTGTATCTCTTGATACAAGGACAGTTGGTGCAGCTTTCATGACCTCCTTCATCTCCTTGGATGACAACTTCCTTTGTTTGACAGATTTCTCATGGTTTAGTAAGTTACCATAGAGAGCAACCAGAAACATTTCATTAATCTTCTCACTATGTCTTAGAACAGTGACAAAGTGATCCCATGTTTCATGGAGGGAGTCTAGAAACTTGTTCACCAAAACAAAGTTGCTATTGGTTATGTCTGCCCTTTTCAAGTCATTAACTAGGTAGTTGAACCTGGTGTATGTCTGTGTAAGACTCTCACCTTTCTGAGCAAAGAAGAATTCATACTCTCTGTTGAGGAGGAGCTTCTTGTTCTCTTTCACCTCTTCAGTCCCTTCATATGCAACTTTGAGTGTATCTAACATCTCTTTATCAGAAGAATAGTTAAGCACTTGATGATAGATTTCATTGGGTAGTGCTGAGACAATAGCTGATCTAGCCTTAACATCTAGGCTAACCAACCTCTTATCCTCATCTGTCCACAGATGCATGGGTTTGGTTATGATTCTTTCTGTTGTAGAGGTTTGACCTTCAGATTCTGATGGAATGGATAACACTGATGTTGGAACATAAGGACCATTAGTGACTATTTCAAGCATTTGGATATCAAGGGTGGATAGGAAAAGATGTGCTCTACTTTTCCACATGGAGAAATTTTCAGCATCAAACATGCGACATCTTGTTAAGGACCCAGTGTTTGAGATATTCATATTGTTTGCGGATGAGGCCATATTGAGAGGGGTAGAAGCAGTTGTAGAGTAAGCAAAACAGATCTAGATATTGATTATCTAACCTGCTTTGCTACCAGTTGTAAGTACCAGATTGAGTACGCAACAACAAATGTTTGTAGAAGGGGGGGTTGAATACAAACTTTAGCTTTTTAAAAATTAAACACACACTGATATACTTTTATATAATTCTTATTGATATTGAATCAAGAATTAAATGTACTAGAAGCGGAAATTCTAAGTACAATAAAAGGTGGCAATCAATTTGTCTAACACATAGACAAGCTAACTCTAAAACAACTAATGTATATAGAGGGTTCAATACATGAACAAGTTTGATTCTACACAATGCTTATACTCTACGAATTTCTCAACTGATGAGATTTTCTTTCTTTGTAGTAGAGACTTCACTTTGTTGTATTGTGTGTATTTGCATGTCCACCATGCATGAGTATATATAGAAGTCTTGGTGAATCCAGTTGCATGAAGGTAAGAGACAAAGAGGATGTGGAAATATAATATTTTAATTGTAAAGGTAGTGGGTGAAAAGTAAAGTTACTTTAATCAAATGTTTGATAAAAGTAATTTTACTTTTCTGCAAAAGTGCAACCCATTACAATATAAAATATTAAAGCCCACATCTACTGTCATTTAGAAGTATCTTTCCCTTTCCATGATTGTACTTTAATCAACACCATGCTTCTGATTGATTTGACTTTACCAAGTATGGGATTGCAAGCCATACTTAGTAGTTTGAACAAATCTTCAAGATCTTCGTCTGTTTGAAGTATCATTATCCTTTTCCAGAGGATAAGATCAAACCTTTTTGTCTCATACTTGATCCAAAAAGTGCATTTTTACTTTTACAAAAAAAGATCTACGGCATAATAGAACAACACATGTTCTGCCTTTTACATATGACTTACAATCTAAAAAGATAGAGTAGATTTGACATTTTTCACGACTCAGCTAACAGATTGTACTAGGAACTCTGATATTCACTACTCAGTTGACAAAATATATCAGTTGATCACTTTTTGCTGGGACACAGTTGACACATATTGCTCAGCTGATCAATAGTAAGCTTAGGAGGACATAAGCTCATGTATTTGCATGACAGTTGATCAAGAATTCTCACCTGATCAATCAAATACATTAGTTTATGAGGGGAGATGACTTGTGTAAAGGAAGACTTACTTAGCTCATTCTCTGGGCCTCAGCTAATCCATTTGTTTACTCAGCTGATGAGGTAGGCACTCAGCTGATCAATTTGTTCACTCAGCTGAACAATTTGTTCACTCAGCTGATCAATTTGTTCACTCAAGTGATCAACTATTTAGCTCAGCTGATAGATTGTTTTCCTCAGCTGAGAGTCTTCTTCACTTGTTTTCTTCATCTGATGCTCCTTGGCTGATATCCCTTGGCTGATACATTGAGTAGGATCTGATGGTCAGCTGATGGCTTATTTTCCTCAGCTGATGGTTCCATACTTAGCATATTTTTACATAAACTGATTCAAACAACACATGTTTGAATTCTTTCTAAGTCATACTGAATGTAGGGTTAGGTTATCATCAAATTCTATGTTTTAGGATAGGTAGAGTTGTTTATTATGGTGAAGTGATTATCTCCCCAACAATCTCCCCCTATTTGATGATGACAAAACCTTTTTCTTTTTGAAGAATTAGTTTGACTTCGAATACAAAAGATTTGAACTTTTAAGTACAATTGGCTACCTAGCTATCTATTTTTGGTAGCTCTTTTTATTTGAATCTTGTTCTGTTTTTGGTTTCTTTTCTAATGTTCCATCTTGTTCTGTTTTTGTGGAATCTTTTTCTGTGTTGTATAATTTTGTTCTGTTTTGTGGTATCTTTTCATTTTTCCATTTTTATATGTTTTTGATTTTCTGAAATACATAAACATCAATTGAAATAACAGAATAAAGAAATGTACAGAAGTGATTACATAGATTGACTATTAAATAACTATTCTATAATGTACAATCAACTAAAAAACAACAAAAACTTTCGAGTTAGAATCAGTCTAACTTCAAAATCTTTGGCATGGGGATCAGCTTCAGCTAAGACTTCACATTGGCCTTGAACAAGGGCTTCAAAATTTTCATTTCCAGTTCTGCCTCTTGTAGATATCCTTAGCCTGAATAGAAACTTCTTGCTACCTTTAAGGATTTCAGACTGTCTAAAGAACCTCAATGTGCCAGCTCTGTCCAGAAAGAATATACCTTCAACAGGCATAATTATAAACTTGTACAGCTCATGGGTGATGTTCAATGGAAGAGATGTGTTGAGACCCTCAAAATATGATAAGAATTCATGCTGGGGTAGTACCTCTCTTAGCTCAAATGGTTTAAATGGCTTGGAGTCTTTCTTATGAAGATTACCAACTGTGTGCACATGCCTGTAATAGTCATCTGGAGTGAAGGCCCTCTGTGACACAACTAGAGCTATCCAATTCTGAATTTTCTGAATGAATTGAACTTTGAGCTTAGATTTGGATTTGAAGAGAAGGTACAGGATCTCAACTAACTCTGTGAATCCATAGATGTGACACCTCTCACAGGATACAACTTCACAGCTGTTGAAGTTGTTCTGCTTTATAGCTTTGAGGTAGGGTTCACCATCACCTTTGTGGACAGTGGCTCTTGTTGTAGGAGTTGTTTCTGTTCTGTTTCTCAGAATGTTAATTCTTTCTCTGAAGCTTTGAAGCCTATGTTGACTTAAACTGATGGGAGCAGATAGATCAAGGTTGAAGAGGGTTTTGATGGAATCAGCATGAGATCTAGCTTTGAGCAGTTCAGACTGAGATTTCTCACTTGCCAATTTGTGTTGAGCAGCAACTTGATTTTGAACTTGTTCTTGCTCTTGCTGATATGCTAGCTCCTTGGCTTGGTAGATTTCTTCAACTGAAACACCCAATGCTTGAGCCATTTGAGCATTTTCCCTTTCTTCCTGTTCTTTTAGAGCAAGCTCCCTTTTCATTTGTTCATCTGCTTCAACTTGCTCATCTGTCATTTTTTGTTTGCCTTTATCCTTAGGAGCAGAGGTTGAAGCCTTTTGGACTGATGGGGTTGATTGGACTAGTGGAGCAGATGGCTTAGGGCTCTGTCTTCTTCTTCTGAGGATGTTAGATAGTGGAGTATCATCCTCATCATCAGAATCAGACACTATATCAATTGGTGGAGAGCAGCTCTCAACAACTTTTCTTTTGGGCTTTGGCCTATTTGCCATTCTTTTCAACCATTTATGAAACATTTGCTCCCCCTCAGAAGGTGCTTTTCTTTTAAGAGGTGGAGGAGTTGTTGCTTTGGGTGCTTCCTGCTGCATGATTTTTGTGGCAGTTTCAGCATAGGCAGCATCAATTTCCTCTGAGTCAGGATCATCCTCCCTTGAAGAAATTGAGAATTTCTCCCCCTTTTTGGCATCATCAAAAGGAGGAGGGGAGTCACCTGCTACAGGCTTATGGGATGGGGTAGGGGCAGGGGTAGGTGTATGGGTTGAGGAAGGGGTAGAGGTAATTTTGGAAAGTTGGAGAGAGAGGTCATCCTTGAGATACCTAAGAGCTTTCCATAAGGAAAGATGGCTCATTCGGCTTTGTTCTGTGAGGGCTTCTATATCATCAAGGATGCCTTTGAGAAAGGAAGGCATTGGTAGGAGTTGTTCGGGAATGGGGACAGAGATGTTTGGGTTGATTGGGCGTATGGTTTGGAGTTCGGATAGTAGGTTAGAGATGGTTTAGTTGAGGGTAGAGATAGTAGATTGAGGTAGGATGGGAATTTGTGGTTGAGAGGGAAGAAGGGTGGATAGATTGTCTATCTTGGTTAGGATTGGGGTAAGATTAATGGGTGTAGGGGAGGGTTGGGGTGGGGTTTTTAGGGACTCAATGTCTTTTGTAAGTTGAGACAGTTGAGTAGAGGTTTAGGTTTCAAAGGCTTGGAAAGTTTGGGTTAGGTGATCAAGGTTTTGTTGTATTGTTTGGATAAGGGTAAGGTTAGGGGTTTGGAAAGAAGTAGATGGTTTAGAGGTGGAAGGGGTGGAGAGAAGTTCGAAGAACTTAGGTAAGGTTTGTGTCCCCTCATTTGAGCCTTGGTGTATAAGCTCAAATTCATTGGGGAAGAGTGTTGAGCCCTGTGCATGTGATTGGTTTGTACCACTAGCATTGGCAGGCTGTGCTTGTGTAAGAATAGAATCGATAATAGGTGCAAGATAAGTGGACTGAGTGTGGGATGCACTCAATAATAGGAAATCCCTTATTGGATCCACATTCTGTTGGGAGAATGTGAATGGCATAGGCTGACTCAATGTTGTGAGAGACATAGTGTGACCTTGGGTTGAGGTCTGTCTTTCAATGAGGTCAACCTTTTGGGAGGTTGTCTCAGCTATCTGCTTATATCCCATTTTTACAGATGTATCCTATTGTGAAGATACATCCACTAGCTGTAAGGTTGCAACATCCAATTGCTCCCCCTCAACATGAGGAAGGGTAATTGTAGTTGAGGTCAGAGGTGTGGATTGCACTCCCTCAAAATGCTCATAATGAGTCACTTCTGGTGACCTTGTATATATAGGGCTACGAATAGGAGTAGAACTAGTGACCACAGGAGGTTCACTAGAGCTTGGCTGTTGGAGTGGTGTATGGACTGGAGAGGAGGATGGGCTATCAAAGGTTGGGACTACCATTTGAATATCCTCCGAGGTGGAATCAGTACTATCCTTACCGTGGGACATGATGTGCCTACTCCTATCAATGAGCTCCAGAAGTTGCTCAGAGATCTCTTGTTCTTGGGCATCACCATCATCACCAAGAGGACTTAACTCCATTGGACTCAGAGGAGCAAAATCACCAGCATCATCATCTTCATTCTTAGAGCCAGTGTGGCTTTCATTAGCATCATCATCACCATCACTATCATCATCATTTTCATCACCATCATCAGCATTCACATTGTCATTTGTAGCATCTATGAGCTCTTGCATTTGGGCAGTGATTGGAGGACCTCTGTTTGCCTTTAAAAAATGGAATATCTCTTCTCCCATGGCAGGGACAGGAATATGCTCAAGATGTTCGATTAAGCCCACATAATCATCCTTTCCAATCTCCCTCATAGCTATCAGGCTTAATAGTCGAATGTAGGGCACCTGCGACCTTGATGATTTCTTGTTGGTGCTCTGGGTGATTTTATCAATAAGGTTCGAAAATATGACTTGAGCAAAGTCAATATTTACCCCGAAGACTAGGGCATATAGCACAAGGAGCTCGGTTTGATTGATGAGATGGTGGCTACCAGGCTTAGGACCGAAGCAACGTATGACCACGTTGGCCAAATACTTCCACGGATGAGAGAGAGCAGAGACTTTGACCTGACCATGCACTATAGGTTTATTGTAGCCGATGGCTTCCAAAACTGTTTGAACTTCTGCTCTGGAGGGAAAAGCTGTGTAAGGTGGGAAGTGAGGAATAGCGAAGGCTTCACGAAGAGTTTCGGTGGTGATCTGGAGATGGTAGTTTCCTCGGGCTAGGGTGCAGTGGATGGTGTTGGTGCTTAGATTATAGGTTGTTGAATACCTTAGCTCATCGATAATGTTGGGTATATGTAATGTGGATCAGCGGTGAGACTATCAACCAAGGGATGAGCTTAAAGGAACTGAACCATTGGTTCATAACCTTGGTTTTCTCGCGAGGCAGGGATGGTGGTGCAGAGTAGAATGTTGTTGGGAGTTATATTCATCGGTTGATTGGGTGCAACATTCTCACCAGGGTTAACCGCCGGGTCTGGAATATAGGTGGCCATTTGGTAGGGATGATGAAAAGTGAGTATCGAGAGAGAAGGTTGGGTAGTTCTTTGTAGAGAGAGAGAGAGAGGGAATTTAGAAAGTTTGAACAGGTAAAGGTGAATGAGAGAAATGGGGATATTTATGAAGATTAGTTAACAGAAATCGTTAGATACTGACAAAAGATCTAACGGAAAACAAATTAATTAGCTATTAAATGAAATCTGACAAACGGAGTAAATAACTAGGGTTAAAAAGCATTAAATGAGTGTAAAAGGTGAAAATTTACCAAGTGTAAAAACATCAGCTGATCATAGAAATGTATCAGCTAAGGGGTATTAGCTAATGAAAAACTATTAGCTGATAGTGCAAATTTGGGGTATCAGCTGACTAAAGTACTTAGCTGAGCATGTCTTCCTTATCTTAAAGTGATCAGCTGAGTAAATTTGATCAGCTGATAGGTATCAGCTGAGCCTAGTTACTCAGTTTACACAAATTAAGTAAGACTTGGATATGCTCAAATAAGTAACTTATAATTTTTAACACTTATAAATTGACACAAACTAAATTACCACTATTCTAAACTAAAAAATTAAGCATACCTAGTTTGGATATTAGGAAATTGAACCTTGCTTCATCTAATGGCTTTATGAATAAGTCTGCAAGTTGTAAATCAGTGTTGATGTAGTGCAAAGTTACCTTCTTCTTTTGCACATTATCTCTGAGAAAACGATGTCTGATTTCAATATGCTTTGTCTTTGAATGCATGACTGGATTATTTGAGATGGAGATTGCACTTGTATTGTCACATAGAATTGGGGTGTCTTTAAACTTCATATCATAGTCAAGTAGTTGATTTTGTAACCACAAAATTTGAGCACAACAGCTTCCTGCAGCAATGTATTCTGCCTCTTCAGTGCATATTGACACTGAATTCTGTTTCTTACTAGACCAACTAATCAATCTTCCTCCTAGAAGTTAACAACCACCTGAAGTACTTTTTCTGTCTAATGAGCATCCTGCAAAATCAGAATCAGAATATCCAACTAACTCAAAATCTAAGTCTTTGGGGTACCAAAGACCAAGATTAGGAGTTCCTTTGAGATATCTGAATTTTCTTTTAACAACAGCAAGATGAGATTCTTTAGGATCAGTTTGATATCTTGCACAGAGACATGTTGAAAACATTATATCTAGTCTACTTGCAGTAAGGTATAAGAGTGACCCAATCATTCCTCTATAAGTAGTAATGTTCACTGATTTGCCATCATTGTCCTTTCCTAACTTGATATAAGTAGACGTAGGTGTTTTCATTGAAGAACAGTTTTCAAAATCAAACTTATTGAGTAAATCTTTGACATACTTTGTTTGATGAATGAAAATACCATCAATCTCTTGTTTAATTTGCAAACCAAGAAAATAGTTTAACTCACCCATCATGCTCATCTGATAATTATCAGACATGAGTTTAGAAAACTTTTTGCGTAGTTCCAAATTAGTAGACCCAAATATTATATCATCTACATATATCTGCACAAGTATCACATCACCTTTGTACTTCCTAATAAATAAAGTGCTATCAATGCATCCTCTTGTAAAACCTTTGTTAATGAGAAAAGAGGAGAGGGTATCATACTAGGCTCTTGGAGCTTGCTTAAGACCATATAAAGCTTTGTTTAGAAAGTAAACATGATCAGGTAAGCTTGACTCCTCAAAAGCAGTAGGTTGTTTGACATAAACCTCTTCTTTCAAATCTCCATTCAGAAATGCACTCTTCACATCTATTTGAAACACTTTGAAGCTTTTGAAGGCAGCATAGGCTAGGAATAGTCTGAAGCTTTTGAAACACTTGGGATTCATTTGGATTTGGGGAGAAGAAGTTATATGGTGGCTATCAACAGTAGAAATGAGTTCATTTTGAGTGGCTGATATAACTTCATTATTGCAATCTGTGGGTATCTCTACTGAAGAGGGAACGAGTGATATGGAATTGGAGTCCAATGATGTTGAGTCATTTTCTACATAATTCAGTAGGGGTATATGATGGGATGAGGATGGTTGTACATGGTTAAAAATTTGGATAGGAACAAGTTCATCTATATCATGAGCAGCTGGTGGAGAGGGATCTACTTGCTCTGAAGGAACTTCTCCAGTTTGCATAAGATCATTAAATTCTTCACCTCAAACATGATTAGAAGAACAAGAAGCAACAAAGTCATTTTCATTGAAACTTAAATTGATGGATTCTTCTATGACTTTGGTTCTGAGGTTGTATAATCTGTATGCTTTAGAAATCACTGAGTAACCTACAAACACTCCTTCATCAGCTTTAGGAGCAAACTTCTGCAATTGATCTTTTTGATTGAGTATGAAACATTGACAACCAAAGATATGCAGAAAGCTGATGCTTGGCTTCCTTCCCTTGAGCACCTCATATGGAGTTTTGTTGTGCCTCTTGATAATAAGGGACCTGTTCTGTGTGAAACATGGACAACTTACAGCCTCAGCCCAAAAATTAAAGGGTAACCCACTTTCACACAACATGGTTCTGGCAGCTTCAATCAATGTTCTATTTCTTCTTTCAGCTACACCATTTTGTTGTGGGGTTCTTGGAGCAGAAAAGTTTTGAGATATCCCTTTCTCATCACAGAAAGATTCCAGAGTTTGATTTCTGAATTCAGTTCCATGATCACTTCTAAGACTCCTCACCAAATTGCCATTCAATACTTCCATCTTTCTGATAAAACAAATAATCTCTTCATCAGCTTCACTCTTTGCTTTAAGAAAGAAAACCCAAGTGTATCTTGAGAATTCATCAACCAATACAAGAGCATACTTACTTTCACTAATACTAGCAGTTGCAACAGGACCAAAGAGATCCATGTGCAACATATAGAAAGGTTCTGTAATTGAGAAGGACTGCTTGGATGGAAATAATGTCTTATGCTGCTTTCCCTTCTCACAAGAAGTGCAAGGTTTAGGCTTAAGATAAGTCAGTGAAGGTAGTCCTGACACTAGTTCACCCTTGCTCAACTTGTTGATGTTTTTGAAATTAAGGTGGGAAAGCCTCTTGTGCCACAGCCAGTTTGTATCCTCATTATTCTTGGAGTACAAACATGTTTCCTTTGAAGGGTCACTAGAGGACATGTCAAGTGTATACACATCCTTGGTTCTCTTGGCACTGCACACTGTATTACCTTCTTTATTTATGATGGAGCCTCCTGTCTTTGTGAAGTGGACTTCATTATCTCCATCACACAATTGACTTATGCTTATGAGATTATATTTCAGCCCTTTGACATATGAAACTTTTGACAGCTTGAGGTTCCCATTATGAAGTTCACCATAGCCTTTTGTTTGCCCATGGTTGTTGTCACCAAAAGTCACCCTTGGACCTTTCTCTTTCTTATAGTTACTGAGCAAAGCCTTGTTACCTGTCATGGTTCTTGAACATCCACTGTCAAGAAACCAAGAACTAACACCCTGCACAGATTTGAATGAAAGAAGAGTTAATGACACAAGTAGGAATCCACTACTTAGTGGATCCATGTGGAATGCACCTAGCTTTCCACTTGATCTCCGGTTTCTTATGTATGAGAGGAGTAACTACCTTATCATCACAAGTCCGCTGTCTTGAATTCCCTTCTAAAGAACATTCAAATGCCTTATGCTCTTTGCTTCCACATTTATAACATTTTTGAGATTTTGTGGCCTTGGAGCATTGAACAACATGGTTTTAATGCCTATGAGATTTCTTATTAGTCATCATTTGACTAACTTGACCATTCAGCTTATGAAGCTTATCCTGTAAATTTCTTAGGTCTTTATTCACAGGCACCTTAGATTGATCTTTGTTTTTAGAAAGTTTTTGACCAATCTTTGGAGTGGCAGAAATGGGAACAATGTGAACATCATTCTTTTTACTCATAGTTTCTTGTATTGAAAGAGAGTTGATTACTTCTAGATCAACTGATTGTTTAGAAGATGAGCTATGATCAGCTAACAGGTTATCAACTGTGCATTTATCATCTACTAACCTATCAGTTGATGGAGTAGTATTAGCTAATGATTCTTAAGTTTGTGAAATGCTAAGAATTAAGTCATCTGTTTTCAAGGTTCGATAACTTAATGTCTCTGAGGTCTCAACTAATGATTCATTTTCTTTAATCATATCCTTTGACTTTGTGTTATTAGTATTTTTACATTCTGAAATCTTACTAGAGGATGATTCAGCAGAAGGAATAATTGATTCTTTTGAGTGGGAACTCTTGCTTCTAACAAACTTAATTGTGAACACACTTTTGCCTTTAACAGTCTTGTGAAAGGTCTGTGGCAAAATGTCAGCTTTGTCTAAGATATTAAGGTTCTTATTAGAATCAACATAGGTAGCAGCCTTGGAGGTCATTAAGCTTTTTGGTTGCTTCACTAGTTTCTTTTACTAAGATCTCATTAAGTATCTTTTGATTAGCTAGTTCATCATTTAAGATTGTTATCTGCTTAAGTTCCTCATCCTTAAGAATTAACTTTTCCTTTAGTGATTCTACTTCTAGTTTTAGCTTCTTCTCTGTTTGAATAGCATACTGGAAATCAATACACAAGTAATCAAACATAGCATTCTTCTCATTATCATCATAGTTAATAAATTTTCCAACCTGATACATAGAAGAAGGATCCCAGTTGGTAGTTGAACAAGCTTTAGCAGCCTTTTTCATGTCTTCATCAAAGGAACTACCATCATTAGTGTTTGCCATCATGTAGAACTGAGCAGAGATCACCTCATCGTCATCTGAGGAGAGATCTTCTTCTGCCCAATCTTCTTCTTCAGCAACAAGAACTTGGCCCTGGGCTTTCTTCTTCTTCTTCCTGTAAAGGACAGCTGCAAGGAGTTTCTTATACTTAGCTTCATAATCAATTTTTCCCTCCTGCTTTTGCACAGATGAAGAACCAGTGTTATATTTGGACTTATATTTACTGGCTATGTGGCCAATCTTACCACACTTATAACACTCTGCTGTGGAGGCATCAAAAGTGGATTTGGGCTTGACAAACTTTGATGACCTCATGCTGAACCTCTTGACACCCTTTCCCTTCTTGAAAGGTCTGAACTTCTTAACCAGCATAGCTACACCTTCAACCAACTCCTCCAGATTACTTTCCTCACAATCTTTCTCCTCATCACTTTCTCCAACACTCTCATCTCCATCTCCTTCTTCATCAGAACCAGAATCAATAGCTGCAAAGCTTCTCGTCTTTGTATCTCTTGATACAAGGACAGTTGGTGCAGCTTTCATGACCTCCTTCATCTCCTTGGATGACAACTTCCTTTGTTTGACAGATTTCTCATGGTTTAGTAAGTTACCATAGAGAGCAACCAGAAACATTTCATTAATCTTCTCACTATGTCTTAGAACAGTGACAAAGTGATCCCATGTTTCATGGAGGGAGTCTAGAAACTTGTTCACCAAAACAAAGTTGCTATTGGTTATGTCTGCCCTTTTCAAGTCATTAACTAGGTAGTTGAACCTGGTGTATGTCTGTGTAAGACTCTCACCTTTCTGAGCAAAGAAGAATTCATACTCTCTGTTGAGGAGGACCTTCTTGTTCTCTTTCACCTCTTCAGTCCCTTCATATGCAACTTTGAGTGTATCTAACATCTCTTTATCAGAAGAACAGTTAAGCACTTGATGATAGATTTCATTGGGTAGTGCTGAGACAATAGCTGATCTAGCCTTAACATCTAGGCTAACCAACCTCTTATCCTCATCTGTCCACAGATGCATGGGTTTGGTTATGATTCTTTCTGTTGTAGAGGTTTGACCTTCAGATTCTGATGGAATGGATAACACTAATGTTGGAACATAAGGACCATTAGTGACTATTTCAAGCATTTGGATATCAAGGGTGGATAGGAAAAGATGTGCTCTACTTTTCCACATGGAGAAATTTTCAGCATCAAACATGCGACATCTTGTTAAGGACCCAGTGTTTGAGATATTCATATTGTTTGCGGATGAGGCCATATTGAGAGGGGTAGAAGCAGTTGTAGAGTAAGCAAAACAGATCTAGATATTGATTATCTAACCTGCTTTGCTACCAGTTGTAAGTACCAGATTGAGTACGCAACAACAAATGTTTGTAGAAGGGGGGGTTGAATACAAACTTTAGCTTTTAAAAAATTAAACACACACTGATATACTTTTATATAATTCTTATTGATATTGAATCAAGAATTAAATGTACTAGAAGCGGAAATTCTAAGTACAATAAAAGGTGGCAATCAATTTGTCTAACACATAGACAAGCTAACTCTAAAACAACTAATGTATATAGAGGGTTCAATACATGAACAAGTTTGATTCTACACAATGCTTATACTCTACGAATTTCTCAACTGATGAGATTTTCCTTCTTTGTAGTAGAGACTTCACTTTGTTGTATTGTGTGTATTTGCATGTCCACCATGCATGAGTATATATAGAAGTCTTGGTGAATCCAGTTGCATGAAGGTAAGAGACAAAGAGGATGTGAAAATATAATATTTTAATTGTAAAGGTAGTGGGTGAAAAGTAAAGTTACTTTAATCAAATGTTTGATAAAAGTAATTTTACTTTTCTGCAAAAGTGCAACCCATTACAATATAAAATATTAAAGCCCACATCTACTGTCATTTAGAAGTATCTTTCCCTTTCCATGATTGTACTTTAATCAACACCATGCTTCTGATTGATTTGACTTTACCAAGTATGGGATTGCAAGCCATACTTAGTAGTTTGAACAAATCTTCAAGATCTTCGTCTGTTTGAAGTATCATTATCCTTTTCCAGAGGATAAGATCAAACCTTTTTGTCTCATACTTGATCCAAAAAGTGCATTTTTACTTTTACAAAAAAAGATCTACGGCATAATAGAACAACACATGTTCTGCCTTTTACATATGACTTACAATCTAAAAAGATAGAGTAGATTTGACATTTTTCACGACTCAGCTAACAGATTGTACTAGGAACTCTGATATTCACTACTCAGTTGACAAAATATATCAGTTGATCACTTTTTGCTGGGACACAGTTGACACATATTGCTCAGCTGATCAATAGTAAGCTTAGGAGGACATAAGCTCATGTATTTGCATGACAGTTGATCAAGAATGCTCACCTGATCAATCAAATACATTAGTTTATGAGGGGAGATGACTTGTGTAAAGGAAGACTTACTTAGCTCATTCTCTGGGCCTCAGCTAATCCATTTGTTTACTCAGCTGATGAGGTAGGCACTCAGCTGATCAATTTGTTCACTCAGCTGAACAATTTGTTCACTCAGCTGATCAATTTGTTCACTCAAGTGATCAACTATTTAGCTCAGCTGATAGATTGTTTTCCTCAGCTGATAGTCTTCTTCACTTGTTTTCTTCATCTGATGCTCCTTGGCTGATATCCCTTGGCTGATACATTGAGTAGGATCTGATGGTCAGCTGATGGCTTATTTTCCTCAGCTGATGGTTCCATACTTAGCATATTTTTACATAAACTGATTCAAACAACACATGTTTGAATTCTTTCTGAGTCATACTGAATGTAGGGTTTGGTTATCATCAAATTCTATGTTTTAGGATAGGTAGAGTTGTTTATTATGGTGAAGTGATTATCTCCCCAACAATCTCCCCCTATTTGATGATGACAAAACCTTTTTCTTTTTGAAGAATTAGTTTGACTTCGAATACAAAAGATTTGAACTTTTAAGTACAATTGGCTACCTAGCTATCTATTTTTGGTAGCTCTTTTTATTTGAATCTTGTTCTGTTTTTGGTTTTTTTTCTAATGTTCCATCTTGTTCTGTTTTTGTGGAATCTTTTTCTGTGTTGTACAATTTTGTTCTGTTTTGTGGTATCTTTTCATTTTTCCATTTTTATATGTTTTTGATTTTCTGAAATACATAAACATCAATTGAAATAACAGAATAAAGAAATGTACAGAAGTGATTACATAGATTGACTATTAAATAACTATTCTATAATGTACAATCAACTAAAAAACAACAAAAACTTTCGAGTTAGAATCAGTCTAACTTCAAAATCTTTGGCATGGGGATCAGCTTCAGCTAAGACTTCACATTGGCCTTGAACAAGGGCTTCAAAATTTTCATTTCCAGTTCTGCCTCTTGTAGATATCCTTAGCCTGAATAGAAACTTCTTGCTACCTTTAAGGATTTCAGACTGTCTAAAGAACCTCAATGTGCCAGCTCTGTCCAGAAAGAATATACCTTCAACAGGCATAATTATAAACTTGTACAGCTCATGGGTGATGTTCAATGGAAGAGATGTGTTGAGACCCTCAAAATATGATAAGAATTCATGCTGGGGTAGTACCTCTCTTAGCTCAAATGGTTTAAATGGCTTGGAGCCTTTCTTATGAAGATTACCAACTGTGTGCACATGCCTGTAATAGTCATCTGGAGTGAAGGCCCTCTGTGACACAACTAGAGCTATCCAATTCTGAATTTTCTGAATGAATTGAACTTTGAGCTTAGATTTGGATTTGAAGAGAAGGTACAGGATCTCAACTAACTCTGTGAATCCATAGATGTGACACCTCTCACAGGATACAACTTCACAGCTGTTGAAGTTGTTCTGCTTTATAGCTTTGAGGTAGGGTTCACCATCACCTTTGTGGACAGTGGCTCTTGTTGTAGGAGTTGTTTCTGTTCTGTTTCTCAGAATGTTAATTCTTTCTCTGAAGCTTTGAAGCCTATGTTGACTTAAACTGATGGGAGCAGATAGATCAAGGTTGAAGAGGGTTTTGATGGAATCAGCATGAGATCTAGCTTTGAGCAGTTCAGACTGAGATTTCTCCCTTGCCAATTTGTGTTGAGCAGCAACTTGATTTTGAACTTGTTCTTGCTCTTGCTGATATGCTAGCTCCTTGGCTTGGTAGATTTCTTCAACTGTAACACCCAATGCTTGAGCCATTTGAGCATTTTCCCTTTCTTCCTGTTCTTTAAGAGCATGCTCCCTTTTCATCTGTTCATCTGCTTCAACTTGCTCATCTGTCATTTTTTGTTTGCCTTTATCCTTAGGAGCAGAGGTTGAAGCCTTTTGGACTGATGGGGTTGATTGGACTAGTGGAGCAGATGGCTTAGGGCTCTGTCTTCTTCTTCTGAGCATGTCAGATAGTGGAGTATCATCCTCATCATCAGAATCAGACACTATATCAATTGGTGGAGAGCAGCTCTCAACAACTTTTCTTTTGGGCTTTGGCCTATTTGCCATTCTTTTCAACCATTTATGAAACATTTGCTCCCCCTCAGAAGGTGCTTTTCTTTTAAGAGGTGGTGGAGTTGTTGCTTTGGGTGCTTCCTGCTGCATGATTTTTGTGGCAGTTTCAGCATAGGCAGCATCAATTTCCTCTGAGTCAGGATCATCCTCCCTTGAAGAAATTGAGAATTTCTCCCCCTTTTTGGCATCATCAAAAGGAGGAGGGGAGTCACCTGCTACAGGCTTATGGGATGGGGTAGGGGCAGGGGTAGGTG
Source organism: Dittrichia graveolens (assembly GCA_038502395.1). Taxonomy (NCBI): domain Eukaryota; kingdom Viridiplantae; phylum Streptophyta; class Magnoliopsida; order Asterales; family Asteraceae; genus Dittrichia; species Dittrichia graveolens. The sequence continues at coordinate 72,843,342 of JARJIL010000003.1, forward strand.
TATGGGTTGAGGAAGGGGTAGAGGTAATTTTGGAAAGTTGGAGAGAGAGGTCATCCTTGAGATACCTAAGAGCTTTCCATAAGGAAAGATGGCTCATTCGGCTTTGTTCTGTGAGGGCTTCTATATCATCAAGGATGCCTTTGAGAAAGGAAGGCATTGGTAGGAGTTGTTCGGGAATGGGGACAGAGATGTTTGGGTTGATTGGGCGTATGGTTTGGAGTTGGGATAGTAGGTTAGAGATGGTTTAGTTGAGGGTAGAGATAGTAGATTAAGGTAGGATGGGAATTTGTGGTTGAGAGGGAAGAAGGGTGGATAGATTGTCTATCTTGGTTAGGATTGGGGTAAGATTAATGGGTGTAGGGGAGGGTTGGGGTGGGGTTTTTAGGGACTGAATGTCTTTTGTAAGTTGAGACAGTTGAGTAGAGGTTTAGGTTTCAAAGGCTTGGAAAGTTTGGGTTAGGTGATCAAGGTTTTGGTGTATTGTTTGGATAAGGGTAAGGTTAGGGGTTTGGAAAGAAGTAGATGGTTTAGAGGTGGAAGGGGTGGAGAGAAGTTCAAAGAACTTAGGTAAGGTTTGTGTCCCCTCATTTGAGCCTTGGTGTATAAGCTCAAATTCATTGGGGAAGAGTGTTGAGCCCTGTGCATGTGATTGGTTTGTACCACTAGCATTGGCAGGCTGTGCTTGTGTAAGAATAGAATCGATAATAGGTGCAAGATAAGTGGACTGAGTGTGGGATGCACTCAATAATAGGAAATCCCTTATTGGATCCACATTCTGTTGGGAGAATGTGAATGGCATAGGCTGACTCAATGTTGTGAGAGACATAGTGTGACCTTGGGTTGAGGTCTGTCTTTCAATGAGGTCAACCTTTTTGGAGGTTGTCTCAGCTATCTGCTTATATCCCATTTTTACAGATGTATCCTATTGTGAAGATACATCCACTAGCTGTAAGGTTGCAACATCCAATTGCTCTCCCTCAACATGAGGAAGGGTAATTGTAGTTGAGGTCAGAGGTGTGGATTGCACTCCCTCAAAATGCTCATAATGAGTCACTTCTGGTGACCTTGTATATATAGGGCTACGAATAGGAGTAGAACTAGTGACCACAGGAGGTTCACTAGAGCTTGGCTGTTGGAGTGGTGTATGGACTGGAGAGGAGGATGGGCTATCAAAGGTTGGGACTACCATTTGAATATCCTCCGAGGTGGAATCAGTACTATCCTTACCGTGGGACATGATGTGCCTACTCCTATCAATGAGCTCCAGAAGTTGCTCAGAGATCTCTTGTTCTTGGGCATCACCATCATCACCAAGAGGACTTAACTCCATTGGACTCAGAGGAGCAAAATCACCAGCATCATCATCTTCATTCTTAGAGCCAGTGTGGCTTTCATTAGCATCATCATCACCATCACTATCATCATCATTTTCATCACCATCATCAGCATTCACATTGTCATTTGTAGCATCTATGAGCTCTTGCATTTGGGCAGTGATTGGAGGACCTCTGTTTGCCTTTAAAAAATGGAATATCTTTTCTCCCATGGCAGGGACAGGAATATGCTCAAGATGTTCGATTAAGCCCACATAATCATCCTTTCCAATCTCCCTCATAGCTATCAGGCTTAATAGTCGAATGTAGGGCACCTGCGACCTTGATGATTTCTTGTTGGTGCTCTGGGTGATTTTATCAATAAGGTCCGAAAATATGACTTGAGCAAAGTCAATATTTACCCCGAAGACTAGGGCATATAGCACAAGGAGCTCGGTTTGATTGATGAGATGGTGGCTACCAGGCTTAGGACCGAAGCAACGTATGACCACGTTGGCCAAATACTTCCACGGATGAGAGAGAGCAGAGACTTTGACCTGACCATGCACTATAGGTTTATTGTAGCCGATGGCTTCCAAAACTGTTTGAACTTCTGCTCTGGAGGGAAAAGCTGTGTAAGGTGGGAAGTGAGGAATAGCGAAGGCTTCACGAAGAGTTTCGGTGGTGATCTGGAGATGGTAGTTTCCTCGGGCTAGGGTGCAGTGGATGGTGTTGGTGCTTAGATTATAGGTTGTTGAATACCTTAGCTCATCGATAATGTTGGGTATATGTAATGTGGATCAGCGGTGAGACTATCAACCAAGGGATGAGCTTGAAGGAACTGAACCATTGGTTCATAACCTTGGTTTTCTCGCGAGGCAGGGATGGTGGTGCAGAGTAGAATGTTGTTGGGAGTTATATTCATCGGTTGATTGGGTGCAACATTCTCACCAGGGTTAACCGCCGGGTCTGGAATATAGGTGGCCATTTGGTAGGGATGATGAAAAGTGAGTATCGAGAGAGAAGGTTGGGTAGTTCTTTGTAGAGAGAGAGAGAGAGGGAATTTAGAAAGTTTGAACAGGTAAAGGTGAATGAGAGAAATGGGGATATTTATGAAGATTAGTTAACAGAAATCGTTAGATACTGACAAAAGATCTAACGGAAAACAAATTAATTAGCTATTAAATGAAATCTGACAAACGGAGTAAATAACTAGGGTTAAAAAGCATTAAATGAGTGTAAAAGGTGAAAATTTACCAAGTGTAAAAACATCAGCTGATCATAGAAATGTATCAGCTAAGGGGTATTAGCTAATGAAAAACTATTAGCTGATAGTGCAAATTTGGGGTATCAGCTGACTAAAGTACTTAGCTGAGCATGTCTTCCTTATCTTAAAGTGATCAGCTGAGTAAATTTGATCAGCTGATAGGTATCAGCTGAGCCTAGTTACTCAGTTTACACAAATTAAGTAAGACTTGGATATGCTCAAATAAGTAACTTATAATTTTTAACACTTATAAATTGACACAAACTAAATTACCACTATTCTAAACTAAAAAATTAAGCATACCTAGTTTGGATATTAGGAAATTGAACCTTGCTTCATCTAATGGCTTTATGAATAAGTCTGCAAGTTGTAAATCAGTGTTGATGTAGTGCAAAGTTACCTTCTTCTTTTGCACATTATCTCTGAGAAAACGATGTCTGATTTCAATATGCTTTGTCTTTGAATGCATGACTGGATTATTTGAGATGGAGATTGCACTTGTATTGTCACATAGAATTGGGGTGTCTTTAAACTTCATATCATAGTCAAGTAGTTGATTTTGTAACCACAAAATTTGAGCACAACAGCTTCCTGCAGCAATGTATTCTGCCTCTTCAGTGCATATTGACACTGAATTCTGTTTCTTACTAGACCAACTAATCAATCTTCCTCCTAGAAGTTAACAACCACCTGAAGTACTTTTTCTGTCTAATGAGCATCCTGCAAAATCAGAATCAGAATATCCAACTAACTCAAAATCTAAGTCTTTGGGGTACCAAAGACCAAGATTAGGAGTTCCTTTGAGATATCTGAATTTTCTTTTAACAACAGCAAGATGAGATTCTTTAGGATCAGTTTGATATCTTGCACAGAGACATGTTGAAAACATTATATCTAGTCTACTTGCAGTAAGGTATAAGAGTGACCCAATCATTCCTCTATAAGTAGTAATGTTCACTGATTTGCCATCATTGTCCTTTCCTAACTTGATATAAGTAGACGTAGGTGTTTTCATTGAAGAACAGTTTTCAAAATCAAACTTATTGAGTAAATCTTTGACATACTTTGTTTGATGAATGAAAATACCATCAATCTCTTGTTTAATTTGCAAACCAAGAAAATAGTTTAACTCACCCATCATGCTCATCTGATAATTATCAGACATGAGTTTAGAAAACTTTTTGCATAGTTCCAAATTAGTAGACCCAAATATTATATCATCTACATATATCTGCACAAGTATCACATCACCTTTGTACTTCCTAATAAATAAAGTGCTATCAATGCATCCTCTTGTAAAACCTTTGTTAATGAGAAAAGAGGAGAGGGTATCATACTAGGCTCTTGGAGCTTGCTTAAGACCATATAAAGCTTTGTTTAGAAAGTAAACATGATCAGGTAAGCTTGACTCCTCAAAAGCAGTAGGTTGTTTGACATAAACCTCTTCTTTCAAATCTCCATTCAGAAATGCACTCTTCACATCTATTTGATACACTTTGAAGCTTTTGAAGGCAGCATAGGCTAGGAATAGTCTGAAGCTTTTGAAACACTTGGGATTCATTTGGATTTGGGGAGAAGAAGTTATATGGTGGCTATCAACAGTAGAAATGAGTTCATTTTGAGTGGCTGATATAACTTCATTATTGCAATCTGTGGGTATCTCTACTGAAGAGGGAACGAGTGATATGGAATTGGAGTCCAATGATGTTGAGTCATTTTCTACATAATTCAGTAGAGGTATATGATGGGATGAGGATGGTTGTACATGGTTAAAAATTTGGATAGGAACAAGTTCATCTATATCATGAGCAGCTGGTGGAGAGGGATCTACTTGCTCTGAAGGAACTTCTCCAGTTTGCATAAGATCATTAAATTCTTCACCTCAAACATGATTAGAAGAACAAGAAGCAACAAAGTCATTTTCATTGAAACTTAAATTGATGGATTCTTCTATGACTTTGGTTCTGAGGTTGTATACTCTGTATGCTTTAGAAATCACTGAGTAACCTACAAACACTCCTTCATCAGCTTTAGGAGCAAACTTCTGCAATTGATCTTTTTGATTGAGTATGAAACATTGACAACCAAAGATATGCAGAAAGCTGATGCTTGGCTTCCTTCCCTTGAGCACCTCATATGGAGTTTTGTTGTGCCTCTTGATAATAAGGGACCTGTTCTGTGTGAAACATGGACAACTTACAGCCTCAGCCCAGAAATTAAAGGGTAACCCACTTTCACACAACATGGTTCTGGCAGCTTCAATCAATGTTCTATTTCTTCTTTCAGCTACACCATTTTGTTGTGAGGTTCTTGGAGCAGAAAAGTTTTGAGATATCCCTTTCTCATCACAGAAAGATTCCAGAGTTTGATTTCTGAATCAGTTCCATGATCACTTCTAAGACTCCTCACCAAATTGCCATTCAATACTTCCATCTTTCTGATAAAACAAATAATCTCTTCATCAGCTTCACTCTTTGCTTTAAGAAAGAAAACCCAAGTGTATCTTGAGAATTCATCAACCAATACAAGAGCATACTTACTTTCACTAATACTAGCAGTTGCAACAGGACCAAAGAGATCCATGTGCAACATATAGAAAGGTTCTGTAATTGAGAAGGACTGCTTGGATGGAAATAATGTCTTATGCTGCTTTCCCTTCTTACAAGAAGTGCAAGGTTTAGGCTTAAGATAAGTCAGTGAAGGTAGTCCTGACACTAGTTCACCCTTGCTCAACTTGTTGATGTTTTTGAAATTAAGGTGGGAAAGCCTCTTGTGCCACAGCCAGTTTGTATCCTCATTATTCTTGGAGTACAAACATGTTTCCTTTGAAGGGTCACTAGAGGACATGTCAAGTGTATACACATCCTTGGTTCTCTTGGCACTGCACACTGTATTACCTTCTTTATTTATGATGGAGCCTCCTGTCTTTGTGAAGTGGACTTCATTATCTCCATCACACAATTGACTTATGCTTATGAGATTATATTTCAGCCCTTTGACATATGAAACTTTTGACAGCTTGAGGTTCCCATTATGAAGTTCACCATAGCCTTTTGTTTGCCCATGGTTGTTGTCACCAAAAGTCACCCTTGGACCTTTCTCTTTCTTATAGTTACTGAGCAAAGCCTTGTTACCTGTCATGGTTCTTGAACATCCACTGTCAAGAAACCAAGAACTAACACCCTGCACAGATTTGAATGAAAGAAGAGTTAATGACACAAGTAGGAATCCACTACTTAGTGGATCCATGTGGAATGCACCTAGCTTTCCACTTGATCTCCGGTTTCTTATGTATGAGAGGAGTAACTACCTTATCATCACAAGTCCGCTGTCTTGAATTCCCTTCTAAAGAACATTCAAATGCCTTATGCTCTTTGCTTCCACATTTATAACATTTTTGAGATTTTGTGGCCTTGGAGCATTGAACAACATGGTTTTAATGCCTATGAGATTTCTTATTAGTCATCATTTGACTAACTTGACCATTCAGCTTATGAAGCTTATCCTGTAAATTTCTTAGGTCTTTATTCACAGGCACCTTAGATTGATCTTTGTTTTTAGAAAGTTTTTGACCAATCTTTGGAGTGGCAGAAATGGGAACAATGTGAACATCATTCTTTTTACTCATAGTTTCTTGTATTGAAAGAGAGTTGATTACTTCTAGATCAACTGATTGTTTAGAAGATGAGCTATGATCAGCTAACAGGTTATCAACTGTGCATTTATCATCTACTAACCTATCAGTTGATGGAGTAGTATTAGCTAATGATTCTTAAGTTTGTGAAATGCTAAGAATTAAGTCATCTGTTTTCAAGGTTCGATAACTTAATGTCTCTGAGGTCTCAACTAATGATTCATTTTCTTTAATCATATCCTTTGACTTTGTGTTATTAGTATTTTTACATTCTGAAATCTTACTAGAGGATGATTCAGCAGAAGGAATAATTGATTCTTTTGAGTGGGAACTCTTGCTTCTAACAAACTTAATTGTGAACACACTTTTGCCTTTAACAGTCTTGTGAAAGGTCTGTGGCAAAATGTCAGCTTTGTCTAAGATATTAAGGTTCTTATTAGAATCAACATAGGTAGCAGCCTTAGAGTAATTTACACCAATAATAGTTTGAACTTGTTTGGGTATCTGCTCCTTCACACACTGAGTGGTCTTTTCTGCGGATACACACCAAGACATTACTACTTTTTGGAGGTCATTAAACTTTTTGGTTGCTTCACTAGTTTCTTTTACTAAGATCTCATTAAGTATCTTTTGATTAGCTAGTTCATCATTTAAGATTGTTATCTGCTTAAGTTCCTCATCCTTAAGAATTAACTTTTCCTTTAGTGATTCTACTTCTAGTTTTAGCTTCTTCTCTGTTTGAATAGCATACTTGAAATCAATACACAAGTAATCAAACATAGCATTCTTCTCATTATCATCATAGTTAATAAATTTTCCAACCTGATACATAGAAGAAGGATCCTAGTTGGTAGTTGAACAAGCTTTAGCAGCCTTTTTCATGTCTTCATCAAAGGAACTACCATCATTAGTGTTTGCCATCATGTAGAACTGAGCAGAGATCACCACATCGTCATCTGAGGAGAGATCTTCTTCTGCCCAATCTTCTTCTTCAGCAACAAGAACTTGGCCCTGGGCTTTCTTCTTCTTCTTCCTGTCAAGGACGGCTGCAAGGAGTTTCTTATACTTAGCTTCATAATCAATTTTTCCCTCCTGCTTTTGCACAGATGAAGAACCAGTGTTATATTTGGACTTACATTCACTGGCTATGTGGCCAATCTTACCACACTTATAACACTCTGCTGTGGAGGCATCAAAAGTGGATTTGGGCTTGACAAACTTTGATGACCTCATGCTGAACCTCTTGACACCCTTTCCCTTCTTGAAAGGTCTGAACTTCTTAACCAACATAGCTACACCTTCAACCAACTCCTCCAGATTACTTTCCTCACAATCTTTCTCCTCATCACTTTCTCCAACACTCTCATCTCCATCTCCTTCTTCATCAGAACCAGAATCAATAGCTGCAAAGCTTCTCGTCTTTGTATCTCTTGATACAAGGACAGTTGGTGCAGCTTTCATGACCTCCTTCATCTCCTTGGATGACAACTTCCTTTGTTTGACAGATTTCTCATGGTTTAGTAAGTTACCATAGAGAGCAACCAGAAACATTTCATTAATCTTCTCACTATGTCTTAGAACAGTGACAAAGTGATCCCATGTTTCATGGAGGGAGTCTAGAAACTTGATCACCAAAACAAAGTTGCTATTGGTTATGTCTGCCCTTTTCAAGTCATTAACTAGGTAGTTGAACCTGGTGTATGTCTGTGTAAGACTCTCACCTTTCTGAGCAAAGAAGAATTCATACTCTCTGTTGAGGAGGAGCTTCTTGTTCTCTTTCACCTCTTCAGTCCCTTCATAAGCAACTTTGAGTGTATCTAACATCTCTTTATCAGAAGAACAGTTAAGCACTTGATGATAGATTTCATTGGGTAGTGCTGAGACAATAGCTGATCTAGCCTTAACATCTAGGCTAACCAACCTCTTATCCTCATCTGTCCACAGATGCATGGGTTTGGTTATGATTCTTTCTGTTATAGAGGTTTGACCTTCAGATTCTGATGGAATGGATAACACTGATGTTGGAACATAAGGACCATTAGTGACTATTTCAAGCATTTGGATATCAAGGGTGGATAGGAAAAGATGTGCTCTACTTTTCCACATGGAGAAATTTTCAGCATCAAACATGCGACATCTTGTTAAGGACCCAGTGTTTGAGATATTCATATTGTTTGCGGATGAGGCCATATTGAGAAGGGTAGAAGCAGTTGTAGAGTAAGCAAAACAGATCTAGATATTGATTATCTAACCTTCTTTGCTACCAGTTGTAAGTACCAGATTGAGTACGCAACAACAAATGTTTGTAGAAGGGGGGGTTCAATACAAACTTTAGCTTTTTAAAAATTAAACACACACTGATATACTTTTATATAATTATTATTGATATTGAATCAAGAATTAAATGTACTAGAAGCGGAAATTCTAAGTACAATAAAAGGTGGCAATCAATTTGTCTAACACATAGACAAGCTAACTCTAAAACAACTAATGTATATAGAGGGTTCAATACATGAACAAGTTTGATTCTACACAATGCTTATACTCTACGAATTTCTCAACTGATGAGATTTTCTTTCTTTGTAGTAGAGACTTCACTTTGTTGTATTGTGTGTATTTGCATGTCCACCATGCATGAGTATATATAGAAGTCTTGGTGAATCCAGTTGCATGAAGGTAAGAGACAAAGAGGATGTGGAAATATAATATTTTAATTGTAAAGGTAGTGGGTGAAAAGTAAAGTTACTTTAATCAAATGTTTGATAAAAGTAATTTTATTTTTCTGCAAAAGTGCAACCCATTACAATATAAAATATTAAAGCCCACATCTACTGTCATTTAGAAGTATCTTTCCCTTTCCATGATTGTACTTTAATCAACACCATGCTTCTGATTGATTTGACTTTACCAAGTATGGGATTGCAAGCCATACTTAGTAGTTTGAACAAATCTTCAAGATCTTCGTCTGTTTGAGGTATCATTATCCTTTTCCAGAGGATAAGATCAAACCTTTTTGTCTCATACTTGATCCAAAAAGTGCATTTTTACTTTTACAAAAAAAGATCTATGGCATAATAGAACAACACATGTTCTGCCTTTTACATATGACTTACAATCTAAAAAGATAGAGTAGATTTGACATTTTTCACGACTCAGCTAACAGATTGTAGTAGGAACTCTGATATTCACTACTCAGTTGACAAAATATATCAGTTGATCACTTTTTGCTGGGACACAGTTGACACATATTGCTCAGCTGATCAATAGTAAGCTTAGGAGGACATAAGCTCATGTATTTGCATGACAGTTGATCAAGAATGCTCACCTGATCAATCAAATACATTAGTTTATGAGGGGAGATGACTTGTGTAAAGGAAGACTTACTTAGCTCATTCTCTGGGCCTCAGCTAATCCATTTGTTTACTCAGCTGATGAGGTAGGCACTCAGCTGATCAATTTGTTCACTCAGCTGAACAATTTGTTCACTCAGCTGATCAATTTGTTCACTCAAGTGATCAACTATTTAGCTCAGCTGATAGATTGTTTTCCTCAGCTGATAGTCTTCTTCACTTGTTTTCTTCATCTGATGCTCCTTGGCTGATATCCCTTGGCTGATACATTGAGTAGGATCTGATGGTCAGCTGATGGCTTATTTTCCTCAGCTGATGGTTCTATACTTAGCATATTTTTACATAAACTGATTTAAACAACAATTGTTTTAATTCTTTCTAAGTCATACTGAATGTAGGGTTTGGTTATCATCAAATTCTATGTTTTAGGATAGGTAGATTGTTTATTAGGGTGAAGTGATTATCTCCCCAACAGATATCAAAGAAAGGGAGAAGTTGAATCATGATTGAGCAACAATACAAAAGTCGAGGCTGGAACGGACTGGTAATGGACAGAAAAAGAAATGGCAAGGAAACCATAAGCTGGGAAATCAAAGTTGTAAGTGCAATTGTGTAGACAGTGTAGATCTACCCATTTTGGGTAGTGTACTGTTCAAACCATGCGATGTATACGTTGTATGGCTTTTGGACACGAGGTGAAAGATTGCAGCTTCCCTCGTAATGTTTGTTGTAATTGTTAGAAGGAAGGACATAGAGCGGGTAAATGACCTTCTGAAAGGAAGACATGGACGGGGGCGGTGGCAGTTGGGGGATCATCGTCAGCGAGGCAGAAAAGAAATAACCCTCCGACACCTGAGAGTAGAGCGTTTCAAATGACAGTAGATGATGCTACTACCACCGATGAGGTTATCTCCGGTATGTTTCTTATAAACTCTCTATCTGTTCGCGTGTTGTTTGATTCTGGAGCAGTTCTCTCTTTTATTTCTTTGGCATTATGTGATAGATTAAAATTACCTACCATTGTTAGTCCTGTACCACTTGAGGTAGAAGTAACTGATGGTAAGATAGTTACTGTAACAACTTCTGTGACGGGAGCTAAAATTGATATTGATGGTAAATGCTTTCCAGTGTCGTTCCTTTTATTACCTTTGTCTGGTTTCGACGTGGTATTGGGTATGGACTGGTTGAGTAAGCATAAGGTGAGTATTAAATGCCACAGAAAGTTGATTTCTTTTCCGTTGTGTGATGGGTCGCATGTGGTGGCTCGAGGGGAAAGGAATAAGTCTACGTTTCCTATTATTTTGTTTTTAAAAGTTAGAGAATCCTTGAGTATAGGCTGCGAATGTTTTCTAGCATATACTATTGATGCAAGAAAGGAAAACGGGCAGTTACAAATGTGTGAGTAGTATCTAAATATCCTGAAGTATTTCCGGATGAGTTACCTGGGCTACCTCCAGTTCCTGAGGTGGAGTACAAGATTGATTTAAATCCAGGTTCTACTCCAGTGGTGAAGTCTCCTTACAGATTGGCTTCTTCTGAGATTAGGGAGATGATGACGCAGATTCAAGATCTTTTGGATCAGGATTTTATTTGCCCTGTTCGTCGTCGTGGGGTGCACCGGTTTTATTCCTCAAAACGAAGGATGCTACTCTTCGGATGTGTATCGGTTATAGAGAATTGAACAAGAAGACGGCTAAGAGTAAATACCCTCTGCCCAGGATTGATGATTTGTTTGATTCTTTGCAGGGTTCTTCTTATTTATCAAAAATTGATCTACGATCGGGTTATCACCAGGTACGGGTTTCTGCAGGGGATGTTTCCAAAACTGTTTTTTGTACCAGGTATGACCATTATGAGTGTTTAGTTAAGCCATTTGGTTTGACTAATGCACCTGCTGTCTTTATGGATTTGATGAATCGAGTTTGTCGAACGTTTTTGGATAAATCTGTGATTGTGTTTACTGACGACGTTGTTGTTTATTCAAAATCCAAAGCAGATCATGAGATACATTTAAGGCAAGTGCTTGAAACTTTGAAACGGGAGCAATTGTATGCCAAGTACTCTAAATGTGAATTCTGGATGTGAGAAGTTCATTTTCTGGGGCATGTCATTTCGGATGATGGGGTTAAAGTTGATCCGACAAAAGTAGAAGTTGTAATGAATTGGAATGCTCCAAAGTTGCCTTCTGAGATTAAGAGCTTTTTAGGATTGGCAGGTTATTATCGTTGATTTATAAAATATTTTTCCAAATTGTGAATCACATGACTAAATTAACCCGCAAGGAGGTTCCATTTAAGTGGAATGATGAACGGGAAACAAATTTTCAAACTTTGAAACAACTTTTATGTCAGGCTCTGATTCATACATTACCGGATGGATCAGATGATTTTATTGTCTACTGTGATGCGTCGATTGTAGGGTTGGGTTGTGTTTTGATGCAGCGGGATAGGGTTATTGCTTATGCTTCTCGTCAGTTGAAACCTCATGAGAAGAACTATCCAACCCATGACTTGGAACTTGCGGCTGTAGTCTTTGCGTTGAAATTATGGAGACACTATCTTTACGGTACAAAATGTATTGTATGTACCGATCATAAATGCGTACAATATGTCTTTCCACAGAAGGAACTTAATATGCGACAGAGAAAGTGGCTAGAAGTTATTATTATGATTGGGAAATTTGTTATAATCCAAGAAAAGCTTATGTGGTAGTTGATGCTTTAACTCGCAAGGGAGATGTTGATAGTATTTCTTTTTTGCGAATTGAAATAATTTCTGACTTGATTGATAAACTAAAGGCAACTCAGTTGGAAGCCTTGAAAGATGAAACTTTGAAAGCAGAAGTTATGTTGAAAAGAAAAGATGATCTGAATGTTGATTCGCGGGGATTAAACATGTATTGATCTCGTGTATGGGTGCCATTGCTTGGAGGTCTCCGGGATTTGATTTTGACTGAGGCTCATAAATCAAGATTATATGTTCACCCAAAATGTATAATGATTTGAAAGTATTATATTGGTGGCCTACAATGAAGACAGATGTTGCACAGTTTGTGGAATGTTGTCATATTTGTGCACAAGTTAAAGAAGAACACCAGAAACCCTATGGATCATTAAAACAATTGCAAATTCCAGAGTGAAAGTGGGAGCACATTACGATGGATTATGTTACTAAACTCCCACGTACGCAGAATAATCATGATATAATTTGAGTAGTTGTTGACAGATTGACAAAGAGTGCTCACTTTGTGGCTACTAGTGAAACAACATCACTTAGCAGGCTGGCTCAATTGTACATTGACGAGATTGTATCCTCACATGGTATACTGCTTTCGATTGAATCGAATAGGGATTCTAGGTTTGGGTCTAGTTTCTAGAACAGTTTACAACGGGAGTTGGGTACGCGTATTAATTTGAGTACAGCTTATCATCCTCGGACAGATGGTGAAACTAAACGAACTATTCAAAAAATTGAGGATATGTTGTGTGCATGTGTGTTAGAGTATGGGGGTTCTTGGGATTCCCACTTACCTTTGATTGAATTTTCATACAATAATTCTTATCATTCTAGTATTGGTATGCCACCCTATGAGATGTTATATGTGCGTCGCTGCCGTACTACTACGTGTTGATTGGAGGCATGTGAGAAATAGTATGCAGGCCCGACATTGTTTAGATCACGGATAAAAAAGTGGCTATTGCACGAGAAAAGTTAAAAGCGGTAAGAGATAGACAAAAGATGTATGCTGATCTACGTCGGGGGTCAGTTACATTTGTTGACGGTGAACTGGTTTATTTAAAAGTTTCGGCTTGGAAGGGGGTTATATTGGGCTATTTCGCGTCCAACGGGTAGTAAATGATCAGACGGTTGCAATTGATCTTCCTGCGGAATTGTTAGGTATTCATAACACATTCAATGTGTGTTATTTGCGGAAATGTAAAGTGGAGGATGAAAGCCAAATTCTTCCTTTACATGATCTTAAAGTGGATTCAAGTAAGAAACTAGTGGAAGAACCCATTGAATTGTTGGATCAGAAAGTTACAAAACTACGCAAGAAACAGATGCCGATGGTTTTTGTTAAGTGGAGACATAGTTTGGGTTCAGATTTGATGTGGGAAACTGTGGCAGATATGAAGACTTGTTGCCCTTGTTTGTTTGAAAATGAATAGATTCTGAGGACGGAATCCTTTTACGGAGGGAAGATTTGTAACATCCTGATTTTGGGCCTAGTAGTTTTGTAGGCTTTGGTAAGTAACACTTGATTTATTATTTGATTAAGTGTTTAATTTACCTATTGATTATGAAGTTACTTAAATTAATTGTTGATATTAATTAAGTAAAGTTATATATATAAATACATATGTGCGTACATATGCATGTATAAGGAATTGAGAAATTATGTGGGTATTACACCTCATGCTTGCTTGGTTATGTGTGAGCATGTTTTGGATAAGCTAGACTCAAGTACATCACCTCTTTATTTTATATTACTGAAAAGTGTGTGTATGTATGTGTTTTGAGAGAAAACTAAGAACAAAGAGTTAAAGTTGGATTCTTGAAGTTGTTAGATTCAAGCTAAGGTTGGTATGATTCTTTTATGTGTTTTGAATCATTAATGATGTTTAAAATGTTATATATGTTGTTAATGAGTTGCTTGGTATTCATAAAAATCACCATGGATGAACATGGAGGAAACCTTCATAAATGGGTTTTGTTGTTCTTGAGGATTTTGGTGTTTTTAACATGTTCTTGTTGATTCTAGACAAGCTAAATGATGTTCTTATGTGTTTAGAAGTATTAAATAGTGATTTCCAGTATTATATAATTATTGGAATTATTATATGGAGCTGGAAGATAAAAAAGTTGCAAGTTGGGTTCTCGAAGACGACGCGACGCGTCTAAAGGAAGAACGTGACGCGTTCTCGGTTAGCTTTGAATTCGAAGTCCTCTTCTTTGTTTGGGGTGCTCGAAGCCTCCTTGGCTCGAAGGAGGGGTGCTTGAAGTCTTCTTGATTCTAAAGAGGGTCCGTTCGAAGTCTTCTTCTTCGAATTTTCCTGCTCGAAGTGGCCTTGATTCGAAGGCCTGACGCGACGCATCAAGGAGTAGGACGCGACGTGTCCTCGGCTATTTCATATTTGAAGCTTTTGATGTTTGATCAAGTGTCATGCTTTATGTGTTTGCGTGTTGGGTGTTTCTAACTTGTTGAGCATCGTTAGAATGGATATAAATATATGTGTTGATATATATTTATGAATCGGATATTGATTTCGGTTTTATTGTGTTCTCAGAACAGACAAGGCTCAGTAATATTAGACCACTGAGTGGAGATTGAAAACCAGAGGTGAGTGGATGTTAACTCACAAATGATATTAGTCATAACTAGTTTTGGTTGCAACTGTTTATTAATTGATGCATGGATAGACTTTATGTCTAATAATTGATTAACTGGTTTTGGTTAATTAATTGTTGCGCCAGTGATATGTATACATGTTTATTTGAGAGGTCATCTCGGCAAGGCTATGGGCTGGGTTTGTTTGCTATCGGCTAATCAGTATTTGGATCTTTTGATGCATGTGTTGTAACTTAAAGGTAATACTGTGTAAGAATAACAAATTAACTATCGGTAAATGTTTGCTTTGGCAAGAATTAGTTGTAGGTTCCTATAGAACCGCCGGTCTTCTCGGGGCACGATTGCTTGTTGATTTTTATATCTTGCGGTTGTGACTGATATTCTGTTGTGGTTTACTTCCATTCACTTAGCTTTGTGCTAATGCCCCACCTCTCACTTTTTTTACAGGTTTTTGGTAAGTCAACGGCTAAGCTGAGAGTGGGTTAGTTTGGGTGTAACTGGTTGACCCTCTGATAAATCATTTGTGATGAGCCGTAGTTTTTGTAACACTGATATTTTGAATTATGGTTGACTCGGAAAATTGTTTGTTTATATTAAGTTGTAAATATTTTCAGTTATGTTATTGCTTCCACCATGCTTTTAAAATGAAAAATCTAGGTCAAAATTACGGTGTTACACCTCACGGAAAGTGTTCTACAGTTGTTGGAGGTATATTTCTCGTACATGGGTTTCAGAGGTGTTAGGGTTTGCAGTGATGGCTCGGCAAAGTGGGTGGGCTCAGATTATTTCAGTGACAGGTGGTATTTTGGTATCGGTTTCGAGGTCAAGGTATATGTTGTTGCTACTACTTTCAAGGCGTGCATCAGCGGGCACGAGGCTTTCCTCGGTTAAGGGTTGAGCAGGTTGATTAGCAGCCATATGAAACAAGTAGTAGAAAAAAGATTAGTAAAGCAGACAAAAGCAGTTTATTGCATGAATGTTTTCATATGTGAATGAGTTTAGTTGGGAGTTGATTTGAATTCACATGTGAATGTTGACTTTGACTTTGACCTAAGCTTGAATTTTGACTTTTGATTAAAGCATTTTTGAACAGTGTCAAATTTTGTATGTGTTGAAAGTCGAATGAGGTGTTCAATCGAAAGTCGCATGAGTTTGGTAATCTGAGAGTCGCATGAATGAAGTCCAACTAAAAGTCGCATGGAGTAGATTCATTTGAAAGTCGCATGAGTGGATCTCACTTGAAAGTCGCATGGGTGAATTTTACTTGAAAGTCGCATGGGTTTGTTCTACTTAAAAGTCGCATGGTTAATTCAAGTGAAAGTCGCATGAGTTGAATCATATGAAAGTCGAATGGAGTTAATGTCATCTAAAAGTTGCATGGACTTGAATTCAGTTGATGGTCGCGTGGGCCTTTTGTTAAGCGAAAGTCGCATGGAATTAATATCATCTAAAAGTCGCATAGACTTGAAGTTATGAAAGTCGCATGGACTTGAATTCAGTTGAAAGTGGCATGGGCCTTTTGTTATGCGAAAGTCGGATGGAATCACACTTAGAAATATTTCAATTGAAATTCGCATAGCCTTGTTTGAGCAAAAGTCGCATGGACACATTTGAGCAAAAGTCACATGGACTAGTTTGAGCCAAAGTCGCATGGACTTGTCTATCTGAAAGTTGGATAGGCGAAACTTATCCGAAAGTCAGATAATTCAAGTTACAATCATTCGACATTCAAGAACACTCAATACCAAAATAAAATCAAATTTTGGTCAAAATGTGTGCTTGTGGTCTCGAGGTTTGCACTAGTCGACTCGGAACTCGACCACAAACATTTAAATATTTCCAAGTAAACCGAAAAAACCCAAAAGTTCACGGATTTGGCTTGAAGATGGTCTGTTCAAACAAGAACAATGACTTTATCTCGAAAACCCATTTCATTTTACTTCGATTTTGTGTGTTTCTGGACATCATTTTTGTGCCAAAGTGTTTGCAAACATCTAAAACATTATTTACACTACCAGAACTCTTCAACTTATACCATTTGTGGTGTTTTTGATTCAAAATAAAGAAAACCCAAAACTGTTCGATAGTAGTTGTTTTGAAGATGAAAAAGAACATGAAATTTTTCACCCAAATGGCTAAATGCCTCGAAATTTCTCATCATTGTGATATTACCTTTGGGTTTGATGTTGAAGAAATGCTAGAGTATCACGAAAGAACAACTTCAATCAATTTGAGAGTTTGATAGTTGGGAGAGAAGATGAATAGTGTAGTGTGTTTGAATTTTGAAGGCGTGAGAAAGCCAACGGTCGGATACGGATAACACTTTATAAAGTCTATCTAACTTTCGGATCACCTTGGGTCGGGTTATCCGACTTTCAGATCAACCCAGGTCGGCCCAAAGATGTTGTGTTGGCCCAGTCCAAGTAGTTTGATGCCCAAAACTTAATATTTGATTTCATTTTTCTGGCTTTTAAAATTTTCTGTTCTATTTTTGCTTATTTTTTAATAACTAAAATGAACTCTAAAGTAAATTCCCCTAGATAGTAAAAGGAGACAAGAATCTAAAAATCAGAAACTTCGAGTGTTCTGGAAGTGTTTCCTAACTTCAACTGAATTGTTGAATTTCTCCGCCTACAAGAATGCATGGAAATGCATTCATGTGGACTAGCTGACCGGACTGCCCCCTAGACATGATCGTCTCTATATCTGCACAAATAACAAAACCATGCGTAATTCCATTCAAGAAAGATGAGAAAGCAATGAATTACATTTTCATATTCAACATACCAATCATAGACACCAAAAAAGTAAACCATGCTTCATCTAATTGTTTGGTGAATTGATCAGCCATTTGATTATCGGTGCGAACGTACTGTAACTCAATTAGACCTTTTTCGACATTGTCCTTCAAGAAGTGATACCTGATGTCGATGTGCTTGGCTTTGGAATGATGTACCGGATTGCAATAGATAGCAATTGCATTTTGAGAATCGCACATTAGAGGAATCTTAGAGTAAGTGAGACCAAAGTCCCGCAATTCAGTTCGCATCCACAGACTCTGTGAACAGCAGCTGGCAGTAGCCACAAATTCAGCTTCCGTAGTGGATGTAGACACACAATTTTGTTTCTTTGAATTCCAACAGACCAACCGATCTCCCAAGAAATGTGCACTCCCTGATGTGCTTTTCCTATCTAACATGCATCCAGCATAATCCGAATCGGAGTACGCAAACAATTTAAACGACGAGTCACGGGGATACCATAGACCAAGGTCAGGAGTCTCTTTCAGGTATTTGAGAATGCGCTTGACAGCAAGAAGATGTGATTCTTTGGGATTTGCTTGAAAACGAGCACAAAGGCATGTAGAAAACATTATGTCCGGTCTACTAGCCGTTATATATAGTAAAGAGCCAATTATACCCCTATAGGTTTTCAAGTCAACTGCCTTTCCGTCAAGATCAGTAGACAACTTGGTTTTTGAAGACATGGGGGTTGATTTAGACCTGAAATTAGACATTTCATATTTTATTAGTAAATCATTGATGTATTTAGATTGATTTATGAAAAGGCCATTTGAAAGTTGTTTAACTTGTAAACCAAGAAAGAAATTCATTTCTCCCATCATGCTCATTTCAAAATTGCTTGCCATCGGTTTAGAAAACTCGAGACTGTATTGTGGATTCGTAGAATCGAAGATAATATCGTCTACATATATCTGGACTAGGATAGAGTCCTCCCCAATCTTCTTGGTAAACAGTGTGGTGTTGATCCATCCTTTGGAGTATCCTTCATTTACCAGATAGGCAGATAGAACATCATACCAAACCCGTGTAGCTTGTTTGAGTCCGTATAGAGCCTTATCAAGTATATAGACATCATGTGGTCGTTTAGGGTCAATAAACCCTTCGGGATACGTAAACTTCCTCTTTTAGGATTCCATTTAAAAAGGCCATTTTGACATCCATTTGATAAACCTTGAAATCCCTATAGGCAACATATGCTAGGAAGACCTGAATAGCTTCTATGCTGGCAAAGGAGCAAAGGTTTCATCATAATCAATGACCTCCTGCTTATTGTAACCTTTCGCTACTAGTCAAGCTTTGTTCCAAATCACTACTCAGTTGGAATCTTTCTTGTTTTTGAAGACCCACTTGGTACCAACAATTGTTTTACCATTGGGTCGAGGTACCAGTCTCCAAACCTTTAGCCGTGTGAACTGATCCAATTCTTCTTGAATTGCTAGGATCCAGTCGGCATCTTGAAGAGCATCCGCAGTACGCGTAGGTTCAGTCATGCTTAGAAATCTTGAGAACCGACACTCATTGGCTATGGCGGATCGAGTTTGAACGCCAGCATCTTTGTTTCCAATAATCTGTGTCTCAGGATGTTCAATGGTCCATTTGGTCACATGTGGGTTGGGGCTATCATTGATTTCATCGTCTGCATCCCCAGGAATGAATTCATCGAGCTGTTGTTGTGTGGATGTTTTAGCCTCAGGTGTTGATAATTCTGGATTGTACTGAGGTGTAGTATTTCCTTGGTTCTCAGTATCAGCATCATCAGCGGTGTTAATAGTTGAGTTTGATGTTGTGTACCGTTAACCCAAGACAAGGAATGGGTCAACAGCAGAATCAACAGGTCTTGATGTAGAGGTAGTAGTCGTTTGCTTTTAAAGTTCAAGAGATTCCTGAACAGCATCTGCAGGCCTGTCGACACGTACACAATTAGTTCCAGAGTCCTCATCTAATAAATAAAATATATATTTTAGATTTGAGGGTTCATTCCCGTTAGATATATTTGCTTCTTTTCGGTTAAGTGCCGGTCCTAAACTGATGTGTTCAGAAACGATTGCCGGTGACTCTTGAGATAAAGATGTTGTGGTTAATATATCATCAAAAGTCACATTAATACTTTCAATCACATCATTGGTTCGTTTATTTAACACGCGAAACGCTTTAGAATCAAATGAGTAACCTAGAAAAATTCCCTCATCTGCCTTGAGGTCGAATTTTCCTAGGTTAGCCTTTTCATTAAGGACATAACACCTATTACCAAACACATGAAAATGTTTAATATTATGAACTCTGTCATTCGCTAGTTCATAGGGACTTTTATTAAAGCCATGACGTAAGATAGTGCGGTTTTGAATATAGCAAGCTGTGTTGACTGCTTCTGCGCAGAAGGAAGGTGGTAAGTCAGCATAGGACAACATTGTTCGAGTAGCTTCAACAAGCGTTTGATTTCTTCGTTCAACGACCCCATTTTGTTCTAGAGTGTAAGCTGCAGAGAACTGATGTGTGATTCCCACAGAGTCAAGATAGGAATCCAAGACTTTGTTCTTGAATTCGGTGCCATTGTCAGTTCGTACTGTACCGACTCTTGTGATTGATTTTGCATCTGTTTGAGGAACAAGATTATTGTTGATGGAGCTTCATCCTTCGTTCTTAGGAACTTGACCCAAGTATACCTTGAATGACTATCAACTATCACAAGAATATACTTCTTCCCGCTTCTTGATTGAACTCTCATCGATCCACATAAATCCATGTGCAACAGCTAGAGAGGATCTTATGTGCTGGACACCTGTTTGACTTTGTGTGATGCCCTTTTCATTTCTCATCTCTCACAGTGCTCACTCAAATGTACTTTTTCAAACATGAGCTTGGGCATTCCACGAACTAAATAACCTATAACCAATTTGTTGATATTCTTGAAATTTAGATGAGATAATTTATGATGCCACATCCATCTGAGTTCCAATGAAGCCTTTGACAAAAGACAGGCTGACTGTTTTTCTTCCAGATTGGCTAAATCAATTGTATACAGGTTTGATTTTCTTGAGCCGGTCAATATTACGTCACCATTATCTGTTTTGACTGAGCAAGTCTTGGTTTTGAAGTTGATTTCGAGTCCCTTATCATAAAATTGCCCTATACTAAACAAGTTGTGACCCAGACCCTCCACATATGACACTCTGTTGATATTTATATTTTCTTTTATTATATCCCCCGTTCCCGTTATTGGTGAAACATGGTCATTCCCAAAACGAACAATTCCCGAGTATTGTGGGATAAAGTTCGTGAGAAGACCCTTTTCTCCTATCATATGCTTTGAACAGCCGGAGTCCAAGTACCACCAGCTAGATACCTGCATATAAAAGACAAAAGTTGTGGAGGTACCCAGTTTGAAGTTGGTCCTTGAGTGTTAGAGAATGCAACAGATGCTATTGATGTTTCACGTAATGATGTTGTTGCTTTTACTTTAGGGACCCATACTTGTGTCGTGGTTTCTGGTTGGGTTGGTGATGGTGTCACGATTTCTTTAGATGTGTCGGGGGAAAATGTTTTGATGGGTTGTTAAATTATCACACGATTACAGCCTTTTGGGAGAGATACATCATCGTTTATGTATTCATTTTGTTTCTTTTCATCTCTTGATTTGTTCATGGTTGTTTTCAATTTGGTTTTCGTATGTTGAACTGTTTGTTGTTTTTGCTATGAGACTTGAGCTTCCTTGGCCTTTTGATTTGTGGAATTTGTTTTGTTCTCAACAACATTGTGGTTAGCGTGATTCCAGTTATTGAAGTACCTACTGTTGGGATTCCATAGGGATCAAAGCACGCAACGGAAGCAAGAAAAACACACAACAAAGATCCCATGAAGTCCCAAAGGTGGTGACACTTGTAAGAAAGCTACATGCAACCAAACACAAGAACAAAGAGAAGAAGTTATACACTTGAAGACGTAGGTTTCTTGGCTGGAACTTGTTAAATCCGAAATGGGATGAATGCTTGGAACAAAAGGCTCCAAAACCCTAATGCAAGTCCATACCAAGCTTCACTTCAACCTCCTTGTACTAGCAAGCCAAAGAAATCACCAACACTTGATGATTCAATTCTGGAACAGCCTTGAACTTGATTGTGCACAGCCAAACTCACTTGCTCTTGCTCAGTTACACTAGTATATGAACTCAAAATATGGTATGCTTGCACAAAATTTACCAAGAGTGGGAATTGAACTTAGTATTCCTCTTTTAAAGACATTAGTTCTGTTCAAAAGAGTCCAGAGTCGAACCAAATGGCCACATCCTATTGGACCAACAAAGATGGTCTAATAAAACACAAGTGTCATTTGGAATTCTACCTTCACGACTTCTTCACGGGCTCTCACGGGCCGTGAAGGATAAATATGCCACGACCGGCCATTAATCCTCCACGAGTCATGCCGCACCGTGCAAGAATCGTGAGGGCACGTGTCTACACGAACTCCTTCACGAGTCGTGTAGGGTCGTGAAGCCCTAGGGTTTCACGAACCATGCGGCCATGATAGGACACGTCTACACGAGATGCTTCACGAACCGTGGAGCATCCTTCACGGTCGTGAAGCCTAGGTCAGATTGAATTTGACCATTTTGACCCTTTCCTCATATAGCAGGCTGTCGAGATTGAAACTTGGCATGTGAACCACTAGGCCCTCGATTCATCGGCAAAGATACCGGCCTACGTATGTCAGTGAGCAGATTCCAACAAACTCCCACTTGCGCATGACACACCGTATCCATGGGCACCACAGACAGGGAGCGGCCTCTAGCAAGGCATCCCTGCCCCTAACTAAACACGGGGTATGTCATCCCTGACAAGTACCAAGTCAAAACTTGTTAAACTAAATGTTATGTTCATTATATTAGTTTATCTATTTTGTCATTTAGTATTGTAGAGGGTAGATTTAGTAAATACCTTATGGGTATATATACTTGTCTACCTACCACATATCAATAGAGCATTTCATTATTCTGAAAAGTGTGTGTGTGAATTCTCTATCCTCTCTCATCAATTCATGCATCATCATTGTGGATTTGCTCCAACATCATTGATCATCATTAAATATTTGGGGACCAACAAGTGGTAACAGAGCCAAGCTTGATAAAAGTAAGGCTCATGATTGTGTATTCATCATCAAAGATAAGAATTCAAAGATTAAGGTTTGATTGTTCTCTATATTTAATTTGATGCTGTTTATTGGTTATTAATTGAGATCTGAGATCTACGAATCAAAAGGGATAAATTCGAGGCTATTATTCAAAAGTTTCATCAATATTCAAATTTTATTGAAGAACACTTGAAGAGGTTGAAGAACAGTGAAGAAATATTATTTTGATCTATAATTCCTCTGAAAAGGATAAGAAAAGGGGTTTGCTAGACAACTTCGAGCTTGTTAAGTCACGCACCTAAACACTTTGAAATTGTTTGTTACAAACAATATCCCTGAAAATCAGGAAACTTGTCTCATGCGTAGACTTCGAGTGCCATAATTTTTAAAGAAGACTTCGAAGTCCGAAAGTTTGACATTTAAAAGAACACTTCGAGCGCTTGTTTTGTTTTTCCCAAGCAACTTCGAACTCCATTTAATTCCATTCGAAGTCACCAATTAATTCCATACGAAGCTACAAACTTCGAGCGCCTAATTTTTTCCCCAGCTGACTTCAAGCGCAATTAATTCAAGTCCATTTGAAGTCCTCATTTGAATCACGTACACTTCGAGCTGATGAAATTCTCTTACTTCGATGTCCACATTCAAATCCCATATTCACTTCGCATTTAAATTCCTTGCACATGCTCCACACTTCAAATTCCCATGCACCCTTCGAAGTTTTCAAATAAAGTCCATGCAATATTTAATTACCATTCGAAGTCCATATTGAAAGCCAATTAATTCCATGCACACACACTTCAAGCTAATGAACTCCATGCAAATTTCGAACTCCATGCACACTTCGCACATGCACACTTCAAAGTCATAGTTTGAAGTTATTTGATATTCACTTCGAGAAGATTAATTCCTCCATTCGAAGGCCATTAAATTCTTTGACAATTCGAAACCCATTGAATTTCATTGCACACTTCGAGCGGATAAATTCTTTGAATTCGAAGGCCACGTATTCCTTCGAACACCTTTTTATTAATCATTCACTTCGAGCACCGAATTCTTCAAAATCTTTGTTTAATTTCAAACAAACCTTTAAATCGACTTCGAACTCTTTCATCTCTCGTTTGATCACTTCGAATTTCGAATTCGAACACAATCACAACCATACTTCTCAAGTTAACGGTCATTTCAAATCATGATGCGAACCAATGAGAAAAATTAAACTATTTGATCTTTGGGTCGATTTTGGAAAGAGATAGAAAAAACGGGCATATGATTTAGAAAAGGAAAATTCAAAACTTACCCTACAACTTTCTGAATTGACTGAGAAACTTCACAAGTCCGAGAGCAAATTTCAAGAGTTTGAAATTGAATAATGTGCCAAGAGTAAAAATCTTGAGCAACAATTGTTGGATATTCGAAGAAAGTCAACTGAAGAAAGAATGAATTTTGAGACCGAAAGAATGAATCTATTCGAGCTTAAAATTAAAAAATTGGAGCATGTCTTACAAAATTGTGTAGAAGAAAAGGTCACGACATCTTCTGATTCTCAAAAAGTTCAAAAGTGTAAGTTTGCCAAAGGAAAGGAAATCAGGGTGGTTCCTATAACAGTCCTTGCAGGTGAATCATCAAATAGTCACACGCATTCAAACTCCAAATGCTCTATGGACCATTACTCAAGTTCCAAATCATACGCAAAGCAGTTCATAAACAAGGTCAAGCTTCAGAGAAATCTTTGGAATGAATGCAAAGATAATTTTGATGAAATAAAAGAGAAAACTCTTCTTCAAAAGAATTGTGTACACCTCATCATGCTGCTTATCCATCTGCACGTGTTAGTCAAACAAGATCATTCTCGAATACTAACACGAATGCACGTCTTCCCACCTTGCCAGAGCTTAAATATCCATGTGTGGTTCGCTCCGTCAAACATCTCTTAAGAGTTTCTAAAGAGAAGATTTTCTTAAAACCACCTTACTTTTCAGTAGATGTTTACCATAAGAAGATATATGCTTGTAAGGTCAAGGGGGAGCACAGAAATGAAAAGATTTCAAGTCATTAATGAAGATTGAGAGCTTCATTCAAGGGGGGTGTATTTTTCGTTTTGTTTGGGCTATGTTTTCTAGATACCATCAAAACCCAACACCTGTAGCCCGTAATACCCAAGCAGATGAAACTCTAGAATTGAATCAAGGGTTTGCTGAGGCTGAGCCCAGAGTAACGATTGCAGAAGAAATTGTTAAAGCGTTAGAAAAGGCTATACCATTTATTGTTACCCAAGTGGTAGAACATCTGAAAGATCATACAGGGGAGACTGTGAGACAAGAAGTAGCAGCTGCATTAGCTGAGAGGGGAGAGAGAGTTAATCCCCAACCGCAGGTAATAATTAGAGATGCACCAAAGGGGTGTACTTTTAGAGATTTTGCTATGTGCCAGCCACCGTTGTTCCATGGATCCACTGACCCGATTGTTAGTCAAATGTGGATATTGGAGTTAGAGGGAGCATTCCATACTTGTTCGTGTGCTCCAAAAAATAAAGTGAGATTTGCTTCAAATCAACTGAGAGGTGCTGCCAAAGATTGGTGGGACCTGGAAAAGAAAATGAGGGGCGAGACACAGATCGAGGCAATGACTTGGGCAGAATTTAAAGAGATCACTACGGAGCAGTTTGTTCCGCAATCTGAGATTGATCGTATCGTTGATGAGTTTCATAAGCTGAAACAGACTACAGAAACCGTTCGAGAGATTAGTGCCAAATTTTATGAGAAAGCACACTTCTGTCCGGATTATGTTGCTAACAAGAAGATGAAGATGTATCGCTATATGATGGTTTTGAAGCCGAGTATTAGAGAGTTTATTGATTCGAGCAAATATCAAACCCTGAAGTCCATGATGGATGCCGCACGAGCCAGAGAATTGGAGTTAGAGAGACAGATGAAAGAGAAAAGGCCAGTGGAAGGATCAGCACCACCGAATAAAAGGCCGAGGGTAGACTATGGAGAGAAGAGGGAAGCACCGAAAGCATGTTAGAGGTGCAAGAAGAGTCACTATGGGAATTGTCAGACAAATGTTATTCATTGTTTTAAATGTGGCAAGCAGTGCCATATGGGTAAAGTGTTGGGTTTTCGTGGTCTAAAATCGCAACGGAAGAAAAACGAGTAGAAAATAATTTCAAAAATTTGACCACGAATACGCCCACCAAATGGACCAAAACTCTAGACATGACTAAGCAACAAAATAGAACATACAAAGAACTAGAAGTATACCCTCGATGCAATCTTCTTTGTACGTGCAAGTTTGGAGTTCGGGAGTCTTGTGCACTAACGTCTACACCTCTATTGAAGTCCACACCAAGTCTTGATCTTTTCCCACTTTCTAGAGTGTTAGGTACGCCAACCTAAACACCACAAAGATGTCTACACTATAGAACCAAAGCCTTGGAACTACTTTGTGTGTTTGAGAGAGAGAAGTGTGCAATATATGTATTTTTCTTTCAAGAGCTTGTAACACCACAAAGGAATCAAGCAGCACCTTTTATAGACTCTTCAAAAGAGAATAAAAACGTGCATGCATTAATCATCCATCAATAAGCAATAAAACACAATAATCTCCTTCATAAACAGCTTTGAAAGCTGTTTAAGAAGACTGTAACTGCACGGGGCACGGCCGTGCCTCACAAGGCATGGGCGTCACAGCCCAAAAGGCCACGCCCAAGTCACGCCCGACTTGGGCTCGTGCCTGCCCGTAGGGCACGGCCGTACCTCATAGAGGCACGGGCATGCCTTGGCCCACCAGAACTAGTTTCTGGTTTTCTCTCTCATTAGACCATCCGTGATGCCGGAATCGATACTTGGCGTGTGACCCATCGGCCCTTGCTTCATCAGCCATGATACCAACTCGTGTGTGTGTCAGTAGGCATAATCCAATAGACTCCCACTTGCACATGACAAACTCACGAAAGGCGTCACTGACATAGAGCGGCCTCTAGCAAGGCATCTATGCCCCCAAGTCAGCACAGGGTTTGTCTTCCCACAACAAATACCTAACCAAAAGGAAAGGTCCTATAAATAAGTGATTATATACCCCTTCGTTCACGATATCCGTTGTGAATGCAGGTCATGGAACATGATCAACCCCAAATCATTCACGATTATATTTCTCGATATAGACTAACTATGACTAACAAAACAAGTTGCATAATTGATCCACCATCAATTCAACTTGAGCACGGCCATGCATTTTGGTTTGTCATCAGCTTAGTCAACGAGGGCACCAAGGATCTCTCTCAAAAGAGGAACGAATACCTTTGACTACACCGTCCTATCATAATAACAAGTTCTTGCCTGAAAACTTCCCTTATAACAGCCAGTTACGAACTGCGTTAGAAAGCAATCTAAACAAGTCCAAGTTAATAATCAAGCAACGCGTGCATCTCCAGTAGAAGGATAAATAGTATTATCATCCTGATTTACTCGTGATAATATCCATGACGTAAACTCAGGTACGGGTCCTCCAATTACTTAATCACCATTAAGTACAGGCTAGTGTTGCGTAAACAAGTATTCAATCCAAGATGAAAACTTTACCAACCACTTGCCTCGATCTTAATTCACTTCTTCCTCCCAATGAAGAACGACCGATCGTGGAGTATTTAGAATAAACAAGTTTATTCATGGGAGCATTAAACATGCAAAGATAGAACACAATAATGTTTCATAAACTAACCGCACCATGCGAATATTAAATCCCCATTTAATAGTCATTACAATAAGAAATACATTATTGCTTTAATGTTCTCAATAACAAATACAACTAAAACAAAACCAAGTTACTAGCAAATCTAATACCAATAGACTTAGCATGAGAATCATGCTTAACTTGTGAAAAAGGTTTGGTGTGTGGATCTGCCAGGTTCCCCTCAGTTGGTACTCTACTAACCACAATGTCACCATTCTCGATGATATCACGAATAAAATGATATTTCCGAGCAATGTGTCTCGTACGTCGATGCGCTCTTGGTTCCTTAGCTAGAGCTACTGCACCCTCATTGTCACAAAAAATCTCAATAGGGTTAGTGATGCTAGGAACAACTCCAAGGTCTTGAATGAATTTCTTCATCCAGACGGCTTCCTTAGCAGCCTTACTTGCAGCAATATACTCTAACTCCGTGGTTGAATCGGCCACGGTATCTTGCTTGGAACTTCTCCAACTTATTGCTCCACCATTTAACAAGAATACAAATCCCGATTGAGACCGGCAATCATCCTTGTCCGTTTGGAAGCTAGCATCAGAATATCCAGTAACTCTGAGCTCCTCCGATCCACCGAACACTAAAAACATTTCCTTAGTTCTCCGAAGATATTTAAGAATGTTTTTAACCGCAACCCAATGACTTTGACCAGGGTTAGCCTGATATCGGCTCGTCATGCTCAAGGCATACGACACATCAGGCCGAGTACATAGCATAGCATACATGATCGATCCCACTGCCGAAGCATACGGGACTCGACTTATTTCTTCTAGTTCCTTTTGAGAACTAGGACATTGAGACTTGCTCAACGCCATACCATGCAACATAGGCAAATTCCCTTTCTTGGAATCTTGCATCTTGAACCTCTTCAAGACTTTATCTATGTACGTACTCTGGATCAAACCAATAAGTCTCTTAGATCTATCTCTATAGATCTTTATCCCCAAAATATATGCTGCTTCTCCCATGTCTTTCATAGAGAAGCAACTCCCACGCTGGGTTTTTACTTCCTGCAAGGTAGTCACGTCACTTCCTATGAGTAGTATGTCATCTACATACAAGACTAGGAAAATTACAGCACTCCAACTAGCCCTGACATACACACAAGGTTCATCCTTGCTTTTAGAAAAGCCAAACTCTTTGACCTTTTCATCAAAGCAAATGTTCCAACTCCGAGATGCTTGCTTAAGTCCATAAATGGACCTCTTAAGCTTGCAGACTCTATTAGGATATTTGGGGTTTACTTAACCATCAGGTTGTGCCATGTAAACCTCCTCTGCCAACTTCCCATTAAGGAAGGCAGTCTTGACATCCATCTGCCATATTTCGTAATCGTAATATGCAGCGATAGCCATTAGTATCCTAATAGACTTCAACATAGCCACCGGAGAAAAGGTTTCATCATAGTCTACACCATGAGTTTGAGTGAAACCCTTTGCTACCAGTCGGGATTTGAAGGTGTCTACTTTTCCATCCATGTTAGTCTTCTTCCTGAAGACCCATTTGCACCCTACAGGCTTGTGGCCAGGTACCGGATCAACCAAGTCCCAGACTTGATTATCTGCCATGGATTGCATCTCACTGTCCATTGCCTCCTTCCACCTAGCAGACTCAGGGCCCACTACGGCTTCCCGGTAGTTGGTCGGTTCACTATGATCAACCAATAGTTCGTCGCCCTCAGATATGAGAAACCCATATCTTTCCGGCTCATTACGAACTCTACCAGATCTACGGAGCTCTAATGGTTGTGTATCAGGCACCTCATCCACCATTGGTTGAGGTTCCACTTCTTCAGGTGCGCCGACCTCAGAAGCGGTACTAGTGCCAACATCAGGTTGATCATTGGTGTCATCTAGAATTTCTTCTAGATCGACTTGCCTCCCACTAGCTTCTGCAGAGATCAGCTCCCTTTCAAGGAAGACCGCCCTTCGAGCAACAAACACCTTGTTCTCCGAAGGTTTGTAAAACAAATATCCCATACAACCAGCTGGGTAGCCAATGAAAATACACTTCTCGGCTCTGGGTTCAAGTTTGTCTTGAGCTTCACGTCTCACGTAAGCCTCACAACCCCAGACCTTGAGATAGGCTAGCGAAGGAACCCTTCCATGCCACATCTCAAACGGTGTACTTGCAACCTTCTTTGTTGGTACAAGGTTTAAGGTCCTAGTAGCGGTTTCCAAAGCATAACCCCAAAAACTTGCGGGTAACTTTGTACGACTCATCATGGGCCGAACCATATCCAATAAAGTTCGGTTCCTCCTCTCAGCAACCCCATTTAATTGTGGTGTCCTGGGTGGAGTGAGTTGTGAATAATTCCACAACCTCTAAGATGATCAAGAAACTTGGTACTAAGATACTCACCACCCCTATCGGATCTGAGAATCTTAATCCGCTTGCCCAATTGATTCTACACTTCGTTTTGGTATGTCTTAAACACATCAAAGGTTTCAGACTTATGCTTAATCAAATAAACATAACCATACCTACTGAAATCATCAGTAAAAGTAACGAAGTACCTACAGTTGTTTCTTGTAGCAGACCTGAACGGACCACACACATCCGTGTGAATAATGTCCAACAAGTCTTTGCCCCTTTCACTAACGCCGGTGAAGGGCGCTTTAGTCATTTTGCCTAATAAACATGAATCGCATACTTCGCTTGACCCGTGGTCAAACGATTCCAAAATCCCATCCACTTGGAGTTTGGTGATACGTTTCTTGCTTATATGGCCAAGACGACTATACCACAAAGACAACTTATCCAATACACCTTTGGACTTAGAATCAATGTTCATGATTGATTTATTACCATCCAAACACACACTTGTTTCATAAATCCCACGACATGGATAAGCTTTAAAGTAATGAACATCATTTCTCAAACACGAGATAATTCCATTATTAAAACCAAAATCATATCCATTGTCATACAAAGCGTGAAAGGAAATAATGTTTCGTGCCACGCAGGGCGAAAAACAAACATTCAATAAGGTAATAGCAAGCCCTGAAGGAAACGCGAGATCAACACTCCCAATCCGCTCCACGGGAACCACATCCTTGTTTCCCATGATCAGGTCAAGCTCTCCAGCACCCAACGCCCTACTTCTTTTTAGCACCTGCACATTATTACAAATATGAGTGCCACAACCGGTATCAAGTACCCAGCCGTTAGAAGTAGCGATATTGTGGAGTTCAATCATAAACGTACATGAGTTACCCGCTCCCTTCGGTTTTACCCGCTTGAGCTCCTCAATGTACTTTGGGCAAGAACGCCGCTAATGCCCCTTTTCCTTGCAATGGAAGCACTCGGCTTCCGTAGGGTCCTCGACCGGTGGAACCATCACGGCTTTCCCCTTGCCCTTCGGGGCCGGACTCGGGTTAGGTTTTGCAACCTTCCCCTTACCCTTTCCCTTAGAGGGAGGGAGCGCCTTTTCTTTTGGTTCCACCTCCCTGGATGGCTAGGACGGGTTTGGACGAGGAGGGCTTCTTGGACATGTCAGACTCGACGGTCTTTAACATTCCGTGAAGTTCCATTAGGGACTTGTCCATGCCATTGACATGATAGTTCCACACAAATTGTGAAAAGGAACTAGGAAGAGAACGGAGGATCACATCCACCGCCAATTCCCTCCCTAACGGGAATCCCAACCTCTCCAAGCGATCAACCAATGCTTTCATCTTAAGCACGTGAACGCTCACATTTCCGCCCTCCTGCATATGGCAATCGAAAAGGGACTTTAGGCACTCGAAGCGCTCTAGCTTAGCCTGCTGTTGGAACATTTCCTTCAGCTCGTTAAGCATATCATATGCTCCTAAATGTTCCATTTGCTTTTGAAGCTTAGGAATCATTGACGAGAGCATAATGCAAGCCACTTCGTTCGTTTCCTTGACATGCTTGTCATACGCGTCTCGGACCGCCCTAGTCGCATTAGCCGCAGGTGCCACCGGCAAAGGCTCCTCGATGGCCCACATATTTTGTTCATACCTAAGGGCTATCCTTAGTTGCATGAACCAATCCATGAAGTTTTGGCCATCAAGTTTGGCCTTTTCGATGAACAACTTTAGGGAAATAGAGTTCGATGAAGATGTAGAAGCGTTGTTGGATGCCATCTACAAAATTTAGAGTACCAATTTTAGTTGTAATCCTTGTAGAAATAATTACCCAATAGTTATAAAACTTAATTATTTGAACAAGGCTAAGAACCATATTTCACTCTATCTCATGACGGGTTTACCACGGATCATGAAATAAGTTATTTAGGCCGGTAGACAAATTACCAATTGCAACCATTGCAACTCTTAGATCCTTGCGGGATCCTTTCGACATCAAATGTCTAAGGCATGTTTGATCCCTTCATACACCAATCCTTTTATTATTTCTTAAATGACTCGGCTAGAGATCGACATCATTTAAGCAACATAAAAGAACTTGTAAGTCGCCCGTCAAGACACACGTTGGTACCCTAGCCCAATCATTGGTGCGTGCTTAAGCTCGACTACCAATATTGCGGGTTGCCACACTCACCTTCCACACAACTCCACAAGGCATGACTCGTGCTAATGCTCGACAATCATCCAAGTTTCGTTAGATTTGGGTGGTATCGTCCTACGGGTGGCGCGTGACTTACTTTTTGAAAAACGGGTTTTTGTTTTACCGGTTAAAATAATATTTTAACAACTTTTGACGAATTAGCAATTTAAGTGACAAAAACTCCTTTTTAATCACCGTTTAATATAAACACCTTTTATATTAATGTTTGCCAATTCTTATGCGCGTAGAAATATAAACTCATTTATAAATCTCTTGTTTTATATATTTTCAAAAAATTCTCTAGCATACATCCTAAAGAATTCAAATATAAAACAACCACGCATAAATATAAATAAAGACCCGGTAACATGCCTAAATCCTAAGTGTTTTCCCCGTGAGCCAAAACGGGGAAAACTTTGTCAATCTAGGGACAACACCAAGGGAAGCTCCGTCACGATCTTCACTCCGGCGAATCTCCCGGACTTGGTTCGTCAAGACGCCAACACCGTGTCTCCCGGTCGGTTTTGATGCAATATTACATATTTGAAATAATCTAAGTACGAGTACATAATAATAAGAAAACGACATGCAAGTCGCGATCCTAATAATCTATTACGAGTACAAAGATTTAAATAAACGACATGAAAGTCGCACCAAATATAAATATTACAACATTACGGCACGCAGGCCAAAACCAGAACCAACCACAAACAACACAAAGGGCTATGGGCAAAACAAGTTACCGGGCTACCACAACAAACACAACCAAACGAAAGAAATGGTGTGCCACAAAACCATGTCCAACAAAGATATATATATTTTGATCAAGATTGCAAAAACACTCAAGGCACAACAAGCAACCCTTGTACATATGCATTAACAATTTTAATACACCTTTAAAATTGCATATTCATATATACACCTAAAGATATATGTTTTGTGAACTTCATGCCAAGTCACACAAAACATATAAAAATAGGAATCAAAATATAGTGGGGATCAACAGAATCAAGACTAGTCTAAAACCCGGATTTTAATATATTTAAACATATTGTTTCAAAAACTAATTCTGACAAAAAAAACCATTAGGCACGGGCGTACCCCAGAGGGTACGGGCGTGCCGGCCATTTTGTAAGTGCACAGTTTAAACAATTTTAAACAGTTTACGAATTCTGCCGGCACGGCCCGTATCCCCACTGGTACGCCCGTGTCCCGGTCACCGGTACGGCCTGTACCCCTAGAGGTACGACCGTGCCCGGTCACCGGAAAACTATTTTTGACAGAAAACTCAGAAAATCCGGTTTAACTCCTAAAGTGCAAAGCCATGTTAGAGATGGCTCTGATACCACTGTTGGGTTTTTGTGGTCTAAAATCGCAACGGAAGCAAAACGAGTAGAAAATAATTTCAAAAATTTGACCATGAATACGCCCACCAAATGGACCAAAACTCTAGACATGACTAAGCAACAAAATAGAACATACAAAGAACTAGAAGTATACCCTCGATGCAATCTTCTTTGTACGCGCAAGTCTGGAGTTCGGGAGTCTTGTGCACTAATGTGTACACCTCTATTGAAGTCCACACCAAGTCTTGATCTTTTCCCACTTGCTAGATTGTTAGGTACGCCAACCTAAACACCACAAAGATGTCTACACTATAGAACCAAAGCCTTGGAACTACTTTGTGTGTTTGAGAGAGAGAAGTGTGCAATATATGTATTTTTCTTTCAAGAGCTTGTAACACCACAAAGGAATCAAGCACCACCTTTTATAGACTCTTCAAAAGAGAATAAAAACGTGCATGCATTGATCATCCATCAATAAGCAATAAAACACAATAATCTCCTTCATAAACAGCTTTGAAAGCTGTTTAAGAAGACTGTAACTGCACGGGGCACGGCCGTGCCTCACAAGGCACGGGCGTACCAGCCCAAAAGGCCACGCCCAAGTCACATCCGACTTGGGCTCGTGCCTGTCCACTGGGCAAAGGGCACGGGCGTGCATCCAAGAGGCACGGGCGTACCTAGCCACAGGCCACGCCTAAGTCACGCCCGGCTTGGGCTCGTGCCTGCCCGTAGGGCACGGCCGTTCCTCATAGAGGCATGGGCGTGCCTTGGCCCACCAGAACCAGTTTCTGGTTTTCTCTCTCATTAGACCATCCGTGATGCCGGAATCGATACTTGGCGTGTGACCCAATAGGCCCTTGCTTCATCATCCATGATACCAACTCATGTGTGTGTCAGTGGGCATAATCCAACTTAAATACTGTCGCAGTTCATTAAGTGTATGTTTCCATTGTTACCAGCCAGGTCACCAGAAAGCCAACTGTCCTCAACTGGCTGCATCCAACCATTCAACACGTTCTAGAAATACTTCATCTCTACCTCCACTGTGTATTTCTGGCAATAAAGAAGTAAAGAAAGAGGATACTTCTAAAAGCAAGGGGATGGCCTTTCAATTAACTGCGGAGGAAGCACAAAAGAAACCAGATGTGGTTGCAGGTACATATCTCGTAAATTATCTGCGTGCTCTAGTATTATTTGATTTGGGTGCTAGCAAATCATTTGTATCTGTTTCTTTCTGTAAAAATTTCGAGCAAGTATGTGGTAAATTGAATCCCCCTCTTGAGGTGAAAATAGCTGATGATAAATCTGTGCTTGTGATTGATGTGTGTAGTGATAATATGCTAGAGGTTGACACTGTTAGATTTCCTATTGAGCTTATACGTATGCCTATGAGAGAGTTTCAAGTGGTAGCGGGAATGGATTGGCTTGGGCGTTACCAAGCAACCATTTTGTGTGGGCAAAAATTGATTCGAGTTCAAGCCCCAAGTAGGGAAGAACTATCAATTTTTGGTGATAGAAAAGGTGAGAAAATGTGTATGTGTTCAGTGACTAGAACTCGGAAATACCTTCAGCATGGGTGTACAACCTTTTTAGCTCATTTTATTAATACGAAATTAGAAAAGAGACGGGAGAGTGTGGATGATGTGGCAATTGTACGTGAGTATTTTGATGTTTTTCCTGAAGATTTTTCTGGTATACCGCCTGATAGGCAAGTAGAGTTCAGAATTGAATTAGTACCGGGGGCTGCAACGATTGCGAGAGCTCCATATAGACTTGCACCGCCAGAGATGCAGTAATTGATGAAACAGTTGCAGGAGTTATTAGATAAAGGTTTTTATTCGACCTAGCAGTTCACCATGGGCGCTCCCATTTTGTTTCTACAGAAGAAATATTGTACATTTCGAATGTGTATTGATTATCGTGAACTAAATAAGGTGACTGTAAAGAATAAGTATCCTTTGCCTAGAATAGATGATTTGTTTGATCAATTGCAAGGGGCGTTGTGGTTTTCAAAGATCGATTTAAGGTCGGGTTATCATCAACTGAAGGTTCAGGAGGAAGATATTCCTGAAACTGCGTTCAGGACGCGATACGGGCATTTTGAGTTTGTGGTTATGATAGTTGTTGGTCCCAAAGAGGGTAAACAAGCAACCGATACAGTGTAGAAGGGGGGGTTGAATACACTTTAAACAACCAATCAAATTTAATCAAATGTATATTGACTAATCAAATGAACTGATTACAATTTTTACTTTCTAATCAAATCAACAGGATGATTTGATATTACACTGATTATAAACTCAACTTCTCTCTAAACACTCTTGGATCACAAACTAATTGATGATCGAACTTCTTGTTAAAACTGATTAACAAGAATTCTGGAAAACTCTCTTTAACTTTGAACTCACAAAGTTATCGTAACACACGCGTATCAAGTATGAACACAGGCTTCGCAACTTATGCTGTTCTTGCTCTGTATATCACATCCCCCGTGTAAACCCATAAAAGGTTTATACTTATACTTGATGTATCTACGACTAAATCGTAGTTTAATGATAGAACTTATCTTTTCCTTAAAACCGTAACAAACTCCTTAATTAGAACATATCTAACTAATTCCGTTTGAGATTTCTATCCAACTAATATATAGTTTAAATTAGGTTCAGATACTCTAATTTAAATACCGTATATTGAGAGTTTATAGCAGAATTTAAAACTTACTTAAATTCTTTAAACTGACTTTTGACGCTGATCTGACTTACTCAGCTTGACATTGTCAAGCTGAGTTCTTGAATCCTTGGTTATTGAATCTTCAAGTCTTCGATTCTTCAAGTCTTCACTTTTGAAACCTATCTCAGCTTAGAAGTCACTGAGTTATCTAGTACTTACATAGAAAACTCTGTATCTGTTTGTACGCTGACTACTCAGCCTAAGCTGACTAGTCAGTCTACAACAGACTTACATAATTCCTAATATTTAACCTATCATCTATACATATTTATGGTTTGTCTCATCAAATCTAACTTTTCTGAACATAGGACTAACAATAGTTGGTCTTACAAATGCACCTACAACATTTATGGATCTTATGAATAGAGTTTGCCGTCCGATGTTGGACGAATCTGTGATCGTGTTTATTGATGACATTCTTGTTTACTCAAAGAACCCGACAGAACATGAAAGACATTTGAAGGAAGTATTGGAGACGTTGCGGAGAGAGAAGCTGTATGCTAAGTTCTCCAAGTGTGAATTTTGGATTCAAGAGGTACAATTTTTGGGTCATTTGATTAATAAAGAAGGAATTAAAGTTGATCCCGCGAAAGTTGATGCAGTAATGAAGTGGGAACCTCCGAGGAACCCTACCAAAATCAGAAGCTTTTTAGGGTTAGCAGATTATTACAGATGATTCATACAAAAATTTTCAAAGACTACAGTTCCATTAACCAAGCTAACCAGGAAGAATGTAGAGTTCGTATGGGGAGATGAACAAGAGGTTGCGTTCTCAACTCTTAAGCAACGGTTATGTGAGGCACCTATACATGCTTTGCCAGAAGGAATGGAAGATATGATAGTGTTTTGTGATGCTTCTTATCAAGGGTTGGGTTGTGTTTTGATGCAGAAAGGTAGAGTGATTGCTTATGCTTCTCGACAGCTTAAGCCGAATGAAAGTAATTACCCAACTCATGATTTAGAGTTAACAGCAGTGGTTTTTGCATTGAAAATATGGAGACATTGTTTGTATGGAGTGAGGTTTACTATTTATACTGATCACAAAAGTCTAAAATATTTTGTTTATCAGAAGAATCTTAATATGAGGCAGAGAAGGTGTTAGAGCTTCTGAAGGACTATGATTGTGAAATTCTATCACCCGGGAAAAGCCAATGTTGTGGCTGATGCTTTGAGCAGGAAATCAGGGTCTATACTTATGAAAATTGAGTCATTGCGAATGACAATCACTACGCCACTGTTGGATGTTATAAGAGATGCTCAGCCGGAAGCAAATAAGGGAGAAAATCATAACCGAGAATGAATTAAAGGGAAAGTAACTAATTTTTTTAAGGTTAGTCGTGATCTATTCTTATGTTGTGGACGAGTGTGGGTACCTAATTATGGAGGAGTCAGACAAACTCTTTTAAATGACGCTCACAGATCTAAATTCTCTATTCACCCGGGGGTGACTAAAATGTATAAAGATCTGAAAAATGGAATATTGGTGGCCAGGTATGAAGCGATATGTGGCTAAGTATGTGAAGATATGTCTTACGTGTCTGCAAGTGAAAGCTGAACACCAAAAACCGCATGGGAAGTTACAACCTTTGGAAATACCTGTCTGGAAATGGGAGAATATTACTATGGATCTAATCACAAAATTACCTAAGACCCCTAGAGGTTACGATGCTATTTGGGTGATTGTGGATAGATTAACCAAAAGCGCACATTTTATTCCCATTAAGGAAACTTACTCTTCAGAGAAGTTATCAGAGGTGTATATGAAAGAAATAGTATCTTGTCATGGTGTGCTAGTGTCTATTGTGTCAGATAGAGATACTCGATTCACTTCCAGGTTTTGGAATAAATTTCATGGGGAAATGGGAACTAAACTTCATCTCAGTACAACATTTCATCCACAAATAGATGGTCAAAGTGAGAGAACAATTCAAACTTTGGAGGATATGTTGCGTGAGTGTATTATTGATTTTGGAGGGAGTTGGGATTCTTATCTACCACATGCAGAGTTTTCTTACAATAATAGTTATCATTCCAGTTTGGGAATGCCGCCTTATGAGATGTTGTATGGTAGAGTGTGTCGGACTCCGATTTGTTGGGGTGAAGTGGGTCAGAGAGAGTTGGGAAGTACTGAGGTGGTACAGTGCACTACAGAACAAATTCAACAGATAAGAGATAGATTATTGGCAGCTGAGAGCAGACAAAAGAGTAATGCAGATAAACGAAGATCACCACTAGAATTCCAAGTAGGTGATTATGTGTTATTAAAGGTGTCACCGTGGAAGGGAGTGATTAGATTTAGAAAGAGAGGAAAGCTGGGTCCGAGATTTATTGGACCATTCAGAGTTAATGCTCATGTGGGAATAGTTGCGTACAGATTGGAACTTCCAGAAGAGTTGTCCAAGATACATAATACCTTTCATGTGTCTCATCTTAGAAAATGTTTAGCAGACGAGTCTGCATTTGTGCCACTAGAACATGTGTGTATTGATGATAAATTGAATTATGTTGAGCAACCTGTTGCTATACTACAAAGAAAAGTTAAAGCTCTACGTAATCTACATATACCTGCACAAGTATAACATCACCTTTGTACTTTCTTATAAATAAAGTGTTATCAATGCATCCTCTTGTAAACCTTTGTTAATGAGAAAAGAATAGAGGGTATCATACCAGGCTCTTGGAGCTTGCTTAAGATCATATAAAACTTTGTTGAGAAAGAATACATGATTAGGTAAGCTTGACTCCTCAAAACTAGGAGGTTGTTTGACATACACCTCTTCTTTCAGATCTCCATTCAGAAATGCACTCTTCACATCCATTTTGAATACCTTGAAGTTCTTGAAGGCAGCATAGGCTACGAACAATCTGATAGCTTCCAATCTTGCAACAGGGGCAAAGGTTTCATCATAATCAATACCTTCTTCTTGACAGTACCCCTATGCCACTTGCCTTGCTTTGTTTCTGATGATCTGCCCATGTTCATCTAGCTTGTTTCTGAACACCCACTTTGTTCCAATGATGGTTTTATCCTTTTGTTTAGGTACCAAGGTCCATACATTATTCCTTTTGTATTCTGCCAGCTCTTCTTGCATGGCAGTTAGGGGTGTTCATTTTCGGATATCCGGATTTTCGGATATCCGAAATTTTCGAATAGTGCATTTCGCTATCCGAATCCGAAATTTCGGATATCCAAAATTTCGGATATCGGATAATCCGAAATATCCGAAATGTAATATTAAGTTTTTTTTACAAAAAGTTTTTCCTAGTTAAGGCTCCTCCCGAAAATTTAGTACTAAGATTACATGTCCTAAATTTTTAATTTAATTAGAACTAGAACTACTTTTACAAACTTCATTCAGTTACTTCAAAAGCTAATTTATTTTTTTCAAACTAGAACTACTTCTACAAACTAATTAACTACCTTTCACATAATTAGATCATCAACCAAATTATACCATATATAGTATAATCGAATTAATTAATTATTCTTTAACTTGAAGCAATATATATAATATAATTAACGAGGGGAAATTAAGGATAGGAAATCAATCGTCTCTAGACGAAGAAGAGCAAAAACAAAGATATAAAAATTTGGTCTGAGTGTATCTAAAATAAACATATAATAACAAGATCAATCGATCGATCGATGTAGAAACTAGATAATCAAGTATATATGATATCGATTTGGAGTTTTATACATCTAGGGCTTTTTTTATATTATATATCTGGTATTTAAAAAATAATAAAAAATATATATTTCGGATATCCGAATATCCGAAATTATGAAAAAATACTATCCGAATCCGAATCCAAAAATTCGGATATCCGAATTTCGGGTATCCGAATTTTCGGATAATTTCGGATCGGATTTTTCGGGTATTCGGATTTCGGATCGGATTCGGATATTTTTTAACACCTCTAATGGCAGTCACCCAGTGGGAATCCTTAAGAGCTTCATCAGCCTTCTTTGGTTCAATCATAGAGACAAATCTAGAGTAAAAACAGATGTTGCAAGCTTTTGATCTAGTTCTAACTGTATTCTCTATATTGCCTATAACCAGATCATGAGGATGATATTTGTGGTCTTTGAAGGCATTTTGGATAACTTGAGAATTGGGATTAATTTGTATTTGGGGAGGTGAAGTTATGTGTTGACTATCAGCAGTAGAAATGAGTTCATTTTGGGTGGCTGATATAACTTCATTTTCACAATATGTGGGTGTCTCTACTGAAGAAGGAATGTGTGATATGGAATTAGAGTCCAATGATGTTGAGTCATTTCCCACATGATTCAGTAGAGGTATAGGATTGAATGAGGTTGGTTGTACATGGTTGAAGATTT
The DNA here is from genome assembly GCA_038502395.1 of Dittrichia graveolens. NCBI lineage: Eukaryota > Viridiplantae > Streptophyta > Magnoliopsida > Asterales > Asteraceae > Dittrichia > Dittrichia graveolens. Next base: position 72,883,878 of record JARJIL010000003.1, read on the forward strand.
GAATGGGAACAATTTCATCTAAATCATGAGCAGTTGGTGGAGAAGGATCAACTTGCTCTGGAGTGGTCTCTCCAGTTTGCATAAGATCATTAAATTCTTCACCTGAAACATGATTAGAAGAACAGGAAGCAACAAAGTCATTTTCATTAAAACTTACATTGATGGATTCTTCTATGACTTTGGTTCTGAGGTTGTATACTCTGTATGCTTTAGAAATCGTTGAGTAACCTACAAACACTCCTTCATCAGCCTTTGGAGCAAACTTTTGCAATTGATCCTTTTGATTGAGGATAAAGCATTGACATCTAAAAATATGCAGAAAGCTGATACTTGGCTTCCTTCCCTTGAGCACCTCATATGGAGTTTTGTTGTGCCTCTTCATAATAAGGGATCTGTTCTGTGTGAAACATGCATAACTTACAGCCTCAGCCAAGAAATTAAAAGGTAACCCACTTTCACACAACATGGTTCTGGCAGCTTCAATCAATGTTCTGTTTCTTCTTTCAGATACACCATTCTGTTGTGGGGTTCTTGGAGTAGAAAAGTTTTGAGATATCCCTTTCTCATCATAGAAAGTTTCCAGAGTTTGTAACACCCCGTATCCGGAGGCTACTCATACGATACAAAACAGAGCAAAAATCTAAGAATCTATACCTCAACCAACTCGTACCTTGCTCTCGAACTCTTTACCCTTCAATTCCCGTGAAAACCTGCCGCATGGAAAGAAAAATCCGGCTGAGCCAAACGCCCAGTGCGCGGATACAAACAATACAACGAATACAATACAAAAAGACATATCGAACACTATAACCGAAAATAAATATCATACCAATACGAAACAAAACCATAACTAAGGAATCAATGGGGTACGAATAATCCGAGCTCAATAATACCAACACTTGTATAAAACAAGTACCGGCTAATAAACAATGGGTACATGGACCTGCAGATCCAAAGTACCAAACAATGGTGGATAAGGTGTTGGGCACTACGCCTCTATCCACAAACAATATCAATACAATAACTATGGTTAACCAATACGCCTCCTAAAACCCTTATCACACCACAATGAGGAGACGCCGTAACAAATCACACCGTTACGGAAGTGTCGTGCCACCGGTGCCACAGTGACGTGCCTATGGTACCCCCATAGGTGGATAAATAGCTCGCATACCCAGAGTAAAACGGTCAATACAATAAACAATGAATCAATAACGATGAGGCAATAACAATGAAGCAATAATAATACGATACCAACAGTGATACAATCTCAATAAGGAACTCTAAAGAGGTATATAATAATAATCAATAAACCAATGAACGAACGAAGTCTAACCAATCTAATCCGAACCGTATAGGACATGAAAAGAACTAAGTTTAGTTTCGATGTAAAAAGAAAAGGTTTTGGGACTAACTTATATACAATGTTTTTAAAACAAGATAGTTGAGAAAACTTGATTTTAAAGGAAACAAGAATCTTTATTCACAAAACTACTAACTATGAAAGGAGCAACGAATCCAAATAAAGGAGCATGAATCGAATTGATCAAAAACCTTTAGTTAAGAGATGGAATCCATACAAACGACCGTAATAATTTTAAGAGGAGGTAAAAACCCGTACGACGATAATAACTGTAAAGGGAGCTAGAATCCGTACCCGGATAATCTCTAATGCTCCTAGAGTCAAGAAGGTTCCCCAAAGTCCTTAAATAAATCTACACTCGAATAATTTTCTCATAATTAGAATTGGGCATAATCTTACCACCTTCCGTTTCCTAGAAACCGCAAAACTTCTATTAGTATCTTTTAGCGTTATTTCCTATTATACGTTCCTTTTGTGTATGCAATGGCCATATTAAGGTTGGTAATTATATTTGCAAATTATTTATGAATTATGACAATATAGTTTACTTATAAGAATAAAGGCGTACAGTTTTTAACAAAAGATAAATCACTTGTAAATTTTCATTTCGTCAGCATGCATAATCTGCTAAAATATTAGTTTTTTTTTTTACATTTGCTAATTACTAAAAAGTGACCATACTTTAAGGGCCCTTAGAAATATTTAAACGATTTACAAGAGTTAAAAGCATCAACTGTTTATACTTGAAATCCAAATAGTTAAGTTATAAAATAGTATAGGGGCTAAAGTAAAAATTTAGGAAACAAATATATCTCTCCCTGCTCTACGTCTTCTTCACCCAAATAAAAACCATAACCCACTTCTTGACCCATTTTCTGATTCTTTTGATATGGTTTGTTATTGGTTAAAATAATCTTAAGAAATTAGTTCTTCACTAGTATAAAACTGATGTATAAAGATTAAAGGCACCGATTTGATTTTATATGGCTTAATTTAATATTCGAAAAGCTTCGTTCGTCACCCTTTATGGTGGTTTCAATGGTGGTCTATGAGTTACTGTAATCATGTTTGTGGCCACCGAATCACCCAAAAATGTAACTACAGTAAAACAAGGCTGAAAAGTTTACCTCGAAAACACGATACCCACTTCCAACTTGACCCGAAACTTCAAACAAAACAATGATGCCTCTCGATCTCTCTTGTATCAAAATTGCTTCTTACGTTGATTATTTGTTCCTTCAATGATTAGGTGTGCGTGTATATTATATATATATATATGTATATAAATCCCATACACAAAGTTAGCCGGTGCGGTGCCGGGAAGTCCGTAACTAGATCCTTATTTCAAATTCATTCTCATCATTTGATGCATAGTTATCTTTATCATAATTATTTGTTTGTATTTTTTTTATTCAGCTTTTTGTTTTTTTTAAGCGTAGATATACATATATACGTATATATTGGTAATTATTATTATTATTATTATTATTATTAATAGATATATTTCAGGGTATTATAGTTTGATTTCTAAATTCAGCTCCATGATCACTTTTAAGACTCCTTACCAGATTGCAATTCAACACTTCCATCTTCTTGATAAAAACATATGATCTCTTCAGCAGCCTCATTCTTTGCTTTACAAAAGAAAACCCAAGTGTATCTTGAGAATTCATCAACCAATACAAGAGCATACTTACTTCCACCAATACTAGTAGTTGCAACAGGACCAAAGAGATCCATGTGCAACATATAGAAAGGTTCAGTGATAGAGAAGGCCTGCTTGGATGAAAATGTTGTCTTATGCTGCTTTCCCTTCTCACAAGCAGTACAAGGTTTCGGCTTAGAATAAGTCAGAGAAGGTAATCCTGACACTAGTTCACCTTTGCACAACTTGTTGATATTTTTGAAATTAAGGTGGGAAAGTCTTTTGTGTCATAGCCAGATTGTATCCTCATTATTTTTGGAGTACAAACATGTTTCCTTTGAAGGGTCACTAGAGGACATGTTAAGAGTGTACACATCCTTGGTTCTCTTGGCACTCAATATTGTATTACATTCTTTATTTATTATAGAACCTCATGTATTTGTGAAGTGGACTTCATTATCTCTATCACACAATTGACTTATGATTATGAGATTGTATTTCAGCCCTTTGACATATGATACTTTAGACAGTTTGAGGTTTCCATTATGAAGTTCACCGTAACCTTTAGTTTGCCCATGATTGTTGTCACCAAAAGTCACCCTTGGACCTTTCTCTTTCATAAAGTTACTGAGTAAAGCCTTATTGCCTATCATAGTTCTAGAACATCCACTGTGAAGAAACCATGAACCAACACCCTGTACAGATTGAATGAAAGAAGAGTTAGTGACAAAAGTAGGAATCCACTATTCAGTGGATCCCTATGGAATGCACCTAGCTTTCCACCTCATTTCAGGTTTCTTATGAACAAAAGGAATAACTATGTTATCATTACAAGCCCGATGTCTTGAATTCCCTTCTAAAGAACATTCAAATGCCTTATGCTCTTTGCTTCCACATTTGTAACATTTTTGAGATTTTGTGACCTTGGAGCATTAAACAACATTATTTGAATGCCTATGAGTTTTCTTGTTAGTCTTTTGACAATTATCAGTTATCATTTCACTAACTTGACCATTCAACTTATGAAGCTTATCCTGTAAATCTTTTAGGTCATTATTCACAGGCACCTTGGATGGATCTTTGGATTTAAAAGGTTTTTTACCAATCTTTGGAGTGGCAGAAATGGGAACAATGTGAACATGATTCTTTTTACTCATAGTTTCTTCTATTGAAAAAGAGTTGATTACTTCTAAATCAACTGAGTGTTTGGAAGATGAGCTATGATCAGCTAACAGGCCATCAGCTGAGCATTTACCATCTACTAACAAATCAGTTGATAAAGTAGTATTAGCTAATGATTTTTCAGTTTGTAAAGTACTAAGATTTAAGTCATCTGTTTTCAAGGTTTGACAACCTAATGTCTCTTTGGTCTCAACTAATGATCCTTTCCTTTAATCACATCCTTTGACTTTGTGCTCTTAGTATTTTTACATTCTGGAATCTTACTAGAGGATGATTCAACCGAAGGAATAATTGATTCTTTTAAGTGAGAACTTTGCTTCTAACAAATTTATTTGTGAACACACTTTTGCCTTTAACAGTCTTGTGAAAAGTTTGTGGCAAAATGTCAGCATTGTCTAAGATATTAAGGTTCTTAATAGAATCAACATAGTTAGAAGCCTTAGAGTAATTTCCACCAATAATAGCTTGAACTTGTTTGGGTATCTGCTCCTTGACACACTAAGTGGTCTTTTCAGCAGATACACACCAAGACTTTACTATCTTTTGGAGGTCATTGAACTTTTTTGTTGCTTCACTAGTTTCTTTTACTAGGATCTCATTAAGTATCTTTTGATTTGCTAGCTCATCATCTAAAACTGTTATCTGCTTAAGTTCCTCATCTTTAAGAATTAATTTTTCTTTTAGTGATTCTACTTCTAGTTTTAGCTTCTTCTCTATTTGAATAGCAGACTGGAAATCAATACACAAGTAATCAAAAATAGTATTCTTTTCATTATCATCATAATTAATAAACTTTCCAACCTGATACATTGAAGAAAGATCCCAGTTGGTAGTTGAAAAAGCTTTTGCTGCCTTCTTCATATCTTCATCAAAGGAACTACCATCATCATTGTTGTTGGCCATCATGCAGAACTGAGCAGAGATCACCTCATCTTCATCTGAGGAAATATCTTCTTCCGCCCAATCTTCTTCTTCTGCTACCAGAACTTGGCCCTGGGCTTTCTTCTTCTTTTTCTTGTCAAGGACAGCAATAAGGAGTTTCTTATACTTGGCTTCATAATCAATTTTGACCTCCTGCTTTGGCATAGATGAAGACCTAGTGTTACTTTTGGACTTACAGTCACTGGCTATGTGGCCAATCTTGCCACATTTGTAACACTCTGCTGTGGAGGCATCAAAAGTAGATTTGGACTTGAAAAACTTTGATGGCCTCTTGCTGAACCTCTTGACACCTTTTCCCTTCTTGAATGGTTTTAACTAACTAACCAGCATTGCTACTCCTTCAACCAGCTCTTCCAGACTACTCTCCTCATCACTTTCTCCTCTTCACTTTCTCCACCACTCTCTTCATCATCTCCTTCTTCATCAGAACCAGAATCAATAGCTGCAAAGCTTCTCATATTTGTATCTCTTGATACAAGGGCAGTTTGTGTAGCTTTCATAACCTTCTTCATCTCCTTGGATTACAACTTCCTTTGCTTGACTGAGTGCTCATGGTTAAGTAAGTTACCATAGAGAGCAACTAGAGACATTCCCTTGATCTTTTCATTATGCCTTAGTACAGTGACAAAGTGATCCCATTTTTTAGGGAGGGAGTCTAGAAACTTATTCACCAAGACAAAGTTTCTCTTGGATATGTCTGCCCTCTTTAAATAATTTACTAGGCAAGAACATGGTGTATGTCTGAGTAAGACTCTCACCTTTCTGAGCAAAGAAGAATTCATACTCTCTATTGAGGAGGAGCTTCTTGTTCTCCTTCACCTCTTCAGTCCATTCATATGCAACTGTGAGTGTATCTAACATCTCTTTAGCAGAAGTACAGTTAAGCACTTGATGATAGATCTCATTGGGTAGTGCAAAGACAAGAGCTGATCTAGCCTTAACATCTAGGCTAAGCAACCTCTTATCTTCATCTATCCACAGATGCATGGGTTTGGTAATGACTCTTTCTATTGTGGAGGTTTGACCTTCAGATTCTGATGGAATAGATAAAACAGATGTTGGAACATAAGGATCCTCAGTAACTATTTCAAGCATTTGGATATCTAGGGTGGATAAAAATATATGTGCTCTACTTTTCCACATGGATAAGTTTTCAGCATCAAACAATGGGACATCTTGTTAAAGACCCAGTGTTTGAGATGTTCATATTGTTTGAGGATGAGGCCATTTTGAAAGGGGTAGAAGAAGTTGTAGAGTAAGCAAAACAGATCTAGATATTGATTATCTAATCTGCTCAGATACCAGTTGTTAGTCCGAGACTAAGTACGCAACAACAAATGTTTGTAGAATGGGGGGGTCTGAATACAAACTTTAGCTTTTAAAAATTAAAGACACACTATTATAATTTTATATAATTCTTATTGATTATGAATCAAGAATTACATGTACTAGAAGAAGAAATTCTAAGTACAATAAAAGGTGGCAATCAATTTGTCTAACACATAGACGAGCTAACTCTAAAACAACTAATGTTAAAGAGTGTTCAACACATGATCAAGTTTGGTTCTACACAATGCTTAAACTCTACGAATTTTTCTCAATTAATGAGTGTTGTGTATAAGTTTCTCAACTAATGTCAAAGAGTGTTGTGTAGAAGCTTCACACTTTTTGCATATACATCATGCATGAATATATAGAAGTCTTGGCGTGTCCGGTTGCATGAAGGAAGGAGACAAAGAGTGTGTGAAAATATAATATTTTAATTGTATAGTTAGTGGGTGAAAAGTAAAGTTACTTTAATCAACTATTTGATAAAAGTAATTGTACTTTTCTGAAAAAGTGCAACCCACTCACAATATAAAATATTAAACCTCACACCTTTTGTCGTGTAAGACTGTCTTTCCTGTTCCATGCTTGTACTTTATACAACAGTCATGCTTCTTCTTGATTTGACTTTACCAAGTATGGGATTGCCAGCCATACTTAGTTGTTGAAACAAATCTTCGAGATCTTCGTCTGTTTGAGGTATCTTTCTCCTTTTCCAGAGGATAAGATCAAACCTTTTTGTCTCATACTTGATCCAAAAAGTGCTTTATACTTTTACAAACAAAGATCTAAGGCATAATAGAACAACACATTTTCTGCCTTTTACATATGAAACTTACAATCTGAAAGAAAGAGCATATTTGACATTTTGCTCGACTCAACTAACAGAAAGTAATAGGAACTTTAACTTTCACTACTCAGTTGAAAAGATAGATCAGTTGATCATTTTTGCTAGGACTCAGTTGATACATATTACTTAGCTGATGTATTGATATGATCATACAAATGCTTAGTTGGTCAATAGTTATCTTAGGAGGACATAAGCTTATGTATTGATATGATTAGTTAATCAAGTATGCTCAGCTGATCATTTAAATACATCAGTTTATGTAGGAAGATGACTTGTGTTTAGAAAGACTTACTTAGCTAATGCTCTGGGCCTCAGCTTATCCAATATTCACTCAGCTGATGGTGTAGTTGAGCAAAATCCTTGCTCGGCTGATGGTGTAAGAACTTAGTTGATCAAATTTCTTCACTCAGCTGATGGATGATTTCCTCAGGTGATGGTCTTCTACACTTGTTTTCTTCATCTGATACTCCTCAGCTGATGTCATTCGGCTGATACTTTGAGTAGATGCTGATACTCAGCTAATGGTTAGCTGATGGTTCCATACTTAGCATATTTTCCAGAATCTGATTCAAACAACACATGTTTGAACACTTTCTAAGTGATACTGAATGTAGGGTTTAGTTATCATCAAATTCTATGTTTTAATATAGGCAGAGTTGATTATTAGAGTGAAGTGATTATCTCCCCAACAATATATATATATATATATATAATGAGTCATTAATGAGACGTCATTTTTATTGGCCATTGATTTATTTTAATCAAGGGTCAACATTGATTCTCGTAATAAGAACAGTTCTCAAGTGAACTTCTACGTCTATATATATAATTATATAGTATTGGCATGATTATAACTCTAGTAATGACCGTCAAAGACACACCAAAAGAAACGAAAAACCATTATAGAGGATGAGGATCTAAGCAATGACGGATTATAACACCGCCTCTGCTACTATTAAAATCTGTGAAAATTTGAATTTTTAAACTACGTGGGTCTATTTGTAAATCAAATGTTTACCTGTCCTGTTATTTAGTTCAGATTCAAAACCATGCAGCAGAAATTAAATAAAACAAACCCTAATAAACTATTACAGTTTTAGAACAAAATGATTTGGCGAATATATATACACATCAAAATTGCCAAATCATTACAACGTGTGTTACTATATCATGAACCGACCATTTGTACATATTACCCACAACCAGTGTTCCTTCCAAAAGGTATATACAATATCTACAAGTATTCCCAGCTCACCAAGCCTGTCTAGACCTTATCTTTAAAAAGGAAATATCAACAATATTAGCTATATAAAATAGCTAGTGAATACTAATAGGCATGAATATCAACAAAGCAAGTCATATATCAGAAATAAGCATATAATGCTATCCTATCACATTGCGGTAGTGCTGACATGTCCAGCGGGTGTTATATCTTGCCGGATAGCTAGTGCAGCAACTTCCACCGGGGGAATCAGACACTGCCATCCGTGCTAGTTTCATCACATAAGTGAATCACCGTGCTCGTCAAGTAGCCAAAGGCTCAATTAGGCTCAACCACTTAAGGTATCTTACCCTATATGCTGAAAGGAACGGTACTCGAGTACCGTTGATCGAGAACATTATGCCCGAAGGCCCAGGATCCAGCCAAAGCTGACCTTAATTAACATGTTAGTCCAGACATACAGATAGCTTATTAATAACCCTTTTAAGGGACAATTGCATGCATGCATTTACAGATAACTTGTATACATCAATATATATGCCCATATACTTAAATACATGTCTAGCATATCATTTAACATAGCAATACTTACTTACATACGTATAGCTTTCATAGTTGCAAAGTAGCATACATTGACATATAAACCAGGTTGCACTTAAACCTCCCTTTATTGAACTCATGGAAGTCAGTACTCACCTGATGAGCTAATACAAGTTGAACTACAATTCTGATACTTTTTGACCAATTATGTTACCTAAATAAGGTTTCCACATATAAGTTTCCATGTAAACCAAAACTGTCAAAAGGCCCGTACCCTGGTCACAGGTACCCCCCGTGACTGCAAGGCACACCCCAGGTATGCCCCGTGACCAAAGGCACACCCCCGGACCCTCTAGGGTTAGGCACGCCCATACCTTTTCGAGGTACGCCCGTGCCTCCCTGGGTACGCTCAGAGGTACGGTCTGTTCTTGAGAGGCACGCCTGTGCCTTTCAATACATAGCAGCAGGTTCGACGAGAACCTGCTGTGTTCCATTCCAAAACATACCAAAACAATTTACAAATGGTTTCTTTCATTCATATGTAAAACAACACTATAAAAGCAAGCTAAAAACACCATCTTTATACACTTTAACAACAGATTCATGATTTGGGACCAATTCTACCATTTTGACCCATTTACTAAATTTCTTCAAATTCAATTGCAAACATCAATTTAATTCAGCCAAACAACTTCTAAGCATCTGGAATTGATCAAGGAACAACTTGGAAACATTAACTTCAATTATAGAAGTCAATTTGGACATTTGACCCATTTGCCCAAAACTTGAAATTCAAGAACATGGATGGAGAACTTACAAGAATTAAAGAAAATGATGCAGATCATTACAAGAACAGATTGTAGACTTGGATTGATGATTTATTTTCGAGCCTTTGATCTTTGCTTGAGTTCTCTTTAAGAACATAAAGAGAGAATGGTGAGGCGTGTGTATGTTTGCATATGAACGTGTGTGTGTATCTGAGAGGATACACATGAGAACCAATTTTTGGTTCTCATTTATCCACAAGGGGTACTTTGTTCCCCTTTTCAACATACAACTCAACACACGAGTACCCGTTTTAACTAACGTGGATATTTTTGGAAACCTCGTTTGAAATCATTTAACATTTAATCACTTTTATCTAAATTTATTACTATTTTTAAATTCACATTTAATTGACCAATAGAATATTTTATTTAAATACTTAACATATACTTTTAATTTAATTCTTTTAAATTAATTCACGTACCAAATGGAACGCATGAATAGGCCCGATTGAGGATGTTACACGGATGGAGTACGAGTACGGCTTGTCCATCATCTCCACTACTCTTGCTATCGTACTCTTACGTATGTTTTGTAAAATAAACCCTATATTTTACGGAATAGTAATCAAACTTGATAAATGTTCTACTAAAACCACTCACTCCTTTATTTTATATTGTAAAATAACATAGATAAATGAGGTTGGATAATTACACCCAGTTTAAAAGGTACGCTTTATGATATTTGTAAGTGTCGATGGTTGATGTTTTATACTTGGTCTTTTTAAATTTGATCAGTTGCTTATGTAAGAAGTAAAAAAATAAATAAAAATTAACACAAGGCACCAAGGTAGAACACACATGCTGACTTTTGCTTACCAATACAGTTAAATATACATCTTTATTAATTAATCAATTATTTAATTAATTATATATATATATATATATATATATATATATATATATATATATTCAAACCTAGTACATCATTTTCATTCGATTTTAAATATGCTAACCAACATGCCTTTGGAACATATATAACATATGAAGAGGGTTCAAACGAAAACTGTTTTTCGTACGAGAACTGCGAGAACCAATCTTGACCATTCATTTTGGATAATGGAATTCATGGATGAAGAGTGTGAGAGGATTAATTCATGGGTGGACATCCAATTGAAGGAGGGGGAATTGGATGACTAAGATTGACTCTCGCGATTCTCGTACGAAAAACAGTTTTCGTTTGAACTTTTGCCTATAACATATATAACACCTTTCAACTTATATATACTATCAATATCACTTATTAACAATGTACCAACTTGTTATTTTTTATAATAACCCAGAAACTGATAATGTTTCTAGTTGTGGATAAACTATTACAATTTTCTATGTTTGGTCTTTTTTTTTTAAAACAAATTGTTATTAACCACTACACTAATATTTTAAAAGAGAAGTAATAAAATAAGAACCGCCACAATAATGGATTTCAATAACGTACAATCAGTGGTGCTATCTAGCGTGAGGAGCAGGTGGTGAAATATGGAAATGGCAACGGTAACCGAGTGGCATGTACAATCAATGGTCATGGTCGATAGTCGATAGAGGTGACTAACATGTAACATCTAGTAGAGGCTTCTAGTGTAGTGATATGTAATGTGGTTGTGGTTGTGATTCATGACTTCGGCAATAGAGCTATGACCGTGAGTGACAATAACAGATTGAAAAGTCTTAATAACTTTATAAAACACCGACAAATTTGAATCTTTTATTTAATAAAATAAAATTAATTACTTAATCTTGATTATTTAATTAAAATTGGAATTACAATTTTAACTTTTGTTGATCAAAATTGAATAAATTTAATCTTTTGACCTTATTACCCTAATTGTTACAATAATGACATATGATTTATACAAGAAAAACAATTACGTAACTTCGTATCATGATATTACGTTTCTGCCGTCACGTCTACCCTTAACCTCGCATTGACCGTTAGTCTCGGTGTTAAGTACACCGCCTCATTAGTTTCATGTTTTGTAAGTATTTAATATTTTTTAATAATGTTTAATATTTATTATTTTTTATACTATCTTATGTATTACACGAGCTTCTAATCTATTAACTTTATAAAACACTAACCAACTTTGTAGATGAAAGTTTTAAAACGTAAAATGTTCTCTTTTCAAATTGTAGATATAAAGTAGAAAACTTGAGTTCATCTTACATGTGCAAAATTATCTTCCGTGTCATTTTTTATGATTTTACAAAATTAGAAACACACCGGTCACTTAATGTTGTAAAAGCAACGGATGTGGATAATTTGTCCACGACACTTTTTTGTTACGTGTAATAATGATGACTTTTTACCCCTATAACCTCACTAACTACTTTTCTCAATCACATGTTTAAGGGTATTGTCGTCTAAACATACACTTAGGGTTGTAAACGAATTGAACAAACATGAATGGCGCCATGTTTGTGTTCGTTCGATTAACTTTAGTTGAACAAATAAATAAACACGAACGTATATACAAATGAACCTTTTCTATTAATGTTCGTTCATTTAACTTTAGGTTATTAATAAATGAGCACAAATGAACGAACACACATATACAAACCCAACAGTATTAGATATAAACAAAAACTAACTACCTATATATGTTTGTGAGAGAAAGAGAGAGAGTGCATATATATGTATTTGTGTGTGTGTGTATATATATATATATATATGTACACACACACATATATATATATATATATATACACACACACATATGGATATACATACATTTAAACGAACGGATAAATGAACGTCACGAACATAAATGAACCAACGAGGCCTTTATTCGTGTTCATTAACCGAACAAAGATTTTTGTTCTTGTTCGTTTGATTATTAATAAACAAGCTTCCCGCCAAACGTTCTGCTTATTAACAACTCTACATACACTTTTTGTTATGTATGAAAAAAAGTGTCTAATACAATTCATCCCTAATAAGAAAATTGGTCACTATCGTACTTTTTAAGAATTGTATAATATTGTTTTGACTTTTTTAATAACTTGGTTACATCAACTTTTTTAACACTTAATGCATGCACCAACCTACCAACACTAACAGCAACCTATTCCTCTTAAATTCTATGTATGCTTATTTTTTTATTTTGCAATGACTAACAACAACCTATTCCTCTTAAATTCTAAGATTAAAGGTTGACTAATATTCTTTTAATATTTAAAGTGTAACACCTCAATTTTATAAAAGATATTTAAAATGAGTTGTTGAATAAAAGTATGGGAAAATGAGTACAAGATATAAAATATTAAATGGTTTAAAATAATGATTTCAAATATATTTCCGTTGGAATTTACGAATATCGTATGGATGAGTTATATGTTGGATAGGGGAGCGGGATACCCGCTAGAGGATGACCACCAACTTAAGAATCGGCTGCCACCCTTTTCTTTTGCCACCATCTTCTTTCTTTTTACTTCTTTCTTGTTCTTTCTTTATTTAGACCCAAACAAACTTACACATACATATATCATCCTAATTTGAAAGAGATCTTGGAGCTGGATTGAGAATTAGCAAAGGGAGGATTAACATATGTTGATTAAGGAAATCAAGTAAGGATTGTAAGTGAACTGAAGGTGATTTGGTAGGAAACTAGAGAGTTCTCGTTAAACGTGTGCTATAAGTTAAATGGCACAAGCATTGTGCCTTGTGATAACGGGGGTAACTATGAGTAGAGCACATGCATGCCTATGAAGGCACGGGCGTGCCTTGTACCGAGCAATATTTAGAAGTTGTGTTTTGACTTGAGTATGAGTAATGATAATCATATACTTATTCTTAGGCATTTAAGGTCCTAAGAAAAAGATAAGAGAATACTTTGGAAGTGCTGGACTTCAGGTGAGTGCCTCAACCTGATACTTAGAGATATTAATTGTATGTGATTGTGCGTGTTTGAATGAGATTTCCTATATGATTATTGTTATGTGATGATGTAACGCCGTAAAATTCTAAGCAATTTTTTTAAATACGCTGCAAAAGCATCAAACACGAATTTACATAAAGTACGAATATTTACAACTGTTAATAAATATAACCATGAGAACATCTATCGTGTTACGAAACATATTATGGATCGTTTCAAAATAAAAACCAATATCAGAGCGGGAGGTCAAGCTTTCCATTAACAGACACCACAAAACTCACAAACCTGCAAACTAATCAACAGTGGGGAATTAGTACAAAGCTAAGTGAGAGGAAGCTAAACACGAAAGCAAACATCATCAATCGATATAAAAGCATGTAATCACATAACCAAGAACCGGCGGTTCGGCGCACAACCTACAACCAATGTCGGCCAAAGCAAAGGTTTACCGATAGCCCTCCGCTGAATTGGCACAGTCAAATCCCCCTTTGACACAACGCATGCATCAATAGGACTACAATTGTTCAACCAATAAGCATACGAGCCCGGCCCAATTCTACGTATAGATGACTTCTCAAACGCAACTCAATATCATCCAAAGAGTGCGTATCGGCCAAATAATCATACAATCAGATATAATCAATCAACAACCAACAATCATCGGACTCAACAGTCTATCAATCACAAACGCATGCATCACATCAATCATATCAATCATAACCTTTACCATTCGTGAGTTAACATCCACTCAGCTATTGTTCTTAACGCAGCACTCAGATCTCTAATGTTACAGACCTTTTGTGTTTCTTGAAAACACAACACCGAAATCAGTCTCTCATTCATAAATATATACATCCACATATATTTATATCTCTATTGCTCATATACGATATGTTAGATTCACATACGAATATACATATAGCATACAACATCAAAGAATAATAAACAACAATAATAATTTCTTAACACTCGCGCACACGTCGCATCCAAGAAACCGATACGTCGCGTCGCGTGATGCAAATGTCGGATTAAACATGGAAAAGTCGGACCACCGTCCGAAAGTCAGATCAGTTATAGTCGGACCAAAGGTTGGACCTAAACAAAGTAGGATCAATCATACAGAGGTCGGACCAAATAACCAGGAACGAATTGCGTACGCATCGCGTCGCGTAAAACCTGCAACATCTTGTTCATCTTCCAGCTGACTTATATACAATATTAATCATATCTAACATCTTATTTTTAATGTAAAAACTTCTAAAAACACATATAAACATCATATATCATATGTACAAACATCATAAGCTTCTCAAATCCAATTAAAACATCAAAACTTGCAAAACCCATTAATCAAGTAAGCTTCCAAAAGGTTCATATTTATCAACAATAATGTTCTTAATTAAACTTTCTATCATGAAAACCAGCAACATGTATAACAAATCATTCAGAATCATGCTTTGAATCCATAAGAATAAATACCAACATTTGTTTTGGATTAACAACAAGAAATCTTCAAGTTCAAAACTTCAAGTTTGCAAGTTTGCAAGTTTACAAGTTTTCTTCTTCACAAGCTAATCACACACACATACACTTTCAATAATTCTAGAAAATGATGTGGTAACATTCAATATACACATGTACACACACCGCCTCATCTAAGCATGAGGTGTAAAAATAATTATTCCTAAATATCTCATAAGTATACATACATATCTATATACATACATACATAACTAAATACATACACATCCACTACTTTGATTAATTAATTTATTAATTATGATATATTAATTTAATCACATCATTAAGTTAATCACACAATTAAATATATATATATATATATATAAAAGTACACAAAAAACAAACACTGCCAACCTGCTAACGACTAGCCCGGGTTTGCGGGTGTTACAAATGATATCTAGAGAATTGATATTAACTAATTTGTAAAGAGTATATAGATGAATATAAGTTAATTGAGACAGAGATACGTGCTTATGATACTAATTAACGAGAGATGAGTATAAATGAAAAATAAGAAGTGAGAACTCGTTAATTAAAAGAGAGAAAAGAGCGAGATTAATATTTATTAATTGACCTTACACATTAAAGAGCAGATATAATTAGTATTGTGTGAATCACAAATTTAAAAGAGTAGACAAGGATTCAAATAAGCGATGTTGATGTATATAATTATATAAATAAAGAGAATGCGTTCATACACACATATTGTTAGAGTTATATTTGTGTTTAAGTCTAGTCACAATTTAATGTTTTTATGTTTTACTTTGTACTTAATATATATAGTATTGTTGTCTTCCTTCCTTGTAACCTTTGATATAATATTGAATACATAACACACACTTAAAGGTGTTTCCATACATTTCTCTTGTAACCTTTGATATAATATTGAATACATAACACACACTTAAAGGTGTTTCCATACATTTCTCTCTACTTGAATCTATTGTGTATTCATTTGATTGCTCTACAATTGGTATCAGAGCCAAATCTTTACGAAGATAAGGCTCTTGATTGAAGATTTTGAGAGATAACAGCAACAATCCGAAGGAATTTTTCGGATTTTGAGGTATTTTGATCGACTTTTGATGTAATCTGATTTCTATCGAATTGTGAATGAAAATGGAGGATTAGAAGTTTATTGGATTCGCAATCATCATTAGAATAAATCTGTGTGAGTCCGCGATCAATCACTATAACAGTTTGTGTTGAATTTGAGATTTTGTATTTTTCGGTTTTTGAGATAAATTGATCTAAAATGTATTCTAGAGGTTGAACTTTGTTGTAAATTTGATTCTGAATTGTAATTCGTGTGTATACGAAACCTCTCAAAGAAAAAATTCACGAATTTGATCTAAATTCGGAAGAATTTGAAGTTTGAAAGTTGCCGGTTACAACAGTTGCAAGAACTTGCGGATTTGATCTCAAGAACAATTGGATTTTACAAAATCCGAAAATTTCTATCGGATTCTGATACTTTTTTATCGGTTTCTGTGTTGCGGATTTTGGAAATACAAGGATTGAGTTGCAGATTTGGGGTTTGCAATCGGATTGTTTGGTTTCCCATTGGTTGAGTTTCGGATTTGCAAAGTATCGGATTTTGGAGTCACGGATTTAATCAACGGATTTTATTGATCGGATTTACAAAGTTGGAATTATCTCGGATTTCAAATCATAGGATTTAAATTTCTCGGATTTTGAATCATTCCGATTTCCAATCGGTTTTTCAATCTTTCGGATTTTGAATCATTCGGATTTCAAATCAGTTTTTCAATCTCTCAGATTTTGAAACATCCGGATTTCAAATCTATCGGTTTTTGAATCCATCGGAATTCACTTCTATCGGATTTCAACTATCGGATTTTGACTAGGATTTCGAATTCACTCGGATTTTAAGTCTCGGATTTTGAAGTTTTGATAGGAATCGGATTTTAAGACTCGGATTTTAGACAAGTGAGTATCAGATTTCAGATTATAAAAGAATTCTTCAATCAAATATCTTACAAATAAAAGATCCTCAAAGCTAGAATGAGTACATATAGTGAAACACTTTCATTCGGTTCAGACACGAAGTCACTAGTGTTGTACAGAGAAGAATATCATGTATGGAAAGGTCGGTTTATGGATTTTATAGACAACAATGAGCAATATGGTGAGGAAATGAAGAAAAGCATACTGGAAGGAAATGGGATCTTTAGGGTAGATCAAGAAGCAAATCCTCATCATAATCCACCTTTGGATGAAATCCACCGAGAAAAACTTCCATCTGAGTATACAGCTGAGGAAAAACATAGAGCCACAACATATAGGAAAGCAAAATACTATCTATAACATGGCCTTTCTTCAGAATTTTACATCAAGGTGAATGGCCTCAACACTACAAAAGAGATATGGGACGAAATTAAGAGTCAGATGGAAGGCACAGAGTTAGGGGTATGGATCAAGGAGACTACACTGGTTAACTCCTTTGATCATTTCAAAGCCAGAGAAGGGGAAGCACTAATTGAAACTTACAGTCGCTACTGTAAACTACTCAATGACCTCACAAACCAGAAACTCGATGATTACTCTAATCTAACGAAGAATACTAGGTTTCTAAACTCTCTAGGGTCTGAATGGAGATCCCAAGTGGCAATCTACAGACAAATGAATCAAAAGAACCTCAACAAAGTTACACATCATATGATTTTTGAGGAACTAAATCAATATCAGGATGATGTTGGTTTAGGTACACAAAAAGACACTGTAGATCCACTGGCTCTGGTGGTAAATGAGAAAAGAGTTAAGATCTCAACGAAGTCTGTTAAAATGAAACAAGTTATAGAGACAGAAACTTCAGATTCAGAGAAAGATAATGTGGTTGATAATGAAAAGATCATGAAGGCAATGGCCTATTTGACCAACATGATGCAGAATAAGTTTCTAAAGAACAAGACAAACAACAGACAAATGTTCACGTCTGGCTGAAGGAGGAGAAATGACCAATTCCCAAAGAAGGATGGTCAGAGATTGTAAAGGAGGTATGAAAGAAAAGTAGAAACTGCCCAGGAGCGCAAATGTTATAACTGTGGCGGAACTGGGCATTTCATCAAGGATTGCAAAAAGCCCAAGGTTAAGGACTCAGAATATTACAAGACTAAACTCAACCTCATCAAACAAAGAAATAGTGGAAGGGCATTACTTGCAGAAGAAGGATCAATTCTTGTCTGACACTGATAACAGTGATGAAGGTCCCAATGTCCATGCCAAATTTGTTCTAATGGTTGAGGTAGAGGAGTGTTAGTTTGAGGAAACCGATGGGGAGAGTGAAGATGAAATCATGGGAAATGACTCTGGTTTTATGGCCAGGTTTGATGAGTCAGTCATGGAGAGTGAGTATGAGGAAGAGGAAGAGGAAGAAATTGAGCCAGAGGTTGCTACTGAAGGCACCAACCCATCAGTTGCTGAGAATGAAGAGAAGGTATTAACAGATGACTCTGAATTTGCTACTGAGTATATACTAACTCTTATGCAACAGGTGGAGATCTTAACTTCCAAGAATCAATCTTTCATGAACAAGAACCAGAAGTTGAATGAAAAGAATATAAATCTAAAAATGGAACAAGCAACGAAAAGTGAAGTTGAACTAAAAACTCAATTCTCAATAATAGAACAACTTCAACAAGAAATAAAAGACAAAGAAAATGCACTCAACAAATTCCAAAAAGAAATAGAGTTAAAAGTGCATGACTTGAATGCAGCCAAACTGTCTGTAGAGATAAACTTAAATTTAATAATGAAGGAGAAAAGGAATCTTGATGAGAAAGTTCAACATCTTGAGGAAATAGTTAAAAAGCAAGTAACTACACGTCATAGTATTTTAAAACACCTTGAACCAAATGTCAAGAACAGATATAAAGGGTTAGGGTATGATGAAAATAACTTCTTCTCAAAAATCAATTGCACTAAACTGTATCAATTGGAAAGAATGAATCAAGGTTGGACTTCAAAAATGGTGTTTGTGGGAGAGGAAGAAATTAAGCATGAAGAAGAACTCAAAAGAAAAACAACAAAGAAAATGCAAAACTCAATTAATTATGATGAACTGAACGCGTCTTACGCAGAGACTGAGAAGAGTGGTGGTTGTACGTTTGAAGAATGTTTCATTCCTATCCCACCTGCAGTAAAGAAAGCTGTTGAAGAAGCAAATGATGGAAATGCTCGAGTGTATATTCCACACATGGAATTACAAAGGAGGCAGGAATTGCTTGAAGTTGCATGCATCGATCAGAAAATTAAATTTGTTGTGGAAAATTGTGTTTTAAGAGAAACAATCTTCCATCTTAACAAGAAAATAAATTCCGCTGCATCTGAGATAAAGATTGAAATATCTAATGAAAAAGATAAAAATTCTGATATTGCACAATATCTTATTCCACAATTTATTTCTAATGGAATCGAACGGAGGATACTTGAAGAAAAGGTGGAAAGATTGCTAACTGAATTGGACAGGTATCTGGATATTGTGTATCCACAGTGTCCGAAGGCTTGCAGAGAGTTCATGTCACATAAATGCAATCAATTTTGTGATCCAAACAGTATTACAGAGAAAGGGTCATCTTCAAACACAAAGCAGATTTCTGAAATGCCAAAAATCAAAAAGTCATCAACTGTGCATGATTTAAAATCTGTTATATCACTTCATGTGTCTAACAAAAATTCCTTTTTTGAAACAAAATCAGCTCAATCAAAAAGGAAAGAAGGTTCAAGCAACAGCATGAAGAAGTCAAACGTCAAAGATGTGAAGAAAAGAGAGACAAAAGCACCAATGAAGTGGATTGCAAAGGAAGATTTGCAAGAAATAGAGAAAAATATAGCACATGTAATCAATGTTGATTCCAAGAAAAAAGTGAAACCATTTTGTAAGATCCATAAATCATACTGTAATAAAAATTGTGAGTTACTTTTTTCATGGAAAGTCAAAACGGAAAGCTCAAAAGCAAAAATACTTGATAATAAAATGTGTTGTGCAGGAGATGGCTGTCCTGAAGGATAATGTAAGTTCAAATGTGAAAATCATCAAAATAAACTGAAAAGCGGATTAAAATCCAACAAAAACTGGAAGAATCCAAATGATGATAAGATTCTGTTTTGGTTTGTCAACAATAATGGATTCATTATTCACCAATGGATTCACAAACATCAAAAAGCAGGATTATTAAAAAGGTATGCTAACCGCAAGATACCAGTCCGCCCAGGATAGTGGAGAGAACATATGAACATAATGAACAACAATCAAACACATTCTCTAACTTCAGTAGTTCGTAACAAATTCACATCTTTTAATCAATCTCAACAGAAAGCTGTTTCAAATTCATCATATATATATATCATATTCAACGAAGAATCAAAAACAGATGCTGAATACACCTTTGTCATATCAACCCATAACGAAAAGCGTGTATGTTGTCAAAAACAAGCATTTCTCACCTGTTATCAAATCAATTGAGAAATCAACTAGGAAATAGATTGTAAAGAAAATGCTTAACAAAGAAAGTTTGAATGTTGTCAAAACATCTGAAACATCTAACACAACAAATCAAACGAGTTTCTTTTCCATGTGCAGAAAGATCATATTTGGTACATGGACTCGGGCTGCACTAAACATATGACGGGGAACAAAGGTCTTCTCAAACACTTTGTAAGCAAGTATACAGGGAATGTAAAGTTTGGGAATGACCAAGTCTCTCCGATCTTAGGCCACGGGGTAATAGAAACAGGAAATTTGAAGATAGAAAAAGTATCCTATGTGGAAGGCTTAGGCCAAAATCTTTTTAGCATAGGACAATTCTGTGATAAGGGTATGGAAGTAGTTTTCAAGAAAAGATCCTGCTCATTAAGAACTGAAGATGGAGCAGAAATTTTGGGTGGCAATAGAAAGTCAAATTTGTATACAATTGACTTGTCTGAGAAAGGTTCCGGCGCACCAGTATGCTTGCTGTCTAAAGCATCATCAGATCTAAAATGGTCATGGCATCGTAAGTTGTCGCACTTGAATTTCAAAAACATAAACAAGCTGGTGAATGGTAACTTGGTCAGAGGTCTAGCGAAGCTTAAATTTGAGAAAGATCATCTCTGTAAGGACTGCGAAGCGGGCAAAATGAAGAGAGTTCCACACAAAGTAAGCCAGATATCTTCAACTACCGCGCCTTTACAGTTGATTCACATGGACCTCTGCGGACCAATGAAAGTCCAGTCAAGGAATGCAAAGCGATATATTTTGGTGATGGTGGATGATTATTCCCGGTATACTTGGGTCCGGTTCGTGAGTCATAAGAGTGAGGTACTGTAACAACCTCAAAATGGGCCTAGTCGTGTTCGAATCTGGTACGTCTAGAATTCTTATTAAATATTGAATAAAAAGGGATTAAATATATATAATTGATTAATTGGGAAAAATATAAGAAAATAATAAAGAAATGATAATATTAAAATATTATGATAAATAGATAAGAATAATAAATTATTAAATGATTTAGAACGAGGTTTCCAAAAATATCCCCGTTAGTTAAAATGGGTACTCGTGCGTAAAATTGTAGGTTGAAAAGGGGAATAAGATACCCACTTGTGGATATGCATAACCTACAAGTGGGCATCTCACGTGACTACCTCTTCACAAAACACAGACTTTGTGTTTTTGACTCGTTGTGTTCTTGTGTGTGTGTGCAAAGCTTTGAAGAAGAAATTCAAGATCATCAAAGTACCAATCTGATTTGCCGTGAATTCAAGTGCTGATCTCAAAGTTTAATCTGCTGTAATCAACTCCTAGTTATCTCCAATCTTCAAGTAAGTTCCATGTCCCAAGTTCTTCACTTTCAAGTTTAGGTTCCAAATTGGGTTTCAATGATTTTGACCCCAATCTATGTTTCTGAAGTTACCAATCTGTTTCTAGGATGTTGTTAAGTGTTTAGGAATCAAATTCTGTAATTAAATTGAAGGTTTGGATTGATTTTGAGAATTAAAGTGTCAAATGGGTCAAAAAGATGATTTTGGTCCCAAACACTGAATTGGTTGTTTTGATATGTAAAAATGGTGTTTTTGGATTGCCTTTGATGAGTTATTTCATATGTGAACACTAGAAACTGATTGGTAATGTTCTGAATGAGTTTTGGTAATTTTGGTTAGGAAAACAGCAGCATCTGCACGAACCTGCTGCTGTACATTGAAGGGCACGGGCGTGCCTCTCAAGAACAGACTGTACCTCAGGGCGTACCTAGGAGGCACGGCCGTACGTCCCAAGGGTACGCGGCGTGCCTAACCCTAGCGAGCCCGGGGGTACCCTGAAGTCACGGGGTGTACCTGAGACCCAGGTACGGGGCGTACCCGGGGCGTGCCACGCCAGGTACGGGCATGCCTTGGCAAGGTACGGGCGTGCCCTGCCCTAGGCAGAATCTGTTTTACAAGGTTTTAATAGCTGTAAACCTTGTTTAGGTATTCCAGTTGATCTAGAAGCTACTGTATCGTAAATAAAAGTATTTTAACTCGACAGGTGAGTGCCTGATAACATAACGATTAATATATCTATAACATATATTAACCATGATTACGGAGTTGTAAACCATGAATTGTACACGCACTTGTTTAAGTGTAGGATTGCATGATGATGTTAGAATATACCATATTGATACAGTGTAGTATGCACTTGATTAGGTGTATACTATGATGAGTATTGAATATATATACGCGCATTGATTGATGATTCGATTGAATCAAATTGTTTGTTTGTGATTGATCCGGATCTTAAGGACAAAGCTGTCCTGGACAAAGCTGTCCTACAAGAACAAAGCTGTTATACTTAAGGACAAAGCTGTCCTCTTCGGGTATAGATGCGGCTATAAAACAGAGGAATCTGTTGATTCCAAAACGCAACGGTGGACCCCCCCACCAGAGCGGTTGATGTGTTTGGTACCCAAGTTTGGTGCATTGAGCCAGGTTAGCTCCCTTGCAAGATATGTTACCACCTGACTACGCCAACTCATCGCGAGATGCTAGGATAGAACTATCTGAGCATGATTGATGATATGTGATGTATTTATGTTGACCGCATGCTATTTGCGTACTCACTAGCTATTATAGCTAACAGATGCTACACCCTACATGTGCAGGTAATCTTAGTGAGCTTGGGACCCTGCGGGTAGTTTGATTTATTAGGAGGAACACTTTGTCTGTAATAACTCTGATATAGTGTTTGTTTGAATTTAGTAATGGTCGCCCGGATAAGTAACAGTAACACCGAACTTGTATGTGGCATCTTTTGTTTGTAATATATTTGTCACGTGTTTTCTATTTCCGCTGCAAGTTTTTAATTGAAAAAGATAAACAAATGTTTTAAAAAGAAAAATCTGGTTCTCGAAACGGCGGTGTCACAAGCTGGTATCAGAGCCTAAGTTTGAGTGAATTGGATACTTGGAAGAGTATTCAGTCTCAAATTCAGGTTCTCGACCATTATTTAAAGTGTTCCTCGGGAGGTGTTGGGGTGTGAGAGTGATTGATATGATTCACATGACTAACACAATTGTTGATTATTTGTTTATTTGATTAACATGATTAATCAAGTATGGAAAAGTATACTAAGTATGTTTAACTTTAATGATCTAACAGAACTTAGAGATTGACTATTCTGGAAGTGATGATCGGGAGGCGTATATTCGCGACTTAGAGGCTCGTCTTAAAGCCTCTGAGGAACGTGTTCCCGAAAAGAAGATGGCCATGGGATTAAAGGTCTTCATGATGTGTTTACCACCGACTTTTGAAGGTAACATGGATATGGTGGTCGCGGAGCGGTGGATCCGCGATACTGAATTGGCATTCGAGACATGTGAGGGTGATGAATCCAAGAAGGTGGCATATGCAATAAAGATGCTGCGAGGTAGAGCGGTGTCCTGGTATGATACGGTGATAGCTTCTACACCTGCTGCAGTCCTCAACTCTAAGACATGGTCTGATTTTCTGACGATCATGAGGGCTAAATACTGTTCAGCCCAGGCGGTAGAAGCAGTGGATAAAGAGTTCCGAGCCTTGTCTAAAGGCAATCGATCGATTGAGGAACTCATCACCAGGTATACCGAATTGGTTCGTTTCGTGCAGGGTTCTTTACCGGACGAGGATGCAAAGATTAACCGCTTTGCACTTGCTCTGCCACCGGAGTATCGATCATCCATCCGGTTTGCCACTACTCTGGATAGGGCATTTGATATTGCACGCCGGTATGAGACTGATCATGCTTCACAAGCTGGGGGAACTTCCAAAAGGAAGTTTGAACAGTCTTCGGGGTCGAAGGCTACAGGTGGAGGATCATGGCAGAGACAGCCTCAGCAACACCAGCAGCAACAAGGGGGTTCTAGGTATAATCCTTCTGATGATCTATGGTGTGCTTCGTGTTGATCTAGGCATACGGGGCATTGTACTAAGGATACTGAAAGGTGTCCTAAATGTGGTCAAAAGGGGCATACAGCTGATAGCTGTAAACATAAAGACAATGTGTGCTATAAGTGTTTCAAGCCGGGACACCGATCGGCTGATTGTACGTCGGGTTCCAACACCGAATCGGGAGGAGATGGTGGATCTTCCTTGGGTCGGGGAAAGAATGTTGCTCTAGGCAGGGCGTTTCAAATGACAGCCGATGAGGCTAAGGCTGCAGGTGATGTTATCACTGGCACCTTTCTTGTTAATAATTCTCCTGCCTGTGTTTTATTTGATTCAGGAGCAACATATTTGTTCATCTCTGCATTCTTATGTGCTAAACTGCAATTGCCTATCTGTACACAGACTGATCTGTTAAGTGTTGAAGTTGCTAGTGGTAGGATAGTCTCTTTTGTTCATAGAGTTCCTATTACACTGATTGATATTGACGGGACTAGTTTCCCTGTTTCTTTTCTGGTTATGCCGATTGCTGGGTTTGATGTAGTAATCGGGATGGATTGGCTCAGCAAACAAAATGCTGAGATTATTTGCTTGAAGAAGATTATTAAAATTTCTTTCTCTGATGGTTCATATGCAGTGGCTCGTGGTGAAGGAAGAACTTCTGAAACTCCATTGATTTTATTGATGAAAGCTCGCAAGTTTGTAGCCAAGGGATGTGAGTCTTATTTGGCTTATGTTATTGATACACACATGGAGAAGAAAGCTGTAAATGACATTGGGGTAGTTTCTGAATACCCGGGTGTTTTCCCCGATGAATTACCGGGTTTGCCACCGGTAAGAGATGTTGAATATTAGATAGCTCTTGTACTAGGTTCTATGCCTGTAGCAAGATCTCCTTATCGTCTTGCACCATCTGAGGTCCGTGAGATGATGACTCAGATACAGGAACTTCTTGATACAGGTTTCATTCGTCCCAGCTCTTCGCCTTGGGGAGCTCCATTATTGTTTGTTAAAAAGAAAGACGGGATGATGCGGATGTGCATTGACTATAGGGAGCTGAATAAGCGAACTGTAAAGAACAAGTACCCTCTTCCTCGTATTGATGATCTGTTTGATCAACTTAAGGGCGCTACTTGCTTTTCAAAGATAGATCTTCATTCTAGTTATCATCAAGTCCGTGTACGCGATGAAGATATTCCAAAGACGGCTTTCAGGACGAGATATGGGCATTATGAGTTTCTTGTGATGCCTTTCGGATTGACGAATGCTCCAGCCATATTTATGGATCTTATGAACCGTGTCTGTCGTGCCTTTCTTGACAAATTTGTCATTGTATTCATCGATGACATTCTTATTTATTCCAGATCTGAAGTAGAACACGAGACACATCTTCGCATAGTTCTTGACACGTTGATGCGAGAACAATTATATACTAAATTCTCAAAATGTGAGTTCTGGCTCGAAAAGATACACTTCTTTGGGCATGTGATAAGCAAGAATGGTGTAATAGTTGATCCAGCCAAAGTTGAGGCGGTGATGAATTGGGGAATTCCCAAAACCCCATCTGAGATTCGTAGCTTCTTAGGACTTGCCGGGTACTATCGGCGATTCATCCAGAATTTTTCTAAGATTGCAGGTCCTTTGACGAAGCTTACACGAAAGGATATTCCCTATTCGTGGTCTGATGAACAAGACAATGCATTCCAGACTTTGAAACAACTTTTATGTCAAGCTCCAATTCTAACTCTGCCTGATGGGTCAGAAGATTTTAATGTTTATTGTGATTCTTCATACGCAGGTTTGGGAAGTGTTCTTATGCAGAAGGACAAGGTTATATCTTATGCTTCCCGCCAACTGAAGCCACATGAGAAGAGCTATCTGACTCATGATCTGGAGTTGGCAGCTGTTGTCTTTGCTCTAAAACTATGGCGTCACTACTTGTATGGCACCAAATGTGTGGTATTCACTAATCATAAGAGTCTCCAGTATGTTTCTACACAGAAGGAGCTCAATATGAGGCAACACAGGTGGATCAAGTTAATTAATGATTATGATTGTGAGATTAAATACCACCCGGGCAAGGCTGACGTGGTGGCTGATGCTTTAAGCCGAAAGGGCTCCACAGAAACCGTTAAATTCATGAAAATTACTATTGTTTATGATCTTATCACTCGTTTAAAGGAGGCTCAGCAAGAAACTTTAAAAGAAGCTAATCTAAAGGCTGAGGTTATGACAAAGATGAAGGAGCATCTACAAGATGACAGCAGGGGTTTGAAGACATATAGGTCCCGAATCTGGGTACCTAGCATCGGAGGGAACCGGGATCTAATCTTGAAGGAGGCGCACAGTTTTTGTTTATCTGTTCATCCTAGGTGCACTAAAATGTACCATGATCTTAAGGCACTTTACTGGTGGCCTACATTGAAACGTGACATTGCCTCCTATGTGGAGAAATGTTAGATCTGTGCATAGGTGAAGACCGAGCACCAAAGACCCTATGGTAATTTGCAACAATTTCCAATTCCTGAATGGAAATAGGACAACATCACTATGGATTTTGTTACTAAATTGCCTAGGACTTTTAAAGGGCATGACATGATCTGGGTGATTATTGACAGACTCACCAAGTGTGCACACTTCTTAGCTGTGAATGAATCTTCTTCTATGCCCAGACTTGCTCAGATCTATATAAATGAAATTGTTGCTCGACACGGTGTTCCTCTATCTATTGTCTCTGATAGGGATACACGGTTTGTTTCACACTTCTGGAGAAGTCTTCAAAGGGAGCTCGGTACTCGTGTTCATTTGAGTACCGCATATCATCCGCAGACAGATGGACAGTCCGAAAGGACTATCCAAACTCTTGAAGACATGCTACGCACATGTGTGATCGAATACGGTGGTTCGTGGGATTCTCATTTGCCTTTGATTGAGTTTTCTTATAATAACTCATATCATTCTAGTATCGGTATGTCACCGTATGAGATGCTTTATGGTAGGCGTTGTCGCACACCTACCTGTTGGCTTGAACCAGGGGAGAAGCAATATGCTGGACCTGATCTGGTCCAGATTATAGCGGATAAAGTTAAACTTGCACGTGAGAAGCTTAAAGCAGCCAGGGATAGGCAAAAGATGTATGCTGATCCTAAACGCAGGCCGGTTACCTTTGAAATTGGTGATCGGGTATTCTTGAAGGTTTCTCCCTCGAAGGGTGTTATCAGATTCGGCAAGAAGGGAAAGCTAAGTCCGAGATATATTGGTCCTTTTAGAATTATCCATAAAGGTCAATGAGCAGACAGTATCTTTGGAGTTACCTCCAGAGCTATCAGGTGTTCATAATACCTTCAATGTTTGCTATCTTCGTAAGTAAAAGGTGGATGAAGATCAGATTCTACCCTTGCATGATCTGAAAGTTGATTCTTCTACACGGCTCGTGGATAAACCCATCGAGATTCTGAACACGAAGACTAAGCGGTTGAGAAAGAAGACTATTCAGCTGGTCTTGGTCAAATGGAAGCACAACCTCGGATCAAACATCACATGGGAGACCGAGGAGGATATGAGGGCCCGCTATCCCCACCTGTTCACTTAAAGTAGATTCCGAGGACGGAATCTTTTTAAGGGGGGTAGATTTGTAACAACCTCAAAATGGGCCTAGTCGTGTTCGAATCTGGTACGTCTAGAATTCCTATTAAATATTGAATAAAAAGGGATTAAATATATATAATTGATTACTTGGAAAAAGTATAAGAAAATAATAAAGAAATGATAATATTAAAATATTATGATTAATAGATAAGAATAATAAATTATTAAATGATTTAGAACGAGGTTTCCAAAAATATCCCCGTTAGTTAAAACGGGTACTCGTGCGTAAAATTGTAGGTTGAAAAGGGGAATAAGATACCCACTTGTGGATATGCATAACCCACAAGTGGGCATCTCACGTGACCACCTCTTTACAAAACACATACTTTGTGTTTTTGACTCATTGTGTTCTTGTGTGTGTGTGCAAAGCTTTGAAGAAGAAATTCAAGATCATCTAAGTACCAATTTGATTTGCTGTGAATTCAAGTGCTGATCTCAAAGTTTAATCTGCTGTAATCAACTCCTAGTTATCTCCAATCTTCAAGTAAGTTCCATGTCCCAAGTTCTTCACTTTCAAGTTTAGGTTCCAAATTGGGTTTTAATGATTTTGACCCCAATCTATGTATCTGAAGTTACCAATCTGTTTCTAGGATGTTGTTAAGTGTTTAGGAATCAAATTCTGTAATTAAATTGAAGGTTTGGATTGATTTTGAGAATTAAAGTGTCAAATGGGTCAAAATGATGATTTTGGTCCCCAACACTGAATTGGTTGTTTTGATATGTAAAAATGGTTATTTTGGATTGCCTTTGATGAGTTATTTCATATGTGAACACTAGAAACTGATTGGTAATGTTCTGAATGAGTTTTGGTAATTTTGGTTGGGAAAACAGTAGGTTCTGCACGAACCTGCTGCTGTACATTGAAGGGCACGGGCGTGCCTCTCAAGAACATACCGTACCTCAGGGCATACCTAGGAGGCACGGCCGTACCTCCCAAGGGTACGGGGTGTGCCTAACCCTAGCGAGCCCGGGGGTACCCTGACGTCACTGTGTGTGTTGGAATATGCCTACTGACACGAACGAGTTAATGGCACTACCGATGAGGTATAGGCCTATTGGGTCACACACCAAGTATTGATTCCGGCCACACGATCAAGCAATAGAGAGGAAAAGGCCAAAATGGATTTTGGCAGGATGGTACACGGGCCGTGTTCCTGAACACGGGTCGTGTCTAGTCCAACATACACGAGGAGTATTGGCCCAATTCAAGGTCGTGTAGTTTGGGCCTACACGGGCCGTGTATATGGACATGGGCCGTGTAGTGCGTGTTAGACACGGGCCGTCTTAGCCCAATTGGGGCCATGGACCTTGGGCCTACACGGGCCGTGTATGTTCGCTGTAACAGTAGAATTAACAGCCTTAAACACTTGGTTTAATGGGGTTAACTTCTCATAATTATGGTAGACAAAGAGACCACGAGTTATCTGCTCTAGTAGAGGCTTTTGGCTATGACTTTGTCCCTTGGTTGACATTAGAACTCTCTCTCTCTCTTGTTCTTGGTGTTCTTGAGCACAAGAAGAAAACATATACACACTTGATTGTTGTTTTGGTGGTTGTGCATCAACAAACTAGCATTTGGGAATCAAGGAAGCTTGGGGTGGACAACACTAGAGGAGTTCTTTGTTGGATTCTAAGCTACTTGACAAGGAAGGTTAACTTGTGTTTTGATCAATTGAGGTATAACCTTTCTTCTTATCTTGTTCATATTAGTTGCATGTCATTGTTAGATTTTGGTCCATGAGAGTGTATTTACTAGTTTGGCATTGATTTTTGTTATACATATTGTTTCCGTTGCTACTTGTTTTTGCCAAACGAATACCTTCAATGGTATCAGAGCCATATCTAACATGGCTTTGCACTATTGAGTCTAGAAAAACCAAAAAAGTGTTTTTGGATAAGAAAAGTGTTTTTTTAAAATTGGTTTTTCCATTGAGACTCTTGTTGTGCTAGAATAGATTTATTCGTAGACGTGTTGACATATTTTAGTTTTTATATTTATTTATTTGTTGTGACTTGGCATGAAGTGTACACAAATATATACTTATAAAAGTATATATGAATATGTGTCTCAAAAATGGTTTGATACACTAATGCATATGTACAAGGATTGTCCTTTTAGTGCCTTTGATGTTTTGACAATCTTAACTAAAATATAGATATATATATTTATATATCATGGTTATGTGTGGCACACCATGTTTCTATGTGATATGTTTGGTTTGATTCGGTAACAAGATATGCCCCTAGACCTATGTGTTGAGATGATTGATTATTTTTGGGTTTTGGCGGCCTGCGTGCTGTATTGTTGTAACAATATTTGTTTATTTACTTATTGGTACGGCTTGCACGCCGTTTTTTTATTCTATGTATTTGTATAAATAGTATAGGATTGCGACCTGCGTGTCGTTTATATATATTCTATGTATTTGTATATAGTATAGATTTAAAACCAAAATAGTCAATGGGAGTCATGGTGATGACGTCTTGGAGAGAAGGAATCAACATGCTATTGGAGGTGTTGGATTCAGTGGGAGCTCATCCAACGAGACCATATCTTGTCCTTAGATTTTTGGCCTTGTTTTCCCCGTTGTGACTCACGGGGAAAACGCATAGGAATTTTGGGCATGTTACCGAATCATATGTATATATATTTGTGTGATTGTATTTTATTATTCTATGCATGGACTAGGATTCGCATGCTAGATATTTTTTCTATAAAATTAAATAAAATACAATGTTTGTTAAAATGGTTAACAATTGCGCACAAATAGAATTGACAAAGAAAATATAAAAATGGTATTATATTAAAAGTGCTTAAAATGGTTTTGATGCTTATTTTGTTAATTCACAAAAGGGTTTTATAAACCGGAAACAAAATCCCGTTTTTCAAAATGTAAATCACGCACCATCCATAAGATGACACCACCCGAATCTAACGAAGCAAGGATGATTGTCGAGCTAAGCACGAGTCATTCCTTGTGTAGTTGTGTGGAAGGTGAGTGGGGTAACTCGCATGATTGGTTGTCGAGCTAAGCACGAGCCAATTAATGGTCGAGAGTGCCACCCGTGTGTCTTGTCGAACGATTTACAATTTTAGTATATAATTCTTGGTTAGTTGTCGAGCTAAGCACGAGCTAAAAAAAATTATATATTAAGATTGGTGTAAGATAGGGATCAAACATGCCAACCGACATAATGGATGTCAACGGGTCCCGCAAGTGTCTAAGAGTTGTAATAGAGATTACAATTGGTAAAATGGTTGCCGGCCTAAATAGCTTCGCCACGTGATCCGCCGTAAACCCGTCACGGTGCAAGGTGAAATAAGGTTCTTAGCCCTTGTTACAAATAAATTGTTTTGTTTAAAACTATGGCTACTTATTTTAACAAGGATTTCCAAACTAATTAAACTACTTTGCTATTTTAGATGGCGTCTTCAAGGATACCGAGGACATTACTTGCCTCATCCTAAGTACTATGATCCACGAGCTCCAAAAGCAAATGGATCATTTGAGTGCTTTTGACTTGATCGCTCAGCTTAAGGAAATGTTCCAGCAGCAAGCGAGACAAGAGAGGTTTGAATATCTCAAGACGGTACTTGGTAGTAAGATGGCCGATGGCGGGAATGTGAGTGCTCACGTGTTGCGCATGAAAGCAAACGTGGTGCGCATGGAACGGCTCGGATTTACCATAGGGAGGGAGCTAGCCGTGGATTTGATCCTATGGTCCCTGCCCACCGCGTATGATCAATTTGTTATGAGTTATCATATGCATAGTATGGATAAGTCCATTATGGAGCTTCATGGTATGCTTAAGACAACCGAGTCTAGCATGACCAAAAATAAGCCCGCCGTTCCAAATCCCGTTCTTGCTATAAGGAAGGGGCGAATCCAGAAGAAGAAGAGATCTGCTTATACCCCTAAGGGCAAGGGGAAGGGGAAGATTGGCGCTACCAAGTCTAGCCCCGCTTCGGAGGGTAAAGGCAAGGGGAAGATGGTTCCCCAAGCTAAGACTCCGAACGAAGCGGAATGCTTCTTCTGCGGGAAGAAGGGCCATTGGCGCCGTAACTGCCCGGGGTACCTAGAAGGTCTAAAGAAGCTCAAGGGGTTGAGAATCGCGGGAACTTCCGACTCAGGTACGTACATGATTGAACTCCATCATACTTCTACATCTGGTAGTTGGGTATTAGATACCGGTTGTGGCACTCACGTTTGTAATATTGTGCAGGTGCTAAGGACAAGTAGAAGGATGGAGAGTGGCGAGCTTGACTTGATAATGGGAAACAAGGAGATTATCCCGGTTAAGGCTCGGGGAGAAGTTGAATTATCTTTTAATTCTTGTTTTTCCATATTATTATTGAACGTATGCTATTCACCGCTTGTGGCGTGGAACATTATTTCTTTTCATGCATTACACGACAATGGTTTTGGTTTTTCTTTTGATAATGGAGTTATCGTTTGTTCTAAAAATAATATTTGTTATTTTAAAGCTTATACTTGTCGTGGTATTTATGAAGTAGATGCGTACGTTAGTGATAATCGTTCAATCATGAATATTGATTCAACGTCTAAAAATGGTTTAGACAAATTGTCTTTGTGGCATGGTCGACTTGGCCATATAAACAAGACTCGTATCGCCAAGCTCCAAGCGGATGGGATCTTGGAATCATTTGACCACGAGTCAAATGAAATATGCGAATCTTGTTTATTAGGCAAGATGACTAAAGCACCCTTTTCCGGCGTGAATGAGAGGGGAAAACACTTATTGGACATTATACATTCCGATGTGTGTGGTCCGTTTAAGCACATCACAAGAGACAATTCTAGATACTTCATTACCTTTATAGATGATTATAGTAGGTATGGATATGTCTACTTGGTTAGACAAAAGTCCGAGACCTTTGAGGTCTTTAAGACTTTCCAAAACGAAGTGGAGAATCAATAGAGCAAAAAGATTAAGATACTTAGATCCGATAGGGGTGGTGAGTATCTTAGTTAAGAGTTTCGTGATCATCTCAAGGGTTGTGGAATTATTTCATAACTTACGCCTCCTCGGACGCCACAATTAAATGGAGTCACCGAGAGGAAGAACCGAACATTGTTAGATATGGTTCGGTCTATGGTGAGTCGCACCCAAGTGCCTATAAGCCTCTGGGGTTATGCTCTTGAAACGGCAACAAGAATCCTTAATCTTGTCCCAACGAAGAAGGTCGATAAAACACCTTTCGAGATGTGGCATGGGAAACCTCCCGTTCTTGCCTATCTTAAGGTTTGGGGTTGTCAAGCCTACGTATGACGTGAGGTAGATGACAAGTTGGAGCCCCGATACGAAAAGTGTTATTTCATCGGATATCCAGCTGCGGGTATTAGATATATATTCTATAAAGCTTCCGAGAACAAAGTATTTGTCGCTCGGAGGGCGGACTTTTTAGAAAGAGAATTAGTATCCAATCAGCATGGCGGGATTAAGATTGATCTTGAAGAAGTTCAAGAGTCAACGGATGAAAGACCTGACGTTGGCACTAGCCAACAGCCCAGTGAGGTTGAGTCTGAGCATGACAATGTGGAGACTAACGTACATCCGTTACCTTCCCGTAGATCCGGTAGAACTTGCCATGAGCCAGAGAGATATGGGTTTCTCATATTTGAGGGTGACGAGTTATTGGTGGATCTTAATGAGCCCACCAACTATCGGGAAGCGGTAGCGGGCCACGAGTCTGCTAAGTGGAAGGAGGCAATGGATAACGAGATGCAATCCATGGAGGATAACCAGGTTTGGGAACTCGTTGATCCCACGCCCGGTTGTGTAAACCTATAGGGTTCAAGTGGGTCTTCAAGAAGAAGACTGACATGGATGGAAAAGTAAACACTTTCAAAGCCCGACTGGTGGCTAAAGGTTTCACTCAGACACATGGTGTCGACTATGATGAAACTTTCTCCCCGGTGGCCATGTTGAAATCTATTAGGATACTTTTGGCAATCGCCGCATTTCATGATTACGAAATATGGCAAATGGATGTCAAAACCGCCTTCCTTAATGGGAAGCTTTCTGAATAGGTGTATATGACGCAGCCTGAGGGTTTTGTACATCCGAAGCATCCTAGTAGAGTGTGTAGATTAAAGAAGTCCATTTATGGACTTAAACAAGCATCTCGTAGTTGGAATCTATGCTTTGATGAGAAAATCAAAGAGTTTGGTTTTTCGAAGAGTGTAGACGAGCCATGTGTATACGTTAGGGCTAGTGGGAGCGCCGTTGTTTTCTTAGTCTTGTATGTGGATGATATCCTACTCATTGGTAAAGATATTCCAACCTTGCAAAGAATCAAAACCTGGCTTGGAAAATGCTTTTCAATGAAAGACTTAGGAGAAGCGGCATACATTCTGGGTATCAAGATCTATAGAGATAGATCTAGAAAACTTCTCGGGTTGAGTCAAAGTACATACATTGACAAAGTCTTGAAGCGGTTCAAGATGGAGGACTCCAAGAAAGGAAATCTTCCTATGTCGCATGGCGTGATATTGAGTAAAACTCAATGTCCTAGTTCTCAAGAGGAACTAGAAGTAATGAAGCGAGTACCATATGCTTCGGCCGTGGGCTCGATCATGTATGCCATGCTATGTACTCGTCCTGATGTGTCATGCACATTAAGCTTGACTAGTAGATATCAGAGAAACCCAGGGCAAGCCCATTGGGTTGCGGTAAAGAACATTCTTAAGTATCTTAGGAGGACTAAAGAGATGTTCTTGATCTTTGGTGGTGAGGAAGAGCTCAAAGTAAAGGGTTACTCTGATGCTAGCTTCCAAACTGATAGGGATGACTGCCGATCACAATCGGGGTTTGTGTTCCTATTGAATGGTGGGGCTATTACTTGGAGAAGTTCAAAGCAAGATACAGTGGCTGATTCTACTACAGAGTCAGAATACATTGCGGCAAGTGAAGCTGCTAAAGAAGCTGTGTGGATAAGGAAGTTCATCCGAGACCTTGGAGTGGTTCCTAGCATATCCGACCCTATTGAGATCTTTTGTGACAATGAGGGTGCGGTAGCCTTAGCAAAGGAACCGAGAGCTCACAAGAGAACGAGGCATATACCTCGTAAGTACCACTTGATAAGAGAGATGGTTGAAAGTGGTGAAGTCGCTATTAGTAGAGTAACCTCGGAAGGCAATTTGGCCAATCCGTTTACTAAACCATTGTCACAAGCTTCTCATGATTCTCACACTACGGCGATAGGTGTTAGATTTGCTCATGACTTGGTTTAGATTTAGTTTTAATTTATGTTTGGACCATTATGTATTTGGGAACATTAAGCAATAATGTTACTAATGTTTGTTTCGATTTATATAGTAGAGATCTATATATACGCGTGTTGCGGTTACTTACATTTAGTCTTTATTGTGTTCTATCTTTGCATGTTTAAGTTATTCCCTAGATTGTTTTACAATCTTTAAGTCTCCACAATCGGTCATAATTTGTGGGAAGGAAGTATGAATTAAGATTGAGGTAAAGAATTGGTTTTGATAAAACGTGATTGTTGGGGAGATAATCACTTCACCCTAATAATCAACTCTGCCTATCCTAAAACATAGGATTTGATGATAACCAAACCCTACATTCAGTATGACTTAGAAAGAATTCAAACATGTGTTGTTTGAATCAGTTTATGTAAAAATATGCTAAGTATGGAACCATCAGCTGAGGAAAACAAGCCATCAGCTGAGCATCAGATCCTACTCAAAGTATCAGCCAAGGAGCATCAGATGAAGAAAACAAGTAAAGAAGATCATCAGGTGAGGAAAACAGTCTATCAGCTGAGGAAAATTGTTGATCAGCTGATGAAAATATTCCATCAGCTGAGTAAACAGTTTGATCAGCTGAGTGAAGAAAGTGATCAGCTGAGTGAAGAATTTGATCAGCTGAGGCCCAGAGCTTGAGCTAAGTAAGTCTTTCTTTACACAAGTCATCTCCCCTTATAAACTGATGTATTTGATTGATCAGCTGAGCATTCTTGATCAACTGATCATACAAATACATGAGCATTATGTCCTCCTAAGCTTACTATTGATCAGCTGAGCATCTATATGATCAGCTGAGCAATATGTGTCAACTGTGTCCTAGCAAAAAGTGATCAACTGATATATTTTGTCAACTGAGTAGTGAATATCAGAGTTTCTTGTACAATCTGTTAGCCGAGTCGTGAAAAATGTCAAATATACTCTATCTTTTCAGATTGTAAGTCATATGTAAAAGGCAGAACATGTGTTGTTCTATTATGCCTTTGATCTTTGTTTGTAAAAGTAAAATGCACTTTTTGGATCAAGTATGAGACAAAAAGGTTTGATCTTATCCTCTGGAAAAGGATAATAATACCTCAAACAGACGAAGATCTTGAAGATTTGTTCAAGCAACTAAGTATGGCTGGCAATCCCATACTTGGTAAAGTCAAATCAATCAGAAGCATGGTGTTGATTAAAGTACAATCATGGAAAGGAAAAGATACTTCTACACGACAGTAGATGTGGACTTTAATATTTTATATTGTGAATGGGTTGCACTTTTGCATAAAAGTACAATTACTTTTATTATACAATTGATTAAAGTAACTTTACTATTTACCCACTACCCTTACAATTAAAATATTATATTTCCACATCCTCTTGGTCTCTTACCTTCATGCAACCGGATCCACCAAGACTTCTATATATACTCATGCATGGTGGACATGCAAATAGAGAATGCTACACAACACAACAAAGTGAAGTCTCTACTACACAAAAAGATAATCTCATCAGTTGAGAAATTTCGTAGAGTATAAGCATTGTGTAGAATCAAACTTGTTAATGTGTTGAACACTCTAAATACATTAGTTGTTTTAGAGTTAGCTTGTCTATGTGTTAGACATATTGATTGCCACCTTTTATTGTACTTAGAATTTCCGCTTCTAGTACATGTAATTCTTGATTCATATCAATAAGAATTATATAAAAGTATATAAGTGTGTCTTTGATTTTTAAAAGCTAAAGTTTGTATTCAACCCCCCTTCTACAAACATTTGTTGTTGCGTACTCAATCTGGGACTAACAACTGGTATCAGAGCAGGTTAGATAATCAATATCTAGATCTGTTTTGCTTACTCTACAACTACTTCTACCCCTCTCAATATGGCCTCATCCGCAAACAATATGAATATCTCAAACACTGGGTCCTTAACAAGATGTCCCATGTTTGATGATGAAAATTTCTCCATGTGGAAAAGTAGAGCACATCTTTTCCTATCCACCCTTGATATCCAAATGCTTGAAATAGTCACTGATGGACCTTATGTTCCAACATCAGTGTTATCTATTTCATCAGAATCTGAAGGTCAAACCTCTACAACTAAAAGAATTATAACCAAACCCATGCATCTGTGGACAGATGAGGATAAGAGGTTGGTTAGCCTAGATGTTAAGGCTAGATTAGCTCTTGTCTCTGCACTACCCAATGAAATCTATCATCAAGTGCTTAACTGTTCTTCTACAAAAGATATGTTAGATACACTCACAGTTGCATATGAATGGACTGAAGAGGTGAAGGAAAACAAGAAGCTCCTCCTTAACAGAGAGTATGAATTCTTCTTTGCTTAGAAAGGTGAGAGTCTTACATAGACATACACCAGGTTCCACTGCCTAGTTAATGACTTGAAAAGGGCAGACATAACCAAGAGCAACTTTGTCTTGGTGAACAAGTTTCTAGACTCCCTTCCTGAAACATGGGATCACTTTGTCACTGTTCTAATACATAGTGAAAAGATTAAGGGAATGTCTCTGGTTGCTCTCTATGGTAACTTACTCAACCATGAGCAATCAGTCAAATAAAGGAAGTTGTCATCCAAGGAGATGAAGGAGGTTGTGAAAGCTGCACCAACTGCCCTTGTATCAAGAGATACAAAGATGAGAAGCTTTGTAGCTATTGATTCTAGTTCTGATGAAGAAGGAGATGGAGAGGAGAGTGCTGGTGAAAGTGATGAGGAGAAGGATTGTGAGGAAAGTAATCTGGAGGAGTTGGTTGAAGGTGTAGCTATGATGGTTAAGAAGTTCAGACCTTTCAAGAAGGGAAAGGGTGTCAAGAGGTTCAGCAAGAGGTCATCAAAGTTTGTCAAGCCCAAATCCACTTTTGATGCCTCCACAGCAGAGTGTTATAAGTGTGGCAAGATTGGTCACATAGCTAGTGACTGTAAGTCCAAATATAACACTGGTTCGTCATCTGTGCAAAAGCAGGAGGGCAAGATTGATTATGAAGCCAAGTATAAGAAACTCCTTGCTGCTGTCCTTGACAAGAAGAAGAAGAAGAAAGCCCAGGGCCAAGTTCTTGCTGCTAAAGAAGAAGATTGGGTAGAAGAAGATCTCTCCTCAGATGAAGATGAGGTGATCTCTGCTCAGTTCTGCATGATGGCCAACAACAATGATGGTAGTTCCTTTGATGAAGACATGAAAAAGGCTGCTAAAGCTTGTTCAACTACCAACTAGGGTCCTTCTTCTGTGTATCAGGTTGGAAAATTTATTAACTATGATGATAATGAGAAGAATGCTATGTTTGATTACTTGTGTATTGATTTCCAGTCTGCTATTCAAAGAGAGAAGAAGCTAAAACTAGAAGTAGAATCACTAAAGGAAAAGTTAATTCTTAAGGATGAGGAACTTAAGCAGATAACAATCATAAATGATGAACTAGCTAATCAAAAGATACTTAATGAGATTTTAGTAAAAGAAACTAGTGAAGCAACCAAAAAGTAGTAAAGTCTTGGTGTGTATCTGCAGAAAAGACCACTCAGTGTGTCAAGGAGCAGATACCCAAACAAGTTCAAGCTATTATTGGTGGAAATTACTCTAAGGCTGCTAACTATGTTGATTCTAGTAAGAACCTTAATATCTTAGACAAAGCTGACATCTTGCCACAGACCTTTCACAAGACTGTTAAAGGCAAAAGTGTGTTCACAAATAAGTTTGTTAGAAGCAAGAGTTTCCACTCAAAAGAATCAATTATTCCTTCTGTTGAATCATCCTCTAGTAAGATTTCAAAATGTAAAAATACTAATAACACAAAGTCAAATGATGTGATTAAAGGAAAGGAATCATTAGTTGAGACCTCAGAGACATTATGTTGTCAAACCTTGAAAACAGATGACTTAATTCTTAGCATTTCACAAACTGAAGAATCATTAGCTAATACTACTCCATCAGCTGATAGGTTAGTAGATGATAAATGCTCAGCTAATAACCTGTCAGCTGATCATAGCTCATCTTCTAAACAATCAGTTGATCTAGAAGTAATCAACTCTCTTTTAATAGAAGAAACTATGAGTAAAAAGAATGATGTTCACATTGTTCCCATTTCTGCCACTCCAAAGATTGGTCAAAAACTTTCCAAAAACAAAGATCAATCTAAGGTGCCTGTAAATAAAGACCTAAGAAATTTACAGGATAAGCTTCATAAGCTGAATGGTCAAATTAGTCAAATGATGACTGATAACAAATCTCATAGGCATTCAAACCATGTTGTTCAATGCTCCAAGGCCACAAAATCTCAAAAATGTTATAAATGTGGAAGCAAAGAGCATAAGGCATTTGAATGTTCTTTAGAAGGGAATTCAAGACAGCGGACTTGTGATGATAACAGAGTCAGTCCTCTCATACATAAGGAACCTGAGATGAAGTGGAAAGCTAGGTGCATTCCACATGGATCCACTGAGTAGTGGATTCCTACTTGTGTTACTAACTCTCCTTTCATTCAAATCTGTGCAGGGTGTTGGTTCTTGGTTTCTTGACCGTGGATGTTCAAGAACCATGACAGGTAACAAGGCCTTGCTCAGCAACTACAAGAAAGAGAATGGTCCAAGGGTGACTTTTGGTGACAACAAACATGGGCAAACTAAAGGCTATGGTGAACTTCATAATGGGAACCTCAAGTTGTCAAAAGTTTCATATGTCAAAGGGCTGAAATATAATCTCATAAGCATAAGTCAATCGTGTGATGGAGATAATGAAGTCCACTTCACAAAGACAGGAGGCTCCATCATAAATAAAGAAGGTAATATAGTGTTCAGTGCCAAGAGAACCAAGGATGTGTATACACTTGACATTTCCTCTGGTGACCCTTCAAAGGAAACATGTTTGTACTCCAAGAATAATGAGGATACAAACTGGCTATGGCACAAGAGGCTTTCCCACCTTAATTTAAAAAACATCAACAAGTTGAGCAAGGGTGAACTAGTGTCAGGACTACCTTTACTGACTTATCTTAAGCCTAAACCTTGCACTGCTTGTGAGAAGGGAAAGCAACATAAGGCATCATTTCCATCGAAGCAGGCCTTCTCAATTACAAAACCTTTCTATATGTTGCACATGGATCTCTTTGGTCCTGTTACAACTGCTAGTATTGGTGGAAGTAAGTATGCTCTTGTATTGGTTGATGAATTCTCAAGATATACTTGGGTTTTCTTTCTTAAAGCAAAGAGTGAGGCTACTGAAGAGATTATATGTTTTATCAAGAAGATGGAAGTGTTGAATGGCAATCTGGTGAGGAGTCTTAGAAGTGATCATGGAACTGAATTCAGAAATCAAACTATGGAATCTTTCTGTGATAAGAAAGGGATATCTCAAAACTTTTCTGCTGCAAGAACCCCACAACAAAAAGCTGAAAGAAGAAACAGAACATAGATTGAGGCTGCCAGAACCATGTTGTGTGAAAGTGGGTTAACATTTAATTTCTGGGCTGAGGCTGTAAGTTGTGCATGTTTCACATAGAACAGGTCCCTTATTATCAAGAGGCACAACAAAACACCATATGAAGTGCTCAAGGGAAGGAAGCCAAGCATCAGCTTTCTGCATATCTTTGGTTGTCAATGTTTCATACTTAATCAAAAACATCAATTGTAGAAGTTTGCTCCTAAAGCTGATGAAGGAGTGTTTGTAGGTTACTCTATGATTTCTAAAGCATACAGCGTATACAACCTCAGAACCAAAGTCATAGAAGAATCTATCAATGTAAGTTTTAATGAAAATGACTTTGTTGCTTCCTGTTCTTCTAATCATGTTTCAGGTGAAGAATTTAATGATCTTATGGAAACTGGAGAAGTTCCTTCAGAGCAAGTAGATCCCTCTCCACCAGCTGCTCATGATATAGATGAACCTGTTCCTATCCAAGTTTTTAACCATGTACAACCATCCTCATCCAATCCTATACCTCTACTGAATCATGTGGAAAATTACTCAACATCATTGGATTCCAATTCCATATCACTCATTCCCTCTTCAGTAGAGATACCCACAGATTGCAATAATGAAGTTATATCAGCCACTCAAAATGAACTCATTTCTACTGCTGATAGCCAACATATAACTTCTTCTCCCCAAATCCAAATGAATCCTAATTCTCAAGAAATCCAAAAAGCCTTCAAAGACCTCAAGCACCATCCTCATAATTTGGTGATAGGCAACATAGATGATCCAGTTAGAACAAGATCAAAAGCTTGCAACATCTGTTTGTATTCTGTATTTGTCTCAATGATTGAACCAAAGAAGGTTGATGAAGCCCTCAATGATCCTCACTGGGTGTCTGCCATGCAAGAGGAACTGGCAGAATTCAAAAGAAATAATGTATGGACTTTGGTACCCAAACCAAAGGATAAATCCATCATTGGAACAATGTGGGTGTTTAGAAATAAGCTAATTGAAAATGGGCAAATCATCAGAAACAAAGTAAGGCTAGTGGCACAGGGGTACTGTCAAGAAGAAGGTATTGATTTTGATGAAACCTTTGCCCCTGTTGCAAGATTGGAAGCCATCGGACTATTCCTAGCCTATGTTGCCTTCAAAAGCTTCAAAGTGTTCCAAATGGATGTGAAGAGTGCATTTCTGAATGGAGATTTGAAAGAAGAGGTGTATGTCAAACAACCTCCTAGTTTTGAGGAGTCAAGCTTACCTGATCATATTTACTTTCTAAACAAAGCTTTATATGGTCTTAAGCAAGCTCCAAGAGCCTAGTATGATACCCTCTCTTCTTTTCTCATTAATAAAGGTTTTACAAGAGGATGCATAGATAGCACTTTATTTATTAGGAAGTACAAAGGTGATGTGATACTTGTACAGATATATGTAGATGATATAATATTTGGGTCTACTAATTTGGAACTATGCAAAAAGTTTTCTAAACTCATGTCTGATAATTATCAAATGAGCATGATGGGTGAGTTAAACTATTTTCTTGGTTTGCAAATTAAACAAGAGGTTGATGGTATTTTCATTCATCAAACAAAGTATGTCAAAGATTTACTCAAGAAGTTTGATTTTGAAAACTGCTCTTTAATGAAAACACCTATGTCTACTTCTATTAAGTTAGGAAAGGACACTGATGGCAAATCGGTGAACATTACTACTTATAGAGGAATGATTGGGTCACTTTTATACCTCACTGCAAGTAGACCAGATATAATGTTTTCAACATGTCTCTGTGCAAGATATCAAGCAGATCCTAAAGAATCACATCTTGCTGCTGTTAAGAGAATATTCAGATATCTCAAAGGAACTCCTAATCTTGGTCTTTGGTACCCCAAAGACTCAGATTTTGAGTTAGTTGGATATTCTGATTCTGATTTTGCAGGATGCACATTAGACAGAAAAAGTACTTCAGGTGGTTGTCAACTTCTAGGAGGAAGATTGATTAGTTGGTCTAGTAAGAAACATAATTCAGTGTCAACATCTACTGCAGAGGCAGAATACATTGCTGCAGGAAGCTGTTGTGCTCAAATTTTGTGGTTACAAAATCAACTACTTGATTATGATATGAAGTTTGAAGACACCCCAATTCTTTGTGACAATACAAGTGCAATCTCCATCTCAAATAATCGAGTCATGCATTAAAAAACAAAGCATATTGAAATCAGACATCATTTTCTCAGAGATAATGTGCAAAAGAAGAAGGTAACTTTGCACTACATTAACACTGATTTACAACTTGAAGATTTATTCACAAAGCAATTAGATGAAGCAAGGTTCAACTTCCTAATATCCAAACTAGGTATGCTAAATTTTTAGTTTAAAATAATGGTAATTTAGTTTGTGTCAATTTATAAGTGTTGAAAATTATAAGATACTTATCTAAGCATATCTGAGTCTTACTTGATTTATGTAAACTGAGTAACTATGCTCAGCTGATGCCTATCAGTTGATCAAATTTACTCAGCTGATCACTTTAAGATAAGGAAGAGATGCTCAGCTAAGTACTTTACTCAGCTGATACCCAAATTCTCCCTATCAGCTAATAGTTTTCCATTAGCTGATAGTTTTCCATCAGCTGATACCCTTCAACTAATAGTTTTTCATCAGCTGATACCCATCTGCTGATACTCTCCTTGATCAGCTAATGATTCTACATTTAGTAAATTTTCACTTTTTACTCTCATTTAATGCTTTTTAACCCTAGTTATTTACTTCGTTTGTCAGTTTTCATTTAATTGCTATTTAATTTGTTGTCCGTTAGAACTTTTGGCAGTATCTAACGATCTCTGTTAACTAATCTTCATAAATATCCCAATTTCTCTCTCATTCACCTTTACCTGTTCAAACTTTCCAAATTCCCTCTCTCTCTCTCTCTCTACAAAGAACTACCCTACCTTCTCTCTCGATACTCACTGTTCATCATCCCTAGCAAATGGCCACCTATATTCCAGACCCGGCTGTTAACCCTGGTGAGAATGTTGCACCAAATCAACCGATGAATATAACTTCCAACAACATTCTACTTTGCACCACCATCCCTGCCTCGCGAGAAAACCAAGGTTATGATCCAATGGTTCAGTTCCTTCAAGCCAATCCCCTGTTTGAAAGTCTCACCGCTGATCCACACTACATTTACCCTACCATTATCGGTGAACTATGGTACTCTGCAACCTATAACCTAAATACCAACACCATCCACTGCACTCTAGCCCAAGGAAACTATCATCTCCAGATCACCACCGAAACCCTTCGTGAAGCCTCTGCTATTCCTAACTTCCCACCGTACACCCTTTTCCCTCTAGAGCAGAAGTTCAAACCGTTTTAGACACCATCGGCTACAATGAACCTGTAGTGCATGGTCAAGTCAAGGTCTCTACTCTCGCTCATCCATGGAAGTATTTGGCCAACGTGGTCATACGTTGCTTCGGTCCTAAATCTAGAAGCCATCATCTCATCAACCAAACCAAGCTTCTGGTGCT
The DNA here is from genome assembly GCA_038502395.1 of Dittrichia graveolens. NCBI lineage: Eukaryota > Viridiplantae > Streptophyta > Magnoliopsida > Asterales > Asteraceae > Dittrichia > Dittrichia graveolens. The sequence continues at coordinate 72,928,446 of JARJIL010000003.1, forward strand.
CTATGCCCTAGTCTTCGGGGTAAATATCGACTTTGCTCAATTGATATTTTCGGACCTTATTGATAAAATCACCCAGAGCACCAACAAGAAATCATCGAGGTCGCAGGTGCCCTACATTAGACTATTGAGCCTGATAGCTATGAGGGAGATTGGAGAGGATGACTATGTGGGCTTAACAGAATATCTTGAGCATATACCTGTCCCTGCCATGGATGAAAAGATATTCCATTTCTTAAAGGCAAACAGAGGTCCTCCAATCACTGCCCAAATGCAAGAGCTGATAGATGCTACAAACGACAATGCAGATGATAATGATGGTGATGAAAATGATGATGATGATGCTGATGAAAGCCACACTGGCTCTAAGGATGATGATGATGATGCTGGTGATGGTGATTCTGGTGATTTTGCTCCTCCCAGTCCAATGGAACTAAGTCCTCTTGGTGATGATGGTGATGCCCAAGAACAAGAGATCTCTGAGTAACTTCTGGAGCTCATTGACAGAAGTAGGAACATCATGTCCTAAGGTATGGATAGTACTGATTCCACCTCTGAGGATATTCAAATGGTCGTCCCAACCTTTGATAGCACATCCTCATCTCCAGTCCAAACACAACTCCAACAGCCAAGCTCTAGTGAACCTCCTGTGGTCACTAGTTATACTCCTATCCGTAGCCCCATATATACAAGGTCACCAGAAGTGACTCATTATAAGCACTTTGAGGGAGTGCAATCCACACCTCTGACCTCAACTCCAATTACCCTTCCTCATGTTGAGGGGGAGCAATTGGATATTGCAACCTTTCAGCTAGTGGATGTATCCTCACAACAGGATACATCTGTAAAAATGGGACTTAAACCGTTAGCTAAGACAACCTCCCAAAAGGTTGATCTCATTGAAAGACAGACCTCAACCCAAGGTCACACTGTGTGTCTCCCAACATTGAGTCAGCCTATGCCATTCACATTCTCCCAACAGAATGTGGATCCAATAAAGGATTCCATGTTATTGAGTGCATCCCACACTCAGTCCACTTACCTTGCACCTATTATTAATTCAATTCTTACACTTGCACAGCCTGCCAATGCTAGTGGTACAAACCAACCACTTGCACAGGGCTCAACTCTCTTTCCCAATGAATTTGAGCTTATACACCAAGGCTCAAATGAGGGAACACAACCCTAACCCAAATTCTTTGAACCTTTATCCACCCCTTCCACCTCTACCACATCTATATCTGTCCAAACCCCAAACCTTACCCTTATCCAGACTATTAACCAAAACCTTGATCAACTAGCCCAAACCTTCCAAACCCAAACCTCTGCTCAATTGTCTAAACTTACCAAAGACATTGAGTCTCTCCAAACCCCACTCCAACCCTCCCCTGCACCCATTAATCTTACCCCAATCCTTACCAAAATAGACCATCTTTCTACCCTTCTTCCTTCTCAACCACAAATTCCCAGCCTACCTCAATCTACTATCTCTACCCTAAACCAAACCATATCCAACCTCTTATCCCAACTCCAAACCCTACGCCTAATCAACCCAAACATTTCTGTACCCATTCCTGAACAACTACTCCCCATGCCTTCTTTTCTCAAAGGCATCCTTGATGACATAGAAACCTTAACAGAACAATCCAGAATGAGTCATCTCTCATTGTGGAAAGCTATCAAAGATCTCAAGGATGACCTCTCCCTTCAGCTCTCTAAAATTACCTCTACTCCTTCCTCCACCCATACCCCTACCCCTGCCCCTACCCCATCCCATAAGCCTGTAGCAGGTGACTCCCCTCCTCCTTTTGAGGATGCCAAAAAGGGAGAAAAATTCTCAAGTTCTTCCAGGGAGGATGATCCTGACTCAGAGGATATTGATGCTACCTATGCTAAAACAGCCACCAAAATCTTGCAGCAGGAAGAACCCAAAGCAACAGCTCCCTCACCCATTAAAAGAAAAGCATCTTCTGAGGGGGAGCAAAGGTTTCCCAAAAGGCTAAAAAGGATGGCAAACAGGCCAAAGCCTAAAAGAAAAGTTGCTGAGGGTTGCTCTCCACAAATCAACATAGAGTCTGATTATGATGATGAGGATGATACTCCACTTTCTGACATCCCCAGAAGAAGAAGACAAAGCCCTAAGCCATCTGCTCCACCAGTCCAATCAACCCCATCAGTCCAAAAGGCTTCAACCTCTGCTCCTAAGGATAAAGGCAAACAAAAGATGATAGATGAGCAAGTTGAAGCAGATGCTCAAATGAAAAGGGAGCTTGCTCTTAAAGAACAAGAAGAAAGGGAAAATGCTCAAATGGCTCAAGCATTGGGTGTTTCAGTTGAGGAAATCTACCAAGCCAAAGAGCTAGCATATCAGCAAGAGCAAGAACAAAGTCAAAATCAAGCTGCTGCTCAACACACATTGGCAAGGGAAAAATCTTAGGCTAAACTAATCAAAGCTAGATCCCATGCTGATGCCATCAAAACCCTCTTCGACCTTGATTTATCTGCTCCCATCAACCTAAGTCAACAAAGACTTCAAAGCTTCAGAGAAAGAATCAATATTCTAAGAAATAGAACAGAACCAACTCCAATAACAAGAGCCACTGTCCATAAAGGTGATGGTGAACCCTACCTCAAAGCAATAAGACAGAACAACTTCAACAGCTGTGAAGTTGTATCCTATGAGAGGTGTCACATATATGGGTTCACAGAGTTAGTTGAGATCCTGTACCTTCTCTTCAAATCCAAGTCAAAGCTCAAAGTTCAATTCATTCTGAAAATTCAGAATTGGATAGCTCTAGCTGTGTCACAAAGGGCCTTCACTCCAGATGACTATTACAGGCATGTGCACACAGTTGATAATCTTCATAAGAAAGGCTCCAAGCCCTTCAAACCATTTGAGCTAAGAGATGTACTACCCCAGCATGAATTCCTATCAGATTTTGAGGGTCTCAACAAATCTCTTCCACTGAACATCACTCCTGAGTTGTACAAGTTTATAATTATGCCTATTGAAGGTATATTCTTATTGGACAGAGCTGGCACATGGAGGTTCTTTAGACAGTCTGAAATCCTTAAAGCTAGCAAGAAGTTTCTATTTGGGCTAAGGATATCTACAAGAGGCAGAACTAGAAATGAAAACTTTGAAGCCCTTGTTCTAGCCTAATGTGAAGTCTTAGCTGAAGCTGGTCCCTATGCCAAAGATTTTGAAGTTAAAGAAGAACCATGGTGGGATGATTGAAGACTGATTCTAACTCTGAAGATTTTGCTGTTATTTAGTTGATTGTACATTATAGAATAGTTAGTTAGTAGTCTATCTATGTAATCACTTATATACATTTCTTTATTCTGTTATTTCAAGTGATGTTTATGTATATCAGAAAATCAAAAGCATATAAAAATGGAAAAATGAAAAGATACCACAAAAACAGAAAAATGGTACAACACAGAAAAAGATTCCACAAAAACAGAACAAAATGGAACATTAGAAAAGAAACCAAAAAACAGAACAAGGTTCAAATAAAAAGAGCTACCAAAAACAGATAGCTAGGTAGCCAAATGTACTTAAAAGTTTAAATCTTTTGTAATTCGAAGTCAAACTGATTCTTCAAAAAGAAAAAGGTTTTGTCATCATCAAATAGGGGGAGATTGTTGGGGAGATAATCACTTCACCCTAATAATCAACTCTGCCTATCCTAAAACATAGGATTTGATGATAACCAAACCCTGCATTTAGTATGACTTAGAAAGAATTCAAACACGTGTTGTTTGAATCAGTTTATGTAAAAATATGCTAAGTATGGAACCATCAGCTGAGGAAAATAAGCCATCAGCTGAGCATCAGATCCTACTCAAAGTATCAGCCAAGGAGCATCAGATGAAGAAAATAAGTAACAAAGACCATCAGCTGAGGAAAACAGTCTATCAGCTGAGCAAAATTGTTGATCAGCTGATGAAAATATTCCATCAGCTGAGTAAACAGTTTATTCAGCTGAGTGAAGAAAGTGATCAGATGAGTGAAGAATTTGATCAGTTGAGGCCCAGAGCATCAGCTAAGTAAGTCTTTCTTTACACAAGTCATCTCCCCTTATAAACTGATGTATTTGATTGATCAGATGAGCATTCTTGATCAACTGATCATACAAATACATGAGCATTATATCCTCCTAAGCTTACTATTGATCAGCTGAGCATCTATATGATCAACTGAGCAATATGTGTCAACTGTGTCCTAGCAAAAAGTGATCAACTGATATATTTTGTCAACCGAGTAGTGAATATCAGAGTTCCTTGTACAATCTGTTAGCTGAGTCGTGAAAAATGTCAAATATACTCTATCTTTTCAGATTGTAAGTCATATGTAAAAGGCAGAACATGTGTTGTTCTATTATGCCTTAGATCTTTGTTTGTAAAAGTAAAATGCACTTTTTGGATCAAGTATCAGACAAAAAGGTTTGATCTTATCCTCTGGAAAAGGATAATAATACCTCAAACAGACGAAGATCTTGAAGATTTGTTCAAGCAAGTAAGTATGGGTGGCAATCCCATACTTGGTAAAGTCAAATCAATCAGAAGCATGGTGTTGATTAAAGTACAATCATGGAAAGGGAAAGATACTTCTACACGACAGTATATGTGGACTTTAATATTTTATATTGTGAATGGGTTGCACTTTTGCAGAAAAGTACAATTACTTTTATCATACAATTGATTAAAGTAACTTTACTTTTCACCCACTACCTTTACAATTAAAATATTATATTTCCACATCCTCTTGGTCTCTTACCTTCATGCAACCGGATCCACCAAGACTTCTATATATACTCATGCATGGTGGACATGCAAATAGAGAATACTACACAACACAACAAAGTGAAGTCTCTACTACACAAAAAGAAAATCTCATCAGTTGAGAAATTTCGTAGAGTATAAGCATTGTGTAGAATCAAACTTGTTCATGTGTTGAACACTCTAAATACATTAGTTGTTTTAGAGTTAGCTTGTCTATGTGTTAGACAAATTGATTGCCACCTTTTATTGTACTTAGAATTTCCGCTTCTAGTACAAGTAATTCTTGATTCATATGAATAAGAATTATATAAAAGTATATAAGTGTGTCTTTAATTTTTAAAAGCTAAAGTTTGTATTCAACCCCCCTTCTACAAACATTTGTTGTTGCGTACTCAATATGAGACTAACAGTGATTCTTGCCTATACTTGAAAGGGGTTTCAAGTGATTGGAGGACCCGCACCCGAGTTTGCTTCATGGTTTTAGTCATAAGTAACTCGGGATGATAATGAAATTTCATCCTTAAACTAGAGATACATGTGATCTCAAAGCATAGGTCTGCTTTGCTTTGATCGTTTTCTAACGCGGTCCGTAACTGGTCGTTATAAGGGAGATGATTGGATAGAGTATTATCTATGTGGCAGGACTATGTAGTCGAAAGGTATTTGTTCCTCTATGTATAGAGAGAATATCCATGGGCCCCTCGATGATTGAGTGCTGACGTTCATATGCATGGCCGTGCTCAAGTTATATTGATGATGGATCAATGTTAACTTGGTTTGTTGGTCACCACTAATCTAGAATTGACAAACATAATCGTGAACGATATGTAGGTTGACTATATTCCATGCCTTGTGTTCACATTAGATATCGCGAACAAAGGGATGTACGTGTTCATTTATCTTTAAGACAATCATTTTATGATTGGGGATCTTGTCAAAAGTGGCATACCCTATACTGACTTGGGAGCATAGATGTCTTGCTAGAGGCCGCTCTATGTTTGTGTTATTTTCCGTAGTCGTGTCACGTGCAAGTGGGAGTCTGTTGGAATATGCCCGCTGACACGAACGAGTTAATGGCACTACCGATGAGGTATAGGCCTATTGGGTCACACACCAAGTATTGATTCCGGCAACACGATCTAGCAATAGAGAGGAAAAGGCCAAAATGGGTTTCGGCAGGATGGTACACGGGCCGTGTTCCTGAACACGGGCCGTGTCCAGTCCAACATACACGAGGCGTATTGGCCCAATTCGAGGTCGTGTAGTTTGGGGCGTATTGGCCCAATTCGAGGTCGTGTAGTTTGGGCCTACACGGGTCATGTATATGGACACGGGCCGTGTAGTTCCTGTTAGACACGGGCCGTCTTAGCCCAATTGGGGCCGTGGACCTTGGGCCTACACGGCAGTGTAGACCTACACGGGCCGTGTATATTCGCTGTAACAGCAGAATTAACAGCCTTAAACACTTGGTTTAATGGGGTTAACTTCTCATAATGATGGTAGACAAAGAGACCACGAGTTATCTGCTCTAGTAGAGTCTTTTGGCTATGACTTTGTCCCTTGGTTGACATTAGAACTCTCTCTCTCTCTTGTTCTTGGTGTTCTTGAGCACAAGAAGAAAACATATACACACTTGATTGTTGTTTTGGTAGTTGTGCATCAACAAACTAGCATTTGGGAATCAAGGAAGCTTGGGGTGGACAACACTAGAGTTCTTTGTTGGATTCTAAGCTACTTGACAAGGAAGGTTAACTTGTGTTTTGATCAATTGAGGTATAACCTTTCTTCTTATCTTGTTCATATTAGTTGCATGTCATTGTTAGATTTTGGTCCATGGGAGTGTATTCACTAGTTGGGCATTGATTTTTGTTATACATATTGCTTCCGTTGCTACTTGTTTTTGCCAAACGAATACCTTCAGGGTGTACCTGAGACCCAGGTACGGGGCGTACCCGGGGCGTGTGTGACATTCGGCAACAAATTTCCCAGGTTAGCCATTAGAAATTCTAATTTTAAGCCTAGTATGACTAAAAATAGTATTTATGACTTAAATACATCCATAATAATATTAGATTTCGTAGAAATCCCGCCTATACGGTTAGAACCTTCCCGAGCTCGAAAAATCGAATTATTAAAAGTCAAGAATTACAAATCATATACAATAATAATAATAATAACAATAAAAATAATTAAATACATCATAATAAATATAAATAAGTTAAAATATAAAACATATATAAATATATATAAACTCATCAAAATAATTAAAACTTTGTTAATTAAAAGATTTAAACAAAATCACCATTTATACAAATTTATTTAAACTAATTACACATAATTTATAAAAAATAAAAAAAATAAAAGAAACCCCCCATCTCTTTTCTCTTGCCTCATTCTCTTCCCAAGAATCACCACTTGATCTCCCCCATGCTTTATATAAGCCCCCTACTACTCTTCATCATTTCCTTCACCACCACACTCCATCTCTTCTCTTTTCTCTCTTCTTCTTTCACCAACAAAAATCTCCCAAGAACATCCAAGTCTTGTTCATCTTGTGAAGATCAAACACATAATCAAAGAAAAGAGTTGGTAAGATGATCATAACACACTCATCTCTACTCTTCTACTTTTCTTCTTTTCTTCTTTTTTCTTTGATGTTCATCTTATTTCTTTATATATATCTATAATCTTGTAAATATAAACATCCTACCAATGTTGTAAGGAGCACATGAAATGTGCATCATCCTACCATTGTTGTATGGAACTTAACTAAAAATCAAGAAAATAAGACTTTGATCATGCATGTGTTTCATCTTAACAAATGTTGTAAGGAACACATAAAATGTGTTTCATCCTACCATTGTTGTAAGAACACATGGATTATCAAAGCTTATACTCATACAAGATGATTAATCATGAATATAAACATGTTATATTAAAGTTATGACCCATAAGCAAAAAGAATAATAAATCTGGCAGATTCTGATGCTAGAACTCCCCACTTGTTTTTGTTATATCTGGAGTTCTAGGTATCAAAATCAGTTGATTCGTTTTGCTAATCTTATTTTAAAGTGTTACCTTTCATTTAAACCTGGATTCACTAATTTTCATGAACGTTTGATCCTTCAAACATATTTAAAAAGACCCATATGTTGAATCTGGAAATCTGACAGATTTAGAAGGGTACACTTTAAACGCGTGTAACTTACTCATTCTTGGGTCAAAATACGTCTAGTTTTTTTTAAACGTTTCATCTTTGAGTCGTGGTTAATTCCCAGTTTGAATCATGTAAAAAGGAGGTCGTATAAGCCCTAAACAGACGTTTTAGTAACAACATGTCATCCAGGCACTGATCAGTGGACATCGTATACACTTTTAATTATTAAAAATACTAAACATGGATTATAAATTCCTATATATTTACTGGACATTCTAGAAACATGTATTAAGATTATGTTAAAATATCAAGCCTTAATATGACTCCTAAATTACAGTTTTTAATTTTTAAAGTTCAAATTAAAGAACTGAAAATTCCAGTGAACACTTATGATTTATGGAAAAATAGAGACAACCTTTAACTATTTAATAAATAAGTTAACAACAAATAAATAATACAAAATAATAAATAAAATAAGTCTAATAGAGCTACATACCTCTTATATTAGGAAAGGAGCTTCGGTAGGATCAAGAAATACTTACGAGTGAACACCTTTGCATACCGAGTGAGTATCATAGCCCCTTTTTACCGTATTTCATATTATTTTGGGGTGAAAGCATGTGTATACGTTTCATGAAAAGTTTATTGCCTATCTTCTTATTTATTTCAAATATTATTTTGAGCACTTATGGTATTATTCTTTGATGTGCTTGGGTGATCGTTGTAAGGCCCTTTCATTGGACATTATTCCTTAACTCCGCTAGTGAGCCGATGGTATTTGTAAGTAGCGCTATTTGGAGATTCCGACGTCTCCCATTTATGGTTGACGAACTATAGATGTACTTTACCACTACTAACGTCATTTAATATAGGCGTTAGGTTTATCATGGGCAATTGGTTGTCGGCTAGGTTGGATAATGGCTCAAGCAACAATCATCATATTCTATTACTACCATGTGCAACGTATTGGGCAATATAATACATCTTCTATCATTATTTCATACTTGGATTTTATTCAAAAACTTCCATCAATTATTTAAACTTTTCTCATTTAAAAGATATTTTGTGCATATATTAAACCCATGAACTCACCAACTCTAGTAGTTGACCGTTTTCTTTCTTTTACCCGTGCTTTCAGGTGATCGTCGTTAGGTACCTTATGCATACAAACATGATGTGTGGCATCTTCATCTTCATCGTTACGTTTTATAAAAACAATATCTGTTTTATTTTCGCATCGTACAAGACAATGTCATTTAATTTTTATTCGATTATGTAACTTTTATTTATCTTTTACCCGAACTACTTATTTTTGTTAAGTCAATATAATGGTTATTGTCTATTTACCTTGTGCGATGATATCTTGTGCTGTGACACCTCGTGTTTCCGCTTTAGCGGGGTGTGACAGATTTGGTATCAGAGCCGAAGGTTATAGAGAATGATGTTTTCCTTATGGGGGGAAAACACCAACTATAACCAAAGGTTTATAAAAATGTTTTCAAAATAATTTTGTTTAAAATACATCAAGTGTATTGATAATATAATTAAGTTGAGTACCACATTGTTATACCTCAATTAGACAAAGCTTGATCAGCTATGTCTAATTTAGCTATGTACAATATGGGACTTAGGTTAGTTATAATAAAAATATACTTAGAAACATTTTTCATTTATTTTCTTTCTGGAGCACGATTATTGTGTGTGCGCATAAGCATGGCATATCATAAGTACTTGCATATATTAGCACACTTAGTAACCAATTTTATATACATCGAAGTCTGTAATGTCATCATTAGGTTGACACACTAAGATTACATATTCTTTATCCATGAAGGTTAGAATAGAAACTTAGTAGGAGAGTCCCCGAGTTTCACGACCTAGTGTATTATCAACACCAACTTCCTGTGAAGCATGTGTTAGGCTCACGGCTAGGAAAAGAGTCCCCTTACCAACGAGAGTAACATCGTGACCTTTTCATTAGGAGGGAGAGAACTGCTGATTTAGGGAGCACATAGAGGCACCCTGAGTAGTAACGGGAACTATCGTAAGGACATTAAGGGTGACCCCCAAAGACGGAAGGTGGGTACAAAGCATATCACTAGAACTGAGTATTCATCATACTAGTTTAGACCACTGGCACCATGTCCTATGTAATTTTTTTTTCTATGCTCTCGGAGTCGCAATACCGTGAAGCGTTAAGAGCTGTGGGGACTACCATTGCAACAAGGAGGGCCGTGTAGATGATTTAATTATATATGTGCTTGGGAGGATATTTTTTTATAGTGATGGTGAGATTGCTAGTAAGTATGATGGTACGCTAGCGTTGTTTTTAAGGAGATTGAATTAGTGAAAGATTTGGAGTTTCTTTCGATTATTAAACTTGGTGCTTTATTTTGATGATTTTTTTAAACATTAATCACTTGATGTCTTTTAGGAAATCATTTTGGTACTTTTGGGAACTATATGATTGAACATGTGTGGCTTAAATCATGTTATGAAATGTATGATTTTAAAATTTTACATGCATTGCTATATGATTGAACAGGAGTGTTAGTTGTTAGACATTATATCTTAGGATCACCATAACCTAGCTAAGTAGAATTTGTACAAAGGAGAGACCCGAATGTGATTACTAGTATGTTTCTTCTAAACAATTATAATGCATCAATGCTATCTGACTCTAGAATATATAGAAGCTTCGTACCACTAGTTTTTAGGCCAAAGCTCAATCTAAAATTTCAAATATTGAAAGAGGCCTATTTCATGGAATTTGCTAATGGACAAGAATTCAAGACTAGAGATATAATCACTAACTGTACCTTGAACATAGCCAGCAAAAACTTTAACGTAGACCATACCAATCAAACTAGGGAGCTTTGATGTAGTTGTTGGTATGTATTGGCTATCCAAAAATCAAGCTGAAATATTGTTCTGCAAAGATCATTCAAATTCCACTATCACAAGACAAAACGCTTGTCGTATAAGGAGAAAAGACCAGGAAGAACGTCAAGGTGGTATCATCCATGAAAATGCAAAAATATTTATGAAAGGACTATATCGCATTCTTCGTGCACGTTGTAGAAACGGAGGTTTAGGAAAAGCACATTCACGATTTTCCAATTGTTCGGGATTCTCCCAAGGTGTTTTCGGATGAAATACCTGGATTACCCTTGGTTAGACAAGACAAATTTGGATTGATTTAATCCTTGGAGCCGCGCCCGTAGCAAAGGCTCCATATCGGTTAGCCCCGTTGGAAATGTAGGAATTGTTTGCACATCTTCAAGAGCTACTCGACAAAGGAATTATTCGACCAAGTACCTCACCATAGGGAGCCCTAGTCCTATTCGTCAAAAAGAAAGATGGATTGCTGCAAATGTGCATCGACTATAGGGAACTCAACATATTGACCATCAAAAATCAATACCCTCTTCCTCGAATCGATGACCTGTTCGACCAACTTGAAGGCGCTTACTATTTTTTAACAATCGATCTTCGCTCGGGATATCACCAGTTGAGAGTTCGCGAAGAAGACGTCCCTAAGACCGCCTTTAGAACCCGCTATGGACATTATGAGTTCTTAGTTCTTAGTTATGCCTTTTGGGTTGACTAATGCTCCAGCAGTTTTTATGGACTTAATGAATAGGGTATGTAGACCATATTTAGATAAGTTTACAATAGTGTTCATAGACGACATTCTCATCTATTCACGACACAAGGAAGATCATGAGCAGCATTTGAAAGTAATCTTAACACTACTCAAGGACCAGAAGTTGTATGCCAAATTCTCCAAGTGTGAATTTTGGATACGAGAAGTACACTTCCTTGGTCATGTAGTTAATTCAAACGGAATTCATGTCGATCCAGCAAAGATCGAAGCAATCAAAAAGTGGGAAGCACCAAAGACGCCAACCGAGATTCGACAATTTCTGGGTTTGACAGGATATTATAGGCGATTCATCGAAAACTTTTCACGCGTGGCTCAACCATTAACGACTCTGACTCAGAAGGATGAGAAATTCATTTGGGGAGATAAGCAAGAAGAAGACTTTCAAACTTTAAAGCAGAAGCTATGCAACGCACCTATCTTGGCATTGCCAACTGGATCAGAAAACTTTGTGGTCTATTGCGACGCATCACACCAAGGGTTGGGATGTGTTTTAATGCAAAAAGACAAAGTTATCGCCTACGCTTCAAGACAATGGAAGGTTCATGAGAAAAACTACACTACTCATGATTAGGAGCTAGGAGCGGTAGTGTTTGCACTCAAAATATGGAGACACTATCTATATGGCACCAAGTGTACCGTTTACAATGACCATAAGAGTCTCCAGCATATTTTTGATCAAAAGATGCTCAATATGAGACAAAGGTGATGGGTAGAACTACTCAATGATTACGATTGCGAAATCAAATATCGCCCAGGCAAGGCCAATGTGGTTGCCGACGCGTTGAGTAGGAAGGAAAGAGTAAAACCAACGCGAGTACGAGCATTAGGAGCTGTTGTGCAAACCAGTCTGAAAGGAAGGATCCTCGAAGCTCAGGAGCAAGCATTAAAAACAGAAAATCTAAAAGAGGAAAACCTCCTTCATTTGGAGCACAGATTCGAGATTGGAACTGATGGAGTACGTTACTTCGAAAAGAAGGTTTGGATACCGAAGGCGAATAACATACGGTTAACGATATTGGATGAGGCACATAAGTCTAAGTATTCTATTCATCCCGGAGCCGATAAAATGTACAAGGACTTGAAGGAATACTATTGGTGGCCCGGAATGAAGAAGGATGTCGCCCTATACGTGGGGAAATGTTTAACTTGTGCAAGAATTAAGGCAGAACATCAGAAACCCTCTGGATTACTGTAGCAACCGGAAATCCCGGAATGGAAATGGGAACAGATAACTATGGATTTTGTGACTAAGTTACCCCGATCCGCTAAAGGGTACGATTCCATCTGGGTAATAGTAGACCGGCTTACAAAGTCAGCACATTTCCTTCCCATTCGTGAAGATTACAAGATGGAAAAGCTGGCACGAATCTACATAAATGAGATCGTCATGCGTCATGGAGTGCCCATCTCTATCATCTCGGATAGGGATAGTCGCTTCACTTCCCGATTTCGGCAATCACTTCAGAAAGCACTGGGAACGCAAGTCAATTTAAGCACCTCTTACCACCCCCAAATAGACGGTCAATCGGAAAGAACTATTCAAACACTAGAGGATATGCTACGTGCTTGTGTGTTCGATTTTGGCGGAAGCTGGGACTCGCATTTGCCACTGGTTGAATTTTCATACAATAATAGTTATCACACCAGTATCCGTGTTTGCACACTATGAAGAACTGTGTGGACGCAAATGTAGATCCCCGCTCAGCTGGTTGGAAATCGGAGACCGACAATTGTCCAGACCAGACGTCGTACAGGAAACCACTGATAAGATAAAGATTATCAGGGAAAGGCTCAAAACCGCTAGGGACCGACAAAAGAGCTACGCCGACAATCGCAGAAAACCCCTAGAGTTTCAAGTTGGCGATAAATTTTTACTAAAGATATCACCTTGGAAAGGGATAGTGCGTTTTGGGAAAAAAGAACAAGTTAAGTCCCGGGTACGTTGGGCCATTCGAGATAATCGAAAGGAATGGACCGGTAGCCTACAAGCTAAAACTGCCACAAGAACTGAGCGCAATCCATGACACGTTCCATGTGTCGAATTTAAAGAAATGCCAAACGGAGGAAACTTTAGTCTTACCCTTAAAAGATGTGCAAGTTGATGACTGGTTGCACTTTGTAGAAGAACCAATCGAAATCCTTGACCGGGAGGTCAAAAGACTAAGGAGAAGCAGGATCCCCATCTTAAAAGTTCGTTGGAACTCAAGGCACGGGCCTGAATACACTTGGGAGCGAGAGGATTATATGAAACTCAAATATCCACACCTCTTCACCAAAAAGCAAGTCCAAGACGTCAACGATTAATTTCGGGACTAAATTCTTTTAATCAGGGGAGACTGTGACATTCGGCAACAAATTTCCCAGGTTAGCCATTAGAAATTCTAATTTTAAGCCTAGTATGACTAAAAATAGTATTTATGACTTAAATACATCCATAATAATATTAGATTTCGTAGAAATCCCGCCTATACGGTTAGAACCTTCCCGAGCTCGAAAAATCGAATTATTAAAAGTCAAGAATTACAAATCATATACAATAATAATAATAATAACAATAAAAATAATTAAATACATCATAATAAATATAAATAAGTTAAAATATAAAACATATATAAATATATATAAACTCATCAAAATAATTAAAACTTTGTTAATTAAAAGATTTAAACAAAATCACCATTTATACAAATTTATTTAAACTAATTACACATAATTTATAAAAAATAAAAAAAATAAAAGAAACCCCCCATCTCTTTTCTCTTGCCTCATTCTCTTCCCAAGAATCACCACTTGATCTCCCCCATGCTTTATATAAGCCCCCTACTACTCTTCATCATTTCCTTCACCACCACACTCCATCTCTTCTCTTTTCTCTCTTCTTCTTTCACCAACAAAAATCTCCCAAGAACATCCAAGTCTTGTTCATCTTGTGAAGATCAAACACATAATCAAAGAAAAGAGTTGGTAAGATGATCATAACACACTCATCTCTACTCTTCTACTTTTCTTCTTTTCTTCTTTTTTCTTTGATGTTCATCTTATTTCTTTATATATATCTATAATCTTGTAAATATAAACATCCTACCAATGTTGTAAGGAGCACATGAAATGTGCATCATCCTACCATTGTTGTATGGAACTTAACTAAAAATCAAGAAAATAAGACTTTGATCATGCATGTGTTTCATCTTAACAAATGTTGTAAGGAACACATAAAATGTGTTTCATCCTACCATTGTTGTAAGAACACATGGATTATCAAAGCTTATACTCATACAAGATGATTAATCATGAATATAAACATGTTATATTAAAGTTATGACCCATAAGCAAAAAGAATAATAAATCTGGCAGATTCTGATGCTAGAACTCCCCACTTGTTTTTGTTATATCTGGAGTTCTAGGTATCAAAATCAGTTGATTCGTTTTGCTAATCTTATTTTAAAGTGTTACCTTTCATTTAAACCTGGATTCACTAATTTTCATGAACGTTTGATCCTTCAAACATATTTAAAAAGACCCATATGTTGAATCTGGAAATCTGACAGATTTAGAAGGGTACACTTTAAACGCGTGTAACTTACTCATTCTTGGGTCAAAATACGTCTAGTTTTTTTTAAACGTTTCATCTTTGAGTCGTGGTTAATTCCCAGTTTGAATCATGTAAAAAGGAGGTCGTATAAGCCCTAAACAGACGTTTTAGTAACAACATGTCATCCAGGCACTGATCAGTGGACATCCTATACACTTTTAATTATTAAAAATACTAAACATGGATTATAAATTCCTATATATTTACTAGACATTCTAGAAACATGTATTAAGATTATGTTAAAATATCAATCCTTAATATGACTCCTAAATTACAGTTTTTAATTTTTAAAGTTCAAATTAAAGAACTGAAAATTCCAGTGAACACTTATGATTTATGGAAAAATAGAGACAACCTTTAACTATTTAATAAATAAGTTAACAACAAATAAATAATACAAAATAATAAATAAAATAAGTCTAATAGAGCTACATACCTCTTATATTAGGAAAGGAGCTTCGGTAGGATCAAGAAATACTTACGAGTGAACACCTTTGCATACCGAGTGAGTATCATAGCCCCTTTTTACCGTATTTCATATTATTTTGGGGTGAAAGCATGTGTATACGTTTCATGAAAAGTTTATTGCCTATCTTCTTATTTATTTCAAATATTATTTTGAGCACTTATGGTATTATTCTTTGATGTGCTTGGGTGATCGTTGTAAGGCCCTTTCGTTGGACATTATTCCTTAACTCCGCTAGTGAGCCGATGGTATTTGTAAGTAGCGCTATTTGGAGATTCCGACGTCTCCCATTTATGGTTGACGAACTATAGATGTACTTTACCACTACTAACGTCATTTAATATAGGCGTTAGGTTTATCATGGGCAATTGGTTGTCGGCTAGGTTGGATAATGGCTCAAGCAACAATCATCATATTCTATTACTACCATGTGCAACGTATTGGGCAATATAATACATCTTCTATCATTATTTCATACTTGGATTTTATTCAAAAACTTCCATCAATTATTTAAACTTTTCTCATTTAAAAGATATTTTGTGCATATATTAAACCCATGAACTCACCAACTCTAGTAGTTGACCGTTTTCTTTCTTTTACCCGTGCTTTCAGGTGATCGTCGTTAGGTACCTTATGCATACAAACATGATGTGTGGCATCTTCATCTTCATCGTTACGTTTTATAAAAACAATATCTGTTTTATTTTCGCATCGTACAAGACAATGTCATTTAATTTTTATTCGATTATGTAACTTTTATTTATCTTTTACCCGAACTACTTATTTTTGTTAAGTCAATATAATGGTTATTGTCTATTTACCTTGTGCGATGATATCTTGTGCTGTGACACCTCGTGTTTCCGCTTTAGCGGGGTGTGACAGCGTGCCTTGGCAAGGTACGGGCGTGCCCTGCCCTTTGCAAAATCTATTTTACAAGGTTTTAATAGCTGTAAACCTTGTTTAGGTATTCCAGTTGATCCAGAAGCTACTGTATCGTAGAGAAAAGTATGTTAACTCGACAGGTGAGTGCCTAATAACATAACGATTAATATATCTATAACATATATTAACAATGATTACGGAGTTGTAAACCATGAATTGTACACGCACTTGTTTAAGTGTTAGATTGCATGATGATGCTAGAAGATACCAGGTTGACACAGTGTAGTATGCACTTGATTAGGTGTATGCTATGATGAGTATTGAATATATATGCGCGCATTGATTGATGATTCGATTGAATCAAATTGTTTGTTTGTGATTGATCCGGATCTATGGACAAAGCTGTCCTGGACAAAGCTGTCCTACAAGAACAAAGCTGTTCTACTTAAGGACAAAGTTGTCCTCTTCGGGTATAGCTGTGGCTGTACAACAAAAGAATCTATTGATTCCAAAACGCAACGGTGGACGCTGTATAGCTCCCCCACCGGAGCGGTTGATGTGTTTGGTACCCCAGTTTGGAACGAACTATCTGAGCATGATTGATGATATGCGATGTATTTATGTTGATCGCATGCTATTTGCGTACTCACTAGCTATTATAGCTAACAGATGCTACACCCTACATGTGCAGGTAATCGTCAGTGAGCTTGGGACCCTGCGGGTAGTTCGATTTATTAGGAGGAACACTTTGTCTGTAATAACTCTCATATAGTGTTTGTTTGAATTTAGTAATGGTCGACCGGATAAGTAACAGTAACACCGAACTTGTATGTGGCATCTTTTGTTTGTAATATATTTGCCACGTGTTTTCTATTTCTGCTGCAAGTTCTTAATTGAAAAAGATAAACAAATGTTATAAAAAGAAAAATCAGGTTCTCGAAACGGCGGTGTCACAGGTACCACAACAAGTGATTCTATTTCTAAAGAAACACAAGACTCAGAACGGACAACCGGTGAAGAGTGTTCGAACAGACAATGGGACAGAGTTCAAAAATAGAACTTTAGATTCCTATTTGGATTCTGAGGGAATTAATCACCAGTTCTCGGCAGCATATACTCCGGAGCAAAATGGAGTAGTTGAGAGGAAAAACAGAACCTTGGTTGAAGCTGCCAGAACAATGTTGCAATACTCAAAGCTACCACCATCCTACTGGGCTGAAGCCGTGAATACTGCATGCTACACCCAAAACAGATCCTTAATTCATCGTCGCTTTAATAAAACTCCATACGAATTATGTAATGGAGTAGTACCTAATATCAAATACTTTCATGTATTTGGTAATAGGTGCTTTGTGCTGAATGAATCAAACAAACTGTCAAAGTTTGATTCGAAAGCCGATGAAGGAGTCTTTTTAGGTTACTCAGTGGATAAAAAGGCTTTTAGAATTCTAAATCGGAGAACTAACATGATTGTCCAAAGCATAAATGTTACGTTTGATGATTTAGTCAATTTAAATTCCTTAACGAGTAAACCTAACTCATCCAAACATTCAATTTTTACTAATAACAAAACAAATGAGTCATTCGCATATGCAGAAGATATAAGCTTGGATTTTATGTTTGATTTCTTTAAAAAGAATGATAACACATCTACTGTCTTGCAGGATATTCAGCAGGAGTCTGTGTCAATAACTGAGCCACCAAGTGTATCTACAATTCAACAGACTACAAATTCTTATAACTCGGAGTTTGAAGCTACAAATATCCCTGCAAATGAACAAAGTCCAAGATATGATCAAGCAGCAGAAGACATTAATTCAATTTATCTTCAAAATCATAATGATTTCATTCAGGTTCAATCCCCCGAACTTGTTTGACTGAAGAGTCATCCAGAGACTCAAATCATAGGAAGTTTGGACTCCGGTGCTCAAACTCGATCCGCCACACCTAACATATGTAAACACTCTAGTTTTCTAAGCATGGTCGAACCCACACGAGTGTCGGAAGCTCTAGCTGATCCTGATTGGATTATAGCTATGCAAGAAGAGCTAAATCAGTTTGACCGACTCAAAGTCTGGAGACTTGTTCCGCGACCTGAAGGCAAATCTATTGTTGGAACGAAGTGGGTATTTAAGAATAAAAAGGATTCTGATGGTGTGGTGGTTAGGAATAAAGCTAGGCTAGTGGCTAAGGGGTATAATCAACAGGAAGGGATAGATTATGATGAGACCTTCACCCCTGTAGCACGGATAGAAGCAATTCGACTTTTCCTAGCCTATGCTTCCTACAGAAACTTCACTGTGTATCAAATGGATGTGAAGACTACCTTCCTGAATGGCAAACTGAAAGAGGAAGTGTATGTCAGTCAACCTAAAGGTTTCGTAGATCCTAACAGACCCAATGACGTCTACATTCTAGACAAAGCTCTATATGGTTTAAAACAAGCCCCGAGAGCTTGGTACGATGAGCTGTCAGAACACCTGCTTAACGAAGGATACGTCAAAGGGAAAACTGACACCCCATTGTTCAAAAAGGAGATTGGAAACGATTATGTGTTGGTACAAATATATGTCGATGACATAATATTTGGTTCTACAAATCTTAAATATGACAATGAATTTTCAAATACAATGAAAAAGCGATTTGAAATGAGCATGATGGGGGAAGTTAATTTTTTCCTCGGATTGCAAATTAAACAATTTAGCCATGGAATTTTTATAAATCAAGCTAAGTATATCAAAGATCTGTTAAAGAGATTTGATATGACTGGTTGTTCATCAATCTCAACACCCATGGCTTCTCGAACAAAACTATTTGCTGATCCGGAAGGAAAAGCAGTAGATTTGAAAACTTATAGAGGAATGATAGGTTAATTGTTATATTTAACAGCTAGTAGGCCGGATATTATGTATTCTACATGTCTTTGTGCGAGATTCCAAGCAAATCCTAAAGAATCTCATCTTCTGGCGGTAAAACGCATATTTAGATATCTTAAGGGTACCCCAGATCTAGATTTGTGGTATCCTAGAGATTCTGGGTTTGAGCTAATTTCCTATTCTGACGCAGATTATGCCGGTTGCATGCTAGACCGAAAGAGCACATCTGGGAGTGCACATTTTTTGGGAGACAGACTGGTTTGCTAGGGTCGAAGAAGCAAAACTGTGTTTCATCATCAACAGCTGAAGCAGAGTACATTGCTGCTGCTAGCTGCTGTTCACAATGTCTTTGGATTCGGATCCAGCTTTCCGACTTTGGTCTGCTATATAACAAAATCCCTCTAATGTGTGATTTTCAAAGTGCCATTGCAATTACATGCAATCCGGTACATCATTCTAAAACGAAACATATTGACATCAGATATCATTTTATAAAAGACTATGCTGAAAAAGGTTTAATTGAATTAAAATATGTTCAAACAGATAATCAACTTGCTGATACTTTCACCAAAGTGTTAGACGAATCTCGTTTTAATGCTTTAGTGTCAAGATTAGGAATGTTGAATTTGACAGTTTAACATAACATTCTGAATCAACAGATCTTACACGGTATATGCTAGTTGTGCAGGTCAAATTTGGTCAATGGACAGACAGAGCAAATACAAGTTATGAATCACTAAGGGTTCATACTTGTAGGGGGAGAAAATTTATTAGGTTTTGTATATATTAAATGAAAAATCAAAAACATTTACAAAACACACAAAACTCAAAAATATTTTTTTCTTCATCTCAAATTGTAGTACATCTGTGTATAATTTGAGGGGGAGTTTTATTTTTGTTTTTTGAATTAAAAGTGCCAAATTTTGAAAATTTTATCTTCATATTCAAAGAATTATTTTTAAAGATGAAATATGAAGTTTAGGGGGAGTGGAATGATTTGAAAAATCAAATTTCTTATGAGAAGTGTTGAAAATCCGCTAAAAGTTGTCGGATTCGGATACTTTAATCGGATTTTGACCAAAACCGAGTGTTTTATCGGTTTTGTGTGTTCCGGATTTTTTATGGATCGGATTTTACCCATTCGGATTTCATGGGTCGGTTTTAGCTATACAAACAAAAATCCGATTTCATTATCGGTTTTCCAAAGCTTTTCAAGAAACCGAGTGTTCAAAGAATCCGAGAATCTCGAAGTGTTTATTTGTGCAAACAAACAGCAGATTCAAGTTCGCATTACCTTTCTCATTCCAAAGGTATACTTTGTTTGCATTTTCATCAACGTTTAAGTGGCTTTTAATCGATTCTTTTAACTGAAAAACCCTCGGTTCACTCGATGCTCAAATCTTCAAAATCATATGTGTTGTTAACATGATTGGACTCGGTTTTATTTGTACATTAATGGGTTGTTTGTCAATTTCAAAATAATCGATCTTTAAGTTGGTTATTTAATGATTTTGAATCTGTCGGTTTTTGTTCGAGTTTAATCGGGAATGTTGGTTAAAACGAAGAAGGGTTCTAGTGGTTATTTGTGTTGTTTGATCCAAAGAGATTCTTAGCTTAGGTTTACTTGCACAAATATGTTGAATTTTAAGTGATAAATGAAAGAAGTGAGGATTTTTGAAAGAATCGGATTGTCGAACAAGTAACTCTGTTCATGAACATGAACTGTCGGATTTCATGAAATCCGATAGTTTATCGGATTTCATGTTCAATCGGATTTTGACAAATCCAAATGTTCACATTGACAAGTGTTGGATTTAATAATCAAACAAAGCAAAGGATTTCAATGTTATTGGATTTTATATAAATCCGAGTGGTTGTCGGATTTCATGTAAATCCGAGTGGTTGTCGGATTTGTGTAAATCCGAGTGATTGTCGGATTTTAACACAACCGGATTTTCAATATCATCGGATTTTGAAAATTTCAGATTTCATACTTATCGGATTTCAAGTTTAAAAAAATCGGATTTTTGAAATAAATGAGTGTCGGTTTTTCAAAGTCATCGGATTTTGAAAAACATTGACTATCGGATTTTAACATGTGGCGGATTTTTAAACAAAAAGGGTGTCGGATTTCATCTTATCGGATTTCTAAGTGTCGGTTTTTGTCAACACTTAGGAATTTTCAAAAATTTTGGAAATTTTTGAGATTTGTACTAATCGTTTTATTTCAAAGATGGCTCAAATTCCATCCAATACCCTTTTCGCTCAAGCCAATTACTTACCAAACCAACTGAACAACGCCTACTTCGTACTAGACATTACCAAAATCGAATACCCGATAATCACCGAACTTATAACATCTCACCCATTAAACCACATATTCACTTTTAATCCTACTGAAGCCTTCCCTCATGTTCCGGAGGTGTACGTACAACAATTATGGAGTTCCTTATCTTTGACTGAAAGTGCTGAAGGCCTTCCTGTACTTGCTGGCCAAATAGTGCAAGTTGAATTTGAGATGGGTATTGAAAGCATCCGCCGAATCCTAAGACTACCCAAATCAACCTCTTATCCACCAAAACCTGACTTTGATCCAATCGCTTCTGACAAACAAATTTTAACTCATGTGATGGATCTTGGATAGAGAGGAGATGAATTAACCGGCGTGTCGAAATTCAAACGTTCAGGACTAGTTCCTTAGTGGCAAACTCTATATGCTATAATCATGCGATGTTTGACAAGTGTAACCAAAGGGATCGATGGTGCCAATATCTTTGCATTGAAAGTACTGCTTGGAATTGCTAAGCATTTTTATTTTGACTATGCGGAATTGTTGTTTATTGTGATAGCCAAGGTGGCCAGGGAGAAAGTGATTCCTGGAAAAAGACGTAACTTCTTACCGTTTCCGCGGTTTCTGTCTATGATTATTCAACGGGTGATGGCCAGAGATACTGATATCTCGAGGCGTGATGGTGAACCAGCAGTGCAGATTCAAATGATGATAAAATTATATAAAATCTCGACGATGCCTGATATTCAACCGTTCATGATGCCTGCTGAGTTAGTACATTTGTTGGATCTGGAAAGCGAGGTGGTCCAGGAGTATCAGAGATTACATAACATTGTTCTTATGGATTGACAAGAGCCTGTTGATCCTACCCCAAGAACGTTAGGATCCCCGAGTGATAGTGATATTAGGAGTCAGTCTTCTACGGGAGAAGCTGACAGGGGAGAGCTAAGAGAAAAAATAATTGAGAGGGGTGGAGAAGAAAGTGAAGGTGTTGGTGAGTTTAGAGAGGAAGTTGCTCTGGAAACATCTGAAAGTGACACTGATTCGTTCCAAAAACATATTGAGAAAATGTTTCCAGATCAGATTGAGGAGGAGTTAGGTCCTGATGGTCAAAGAGTACATACTAGTTTACCTGATTATGACCAAATGATGGATTTTTCGGATATTGATACGCAAATGATGTATGATGATATTACTGCGCTTAATGTAGATGAAGATGCTGAGAGGCAAAAACAAAGTGAGGGAGTGAGTGCCGTAAGAAAAGAATATGTGAGTGTTGAGATTCCTCCAGCCATTTTTTGCTAGGAAACCACATCTACTGTCAGGTTTATACCTGGCATTGAAAAAGACTCTGGCTTCCCACCAGAGCATGCACAAACCCCTCCAAGACACTCAGTATCCTCTCAACAGGATATTGTTTCATCACATGGAGATAAAGGACATAATCTAACGGTTACTCATTTGGAGGAAACTGTTATTGAAACAAGTGGCACTCCTCTCCAGGCCACACTTGTCGTTTCTGCGCACATCGATAACTATCAACAGATTGTTGATTTTCTTTCAAAACACACGGAAACACTTGAAGCAATAACTGGTCTATTCAGTGATAGACCAGCTGGAACTACTATAGGTGAAGCCTTCACAGGCCATATCCGAGGATTAGTCAGAAATCCCACCACAGCCAACGTCAATCCAGCTGTGAAAGTGGGTGGTCCTTCATCTACAGAATTCGTTTCTGGAGATGCTAGAACCTCAACGGGTAATCTTAGTGATCCCGGTGTTACAACTTCTGAATCAGAATCGGCTAAGGAATTCGTTTCCAAGGCTGATTTTGATGCGGCTCTTGAACATTTGCACGTCAGAATTGATGATATTCAAAGATTACAAATTTACAGACTCACCAGAATCGAAAAGAAATTGGATGATTTAGTAGAACATAAAGAAATGGAAGTAAAGGATAAAGTTACAGATGCCTTGTCAGTGGATGAGTTAAAAAGCTTATTAATGGTTAAATTGATTGGCAAGGGTGATAGCAGTTCTGAGGATTTAGATATCTTATCATTGTTGAGAACTGAGGTGGAGTCTACGTGCAAAGTTGCTGCCGGGTCATCAAAACGACCTAGGCATGACGATGATGACTCAGACACCGATCGTCCTGAGGGGGAGAAACGTTTAAAAACTTATTTTGATACCCCGGCTGCTCAGCGAATCGGTGCAGTTGCTGCCAGATTGGAGGAAACATCGTTTAAACAAAAATATAAGGGCAAGCAGACTGTGGTTGAATTTGAGGAGTCAAATGTGCCTGAGGTTGAGGTAGAGGATGAGGATCTGACGCTAGCCTAATGGCTGAGCAAGCAAGAGGTTGAAAAGCCTTCTTCCGAGATAGTTGATGAATCTGGGCTTGAAAGTTACAATTTGGATAGTGTGATGAAAGTGCACAAAGAAGTAACAGAACAATGTCCGCCATCTCCTAAGCAATTCAGAGTCACTCCTCCAGACATCAGAAAAGAACAACTAAAAGAAAGTCAAATCAGAGAAATATCAAAACAGTCAGAATGGAGTATCCCTAAAACTGCTCAAATAGATCCGGTTCACAAAGGGTCTTTACCAAACGTAAAAAAAAGCTATGTGCTGACTAGGGAGACCCTGAAGAAAACCGCCAGAAACTGGAGATATCAAGATATACCAGTGGCCGTTCTAGAAGAAAAATTTGTTGACATCTATGTAGAGGAAATAGAAGAGATGTTGAATGTGAATATGATGGGTGCCAAAGATGCAGATGATGTTAAAGCAAAGATGATTCTCAATATGCATACTGCAATGAAAGAGGAAGTCAAATCAAAATATCAGATCATAAAACTCAATTTTGTTGGCGTTCAAAGAGTTGTCTACAAAGAAATGATCAATTATCTAGTCACAAGGTCGGATATGAAGAGTTATACAATTGGGCATGTGGACTTAAAATTCTTAAACCTTAGTGATGTTAACTTTCTGCTAGAGGAGCTTCAAATGAAACTAGAAAAGAATGCTGAAGATTCAGCTGGTTATAAGAAGCTCAGGGAGTTCGTCAGGCACCAATGTCAAATTGCAGAGAATACAGATCTTTAGTTGGGAGCCGAATCTGATAAAGCCAAAATAAATCTGCTGAAGCCAAACACAAAACATTCAAAGATTGACCAACTGAAGATGTTTCAAGTTGTATGGAGTGATGATGAAGAGTTTGAGGGAGATGAAGGGATTGTCTTGTTTAACAACAAAAGAGAAAATTTCTTTTTAAGGTTCAAAGAAGTTAATGCTAACTCAGCTGGATCTTTGAAGATTTGGACATTAAAAATTTTGGATTATAGTATGAGCCTAAAGGATGAAGTAGACCAAGCGCCCAGAGTCAGATTAACTGAAGTCATAAAGCTATTTGATGCCAAACGAGATGAATGAAAGATGATCAGACAATGGCAGAGAAAGATGGGTCAAAGAAATATGAGCTAGACTTAAACAAGGGGGAGAATGTTAGAGTTATATTTGTGTTTAAGTCTAGTCACAATTTAATGTTTTTATGTTTTACTTTGTACTTAGTATATATAGTATTGTTGTCTTCCTTCCTTGTAACCTTTGATATAATATTGAATACAAAACACACACTTAAAGGTGTTTCCATACATTTCTCTCTACTTGAATCTATTGTGTATTCATTTGATTGCTCTACACATATATACAATAATACATACCTATATACATTATGTGTATGTGTGGAAATACCGAAGAGTGTTTATCTTTGTGAGATACATAATGAAGTGTTAAATATATGACTAACCGTACATGTGTCTGTAAATACATAAACATACAAATATAAGAGCTTAGACTATGTATAATATAACCTAGTCTTAATCATAGAACCTAAAGAATAAATTGGATCATCTAAATTAATTGTTGAGATTTGAAGGTGGAAATTTTGTAAATTATATGAAAATTATATTACGTAACTGCATAATTGAGGGAAAATATGGAAATCAAATGCAAAATGATAACCAAAATGCAAATCATTAGGTTATTTGCATGTTAATGACTTAATATTGCTTACATTGTCGGTTATTTGCATTTTTGTTATCTTGTTTTATGTCGGTTGCATTTTGCATTTTTGTTAGCTATTCCTTTTTTTTTATTTTTGGCAACATTTGCATTTTCATCAAACAATTTGCATTTTCGTAAAAAAAATTAGAAAACGTTTCAATCCTCATCTTGAATTAAAAAGCATAAAAAACTGAATCTAATGGTATACTTTTTTTGCTAAAATTCTTAAACATGAATATATTATGACCATTTGGATGTTTAGTAGGATTCTTTTTTAAAAAAATGGAAGTTTGGAGTTTGAATGAGGGAGAGGGGCGTGGGTATTAATTTGTAATTTTTTTCCAATTTTGCCCTTACTCTTAATGCCACGTGTCATCACCAGTTTTGTTTTTAGGTTCTATGAATAAGCAAGGTGTTATGTATAACCTCACCCTATTATATATATATATATATATTCGATAATAGAGAAAAGAGAAAGGAAACGAGTGAGAGATGGAAGAATAACACACGGACGGTGTAAACGTGTAATAATATATAACTGCTATACACGTATTCCATGATTAGATGAATCAAGAGGTAGATAATAAGAGTTATAATAAGTGTATGTTTAGCTATAATTGTGCTAGTTATAGCTTTTCAAATTGACTATATGTGAAAGGAAGAAGTATGCGATATATGTATATATATATATACATATATGAAAGATGATGTTTAACCCAATACGGTCATATGTGATATGTGTATTACATGATATATAATACTTTAATCTGAGAGGCACATATGACTAGTCAATGAGACTAGTTAGATGCTAACATGACTTCGGGTGGTTAATGTGACTACCGGACCACTTATGAGTCCATGACGACGATGATATAAATATTTGGGGCGTTGCTTATATTTGTATATATGTGTTGTATATGCTATGTGTATTGTGTTACACAACAGCTTGAGTGGCAAATGAGAGGCCTTGGTGACAAATTGATGAGATTACATTTACATGTCATTTATTATCATTTGAGTATTATGTGGAATTACTCACTGGCTTTCTAGCTCATTCTTTCCATTCTTTATTCTTTTCAAGATTTATATCAAACGAGGCTTTCACGTGGACAGGTTTGATAGTTTTGTGCAACATGAAAGAAAAATTATTTTTATATTACTTGTGTCGGTTGTTGTCCTATTTTAAGGAAGTATTATTGTTATTTCCTTGTTGCACGCTTAAAAAACGAGCGTTACATAAAGGTTGATTAATTAATAAGTTTGTTAATTAATTAAAGATTTGAACAAATTAGAAAATTATTCAAAACGGATGGGTTTGTTTTGAATTGATTAAATGTCTAATTAAGATGAGCTTAATCTTAATGGCTTGGAATTAGATTTGTTTCCTATATAAACAAATCTAGGTCAAATCATAACCGCAATAAAAAACCACAAAACTTCTCCATCTCTTTTTCGAATTCTCGGCCGAACACACAAACACAAAACCCATTCAGGTTTTGTGATTATCCGTCGAACACACTCGGGTACTTTCTCATGCGGTCTAGCAGCACAGTTCGTGGTTGTGTAGTAGTGGTGTAAATCCCGTGAGCAATCCAGACCATCATAAGTGATTACAAAGGTTTAATTTTTTAACTTTATCTTTGTTTTTCTTCCTATTGAATAGATTGAGTCACTAGTGGGGGTTTTATGATAAATTAAAGATTTTTAATCCGTTATGCATGATAATTTATTATTAAGAACCTTAAAAGCCCATAGTATCTTTAAAGTTTGAGATATATATGTTTAGGATATGGCAGAAAGTGTTTTGGAGATACTAGGAATGACTAAGGACTTAGGTGAGTTCACTACCTCTGCGTGTATGGTTGGTATATATATATATAGCGTAAACAAATGTTATGTGTATTCACTACTACACAAAACATAATGGAGACCGATTATTTTCATCATGGAGACCGGTTTTCCAACTTGTCTCTATTAGAGGAGGTCTCTGTGAAAAAAAAACACATGGAGACCTGTTAGTCCCAGATTGAGTACGTAACAACAAATGTTTGTAGAATGGTGGGTTGAATACAAACTTTAGCTTTTAAAAATTAAATACACACGGATATACTTTTGTATAATTCTTATTGATATTGAATTAAGAATTACATGTACTAGAAGCGGAAATTCTAAGAACAATAAAAGGTGGCAATCAATTTGTCTAACACATAGACAAGCTAACTCTAAAACAACTAATGTATATAGAGTGTTCAACACATGAACAAGTTTGATTCTACACAATGCTTATACTCTACGAATTTCTTAACTGGTGAGATTTTCTTTCTGTGTAGTAGAGACTTCACTTTTTTGTATTGTGTCTTTTTGCATGTCCACCATGCATGAGTATATATAGAAGTCTTGGTGAATCCATTTGCATGATGGTAAGAGACAAATAGGATGTGGAAATATAATATTTTAATTGTAAAGGTAGTGGGTGAAAAGTAAAGTTACTTTAATCAAATGTTTGATAAAAGTAATTGTACTTTTCTGCAAAAGTGCAACCCATTACAATATAAAATATTAAAGCCCACATCTACTGTCGTGTAGAAGTATCTTTCCCTTTCCATGATTGTACTTTAATCAACACCGTGCTTCTGATTGATTTGACTTTACCAAGTATGGGATTGCCAGCCATACTTAGTTGTTTGAACAAATCTTTAAGATCTTCGTCTGTTTGAGGTATCATTATCCTTTTCCAGAGGATAAGATCAAACCTTTTTGTCTCATACTTGATCCAAAAAGTGCATTTTTACTTTTACCAACAAAGATCTAAGGCATAATAGAACAACACATGTTCTGCTTTTTACATATGACTTACAATATGAAAAGATAGAGTAGATTTGACATTTTTCACGACTCAGCTAACAGATTGTACTAGGAACTCTGATATTCACTACTCAGTTGACAAAATATATCAGTTGATCACTTTTTGCTAGGACTCAGTTGATACATATTGCTCATCTGATCATATAGATGCTCAGCTGATCAATAGTAAGTTTAGGAGGACATAAGCTCATGTATTTGCATAATCAGTTGATCAAGAATGCTCAGCTGATCAATAAAATACATCAGTTTATGAGGGGAGATGACTTGTGTAAAGGAAGACTTACTTAGCTGATGCTCTGGGCCTCAGCTGATCCATTTGTTCACTCAGCTGATGAGGTAGGCACTTAGCTGATCAATTTGTTCACTCAGCTGATCAACTATTTCGCTCAGCTGATAGATTGTTTTCCTCAGCTGATGGTCTTCTTCACTTGTTTTCTTCATCTGATGCTCCTTGGCTGATATCGCTTGGCTGATACATTGAGTAGGATCTGATGGTCAGCTGATGGTTTATTTTCCTCAGCTGATGGTTCCATACTTAGCATATTTTTACATAAACTGATTCAAACAACACATGTTTGAATTCTTTCTAAGTCATACTGAATGTAGGGTTTGGTTATCATCAAATTCTATGTTTTAGGATAGGTAGAGTTGATTATTAGGGTGAAGTGATTATCTCCCCAACAATCTCCCCCTATTTGATGATGATAAAACCTTTTTCTTTTTGAAGAATCAGTTGGACTTCGAATACAAAAGATTTGAACTTTTAAGTACAATTGGCTACCTAGCTATCTGTTTTTTGTAGCTCTTTTTATTTGAACCTTGTTCTGTTTTTGGTTTCTTTTCTAATGTTTCATTTTGTTTAGTTTTTGTGGAATCTTTTTTTGTGTTGTACCATTTTGTTCTGTTTTTGTGGTATCTTTTCATTTTTCCATTTTTATATGTTTTTGATTTTCTGAAATACATAAACATCACTTGAAATAACAGAATAAAGAAATGTACAGAAGTGATTACATGGATTGACTATTAACTAACTATTCTATAATGTACAATCAACTAAATAACAAAAAAACTTCAGAATCTTTGGCATGAGGATCAGCTTCAGCTAAGACTTCACATTGGGCTTGAACAAGGGCTTCAAAATTTTCATTTCTAGCTCTGCCTCTTGTAGATATCCTTAGCCCAAATAGAAACTTCTTGCTAGCTTTAAGGATTTCAGGCTGTCTAAAGAACCTCCATGTGCCAGCTCTGTCCAGAAAGAATATACCTTCAACAGGCATAATTATAAACTTGTACAGCTTAGGGGTGATGTTCAATGGAAGAGATGTGTTGAGACCCTCAAAATCTGATATGAATTCATGCTAGGGTAGTACCTCTCTTAGCTCAAATGGTTTAAATGGCTTGGAGCCTTTCTTATGAAGATTATCAACTGTGTGCACATGCCTATAATAGTCATCTAGAGTGAAGGCCCTTTATGACACAACTAGAGCTATCCAATTCTGAATTTTCTGAATTAATTGAACTTTGAGCTTAGATTTGGATTTGAAGAGAAGGTACAGGATCTCAACTAACTCTGTGAACCCATAGATGTGACACCTCTCATAGGATACAACCTCACAGCTGTTGAAGTTGTTCTGCCTTATAGCTTTGAGGTAGGGTTCACCATCACCATTGTGGACAGTGGCTCTTGTTATTGGAGTTGGTTCTGTTCTGTTTCTCAGAATGTTAATTCTTTCTCTGAAGCTTTGAAGCCTTTGTTGACTAGGATTGATGGGAGGAGATAAATCAAGGTTGAAGAGGGTTTTGATGGCATCAACATGACATCTAGCTTTGAGCAGTTCAGACTGAGATTTCTCCCTTGCCAATTTGTGTTGAGCAGCAGCTTGATTTTGAACTTGTTCTTGCTCTTGCTGATATGCTAGCTCCTTGGCTTGGTAGATTTCTTCAACTGAAACACCCAATGCTTGAGCCATTAGAGTATTTTCCCTTTCTTCTTGTTCTTTAAGAGCAAGCTCCCTTTTCATCTGTTCATCTGCTTCAACTTGCTCATCTGTCATTTTTTGTTTGCCTTTATCCTTAGGAGCAGAGGTTGAAGCCTTATGGACTGTTGGAGTTGATTGGACTGGTGGAGCAGATGGCTTAGGGCTCTGTCTTCTTCTTCTGAGGATGTCAGATAGTGGAGTATCATCCTCTTCATTAGAATCAGACACTATATCAATTGGTGGAGAGCAACCCTCAGCAAATTTTCTTTTAGGCTTTGGCCTGTTTGCCATTCTTTTCAACCTTTTAGGAAACCTTTGCTCCCGCTCAGAAGGTGCTTTTCTTTTAAGAGGTGGAGGAGCTGTTGCTTTGGGTGCTTCCTGCTGCATGATTTTTGTGGCAGTTTCAGCATAGGCAGCATCATTTTCCTCTGAGTCAGGATCATCCTCCCTTGAAGAACTTGAGAATTTCTCCCCCTTTTTGGCATCATCAAAAGGAGGAGGGGAGTCACCTGCTGCAGGCTTGTGGGATGGGGTAGGGGCAGGGGTAGGTGTAATGGTTGAGGAAGGGATAGAGGTAATATTGGAAAGTTGGAGAGAGAGGTCATCCTTGAGATCCCTAATAGTTTTCCACAAGGAAAGATGGCTCATTCGGCTTTGTTCTGTAAGGGCTTCTATATCATCAAGGATGCCTTTGAGAAAGGAAGAAATTGGTAGGAGTTGTTCGGGAATGGGGACAAAGATGTTTGGGTTGATTGGGCGTAGGGTTTGGAGTTGGGATAGTAGGTTAGAGATGGTTTGGTTGAGGGTAGAGATAGTAGATTAAGGTAGGATGGGAATTTGTGGTTGAGAGGGAAGAAGGGTGGATAGATTGTCTATCTTGGTTAGGATTAGGGTAAGATTAATGGGTGCAGGGGAGGGTTGGGGTGGGGTTTTTAGGGACTCAATGTCTTTTGTAAGTTGAGACAGCTGAGTAGAGGTTTGGGTTTGAAAGGCTTGGAAGGTTTGGGTTAGGTGATCAAGGTTTTGGTTTATTGTTTGGATAAGGGTAAGGTTTGGGGTTTGGGAAGAAGTAGATGGTTTAGAGGTGGAAGGGGTGGAGAGAGGTTCAAAGAACTTAGGTAAGGTTTGTGTCCCCTCATTTGAGCCTTGGTGTATAAGCTCAAATTCATTGGGGAAGAGTGTTGAGCCCTGTGCATGTGGTTGGTTTGTACCACTAGCATTGGCAGGCTATGCTTGTGTAAGAATAGAATCGATAATAGGTGCAAGATAAGTGGACTGAGTGTGGGATGCACTCAATAATAGGAAATCCCTTATTGGATCCACATTCTGTTGGGAGAATGTGAATGGCATAGGCTGACTCAATGTTGGGAGACACACAGTGTGACCTTGGGTTGAGGTCTGTCTTTCAATGAGATCAACCTTTTGGGAGGTTGTCTCAGCTATCGGCTTATATCCTATTTTTACAGATGTATCCTGTTGTGAGGATACATCCACTGGCTGTAAGGTTGCAACATCCAATTGCTCCCCCTCAACATGAGGAAGGGTAATTGGAGTTGAGGTCAGAGGTGTGGATTGCACTCCCTCAAAGTGCTCATAATGAGGCACTTCTAGTGACCTTGTATATATAGGGATACGAATAGGAGTAGAACTAGTGACCACAGGAGGTTCACTAGAGCTTGGCTGTTGGAGTGATGTATGGACTGGAGAGGAGGATGGGCTATCAAAGGTTGGGACTACCATTTAAATATCCTCCGAGGTGGAATCAGTACTGTCCTTACCTTGGGACATGATGTGCCTACTTCTGTCAATAAGCTCCAGAAGTTGCTCAGAGATCTCTTGTTCTTGGGCATCACCATCATCACCAAGAGGACTTAACTCCATTGGACTGAGTGGAGCAAAATCACCAGCATCATCATCATCATTCTTAGAGCCAGTGTGGCTTTCATCAGCATCATCATCACCATCATTATCATCATTATTTTCATCACCATCATCAGCATTCACATTGTCAGTTGCAGCATCTATGAGCTCTTGCATTTGGGCAGTGATTAGAGGACCTCTGTTTGCTTTTCAAAAATGGAATATCTTTTCTCCCATGGCAGGGACAGGAATATACTCAAGATGTTCAATTAAGCCCACATAATCATCCTCTCCAATCTCCCTCATAGCTATCAGGCTTAATAGTCGAATGTAGGGCACCTGCGACCTTGATGATTTCTTGTTGGTGCTCGGGGTGATTTTATCAATAAGGTCCGAAAATATGACTTGAGCAAAGTCAATATTTACCCTGAAGACTAGGGCATATAGCACAAGGAGCTCGGTTTGATTGATGAGAAGGTGCTTACCAGACTTAGGACCGAAGCAACGTATGACCACGTTGGCCAAATACTTCCACGGATGAGAGAGAGTAGAGACTTTGACCTGACCATGCACTACAGGTTCATTGTAGCCGATGGTTTCCAAAAATGTTTGAACTTCTGCTCTGGAGGGAAAAGCGGTGTAAGGTGGGAAGTGAGGAATAGCGGAGGCTTCACGAAGGGTTTTGGTGGTGATCTGGAGATGGTAGTTTCCTTGGGCTAGGGTGCAGTGGTTGGTGTTGGTGTTTAGGTTATAGGTTGCTAAATACCATAGCTCACTGATAATGGTAGGGTATATGTAGTGTGGATCAGCGGTGAGACTACCAAACAAGGGATGAGCTTGAAGGAACTAAACCATTGGTTCATGACCTTGGTTTTCTCGCGAGGTAGGGATGGTCGTGCAGAGTAGAAGGTTGTTGGGAGTTATATTCATCGGTTGATTGGGTGCAACATTCTCACCAGGGTTAACAGCCGGGTCTGGAATATAAGTGGCCATTTGGTAGGGATGATGAACAGTGAGTATCGAGAAAGAAGGTAGGGTAGTTCTTTGTAGAGAGAGAGGGAATTTAGAAAGTTTGAACAGGTAAAGGTGAATGAGAGAGAAATGGGGATATTTATGAAGATTAGTTAACAAAAATTGTTAGATACGGACAAAAGATCTAACGGAAAATAAATTAATTAGTTATTAAATGAAATCTGACAAACGGAGTAAATAACTAGGGTTAAAAAGCATTAAATGAGTGTAAAAGGTGAAAATTTACCAAGTGTATCAGCTGAGGGGTATCAGCTGATGAAAAACTATCAGTTAATAGTGAAAATTTGGGGTATCAGCTGAGTAAAGTACTTAGCTGAGCATGTCTTCCTTATCTTAAAGCTGATAGCTGAGTAAAGTATTTGTAGGGGGAGCAAGAATGACATAGATTCTTTGATGAAAAATCATTTTCGAATTTCAATGCATCAACATAGGAAGAGTTTATTTTTTTCCTTTCAAATCATTTTAAAAATGAAAATTTCAAAAACAATACAAAATTTTAAAATTCAAAAACATTTTCAATTTTCAAGTTTTATCGTTTTTCCCATCGAGACATTCATTCGTCGATTCATTCTGATGTCTTTCTTGATTCATTTGATTGTTGATCTTTTAAACGCTCATCTTTCATTTCTTGAATTCTATCCTGATAATAATTCTGGAAATCCATTCTCTATTGTTGAATATTTCATTCTTTCTGGAAAACCGTTCATTCTTGTGTCAATCATTTTTTATGTGACTCGTACTTTTCAAGTGATCAGTAAGGCACCAAAGAGTGAGGGAGTGTAGGATAATTCTACTCCTATTGTCAATCCAAAACCGGAAGGAGCTACCCCAGGAGTTCACCTTATGCTTAAAAAACAAAGTAAGGGTTTAATAGGTCAAATAGGTGAGCAGTATCAGTTATCACGTGATACTGATTGGTGGGCAGAGATAAAATGAAAATGAGAGGGGCGGAACAGGAGATGGGGGTGCATATGATCAACAAATCACTTTGAGCATACATGTCAAATCATTTTGTCATTTCCTTCTTCAAAATTCTTTGATTGTTAATATTCTTTGATTGCTCAAATCATTCTTGACATTCATTCTGAATTGAATATTGTGTGAAAATCATTCTTGTTGACATCAATATGATTGTTCCTAATCATTTGAACAGTTAACCAGTGTCCATTTGTATCCAACGGAGATATAAACATTCATTTTGGAAAGATAGTTTGAGGGAGAAGTTGAAAAATATTTAGAGAGCTGAGGGAGAGAGATAGGATCAAAAGAAAAGAAAGATCCTCTCCAAACAGTGTCAATCTGGGTAACCACATATACTACTAGATTTCATGTGTTGAAATTTGGTATTGAAGAAGACATCATGAACCCAGTGATGCAATGCACTAACCCCACCCAGCTACTCAATTATCTCTTAAAAGATGATTGTTTCAACTTCACACGGAGAATTAGCACATCTCATTTTGACATCTCACTTGGAGATTGTTAATATTGAAACAAGGAGGACATGTTGCTCCGGTCCCGACTTCTTTCATGCACTTATAGAGTCTAGAGCTAATTGTTATATAATTTTATTTCTTAGGACACATGATGGAAATGTCACAAGTATCTAGTTTTCGTAACTGATACCGGAACATCTTGAGTGTTATCTTTGTGATATTCACGATGATAGATGGAAATCCTACCAGTGCTATCAATATTCCAACACTGAACGTAGGTCACACAGTTTAAAAACTATTGGGTCAACGAGCAATCTATGTGATCTCGGTGTTAACATTTCCTAACGGGAACCTTGAGATGGTGCCCTAAAGACTGTCTCGGATACTTTCATTGTAATATCATTCTGGTCACAATATCAAAGAGATACATATTTGGCAAATTCAACTGAATGTCATGAGGAGGATTATAAGCTATAAATGTTGAAGTATTCATGCACAAATCAAGCTGAATGTCAATTACAATTGCATGATGTTCATGAAGAATCCTGATCATCATGAGGGGGAGAATGTTTAAAGAAATTGAAATTCAGTTGATCTTGATAGAA
This sequence comes from Dittrichia graveolens, assembly GCA_038502395.1. Classification (NCBI taxonomy): domain Eukaryota; kingdom Viridiplantae; phylum Streptophyta; class Magnoliopsida; order Asterales; family Asteraceae; genus Dittrichia; species Dittrichia graveolens. The sequence goes on from JARJIL010000003.1 coordinate 72,964,006, forward strand.
GGAAACAAAAATATTAGCTGATTCTTACTGAGTTGAAGATGATGATGAGTTCTCATCAAAATTGTGTAGCTAAAGAAGACCAGATTCATGTGTTGAGAGGGAGACAAAGAAAAGTTTAATTCTGAAAAATCAATATATGTCAAGTCAAGGGGGAGCAAAGAAAAGAGATATCTATCAAATTTGAAAAAGATCAAGAGCTACATTCAAGGGGGAGAGAACAAAATATTCGTCATGCTCAAGCAAAGCTTATTTTAAGACAAGAGAGCTCAAGATTAGAAAGAATAGGTTGAAGATTGGGAAAAGCTAAAAATCACTACATGTTATTTTGATAATACAACCAAAGGTTGAAAAGCCTAAGGTTACCAATGCAAAAGAGGAGTTTGAAGAGAAAAGGTGTCATTGTATGCTCTCAAACTTTCAGTTATCATTCTGATGTTTCTAGATTTGGTTTACTTTGGGTCATTGCTACCATATGCTGATTGTCTAGTACCTTATGTCTAGTCATCCTACCCTTTCCTAACTGATTTTTGGTTCTTCTTTCTTAGCATCACCAATTTTTGGTCTCAAAACCAGATTTTGGCCATCTATTCCTTGTTTCTTTTGAATCCTGGTTATCTTATATCAGTCATTTCTGACAACCCAGCTCACATTGTTGGTGAAATTGTTTGAAGGATTGACCAACATCAAATTACTTCAGGTTTTTGAGAAAATTTTGTATTACACGCGTATGCTCTTGAGTAAGGATGGATCCGACTCACTGATTATTATATCAAAGTCACCTACCCACTTATGTGTACCCAAGTTCTTTTGCACCCGTATGTCTTCCAAAAATTTTTTTGAGACTTGCGGTGATTTGGTCAAGGTTGATTACACGGTATTGGGTGAATTACTTGACAGCATTAATCTCCAATATCAGGTTACATCCAACACAAAGTTATAAATCTTCACGAATTCAGATCAAATCATTACCACTCCTTAATGATCGAGAGTGGTTCGAGTATCTACTTATGTCATACAACAAATGGAGAACTTTTTGACATGAATATGTAGGCTCCTCCCCGTCCCTTTTTCCATGTTTGTTACAACTGAATCTCAGAGTGATGTCCTTTATGCATGATGCTCATAATGTATTATAATCATCATGAGGGGGAGAATAAAAAAATAAGTAAAGAAATTTTAAATTGTTGATTCAGTTGTTGTTGAGGGAAAGTAAAAGAACATATTGAAAAGTTATTGTGTCTACTCAAGGGGGAAAGAGACAAAGAAACGTCAGTCTATATCATGTCTAGGGGGAGTCAAGATTGTCAGACTTATGAAGACATGGGAACAATCTGAGCTACATTGTAGGGGGAGACAAAAAGAAGATTCTTCCCAACACATCAAAAGTGTTTATGCTTCCGCTGTCAAAAGCTCAAGATAAAGCATTGTTTCAAACTGATGTATTTGGTGGGACGCTACATCCAAAACTGCTTATATAATCTAAGGAAGACAGTCCTTAGGTTATTGGCGTTTACACTCCTATTTCAATACAAAGGGGGAGAATGTAAAGTATAAAATTGTATAGAAATAGGAGTTTACTTGAGAAAAATACTCAGAGAGTATAAATAGGGATATGACCCTTGTAATATGTGAGTTTTGCCATAATCAATGTTTAAGTGTGTGTTTTGTATGGTGTAAATCTTCTACACACTACATTCTTGCATTACTCCAATCATACTCGAACCACTTGGGACTAACAATAGTTACTCAGTTTACACAAATTAAGTAAGACTTGGATATGCTCAAATAAGTAACTTATAATTTTCAACACTTATAAATTGACACAAACTAAATTACCACTATTCTAAACTAAAAATTAAGCATACCTAGTTTGGATATTAGAATATTGAACCTTGCTTCATCTAATGGCTTTGTGAATAAGTCTGCAAGTTGTAAATCAGTGTTGATGTAGTGCAAAGTTACCTTCTTATTTTGCACATTATCTCTGAGAAAATAATGTCTGATTTCAATATGCTTTGTCTTTGAATGCATGACTGGATTACTTGATGGAGATTGCACTTGTATTGTCACATAGAATTGGGGTGTCTTCAAACTTCATATCATAGTCAAGTAGTTGATTTTGTAACCACAAAATTTGAGCACAACAGCTTCCTACAGCAATGTATTCTGCCTCTGTAGTGGATGTTGACACTGAATTCTGTTTCTTACTAGACCAACTAATCAATCTTCCTCCTAGAAGTTGATAACCACCTGAAGTACTTATTTGTCTAATGTGCATCCTGCAAAATCACAATCAGAATATCCAACTAACTCAAAATCTGAGTCTTTGGGGTACCAAAGACCAAGATTAGGAGTTCCTTTGAGATATCTGAATATTCATTTAACAGCAGCAAGATGTGATTTTTTAGGATCTGCTTGATATCTTGCACAGAGACATGTTGAAAACATTATATCTAGTCTACTTGCAGTGAGGTATAAGAGTGACCCAATCATTCCTCTATAAGTAGTAATGTTCACTGATTTGCCATCAGTGTCCTTTCCTACCTTGATAGAAGTAGACATAGGTGTTTTTCATTGAAGAACAGTTTTCAAAATCAAACTTCTTGAGTAAATCTTTGACATACTTTGTTTGATGAATGAAAATACCATCAACCTCTTGTTTAATTTGTAAACCAAGAAAATAGTTTAACTCACCCATCATGCTCATTTGATAATTATTAGACATGAGTTTAGAAAACTTTTTGCATAGTTCCAAATTAGTAGACCCAAATATTATATCATCTACATATATCTGCACAAGTATCACATCACCTTTGTACTTCCTAATAAATAAAGTGCTATCAATGCATCTTCTTGTAAAACCTTTGTTAATGAGAAAAGAGGAGAGGGTATCATTCCAGGCTCTTGGAGCTTGCTTAAAACCATATAAAGCTTTGTTTAGAAAGTAAACATGATCAGGTAAGCTTGACTCCTCAAAACCAGGAGGTTGTTTGACATAAACCTCTTCTTTCAAATCTCCATTCAGAAATGCACTCTTCACATCCATTTGAAACACTTTGATGCTTTTGAAGGCAGCATAGGCTAGGAATAGTCTGATAGCTTCCAATCTTGCAACAGGGGCAAAGGTTTCATCAAAATCAATACCCTCTTCTTGATAGTACCCCTGTGCCACTTGCCTTGCTTTGTTTCTGATGATTTGCCCATTTTCATCTAGCTTATTTCTGAACACCCACTTTGTTCCAATGATGGATTTATCCTTTGGTTTGGGTACCAAAGTCCATACATTATTTCTTTTGAATTCTGCCAGTTTTTCTTGCATGGAAGACACCCAGTGGGGATCATTGAGAGCTTCATCAACCTTCTTTGGTTCAATCATTGAGAGAAATCCAGAATACAAGCAGATGTTGCAAGCTTTTGATCTTGTTCTAACTAGATCATCTATGTTGCCTATCACCAAATTATGAGGATGGTGCTTGAGGTCTTTGAAGGCTTTTTGGATTTCTTGGGAATTGGGATTCATTTGGATTTGGGGAGAGGAAGTTATATGGTGGCTATCAGCAGTAGAAATGAGTTCATTTTGAGTGGCTGATATAACTTCATTATTGCAATCTGTGGGTATCTCTACTGAAGAGGGAATGAGTGATATGGAATTGGAGTCCAATGATGTTGAGTCTTTTTCCACATGATTCAGTAGAGGTATAGGATTGGATGAGGATGGTTGTACATGGTTAAAAATTTGGATAAGAACAGGTTCATCTATATCATGAGCAGCTGGTGGAGAGGGATCTACTTGCTCTGGAGGAACTTCTCTAGTTTGCATAAGATCATTAAATTCTTCACCTGAAACATGATTAGAAGAACAAGAAGCAACAAAGTCATTTTCATTGAAACTTACATTGATGGATTCATCTATGACTTTGGTTCTGAGGTTGTATACTTTGTATGCTTTAGAAATCACTGAGTAACCTACAAACACTCCTTCATCAGCTTTAGGAGCAAACTTCTGCAATTGATCTTTTTGATTGAGTATGAAACATTGACAACAAAAAATATGCAGAAAGTTGATGCTTGGCTTCCTTCCCTTGAGCACTTCATATGGAGTTTTGTTGTGCCTCTTGATAATAAGGGACCTGTTCTGTGTGAAACATGCACAACGTACAGCCTTAGCCCAGAAATTAAAGGGTAACCCACTTTCACACAACATGGTTCTGGCAGCTTCAATCAATGTTCTATTTCTTCTTTCAGCTACACCATTTTGTTGTGGGGTTCTTGGAGCAGAAAAGTTTTGAGATATCCCTTTCTCATCACAGAAAGATTCTAGAGTTTGATTTCTGAATTCAGTTTTATGATCACTTCTAAGACTCCTCACCAGATTGCCATTCAAGACTTCCATCTTTCTGATAAAACAAATAATCTCTTCAGCAGCTTCACTCTTTGCTTTAAGAAAGAAAACCCAAGTGTATCTTGAGAATTCATCAATCAATACAAGAGCATACTTACTTCCACCAATACTAGCAGTTGCAACAGGACCAAAGAGATCCTTGTGCAACATATAGAAAGGTCTGTAATTGAGAAGGACTGCTTGGATGAAAATGATGTCTTATGCTGCTTTCCCTTCTCACAAGCAGTGCAAGGTTTAGGCTTAAGATAAGTCAGTGAAGGTAGTCTTGACACTAGTTCACCCTTGCTCAACTTGTTGATGTTTTTGAAATTAAGGTGGGAAAGCCTCTTGTGCCACAGCCAGTTTGTATCCTCATTATTCTTGGAGTACAAACATGTTTCCTTTGAAGGCTCACCAGAGGACATGTCAAGTGTATACACATCCTTGGTTCTCTTGGCACTGAACACTGTATTACCTTGTTTATTTATGATGGAGCCTCCTGTCTTTGTGAAGTGGACTTCATTATCTCCATCACACAATTGACTTATGCTTGTGAGATTATATTTCAGCCTTTGACATATGAAACTTTTGACAGCTTGAGGTTCCCATTATGAAGTTCACCATAGCCTTTTGTTTGCCCATGGTTGTTGTCACCAAAAGTCACCCTTGGACCTTTCTCTTTCTTATAGTTACTGAGCAAAGCCTTGTTACATGTCATGGTTCTTGAACATCCACTATCAAGAAACCAAGAACTAACACCCTACACAGATTTGAATGAAAAAAGAGTTAATGACACAAGTAGGAATCCACTACTTAGTGGATCCCTGTGGAATGCACCTAGCTTTCCACTTCATCTCAGGTTTCTTATGTATGAGAGGAGTAACTACGTCATCATCACAAGTCCGCTGTCTTGAATTCCCTTCTAAAGAACATTCAAATGCCTTATGCTCTTCGCTTCCACATTTATAACATTTTTGAGATTTTGTGGCCTTGGAGCATTGAACAACATGGTTTTAATGCCTATGAGATTTCTTATCAGTCATCATTTGACTAACTTGACCAGTCAGCTTATGAAGCTTATCCTGTAAATTTTTTAGGTCTTTATTTACAGGAACCTTAGATTGATCTGTGTTTTTCGAAAGTTTTTGAACAATCTTTGGAGTGGCAGAAATGGGAACAATGTGAACATCATTCTTTTTACTCATAGTTTCTTCTATTGAAAGAGAATTAATTACTTCTAGATCAACTGATTGTTTAGAAGATGAGCTATGATCAGTTGACAGGTTATCAGCTGAGCATTTATCATCTACTAACCTATCAATTGATGGAGTAGTATTAGCTAATGATTCTTCAGTTTGTGAAATGCTAAGAATTAAGTCATCTGTTTTCAAGGTTTGACAACATAATGTCTCTGAGGTCTCAACTAATGATTCCTTTCCTTTAATCATATCCTTTGACTTTGTGTTATTAGTATTTTTACATTCTGAAATCTTACTAGAGGATGATTCAACAGAAGGAATAATTGATTCTTTTGAGTAGGAACTCTTGCTTGTAACAAACTTATTTGTGAACACACTTTTGCTTTTAACAGTCTTGTGAAAGGTCTGTGGCAAAATGTCAGCTTTGTCTAAGATATTAAGGTTCTTATTAGAATCAACATAGTTAGCAGCCTTAGAGTAATTTCCACCAATAATAGCTTGAACTTGTTTGGGTATCTACTCCTTGACACACTGAGTGGTCTTTTCTGTAGATACACACCAAGACTTTACTACTTTTTGGAGGTCATTAAACTTTTTGGTTGCTTCACTAGTTTCTTTTACTAAGATCTCATTAAGTATCTTTTGATTAGCTAGTTCATAATTTAAGATTGTTATCTGCTTAAGTTACTCATCCTTAAGAATTAACTTTTCCTTTAGTGATTCTACTTCTAGTTTTAGCTTCTTCTCTCTTTGAATAGCATACTGGAAATCAATACACAAGTAATCAAACATAGCATTCTTCTCATTATCATCATAGTTAATAAATTTTCCAACCTGATACATAGAAGAAGGATCCTAGTTGGTAGTTGAACAAGCTTTAGCAGCCTTTTTCATGTCTTCATCAAAGGAACTACCATCATTGTTGTTGGCCATCATGCAGAACTGAGCAGAGATCACCTCATATTCATCTGAGGAGAGATCTTCTTCTGCCCAATCTTCTTCTTCAGCAACAAGAACTTGGCCCTGGGCTTTCTTCTTCTTCTTCTTGTCAAGGACAACAGCAAGGAGTTTCTTATACTTGGCTTCAGAATCAATTTTGCCCTCCTGCTTTTGCACAGATGAAGAACCAGTGTTATATTTGGACTTACAATCACTGGCTATGTGGCCAATCTTGCCACACTTATAACACTCTACTGTGGAGGCATCAAAAGTGGATTTGGGCTTGACAAACTTTGATGACCTATTGCGGAACCTCTTGACACCCTTTCCCTTCTTGAAAGGTCTGAACTTCTTAACCAGCATAGCTACACCTAAAACTAACTCCTCCAGATTACTTTCCTCGCAATCCTTCTCCTCATCACTTTCTCCAGCACTCTCCTCTCCATCTCCTTCTTCATCAGAACCAGAATCAATAGCTGCAAAGCTTCTCATCTTTGTATCTCTTGATACAAGGGCAGTTGGTGCAGCTTTCATGACCTGCTTCATCTCCTTGGATGACAACTTCCATTGTTTGACTGATTGCTTATGGTTTAGTAAGTTACCATAGAGATCAACTAGAGACATTCCCTTAATCTTCTCACTATGTCTTAGAACAGTGACAAAGTGATCCCATGTTTCAGGGAGGGAGTCTAGAAACTTGTTCACCAAAACAAAGTTTCTCTTGGTTATGTCTTCCCTTTTCAAGTCATTAACTAGGCAGTTGAACCTGGTGTATGTCTGTGTAAGACTCTCACCTTTCTGAGCAAAGAAGAATTCATACTCTCTGTTGAGGAGGAGCTTCTTGTTCTCCTTCACCTCTTCAGTCCCTTCATATGCAACTGTGAGTGTATCTAACATCTCTTTAGTAGAAGAACAGTTAAGCACTTGATGATAGATTTCATTGGGTAGTGCAGAGACAAGAGCTGATCTAGCCTTAACATCTAGGCTAACCAACCTCTTATCCTCATCTGTCCACAGATGCATGGGTTTGGTTATGATTCTTTCTGTTGTAGAGGTTTGACCTTCAAATTCTGATGGAATGGATAACATTGATGTTGGAACATAAGGACCATCAGTGACTATTTCAAGCATTTGGATATCAAGGGTGGATAGGAAAAGATGTGCTCTACTTTTCCACATGGAGAAAATTTCAGCATCAAACATGGGACATCTTGTTAAGGACCCAGTGTTTGAGATATTCATATTGTTTGCGGATGCGGACATATTGAGAGGGGTAGAAGCAGTTGTAGAGTAAGCAAAACAGATCAAGATATTGATTATCTAACCTGCTCTGATACAAGTTGTTAGTCCCAGATTGAGTGCGCAACAACAAATGTTTGTAGAAGGGGGGTTGAATACAAACTTTAGCTTTTTAAAAATTAAAGACACACTAATATACTTTTATATAATTCTTATTGATATTGAATCAAGAATTACATGTACTATAAGCGGAAATTCTAAGTACAATAAAAGGTGGCAATCAATTTGTCTAACACATAGACAAGCTAACTCTAAAACAACTAATGTATATAGAGTGTTCAACACATGAACAAGTTTGATTCTACACAATGCTTATACTCTACGAATTTCTCAACTGATGAGATTTTCTTTCTTTGTAGTAGAGACTTCACTTTTTTGTATTGTGTCTTTTTGCATGTCCACCATGCATGAGTATATATAGAAGTCTTGGTGAATCCATTTGCATGAAGGTAAGAGACAAATAGGTTGTGTAAATGTTATATATTTTAATTGTAAAGGTAGTAGGTGAAAAGTAAAGTTACTTTAATCAAATGTTTGATAAAAGTAATTGTACTTTTCTACAAAAGTGCAACCCATTACAATATAAAATATTAAAGCCCACATCTACTGTCGTGTAGAAGTATCTTTCCCTTTCCATGATTGTACTTTAATCAAAACCATGCTTCTGATTGATTTGACTTTACCAAGTATGGGATTGCCAGCCATACTTAGTAGTTTGAACAAATCTTCAAGATCTTCGTTTGTTTGAGGTATCATTACCCTTTTCCAGAGGATAAGATCTAACCTTTTTGTCTCATACTTGATCCAAAAAGTGCATTTCTACTTTTACAAAAAAAGATCTAAGGCATAATAGAACAACACATGTTCTGCCTTTTACATATGACTTACAATCTGAAAAGATAGAGTAGATTTGACATTTTTCACGACTCAGCTAACAGATTGTACTAGGAACTCTGATATTCACTACTCAGTTGACAAAATATATCAGTTGATCACTTTTTGCTAGGACTCAGTTGATACATATTGCTCAGCTGATCATATAGATGCTCAGCTGATCAATAGTAAGCTTAGGAGGACATAAGCTCATGTATTTGCATAATCAGTTGATCAAGAATGCTCAGCTAATCGATCAAATACATCAGTTTATTAGGGGAGATGACTTGTGTAAAGGAAGACTTACTTAGCTGATGCTCTGGGCCTCAGCTGATCCATTTGTTCACTCAGCTGATGAGGTAGGCACTCAGCTGATCAATTTGTTCACTCAGCTGATCAATTTGTTCAGTCAGCTGATCAACTATTTCGCTCAGCTGATAGATTGTTTTCCTCAGCTGATGGTCATCTTCACTTGTTTTTTTCATCTGATGCTCCTTTGCTGATATCCCTTGGCTGATACATTGAGTAGGATCTGATGGTCAGCTGATGGTTTATTTTCCTCAGCTGATGGTTTCATACTTAGCATATTTTTACATAAACTGATTCAAACAACACATGTTTGAATTCTTTCTAATTCATACTGAATGTAGGGTTTGGTTATCATCAAATTCTATATTTTAGGATAGGTAGAGTTGATTATTAGGGTGAAGTGATTATCTCCCTAACAAGACCCATTATAAAACCGGTCTCTATAATAGACACACGGAGACCGGTTGTAAGCAAAAACTTGTCCCCTTAAGAAAAACATAAACACCAATTATAATTACGAACCAATCCTTTAAGGAAAACATAAAGACTAGTTATAGGTAAGAACCGGTCCCCTTAAGAAAACATATAGCGAAGTTATTCAATTATAAACCTGTCCCATAAAAAAATTTAGAAGGACCGGTTTTTTACTTAATAACCGGTCTTCTTGTTTTTAAAATAATAATAATAATACACAATAATACACCACAAATTAACAAGAAATAAATTATCAGAATTCCACAAAAAATATCCTAAAAAATTGTAACTATATATACAGAAATTGTGCTAAATACAAAACCAGTTTACATTTCATCAAAAATGGAACTAAATACAAAAACTGGTTAATATCTCATCATAATGGATCTATATACAAAATGGTGTTAAATACAAAAGCAGATTAATACCTCAAAATCTTAGTTTTTCGACACATATTGTTGAGATCTCTTCACGAACACAAACATATGTGTTAGCTTTCATATATAGTCTTTGTATAGATATTTATCACGGGCATGTCTATTAGCAGTCATATATACATACATAAAGTTTTACATTACCTTACGTCATCAAATTTGACACATTCGATGCCATATAGTAACAATATCACGTAGTTCATTTTGAGAAAATGGACGGCAGCTCCACGGCCATCAAATTTTACTCATTAACACTATTTGTAAGGGCATAGTTTTTCTCTGATTTAGATTTTCCGTTATTCAAAGAATCAAGAATGTAACACTGGCCATTCTACACCTTAGTATAAACAAAGTCCAATGATTATTGAAAATATGTTAACAGGTTAGACTAGATAATTAACATACATACAAAGACACACACACACACACACACACACATATATATATATATATATATATATATTAGAAGTAATATGATAATAAGATGGTAGCACCTTTGATAAAATGGACAAATAAAATATTCACAACTAGAGTAATTGGGGTTTTGCATTACTTCCCTCAAGTACTCTATTGTATATGTTTTTTCTCTTTGGCATTGATCACGAGTTATCCAACAAGGGTTCAAGAAACGTAGTCTTCCCCGACTAAATGAGTCCACCGAGTAATATAATCCCCTAAAAACATAATAATATCATAACATTAGGATGAAATAAAACACCATGTTTAATAGAATACAATAAACATTATTCCACTTACTTGCACAAATATGTAACAATGCTTGTTTCAAGCCATCCATCTGTCCACAACAACCTAATGTCATCCGGCTCTATGGAATACGGGTAATCAACTTGTTTCCCAAATGTCTCAATTTCAATATCAAAAGCATATAACGAAGTAGGATCATCACGCATCATCCAACAAGTATAAGCCTGTTGTACCTCACGGTCTCTACCCTCCAATGTATTAGATACATTTTGAAGTCTAGTAAACATGAGTTGCGTTTTCTCTTGTTCAAGAAGATCCCTCTGCCTTATGACTTCTTGTTCTATTTCCTACACTTAATAATGGTATGGTCATATTTTGTTGAATAAATTAATGGGGAGGTTTTAGATTTTACGTTGTTTATAGTAACCAAACTATTTCCTTGCATTGCATCGGTGGATATTTTTGTGGCGGTAGTAACTACACTCTCGGCAGTCCGCACATATATGATAGAGTTATATTTCGATGTATGAGTTAATTAATAGGTTTTAGTATTTACCTTTTCAATAGTACCCAAACTCTGATGTGACGTCGCATCTGTTGACATTTTCTTGTCTAGAGTTACCAAACTCCTAGTCGTCTACACATATATGATAGGGTTATATTTATTTGCATAAGTTAATTACAAGGTTTTAGTATTTACCTTGGCAATGGAACCCAAATTCTTTCATTGTGTCGCATCTATAGACAATTTCTTTTCCAGAGATACCAAACTCCGAGTTGTCTCCACATATATGATAGGGTTATATTTGAATTCATAAGTTAATCACAAAGTTTTATTATTTACCTTTTCGACCGAACCCAAATTCTTTCCTTGCATCACGTTTGTAGACATTTTTTTTTGTGTCGGGGTCTTAAACCCAATGTTCAATTTGAAGTGAGTAAATTTTGTTATAACATTACACATAGTGTGGGACATACTTTATAAATTTATCTTAGAGTGGAATAAGTTCTATAAACGTACCTTGGAGCGACCCATTCTGGACATTGGCCATTGAGTAAAACTATTTTTTGCTTGAGATAATGTCTTGGGTTCCGTTGTGTTCCATGTTAGCTCTAGGTTTTCATAACCGGAATTGATCGAGTCTATGGAGACCTTCATTTAGCAAGGTAGCATACGTGCACCATGTATTCGATCATCCTTAAGTGGATATACAAGTCCTCGAGCAACAATGTTATTATTTTTTGTGTATGGGTCGAGCAAAGCGACCGGTGTGGGTTCCTATAAAACATGTAGTTAAGTAGTTGTTTGATAAAGATTACATATTAAAATAATATAATTGGCTTTTAATTCTATGCTTTTATTTGGCAAATACCCGATTAACCCGACTAGAAACCCGAAAATAATAACTAAACAACACCCCTAATATTGTAGTACGTATACTATATGAAGATATACCTTTACTTCATACACCATGGAAACGAGGGGAAGGAAGCGAGGGCTTGGGAGCGAATAGGAACCAAAGATGGGGCATGAGCACCGATACAGATGGGGACGGAGAGAGGCGGGGCTAAGGCAGGGGAGAATTGTCCTAACTTCTCTTGTAACTTCTCTTCAAACCTCATCTCAAGTTTTGTTCATGTTTCTTGCAAGTGGACCTGTAATTGTTCTTCATTCGTCGCGTCTAATTCTTTCTTATACTCTTGTAAGTTTGCATCTAATTGTTTCTTATGCTCTTCTAATTTTGCTTCCATATCTTCTTTGTCTTTTTGGGCCCTCTTCTTGCGATACTCGTGATCCTCCCTAAGCCATTGACGATGTCCCATATACACTGTTTTCTTGCAATTTCCCAACCAAGTTGAGTCGGTATTAACCTCACAAACAGTAACACCCGCAAACCCGGGCTAGGAAATTAGCGGGATTGCGGTATGTGCTTATCTGTTTTAATGCAATTAATTGGTTAATTAGTAAATTACTTAATTAAGTTGGAATAATTATGTACATGCATGTGTTCGTATGTATGTTAGTATATGTATGTTTTTGTGTACGTGTATGTGTTTGTAAGAAATCAAAGGAGGAGTTGCCACCTCCTACTTGCTTGAATATTATGCATGTATACGTGGTCTTGAAGAATTACTTGCTCATTTTCTATCAAAGTGCATAGAGTGTTGTTATTATTATTATTATTATCTTTTGTTTAATTAATATGTATAATGTGTGTGTTGGATGTATTTTGTACATTGGTGGTTCAATTAAAGTCAATACTTACAAGTTTTTGATTAGTTTTGTTGGTATTTATATAAGTTTTATATTTGGGATAGATAATATATGTAATGATGTGTTTTGTTCTTATTATTTTGATTGTTATATAAAATTTATAAATCTGGACTTTTAATTAGGCGGTTTTACCGATTTTACGATTTTTGAAGGTTTTAAGCACATCGCCGGGATTTTTAGGGGATAAAAGGTTTCTACAAAATAATTTATGTTATTAATACTATTTGTAGCTATTAAAAACCTATATTAAAGTTAAAGCTAACCTGAAATTCTAATTGATGGTTGTCACACCTTCCGCATACGTCGTCAGATTGTGAATGACCACATAGTTACACTGGATCTTCCAACAGAGCTTGCAGGAATTCACGACACGTTCAATGTTTGTTATTTGAGGAAATGTAAAGTCGAAGATGAAAGCCAGATTCTTGGATTCGAAAAAGAGACTGATTGAAGAACTTGTCGAACTGTTGGATCGTAAAGTGACCAAGCTCTGTAAAAAGCTGATTCCAATGGTGTTGGTCAAGTAGAGGCATAGTTTAGGTTCTGATTTGACTTGGGAGGCTGAAGCTGAGATGAGGGATAGATACCCCCACTTGTTTGGACGAGAAGGGATTCCGAGGACAGAATCCTCTTAAGGAGGGAGATTTGTAACACCCGCAAACCCGGGCTAGGAGATTAGCGGGATTGCGTTATGTGCTTATCTGTTTTAATGCAATTAATTGGTTAATTAGTAAATTAATTAATTAAGTTGGAATAATTATGTACATGCATGTGTTTGTATGTGTGTTAGTATATGTATGTATTTGTGTACGTGTATGTGTTTGTGAGAAATCAAAGGAGGAGTTGCCACCTCCTACTTGCTTGAATATTATGCATGTATACGTGGTCTTGAAGAATTCCCTTCTCATTTTCTATCAAAGTGCATAGTGTAGTGTGTGAATATTAAAAGAAAACCTTCTTGTGAAGAAACCTCAACATCTTGCAACTTGAATTTGAGAATAGAAGATTTGGTGCTCTTTAAATCATAACCAAGGTTAGATTATGATTATAGCAGGTTTAGAATCATCCTAACATGATTTCTTGTTGAATTACATGCATGTATGTAGAATCACCATGTTCAAATTTGAAGCTTTTTATGAACAAATGGGTTTTGGTAGATTTTGTGTTTTATTTGATTAAAAGATGTTTGTGATGCATAAGAACATGTTTAAAGATGATTATATATGTTTTTAGTGGGTTTTAGTAAGCTTGTTAAGTTCAGGAACATTTGCCATGGTGTTGTTGGTCAACTGTTCATAAAAATGAAAAAGATGATTCTGGAATTAAACGTGATGCGACGCGTCCAAGAGGGAAACGCGACGCGTTCACTTCGAATTCGAAAGAATGGGCCGCTCGAAGTCAGTTGACTTCGAAGTCCTTGTGGTGCGAAGGGGAGGCGCTCGAAGCCTCCATGAGAAAGAGAGGGGACGCGCTCGAAGTCCTCATGCGAAGCCTCCGCTCGAAGCCTCATTCGAAGGCTCCATTCTAAGTCCTATGCAAAGTCCCCGCTCGAAGGCCCAACGCGATGCGTCGTTCGGTTGGACGAGACGCGTCCATGGATTTTCATGTTTTGGAATTTTGTTTGATATCTTCTGATGGTGATGCATGTATTTATGATATGTGGATCTATTATATGAATTGAAGCATAAATATATATGGGTAAATATATTTATATACTCGAGACTGATTTTGATTGTTGTTGTATTTTCAGGTAACCAAAAGACTCAGTAATATTAGACTTCTGAGCTCGTGCTGATATTGAGGTGAGTGGACGTTAATCACGGATGGTAAAGATTACGATTAATGTTATTGATGTGATGCATGATTGTGGATTAAGATTAAATTGCTTGAACTGCTTTTTGTGATATTGATTATTGATATCTGCTGCATGACTATTTGCTCGATACACGCTCTTAGGATGATTTTGAGTTGCGTTTGAGAAGTCAGCTATACGTGGACTTGGGCTGGGCTTGTCTAACTGGTTGGTTGAACGGTAGTAGCCCTTATGTTGCATTTGTTGCTCAGAGGTGGAGTTTACTGCGCCAATTCGGTGGAAAGCTATCCGTAAACCTTTGCTTTGGCCGACATTGGTTGTAGGTTCTGCGCCGAACCGCTGGTCTTCTCGTGATATGTGATTACATGATTGGTGTTCATTGTTAATGTTTGCATTTGATGTTTAGCCTCTACTCGCTTAGCTTTGTGTTAATTCCCCTCGGTTAATGTTTTGCAGGTTCGTGTTTATAGTTGCTGAAGGAGAAGTTGACCCCACTCTGATATTTTGATTAAATGAAACGAGCCTGTAGTTTTTGTAACACCAAAACGATACTGTTGTTTATAAACAATGATGTACATGTAACATCATCAAAACGGGCCTAAACGTGTTCGAACGTGGTACGTCAATTATTTAATTTAATTAAATGATATATATATATATATATATTGGAGAATGATATAAAATATGAAAAATAATAACTAAATGAGTTATTAAAAATATTAATAAAAACAGATAAATATTATAAAATATCGAACGGTTTCAAATGAGGATTTCAAACATATACACACACACATTTACACACACACATTTACACACATACCTTCAAGCTTTTCTCCTGTTCTTGCAAAATAGAAGAAGAAGATCAAAGGAGATCATCAAACAAGATATTTCCAGCAGCAAATCAAGGATTTATCCAGCCCTAAAACATCGTCTTCATCATCTCTACCATTGTAAGCTTCATCTCCATGCTTGTTCTTCCTAATCTTGATTTTTGGGTTTTGAAAGAAAACTCACTAAGCTTTGTTCCAGCAGTGAATTGAGCTTCTAATTTGTCTTACAAGTTGTTCTTAATCATCCTTTGATCATTGTAAGTTCCAATTCATCCTTGTTCTTGCTAGTGCTCTTCATGTTCTTGAAATTCTAGGTTTTTATGGGTTATTGTGATTTTGCAATCAAGAACTGAAATTGATGATTGAAATAGGTTCTAATATCATTTATAAGTACATAGGAATCAATTCCATGAATTAAAGTAGTGTTCTTGACGAGTTTTGAATTTTGGCTCAAATGGGTCAAAATTGGTCAAATATGGGTCAAACTGATTTTGACCTTCAAAAACTAAAATTTAGTGTTGTAATTGATCCTATAACTTGTTAGGATTGATTAGAACTCAATTGGTGCATTAGAAGTGGTGTTTTTGCACAAATCCTATACTTAGCCTAAATGGGTCAAAATGGCCAAAATAAGCTAAATCTGTTTTTACACATCAAGAACTGATATTTAAGTTCTAATAGGTTCATATAAATTTTATGAATTGATTAGAACATTGGTTTTGAATTAAAATGGTAGTTTTGCTTGAATTGGCTAAAATAGTGAAAAATAGGTCATAAATAGGCAAGAAATTGGAAAATGATACCAAACAATGAGTTTAAAGGTTTTGGTCAGTTGCAACACCTTCAATACATCATATTAGGTGTATATGGTGTGTTGCAAGTGTTGGAATTGGTCTACACCAAGTTTTGGCCATTATACACATGTCTTTGTCCATTTAATTCTGATTTTCGTATGAATTAATTGGATAAGATTTTTTGATGTTAGAAAGCTTCCACAAGTGTCAAATGGTCATAAGAAACACTAGAATTTTACTAAACTTGATTTGGAGTTGAAATGGGATAAAAAGGCACTGCTGTGCAAAATCTGAATTTTTGCACTGCAGGCAGAACGCGTCTCGTCCAAGGCTTGGACGCGTCTCGTTCGGTGCAGTTTGTGCCAAAACGATATTTTTCACTATTCGTTCGTGTGTTGTTGCTTGGACTATTATAACAAGTTAATAAATAGTTAAATAGCACCATTAGGGTATTGTTTCAAATATCCTAGATGTTCCTTGCGTGTTCAAGTGATTAATGCGTAAGCATTGGTATTATAGGTCGAGTTGACAATCCATGAGTGCCAAAGCAAGGTCTTTGCTTATTCTAGCTTATCGAGTGAGTGCTTTATAACATAACGATTAATATATCTATAACATATACTAACAATGATTACAGAATTGTATACCATGATTTGTACACGTACTTGTTTAAGTGTAGGATTGCATAATGATGCTAGAACTCACCATGTTGACACAATGTAGTATGAACTTGATTAGGTGTATGCTATAATGATAATTAAATATATGCGCGCATTGATTGATTGATGATTCGATTGAATCAGATTATTTGTTTGTGATCGGTACGGATCTATTGGGCAAGGTTTGCCCCGGACCAAACTGTCCTACCTATTGGGCAAGGTTTGCCATGGACAAGGTTTGCCCCCTGTGGGTTTAGCTCAGGGCTTTACTCAGAAGAATCGGTTGGTTCTGAAACAGAACGGTGGACGCTTAACAGCTCCTCCACTGACGCGGTTGATGTGTCTGGTACCCCAGTTTGGTGCATTGAGTCGGGTTAGCTCCCCTGCAAGATAGGCTACCTCCTGACTATGCCAGCTCATCGCGAGATGCTAGGATAGAACTATCTGAGCATGATTGATGATATGTGATGTACTTATATTGATTACATGCTATTTGGTACTCACTTGCTATTATAGCTAACAGTTGCTACACTCCACATGTGCACGTAATCCTCAGTGAGCTCGGGAGCCTGCGGGTAGTTTATATGCTTTGAGAGGAACACTTCTTTTATGTTTTAAACTCTGTTGAATTATGTTTATGTTTGTTTAAGATAATGGTCAGCCGGTTATGTATCCGTAGCACCAACTGTTGTTTGTGGCATCATTTTGACTGTTTATATAGTTTGCCACGTGATTTTACTTCCGCTACATTTTTAAGTTGTAAGCCAGGTTTGATTGTTCTATTTACAGTCAAACCCACGCAGTTTGAAAACTTAAACTATATTTTAAAAAGAAAAATTTGGTTGTCAAAAGCACGGTGTTAGAGTACATTTGTAAATGGTGGTTTGTATATTATATGTTTCAGTTTTCCGCAGCGTTTTTAAGAAAAATGGCTTGAGTTTTCCAGTGTTATAGTTTGGTATTAGAGCCTAGGTTTGGCGATGCATGCACGGCTAGAGTGTTGCATTCCCAAATCTTGGCTCGTAACGGGTCAAGCTTTCCTTCGGGGAATGAGGGTGAGTTAGAGTTGTTTATAGTAGTTAGTATTTTGGATACTAACGGTTTATGCTAATGAGCTATAAGGTGAGGTGATTGCAACAGATTATGGCTCAAAGACAAACTCCCATCCTACCTCGTGTGACCCAAGCTATAGAGGCACCGGTTATTGAAGATTTGAGTAATGTAAACCAAGCTGAAACGTCTGCGCAAGAGCAAGAGGAAGACCTAAGTGAGTACATCTTCAAACTGGAAAATGATTTGATGGATCTTCGAAGTAAAGTCCTTAACATGGAACAGAGATTGAATCAACCTGAACCAACCCTGTACCAACTGCGATATCCACACAAGCAACCGTACCACCAGTGTCAGTACCTTTACCACCAATGACTCAGAAACAACCATTCTTTTATCCGTATCCACAACCCGGAGGATATCCTTTCACGTTTCCGGGATACAGACAACCGTGCACTTACAAGCAATTCCTTGACTGTAAACCATCTGAATACCGAGGGAATTCTAATCCAAGTATCACCTTGAACTGGCTTAGGGAAATGGCGAAGACTTTGGATGCTTGCAATTGCAAAAATGAGTTGAAGGTGAAATACGCATCAAGGATGCTGAAAGGAGATGCCATGGTCTGGTGGGATTCGATTACCGGCCATTTCACAGAGCAACAGCAGGGGAGCATCACTTGGAGTCAATTCCAGGATAAACTTTGTGAGCAATACTGCGGTACTTTTGAGATTGCAAAGATTAAAAGAGAATTTATGGTGTTGGAGATGACTGGAGATATGAGTGTGGATCAATTGATTAAACAATTCAACGAAAAAATGCAATTTGCGAAGCATTGGGTACCAGATGAAGAGTCCAAGATTGCCCATTTTGTCAGGGCGTTACATCCTGATCTCCGTAGCGCCACCAGGTGGGCTACCACTTTATCCCAGGCTTTCACGTTAGCCAAGTCGGCTGAAGGGGATTTAATTGCAAGAAATAAGTTGAGTACGAAAAGAATTTCCCAGCAAAGGTCAAGATTTGAACACTATAACACAAAACAAAGGCAAGGAGGGCAGGGAAGTAGAAACAGACAGGATAACAAGAGTAGGACGTCTACTGGAGATGGGTCTACTCAGAGGGCACCTTGGTGCAACAGGTGCAAGTCCTACCACCATGGGCAGTATATGCCTCAATCCATGAGGTGTGTGAAATGTGGCCAGTTTGGCCATGACTTGAAGAATTGCATACTGCCGAGGAGCGTCTGCTAGAACTGTCAAAAAGAGGGGCACCGGGTTGGTGATTGCCCACTGAGTAAGAAAGTAGGGTCTGGGTCAGGAGGGGGAGGAGCTCGGGGATCGTCTTCAGCGGGTCAGAAGCGAAAGAACCCACCCACTGCTGATGGTCGGGCTTTTAAAATGACGGTGGATGATGCCACCACCACAGACGACGTTATCACGGGTATGTTTCTGATAAACTCTACTCCTGCTAGAGTATTGTTTGATTCTGGAGCAAATCGCTCCTTTGTATCTGTAGAATTCTGTGGTGGGTTAAATGTGCCTCTAACTGAACTTGCTACTGCTTTAGAGATAGAGGTAGCGGATGATATGATGGTTCCGGTCACGACTGCTATGGCTGGAGCCAAGATAGATATTGGTGGTATTTTCTTTCCTGTTTATTTTCTTGTAATGCCTTTGTCCGGATTCGATGTGGTGCTCGGGATGGATTGGCTTAGTTTGAATCAAGCCAGTATCAAGTGTCAGAAAGAAGTTAATCTCTTTTCCGTTGGCGGATGGTACACGGGTAGTAGCAAGGGGAGAGAAGGCTGGGTCTGTGATCCCGATTATTTCGTGTTTGAAGGCTAAGAAGGCATTGGATAGAGGATGTGAATCGTACTTGGCTTATGTGATTGATGGAAAGAAAGAGAAGCAAGCAATGACTGATATCCGGGTGGTAGCGGAATACCAGGACTACCTCTAGTTCACGAGGTAGACTTCAAGATTGATCTAATACCTGGTTCTAGACCAGTAGCGAAGGCTCCGTACAGGTTGGCACCTTCAGAAATCCGGGAGATGATGACGCAGATTCCGGATCTGCTAGATAAGGGGTTTATTCGTCCGAGTTCGTCCCCGTGGGGAGCACCGCTATTATTTGTGAAGAAGAAAGATGGTACGTTGCGTATGTGTATCGACTACCGTGAACTGGATAAGAGGACGATAAAGAACAAGAATCCGTTGCCGAGAATCGATGATTTGTTTGATCAGCTACAGGGAACTTCGTTCTTTTCTAAGATTGATTTGAGGTCAGGTTACCATCAAGTGCGTGTTTCTGAGGAAGATGTATCGAAGACGGTTTTTCGTACGCTCTACGGGCACTACGAGTTTTTGGTTATGCCGATCGGCTTAACCAATGCACCTGCGATTTTCATGGATTTAATGAACAGGGTCTGTCGACCATTCTTGGATGAGTTTGTGATAGTGTTCATTGATGATATACTGATCTATTCAAAGACTGAGGAGAAACATGAACAACATTTGAGGCAGGTTTTGGAGACACTGAAGAAAGAACATTTGTTTGCCAAGTTCTCAAAATGCGAATTCTGGTTGAGAGAGGTTCAGTTCTTGGGGCATGTTATCTGTAATGAAGGAGTGAAAGTGGATCCTTCTAAAGTGGAAGCTGTGATGAATTGGAATGCTCCAAAGACACCGTCTGAGATAAAGAGTTTTCTGGGTTTGGCCGGTTATTACCGTAGGTTTATTAAAGACTTCTCTAAGATTGCGGGTCCATTGACTAAGTTAACTCGGAAAGACGTGAAGTTTGTTTGGGGTAGTGAACAAGATAAAACTTTCCAGACTTTAAAGCAGTTGTTATGTCAGGCTCCCATTCTTGCATTGCCAAGTGGATCAGATGATTTTACTGTTTATTGCGATGCGTCGTTTGCCGGATTGGGATGTGTGCTTATGCAGAGGGATTGGGTGATTGCGTATGCTTCAAGGCAGCTGAAACCACATGAAAAGAATTACCCGACTCATGATCTAGAGCTAGCAACAATTGTATTTGCCCTGAAGCTGTGGAGACACTACTTGTATGGCACCAAGTGCGTGATTTGTACAGATCATAACAGCCTACAGTACGTATTTACATAGAAAGAGTTGAACATGAGACAGAGACGATGGGTGGAATTGATTAAAGACTATGATTGCGAAATCTGATATCACCCAGGGAAAGCAAACGTGGTAGCAGATGCCTTGAGCCGCAAGGGAGCGGGAAGTTCTATCCAGTTCATGAATATGGAGATAGTATCTGATCTAGTGGATAGACTAATGTCTGCACAGTTGGATCCTCTGAAAGAAGAAAACTTGAAGAATGAACTGATGAAGAAACGTAAGGATGAACTTGCTGATGATTCTCGTGGATTAAAAGTATATAAGACTCCTGTGTGGGTGCCTATGCTTGGAGAATTGAGGAAGTTGATTTTAACCGAAGCACACAATTCAAGATTATCTGTACACCCAGGAAGCACTAAAAGTTACAACGATTTGAAAGTGCTTTACTGGTGGCCTACAATGAAGACAGATGTGGCACACTTTGTAGAATCGTGCCATATTTGTGCATAAGTGAAGGTAGAACATCAGAAGCCTTACGGATCCTTGAAGCAGTTGGAGATTCCAGAGTGGAAGTGGGAACATATAACGATGGATTTCGTGACTAAACTTCCGCGAACTCAGAAGAATCACAATATGATTTGGGTGATTGTGGATCGATTGACAAAGAGTGACCATTTTCTGGCTACATGTGAAAAGGGTTCTTTGAGTAAGTTGGCTCAACTGTATGTTAATGAGATTGTTGCGAGGCATGGCATGCCGTTGTCCATTGTATCTGACTCCAGATTCGTTTCTAACTTCTGGAGGAGTCTACAGAGGGAGTTGGGGACGAGGATTAACCTGAGTACTACATATCATCCCCAGACTGACGGTTAGACTGAGCGAACCATACAAACACTTAAAGATATGTTGTGAGCTTGTGTGATTGAATGTGGTGGATCTTGGGATTTGCACCTTCCATTGATAGAGTTTGCGTACAATAATTCTTATCACTCCATTATTGGGATGCCTCCGTACGAAATGTTATACGGCCGTTGCTGCCGTACTCCGACGTGTTGATTAGAGGCTGCTGAGAAACAGTTTGCAGGACCCGAGATAGTTCAGATAACTGCTGACAAGGTTGCTATTGCTAGAGACAAGTTGAAGGAAGCCAGAGATAGACAAAAAATGTATGTAGATCCACGTCGTCGTGCAGTTAAGTTTGATGTGGGAGAGTTAGTGTACCTGAAGGTATCTCCTTGGAAGGGCATAATTCGTTTCGGTAAACGCGGGAAGTTTGCTCCCCGTTACATTGGTCCCTTCTGTCACACCCCGCTAAAGCGGAATTACGAGATGTAACAGTTTACGGTTTCATAGCATAAGGTACAAGATCACACCAACCATAGATAATTACAAGTAGTACATTTGTTTACGACAAGTTTCGATAATTGTTCAAAAGTTTGGAAAATAACAAAATGTAAATAGCTAGATAATGCTGCCACATGCATGCCAAACAGGTGCTGACCACTTACTAATGATTTCCTGAAAAGCATGATAAAGAGAGTGTCAACTATAGAAATAGTTGGTGAGATCACAGGTTTTGATATGCAATTAAATAAGATTTTAATGCCAAAACCGTTCATCACTTAACAATGAGTATGTAAATCGGTTGTTTAGTTTGCACGTGGTATAAGCATATGCAGAATGCTAACGCAAAGAGCCCACTACCTAGGCATACTGACTGAATGCCCATAGAGTAATAAAGAGAGCCTGTTTCACAGTAATTATGCACTTACACAAGTAAGTGGGGTGTCAACCTAATAGCGCTATCCATAGATTACTAACGGCTCGATACAATGAGTTAATAGGTAGTGTTGAACAGTGGGACTTACATAAAGAGAGAAACTCATAATTGTTAAACATAAGCATATATACCAAAGTGCGAAGATAAGATAACAGTTTGATAAACAAATCAATCAATGATTTAAATAGTAGCATGCTTTTCCCCCAAAAATATTCAAAACAATAAAACGTGGGGCCGTGAATACTCACCTGACAAAGTCTAACGTGTTCTTAAAATAATTCGTAAGGTCCTGAATTCCCGCGGTGCTTCCTTCCTAGTGGAATAATATCCTATTATTAGTCCCCAAATTCTAGTTATTAAAATTAATAATTAATCTTGTATTGTTTATATTGATTTTATAGTGATATCGTTATATGTTACAATTATATATATATTTACCCAACTTTATTTCATGTGAATACATTTATATTTTATGTTTTATATTTTATATTTACTTTTTAGGTGTTTCTATCTTATTTATATGATTTTTATACTTTAATTATTATTTTTCAAGTCCCAATCATAAATATTTTATTCTTCTTTATTTACTGTGCAAGTCCTTTTCTGTCAGCTTCAGGGGTTGTACTTTGGTGCAATGTTTAGTATCCTAACGAATTATTTTAAAAATTTATAGGTATTTTATTTGATTTATTTAAATTTAGAGATCACTGGTCAAAATCTAGTTAACACTCTCATATTGTGTTAAGGGTTTGAGTGACCAAACGACCTTATTTTTAGATGATTCAAATTGCGTTAAATTTCTAACTCGATAATGTAAGTTTTAAAAAAAAGTTGACCATTTTTAAGTTTCTGTGTACCAAGTTATGATTGATTAAAGTTCATCCATGAAATTATCCATATTTCTCAGCTTTGTGCATGCAACTTATTTTACATAGTTAATGGGTCAAAAATTAATATTTTTGAGTGAGGTTAACTTTATTTGAAACATAACTCATTAAATTAAATATCCAGAAGAAAAACCAATTTATTCGAATAATATTTGAGTGGTTTAACAACCATGCAATTGGGTCACTTTATTGAACAGTGAGCTTTCTGACATATCTTGCTTGATACACGTGGTCGGAGGGTCAAATCCTCATGAAATCTTGAATTTCCACTTGGAAATGAAGCTCAACACAGAGATAAAACTTTTAAAAAAAATCAAATCGTTTGGTTAAATATTCATTAAGTTATGGTCATTTTAAGTCAACACAAACTTTCTGCCAGAATCAGATCTTTACACCATATCAACTAATAGCTTACATTTTGTGTTCATCACGACCAATATTATGATTTTATCATGTTATTTACTTGATTACTCAAATATTCCAGATTTTAAAACAAAAATTCCATGCATGATCATATCATGATAGATCCTTCAAAGAAAACCACATGCATGTGCAAAAACCTACATGCATGTGCATAAAAACACTAATTTCTTGAGTTCTTGTTGCTTGATTCATAAAGTTTTGTTTTTGAGTTGAAAATTTTTATGTTTTTAGTGAATGTATCATCATCAAAACACTTTGACGTTCATAAAATTTCAGAAACTCAAGAAATCTTGAAGAAAAAGTAAGAAAAATGCAAGAAATGAAGAGATTACCCAAGAGATTGCTACCTATGCTTGCTTACTTTGAATCTTTTGCTTCAATCCTTCAAGAAAACTTTAAAATATGGAAGCTTATGATGATTTGCAGCTGATTTTGGGGTTGGAATGTAGAGAGAAGGTGGAGAGAATGGGCTTAGAGAGAGAGAGAGAGTGAGGTGGTGCAAATGAGTGGAAGATGACTAGAATATATGGATGTAGATAGAATGTTGTAGTGGGTTTGTGAGGTGGGACATGGCTGGCCAAAGTTTGATATTAATATTGTTATTATTATTATTATTATCTTTTGTTTAATTAATATGTATAATGTGTGTGTTGGATGTATTTTGTACATTGGTGGTTCAATTAAAGTCAATACTTACAAGTTTTTGATTAGTTTTGTTGGTATTTATATAAGTTTTATATTTGGGATAGATAATATATGTAATGATGTGTTTTGTTCTTATTATTTTGATTGTTATATAAAATTTATAAATCTGGACTTTTAATTAGTCGGTTTTACCGATTTTACGATTTTTGAAGGTTTTAAGCACATCGCCGGGATTTTTAGGGGATAAAAGGTTTCTACAAAATAATTTATGTTATTAATACTATTTGTAGCTATTAAAAACCTATATTAAAGTTAAAGCTAACCTGAAATTCTAATTGATGGTTGTCACACCTTCCGCATACGTCAGATTGTGAATGACCACATAGTTACACTGGATCTTCCAACAGAGCTTGCAGGAATTCACGACACGTTCAATGTTTGTTATTTGAGGAAATGTAAAGTCGAAGATGAAAGCCAGATTCTCCTAGTGCACGAATTAAAAGTGCATTCGAAAAAGAGACTGATTGAAGAACTTGTCGAACTGTTGGATCGTAAAGTGACCAAGCTCCATAAAAGGCTGATTCCAATGGTGTTGGTCAAGTAGAGGCACCATCGGAAACGAGGGGAAGGAATCGAGGGCTTGGGAGCGAATAGGAACCAAAGATGGGGCGTGAGCACGGATACAGTTGGGGACGGAGAGAGGCGGGGCTAAGGCAGGGGAGAACTGTGCTAACTTCTCTTGTAACTTCTCTTCAAACCTCATCTCAAGTTTTGTTCATGTTTCTTGCAAGTGGACCTGTAATTGTTCTTCATTGGTCGCGTCTAATTCTTTCTTATACTCTTGTAAGTTTGCATCTAATTGTTTCTTATGCACTTCTAATTTTGCTTCCATATCTTCTTTGTCTTTTTGGGCCCTCTTCTTGCGATACTCATGATCTCCCTAAGCCATTGACGATGTCCCATATACACTGTTTTCTTGCAATTTCTCAACCAAGTTGAGTCACTATTATCCTCACAAACTGTAACACCCGCAAACCCGGGCTAGGAGATTAGCGGGATTGCGGTATGTGCTTATCTGTTTTAATGCAATTAATTGGTTAATTAGTAAATTAATTAATTAAGTTGGAATACTTATGTACATGCATGTGTTCATATGTATGTTAGTATATGTATGTATTTGTGTACGTGTATGTGTTTGTGAGAAATTAAAGGAGGAGTTGCCACCTCCTACTTGCTTGAATATTATGCATGTATACGTGGTCTTGAAGAATTACAAACTCATTTTCTATCAAAGTGCATAGTGTAGTGTGTGAATATTAAAAGAAAACCTTCTTGTGAAGAAACCTCAACATCTTGCAACTTGAATTTGAGAATAGAAGATTTGGTGCTCTTTAAGTCATAACCAAGGTTAGATTATGATTATAGCAGGTTTAGAATCATCCTAACATGATTTCTTGTTGAATTACATGCATGTAAAGCATGGTAAATGAAAATGTATAGCAGGTTTAGAATCATCTCAACATCTTGCAACTTGAATTTGAGAATAGAAGATTTTGGTAGATTTTGTGTTTTATTTGATTAAAGGATGTTTGTGATGCATAGGAACATGTTTAAAAATGATTATATATGTTATTTATTGGGTTTTAGTAAGTTTGTTAAGTTCTGGAAAATTTGCCATGGTGTTCTTGGTCGACTGTTCATAAAAATGAAAAAGATGATTCTAGAATTAAACGCGACGCGACGCGTCCAAGAGAGAAACGCGACGCGTTCCCTTCGAATTCGAAAGAATGGGCCGATCGAAGTAAGTTGACTTTGAAGTCCTTGTGGTGCGAAGGGGAGGTTCTCGAAGCCTCCATGCGAAGGAGAGGGGCGCGCTCGAAGTCCTCATGCGAAGCCTCCGCTCGAAGCCTCATTCGAAGTCCTATGCGAAGTCCCCGCTCGAAGGCCCGACGCGACGCGTCGTTCGGTTGGACGCGACGCATCCGTGGGTTTTCATGTTTTGGAATTTTGTTTGATATCTTCTGATTGTGATTGATGAGTGTTTTTGCAAGTTACAATTTAAGTTCAAGAATTACGTCAAATATAAACACACATTATTCCAGCAAGTATAACTGGATCGTGTAGTAGTATAGATGAGGCAAGTGAGGATCAATCCACAGGGAAAATATGTTGGAAATTGATACAATTCAATGTTAAATAATTAACCTATTAATGGGGGGTTTTTGAAAGATTGATTTAGTATTTTATAAAAATGATAATGGTGACTAAATATTAATTAAAAGGAAAGCGAAATAAATAACTTGTAGACAAATGGAATAATTAAAAGAGTTATTCACTATGATTTAATCCTCCTAGATATAGATTTGATTATTTAAAACCGATTATATTGGTTCTACCAAGAGGTTGGACGATTAACTCCCGTTAACTATCCGCAATGTTATGTAATAGGGTTCATTAACTCCCGTTAATGATCTTTTTAAACAACACACCTCCATTACCATATAATTGTTGGAATTAGCTCCCGCATCATCCTTAACTTACGAACTCCCGTTCATAGGTTAACTTAAAGTTTACTCCGTTATTAATTTATAAATTTCACTTGTTATTCATAACAACCGATTATATTATTACCGAAGTAATAATATAATAGAAACCACCCATCAAATATTCATTCCCATGTCCAAATGATAAAAATGATTAACAAACTTATTAATCAAAGGTGTAGAGTATAACTTTTAAGGTTCTTTTCAATTATTATGGTAATTGGTTATAAGTACCAATATAATACCAAATGCTAAATCAAATCTTTATCTAGGATTCATAAGATCATAGTGAATAAGGAAAGAAGTTACCCCATTGATGAATTAAACTTGTACATGGCTTGGTGCATCATAGTTTAAACAACTAAGATGAAACCTTCCTTGATTACAAATAAAGTAACTAGAACAAAGCTACTCTTTTAGATACTATCTAATTAATTTAGATAGACCCAAAGAGGATTTCCTACAACTATAATACTGAGAAAGAGAAGAGTTTACAGAGAGAAAGAAAGTATATAAGTGTATGAAGAGGTGTCCTAATGAGCTTGCAAAGGTTGCTATTTATAGGAGAAGTTCTGGGAAACTTCAGGGCGTGAACTCTAAAGAGTTCACGGCGTGAAGATGGCCATTACGCCAGATCTTGACTTTTGTGTACATTTTACCCATCTTCACTCACCTATTTCACTATTTACCCAATGGCTACTCTAGTAGACTGATAATTCATGCCACTTGATGTTCTTCTAGAAGTTGTCTTCAGTTGAATGCAATTTTAACCATGATAATTACCAAGATTGTAATTAACTAATCTTCTTTGTGCAGGAAAACTTCATGGCATGAACTCTATTGAGTTCATGGCGTGAAGTAGTGTAAGTTGTCCTGATTTTTGCACTTTTCTTTGTTTCTTGGTTTGTTCTTCGATTCCAAGTGTCTCTTTCCTGTTTTTACCAAATAACAACATGTTTAGACTCAATTTAACACTTTTGGTAAAGAAATATATGATATTGGTAAATAATAATCAATATAAAATAAGCAATATCAGTGATGCATGTATTTATGATATGTGGATCTATTATAAGAATTGAAGCATAAATATATATGGGTAAATATATTTATATACTCGAGACTGATTTGATTGTTGCTGCATTTCCAGGCAACCAAAAGACTCAGTAATATTAGACTTCTGAGCTCGTGCTGACATTGAGGTGAGTGGATGTTAAACATGGATGGTAAAGATTATAATTAATGTTATTGATGTGATTCATGATTGTGAATTGAGATTAAATTGCTTGAACTGCTGGTTGTGATATTGATTATTGATATCTGCTGCATAACTATTTGGTCGATACGCGCTCTTAGGATGATTTTGAGTTGCGTTTGACAAGTCAGCTATACGTGGACTTGGGTTGGGCTTGTCTAACTGGTTGGTTGAACGGTAGTAGCCCTTCTGTTGCATTTGTTGCTCAGAGGTGGAGTTTACTGTGCCAATTCAGTGGAAAGCTATCGGTAAACCTTTGCTTTGTCCAGCATTGGTTGTAGGTTCTACGCCAAACCGTTGGTCTTCTCGTGATATCTGATTACATGATTGGTGTTGATTGTTAATGTTTGCATGTGATGTTTAGCCTCTACTCACTTAGCTTTGTGCTAATTCCCCTCGGTTAATGTTTTGTAGGTTCGTGTTTATAGTTCCTGAAGGAGAAGTTGACCCCACTCTGATATTTTGATTAAATGAAACGAGCCTGTAGTTTTTGTAACACCAAAACGATACTATTGTTTATGAACAATGATGTACATTTGTAAATGGTGGTTGGTATATTATATGTTTGTTTAAATTAAAGCTTCCGCAGCGTTTTTTTAAAAAAATGGCTTGAGTTTTCCGGTGTTACACAAACGACACGCTTTTTTCCCTTTCATACTATGTCCCAACAAATTTCCATACGCTGGAAAATGACTAATCATGCAAAATTTCATGGCCCGTAATTGGAAGTACTCTTTTATATACGCATCATACACTTGTACGCCTGTTTCCCATAATTCATTCATATCATCAACTAAAGGAACCAAATGCACATCAATAAAATCACTAATCATGCAAAAATTCATGGCCTGTAATTGGAAGTACTCTTTCATATATGCATCATACACTTGTATGCCTGTTTCCCATAATTCATTCATATCATCAACTAAAGGAGCCAAATACACATCAATGTCATTCCCAGGTTGTTTAGGACCTTGGATTAACAATGAAATTATTGATGTATTTTCTTTTCATACATAACCAAGGTGGAAGATTGTATATAGAGAAGAACCGGCCAAGTGCTATGATGACTACTCATGTTTCCAAACGGGTTAATTTCGTCCGAGCTCGGTCCGAACCTTATATTTCTGATTTCCTCTCCAAAATTTTCAGAGTTATAATCAATATTTCTCCATTGAGGTGAATCTACTACGTGTCTCAATTTTCCATCATTTATATGCTCTTCAGCATGCCAACGTAATAATTTTTCATCCTTAGTGCTTGCAAATAATCGTTTCAATCTTGGTACGATGGGAAAATATCATAGAAACTTAGTAGGAGGACCATTTTTCATCGGATCATTGCTAATTGTTTGTTTTACTTGTTTATACCTTGATGTATAATATATCCTACACTCATGTAGGTTTTCATCATCACTTGTATATTACATACAGTCATTCTTTTGATTTATAATCCCATTGGGCACATCAATTTTTTTGCATGGTAAGTGGAAATGGGTAGTTCATTACAATGGGGGAGCATTTCATGCAACAACTCTAATAAGCTTGTAAAACTTTTGTCACTCTATCCATTGCTTGATTTTAAGTTGAACAATTTCAACAAAGCAGAAAGCTTGGTAAAAGTAGTACACCCAGCATATAATAGTTTTTCCGAGTCAACAAAAAGTTGCTGAAATTTATTATTATCCTTTTCAGCAACATTATCCTCTAAATCATGTAACATGTCGTCTAAATTATCATCATCCGCATAGTATTGTGCACATTATCGTCGATAAACAAGTCATCTAAATCATCATTGCTTGCAGACGCAATCGTGGTACTATAAACTAAAGTTTCACCATGCCAATCCCAACAAGTGTACCCATTAACAAACGCGTTTTTTATAAAATGGTTTCTAATTTCATTACGATCAACAAAGGAGTTAAATTTGAACAATTTGTACAAGGACAACATATGTTAGTCTTTTGCTTTTTCACTCTGTGATCCTTGGCAACTCTTAAAACATCTCATAACCCTGTCATAAACTCCTCTGTAGTGTGTTTTTCATACATCCAGTTACTACGATCCATCTACAATATAATAAGAGGCAATATAATAAGATGCATGAATACCCAATATGAATGAATGTGTACTAATGTTATGAAACTCTATATTTAATTAAATATATATGTTGGTCCCAAAATATAATGATGATCAATTATGTTGGAGCAAATCCACAATGATGATGTATGAATTGATGAGAGAGAATGGAGAATTCGCACACAAACCTTTTCAGAATAATGAAATGCTCAATTGATTTGGAGTAGGTACACAAGTATATATACCCATAAGATATTTACTAAACCTACCCTCTACAATGACAAATGACAAACATAACTAAACTAATATAATGAACACAATATTTAGTCTAACAATCTCCCCCTTTGTGTTTATTATACAGATAAAGCATGGTAAATGAAAAATGTCTTCTTTGCAGGAGCGGTTTGAATGTTGAGGGAATCTTCACTTTTAGCATCCTGGTTATTCTTCAAGTGAAAAATACTCTCCCCCTTGAATGAAGCTCTCAATCGTCATTGATGACTAGAGATCTTTTCATTTCTTTTCTCCCCCTTGATCTTACGAGCATATATCTTCTTATGATAAACATCCACAGAAAAGTAAGGTGGTTTTATGAAAATCTTCTCTTTAGAAAGTCTTAAGAGATGTTTGACGGAACGAACCACACATGGATATTTAAGCTCTAGCAAGGTGGGAAGACGTGCATTGGTGTTAGTATTCGAGAATGATCTTGTTTGACTAACACGTGCAAATGGATAAGCAGCATGATGAGATGTACCACAATTCTTTTGATGAAGATTTTTCTCTTTCATTTCTTCAAAATTATCTTTGCTTTCATTCCAAAGCTTTCTCCGAAGCTTGACCCTGTTTATGAAGTGCTTTGTGTATGATTTGGAACTTGAGTAATGATCCTTAGAGCATTTGGAGTTTAGACACATATGACTCTTTGATGATTCACCTGCAAGGACTCTTACAAGAACCACCTTGATTTCCTTTCCTTTGGCAAACTTACATTTTTGAACTTTTTGAGAATCACAAGATGTCTTGACCTTTTCTTCTACACAATTTTGTAAGTCTTGCTCCGATTTCTGGATTTTAATCACAAATTTATTTCTTTCGGTCTCAAAATTCATTCTTTCTTCGGTAGACTTTCTTTCAATATCCAACAATTGTTGCTCAAGATTTCTTTTCTTGGCACATTCATCAATCTCAAACCCATGAAATTTTCTCTCTGACATATGAAGTTTCTCAGTCAATTCAGAAAGTTGTAGAGTAAGTTTTGTGTTTTCCTCTTCCAAGTTATCGTATAGAAGATACATTTCATTCACCTTGTTGTATAATATTTGTTCATGCTTTGTTATGGTAAGTTTGCATGCAAACCATCTTGATAAACCTTCTTGTAGTTCCCTCTTAGTAAGACTCATCTTGAGAACTTGTTTTGAGATGATCGTTAACTTGAGAAGTATAGTTGTGATTGTGTTCGAGGTTGAAATTCGAAGTGATTGAACGAGATGAAAGTGTTCGAAGTTTGTGGAATGTATGGCTTGGTGTGAATGATTAATAATAAAAGAAAGAGGAATTCGAAGTGAGTATATGGTTTAATTAAGAGGAGCTCGAAGTGTTCTTATATATTCAAGACACGGACTTCGAATGGTGTGTGCATGGGGTTCAACGTGAAGTGTGCATGGGATTAATTGTGCATGGAATTCATATGAGCTTCGAATTTTGCACGTGGTCGAAGGAACGTGGCTGTCAAATGAGGACTTCGAAGTTGTAATTAATATTAAGTGCTCAAGGTTTGCATGTGCTTTGAAGTGTGCATGCATGGGAATTAATGGTGCTCAAAGTTTGCATGGAAATTCATCACATGGAATTCGGAGTGGCTACTAAAGTTTGCATGGGAATTCGAAGTAGCCTGCATGAATGAAATTATGGTGCTTGAAGTGTTAATATCTAAAAAAGTGCTCGAAGTCTTGAAGAGTCAAAAGAAAAGGCGCTCGAAGTGAATGGCTTCCATAAATCCAAACTTGCACTTCGAATGGAGGTAATTAAATCCCCTCGAAGTGCATGTGATTATTCAGGGAAAAATATTCAAGCTTTGACTTTGAATTAAATCCGCTCGAAGTCAGCTAGGGAAAAAATAGGCGCTCGAAGTGTGTAATAAAAACTAAGACTTCGATTTGAAGAATTAAATCCGCTCAAAGTCTTCACATGAGACAAGTTTCCTGATTTAGAGGGATATTGTTTGTAACAAAAAAATTCAAAGTGAATAGGCGTGTGACTAACAAGCTCGAAGTTGTCTAGCAAACCCCATTATTTTCTTTTTCAGAAGAATTATAGATCAAAATAATATTTTTTCACTGTTCTTCAACTTCTTCAAGTGTTCTTCAATAAATTTTGAATATTGATGAAACCTTTGAATAATAGCCTCGAAATTTATCCCTTTTGATTCGTAGATCTCAGATCTCAATTAATAACTAACCAATTTAATTATCCACTTAATTTAAAATGGATTTAAAAGGAAAAAATCGCAATAAAAAGTTACGAGAAACCTTTAAAAATCCAAATCTAAGCCGCTTCAAATTAAAGATAGAGAACAATCAAACCTTAATCTTCGAATTCTTATCTTTGATGATGAATACACAATCACGAGCCTTACTTTTATCAAGCTTGGCTCTGATACCACTTGTTGGTCCCAAAATATAATGATGATCAATGATGTTGGAGCAAATCCACAATAATGATGAGAGAGAATGGAGAATTCACACACACCTTTTAAGAATAATGAAATGCTCAATTGATTTGGAGTAGGTAGACAAGTATATATACCCATAAGGTATTTACTAAACCTACCCTCTACAATGACAAATGACAAACATAACTAAACTAATATAATGAAAGATGTGGCACACTTTGTAGAATCGTGCCATATTTGTGCACAAGTGAAGGCAGAACATCGGAAGCCTTACAGATCCTTGAAGCATTTGGAGGTTCGTGAGTGGAAGTGGGAACATATAACGATGGATTTCGTGACTAAACTTCCGCGAACTCAGAAGAATCACGATATCATTTGGGTGATTGTGGATGGATTGACAAAGAGTGCACATTTTCTGGCTACATGTGAAACGGTTTCTCTGAGTAAGTTGGCTCAACTGTATGTTAATGAGATTGTTGCGAGGCATGGCATGCTATTGTCCATTGTATCTGATAGAGACTCCAGATTCGTTTCTAACTTCTGGTGGAGTCTACAGAGGGAGTTGGGGACGAGGATTAACCTGAGTACTGCATATCATCCCCAAACTGACGGTCAGACTGAGCGAACCATACAAACACTTGAAGATATGTTGTGAGCTTGTGTGATTGAATATGGTGGATCTTGGGATTCGCACCTGCCATTGATAGAGTTTGCGTACAATAATTCTTATCACTCCAGTATTGGGATGCCTCCGTACGAAATGTTATACGGCCGTCGCTGCCGTACTCCGACGTGTTGGTTAGAGGCTGGTGAGAAACAGTTTGCAGGACCGGAGATAGTTCAGATAACTGCTGACAAGGTTGCTATTGCTAGAGACAAGTTGAAGGCAGTGAGAGATAGACAGAAAATGTATGTAGATCCACGTCGTCCTCCAGTTAAGTTTGATATGAGAGAGTTAGTGTACGTGAAGGTATCTCCGTGGAAGGGTGTTGTAACACCGGCTTTGCATATACCAGATTTTTAGCAAAAATTTGCGTTTTTAAACAAACGTGAACTTAATCACGATCATATATCATTAAGCAGCGGAATATTTACAATAAACTTTGTTTCTGTATCTGGTGTTACACTACAAAATAACCGACCACAATGTATTTATTACAACATCAAGTGTTCCCGCAAAATATCCAGAGGCAGGGAACCCGGCTCACCAGGAAATCTATCTTTGATCTGCAAAAGCAGTTTACATGGCACCGTTAGCTACACTTAGCTAGTGAGCACAAACTTGGCATAAACTTCATTAGAGTAGAACATGCATATCAGGAATAAGCATACAATGCTATCCTATCACATTGTGATGTGCCGGCACGATCGGTATAAGTTGTTTCTTGCAGGATAGCTAGTCCCGCTCAACACCAATACACCGGGGGATCAGACACAACCCTCCGTACTGGTGGGGGAGCATAAAGCAGTCCACCAAGCATCGTTAATGGAACCAGAGGCTCCTTAGGTAACTCAGCCATTTATGACTGATTAACCCTCATGATATAAGGCACGACGGTTCTGCAGAACCTATGATCTAGAATGTTACCTCGAATCACCGTTAAATCCCGAATCTCCTGATCAAGAGTCCCTGGGATCCAGCTAACCGGCTGACCTTAACCATGC
Source organism: Dittrichia graveolens (assembly GCA_038502395.1). Lineage (NCBI taxonomy): Eukaryota > Viridiplantae > Streptophyta > Magnoliopsida > Asterales > Asteraceae > Dittrichia > Dittrichia graveolens. The sequence goes on from JARJIL010000003.1 coordinate 72,999,073, forward strand.
TTGCTGATGTTCGCGAACACATACACATATCTTGTTCATTTACTTAGCATGCATATTCATTTACTTCTTTTAGCATGCATTTACATTCAGTTACTTATTTATGGATCTAATCTGAATCCCTAGCATATATCATCACATCTTTCTTAACTGATTCATTTGGAATCAGTATCATGCATAGCATACATTTAACTAAGCGGTTCCAGTACTGGATCCCGCTGGCATGCACTTAACTTTATATACAACAAGTATTTAACATGGCATTGTACTTTAAGTAACATGGCAATTCTCATTTATTTACTTATGAGCACAAGTGCATTCAAATCACTTAACACATAATTCTTCCACTATTGAGGCTTATGGAAGTCGGTACTCACCTGAGTGGCTTAACAGATAGCTATTTAATTTCCTGCCTTGTCTAGGGTTTTCAGTTCACCTAGAATATCAGGACTTATATTAATATCTTAGCATACTTAAAATAGCTACAAAGCCAACAAAGGAAACCCCAAATCCGGATTCCACGCAAATCCGATAGTCTGTCAGATTCCATGAAATCCGACACTTCAAAGGGAAATCCGATACTTTAGGAAATCCGACACCCATCAGATTTCAACACTTATGAACTTGGAAACTTGGTCAAAAAGTTGGAAATCCGACCTTCTATCGGAATCTGATTCTTTTATCGGAATCTGACACTTTTGTCGGAATCCGACACTTACAACAAAATCCGATACTTTCGGATTTTGACTTGCGATTTACATGAGGACTTTGGGAAATCCGATACTTATTGGATTTAGACCCATAACACGGATTTAGTCATGCGGATTCTGACACCCTAAAGTCTCGGAATCCGACACTTAATCGGATTGTCAATATGCGGATTCCGACACCTTCATGTCTCGGAATCCGATTATTCTAATCATGGAAACCGCCATCTTCAATGGCTTATTTCCAGAGCTTATTTCTTGTTTGTTTTGACATTTATACATTCTGAAAACACTTATTTTTATTGGTATAGCTTTGAAAACACATCAAACCCACACAACAACACCAAACAAATAAAACCCACTTGCGAAGTAAGCTTTGCATGTTCTAAGTAGTGTTTTGCAAGGACTTGAGTTTCAATCATGCTTTTAATCATAAAAAAAATTTCATATGTATTAAATCTTGACAACAACAAGAATTCACCTTTGAGTGGAATCAAAACACCAAAATCCTTGCTTCTAAGAAAATCCGAGAGAAAGGTAGTAGAGAGAAAACCGAGAGTCCAAGAGCTATTGTTTAGGTGTTATCTTTTGGTAACTTTGACCAATATTTGACTTTTCAAATATATATATACTTCACAATCTAGAGGCACCGCCTCTGGATTCTTTTTATTCTTTTTCTTTCTTTTTCTCATATACTTGTATACATATACACATTAACACATAGACACACATATACACATTTAACTTTTCATTATCACTAATAACTCATTTAACTTACAAGCTTACTAGCTTAAATATACATTTAATAGCTAGGCCCCAATTGAGGATGTTACAGGCGTAATTCGTTGCGGTAAATGCGGGAAGTTGGCTCCCCGTTACATTGGTCCCTTCCGCATACGTCAGATTGTGAATGACCAGATAGTTACACTGGATCTTCAAACAGAGCTTGCAGGAATCACAACACGTTCAATGTTTTTTATTTGAGGAAATGTAAAGTCGAAGATGAAAGCCAGATTCTCCCGGTGCACGAATTAAAACTGTATTCGAAAAAGAGACTGATTGAGGAACCTATCGAACTGTTGGATCGTAAAGTGACCAAGCTCCATAAAAAGCAGATTCTAATGGTGTTTGTCAAGTGGAGGCACAGTTTAGGTTCTGATTTGACTTGGGAGACTAAAGCTGATATAAGGGATAGATACCCCCACTTGTTTGGACGAGAAGGGATTTCGAGGACGGAATCCTCTTAAGGAGGGGAGATTTGTAACACCCGCAAACCCGGGCTAGGAGATTAGCGGGATTGCGGTATGTGCTTGTCTGTTTTAATGCAATTAATTGGTTAATTAGTAAATTAATTAATTAAGTTGGAATAATTATATACATGCATGTGTTCGTATGTATGTTAGTATATGTATGTGTTTGTGAGAAATCAAAGGAGGAGTTGCCACCTCCTACTTACTTGAATATTATGCATGTATACGTGGTCTTGAAGAATTACGTGCTCATTTCCTATCAAAGTGCATAGTGTAGTGTGTGAATATTAAAAGAAAACCTTCTTGTGAAGAAACCTCAACATCTTGCAACTTGAATTTAAGAATAGAAGATTTGGTGCTCTTTAAATCATAACCAAGGTTAGTTTATGATTATAGCATGTTTAGAATCATCCTAACATGATTTCTTGTTGAATTACATACATGTATGTAGAATCACCATGTTCAAGTTTGAAGCTTTTTATGAACAAATGGGTTTTGGTATATTTTGTGTTTTATTTGATTAAAATATGTTTGTGATGCATAAGAACATGTTTAAAGATGATTATATATGTTTTTAGTGGGTTTTAGTAAGTTTGATAAGTTCTGGAAAATTTGCCATGGTGTTCTTGGTCGACTGTTCATAAAAATGAAAAAGATGATTCTGGAATTACATGCGACGCGAAGCGTCCAACAGGGAAACGCGACGCGTTCTCTTTGAATTCGAAAGAATGGGCCGATCGAGGTCAGTTGACTTCGAAGTCCTTGTGGTGCGAAGGGGAGGCGCTCGAAGCCTCTATGTGAAGCAGAGGGGGTGCGCTCGAAGTCCTCATGCGAAGCCTCTGCTCGACGCCTCATTAGAAGGCTCCATTCGAAATCCTATGTGAAGTCCCCACTCGAAGGCCCGACGCGACGCGTCGTTCGGTTATCCGTGGGTTTTCATGTTTTGGAATTTTGTTTGATATCTTCTGATTGTGATGCATGTATTTATGATATCTGGATCTATTATATGAATTGAAGCATAAATATATACGGGTAAATATATTTATATACTCGAGACTGATTTGATTGTTACTGTATTTTCAGGCAACCAAAAGACTCAGTAATATTAGACTTCTGAGCTCGTGCTGACATTGAGGTGAGTGGACGTTAATCACGGATAGTAAAGATTACAATTAATGTTATTGATGTGATGCATGATTGTGGATTGAGATTAAATTGCTTGAACTGCTGCTTGTGATATTGGTTATTGACATCTGCTGCATGACTATTTGGTCGATACGCGCTCTTAGGATGATTTTGAGTTGCGTTTGAGAAGTCAGCTATACGTGGACTTGGGCTGGGCTTGTCTAACTGGTTGGTTGAACCGTAGTAGCCCTTCTGTTGCATTTGTTGCTCAGAGGTGGAGTTTACTGTGCCAATTCAGTGGAAAGCTATCGGTAAACCTTTGCTTTGGCTGGCATTGGTTGTAGGTTATGCGCCAAACCGCCTGTCTTCTCGTGATATGTGATTACATGATTGGTGTTGATTGTTAATGTTTGCATTTGATGTTTAGCCTCTACTCACTTAGCTTTGTGCTAATTCCCCTCGGTTAATGTTTTGTAGGTTCATGTTTATAGTTGCTGAAGGAGAAGTTGACCCCACTCTGATATTTTGATTAAATGAAACGAGCCTGTAGTTTTTGTAACACCAAAACGATACTGTTGTTTATGAACAATGATGTACATTTGTAAATGGTGGTTGGTATATTATATATTTGTTTAAATTAAAGCTGCCGCAGTGTTTTTTTTTAAAAAAAATGGCCTGAGTTTTCCGGTGTTACACAAACGACACGGTTTTTTCCCTTTCATACTATATCCTGACAAATTTCCATATGCTGGAAAATCACTAATCATGCAAAATTTCATGGCCCGTAATTGGAAGTACTCTTTTATATACGCATCATACACTTGTACGCCTGTTTCCCATAATTCATTCATATCATCAACCAAAGGAGCCAAATACACATCAATAAAATCACTAATCATTCAAAAATTCATGGCCCGTAATTGGAAGTACTCTTTCATATACGCATCATACACTTGTACGCCTATTTCCCATAATTCATTCATATCATCAACTAAAGGAGCCAAATACACATCAATGTCATTCCCAGGTTGTTTAGGACCTTGGATTAACAATGACATTATTGATGTATTTTCTTTTCATACATAACCAAGGTGGAAGATTGTATATAGAGAAGAACCGGCCAAGTGCTATGATGACTGCTCATGTTTCCGAACGGGTTAATTCCGTTCGAGCTCGGTCCGAACCTTATATTTCTGATTTCCTCTCCAAAATTTTCAAAGTTATAACCAATGTTTCTCCATTGAGGTGAATCTACTACGTGTCTCAATTTTCCATCATTTATACACTCTTCAGCATGCCAACGTAATAATTTTGCATCCTTAGTGCTTGCAAATAATCGTTTCAATCTTGGTACGATGGGAAAATATCATAGAAACTTAGCAGGAGGACCATTTTTCATCGGATCATTGCTAATTTTTTGTTTTACTTGTTTATACCTTGATGTATGAGATATCCTGCACTCATGTAGGTTTTCATCATCACTTGTATATTACATACAGTCATTCTTTTGATTTATAATCCCATTGGGCACATCAATTTTTGTGCATGGTAAGTGGAAACGGGTAGCTCATTACCATGGGGGAGCATTTCATGCAACAACTCTAATAAGCTTGTAAAACTTTTGTCACTCTATCCATTGCTTGATTTTAAGTTGAACAATTTCAACACAGCAGAAAGCTTGGTAAAAGTAGTACACCCAGCATATAATGGTTTTTCCGAGTCAACAAAAAGTTTCTGAAATTTATTATTATCCTTTTCAGCAACATTATCCTCTAAATCATGTAACATGTCGTCTAAATTATCATCATCCGCATAGTATTGTGCACATTATCGTCGATAAACATGTCATCTAAATCATCATTGCTTGCAGACGCAATCGTGGTAGTACAAACTAAAGTTTCACCATGCCAATCCCTACAAGTGTACCCATTCACAAACCTGTTTTTTATAAAATGGTTTCTAATTTCTTTACGATCAACAAAGCAGTTAAATTTGCACAATTTGTGCAAGGACAAGCTATGTTAGTCTTTTGCTTTTTCACTCTGTGATGCTTGGAAACTCTTATTACATCTCATGACCCTGTCATAAACTCCTTTGTAGTGTGTTTTTCATACATCCACTTACTACGATCCATCTACAATATAATAAGAGGCAATATAATAAGATGCATGAATACCCAATATGAATGAATGTGTACTAATGTTATGAAACTCTATATTTAATTAGATATATATGTTGGTCCAAAAATATAATGATGATCAATGATGTTGGAGCAAATCCACAATGATGATGTATGAACTGATGAGAGAGAATGGAGAATTCGCACACACACCTTTTCAGAATAATGAAATGCTCAATTGATTTGGAGTAGGTAGACAAGTATATATACCCATAAGGTATTTACTTAACCTACCCTCTACAATGACAAATGACAAACATAACTAAACTAATATAATGAACACAATATTTAGTCTAACAATCTCCCCCTTTGTGTTCATTATACAAATAAAGCATGGTAAATGAAAAATGTCTTCTTTGCAGGAGCGGTTTGAATGTTGAGGGAATCTTCACTTTTAGCATCCTGGTTATTCTTCAAGTGAAAAATACCCTCCCCCTTGAAGGAAGCTCTCAATCGTCATTGATGACTTGAGATCTTTTCATTTCTTTGCTTCCCCTTGATCTTACGAGCATATATCTTCTTATGATAAACATCCACCGAAAAGTATGGTGGTTTTATGAAAATCTTCTCTTTAGAAAGTCTTAAGAGATGTTTGACGGAACGAACCACACATGGATATTTCAGCTCTAGCAAGGTGGGAAGACGTGCATTGGTGTTAGTATTCGAGAATGATCTTGTTTGACTAACACGTGCAAATGGATAAGCAGCATGATGAGGTGTACCACAATTCTTTTGATGAAGATTTTTCTCTTTCATTTCTTCAAAATTATCTTTGCTTTCATTCCAAAGCTTTCTCCGAAGCTTGACCCTGTTTATGAACTGCTTTGTGTATGATTTGGAACTTGAGTAATGATCCTTAGAGCATTTGGAGTTTAGACTCATATGACTCGTTGATGATTCACCTGCAAGGACTCTTACAAGAACCACCTTGATTTCCTTTCCTTTGGCAAACTTACATTTTTGAACTTTTTGAGAATCAGAAGATGTCTTGACCTTTTCTTCTACACAATTTTGTAAGTCTTGCTCCGATTTCTGGATTTTAATCACAAATTTATTTCTTTCGGTCTCAAAATTCATTCTTTCTTCGGTTGACTTTCTTTGAATATCCAACAATTGTTGCTCAAGATTTCTTTTCTTGGCACATTCATCAATCTCAAACCCATGAAATTTTCTCTCTGACATGTGAAGTTTCTCAGTCAATTCAGAAAGTTGTAGAGTAAGTTTTGTGTTTTCCTCTTCCAAGTTATAGTATAGAAGATACATTTCATTCACCTTGTATAATATTTGTTCATGCTCTGTTATGGTAAGTTTGCATGCAAACCATCTTGATAAACCTTCTTGTAGTTCCCTCTTAGTAAGACTCATCTTGAGAACTTGTTTTGAGATGATCATTAACTTGAGAAGTATAGTTGTGATTGTGTTCGAGGTTGAAATTCGAAGTGATTGAACGAGATGAAAGTGTTCGAAGTTTGTGGAATGTATTGGCTTGGTGTGAATGATTAATAATAAAAGAAAGAGGAATTCGTAGTGAGTATATGGTTTAATTTAGAGGAGCTTGAAGTGTTCTTATATATTCAAGACATGGACTTCGAATGGTGTGTGCATGGGGTTCAACGTGAAGTGTGCATGGGATTAATTGTGCATGGAATTCATATGAGCTTCGAATTTTGCATGTGGTCGAAGGAATGTGGCTGTCAAATGAGGACTTCAAACTTGTAATTAATATTAAATGCTCAAGGTTTGCATGTGCTTCGAAGTGTGCATGCATGGGAATTAATGGTGCTCAAAGTTTGGATGGAAATTCAACACATGAATTCGAAGTGGCTACTAAAGTTTGCATGGGAATTCGAAGTAGCCTGCATGAATGAAATTATGGTGCTTGAAGTGTTAATATCTAAAAAAGTGCTCGAAGTCTTGAAGAGTCAAAAGAAAAGGCGCTCGAAGTGAATGGCTTCCATAAATCCAAACTTGCACTTCGAATGGAGGTAATTAAATCCGCTCGAAGTCAGCTAGGGAAAAAAATAGGCGCTCGAAGTATGTAATAAAAACTTGGACTTCGAATTGAAGAATTAAATGCGCTCGAAGTCTTCACATGAGACAAGTTTCCTGATTTTCAGGGATATTGTTTGTAACAAACAATTTCAGAGTGAATAGGCGTGTGACTAACAAGCTCGAAGTTGTCTAGCAAACCCCATTTTTTTCTTTTTCAGAAGAATTATAGATCAAAATAATATTTCTTCACTTTCTTCAACTTCTTCAAGTGTTCTTCAATAAATTTTGAATATTGATGAAACCTTTGAATAATAGCCTCGAAATTTATCCCTTTTGATTCGTAGATCTCAGATCTCAATTAATAACTAACCAATTTATTTATCCACTTGATTTAAAATGGATTTTAAAGACAAAAATCGCAATCAAAAGTTGCGAGAAACCTTTAAAAATCCAAATCTAAGCAGCTTCAAATTAAAGATAGAGAACAATCAAACCTTAGTCTAACACAATATTTAGTCTAACAATATATATATATATATATGTTTAATTAATTTTATATATATATACACAGACACACACGTGTGTGTGTTTACTAAATGAATGTTTTCAGAATATGATAAATAATTTGAAATAAAGAATTAGAGAAATACATACCTTACTTTGATTAACCAATCAAGCTACAAATTTGTATGTAATCAGAATGTGATCGATATGAATAGACACTCCTAAAATATATGAAAAGCATTCGAGTTAATAAATAAAAAAATACTCTTGTTATAAACTCTATCATTATAATAAAACTTTTATATACTTATAACTTTGAACTACAATAACGAAAAACTAAGATGAATATATAATATTTTAAACCTAATTACTAGCATAATCAATAATAACATTCATAATTTAATCTTAAAATGTTTACACAATTCTTAAAAAGGCTACGGAAATAAATTACTTTTTACATTTTAATTTTTCTGTTATCTGCATATTATAAGGTCTCTCTTTAATTGAACAATAAAACAATGATTTCATTCTATCAAAATCCATGAATTAACCTTAAAATGTTTACTAGAATGTGGTTTATATATACTATATACAAAACCAAACACAAAAATATACAACCATGCTTATATATATATATATATGTTTACATACAAATAACAATTTAATATTAAAATAACTTATATCATCCAATAAAAATAAAAAACTAATAGAATTAAATTATTAGACAATCTAAACCCTTTATTTAACAAAAGATTAATATTTTAATCATTCATTTACTTCAAATTAGAAAATAAATTTTGACTTTTTAAAGTCAAATTATTTTAAATCTTATCATACTAAAGTTAATCCATATGGTAATTTTAAGTATATATCTATACATTTAACTTATCTATACTTTTTAAATTATTATACATAATTAATTCAAATCCTATAAAATTCTGTATCATAAGCTATATCGATAATAAAATATTATATATATATATATATATTCAAATCCTTATCCTTACCCCGTGTATAAATATGGGGATTGTTGATGTAAATTTTAACATTTATGATAAAAAATATTAAACATATAATAAACCTATATATCGATAATAAAGTCAATAAATATTCATGAAAATTGGAAGATGCATGAAAGAAAATTGATATATGTACTCATAAATTTGCACGGATAGTTGTTAGTCATTTTAAATAAATAGGGATTATTAGTGGGAAAAAATTTAAAGAATAATTTGAAGGAATTTTAAAATAGAGGATTCAAATTGGTAAAAATTATTTCAAAAATAATTTGATACATATACTATCCATATTAATAAAGCTTTTAAAATTAAAATTATATATTATTATTTTAATTCTCTATTAGCCATGATATATATATATATATATATATATATATTTGCACTGTAATACAGGGTGAAGATCCAATAGAAACGGTCCTTAAAATGAGAATGCTAGAAACACTGTATCTAGTCTATAAAATCACTGCATCCAACTTAAAATTATTGCATTACATATAACATGAAGTTGCGTTAAAACTAGTCAATCATGCGCGAATTAATGGGTGGATTCTCATTTAAGAACCAATACATCTTGTTTAAAGTCCACTACATCTAGTATAAAATCATTGCATCTTATCTTTATAAACACAATAATAATAATAATAAAATATATATATATAGCACCGTACACAAAATTTGACTATATATGAAAAATATTGACTTTTCGTAAAAATTTTGGGGTGTTCGCAAATTGCGAACGGTTTATACCATTCGCATTATATCCTGTTTCCTGTAATACGTATATATACATATATATATATATACATATAGGGGAGGGTTCATGCGAGAAGCAATGATTTTGCGAAAAGTGAGAGAAGCTTTTTTAGCATTTAATCAACTTTTCATCTAAGGGACAAGAAAAATCAAATTTTATATTTTATTTAATAAAAAAGGGTATTATGGTCAAACAAATTCTTTATCTCTCCAATCGATTATTTATCTCTCCCGTCAATTTTCTCTTTCTTCATGTGCTATTTTTCTCGGTTTTTTCACTAGTGAAACACTCGTTAATCTATTATTTTAATCACATTTTTTGTTACCTATGTTACTTTATCTAACATTCACTAGTGAACAAATACAATAGTGAATTTAGCACACAAAGTTATACTAATTAGAATCAGTGACAATTCAATACTTCATGTAGCAACTAAAAAAACTAAATTGGAATGCTTGTTCACGTAATATGTTCCTAGCCTTTTGAATTGTTAACACATAAATATTATATGCATTCACTAATGAATCCTTTATAACAAAACAAAAATAAAACAATCTAAACTAAACTTGTTCACTAGTGATATCTTAACAAGAAGACATAACGGTAAAACAAAATTAAATCAAAAGAGACGATGTTTATTAGTAAACTCTTAACAAAGAAACAAAATTAAAATAACTTAAACCTAAAGAATTGGAAAACCTGAGTAATTAGTGAAGCAATAACACAAAAAAGAAACTTATAACAATTTTAACCGGAACATCCGGGAAATCACAAAAAATTAAAAAAGACAAAAGATAGACATGTAAGTGGTAGTTTCAAAGACGGTGAAATCAATTATGATTGTTTATCACACCCATGTGTGCCTTATCTTCACCATCTTCATCCTGAACAAGACGATGGGTTTGTTGATGATCGTAGAAGATGGGGCAGCGGTGCGGATGGGCAATGGAGGAGCAATAGAGGTAAACAAGGAGGGGCAGTGGTGTTGGTTAATCAATAATGGTGCAGTCGCAGTAGGACTTGCGTCATATCTAGTGGAGTTGGGAGATCACTTCATGTTCTTCGCTTATTCAATAATGGGATGATGGTGGTGGTCAGCGTCGGTGGTTCTACTATAGTTGTCAGCGGCATAAGAGCCTGCCGGATTGCGGGCGGCCATAGATTTTTTGGGGGATGTTTAAAAGATAGAGGAACAAAGGTTATTAGATCTATGTTGGAACCGGTGGCAATGGGAGATCACTTCATCTTCTCGGTTTGTTAAAAAAGAGGATAATGGTGGCAGTACTTGCTGAAGTGGCCAGAGGCAGAAGAGCTTGCCACATCGATGGTTTTTTAGAGGCTACAAGACTTGGTTAAAGGGATGGGGAAAAAAGATTAGGGTTTAAGTGCGTATGTGTGCGTGAAACATAGTGTGAGAAGTGGAGGATAGAATTTAATTTGAATAAGCAATTTTGAGGGAAGATATGGGTGTACTACGATTAATAAGGTAATATTATTGTGGACAAATTAAGAATGTCATCTAGCCTTTAATTAATTAAATTAGTATCCTTAAATATTTATTTATTTACTAATATGCCATAATCAATCTTAACCATCAATTAATTAATCGTAGGGTCTATAAAGCTTCTCGCATTTCTCGCAAAACTCATACTTCTCGCATGAACCACCCTCTATACATATATATATATATATATATAATTGATAAAAAAAGTATTTCAAAATTAGTTTGATGATCTCATAAGCCTATTATTTTAATAAAGATTAAAGATTAAAGAAGATTACAGACGAAAAAAGATTAAAGACTAAAGAAGAAAAGAAAGATTAAAGATTAAACATACTACACATTTTATCATAATTAAATTTTAGCGCTTATTTCGTTTATACAATGTAATCATATAGTTATCTAAACGAATATAAAATAATACTTTCACATAAATAATTATGTGTACCGGTGTGTTTACACGATATCTAAACTAGTATTACAAATAAAAAACTGAGACGTTTTGATAATAAGATCACATATGAAAAAGTTTCTTGTAACACCGTGCTTTTGAGAACCAAATTTTTCTTTTTAAAATACTAATTTAAGTTTCATTTAACTACGCAGCAGAAAATAAACCATGTGGCTAATATTATACATTAAAAAATTGCCACATAAACAGTTTGGTGTTACTGTTACTGAACCGTTCGACTATTATCTTTTATAAATACATACGTAATATTAGAGTTTAACAAAAGCAGTGTTCCTCCTAAACAAGTAAACTACCCGCAGGCACCCGACCTCACAGCCTAAGGATCATCTGCACATGTGAGATGTAGTATCTGTTAGCTATAAAAGCTAGTGAGTACAAAATTACACAATAATCAATATAAACATATCACATATCATCAAACATCCTCAAATAGTGTTATCCTAGCATCTCGCAATGAGCTGGCGTAGTCAAAAGGTGAAATATCTGGCGGGGTAGCGAACCCGGCTCAATGCACCAAACTAGGGTACCAGACACATCAACGGCTCCGGTGGGTGAGTTGTAAAGCGGTCCACCATTGCGTTCTAGAATCAATCGATTCCTCTAAGTACAGCCGGAGACTGCACCCATCCATTCGGGGAGAATTGGGCTTGCAAGGCCCTAAATATCTATACAGGTACCGTTGATGCTATCAATGGTCCGCAGACCTCAAGCAATCCCAAGCCATCGCTGGCCCCGATGTAGGACTGCTTAGTCCTTAAGTCCGGATCCGTTCACAAACACATAACTGATCCAATCGGATCTTTATTGCACGCATATAATCATTTATCATCTTTCTAAGCATAACATACACTTAATCAAGTGCATATCATGTCATATCAATACGTTATACCTAGCATCATCATACTTTTCAATCTACACTTAAACAAGTGTGTATCATACTGTGTCAACATCTTAAGTCTAGCATCTTCATGCTTTACAATCTACACTTAATCAAGTGCGTATAATATCATGGTAATCATTTCTCATACATATTACAAGGTATGCAACCTTTCATCAAACACATTCGAACACTTAATCAAGTGTATACAAATCATGGTATTCAATTCTCAATTCGTTTGTTAATATATGTTATAGATATATTAATTGCTATGTTATCCGGCACTCACCTAACAAGCTATAACAATATGAACTAAGGTACCGATACTTCTGGATCAACTGGTTCACCTAAACAGGGTTTCCTAGCATCAGCAATTATGAAACAGAAACTGTCAAAAAGGCATGGTACGCCTGCGCCTATCCATGGCACGCCCGTGCCTAGCCATGGCACGCCCATGCCTGGCTAGGGCATGCACGTACCTGATCAAAGCATGCCCATACCCTTACTCTCAGGTACCCCCGTGACTACAGGGCACCCCCGGACTATCTAAGGTTAGAAATGCCTGTACCTTTTGGAGGTAGGGCCATGCCTCCTAGGGTACGTGTAACATCCAGAAAAAAATGTGTTATATGTGATAGTAATTATTAAAGTATGGATGTAAACTAGAGGGACCAAAGTTGTTAATTATTATATAAGAATAGTCAAGGGACTATTAATGTCATTATGGGAATCTTATATATATATATATATATACTCATATTTGACTTTCAAGTCAAATACTTACCATTTCTTCAAGATTCACAGTAACGTTTCTCTCTATCAAAAGTTTGAAGTTTTAGTTTTCTGGAGATTAAGATCAAAGAAATCAGAGTTTAACTATCTTCATCATTATCTTCATCTTGAAGCTATCAAGGTAAGATTAATATATTTGGTTCATAAGCTTTTTATGGGTTTATATGAATCAAAAGGTTGAAGAATGAATCAAGGTATGTTTTATATGAGTTTTAAGTGTTTAAAATGGATAGGGATGTTAGAAACCATCCAAAAGATGTTTATAAACTGTTTTAAATGAGTTTTGGGGAGATTTGGCTGGAAAAACAGCAAGTTGCTAGACTGTTCTGGTTCTTATAGAGGGAGGCACGGGCGTGCCCATAAAGGGTACGCGCGTGCCTTGCGGTCATGACCACCATATGTTCTTAAGGTCCGGGCGTGCTTTGGGCGTGCCCCGGGCATGACTCAATAGTCATGCGAATTTTAAGATATAAGTCGGATAGAAAGGTCAGATGAATAAGCCGGATGAGAAACTCGGATGAACTACTAGGCATGGCCATACCGTAGTAGGGTACGGGTGTGCCCATGTTAGGGCACGGGTGTACCTATGTGGGGCACGGGTGTGCCTATGTGGGCACGGGCATGCCCCTGTCCTGTTCAGTTTGATTTCTTCTGTTTCAGCACATGTTTAATACATATCAATATTATATAACTGTAGTGACTAGCCGAGGACATATACGTGAACCTTTATCTACTGTGGATTAGATTAGAATACTTCAGTTTATAAGATGAGTCTACTAAACTATGTTTCATATGTTCATAATGATGTTATTACAAGGAATACTTATATGTATTCGTTTATGTGTTATAAAGCATGTTGCTTTGTGCAGTTGTGGCTCTGAGTTAGCGCAGTACTGTGGCTGAGATTGCTACCTTGGGTCTAGAACTAGTGGTTGGCTATGTTTAGAATGTGATTATATTCATGTGTATGTATGATTTGTAGTCTAGTTTACTCACTAAGCTCTCGCAACTTATCAGATATTATTTTATGTTTTTTTTGCTGGACACATTCAAGGCAAGGGCAAAGCTGCGGTTTAACTGATTTATTAAGAAAATGAACGCCTGGTCGTACAGAACAAGTTTTTGTGATAATCTCGTAGTCTTTTTACATGTCTGAAATTTTGGTTAAATACTTTCGAAACAGATACGCTTCCGCTTTATGTAAAACCTTCGGTATGTAAATTATCATGTGAGGTATTTATCAGAATATTCAGTTTTATAATTTGGGGTGTTACAGTACGCCATAGGTACGGCCTGTTATTGAGTGGCACGCCCGTGCCTTTCCATTTACAATAGCAAGTTCGACCAGAACTTGCTATTTCCAAACAGATTTTACCATAAACAGTATTTTGACAATCAATTTACACTTTGGGATCAAAATCACTATTTTGACCCATGTGTATAGTGTGTTTAGAATAATATAAGGGCCCATATTATTACAAACACATGATACATGTTAATACTTAATGGAATCATGAGGAATCTTGTGAATCGGGTGAGGGGTACTTGTTTATATAGATATGTTCGTAACTGCTTATTATAAAGGATAGTGTGATAAAGTCACCTTTCGCCTTAATGCTTTATCTATACTACCGGGATGGTTAATACAATAGGTTCAAGAGCAGCTAACCAGTGTAACAGATGAGTGTGTCCCTATAGAAACACGACATGATGGAGTGAGGGAGCCCCAGAGATAAATCAAGGAATCCCAGAAACTGCAATTGGAGAAATTGTAGCATGGGAAATTATTAAAGCTTTTGAACGAACTATTCCTTATATCATTAAACAAGTTGCAGATCAAGTAAATCATTAGAATAAAGAAATGATTGGGCAGGGAATCACAGCTAGATTAATTGTTGGGGTGCTAGGGTTAATCCTCAACCTCAAGTTATTTTATGAGAAGCACCAAAAAGCTGTACGTTTAGAGACTTCACGGCTTGTCAACCGCCATTGTTTTATGGGGCAACTAATTCAGTTGCCAGTCACAAATGGATTTCAGAATTTGAAGGTACGTTTCACACATGTTCGTGTGCACCTGAAAACAAAGTTAGATATGCAACCAATCAGCTGAGAAGTACAGCCGAGGATTGGTGGGATATGGAAGTTAAACAAAAAGGTTATGATCAGATTGAAGTTATGACATGGGATGAATTCAAAGAAATTGCTTTGGAACAATTTGTACCGCAAGCTGAGATTGACATAATTGTGGATGAATTCCACAAGATGAAACAGAAAAATTAGACTGTACCGGAAATTAACGCAAAGTTTATGGAGAAAGCTTGTTTTTGCCCAGATTATGTGGAAAATGAAAAGATGAAGATGTATAGACATATGATGGTGCTTAAGCCTAGCATCCGAGAGTTTATTGATGCTAGTAAGCATCAAACGATGAAGTCCGTGATGGATGCTGCAAGGGCTAGAAAGTTAGAACTGGAAAGACAAGAGAAAGAAAGGAAGTTAGTGGAGAAAGCTACGCCAGTGTATAAGAAACCGAGAGTGGAGACTCCATAAAAGACCGTGGTATAGAAGACGTACCCGATTTGCCCGACATGCAAGAAACATCATATGGGAGAATGCAAGTTTGGTTCTCCAACGTTTTACAAGTGTGGGAAACCTGGTTATTTAAGCAGAGATTGCAAGAATCCGATCAAGGTGTGCTATAACTGTTATCAGCCGGGTCATCAGAGGTCTGAATGTCCCAATCCAATTACAGTAGTGTCTACCGGTTCCAAGCCTACTCCAACTTTACCGTCTACACGAGTTCCTGAGGTGAAGAAGGAGAATGTGTCAAAGACTAAGGGAAGAGCTTTTCAGCTTACATCTGAAGAAGCTAAAACAAAGCCCGATGTAGTCACAGTATAATATGCCTGCTCTCGTTCTGTTTGATTCAGGTGCAAGTAGATCATTTGTATTTGTTACTTTTTGCAAAAATTTCAATCATATGTGTGAAGAGCTAGATTCTCATCTTCAAGTGGAGATAGCAAATGATAAAAGTGTAATTGTGTCAGATGTGTATAAGCATAATGTGTTAGAAATTGATACTATTAGATTCCCTATAGAATTGATACCTATGACTAAGAGGGAATTTCAAGTAGTAGTGGGAATGGACTGGTTAGGCCGTAACTAGGCTACGATATTGTGTGGACAAAATGAGATACGGGTACGTACCCCAAGTGGGGAAGAATTAGTTGTATGTGGTGATATAACAAGGGGAAAATCATGTATATGTTCAGTTTCCAAAGCTAGGAAGTATCTTCAGCATGGGTACACTACTTTCTTAGCTTATGTTATAGATACTAAATTGGAGAAGAGGCAGATGAGTTTAGAAAATGTGAAAGTGGTATGTGATTACCCAGATGTGTTTTCTGAGGATTTACCGGGAATACAACCAGATAGACAGGTTGAGTTCAGAATAGACTTAATGCCGGGAACTTCGCCTGTTGCAAGAGCCCCGTACAGACTAGCTCCTCTAGAGATGCAAGAGTTGATGAAGCAACTTCAAGAACTACTATATAAGGGATTCATTAGGCCCAGTAGTTCTCCGGGGGTGCTCCTATCTTATTTGTGAAAAAAGAAGGATGGTACTTTCCGTATGTGCATTGATTACCGTGAACTAAATCAAGTGACCATCAAAATAAAGTATCCTTTGCCAAGAATAGACAATTTGTTTGATCGGTTACAAGGGGCAACGTGGTTTTCAAAAATCGATTTAAGGTCGGGTTATCACCAACTTAAAATCAGAACAGAAGATATTTCAAAAACCGCTTTCAGAACTCGTTACGTGCATTTCGAGTTTTTTGTAATGCCTTTTGGTCTCACTAATGCACCAGCAGCATTTATAGACCTGATGAATAGGGTTTGTAGACCAATGTTGGATAAATAAGTGATTGTGTTTATAGATGATATCCTTATTTATTCCAAGAGTACAGCTGAGCATGAAAAACATCTTCCAGAAGTTCTAGAAACTTTAATAAGAGAACATTTATATGCTAAGTTTTCAAAATGTGAATTTTGGATCCAAGAAGTGCAATTCCTGGGTCATTTAATTAATAAAGATGGAATCAAAGTAGATCATATGAAAGTGGAGGCAGTAATGAAGTGGGACTCTCTAAAGAATCCAACGGAGATCAGAAGTTTTCTAGGGTTGGTAGGTTATTACAGGAGGTTTATTCAGGATTTTTCAAAGATTGCTACTCCTTTAACCCAATTGAGAAAGAAGAGTGTTGAATTCAAGTGGGGAAGTGATCAGCAAGTCGCTTTCTCAACCCTTAAATAGAAGTTATGTAAAGCTCGAGTTCTTGCACTTCCCGGAGGGATTGAAAATATGGTTGTATTTTGTGATGCCTCATACAGTAGATTGGGTTGTGTTTTGATGCAGAAGGGTAGGGTTATTGCTTATGCTTCAAGACAACTAAAACCACATGAAAGTAATTATCCAACTCATGATTTAGAATCGGCAGCAGTGGTATTTGCACTTAAAATATGGAGACACTATTTGTATGGTGTAAGGTTTACAATTTATACCGATCATCAGAGTTTGAAATATTTTATGGATTAGAAAAATCTTAATATAAGGTAGAGACGATGGTTGGAATTGTTAAAAGATTACGACTGTGAAATATTATATCATCCTGGCAAGGCTAATGTGGTAGCCCATGCCTTGAGCAGAAAGTCAAGAACAGTACTTATAAAGAATCAATCCTTAACTATGAAAGTTACAACGCCTTTGATTGACGTGATAAGAACAACTCAGTCAGAAGCAATTAAAAATGAAAATCATAATAAAGAACGTATCAAGGGTCAAGTAATTAATCTTTGTAAAGATAGTCGTGATGTTCTGACTAGATATGGTCGTTTTTGGGTACGGGAGACACGGCAGACACTTTTGAGTGAAGCTCACAAATCAAGATTTTCTATTCATCTGGGTGCTACCAAAATGTATAAAGACCCAAAAATAGATTACTGGAGGCCGGGTATGAAGTATGATGTAGTTCGATATATGGGGAAATGTCTTACATGCTTATAAGTGAAAGCTGAATATCAGAAACCCATGGTAAATTACAACCCTTGGAAATACTGATCTGGAAATGGGAAAATATAACGATGGACCTGATTTCTAAGTTACCCAAGACCCCACGAAGTTATGATGCTATATGGGTGGTTGTAGA
The DNA here is from genome assembly GCA_038502395.1 of Dittrichia graveolens. Lineage (NCBI taxonomy): Eukaryota > Viridiplantae > Streptophyta > Magnoliopsida > Asterales > Asteraceae > Dittrichia > Dittrichia graveolens. The sequence continues at coordinate 73,017,449 of JARJIL010000003.1, forward strand.
CAAGTTGACAAAAAGTGCATATTTTATTCCCATTGAAGAAAATTATCCCTCTAAACGATTAGCAGATATTTATATGAAAGAGATTGTGTCTTGTCATGGCCTGCCAGTCTCTATTGTGTCAAACAGGGATACCAGATTCACTTGCAGGTTTTGGAATAAATTTCATGAAGAATTGGGAACTAAACTTCATCTTAGTACAACTTATCACCCTCGATGGTCAGAGTGAAAGAACTATTCAGACGCTAGAAGATATGCTTCGTGCATGTGTTATCGATTTTGGTGGAAGCTAGGATTCGTATCTTCCCTTGGCAGAATTCTCATACAACAATAGTTATCATTCCAGCATTGGGATGCCACCGTATGAAATGTTGTATGGAAGAAAATGCCGAACTCCAATCGGGTGAGGTAGGTGAAAAAGAACTGGGTAGTACAGAGGTAGTACAACAAACAACAGAAAAGATTTAGCAGATACGAGATAGATTGTTAACTGCCCAGAGTAGATAGAAGGGCTATGCAAATAAACGCAGATCACCACTTGAGTTCCAGGTGGGGGATTATGTATTGTTAAAAGTGTCACCGTGGAAGGGCGTATTTAGATTCAGAAAGAGAGGAAAACTTGGTCTAAGATTTATTGGACCATTCAAAATCATTGCACGTATGGGGAAGGTTGCTTACCGATTAGAATTACTAGAAGAGTTATCTCAGATTCATAACACCTTCCATGTGTCTCATCTCAGAAAATGTCTTGCAGACGAATCTGCATTCATACCGCTAGAAGATGTTAGTATTGATGAAAAACTTAACTATGTGGGACAGCCTATGGCAATATTAGAAAGAAAAGTTAAGACCTTGCGTAATAAACAGATTGGACTAGTTAAAGTCCAATGGAAGCACAAAAAAGGATCAGATTTCACGTGGGAAGCTGAACAAGATATGATGAAGAATTATCCAGAACTTTTCGACAAATGATTTCGAGGACGAAATCTTTTCAAGTGGGGAAGAGTTGTAACATCCAGAAAATAAATGTGTTATATGTGATAGTAATTATTAAGGCATGGATGTAAACTAGAGGGACCAAAGTTGTTAATTATTATATAAGAATAGTCAACGGACTATTAATGTCATTATATGAATCTTATATATATATTTAAATATATATATATTAACTCATATTTGACTTTCAAGTCAAATAATTACCATTTTTTCAAGATTCACATTAACGTTTCTCTCTATCAAAAGTTTGAAGTTTTAGTTTTCTAGAGATTAAGATCAAAGAAATCAGAGTTTAACTATCTTCATCATTATGTTCATCTTGAAGCTATCAAGGTAAGATTGATATATTTGGTTCTTAAGCTTTTTATGGGTTTATATGAATCAAAAGGTTGAAGAATGAATCAACGTATGTTTTATATGAGTTTTAAGTGTTTAAAATGGATAGGGATGTTAGAAACCATCCAAAAGATGTTTATAAACTGTTTTGAATGAGTTTTGGGGAGATTTGGCTAGAAAAACAGCAAGTTGCCGGACTGTTCTGGTTCAGATAGAGGGAGGCACGGGCGTGCCCATAAAGGGTACGGGCGTACCTTGCGGTCGTGACCGCCATATGTTCTTAAGGTCCGGGTGTGCCCCGGGCGTGACTCAATAGTCGTGCGAATTTTAAGATATAAGTCGGATAGAAAGGTCGGATGCATAAGCCGGATGAGAAAGTCGGATGAACTACTAGGCATGGCCGTACCATAGTAGGGTATGGGTGTGCCCATGTTAGGGCACAGGTGTACCTATGTGGGGCACGGGCGTGCCCCTGTCCTGTTCAATTTGATTTCTTCTGTTCCAGCACATGTTTAATACATATCATTATTATATAACTGCAGTGAGTAGCGGAGGACATATACGTGAACCTTTATCTACTGTGGATTAGATTATAATAATTTAGTTTATAAGGTGAGTCTACTAAACTATGTTTCATATGTTCATAATGATGTTATTACAAGGAATACTTATATGTATTCGTTTATGTGTTATAAAGCATGCTGCTTTGTGCAGTAGTGGCTCAAAATTAGCGTAGTACGTGGCTCAGATTGCTACCCTGGGTCTAGAACCAGTGGTTGGTTATGTTCAGAATGTGATCATATTCATGTGTATATATGATTTGTAGTCTAGTTTACTCACTAAGCTCTCGCAGCTTATCAGATATTATTTTATGTTTTTTTGCAGGACACATTCAAGGCAAGGGCAAAGCTGCGGTTTGACTGATTTGTTAAGAAAATGAATGTCTGGTTGTACAGGACAAGTTTTTGTGATAAACTCGTAGTCCTTTTACATGTCTGAAATTTTGGTTAAATACTTTCGAAACAGATACGCTTCCGCTTTATGTAAATCCTTGAGTATGTAAATTATTATGTGAGGTTTTTATCAGAATATTTAGTTTTATAATTTGGGGCGTTACAGTACGCCCTAGGATACGGCCTGTTCTTGAGAGGCACGCCCGTGCCTTTCCATTTTTAGAAGCAGGTTCGACAAGAACCTGCTGTTTCCAAACAGATTTTACCAAAAATCGATTTCCAGATTTCTTTTATCATTCATATATGAAAATACACTTCAAAACTAAGCCAAAATAACACTTTTTGTGCACTTTAACAATCAATTTACACTTTGGGATCAAAATCACTATTTTGACCCATTAACACTTTATTTCTAGAAATCAATTTTAAACATCATTTAAATTCCAGATTTTGATTGCTATACACTTAGAATTGATTTAGAAACTAATTGGAAACATCAAGCTTAATTATTGAGGTCAAATTCAATTAAACCCATTTGAACCTAGACTTGGTGAAATGAATAACAAGAATAAGAAACTTACTTGAAGAAGATGAAGATTAGAGAGATGATAATTAACAGCAGATTGAACTTGGATTTCTACAGCAAAGAATCAAGCTTGATGATCTTTCTATGGATTTCTTCTTCTTCTAAGGCAAACCAAGAACACAAAGAGAAGTCAAGAGTGTGTGTTGTCTGTGTTTGTAAAAAGGGTGTATACGTGGGTATACACATAAGAACCTGCTTGTAGGTTAATATTATCCACAATTGGGTATCGTGTTCCCCTTTCCAACATACAACTAAACGTACGAGTATCCGTTTTAACTAACGGGAATATTTTTGGAATTCTCTTTCTAAACCATTTAATAATTTATTATTCTTATCTATTTTTGATAATATTTTTATATTATCATTTCTTTATTATTTTCTTCTAATCCCAACTCAATTAATTAAATTAAATTCTTTTATTCAATATTTAATTCGAGATTTCGACGTACCAGATTCGAACACGACTAGGCCCAATCTGAGGATGTTACATTTGTTAACCACTTAAATAGATGAAATTGGATCAAAGAGTTTCTTAAATACATAAATAGATATGGATGATAAGGGTCAGGGATACGTTTCAATTTCAAAACTCATGTCAAAATCATGGGACCGGTTATTATGACAAAACGGGTCTATGAATTTACGTAATTTCACTACCATGGTTATAGCTACCACCACCACTAACCACTCCCTCTCTCCCCGATTTCTTATTCTCCATTCCTAGATCTATTAATTTTAAGGTCGATTTAGGTGTATGGGTTTTGATTTGAATAGTGGTTTGAGACCGTGGGTTTCTTCATTTTCCCGAAGATTGCCATCATCCATTGGTTTTTGGTGTGTTTATTCATTTTTGTTTGTCAAGAAATCAAGAATCTTCTCATACAGTTGGTGCTTTAGTTTTGAATTTCAGGGGTGTTTCTTCATTTTAATTTTTCACCCTAATAAAAATTAGGAGAATGTTGGTATCTTACGGTGCAAAATTAATAAAAGATATTGTTTGAAAGAAAAAAGAAATCAAAATTTTTTACAAAGAAACATGAGAGAAAATAGAGAAGAGAGAGAAAAATGGTTGGCATGTGGGTTTCACATTCAGGTGGTGGTGGTGATTTCAGGTGCTCGGGAAATATGGTAGGGGTGATGGTATTCTTGAGAGTGAGAGGAAAGAAGATTGAGTTGAGAGACATTATAGATAGAGAGAGAAAATATTTTCAATTTTATTAATTTTTCTAAAGGACCGTCCATGTAATATTAGAAAAGTTGAAATGGGCATTTTAAAAAATTTAAGACTAACACCGTTTTAACATGACCATCCGTGTTCAACTTTTAAAATTTAAGGACCAACTTTGCAAGATTTTGAAATAAAGGATTGAAAGTGTGATTTGGCTATATGTTAAAGGATCACCCATGTAATTAACTCTTAATAATTTCATAGCATACATATAGATATTTAAAAGACTAATACGTAACAAGTATGGAGGAACTTTGCTTCGATAATACTACACTCGTGGGAGGTTCAAATGAGAACATATATTTAGATAGGAATGAGAGACTTAATCTTAACCTTCAATTTGATTTGATCGGATGGCTTACAAGTGCCCCTCATTTTATTCATAACCCAACCATGACTTGCGACGGCCATGAATTGCTACCGGTGATTACGACCGTTAGATCTAATTAGAGCGTCTCATGAATTTTTAAGACCCTATACAAATAGGAAAAGTGAACCCCTTCTATATACACATATATCAGCAAAAATTAGCGAAACTACAACATTTTTTTATATCATTAACTAAAACAAAAGAACCATTCTATAAATATTTTATACTACATAATTATATGAAACGTGAGGTTATTTTAGCATTATTGGAAGCAAATTTTTAATCAACTCTTCCTAACAAATAGTGAAATGCCCTCTAAAATATTGTTCTTTCATAGCTATCATTTTCATTCCATCAAGTCTTTTTTTAACATTATAAATATTAAGTAGCACATGTCAACATTATTGGAATAGTTAACAAACTCTATATTCAATAATTGCATCAAGAAAACAAACGATTTGTTTAAAATATTTTAAGTTTGATAGGTTTACCGCGTAATAACGTGTCAAATAGCTGCAACTCCATATAAAGTTCATTTGCATCGAGATCTAATCGTCCATCATACTTAAGTGAATTTTCAACACTACTACAACATGATTTAAGATCTTTGTCATCAAATCCCTCATATATATATATATATATATATATATTTTTGGGGCTTATAGAATAATTACTTTAAAATAAGCTTCATAGTATTTCTATTTTATTAAGTAGGTTTTAAAAAATCATAACATTATAATTATATATAATATATGTATATAAAAATTTGAGCCCTCTCGGAAACATGGGCACTGCGCGATTGCACCTTCTACACTCCCTCAAAGACACAATAGATCTAATAGATCAATATCTAATTGATGTCTAGTATTTGGTTTTTCATTCCCACCTGAATATCTATTTTCATAATAACCCTCACTTACTACACCCAACTAAAAAATATAACCTTATGTTTGATTAATTCGGAAAAGAAACCAAAAGACGTTTATGTGTTTAGACCATCAGCATCCAACTCTCACTTACTCTCTCTAACCCACTGCCACATTAGCAATTCAGTATCCACATTATCTCCCACTTCTAACCTACAAACCCCTACATCCAACCCTCTTCAACCCACATCAAATATTAATAAAAATATATATTAATTAAGAGAGAGAAAGAGAGAAGAAAAGAAAAAAAGGAACCCGCACCGATCGAGGAACCCACCCGGTAGCGATGGTGTGCTGCTCGGGTGTGGGGGGCTAGCTGGCTCGGGTTCCTCATCTGATGTGCATGGTGTTACAAAGTACGCTGATGTAGGTGAAAAATAATACTAATAATAAAATGTAAGAATAATAATAAAGATTAATAACAATTAGCTAATACATAATACTCTTGGTGTATGTGCACAACGTGTTGTCATATCCAATGTTATAACATAGTAAAGGGTTACACTCCTACACATCCAATTAGAACCATATTTGAAAACTATCAAATATAGTGTAAATCAAATTAATCAACTAATTAATTGTTGAGAAAAATAAATAATAAGTAGTTATTTATTATTTATAAGTTAACCTGTTAAATATTTGTTTAATATTTAAAGGTTGATTAATTAATAAGTTTATTAATTAATAAGTTTATTAATTAATTAAAATATTTGAGCTAACTAGTAAATTATCAAACCTCCGGGTTGGTTTTGTATTGACTAAAAGTTTAATTTTAGATGTGTTTAATCTTAATGGGCTTGTGATTGGATTTGCTTATAAATAAAAAACAAATCTATGTAGAATCATAATTGCAATAAAAAACCAAAACCTATCTGTCCCCCTCTCTCTTGATCCCATGGCCGAACACACAAAACCATTTGGTTTTGTGTCTTCATTTTCGAACACACATACATACATAGCACGTGATTTCTTGTGCGGTCTAGGAGCATGGTTCATGATAGTGTAGTAGCGGTGTAAATCCCGTTAGCAATCCAAGCAACCTCGAGTTTGATAAAAAAATGTATCATCTTTGTTTATTATCTCTACTGTTTTTATTGAATAGATTGGATCAATGGTGGGGTTTTATAATAAATTAAATATTTTTATTTCACTGTGTTAAACAATTTATTATTTGAAATCTTTAATAACCCAAGAGTGGTATCAAAGCTACTTCTATTCTCCACACAAAACAGTTTAATTTTTTATATCTTGTTAGAAGGGTAATCAAAGTTTTAACTTTTTTTTTTATTAAATATTGATCTATAAAGTTAAAATTTTAAATTTTGTGATCAAGTTCTAATTTTTTTAGAATTTGATAAATACTTATGTTATTATTTTTTGGTTTTGCGATTAAATAAAAAAGTAGCCGAGTAGGTGGCGGTAGTCGTCAATGGTGGCCCGATCATGGTCTGCAGTGGCGGGTGGCCTAGCCTTAGTTTGAGATCAGCAGTTGTGGCCTAGCCCTGACTTGTGATCGGCAGTCTCAGCATAGCCATAGCTTGCACCCCGGGGTATTATGGCCCAGGGTAGTTTTGAAAATTGGGTATATACAATAGCAAAATGTCACAACTTCAAATTCATAAACTAAACCCTAGTAACAACCATACTCGGATGGACCTAGCAAGCATTGCAGCCCGAGGGTTTTGGCCCAGTTTTTGGGTTTAGGGGACCTTGGCCCATGTCAATATATCTATATCTATATATATATATATATATATAAAGAGAGGGGGTGGTTCATGCGAGAAATATGATTTTTGCGAGAAATGCGAGAAGCTTTATAGACCCTAGGATTAATTAATTGATGATTAAGATTGATTATGACATATTAGTAAATAAATAAATATTTAAGTATAATAATTTAATTAATTAAAGGGTACAAAAGCAATTTTAGTAACAAGATGACATTCTTAATTTGTCCATAATAATATTACCTTATTAATCATAGTACACCCATATCTTTTCTCAAAATTGCTTATTCAAATTAAATTCTATGCCTCCATCTCTCACATTATGTTTCACGCACACATACACACTTAAACCCTAATCTTTTTTCCCCATCTCTTTAAACAAATCTTGCAGCCTCTAAAAAACCATGGATGTGGCAAGCTCTTCTGTCGCCGGCCACTACAACAAGTACCACCACCATTATCCTCTTTTTTAACAAATGGAGAAGTTGAAGTGATCTCCCATTGCCACCAGTTCCAACATACATTTAACAACCGTTGTTCCTCTGTCTTTTAAATATCCCCCAAAAAATCTATTGTTGCCGCCTGCAACCCGTCGAGCTCTTATGCCACTGACCACTATAGTAGGAACCACCGATTCCGACCACCACCATCATCCCTTTATTGAACAAGCAAAGAACATGAAGTGATCTCCCAATTCTACTGCCACTCTGTTTACCCTCTATTGCTCCTCCATTGCCCATACGCACTATTTCCCGATCTCCTACCATCATCAACAAACCCATCATCTGGTTCATGTCTAATGGATTGGCGTATTTTCACGATGAAGATGGTGAACATAAGGCTCACATCATAATGGATTTCAACATCACCGAAACTACCACTTACACGTCTATCTTTTGTCTTTCATAATTTTTTGTGATTTCCCGGATGTTTCGGTTAAAATTGTTAGAAGAAATTGTTATAAGTTTCTTTTTTGTGTTATTGCTTCACTAATTACCCAGGTTTTCCATATCTTTAGGTTTAAGTTATTTTAATTTTGTTTCTTTGTTACGAGTTTACTAATAAACATCGTCTCTTTTGATTAAATTTTGTTTTACTATTATGTCTTCTTGTTAAGATATCACTAGTGAGCAAGTTTAGTTTAGATTGTTTTATTTTGTTTTTGTATAAAGGATTCATTAGTGAACGCATATAATATTTATGTGTTAACAATTCAAAAGGCTAGGAACATATCACGTGAACAAGCATTCCAATTTATTTTTTTTGTTGCTACATGAAGTATTGAATTGTCACATATTCTAATTAGTATAACTCTGTGTGCTAAATTCACTGTTATATATCTACAACCAATAAGCACATGATAATTATTTGTCAACATAGTAAATTTGTAGTTTATTACATTGTTCACTAGTGAATATTTGATAAAGTAACATAGGTAACAAAAAATGTGATAAAAATGATAGAGTAACGAGTGGTTCATTAGTGAACAAACCGAGAAAAATAGCACATGAAGAGAGAAAATTGACACGAGAGATAAATAATTGATTGGAGAGATAAAAAATTTGACTGACCATAATACCCTTTTTATTAAATAAAATATAAATTTGATTTTTCTTGTTTGTTAGATGAAAGTTTATCAAAGGCTAAAAAAGCTTCTCGCACTTTTCACAAAACCATTACTTCTCGCATGAACTATAACACCCAAGGTTCGGAAATTTATTTAATTACTAACTTTGCGATATGATGTGTTTTGGTATTACCTAATTGAGATTAGGAGGTGTTTAAAAACTGGAGAAGCTTTTGTTGTTATTTTGAAACTAGAAAAGATTGAGGGGCTATTTTTGCCAAATATCAAAGTTGTTTATATAAATAGCTTACTTTGACTAGTGAGAGTCAAAGTTGGCAAATACATCTTCTGCTATTCACGAAAGTTTTAAGATCAGCCTTTTCCCTTGAGTTTTTGGAGCTAGAACAGCAAGAGCAAGTGGTTTTTATCTGATTTTAGCTAAACACAAGTTGGAGGTAAGGTCTCCTGCTTGATTTCTTGAAGTTTTTATGGGTTTTAGATGATTCAATGGTGAATCATGGATTTAGCATGTTCATGTTATTGTTCTTAAGTTTATCTACTGTATGGGGTGTAGGACGCCGCACGAGCCAGAGGGTTGAAGACTACTTTTATAGCTTCCGCTCATTGTATTAAAACTCTTTTAATTCTAAAATACTTTTATTTAGAGCTTTATTTATATTTAAGAATTTGGGGCGTTACAACTTGGTATTAGAGCCACGGTTTGAGGAATCTAGAGGTGTGTTGTGCATCATCTGGACTTAAACGAGAGGATTTTGAGTCAAACTGGAGGCTTGCAGCTTGGTGGATATATTAAGTATTGCATTGAGAATATGCTAATTGTTTATATTGTTGTGATTGGAATTGAGATACCTGAGATGTTAATGATATTGATGTCAGATACATGATGATTTATATGCCAAGACATGCTAGGGATTAATGGCCTAAGGCTGTGAATCGGGACTTTTTGTGATAAAGTTAAGATCGAACGTGTGTAGTGTGTTTTGAGTAATATAAGGGCCCATATTATTACAAACACATGATACATGTTAGAACTTGATGGAATCATGAGGAATCTTGTGAATCGGGTGAGGGGTACTTGAAAGAGGTACTACACTTGAGATTATAGATGCCTTAGTATATATAGAACTACTTTGGATCTAAGGATAAGCGTACTTAGATATTGTATATACTTGAGATTGTTTGATATAGAGGATAGTGTGGTAAAGCTACCTTATACCTTAATGCCTTATCTATGCTACCAGGATGGTGAACACTAAAGGTTCTCGAGCTACTGATTGTCATGAGGGTGGTCCCAGTGATAGACGGGAGGGAGTAGATACAGTGCAACTGGTAGGAGGAGGCCACCTATAGCCCGTAATACCCAAGCAGATGAGACTCCAGAATTGAATCAAGGGTTTGCTGAGGCTGAGCCTATAGTGACGATTGCTGAAGAAATTGGTAAAGCTTTAGAAAAGGCTATACCGTTTATTGTTAGTCAAGTGGTAGAGCATCTAAAAGATCATACAGGAGAGGATGTAAGACAGGAAGTAGCATCTGCGTTAGCTGAGAGGGGAGAGAGAGTTAATCCCCAACCGCAGGTGATTATCAGAGATGCACCAAAAGGTTGTACTTTTAGAGATTTTGCTACATGCCAGCAACCGTTGTTCCATGGATCCACTGACCCGATTGTTAGTCAAAGGTGGATAACGGAGTTAGAGGGAGCATTTCATACTTGTTCGTGTGCTCTAGAGAATAAAGTGAGATTTGCTTCTAAGCAGCTGAGAGGTGCTGCCAAAGATTGGTAGGACATGGAAAAGAAAATGAGGGGCGAGACACAGATCGAGGCTATGACTTGGGCAGAATTTAAAGAGATCACTACGGAGCAGTTTGTTCCGTAATCTGAGATTGATCGTATCGTTGATGAGTTCCATAAGCTGAAACAGACTACAGAAATAGTTCCAGAGATAAATGCCAAATTTCATGAGAAAGCACATTTCTGTCCGGATTATGTTGCTAATGAGAAAATGAAGATGTATCTCTACATGATGGTTTTGAAGCCGAGTATTAGAGAGTTTATTGATTTAAGCAAACATCAAACCCTGAAGTCCATGATGGACGCCGCACGAGCCAGAGAATTAGAGTTAGAGAGACAGATGAAAGAGAAAAGGCCAGTAGAAGGATTAGCACCACCAAATAAGAGGCCGAGGGTAGACTATGGGGAGAAGAAGGAAGCACCGAAGGTGTGCCAGAGGTGCAAGAAGAGTCATTACGGGAATTGTTTAACAAATGTTATCCATTGTTTTAAATGTGGCAAGTAGGGCCATATGGGTAAAGACTGTCGCAGTTCATTAAGTGTATGTTTTCATTGTTATCAGCCAGGTTATCGGAAAGCCAACTGTCCTCAACTGGCTGCATCCAACCGTTCAACAGGTTTTAGAAATACTCCATCTGTACCTCCACTGCGAATTTCTGACAATAAAGAAGTAAAGAAAGAGGATACTTCTAAAATCAAGGGGAGGGCCTTTCAATTGACTGCGGAGGAAGCACAAAAGAAACCAAATGTGGTTGCAGGTTCATATCTCGTAAATTATCTGCCTGCTCTAGTATTATTTGACTCGGGTGCTAGCAAATCGTTTGTATGTGTTTCTTTTTGTAAAAATTTCGAGCAAGTAAGTGGTAAATTGAATCCCCCTCTTGAGGTGGAAATAGTTGATGATAAATCTGTGCTCGTGACTGATGTGTATAGAGATAATGTGCTAGAGATAGACACTGTTAGATTTTCTATTGAGCTTATACCTATGCCTATGAGAGAGTTTCAAGTGGTTGTAGGAATGAATTGGCTTGGGCGTTACCAAGCAACCATTTCGTGTGGGCAAAAATTGATTCGAGTTCAAGCCCCAAATGGGGAAGAACAATCAATTTTTGGTGATAGAAGAGGTGAGAAATAATGTATGTGTTCAGTGACTAGAGCTCGGAAATACCTTCAGCATGGGTGTACAGCCTTTTTAGCTCACGTTATTTATACGAAATTAGAAAAGAGACGGGAGAGTGTGGTTGATGTGGCAATTGTACGTGAGTATTCTGATGTTTTTACAGAGGATTTGCCTGGTATACCGCCTGATAGGCAAGTAGAGTTCAGAATTGAATTAGTACCGGGGGCTGCATCTATTGCGGGAGCTCCATATAGACTTGCACCGCCAGAGATGTAGGAATTGATGAAATAGTTGCAAGAGTTATTAGATAAAGGTTTTATTCGACCTAGAAGTTCACCATGGAGCGCACCCATTTTGTTTGTAAAGAAGAAAGATGGTACATTTTGAATGTGTATCGATTATCGTGAACGTAATAAAGTGACTGTGGAGAATAAATATCCTTTGCCCAGAATAGACGATTTGTTTGATCAGTTGCAAGGAGCATCGTGGTTTTCAAAGATCAATTTAAGGTCGGGCTATCATCAATTGAAGGTTCGGCAGGAAGATATTCCTAAAACTGCGTTCAGGACGCGGTACGGGCATTTTAAATTTGTGGTTATGCCATTTGGTCTTACAAATGCACCTGCAGCATTTATGGATCTTATGAATAGAGTTTGCCATCCGATGTTGGACAAATCTGTGATCGTGTTTATTGATGACATTCTCAGTTACTCAAAGAACCCGACAGAACATGAAAGACATTTGAAGGAAGTATTGGAGACGCTGCGGAGAGAGAAGTTGTATGCTAAATTCTCCGAGTGTGAATTTTTGATTCAAGAGATACAATTTTTGGGTCATTTGATTAATAAAGAAGGAATTAAAGTTGACCCCGTGAAAGTTGATGCAGTAATGAAGTGGGAACCTCCGAGGAACCCTACCGAAATCAGAAACTTTTTAGGGTTAGCAGGTTATTACAGACGATTCATTCAGAATTGATAATCTGTTGATTCTTCAAGTATCAAGCTAATCTTCAATTGCATGTGTAGAACAATGAGAGAATACTAATTACACTTTGAATAACACATAGTTCATATCATTGATTATGGCATTTGATACATGATTAGCCTTAATCATAGGCTTATATACTCCATGAGTATATTTACAATTAAGACCCTCTAGTTTGTAATTAATACAAACTTCACTCAAAATGTAATCTTCTATTCTATACAATTAATAAACCTAACAATCTCCCCCTTTGTATAGAAATAGAAGATGTTATGTCTTTTTGGCATCTGACGCAAACTTTAACAATCTCCCTTTTTGAATCATGCAGATATTCTTTTTTAGTTAATATTCTTTTGAAGCTTTGGAGAATCTTCAAACCTTTACTTGATGTCTTCAAAAATGACTTCTCATCTTTAAATAGAGACTCTTCATTTTGAGAATAGTATTCACTTCAACATCTTGATGAGAACTTGAAACTTGATAGCATACAATGACATCTTTTCTCTTCAAACTCCTATTTTGCATTGGTAACCTAAGGCTTTTCAACCTTTGGTTGTATTATCAATTTAACATGTAGTGATTTTCAGCTTTTCCCAATCTTCAACCTATTCTTTCTGATCTTGAGCTCTCTTGTCTTAAAATAAGTTTTGCTTTTGCATGAGGAATATTTTGTTCTCTCCCCCTTGAATGTAGCTCTTGATCTTGTTTATCGTGATCATAATGTCTTGATCACACAATTATCTTTTCTTTTGAATATCTTGATCTTTTTCAAATTTGATAGATATCTCTTTTCTTTGCTCCTCCTTGACTTGACATATATTGATTTTTCAGAATTAAAATTTTCTTTGTCTCTCTCTCAACACATGAATCTGGTCTTCTTTAGCTGCACAATTTTGATGAGCTGTAAGAATAGCATTGAGAATAAGAACTCATCATCATCCTCAACTCAGTAAGAATCAAGTAATATTTTTGTTTCCTTTTTTCAAAATCAACTGAATTTCAATTTCTTTAAACTTTCTCCCCCTCATGATGATTAGGATTCTTCATGAACATCATGCAATTGTAATTGACATTCAGCTTGAGTTGTGCATGAATACTTCAACATTTATAGCTTAGAATCCTCATCATGACATTCAGTTGAATTTATCAAATATGTATCTCTTTGACATTGTGACCACAATGATATTACAATGAAAGTATCCGAGACAGTCATTAGGGCACCACCTCAAAGTTCCCGTTAGGAAATGTTAACACCGAGATCACATAGATTGCTCGTTAACACAATAGTTTGAATAAATTGTGTGACCCACGTTTAGAACTGGCATAACGTTGATTCTGGTAGGATTTCCATCTAATCATCGTGTATATCACAAAGATATCACTTCAAGATGTTCCGGTATCAGTTACGAAAACTGGATACTTATGATAATTCCAACATGTGTCTTATGAATTGAACTTAATATTGCAATTAGCTCTAGACTCAATATGTGCATGAAAGAAGTCGGGGACCGGAGTAGCTGTCCTCTTTGCTTCAGTATTAGCGATCTCCGAGTGAGATGTCAATAGAAATGTGCTAATTCTCCGTGTGAAGTTGAAACAATCATCTTTTAAGAGATAATTGAGTAGCTAGGTGGGGTTAGTGCATTGCATCACTGGGTTCATGATGTCTTCTTCAATACCAAATTTCAACACATGAAATATAGTAGTATATGTGGTTACCCAGATTGACACTATTTGGAGAGGATCTTTCTTTTCTTTTGATCCTATCTCTCACCCTCAGCTCTCTAAATATTTTTCAACTTCTCCCTCAAACTTTCTTTCCAAAATGAATGTTTATATCTCCGTTGGATACAAATGGACACTGGTTATCTGTTCAAATGATTAGGTACACGAAATATTCAGTTGAGAAATATTGTCAAGAATGATTTGAGCAATCAAAGAATATGAACAATCAAAGAATTTTGAAGCAGGAAATGACAAATTGATTTGACATGTATGCTCAAAGTGATTTGTTGATCATATGCACCCCCATCTCCTATTCCACCCCTCTCATTTTCATTTTATCTCTGCCCACCAATCAGTATCACTCGATAACTGATTCTGCTCACCTATTTGACCTATTTAACCCTTACCTTATTTTTTTAAAGCATAAGGTGAACTCCTGGGGTAGGTCCTTCCGATCTGGATTGACCATAGGAGTAGAATTATCCTACACTCTCACTTTTTGGTGCCTTAATGATCACTTGAAAAGTATGTGTCACATAAAAGATGATTGATTCAAGAATGAATGGTTTCCATAATGAATGGAATATTTGACAATAAAGGAAGATTTCGAGAATTATTATCGGGATAGAATTCAAGAAATGAAAGATGAGCGTTCAGAAGATCAACAATCAAATGAATCAAGAAAGACATCAGAATGAATCGACGAATGAATGCCTTCTCGATGGGAAACACAATAAAATTTGAAAATTGAAAATCTTTTTGAATTTTAAAATTTTGTATTGTTTTTGAAATTTTCATTTTTAAAATGATTTGAAAGCAAAAAAAATAAAATCTCCCTAAGTTGACACATTTGAATTTGAAAATGATTTTACATCAACTAGGTTAAAGAAAAAAATTGTTCTTCCTACAAGAATGCACAAAAATAGTTTTCATTGTAAAATAAAATTGCAATCTTGTAGGTTCCGACGAAAATGATTTCTCTGTCAAAGAATCTATGTCGTTTTTGCTACCCCTGCAAATAATGAACCATTATCACACAAGTTATAACAAGGAAAGATAAACTACAAACATTAAGTTTCTCAGATCATTAGACTCGAGCTAATGCTGAACACGGTGATGTGTGAAATGGACTGCAGGGAACACAATGTTGAACTTGTTAGCATACCGAACACAATGTGCTTTTCAACGCATTCTGAATGATCTTCATTGTGTTTCAACAATGTCTCTGACTTGATTTGTAAAACAGATTAAGCACATTTTGGTACCCACTTGAAGTTGGGTCCATCTATGTTAGGTTTATGAACTTTTCTATGCATTGGGCCTGTGTGCCATTGGGTAATACCATTTTGAACAACAAATTTATTATTTGTTCTTGAAGTTTTACAAATCTTCTCTTTAGAAAGTCTGATTAAGTGCTTGACTGAGTATATCACAAAAGGATATTTGACATCAGTTTTGAGCACAAAATTTCCATTATGCTTTGCTTTAGAAAAGAATTTGGTATTTAGATGTTTAAACGAATGATATTGCATATCAGCATAACTGTCCTTACCAGAATGATTTTGTCTATGCATTCTTCTTTGTGGTACAGCATTGGACTTAAAACCATCATTGATGACATTCTTCATTCGAAACTCAGATGCTCTAGGTTTAGTTTCTGAAGATGTCCTGGTAGGTATTGCGTTGGATGAGAATTCATCAGTTATGACATTTTTGATATGGAATTCTGATGATGAAAAACATGCATTTGAATGCACATTATTGATTGAACCACATGGTGAATTAAAGATTGAGGTTTTTGTGGTTGTCTTCTTTTCAGTCCAGAATGATGATATCTTTACAAACATGTCACCTATATTCTTCTTTGGAATCTAAGTTTGTTTAGTCTTTGGTAAAGAATCATTTGAGCTTACTGAAAATTCAGAATCAATATAACTTAAATAAGATGTATTTTGTTGACTTCTGAATTCAGTTTCTTTAGGCTTTTGAGAAGAAGTAGTTGCTTTGGTAGTAGAAGCATCAATGAAATCGTCATCTGATTTTCTACTTTCAGCATCTGCAACAGAAAAATAAGAGTCTGTATCGCTACTGCAATGTGTTTCTGAATCAAAATTTATATTGTCTGTGGAAGTCTTGGTAGATTCAGAAGCTTTTTCAGCAAGAAGCATTGTGAACTTGAGTTTAGCCAAAAACTGTAGTCTCTCTTTCTCCAATGTTTTCTTCTCTGTGTCCAGAGTCTTCTGAAGCTCAGATATTTTGTTTTGCAAAACTGAGCTGGGAATATAAAGTTTAGAAGAAGCAAGAAGCTGTTGCTCAAGTCCTATGACTTTTTTTGCAATTCAGCCTTTTCAATACCTAAACTCGCTATCAACTTATCATCATTCTGCAACATCCTTTGAAAATCTTGACGTTCAACAGAAAATTCAGATATGAGGTCTTTAAACTTGACATTCTCTTCTTTCAGATCATTTGCTTTCTTTTTCTCCACTTCAGAATGTACTTCAAGTTGTGAGATTTGCTCCACAAACTTGCTTCTTTCTTCTTCAAACATTTTCTTTTCACTTTCCAAACTCTTTTCTAGGTCTAATACCTTTGTTTCTTTTTGCAACTCAACTTTTTCAACAAGTAGCTGTTGCTCAACTTTGTTTCAACTTATCATGCAATTCAGCTTTTTCAACTTGTAATTCACTTGCTCTTTTCTTTTCAAATTCAACTTATTCTTTTGGTAATGACCTTTCTCCACTCAGAATTTACATCTGTTTCTCCTTTTTGATTTTATCATCTGATATACGTTCAATCCTTATATCATAAAAGTGATTGCACCATGTAAATTTGTGAATCTCTTTGTTAAGTGAAGAAATCTTCTCTTTGAGCTGGATATCCTCATTAACCAATCCTTCTGCCTTCTTTTTCTCAAAATTTACTTCAACTTGTGGAATCTTCGTTGACATCTTGATATTTATCTTGATACCTGAAAAATATACGATCGCTTAGAAAAGATTTGATTTGATCAAAAATTTAATCAATAATAATGATTCGATCAATTAAGAATGAGTTGGTAATGATAAAAAATGATTAAAAGTGTACTAAGAGAATCAATTAAAGTGACTACGAGTTGAGAAAATCCGATTCTAATTCAGTTACAACGACGACGGGGGTTCGGGGCAGCGCCCCTGATAGCGGGGTCCTAGGGGTGGCAACCCCTGACGGGGTCCAAGGGGCAAAGCCCCTGGCTAAACCAAATTTTGAGCCATTTAAAATTGCTATGAAGAAACCAAATCCGACAATTTCAAATTCGCCCAAATCGGACACTTTCAAATATGTCCAAATCCGACACTTTCAAATCCGATAATTTCGAAATCCGCCTAAACCAAATCCGCCAAACGTCAAATCCGATAAACACCTAATCGGATTTATGAAATCCGATAGCTTCATCTTCCAAATACGATAACTTCATCTTCTCAAGAACATCAAGAACACATAAACTCATATCTAACTTGAATCTTCAAATCCTTACCAAAATTGAATTTTCTCTTCAAATTAATCAATCTCCACCTAAACAAACACTTTTAAAACATTCATATTACAATGATTTGGATTAAAACTCACGAATTTAACCAAAATTCACCAAGAACATCATGAAACCTTAAAACATAAAAATTTCAAATTATTCCATGTATGTTAGGATTCATGATATGAAAACTTCCAGAATGATTCAACATGTAAATGCTAAGACTCTTTTTGAATTATAGCCCTTAATCTCAATTAAATCATGAAATCCCAAATTTCATCCTCAAGAACACCAACTAAAAACCCAGAAACCGAAAATTTTGATTTCTCTCAAACGGTATAGAATTTTTGCATGAAACTTTTACTGTAGGTTCCTCTCATCATGATGAACAACATATACAAAAAATAGATCAAATGGAGGTCGTATGAATTTTCTAGATTTTTTCAAAGTTTCTGCCCAAAAATAATCCGAAAATTCCAAAAAAATCTTCAAAATTTCTTTAAATTTCTTGCAATTCTTGATCCAATCTTCAATCAAATCACTCCTTAGGCTCTGATACCAATTGATAATCCCTTGATTTTTCAAGTATCAAGCTAATCTTTAATTTCATGTGTAGAACTATGAGAGAATACTAATTACACCTTGATTAACACATAGTTCATATCATTGATTATGTCAATTGATACATGATTAGCCTTAATCATAGGCTTATATACTCCATGAGTATATTTACAATTAAGACCCTCTAGTTTGTAATTAATACAAACTTCACTCAAAATGTAATATTCTATTCTATACAATTAATAAACCTAACAAGAATTTTTCAAAGACTGCTGTTCCAATAACCAAGCTAACCAGGAAGAATGTAGAGTTCGTTTGGGGAGATGAACAAGAGGTTGCGTTCTCAACTCTTAAGCAAAGGTTATGTGAGGCACCTGTACTTGCTATGCCAGAAGGAATGGAAGATATGATAGTGTTTTGTGATGCTTCTTATCAGGGGTTGGGTTGTGTTTTGATGCAGAGAGGTAGAGTTATTGCTTATGCTTCTCGACAGCTCAAGACGAATGAAACTAATTACCCAACTCACGATTTAGAGTTAGTAGCAGTGGTTTTTGCATTGAAAATCTGGAGACACTATTTGTATAGAGTGAAGTGTACTATTTATACTGATCACAAAAGTCTGAAATATTTTGTTGATCAGAAGAATCTTAATATGAGGCAGAGAAGGTGGTTAGAGCTCCTGAAGGATTATGATTGTGAAATTCTTTATCACCCGGGAAAATCCAATGTTGTGGCAGATGCTTTGAGCAGGAAATTAGGGTCTATACTTATGAAAAATGAGTCATTGCGAATGACAGTCACTACGCCACTGTTGGATGTTATAAGAGATGCTCAGCTGGAAGCAATTAAGGAAGAAAACCACAATAGAGAACGAATTAAAGGGCAAGTAACTAATTTTGTTAAGGATAGTCGTGATATATTCTTATGTTGTGGACGAGTGTGGGTACCTAATTATGGAGAAGTCAGACAAACTCTTTTAAATGACACTCACAGATCTAAATTCTCTATTTACCCGGGGGAGACTAAAATGTATAAAGATCTGAAAGTGGAATATTGGTGGCCAGGTATGAAGCGAGATGTGGCTAAGTATGTGGAGAGATGTCTTACGTGTCTGCAAGTGAAAGCTGAACACCAAAAACCTCATGGGAAGTTACAACCTTTGGAAATACCTGTCTGGAAATGGGAGAATATTACTATGGATCTAATCACTAAATTACATAAGACCCCTAAAGGTTACGAAGCTATTTGGGTGATTGTGGATAGATTAACCAAAAGCGCACATTTTATTCCCATTAAGGAAACTTACTCTTCAGAGAAGCTATCAGAGGTGTATATGAAAAAAATAGTATCTCGTCATGGTGTGCCGGTGTCTATTGTGTTACATAGAGATACTCGATTCACTTCCAGGTTTTGGAATAAATTTCATGGGGAAATGGGGACTAAGCTTCATCTTAGTACAACATTTCATCCGCAGACAGATGGTGAAAGTGAGAGAACGATTCAAACTCTGAAGGATATGTTGTGCGCGTGTATTATTGATTTTGGAGGGAGTTAGGATTCTTATCTACCACTCGCAGAATTTTCTTACAATAATAGTTATCATTTCAGTTTGGGAATACCGCCTTATGAAATGTTGTATGGTAGAAAGTGTTGGACTCCTATTTGTTGGGGTGAAGTGGGTCAGAGAGAGTTGGGAAGTACTGAGGTGGTACAACGCACGACATAACAGATTCAGCAGATAAGAAATAGATTATTAGCGGCTCAGAGCAGACAAAAGAGTTATGCAGATAAACGAAGATCACTACTAGAATTTCAGGTGGGTGATTATGTGTTGTTAAAGGTGTCACCGTGGAAGGGAGTGATTAGATTTAGAAAGAGAGGAAAGCTGGGTCCGAGGTTTATTGGACCATTCAGAGTTAGTGCTTGTGTGGGGAAAGTTGCATACAGGCTGGAACTTCTAGAAGAGTTGTCCAAGATACATAATACCTTTCATGTGTCTCATCTTAGAAAATGTTTAGCAGACGAGTCTGCATTTGTGCCACTGGAAGATGTGTGTGTTGATGAAAAATTGAATTATGTTGAGCAACCTGTTGCTATACTGGAAAGAAAAGTTAAAGCTCTACGTAATAAACAAATTGGATTGGTTAAAGTTCAATGGAAACACCATAAAGGGTCGGATTATACTTGGGAACAAGAGGATGAGATGATACGCAATTACCCAGAACTCTTCAGCAGTTGATTTCGGGGACGAAATCGTTTTCGAGTGGGGGAGAGTTGTAACACACAAGGTTTGGAAATTTCTTTAATTAGTAACTTTGCGATATGATGTGTTTTGGTATTACCTAATTGAGATTAAGAGGTGTTTAGAAACTTGATGGTCTTTTGTTGTTATTTTGAAACTAGAAAAGATTGAGGGGCTATTTTTGCCAAATATCAAAGTTGTTTATATAAATAGCTTACTTTGACTAGTGAGAGTCAAAGTTGGCAAATACATCTTCTGCTATTCACGAAAGTTTTAAGATCAGCCTTTTCCCTTGAGTTTTTGGAGCTAGAACAGAAAGAGCAAGTGGTTTTTATCTGGTTTTAGCTAAACACAAGTTGGAGGTAAGGTCTCTTGCTTGATTTCTTGAAGGTTTTATGGTTTTAGATGATTCAATGGTGAATCATGGATTTAGCATGTTCATGTTATTGTTCTTAAGTTTATCTACTGTATGGGGTGTAGAAGAACTCCCTTAACATATTTTTCATGAGTTTTGCCAGATTTATAGCATAAATCCGCAACTGTAAGGAAGAACTGTCGGATTGTCTATAAGGTACACAGCCCGTGTAGCGGTACACGGCCCGTGTAGAGTTGAAGGCGGTCACATGGCCATGTTGGTATACATGGTCATGTAGAAGTTGAGGTACACGGCCCGTGTGGGTTACACGGCCCGTGTAGGTGAGTTGTCAACACCGGCCATGTAGCCAAGACATGGTCGTGTAGCATGTAGTGGACACGGCCCGTGTACATAACACGGTCCCGTGTAAGTGACGTGGACAACATTGGCCATGTGGTCAGGTGAGTTCGTGTAGAGTGCGAGGAACACGGCTCATGTTTGGTTACACGGCCCGTGTAGGTCCCCTACCCTGTTTCATTTGTTAAGTGTTGATCTTGTATATGTTTTAATTACTTGATTATATGATTGTAGGGATTACTGTTTGACGTATTGAGTTTTCTAAACTCTGATTCGTATCTGTGATATGTGTGTGTTACATTGCAATGTGTTATATTATTGATCAGAGGATCAGATAGAGAGATGTAGCATGCTGCTTTGTGTAGTAAATGCTACAGACAGCATTTTAGCCTTCTTGGCACATGCAAAGATGGGGCAGTATTGTATCGATAAGAACTGTTACAACATTCGTATATGTGTATGCGCATGCTTATATGATTTACAGTTCAGATTTCTCACTAAGCTCTCGTAGCTTATCACATACTGCTAACTGTTGTTTTGCAGGGTGTGATACCTCCAAAGGCAAGGCCCCAGATTGACAGTGGTTATTTGTTTGAGGAAATCCGTATTTTAAAACATAACACCCGATTGTATTTTGAGAACAAAGTCTTTTGTTGTAAATATCGAGTACCACGCTTTTGTATGAACCTGGGGGTTTATAGATTCCGCTCGTTGTATTAAAACTCTTTTAATTCTAAAATACTTTTATTTAGAGCTTTATTTATATTTAAGAATTTGGGGCGTTACATGAACCCTCCGCTATATATATATATATATATATATATATATATATATATATATATATAGGGGATGAGATCAAATAAAAAGGAAATTAAAGTAAAAATTGTAAGAGGGATGATTATTTGATCATTTTTGGTATATACATCAACTGATAATTGTTAGTTCATCATCTCTATTGATTAAAACTAGTTTTTTATCGATTTCTTTTTGATAAATCCAACATATTCATCACTTTTTAGATGAAAGCATTTTGTTCATCAACAAATTATTTTAAAATTTTGGTTTCAAAATCTACATTTGAAAATCTTTTTTGATCTGTAAAAAGTGATTAATATGTTGGATTCATCAAAAATAAATTGATGAAGAACAAGTTTTAATCAATAAAAATGATTTTTTTATTGCCTCTTACCATTTTTATCATAAAATCCTTTTTACTTGATCTTTACCCTATATATATATATATATATATATATATATTCAAGGGTAACTTATAATTAATACTTTTTACTCGTGATGGCAATTAAATAAATTAGCATTTTATTATTTAATAGTTAGTTTAAGTTGAGTTATTTCGTCTTGATTAGATACAAGAAATCAGTTATTGTTTGCTTTTTCTTTTTGGGGATGCTAGCCAAGCCCCTTTTATTATTTTGCATGGTTTCTAGACCTTGTGGTTGTTTATTATTTTGAGGGTTGGTTTTATTTTATTTTTTCTTGGTGTGGGGAGGTCTACATGTCATTTACAACCTCTATTCTATTATTGTAAAAGTATTAGTTTTAGCAAGCCTGTGTTCTCTTGATTAAAATTGTTATTTTATTTTTTTAGTTTTATAAGAATATGGTTTAGATTTATGGTGGAGCCAAGATGAGGAGCAAAGCCAACTAAGAATATTGGAGCCTGAGGGAATGACACTTCATGTCATGTGTGTTGTATTATCCACTTAGGTTTACCCTTGGGCTGCTGATTTGCCTTGGAGTTATCCTTTCCCTTTCCACTCTGCCACTTGTTCTTCCTCACTCTACTCTCCACAGTCAGCACATCCTTGGGCTAGTTATGTTAGATATATGTGCATAATCAGCAATACAATGATGCCACAATGTAATAAGACACTCAAGGGTTACACATGAGTCTTCTAAATCAAGCAGTAATGCAACCTCACTCGGAGAGTGATATTAGCGAAGTTTTAACTTAAATTCTTTGATTAAGCTTTCAAGAAAAATATTTGATGAAAAATATCCTAAAACATTGAAATTTAACAACTTCAACAAGGTTTTATCTCCTCTATGGTGGAAAACAGAAAGTTCTAGCAAAGAATCATCATTCTAAACATTCTGGAATCATAAATAAACTTGAACATAAGATTAGAAAGCAAAACCAGGATGAAAGCAATGATTAAAGCCTTGAATCTTCACTCCTAAGCCTTGATCTTCAAGCCCGGTGTTGTAAGAGTTTGAATGGTGGTAGAAGTCGGGTAGAGAACCTCTCGGGGATTGAGTTTAGGTAGATAGAAAAAAATAGGGACATTGCGCCATGACCCTGTATTGCACACGTGGTGATCATCGGAGTCATCGCGTTATCATGACTCTTCTGAACTTTGGAACCGGCATAATTGACTATGTCGCGTCGCGATCCCAACATTATGTCGGGATCTTGTCTGTTATGTGATAGACATTACCTTTCAAACTTAACCGGCACAATCTTATCTTATTGACGCAGTGCGATCTAAAAATTATCGCGTCGCGATCATCCTTTTGCGAGAATGTTTTTTTCCCTTTATCTTTTCTCTTTATTTCTTTTATTCTTTTTTCTCATTTCTTCTTGATTTTCTCTCAATAACACTTCAAATAATTTCATCTTCCGTCTTTTTAACCTGAAAATGAATAACAAAGGTAAATAAACACATTTTGAACAATTTTGCATAATATTCGGCTAAAATTAAACATATATCACGTAAAATATATATATATATATATATACATACTAGCATGGTACCCGCGTAATGCGGCGGCATCAAATAGTTTCTACGCGATAACTTGTTCTTTTTGGGAATTTACGTAATACGGTGACAACGAATAATTTTACACCGGTAACATGTCTATTTTCTTTATTTTCCTATTCTTAATCAACTCTTTTATTATTTTTAAATAAACTTTGAGAACAATTAAATAAGAAAAAAAGTCTTTACTTATAAAATAAGTTAAATTGCATGAAAATACTAAGTGTAAATTAATAATTTGAAACTATTTAAAATTAAGAGATTAAGAAAATAGTAAACTAATTTGAAACTATTAATTATATGAGCTATTTAAAATTTTTTAAAATATATGTTTATAAATTCCTATTATAGATTATTCAGATTTATAAGTTCTACTTGTACACATTTTCTGATAATTATGTTAAAATATTTATTACATGATATAATATTTAATATAAAAGGTTTGGTTATGAAAATATTTTTTAATAATTAAGTTAATTTATTTGAATTTTTTAAATATAGACGGTTTAATTATTAAAATAGAATATAAGATTCTTATTAACTCTATTTAATAGTTACTTTATATAATAGTTTCCATTTAGTTTATATGAGGGGTAATTTAAGAATTTCAAAAGACTTAAAATTTAAGAGATTAAGCAAAATGCCTAAATGCTTTATAATATAGTATATATATATATATATATATATATATATATATATATCAATAAACAAATGAGCAAAGGGGATTACCACACTGTGCATCTAGTGACTTCCTAAGTTTAAAGATCTAAACACCAAAATATCAAAGTTTGTTGGGGTTTAGAACAACCTCTTAAATACACAAGAGGTAGTGGAATAAGGGATGTGGGCATTTTACAAACTGGTCACTACCGCTATCGAGAGGATAATCGCGGCCATGCATTTAGTCGGGAACTACTTATAAGATGTCCTAAATGGAACCAAATACCTCTCTTGGATCCTACCCACGGGTCTTCAAAATGAAGTTGGAGTTAAAAAATTACACGATGGAGTCTTTCAATGCACATCCTCCTATTGACCGGCCATAATGATGATCATAATAAGGTTGAGATATAGGAACCTAAATAACCTCTCGGTACGAATATTGGGTAGCAATTGGTATCAACCTCTACGGGAACCGGATCGATAGAAGAATATTTGTTACTTTGTTGGATAAATTATCCATGTTAAATAGGAAAAATAGTCAATTTTTCATAAATTATGAAAAACAATTGGAAGAACAAGTGGACCGGATTGAAAAGACTTCGAATTTTACAACTGACCGCATGGTCATCTTATGGGAGGTGCATCGTCGGCGTCGTTAGCGGTGAAGGATGCGATTCGAAAAAAGTATGAGTGGGAATGATATTTATATTATTGTTTAGTTTTAGTTTTAAGTTTAAAATTATGTAATTTGTAAATTTTTAATTCCAATTTAGATTTTGTTAATAAAATTTTATTATTTACTTTTAAAGCAGTTATGAATTATGTCATTTAGTTTAATACTTAATTGTAGTAAAAAATAAAAAATAAAAAGCGAGGGGAAGACTGTGAAAGAAAAGAAAAGGTATAAAGGAAAGAGAAAATGAAAGGAATGAATAGTGATATGCCGATAATGTGACAAAGTGGAAGAGAAAGAAGAAAAGAAGCCATAACGGAAACCTTATAGAGTTAAGGGATGATGTCGATTGATCTTAAATGAGTTTTTGATTGCTCGCGTGATGTGTCGAGTTAAAGAAAATTATCTTATTAGCTTCTTACAAATATCTGACTAGTTTCTATAGAAAATAATCTACTATCCAATAGTAACATAGTTTCAGTGTTAGAGATAGGAAATGCATATTTTAACTAAATATCGTATTACAATAATATTTATATTTAAATGTAATTAAAAATGGAACGTTCACAATATATATATATATATATATATATATATATATATAGGGGAGGGTTCAAACGAGAACTGTTTTTCGTACGAGAACTTTAAGAACAAATCTTGGCCATTCATTTTAGATAATGGAATTCATGGATTAAGAGCGTGGGGGGATTGAATGTGCAATCCAATTGAAGGAGGGAGAATTGGACGGCTAAGATCGGTTCTCACGGTTCTCGTACGAAAAACAATTCTCGTTTGAACTTTTGCCAATATATATATATATATATACTATATTATAAAGCATTTAGACATTTTGCTTAATCTCTTAAAGTTTAAGTCTTTTAAAATTACTAAATTACCCCTCATATAAACTAAATGGAAACTATTATATAAAGTAACTATTAAATAGAGTTAATAAGAATCTTATATTCTATTTTAATAACTAAACCTTTCATATTTAAAAAATATAAATAAATTAACTTAAATTTTAAAAAAATACTTTCATAACCAAACCTTTTATATTAAATATTATATCATGTAATAAATATTTTAACATAATTATCAGAAAAATATGTACAAGTAGAACTCATAAATCTGAATAATCTATAATAAGAATTTATAAACATATATTTTAAAGTTTTTTAAATAGCTCATATAATTAATAGTTTCAAATTAGTTTACTATTTTTTTAATCTCTTAATTTTAAATAGTTTTAAATTAATAATTTACACTCAGTATTTTCATGCAATTTAACTTATTTTATAAGTAAAGCCTTTTTTCTTATTTAGTTGTTCTCAAAGTTTATTTAAAAATAATAAAAGAGTTGATTAAGAACAGGAAAATAAAGAAAATAGATATGTTATCAATGTAAAATTATTTGTTGTCACCGTATTATATAAAAAATTAATTATTCTAATATAATAAATATAAAAAGTTTAATTGAAATACATTAAACAAAATAACTCTGGTGAATTTCTTATATATATATACATGTTTTGATGGTTTCTACATGCTATTAATCATGTAAATAGGCTATATGCTAGTTGATCATGTGTTACATGATGGTGTACATGTGTTAATCATATTGGGTTAGTTTTGACCCATTTGTGAAATAACTTGACATTTTGGAGTTACTTGGGAATTAATTACTAATTCCTATTATGCTGTGTTCTCAGGAACGGAGAAGACTCAGTGACATAAGAATACTGAATTGGAGATTGGTGATCATAGGTGAGTGGATGTTTAACTCACGGATGGTTATTAGGTGTAACAGTTTTGATTGCAACTATTGATGCATTGATAGACTGTATAGTGTGGTGATTGATTAACTAGTTATGTGTTAATTAATCGTTGCGTGAGTGATATGTGCACATGGTTGATGGGAAGTTAGCTTGGCTGGGCTATGGGTTGGGCTTGTTTGCTATCGGCTAATAAGTATTAGATCTTTTGATGCATTCGTTGCAACTTAAGAGCGTTATTGTGTGAGAATAACAAATGTGCTATCGGTAAACCTTTGCTAGGCCGGCATTGGTTGTAGGTTCTGTAGAACCGCCGGTCTTCTCCGTTGTTTGTTTAATTGTTGTTGTTGTATCTTTCGGTTGTGGTTGATGATATTTCTTGGTTTAGCTTTCATTCACTTAGATTTGTGCTAATCCCCCACCTTCCACTCCATTTTATAGGTTTTGGTAACTCAGAGGTTTAGCTGGGAGTTGGCGTTGCTTTGGAATAATTGACCGCCACTCTGATATAACTTGTTGTTAGTCCCAGATTGAGTACACAACAACAAATGTTTGTAGAAGGGGGGGGGGTTGAATACAAACTTTAGCTTTAAAAATTAAAAGACACACCGATATACATTTATATAATTCTTATTGGTATTGAATCAAGAATTACAGGTACTAGAAGCGGAAATTCTAAGTACAATAAAAGGTGGCAATCTATTTGTCTAACACATAGACAAGCTAACTCTAAAACAACTAATGTGTATAGAGTGTTCAACACATGAACAAGTTTGATTGTACACAATGCTTAAACTCTACTAATTTCTCAACCGATGAGATTTTCTTTTTGTGGAGTAGAGACTTCACTGTATTGTATTTTGCATGTCTACCATGCATGTATATAAAGAGATCTTGGTGTATCCGATTGTATAAAGGTAGGAGACAAAGAGGATGTGAAAATATAATATTTTATTTGTAAAGGCAGTGTGTGAAAAGTAAAGTTACTTTAATCAATAGTTTGATAAAAGTAATTGTACTTTTCTGCAAAAGTGCAACCCACTCACAATATAAAATATTAAAACCCACATCTATTGTCGTGTAGAAGTTTCTTTCCCTTTCCATGCTTGTACTTTAATCAACACCATGCTTCTGTTTGATTTGACTTTACCAAGTATGGGATTGCCAGCCATACTTAGTTGTTTGAACAAATCTTCAAGATCTTCATCTGTTTGAGGTATCATTATCCTTTTCCAGAGGATAAGATCAAACCTTTTTGTCTCATACTTGATTCAAAAAGTGCATTTTACTTTTACAAACAGAGATCTAAGGCATAATAGAACAACACAAGTTCTGCCTTTTACATATGACTTACAATCTGAAAAGATAGTGTAGATTTGACATTTTGCACAACTCAGCTAACAGATTGTACTAGGAACTTTGATTTTCACTACTCAGTTGACAAAACATATCAGTTGATCACTTTTTGCTAGGACTCAGTTGATCATATAGATGCTCAGTTGATCAATAGTAAGCTTAGGAGGGCATAAGCTCATGTATTTGTATGATCAGTTGATCAAGAATGCTCAGCTGATCATTCAAATACATCAGTTTATGTGGAGAGATGACTTGTGTAAAGGAAGACTTACTTAGCTGATGTTTTGGGCCTCAGCTGATCCATTTGTTCACTCAGCTGATGGAGTAGCTGAGCAAAGTCCTTGCTCAGCTGATGGTGTAGGCACTCAGCTGATCAACTTTCCTCACTCAGCTGATGGTTTATTTTCCTCAGCTGATGGTCTTCTTTACTTGTTTTCTTCATCTGATGCTCCTTAGCTGATATCCCTTGGCTGATACATTGAGTAGGATCTGATGCTCAGCTGATGGTTCCATACTTAGCATATTTTCATAGAAACTGATTCAAACAACACATGTTTGAATTCTTTCAAAGTCATACTGAATGTAGGGTTTGGTTATCATCAAATTCTATGTTTTAGGATAGGCAGAGTTGATTATTAGGGTGAAGTGATTATTTCCCCAACAATCTCCCCCTATTTGATGATGACAAAACCTTTCTCTTTTTGAAGAATCAGTTTGACTTCGAATACAAAAGATTTAAACTTTTAAGTACATATGGCTACCTAGCTATCTGCTTTTGGTAGCTCTTTTTATTTTAAACCTTGTTCCGTTTTTGGTTTCTTTTCTAATGTTCCATTTTGTTCTGTTTTTGTGGAATCCTTTTCTTTGTTATACCATTTTGTTCTGTTTTTGTGGTATCTTTTCATTTTTCCATTTTTATATGTTTTTGATTTTCTGATATACATAAACATCACTTGAATTAACAGAATAAAGAAATGTACAGAAGTATTTACAAAGATTAACTACTAACTAACTAGTCTAAACAAAATATACAGTCAACTAGATATCAACAAATCATCAGAGTTAGATCAGTCTTCAATCATCCCACCATGGTTCTTCTTTTACTTCAAAGTATTTGGCATGGGGATCTGCTTCAGCTAAGACTTCACATTGGGCTTGTACAAGGGCTTCAAAATGTTCATTTCCAGTTTTGCCTCTTGTAGATATCCTTAGCCCAAAGAGAAACTTCTTGCTAGCTTTGTGGATTTCAAACTGTCTAAAGAACCTCCAAGTGCCAACTCTGTTTAGAAAGAATATATCTTCAACATGCATAACTATAAACTTGTAAAGCTCAGGGGTGATGTTCAATGGCAGAGTTATGTTGACACCCTCAAAATCAGATAAGTACTCATGCCGGGGTAGTACCTCTCTTAGCTCAAATGGTTTAAAGGGTTTGGAACCTTTCTTGTGAAGATTATCAACTGTGTGCACATGTCTGTAATAGTCATCTGTTGTGAAAGCCCTTTGTGACACTGCTAGAGCTATCCAATTTTGAATTTTCTGAATGAATTGAACTTTAAGCCTGGATTTGGATTTGAAGAGAAGGTACAGGATCTCAACTAACTCTGCGAACCCATAGATATGACACCTCTCATAGGATACAACTTCACAGCTGTTGAAGTTGTTCTGCCTTATAGCTTTGAGGTAGGGTTCACCAACACCTTTGTGGACAGTGGCTCTTGTGATTGGAGTTGGTTCTATTATGTTTCTTAAAATGTTGATCTTTTCTCTAAAGCTTTGAAGCCTTTGTTGACTTAGATTGTAGGGAGCAGATAGATCAAGGTTGAAGAGGATTTTGATGGCATCCGCATGAGATCTTGCTTTGAGCAGTTCAGACTGAGATTTCTCCCTTGCCAATTTGTGTTGAGCAGCAGCTTGATTTTGAACTTGTTCTTGTTCTTGCTGATATGCTAGCTCCTTGGCTTGGTAGATCTCTTCAACTGGAACACCCAATGCATGAGCCATTTGGGCATTTTCCCTTTCTTCTTGCTCTTTAAGTGCAAGCTTCCTTTGCATTTGTTCATCTGCTTCAACTTGCTCAGATGTCATTTTTTGTTTGCCTTTGTTAGTACGAGCAGAGGTTGAAGCCTTTTGGACTGATGGATTTGATTGGATTGGTGGAGCAGATGGTTTTGGGCTCTGTCTTCTTCTTCTGAGGATGTCAGAGAGTGGAGAATCATCCTCATCATCAGAATCAAACTTAATAGCAATTGTTGGAGAGCAACCCTCAACAACTTTCCTTCTTGGCTTTGGCCTGTTAGCCATTCTTTTTAATCTCTTGGGAAACCTTTGCTCCCCCTCAGAAAGTGCTTTTCTTTTGAGAGGAGGAGGAGCTGTTGCTTTGGGTGCTTCCTGCTACAGAATTATTGTGGCAGTTTCATTATATGCAGCATCAATCTCCTCAGAGTTAGGATCATCCTCCCTGGATGAACTTGAGAACTTCTCCACCTTTTTGGCATCATCAAAAGGAGGAGGGGAGTCACCTGTGGTTGGCTTTGGGGATGGGGTATGGGCAGGGGTAGGTGTATGAGTTGAGGAAGGGGTATAGGTTGAGGTAGAGGCAAGCTTAGAAAGTTGGAGGGAGAGGTCATCCTTGAGATCCTTTAAGGTTTTCCACAATGAGAGATGACTCATTCTGGATTGTTCAGTAAGGGCTTCAATGTCATCAAGGATGCCATTAAGGTAGGAAGGCATAGGTAGGATTTGTTTTGGGATAGGGACAGAAATGTTTGGGTTTATTAGGCGTAGGGTTTGAAATTGGGATAGTAGGTTTGAGATAGTTTGGTTGAGGGAAGAGATAGTGGATTGAGGAAGGATGAGAATGTGTGGTTGAGATGGGATAAGGGTAGAGAGATGGTCTATTTTGCCTAGTAGGGGGTGAGATCAAGGGTAGAGGTAGTAGGTGCAGGGGAGGGTTGGGTAGGGGTTCTTAGGGACTCAATGTCTTTGGTGAGTTTAGACAGTTGAGTGGAGGTTTGGGTTTGTAAGGCTTTGAAGGTTTGGGCCAGGTTATTAAGGTTTTTCGGTTTATGGTTTGGATAAGGTTAAGGTTTGGTGTTTGAGTAGAGGTAGATGGTTGAGAATTGTAAGAGGTGGAGATAGGTTCAAAGAAATTGGGTAAGGTTTGTGTTCCCTCATTTGAGCCTGGTGTATAAGCTCAAACTCATTGGGAAGGACTGTTGAGCCCTGTACAAGTGGTTGGTTTGTACCACTAGCATTGGCAGGCTGTGCTTGTGTAAGAATTGAAATGATAAGAGGTGCAAGATAAGTGGATTAAGTGTGGGATGCACTTACTAATAGAGAGTCCCTTATTGGATCCACATTCTGTTGTGAGAATGTGAATGGTATAGGCTGACTCAATAGTGGGGTAGACACAGTATGACCTTGGGTTGAGGTCTGTCTTTCAATGAGATCAACCTGTTTGGAGGTTGTCTCAGATTGCGGTTTAGATCACATTTTTACAGATGTATCTTGTTGTGAGGATACATCCACTGGCTTAAAGGTGGCAACATCCAGTTGCTCCCCCTCAACATGAGGAAGGGTAATTGGAGTTGAGGTCAGAGGTGTGGATTGCACTCCCTCAAAGTGCTCATAATGAGTCACTTCTGGTGACCTAGTATATATAGGGCTACGAATTGGAGTAGAACTAGTGACCACACGAGGCTCACTAGAGCTTGGCTGTTGGATTGGTGTATGGACTGGAGAGGAGGATGTGCTATCAAAGGTTGGGACTACCATTTGAATATCCTCCGAAGTGGAATCAGAACTGTCCTTACCTTGGGACATGATGTGCCTACTCCTGTCAATGAGCTCAAGAAGTTGCTCAGAGATTTTTTGTTCTTGGGCATCACCATCACCACCAAGAGGACTTAATACCATTGGACTGATAGGAGTAAATTCACCAGCATCACCATCACCAGCATCATCATCTTCATTATTATTGCCAGTGTGACTTTCCTCAGCATCATCACCATCATTATCATCATTATTCTCATCATCATCATCTCCAGCATTGGCATTATCATTTGCAGCATCAATCAGTTCTTGTATTTGGCCAGTGATTGGAGAACCTCTGTTTTCCTTTATAAAGTGGAATACCTTTTCACCCATGGCAGGGACATGAATATGCTCTTGATGTTCAGTTAAGCCCACATAATCATTTTCTCCAATCTCCCACATAGCTATCAGGCTTAAGAATCGAATGTAGGGCAGCTGAGACCTTGATGATTTCTTGTTTGTGCTCTGAGTGATCTTATCAACAAGATCAGAAAATATAACTTGAGAAAAGTCTATGTTTACCCCAAAGACTAGGGCATAGAGCACCAGAAGCTCAGTTTGATTTATGAGATGGTGGCTTCCAGATTTTGGACCAAAACAACGTATGACCATGTTGGCCAAATACTTCCACGGATGAGAAAGAGCAGAGAATTTTACTTGACCATGCACTACAGGTTCATTGTAGCCGATGGTTTGCAGAACGGTTTGAACTTCTACTCTAGAGGGAAAAGCTGTGTAAGGTGGGAAGTGAGGAATACCAGTGGCTTTGCGAAGTGTTTCTGTGGTGATTTGGAGATGGTAGTTTCCTTGGGCTAGGGTGCAGTGGATGGTGTTGTCGTTTAGGTTGTAGGTTGCGGAGTACCATAGCTCACCAATAATTGTGGGGTATATGTAGTGTGGATCAGCAGTGAGACTATCGAACAAAGGATGAGCCTGAAGAAACTGAACCATTGGCTCATAACCTTGATTTTCTCGCAAGGCAGGGATGGTGGTACAGAGTAGTGTTGTTTGGAGTTATATTCATTGGTTGGTTGGGTGCAACATTCTCACCAGGGTTGACAGCAGGGTCTGGAATATAGGTGGCCATTTGGTAGGGATGATGAACAATGAGTATCGAGAGAGAGAAGTTAGGGTAGTTCTCTGTAGAGAGAGAAAGGGAATTTAGAAAGTTTGAACGGGTAAAGGTGAATGAGAGAGGAAGTGGGATATTTATGAAGGTTAGTTAACAGAGATCGTTAGATACTGACAAAAATTCTAACGGAAAACAAATTAATTAGCTATTAAATGAAATTTGACAAATGGAGTAAATAACTAGGGTTAAAAAGCATTAAATGAATGTAAAAAGTGAAAATTTACTAAGTGTTGTACCATCAGCTGATCATAGAAATGTATCAGCTGAGGGGCATCAGCTGATAAGAAACTATCAGCTGATAGTGAAAAGTTGGAGTATCAGCTGAGGAAAGTACTTAGCTGAGCATTTTCTTCTTATCTTAAGGTGATCAGCTGAGTAAGTTTGATCAGCCGATAGATATCAGCTGAGCATAGTTACTTAGTTTACACAGATTAAGTAAGACTTAGAGATGCTTAGATAAGTGACCCATGATTTTCAACACTTATAAATTAACACAAACTAAATTACCACTATTCTAAATTAAAAAAATTAAGCATACCTAGTTTGGATATTAGGAAATTGAACCTTGCTTCATCTAATGGCTTTGTGAATAAATCTGCAAGTTGCAAATCAGTGTTGATGTAGTGCAAAGTTACCTTCTTCTTTTGCACATTATCTCGGAGAAAATGATGTCTGATTTCAATATGCTTTGTCTTTGAATGCATGACTGGATTATTTGAGATGGAGATTGCACTTGTATTGTCAGATAGAATTGGGGTGTCTTCACACTTCATATCATAGTCAGGTAGTTGATTTTGTAACCACAAAATTTGAGCACAACAGCTCCCTGCAACAATGTATTCTGCCTATGCAGTGGATGTTGACACTGAATTCTATTTCTTACTACACCAACTAATCAATCTTTCTCCTAGAAGTTGACAACCACCTGAAGTACTTTTTCTATCTAATGTACACCCTGCAAAATTAGAATCAGAATATCCAACTAACTCAAAATCTGAGTCTTTGGGGTACCAAAGACCAAGATTAGGAGTTCCTTTGAGATATCTGAATATTCTTTTAACAGCAGCAAGATGTGATTCCTTAGGATCTTCTTGATATCTTGCACAAAGACATGTTGAAAACATTATATCTGGTCTACTTGCAGTGAGGTATAAAAGTGACCCAATCATTCCTCTATAAGTAGTAATGTTCACTGATTTGCCATCAGTGTCCTTTCCTAACTTAATAGAAGTAGACATAGGTGTTTTCATTGAGGAACAGTTTTCAAAATCAAACTTCTTGAGTAAATCTTTGACATACTTTGTTTGATGAATGAAAATACCATCAACCTCTTGTTTAATTTGCAAACCAAGAAAATAGTTTAACTCACCCATCATGCTCATCTGATAATTATCAGACATGAGTTTAGAAAACTTTTTGCATAGTTCCAAATTAGTAGACCCAAATATTATATCATCTACATATATATGCACAAGTATCACATCACCTTTGTACTTTCTTAGAAATAAAGTGCTATCAATGCATCCTCTTGTAAAACCTTTGTTAATGAGAAAAGAAGAGAGGGTATCATACCAGGCTCTTGGAGCTTGCTTAAGACCATATAAAGCTTTGTTTAGAAAGTAAACATGATCAGGTAAGCTTGACTCCTCAAAACCAAGAGGTTGTTTTACATACACCTCTTCTTTTAGATCTCCATTCAGAAATGCACTCTTCACATCCATTTGGAATACCTTGAAGTTTTTGAAGGCAACATAGGCTAGGAACAGTCTGATAGCTTCCAATCTTGCAATAGGGGCAAAGATTTCATCAAAATCAATACCTTCTTCTTGACAATACCCCTGTGCCACTAGCCTTGCTTTGTTTCTTATGATTTGCCCATTTTCATCTAGCTTATTTATGAACACCCACTTTGTTCCAATGATGGATTTATCCTTTGGTTTGGGTACCAAAGTCCATACATTATTTCTTTTGAATTCTGCCAGTTCCTCTTGCATGGCAGACACCCAGTGGGAATCATTGAGAGCTTCATCAACCTTCTTTGGTTCAATCATTGAGACAAATCTAGAATACAAGCAGATGTTGCAAGCTTTTAATCTTGTTCTAACTGGATCATCTATATTGCCTATCACCAAATTATGAGGATGGTGCTTAAGGTCTTTGAAGGCTTTTTGGATTGCTTGGGAATTGGGATTCATTTGGATTTGGGGAGAAGAAGTTATATGTTGGCTATTAGCAGTAGAAATGAGTTCATTTTGAGTGGCTGATATAACTTATTTGTTGCAATATGTGGGTATCTCTACTGAAGAGGGAATGTGTAATATGGAATTAGAATCCAATGATGTTGAGTCATTTTCCACATGATTCAGTAGAGGTATAGGATTTGATGAGGATGATTGCACATGGTTAAAGATTTGGATAGGAACAGGTTCATCTACATCATGAGCAGCTGGTGGAGAGGGATCTACTTGCTCTGAAGAGTCTTTTCCAGTTTGCATGAGATCATTAAATTCTTCACTTGAAACATGATTAGAAGAACAGGAAGTAACAAAGTCATTTTCATTGAAACTTACATTGATGGATTCTTCTATGACTTTGGTTCTGAGGTTGTATACTCTGTATGCTTTAGAAATCACTGAGTAACCTACAAACACTCCTTCATCAGCTTTAGGAGCAAACTTCTGTAATTGATCCTTTTGATTGAGTATGAAACACTGACAACCAAGAATATGCAGAAAGCTGATGCTTGGCTTCCTTCCCTTGAGCACTTCATTTGGAGTTTTGTTGTGCCTCTTGATAATAAGGGACCTTTTCTGTGTGAAATATGCATAACTTACAGCCTCAGCCCAGAAATTAAAGGGTAACCCACTTTCACACAACATGGTTCTGGCAGCTTCAATCAATGTTCTATTTCTTCTTTCAGCTACACCATTTTGTTGTGGGGTTCTTGGAGTAGAAAAGTTTTGAGATATCCCTTTCTCATCACAGAAGGATTCCAGAGTTTGATTTCTGAATTCAGTTCCATGATCACTTCTAAGACTCCTCACCAGATTGCCATTCAACACTTCCATCTTCTTGATAAAACAAATAATTTCTTCAGCAGCCTCACTCTTTGCTTTAAGAAAGAAAACCCAAGTGTATCTTGAGAATTCATTAACCAATACAAGAGCATACTTACTTCCACCAATACTAGCAGTTGCAACAGGACCAAAGAGATCCATATGCAACATATATAAAGGTTCTGTAATTGAGAAGGCCTGCTTGGATGGAACTGATGTCTTATGATGCTTTCCCTTCTCACAAGCAGTGCAAGGTTTAGGCTTAAGATAAGTCAGAGAAAGTAATCCTGACACTAGTTCACCCTTGCTCAACTTGTTGATATTTTTGAAATTAAGGTGGGAAAGCCTATTGTGCCAGAACCAATTTGTATCCTCATTATTCTTGGTGTACAAACATGTTTCCTTTGAAGGGTCACCAGAGGACATGTCAAGTGTATACCTACATCCTTGGTTCTCTTGGCACTAAACACTGTATTACCTTCTTTATTTATTATGGAGCCTCCTGTCTTTGTGAAGTGGACTTCATTATCTCCATCACACAATTGACTTATGTTTATGAGATTGTATTTCAGCCCTTTGACATATGAATCTTTGGACAGTTTGAGGTTCCCATTATGAACTTCACCAACACCCTACACAGATTGTATGAAAGAAGAGTTAGTGACACAAGTAGGAATCCACTACTTAGTGGATCCCTGTGGAATGCACCTAGCTTTCCACTTCATCTCAGGTTTCTTATGTATGAGAGGAATGACTATGTTATTATTACAAGTTCGCTGTCTTGAATTCCCTTCTAAAGAACATTCAAATGCCTTATGCTCTTTGCGTCCACATTTATAACATTTTTCGGATTTTGTGGCCTTGGAGCATTGAATAACATTGTTTGAATGCCTATGAGTTTTCTTATCAATCATCATTTGACTATCTTGACCATTCAGCTTATGAAGCTTATCTTGTAAATTTCTTAGGTCTTTATTTACAGGCACCTTAGATTGATCTTTGTTTTTAGAAAGTTTTTGACCAATCTTTGGAGTGGCAGAAATGGGAACAATGTGAACATCATTCTTTTTACTCATAGTTTCCTCTATTGAAAGAGAGTTGATTACTTCTAGATCAACTGATTGTTTAGAAGATGAGCTATGATCGGCTGAGCATTTATCATCACTAACCTATTAGTTGATGGAGTAGTATTAGATAATGATTCTTCAGTTTGTGAAATACTAAGATTTAAGTCATATGTTTTCAAGGTTTGACAACATAATATCTCTGAGGTTTCAACCAATGATTCCTTTCCTTTACTCACATCCTTTGACTTTATATTATTAGGATTTTTACATTCTAAAATCTTACTAGAGGATGATTCAACAGAAGGAATAATTGATTCTTTTGAGTGAGAACTTTTGCTTCTAACAAACTTATTTGTGAACACATTTTTGCCTTTAACAATTTTGTGAAAAGTCTGTGGCAAAATGTTAGCTTGGTCTAAGATATTAAGGTACTTATTAGAATCAACATAGTTAGCAGCCTTAGAGTAATTTCCACCAATAATAGCTTGAACTTGTTTGGGTATCTGCTCCATGACACACTGAGTGGTCTTTTCTGCAGATACACACCAAGACTTTACTATTTT
This sequence comes from Dittrichia graveolens, assembly GCA_038502395.1. Taxonomy (NCBI): domain Eukaryota; kingdom Viridiplantae; phylum Streptophyta; class Magnoliopsida; order Asterales; family Asteraceae; genus Dittrichia; species Dittrichia graveolens. Next base: position 73,055,681 of record JARJIL010000003.1, read on the forward strand.
TTTTGGAGGTCATTAAACTTTTTGGTTGCTTCACTAGTTTCTCTTACTAAGATCTCATTAAGTATCTTTTGATTAGCTAATTCCTCATTTAAGATTGTTATTTGCTTAAGTTCCTCATCCTTAAGAATTAACTTTTCCTTTAGTGATTCTACTTCTAGTTTTAGCTTCTTCTCTCTTTGAATAGCAGACTGGAAATCAATACACAAGTAATCAAACATAGCATTCTTCTCATTATCATCATAGTTAATAAATTTTCCAACCTGATACATAGAAGAAGGATCCCAGTTGGTAGTTGAACAAGCTTTTGCAGCCTTTTTCATGTCTTCATCAAAGGAACTACCATAGTTGTTGTTGGCCATCATGCAGAACTGAGCAAAGATCACCTCATCTTCATCTGATGAGAGATCTTCTTCTGCCCAATCTTCTTCTTCAGCAACAAGAACTTTGCCCTGGGCTTTCTTCTTCTTCTTCTTGTCAAGGACAGCAGCAAGGAGTTTCTTATACATGACTTCATAATCAATTTTGCCCTCCTGCTTTTGCACAGATGAAGAACCAGTGTTATATTTGGACTTACAGTCACTAGCTATGTGGCCAATCTTGCCACACTTATAACACTCTGCTGTGGAGGCATCAAATGTAGATTTGGGCTTGACAAACTTTGATGACCTCTTGTTGAACCTCTTGACACCCTTTCCCTTCTTGAAAGGTCTAAACTTCTTAACCAGCATTGCTACACCTTCAACCAGCTCCTCCAAGTTACTCTCATCACAACCATTCTCCTCATCACTTTCTCCAGCACTCTCCATTTCATCTCCTTCTTTATCAGAACCAGAATCAATAGCTGCAAAGCTTCTCATCTTTGTATCTGTTGATACAAGGGCAGTTGGTGCAGCTTTCACGACCTCCTTCATCTCCTTGGATGACAAATTCCTTTGTTTGACTGATTGCTCATGGTTTAGTAAGTTACCATAGAGAGCAACCAGAGACATTCCCTTTATCTTCTCGCTGTGTCTTAGAACAGTGACAAAGTGATCCCATGTTTCAGGGAGGGAGTCTAGAAACTTGTTCACCAAAACAAAGTTGCTCTTGGTTATGTTTGCCCTTTTCAAGTCATTAACTAGGCAGTTGAACCTGGTGTATGTCTGTGTAATACTCTCACCTTTCTAAGCAAAGAAGAATTCATACTCTCTGTTGAGCAGGAGCTTCTTGTTCTCCTTCACCTCTTCAGTCCCTTCATATGCAACTGTGAGTGTATATAACATCTCTTTAGCAGAAGTACAGTTAAGCACTTGATGATAGATCTCATTGGGTAGTGCAGAGTCAAGAGCTGATCTAGCCTTAACATCTAGGCTAGCCAACCTCTTATCTTCACCTATCCACAGATGCATGGGTTTGGTTATGATTTTTTCTGTTGTAGAGGTTTGACCTTCAGATTCTGATGGAATGGATAACACTGATGTTGGAACATAAGGACCATCAGTGACTATTTCAAGCATTTAGATATCAAGGGTGGATAAGAAAAGATGTGCTCTACTTTTCCACATGGAGAAATTTTCTACATCAAACATGGGACATCTTGTTAACGACCCAATGTTTGAGATATTCATGTTGTTTGTTGATGAGGCCATTTTGAGAGGGGAAGAAGCAGTTGTAGAGTAAGCAAAACAGATCTAGATATTGATTATCTAACCTACTCTGATACCAGTTGTTAGTCCCAGATTGAGTACACAAAAACAAATTTGTAGAAGGGGGGGTTGAATATAAACTTTAGCTTTAAAAATTAAAAGATACACGGATATACTTTTATATAATTCTTATTGATATTGAATCAAGAATTACATGTACTAGAAGCAGAAATTCTAAGTACAATAAAAGGTGGCAATCTATTCGTCTAACACATAGACAAGCTAACTCTAAAACAACTAATGTATATAGAGTGTTCAACACATGAACAAGTTTGAATCTACACAATGCTTAAACTCTACTAATTTCTCAACTGATGAGATTTTCTTTTTGTGGAGTAGAGACTTCACTGTTCTGTATTTTGCATGTCTACCATGCATGTATATAAATAGATCTTGGTGTATCCGATTGCATGAAGGTAGGAGACAAAGAGGATGTGAAAATATAATATTTTATTTGTAAAGGTAGTGGGTGAAAAGTAAAGTTACTTTAATCAATAGTTTGATAAAAGTAATTGTACTTTTCTACAAAAGTGCAACCCACTCACAATATAAAATATTAAAACCCACATCTACTGTTGTGTAGAAGTTTATTTCCCTTTCCATGCTTGTACTTTAATCAACACCATGCTTCTGTTTGATTTGACTTTACCAAGTATGGGATTGCCAGCCATACTGTAACACCGGAAAATTTAAGCCATTTTTTTAAATACCCTGTGGAAGCTTTTAATAAAAACACTTAATTACATTCAAACCAATATTAACAACTGTACAAACATTGTTCACAAAATCAGTATCATTGTTGTGTTACAAAAGCTACTGGCTCGTTTCATTCAAAATAATATTAGAGTCAGGTCATCTCTTTCCTTCTGCCAAACTCACAAACACGAACCTGAAAAAGCAACAACTGAAAGGAATTAGCACAAAGCGAAGTGAGTAGAGGCTAAACACCAAAAGCAAACATCCGCAGTCAATATCAAAGCATGTAATCACGTAACCCGAGAAGACCGGCGGTTCGGCGCAGAACCTACAACCAATGCCGGCCAAAACAAATGTTTACCGATAACCCTCCACTGAATTGGCACAATGCACTCCCCCTCTGATGCAACATATGCACCAGTAAGGTTAACACTGTTCAACAAATCAGTGAACGAGCCCAACCCAATTCAACGTATAGCCGACTTCCCAACGCAACTCGAATTCATACTAAGAGTGCGTATCGACCAAATATTCATGCAGCAAATATCAACAATCAAAATCACAATCAATAGTTCAATCCATTCAATCCAATCACAATCATGTTTGGTTTTATTTGGTAGCCTTAGTGTCACATGTGATGTAAATTAATTATTTATTCATTTCGTTTGTAATTAATTATCGCGGCTTGAATGCTGTTTCATTTATCCATATGTACTTGTACTAGATTGATAGGAAGCGCGTGGCTTGCATGCCATTTCCTCTCTTTTATGTACTTGTGTTTTTGAAGACCACAATCAAGAGTCAATGTAACATCCTCAGAAAGGGCCTAGACGCGTATTGACGTGGTACGTATAATAAATTAGATAAATTGAATAAATATCTATATTTAAAGATATTAAATGAAAATAACTAAATTAGTTATTAAATGAGTAAATATAAAATATTGGTAAAAATATAAAAGAATAAAAGAATATTAAATGATTTAGAACTAGGTTTCCAAAGATTTCCCCGTTAGTTAAAACGGGTACTCGTGTGCTAAGTTGTAAGTTGAAAAGGGGAACAAGATACCCACTTGTGGATAAAGTTAACCCACAAGTAGGCATCCCTCCTTACTCACGTGAACAACCACAGGCACCTCCTCATTGTTATGTGTGTGTGTGTTCTTGTGTGTTAGCCTTCAAGAAGCCATTCAAGGAGAAATCAAAGAGGGAATCATCAAGGCTTTAATCTGCTGAGAATTCAAGTGTTATTCAAGGTTCCAATCTGCTGTTATCTTCCTCCTAATCCAAATCTTTGTTGTAAGTCCTTGTTCTTCATTTTCTAGTTTTTGGGTATTTGGGTGAAAATCACCAATTGAAACCAAAGATGAAATTAGATGTTACCAATTGATTCCTAAGTTGATTCTGAGTTCATAGCAGTGGATTTTGTTAATTAAAGATTTTGTTTTAATTAGTTTTGTGAATTAAAGTCTAAATGGGTCAAAATGGAGAAATTGGCTCTAAGGTCTGTTTGTGTTGTTAAATGATGTAAAAATGGTGTCTTTAGGTTGAATTTTATGAGTTAGTTCATATGTGAAAGGAAGGAATTGACTGGGAAACGAATTGGTAATGTTTTGGTAAATTTTGGCTGGGAAACAGCAGGTTCTGGTTGAACCTGCTGCTGCAAATGGAAAGGCACGGGCGTGCCTCTCAAGAACAGACCGTGACCAAGGGCATACCCATGGGGGCACGGGCGTACCTCCAAAAGGTACGGGTGTGCCTAACCCTAGAGGGTCCGGGGTGGTGCCTGTAGTCACAGGCCGTACCCTGCTTCTGGAATATTCTGTTTTATGTGTTAAATTGTATGTATTCATTTGTTTAGGTGTACCAGTTGATCAAGGATCACCTGTGGCTTAGTGCTTACCTGTTATAGTTCAACAGGTGAGTAACAGTTAACTTAAGCATGATATTGATAGTATTGTAAGATCTTTTGTATGATATAAACCATGAAATTGTAGATTTGTATGTTTAAAGTTTTAATGAACCAATTGTGTGACACAAATGATATGTATGCATATGTAAAGACCAGAGTAGGTCATTATTGATATGTCAAGGGCCGGAGTAGGCCAATTTTGTTTGTGATACGGCCGGACTATGCCATTGTTTGAGTGCCGGTACTACCTTGTAGAGATTGGGGTGCGGAGAATCGATGATCACGAATCTTGGTTCTTGCTAAACCGCCGCCCTCGATACTAACTCAGGGCTCTCAGTTTCCCACTGATCCCAAATGGGATATGTTCCCCATAACGCAATGGTGGACCGCTACTCGCTTCTCCACCGGCGCGGAGGAAGTAACAGCTTCTCCAGCGAGGATCATTGAGCCGGGCTTATAACCCTGCAAGACGTGATGCCTGCTGACAACCGGTGCTTCACCATGTGTTAGGACAGACTTGAATGAAATGATGTGATGCATGAAATGTTTTGTGATACTCTTGATATACTGCTTTTGTTTTAATTGTTATTCTCTAGCTATTTATAGCTAACCCTCTCATGTTCATTCCATATGCAGGTAAATAGATTGAAGGTGTGTTCGGGTATTTGCAGGGGTGTCATGATAGGTTTTGGGGAACACTATGTAGAGATGATATTATGTAATAATTAGTGTAATGGTCGAACAAGTTGTTAACGTTTGGAATGTTTTGTTAAACAATACTTTTATATTACAACCTATATTATATAAGTTGTATAATGTGAATTAAATATTTAGCTTCCGCACGTGTTTGAAATAAAAAAATAAATATACTCTGATATTTGTAAAGTCTGGCGTTACAAGTTGGTATCAGAGCCTTACTTTGAGTGAATTGAATACTATGAATAGTATTTAGTCTCAAACTCGGGTTCATACTCGACCATTACTATGTGTTCCCAGGGTGGTATTGGGGTGTGAAGAGTGATTTATATGTTTCATGCTATGTCGTAAGGAAAGTATAAGATAAGATAGGAATTATATATATATGAAGTATACTAAAGATCTTTATTTTGAATGTGTATAGAATTCTAACACATTATGGAAGGATCTTCTGGTGATAAGGATGCATATATCCTTAAATTAGATGCTCAGCTCAAACAAGCCAACGAGCGCGAGTCTACCCGATCGGGCAAAGAAATTCACAAGCTCATAAAGTTTAAGAATTTCCTGAACTGCCAGCCTCCTACTTTCCATGGTCCAGCCAATGATCCATCAGCAGTTGAAATGTGGATCAGGGATATCCAAAACACCTTTCAGTCTAGCGAATGCGACGAAGACAAGAGGGTAAACTTTGCCAAACGGATGTTTAGGGGTCATGCATTGGCTTGGTGGGATACGGTGATTGCTGTCACACCACCAGCCACACTGGAGGCTATGACCTGGGATGGGTTTAAGGAGAAGATTCGGGGGAAGTATTGCTCTGACTACGATATGCTGAGGATCGATAATGAATTCAAGGCAAGAGTGCCATTCCTGTGATTTCTGTAATTAAAGCTCAGAAATTGTTGAGTCTGCCATTCCTGTGATTTCTGTAATTAAAGCTCAGAAATTGATTTCAAAAGAATGTATCTCCTACTTTACATATGTGATTAATGCTGAGATAGGAGCAAATACTGTTGATGATATCAGGGTTGTCTCTGAATACCCTGATGTCTTTCCTGAAGACTTACCGGGTTTGCCTCCTATCAGGGATGTAGAATACCTGATTGACCTTGTTCCTGGAGCTACACCTGTAGCAAAATCTCCCTATCGTCTCGCTCCATCTGAAATCCGGGAAATGATGTCCCAAATCCAGGAACTACTTGATAAGGGCTTTATTCGCCCTAGTGCTTCACTATGGGGAGCTCCTATTTTATTTGCTAAGAAGAAGGACGGGACTCTCAGAATGTGTATTGATTACAGGGAGCTTAACAAGCGAACTGTAAAGAACAAATATCCGTTACCTCGCATAGATGATCTGTTTGATCAATTGCAAGGTGGCACGTGCTTTTTAAAGATTGATTTACGTTCTGGTTATCATCAAGTCCGAGTTCGGGAAGATGATATCACAAAGACTGCATTCAGAACACGATATGGGCACTACGAATTCTTGGTTATGCCATTCGGCTTAACCAATGCTCCTTCTATCTTTATGGATATGATGAATCGCGTATGTCGCCCTTTTCTTGATAAATTTGTGATCGTGTTCATTGATGATATTCTTATCTATTCTAAATCCGAGGCGGAACACGAGCAACACCTTCGTCTTATTTTGGAGACACTTAAGCGAGAACAACTCTATGCAATGCTATCTAAATGTGAGTTCTGGCTTAAGGAGGTCCATTTCTTGGGCCATGTTATATGCAATGAAGGTGTCAAAGTTGATCCTATGATGATTGAAGCTGTGATGAACTAGGAAACTCCTCGGAATCTTTCTGAGATAAAGAGTTTCTTAGGTCTTGCTGGATACTACAGACGTTTTATTCAGAATTTTTTTGAACTTGCTGGTCCATTGACCAAATTGACCCGCAAAGATGTTGCGTATGTATGGAGTGAAGATCAGGAGAAAGCATTCCAGACTCTGAAGCAATTGTTATGCCAAGCATCAATACTAACATTGCCTAATGGGTCTGAAGACTTTATTGTCTATTGTGATGCTTCATATGCAGGTCTAGGTTGTGTTTTGATGCAACGAGACAAGGTGATTGCATATGCTTGTCATTAACTGAAGACGCACGAAAAGAATTATCCTACACATGATCTGGAGCTTGCAGCAGTGGTATTTGCTTTGAAGATATGGCGTCATTACCTGTATGGCACCAAATGTATTGTATGCACAGATCATAAGAGACTGCAGTATGTGTTCACGCAGAAAGAGCTTAACATGCGACAAAGACGTTGGTTGGAGCTGATCAAGGATTATGATTGTGAGATCAAGTATCATCCGCGCAAGGCAAACGTGGTAGCTGATGCACTGAGTCGAAAGAACTCTCCTGCAACGGCTAAATTCATGAAGATGACTGTTGAATCTGATATCATTGCTTAGTTGAAAGCAGCACAACAAGAAGCATTGCAAGAAAACAACTTGAAAGCTGAGACAATGATTAAGATATCAAAGCAATTGGGAGAAGACAGTCGTGGTCTGAAGACATTTCAATCCCGAATCTGGGTACCGAGTCTTGGTGGCAATCGGGAGACAATCTTACACGATGTATACAAATCTAGATTGTCTATTCATCCCGGAAGCATGAAAATGTATCAAGACTTGAAGTCTTTGTATTGGTGGCCTACATTGAAGCTTGACATAGCTTCATATGTAGAAAAATGCCAAGTCTGCGCGCAAGTCAAAACTGAACACCAAAAGCCCTATGGTAATCTACAACAACTAGACATCCCGGAGTGGAAATGGGATCATATTACCATGGACTTTGTCACTAAACTACCCCAAACTACAAAGGGGCATGATATGATTTGGGTTGTGGTTGATCGACTCATGAAGAGTGCACATTTTCTCGCGATTAATGAGTCTGCACTATGAATCGTTTGGCTCAATTGTACATCAATGAGGTGGTGTCACGACATGGCATGCCTCTATCTATTGTTTCTGATCATGATTCACGTTTCACATCTAACTTTTGGCATAGTCTTCAATGTGAACTTGGTACGCGCGTGAATCTAAGCACATCATACCATCCCCAGACAGACGGACGGTCCGAAAGGACTATTCAAACTCTTGAAGATATGTTGAGAGCTTGTATTCTGGAATTTGGTGGTTCTTGGGATTCACATCTTCCCTTGATTGAATTTGGCTATAACAACTCCTATCATTCGAGTATAGGCATGTCACCATATGAGATTCTATATGGTAGGCGATGCCATACAACTACATATTGGTTAGAACCTGGCGAAAAGCAATATGCAGGTCCTGACATTGTGCAGATGACAGCTGATAAAGTCAAGATGGCACGTGAAAATCTGAAAGCTGCACGAGATAGGCAAAAGATGTACGCGGATCCAAAACGGAGGCCCATTACTTTTGAAGTGGGTGACCGGGTTTTCTTGAAGGTTTCACCTTTGAAAGGGGTGATTCGACTTGGTTAAAAGGGTAAGTTAAGCCTGAGATATATTGGTCCGTTTAAAATTCTACAATGGGTCAATGAATAGACAGTATCACTTGAACTTCCTCCATAGCTATCTGGTATTCATAACACATTCAATGTGTGCTATTTGAGGAAGTGCAAGGTTGATGATGATCAGATCCTACCTCTGCAAGAGTTGAAAGTTGATTCAGCTAAACGCCTTGTGGAGGAACCTGTTGAGATTTTGGAATCCAAAATCAAGAAGCTACATAAGAAGATGATCAAGTTAATGCTCGTGAAGTGGAGGCATAATCTGGGTCCTAACTTGACATGGGAGACTAAGGATGAGATGAAAGCACGCTACCCACATTTGTTCATTGCTGAGCAGATTCCGAGGACGGAATCTTCTTAAGGGGGGTAGATTTGTAACATCCTCAGAAAGGGCCTAGACGCGTGCTGACGTGGTACGTATAATAAATTAGATAAATTGAATAAATATCTATATTTAAAGATATTAAAGGAAAATAACTAAATTAGTTATTAAATGAGTAAATATAAAATATTGGTAAAAATATAAAAGAATAAAAGAATATTAAATGATTTAGAATGAGGTTTCCAAAGATATCCCCGTTAGTTAAAACGGGTACTCGTGCGTTAAGTTGTAAGTTGAAAAGGGGAACAAGATACCCACTTGTGGATAAAGTTAACCCACAAGTAGGCATCCCTCCTTACTCACGTGAACAACTACAGGCACCTCCTCATCTTTATGTGTGTGTGTATGTGTTCTTGTGTGTTAGCCTTCAAGAAGCCATTCAAGGAGAAATCAAAGAGGGAATCATCAAGGGTTTAATATGCTGAGAATTCAAGTGTTATTCAAGGTTCCAATCTGCTGTTATCTTCCTCCTAATCCAAATCTTTTTTGTAAGTCCTTGTTCTTCATTTTCTAGTTTTTGGGTATTTGGGTGAAAATCACCAATTGAAACCAAAGATGAAATTAGATGTTACCAATTGATTCCTAGGTTGATTCTGAGTTCATAGCAGTTGATTAGTTAATTAAAGACTTTGTTTTGATTAGTTTTGTGAATTAAAGTCCAAATGGGTCAAAATGGAGAAATTGGCTTTAAGGTATGTTTGTGTTGTTAAATGATGTAAAAATGGTGTCTTTAGGTTGTATTTTATGTGTTAGTTCATATGTAAAAGGAAGGAATTGACTGGGAAACGAATTTTTAAGGTTTTGGTAAGTTTTGGCTGGAAAATAGCAGGTTCTTGTCGAACCTGCTGCTGCAAATGGAAAGGCACGGGCGTGCCTCTCAAGAACAGACCGTGACCAAGGGCGTACCCATGGGGGCACGGGCCTACTCCCAAAAGGTACGGGCATGCCTAACCCTAGAGGGTCCGGGGTGGTGCCTGCAGTCACGGGGCGTACCTGAGTATCAGGTACGGGGCATACTTGCCCAAGTCTGGGGCATGCCTCGCCAGGCACGGACGTGCCTTGGCAAGGTACGGCCGTACCCCGCTTCTGGCAGATTCTGTTTTCAGTGTTAAATTGTATGTATTGATTTATTTAGGTGTACCAGTTCATCAAGGATCACCTGTGGCTTAGTGTTTACCTGTTATAGCTCAACAAGTGAGTAACAGTTAACTTAAGCATGATATTGATAGTATTGTAAGATCTTTTGTATGATATAAACCATGAAATTGTAGATTTGTATGTTTAAAGGTTTAATGAACCAATTGTGTGACACATATGATATGTATGCATATGTAAAGACCAAAGTAGGTCACTATTGATATGTCAAGGGCCGGAGTAGGCCAATTGTGTTTGTGATAAGGCCGGAGTAGGCCGTTGTTTGAGTGCCGGTACTACCTGGTAGAGATTGGAGTGCGGAGATTCGATGATCACGAATCTTGGTTCTTGCTAAACCGTCGCCATTGATACAAACTCGGGGCTCTCAGTTTCCCACTAATCCCAAATGGGATATGTTCCCCATAACGCAATGGTGGACCGCTACCCGCTTCTCCACCGGCGCGGAGGAAGTAATGGTTTCCCTAGTGAGGATCATTGAGCCGGGCTTATAACCCTGCAAGACGTGATGCCTGCTGACAACCGGTGCTTCACCATGTGTTAGGACAGACTTGAATGAAATGATGTGATGCATGAAATGTTTTGTGATACTCTTGATATACTGCTTTTTCTTTAATTGTTATTCACTAGCTATTTATAGCTAACCCTCTCATGTTCATTCCATATGCAGGTAAATAGATTGAAGGTGAGTTCAGGTACCTGCAGGGGTGTCATGATAGGTTTTGGGGAACACTATGTAGAGACGATATTATGTAATAATTATTGTAATGGTCGAACAAGTTGGTAACGTTTGGAATGTTTTATTAAACAATACTTTTATATTACAACTTATATTATATAAGTTGTATAATGTGAATTAAATATTTAGCTTCCGCACGTATTTTAAATAAAATAAATAAATATACTCTGATATTTGTAAAGACCGGCGTTACAAGTTGGTATCAGAGCCTTACTATGAGTGAATTGAATACTATGAATAGTATTCAGTCTCAAACTCGGGTTCATACTCAACCATTACTATGTGTTCCCAGGGTGGTATTGGGGTGTGAAGAGTGATTTATATGTTTCATGCTATGTGGTAAGGAAAGTATAAGATAAGATAGGAATTATATATATATGAAGTATACTAAAGATCTTTATTTTGAATGTGTATAGAGTTCTAACTCATTATGGAAGGATCTTTTGGTGATAAGGATGCATATATCCTTAAATTAGAGGCTCAGCTCAAAGAAGCCAACGAGGCGAGTCTACCGGATCGGGCAAAGAAATTCACAAGCCCACAAAGTTTAAGACTTTCCTGAACTGCCGGCCTCCTACTTTCCATGGTCCAGCCAATTATCCATCAGCAGTTGAAACATGGATCAGGGATATACAAAACACCTTTGAGTCTAGCGAATGCGACGAAGACAAGAGGGTAAACTTTGCCAAATGGATGTTTAGGGGTCGTGCATTGGCTTGTTGGGATACGGTGATTGCTGTCACACTACCAGCCACACTGGAGGCTATGACCTGGGATGGGTTCAAGGAGAAGATTCGGGGGAAGTATTGCTCTGACTATGATATGCTGAGGATCAATAATGAATTCAGTGGGAGCACTCTATGGTCTTGGTTTGTGTCCTTATTAGACCTTGTCCCCCCAGCTTGGCTCGCGGGTAGGATGCATAGGTTTTTGGCTTGGTTACCAACCCCTTTATATGTGTGTGATGTGATTTACTTTCTTGCATGGTTGTTTATGTTTCTTCGCATGCTTGATGACTTTTCTAAGTTAATAAAATCACAAGTGTTTTTAATCCAACATGTGCATTTGACTTGTTGTTATGCACATTAACTAGAGGAGCCAAGTCTTCTATCTTAATCCAACTTGAAAGTCTATTTAGCACCCAATGAGATATGTCTTGAAAGATTTCTTTACTTATATATCTCAAAGTTTGAAGTTGCTTAATCTACATTTAGTGGGAGATTAATGAACTTAAGGAGTGATAATACTATTGGAGTATGCCCACTGACATACGCACGCCAATTGATCACTACCGATGATGCATAGGCCTATTGGGTCACACACCGGGGATCAATCTCGACAACAACCAAAGTGGAGGGACTAAAAGGGTCAAATTGGCCAGAGTGCAAAATTGGTGGGTCTAGGGAAAGTTCACGGCGTGAACTCCTTATAGTTCACGACATGAACATGTGTCAGACCTGCATGCAACTTTTGCTTTTTGCCTCATCTTTCCACCAATGCATGTGTAGTGTGATTATTAGCTTTTGGCTGGACTTGGGGCATCCAAGAGGCATCTAGATGGTTATATATACACTTCACATGCATTGCCTCTTAATCTCTTGCCATACTTGATACACAAACACTAAAAGCTCTCTTGTGAGGTGATTCTAGAGTATTCATTGTGTGTGGCTTCAAAGAGGACTGAGCAAGGAGGTTCTTGGAGGTTGTTCTAGTGGTGATTTCATTTGTAGAAGATCACCATGGCTTGCTAGTACGAGGATCTTGAGCAAACTCGGGGTGGACTACAATAGAGGAGGACTTTTCTTGGTCTTCTTGTTCATCACCATAACACACGATTTCTCTAGCTCATTTTGGATGGTATAATCTCTTTCCTTTGTTTTTCTTGTTGCATTACTTTCATGTAGAGCTTGGTCCATGTGGTGGGATTTAATGGCATCTTGGTTCTTTGAACCACTTGTTTTGTTTGATTCTTGTTCTTTTGCTTCCGTTGCGTGCCATGCTAAAACCCAACAGTGGTATCCGCGCCACCTCTAAATCAATTTTGCACTTAGTGGCCTAAAAACCGAAAAATCAAATTTTAGAAATCTGGCAGAACTACTTCACACCGTGAACTCCTTGGAGTTCACGCCGTGAAGTTCATACAGTTTGTGTTTTTTCAGTTTTTCACATTTCAATCTGTTTTGGTTCTTTGGTTTTTCACCATTATTGTTTGTTTCTGGATTTTTCCAGTTGTTAGATATCTTGTGATGATCTTGTTGCCTTTCATCTTGGTTTGTATATTTACATGTGGATTGTGATTTTGGCATGAAATGAATAATTGCATGTACTTATATTATGTATATATGAATATGTTTCACTAACAATGGTTTGGTGTTACTAATGCATATGTACATGGGGTTATTTTGATGTGCCTTGAGTTTATAAAATTATCTTAACCAAGATAAAATAGTTGCATGGTTTTGTGGCACACCATGCTTGTTTGATTTCTTTTATTGTTTAGATAGCATATTTTGGTAACCAATTGCTCTAGACCTTTGGTTGTGATGTTTGGTTGCTTGTTTTATTTAATTCATTCATTTGGTGATTTAATATCACATGGTTTGTAATTAATAAATTATTTATTTATTTATTTGGTATGTAAATGTATATTTTGTGGCTTGCATGCCATTTAAATTCCATATATTTGTAAAGTACTAGAAGATAGGTTTTGTGGCTTGCATGCCATTTCTATCTTTTCTATGTATTTGTTACTTGGAGGCAACCATCGGGAGTCATGGCTATGACGTCTTGGCGATCACGAATCCGGGAGGCCCAATGGAGGTAGCGGGTTTAGTGGGAGCACATCTGAAGTCATTGGAAGCTTTTCCTTAGTTGATTTTGTTTTCCCGTTTTGGCTCACGGGAAAACGCATATGCTTAGGGGCATGGTTACCAACATTTTGTATGTGTGTGATGTGTTTTATTATTTATGCATGGATATTATATTTATTGCATGCTAGATAACTTTTTATTAAAGTAATAAAAACACAAGAGTTTTAAATATGGTTTACAAACTCGCGCGCACATAAGATTAACAAAGAGGATATAAAATTGGCTTATATTCAAAGTGAAAAATTGTTTTGCCACTAAATTTGTTAATCAAATCAAAATGGTTTTTTAACCGGAAAACAAATTCCGTTTTCTAAATGTAAATCTCACGCCGCCCATAAGATGACACCACCCGAATCTAGTCACGGAAGGAATGATTGTCGAGCTTTAGCCGAGTCAAACCTTACGTGAGCTGTGTGGAAGGTGATGGTGGCAACTCGCAAGATTGATTGTCGAGCTCTAGCCGAGCCAATCATTGGGCAAGAGTACCACCGTGTATTTTGATGGTTTATTTACAATTTCCAAATAGAATTTTGAATGGTTGTCGAGCTTTAGCCGAGATTATTCAAAATTGTAGTTTGAAGTTGGTGTGGAGGGATCAAACATGCCAATACAACACAATGGTTGTCAATTTGGATCAAATGGTGGTTTGCTACTTCTGTGGAAGATTTGGAGATTGGGGCCGTCATGCCTGTCCTACGTGCCAAAGGGATATAAAACTTCTGAGGAAAGAGAAAGTTACATTTCCCTCTAAAGGTACATTCATGATTCGTTGCTATTCTTCTAAAAGTTGGGATTGTTGACCCGAGCTAATTGACTCACGTTTGTTACAAAATTATTTTTGTTACAAAGTGTAGGTCCATGATGATAGGAGGAAAAGCATGAAGAAACCGGATCTCATTATGAGGAGATTGACATACTTGATCTCATCTTAATCACCGGTTTATTTGTTACTTGAGTTTTCTTGCCCTGTGTGGCAATTGATATTTCTTTGTATGCTCGTTTCATAGACGATGGATATAATTTTGAAAGTTTCTAGATTTAAAGTAAAATATTTTTCGTTCAAAGTTTATTCATGTCAAAGTTATGTGTTGTTTTGCCCTGCGTGGCACATAACTTTACTTTTGATGACGATGAATCTTTTTCTTGAAATATGAAGATTGTTATGAAAAATATTTTGGGATTCAAAAATTATCCATGTCACGGCATACACAAGATTTTGTTGCAAGTAATAAAATATTCATGAATATGTGATTCTGGATCCAAAATAGTTTGGAGAAGTTATCTTTGTGAAATAATTAACTTAACCACATAAACAAGAAAAGTATCACCTAGATCCGTGTGGTTAGGATCTCGGCATAGTTTAACCTCGGGTTAGACATTAGATGCTAATCTTGTTTATTAGGCTAGGATGATTATGAAACCCTTCATTGTCATGTATGAGAAGGATAAAAGCTTGTTGGATATTGATCACACTTTTGTGGATAATCCGTTCAAGCACAACACAAAGAATAACTAAAGGGAAAACTTCTTCATGACTACCTTCTAGTAGCAATTGAAGAAAGTTTTCTAGTTTGGGTAAATGTTTGAAACCTCGTTGATGTTCAGGATTAACCAAAACTTCTTACGGAATCTATAGGGCAAATAAATCAAGATATTTAGATCTAGCTTAGATGCTAAGATACCTTGTATCTATAATAAATGACCACATAATGAATTGTGGTTTTACCACATAATTCATTTCCTACCAAGACACATTGGTAAATGGTGTCATGTTGTGGGGAACCGGATATTATTGAATATGATCTGGTTTATGATGAGTCATAAAGGTGTATCCCACTTATTGATACAGTCACTTAACATGACGGACTATGTCCTCACATCTAAAACCAATCGATGGTCTAATTAGCACTAAATAAGATATGACTAGAAAGAGTTCTTCGCTTGTCTATCTCACAGTTTAAAGTTATCCCATCTACATTTAGTGGGAGATGGATGAACTTGAGAGGTGCTAATACATTTGAGAAGTTCTTCTAAGTTTTAGATATTTAACCTTCTGAGAACGGTGTTTTGTTGCTCTTAAAGGAGAAAATAACTAAAACATTCCAGTGGAAGAACGTGGAATTTAAATGAAAGACCTAATGATTAACACTAGCAAATAATCAATTTTGATTGATTGGAAACTAGCATTGATATGCTGGTATACCTGACTAAGTATCATTACTTATATGTCTAATAAGAGTCATATGAAGGCAAAGAAATATGGGTCTCTCATATCTAAGCGGCGATGACTTGATGGTGGGTTATGTTGAGGTCACCATTTATTAAAAGACATAGTGAACCCGGATTCACTAAGTTAAAAGAAGTAATTGATCAAGAGATGCAATCCATTCGAAATATCCAAGTATTTGACTTGGCTTAATCCCATACCTAGGTGAAAACCAAGAAGGTACAAGCGGGATTAATAAGAATGGAGTTGTAGACAACTTCAAATATCGACTATGTGAAAAGGTTTCATGATGGTTTTGAGGAAACTTTTCGTAGTGGTTATGTTGAAAAATATTTGATACTAGTAGCTATTATTGCTTTTTGTGGCAATGAGAGATAGCACACGGATATACAAGACCGCGTTCTTTCATAGAACAATACTATTAGAAAGTGCTCATAACACTCTCCGAGGGTCTTATGTATCCATAATATCAAAATTAAGTCTACAAGCATAGATAAATCCATTGTGGATTTATGCTAGCATCTAAAAGGTAAGATCTTTGCTTTTATTGAGAAAATCTACTGACGATTTTCTAGAAGCATGGATGAGACTTTTACATACGTCAGGGCTAGTGGGAGCTTTGTTGCATTCCTAATATGTGTCTATTGAAGATAATGTCTCGATATTAAGTTGTCTGTGGACCTAATTCAGGATTTATTGCTTCATTAGGACACTTAGGATATACAAAATAGAATATTTTGAGTTCAAGAAATACCGAGATATGTTCTTGATGTTTGACGACTAGAAAGGTTCTGGAGTAAGTAATTCCTCTAGTGCATGTTTCTATAAGGATAATTGTCGATTTTGATCAAAGTTTATGATCCTACCTTGCGGTGTTAATTGTTGGTTCATAAGTATCACCTACCCTATTGTGAGCTTTTAAGACAATGAGGGTGTGATCACTTTAGCAATTTATATCTTTGACGGGCACTTTGAGATAGGTCTGGTCAGTAGAGATATAAGTGAATAACAAAAGTACATATGGGTGTTGTGTTACAAACCCACTAGTTAAGCCGTTATTATTGACTAGTGATGTTTATCATACTAGGTCAGCTGGCATTTCTAAATGCATATAACATGGATTATATATTGTTTTTGGTTTATGATTGATTTGTATTTATCTTTTTGGGAAACATTAAGCAGTATTGTATTTCATACTGTATTGATTATTAAATGGAGATTTAATAATGCGCCGAGGGTGGGTATTTTCATGAATCCTTACTGTGTTCCATCTTAGCATGTTTAACCACTTCCCAGAATGCTTTATCATTCTAAATGTCCACAGTCAGTCATTCTTCATGGGGAGGAAGTTTAAATTAAGACTAAGGGAAGGGGTTGGTCACGTATCCAATAATGGATTGGATACAAGGGACGCAACACTTCGCCTATGCTTGAATTCTTCAAGTGATTGGACGACCCACACCTGAAGTTACTTCATGGTTTTTTTCACAAGTAACTCAGGATGATAATATCATTTCATCCTTAGACCAGAGATACATGTGTGTCAAAGCATGTACCTGCTTTGCTTTGATTGCTTTCAAATGCAGTTCGTAACTGGCTGTTATAAAGGGAGCTTTTGGGTAAAGTATGGTATATGTGGGGGAACAATGTAGTTAAAAGGATTTGTTCCTCTAGTTTAGAGAGATATCCATGGGCCCCTCGATGATTGAGCGCTGACGTTAAAATGCATGGCCGTGCTAACGTTGCAATGATGTTAGATCGATTGCAACTAGATTTTTGGTCACCCTCAATCTTGATCGAGAAACATAACTGTGAATGATCTAGAGATGACTTTTAACCATGTCTCGTGTTCACACAGATATCACGAGCAAAGGGATAATTTGATCACTTATCTATAGGTCCATTTCATACTTGTGTTTGAGATTTGGCATTTATCCAGGATGACAAAACCTATGCTGACTTGGGGGCAAAGATGCCTTGCTAGAGGCCGCTCTTTGTATGTGGTACTATGCGTATGGTATGTCATGTGCAAGTGCGAGTCTGTTGGAGTATACCCACTGACATACGCACGCCAATTGATCACTGCCGATGATCCATAGACCTATTGGGTCACACACCGGGGATCAATCTCGACAACAACCAAAGTGGAGGGACTAAAAGCGTCAAATTGGCAAGAGTGCAAAATTGGTGGGTCTAGGGAAAGTTCACGGCGTGAACTCCTTATAGTTCACGACATGAACATGTGTCAGACCTGCATGCAACTTTTGCTTTTTGCCTCATCTTTCCACCAGTGCATGTGTAGTGTGATGATTAGCTTTTGGCCGGCCTTGGGGCATCCAAGAGGCATCTAGATGGTTATATATACACTTCACATGCATTGCCTCTTAATCTCTTGCCATACTTGATACACAAACACTAAAAGCTCTCTTGTGAGGTGATTCTAGAGTATTCATTGTGTGTGCCTTCAAAGAGGACTGAGCAAGGAGGTTCTTGGTGGTTATTCCAGTGGTGATTTCATTTGTAGAAGATCACCATGGCTTGCTAGTACAAGGAGCTTGAGAAAACTCGGGGTGGACTACAATAAAGGAGGACTTTTCTTGGTCTTCTTGTTCATCACCATAACACATGATTTCTCCGGCTCATTTTGGATGGTATAATCTCTTTCCTTTGTTTTTCTTGTTGCGTTACTTGCATGTAGAGCTTGGTCCATGTGGTGGGTTTAATGGCATCTTGGTTCTTTGAACCACTAGTTTTGTTTGATTCTTGTTCTTTTGCTTCCGTTGCGTGCCATGCTAAAACCCAACAAATACATCTAAGGAGTTCTCATAGGTTTTAGATATTTAGCCTTGCGAGAACAATGTTTTGTTGCTCTAAAGGAAGATAATTACTAAAACATTACAGTGGAAGAACGTGAAACTTAAATGAAAGACTTGATTTTGGCACTAGCATATGATCAAATATCGGCATGAGAATGCCGGTTATCCTAACAATGATTAATTACTTTCAAGGCTGATAGAAGTCATATATAGCCGAAGATATATGGGGTACCCACATCTAAGTGGAAATGACTTGATGGTGAGTCTTGTCGTTGCCACCATCTATCGGAAGGCATAGTGGGCCACTGTGTTCACTAAAGTTATGAGTAGTAATTAATCATGAGATGAAATCCATTTTAAGTATGCAAATACTTTGTTTATTTCCATACCAAGGTGTAAACCAAAAAGGTGTAAATGGAATTAACATGGATTGAATTGTAGACAACTTCAAATACCGACTAGAGGTAAAGGTTTCATCATGATGGTCATTTGATACTCGTAGCTATTGTTTTTTTCTTATGGTAATATGAGATAGCACACGGATATACAAGACCGCGTTCCTTTATGGAACTATATTGAAGAAGTGCTTACCACACTCTATGATGGTCTTAGATATCCGTAGTATACAAATTAAGTCTACAAGTATGGATAAGTCCTTTAGACTTATGCTAACATCTTAAAAGTAAGATCTTTGCTTTCATGAGAAAATCAAAGTCATGAGTTTTCTAGAAGCGTAGATGAGACTTTTACATATGTCAAGGCTAGTGAGAGATTTTGTTGTATAGCTAGAAGTATGTATTGATTGAAGATAATGTCCCATTGTTAGGTGTTCTATGAACCTGAAATAGGGAATTGTTGTTTCATGATAATACTTAGGAGATACAAATTTGGTAATTTTGAATTACAAGAAATACTTGTGCATGTTCTTAATGTTTGACGACAAGAAATAAGCCTTGGAGTAAGTTTTTACTCTAATACTAATTTCTAATAGGATAACTGTCGATCTTGATCGAAGTTTATGATCCTACTTTGTGTTGTTGATTATTGATTAGAAAAGGTTCTTAAGTATCGCTGATCCTATTGTGGACTTTTGTGACAATGAGGATGTGATTACTTTAGCACTTTGTTGTATGATCTCTTTGACGAATACTTTGAATAGTAGTCTGGTTAAAAGATAGTTGTGAAGATAACAAGAATACAAATGGATGTTGCATGGCAAATCCATTAGATAAGCCGTTGTCATAATGACTAGTGATGATTGTCATACTAGGTCATGTAGCATTTCTTATGCAAATGATTTGGTTTGAGTATTGTTTTAGTAGTTGATTGTTTTATGTTAACTTTGAGAACTGCAAGCAGTATCGTAACTTTTGATTGCTTTCGATATATAATGGGGACTATATATACGCAGATTTGGTTACTTTCATTAGTCTTTACTGTGTTCCATCTTAGAATGTTTAACCACTTCATGGGAAGGAAGTTTGAACTAAGACTGAGGTTAGGGCTTGGTCATGCGTTAATCAAGGATTGAATGCAAGTGACGTAAAACTAACATGTGCTTGAAATGCATTTCAAGTGATTAGAAGACCCACACCTAAGCTCACTTCATGGATTATGGTCACAAGTGACTCGGGATGATAATATCATTTCATCCTTAGACCGGAGATACATGTGTATCCAAAGCATGAGTCTGCTTTATTTTGATTGCTTTCAAACGTGGTTCGTAATTGGCCGCTATAAAGGGAGTTTTCAAATAAAGTACGGAGCATGTGGCAGGACTATTTAGTCAAAAGATTTGTTCCTCTGGCAAGAGAGGTATCCCTGCGCCCCTCGATGATTATGAGCTGATACCAAATATGCATGGCCGTGCTCAAGCTGCAATGACTTTAGATCAGTTGCAACTTGTTATTTTGGTCACCACCAATCTAGAATCGAGAAACAGAATCGTGAACGATCAGGAGATTGACATTTATCCATGTCTCGAGTTCACACGGATATCGCGAACAAAGGGATGTTTATGATCACTTATCTATATGACCTTTTATCCTTTCAAGGCTACCAGGATTTGTCAAGGATGACGTAACTCGTACCGACTTTGGGGCAAGTATGTTTTGCTAGAGCCGTTGCTTGTCTGTGGCATTAGTAACGTTGTATCATGTGCAAGTGGGAGTCTGTTGGTATATGCCCACTGATACACGTTGTCTAGCATCGCTATTGATGAGGTACGAGCCTATTGGGTCACACGCCAAGGGTAGATTCCGACAGCACAACCCAAACATGAGAGAATATGAAACTAGGGTTTCTGGCGAGCTTTACGGGCCTCACGGGACATGAAGAGGTCATGAAGAGAAACCCTCCACGAGGCTTCACCACCCGGACAAGTAGTCATGGTGGCACTACCTTCACGAGTGATTCACAGCTCGTGAGAGCCTGTGAAGGCAGGCCCCATGATTTTATTAGACCACTCGTTCGCCCAATGAGAGTGTATGGCTGAACTCGGCCTTTGAGGCCTTCACAAGGGTTTCACGGCCCGTGAGAGCCGGTGAAGGTAGAAGTCAAAGTGACACTTTGTTTTTATTGGACCTTTGTGTTGGTCTAATAAAAGGCTGCTTAGGTGGCCAACTCTGGTGGCTTTAGAACTTCTTCTAGACTTTATAAAAGGCCTCATGTTCCCTCATTAGTGAAACTTGCTTCATGTAACAATATTACACACATAAGATGATGCTTGAACTCATATGGTGATTTGAGTGAGTGTAACAAGAGCAAGGCAACTTTCATAGTCGTAGTGGTTGTTCCAGATTCACGAGGACATCGTGTGCTTCGTGTCTCTGGTCATTAGCAAGACGGAATCTCGCTTACTTGGTGTGGACTATAAATAGAGGAGCTCGGGTTCGAGTTCTCAAGATTTTCCTAGCTCGGTGGATAGCTACAGCCTCGTGATGGTATATTTCTCCTTCCTTTCTTTTAGTTTCAGTTGCTATATTTCTTTGTAGTCACTATCCCCACTTGGGGAATACATGCATGTCGGTTTTGATAGCCGAAAACCACAGTTTTTGATGTCGTTGCTTTCGCTACGTACGGGTGTTGGCGTGCATGGATTTCCTACAGTTGCATCCATAAGACTTGGCATAAGCTCTTCCAGCAGCTACATATTCGACTTCGGTTATTGACAAGACAACGGATGTTTGCTTTTTTGATAACCATGAGGTGAGTGCCAATCCAATGAAGGTACACTCACCACTTGTACTTTTTCTATCCAAGTAGCATCCACCAAGATCCGAATCCGCATAGCACATTATATCAAAGCCTCTCCACTTTGGATACCACAACCCCAACTTGATTGTTCCTTTCATGTAGTGAAATGTTCGTTTGACGACCTCATAGTGTGATTTCTTTGGGTTTTCCTGAAAACGAGCACAAACACATACACTATACATAATATCGGGATGATTTTCCATTAGATAAAGCAAGCTCCCAATCATACCATGATATTTTGTACTATCAAATATTTCACCTTCTTCATCTAGTGTCAAGTGTGTGTTAGTGGCCATAGGTGTACTCATTGGTTTCACATTTTCAAAGTCAAATTTCTTAAGCATGTATTTAATATATTTTGATTGGTTTATGAATGTACCATCTTCATATTGTTTTATTTGAAGTCCAAGAAAGTAATTCAACTCACCCATCATACTCGTAAATTCATTATGCATAAGATTTGAAAATTCATCACACAAATCTTGACATGTTGACCCAAATATGATATCATCCACATAAATTTGCACAAGCAAGATGTAATTTTTCTTTTTCTTTGGGAACAATGTATTATCAACTTTACCCATACTATATTCATTTTTCAACAAGAATGATTTTAATCTATCATACCATGCTCTAGCTGCTTGTTTAAGGCCATACAATGCTTTTTTAAGTTTATATACATATGATGGATGGATGGGGTCTTCAAAACCGGGAGGTTGACATACATAGACTTCCTCATTTATAAAACCATTTAGAAAAGCACTTTTGACATCCATTTGATATAATTTGAAATTTTGAGCACAAGCATAAGCAAGTAGAATCCTAATGGATTCCAATTAGCAACCGGAGCGACAGTTTCATCATAATATATCCCTTCTTGTTGATTATAACCTTGGGCTACTAGTCTAGCTTTGTTTCTAGTGATATTTTCATTTTCATCAACATTGTTTCTAAACACCCATTTCGTTCCAATTATTGTGTGACCACTAGGTAAAGGTACTAAGTCCCAAACTTGGCTTCTATTAAATTGATTTAACTCTTCTTGCATTTCCATTACCCAATTATATCCTTAATTGCCTCTTTAATATTCTTGGGTTCTATGTGTGACACAAAGGAAAAGAAGGTATTAAGGTTTTGGGCTTGGGATATAGTGAGTCTTTGATTTAGGTTTCCTATAACTTGAGTTATTGGATGATTCCTATTTTCTCTAATTTCGTTTTCTTTACTAGTGGTTTTGTCATCTACTATTGGACTTTGGACACAAGGTTGATCTATGTGTAATCAAGAGAGTTGTTGTTCTATGGTTTCCTCTTCTAATTTGTCATCATCTACTAGAGGTTGAGTTTTAGGTGGTGGTGGAGATTCATCAAATGTGACGTTAAGGGATTCCTCCACAATCATAGTGCATTTGTTTAAGACTCTATAGGCTTTACTATTTAGAGAGTATCCTAAGAAGACACTCTCATAGGCTTTAGGGTCAAATTTGGTCAAGTAATCTTTGGTATTAAGGATAAAACATTTACTACCAAACACCCTAAGATGTACTAGGGATGGTTTTCTACCTTTGATGATTTCATAGGGTGTTTTACTTAACATTGGTCTAATCAAGACTCTATTTAGGATGTATGTAGCCGTTGAGACCGAATCACACCAAAAATTTTGTGGAACGGATTGTTCATTTAACATTGTCCTACTCATTTCTTGTAAAGTCCTATTTTTCCTTTCAACAACCCCATTAGATTGGGGAGTGTGAGGAGTCGAAAAGTTATGAGAAACTCCATGTTTATCGCAAAATGCTCCAAATTGCGCTTCATTGTCAAATTCTCTTCCATGGTTACGAATTGAAATAATCGTACAACCTAATTGGTTTTGAATTTTCTTGCCAAGAATTTTGAATTTTTCAAAAGCTTCATTTTTTGTTTTCAAAAATGATGTCCATATGTATCTAGAAAAGTCATCTACAACAACTAGTGTGTAGAAGTTTCCCCCATAACTTTTGATTGATGAAGGCCCACACAGATCCATACGCAATAATTCAAGGCATCTCTTAGTAGTTCTAGCATTTTTATTTTATGAGATGAATGCACTTGTTTTCCTATCTTACATGCATCACAAAAATAATTATCAAATTTCACATTTGGTAAGTCTCTAACAAGTTCTTTACTAGTTAATTTTTGCAACAATCTCATGTTAGCATGTCCTAGTCTTCTATGCCACAATTTTAAATTATCAATTATAGATGCAAGACATACTTGTGTGTTGGGATTATCACCAAGTCTACATGTATATAGTACATTTCTCCTAACACCTTTTACTAATACGTTATCATCTTTGCATATCAAACTTTCATGTTTTGAGAATCTAACATTCAAATCCTTATCACATAGTTGACCAACACTTATTAAGTTATAAGCTAAACCACTAATATGCTCAACATTTGAGAATTTGATATTGTCATGAAGAATGTTACCTTTACCAACTATCTTTCCTTTTAGGTTGCTTCTAAACACCACATGTCCTCCATCATACTCCTTGTATGAAGTGAAGGGTTCTCTATTACCGGTCATGTGTTTTGAGCATCCATTATCAAGAATCCATTCATGAGACATAGTCTCTTTTTTGTTGCAACCCTAGACATATGTAATTTAAATTCAATCTTTTCGTACCAAATGTTTCATGGGTCCTGAATGGTTAGCATCAGAAACTCCTACTCTAATCCACCTTTATGTAATCTTGAAACCTTTATGATACCATGTGTTCATAGAGTTAATAGGTTTATGAGAATGTCTTGATTTTTGAATCACATTTGATTTAGGTTTCTTGAATCCAAGTCCATGCATTGTAGTTGGAGTATAAAACTTTCTCATTAATTTATTACTTGCAACCTTTGACATACAAGTGGAAGAACTAGAAAGAATGTTGCAATTTTGAGCTTTTAGAAAATTCCAGTGAGCCGACGGTCGATGCACGGTATCGACCGTGAGGCTCCTGGAATTTTTTTCTTTCACAAAATTTATAGTTGTCAAATGACTAATTTGCATGTTGTTTGAGTGACCTGAGAATCCAATACCACTTGTCTCAAAGGCCATGAGACATTTTTCTTCTTTTGTTTCTTCTTGATTTTTATCACCACTATCACTCCATGCACCTCTTACGAAGGCTTTGTGATTTTCTTTTTTCTTTTAAGCTACTTTAGGACAATCACTTATGAGATGTGAAGAATCTCCACATCCATAGCATTCTATAGATAATTTCTTTTCTTTCTTGGCATCCATGGCTTGCTTGTACTTCTTAGGATCAAATAGATCTTTCACATGCTTGCCTTTTCTCTTGAAGAACTTTTTGAAGTTCCTCACCATCATGACATACTCTTCATCATCATCATTGTTTGTTTATCTTCTTCATCACTTGAGGATTCTTTGACATGTTTGGCTTTAAGTGCAATAGATTTGCTCTTTTCATTCTTTAGCTTGACAATCTCATCATCTTTTTGCATGATCACTTCATACACCTTGAGATTTCCTATTAGCTCATCCATTTGTAGTATGTTCAAGTCCTTTGACTCCTCAATAGCTGTCACATTTGCTCTCCATTTTGGTGAAAGAGCCCTAAGAAACTTTCATACAATCTTTTTGGTAAAGTAAGTAGTCCCAAGTGCCTTGAGACTAGTAATAATAGTATTAAACTTTGCAAAAGCATCATCAATTTTCATATCATCTAGTATTTGAAATTGTTCATATTGTTGCACAAGTAATTCAATTATGTTATCTAGAATTTGGGCATTTCCTTGATGTGTGGTGACAAGAGATTTCCAAATAGCATTTGCCCTTTCACACATGAAAACTCTTTCAAACTATTTTCTAGATAAAACATTGTATAGAAAAAGTTTTGCTTCAAAATTTTTAGAAACCATTTTCTTATACTCTTGATCCCATTTTTTTAGGAGTTGGAACATAAGCATCTTGCTTAGAATAAAAGGTTTTTGGAACATGATCTCCTTCTTCAATAATCTCCCAAAGATCAACATCGTTGGCTTTGACATAAGTCATGAATCTTTGCTGCCAATAGCAAAAGCCTTCTTCTTCAAGAAGTGGTGGTCTAACCATAGAATTCCCCTCTACATAATTTTGTCCCATTTTATCAATTCAAATAAAAATTTTGAAAAATACTTTTAGAAGATTTAAACAAATTTTCAAAAAAGTATATAGAGCAACTTGCTCTGATACCAATTGTTAGAACCTAGAGGGGGTGAATAGGTTATATGCCCACTTTTTGAAATTTTTAACAATATTTGCAAGTAATTAAAGAGTTTAAGGAAGAAAGATATCACCAATGTAAGTAGCTAGGACACAATGATTTATAGTGGTTCAAGCAAGTGTTAACAACCTTGTTCTACATCCACTCCTTGGACTCACCCACCAAGTGTTGCTCCACTAACTTCTCTCTTTGAAGGTAAAGATAAACCTTTTACAACTTCTCTTTTTAGCTTACAAGAATTAAACTTCACTCTTGCAAACAAGGTTAAGATAAACCTCACTTCACTCTAATTAGAAAGGCTAGAGTTGATCCTCACTTCTCTCTAATTCTATAGGCTAGAGATGATCCTCACACTATTACAAATGTATAAGAAGGTAATGTAATGTTTGAACTTTGAAAGCTTTCACTCTTGCTTGATTCTTGATCTTGAAAGATTGAATAATTATCAAAAAATATGAGCTCACAAGATTTTGTATGTATTATGTGTATTTCATATTGCAAGAGGTGACTAAAACACAAGACTTGAGTTGGCTAAAATAAGGAAAAAGGTGTCAGCTCAAAAAGTGTCCAGACTATCCACGGTCGACCGTGGCATCGACCGTCGGTCTATTGAAACTTTTTGAGCCTTGTAAATATAGACGTTGGCTTTTTACCAAAACCACACACAACCCTTTTTTTACCATAAAAATGCACCGAAAAGAAGCTTAAGAAATGTTGGGTTAGTGTCATACTTCTTATGTTTGAATTTAATTATGATTATGGAAGTTTGGAAATCAAATGCACTAAGCATGTTGGAAGTTTACCTCTTTGAGAGATTCCTTTTGCTAAATATGGTTTTGGCTTATTTCAATAGAAGATTATGTTTAGTATTTGCCAAAATGTGAATTCTTTTGCTTTGACTTCCAAGCTTGTGATTTTTACAAAAAGCTTCTCAATTTTTATAAAAACTTAAACTTATTTAATAATTTATTTGCAAGCTCATAAATTTCGAACGTTTGTTTGTAGGTATCTTCGACATCGGTTTCTACTTGAACTCGGATCTTGACGATTTGAGCTTGGCAATTTGATGAAGCTTATTTTGAATATATATATATATATATATATATATATATGTGTGTGTGTGTGTATGTATGTATGTATGTGTGCACATATGTTGATGTTAATAAATACAATTATATAAACAAGTTGTATATTTTTGTGTCAACAAAAGAGGATATATTTATAAGCCTATTTTTTCCAACAATCTTCCCCTTTTTGTTGAAGACAAAATTTACAACTTGTATAAAAAGTGTATATATAACTTCTACATTCAAGGGGGTGCTTATCTTCTATCTTCTTCCCTTTATTTGTCTTAACAAAAAGAAGACTCCCCCTTGAAATAAGCTCCCCCTTGAATGTAGAACTCCACTTGTTGAGGTGTTTGATCTATAACATATGAAAATACTACCAAGTACTTGCTAAGTAGACGTGAGTATAAACAATATTCTAAACATGTAATTTTCACAAACCAGGATTCATGACATAAGAACTTAAGATAACCATATCAAATCATAGCAAATTATAGGAACACCTCAACAAACAATTGTTTGAAAAGTCATCACCACAAAACATATTAAATTGTTTCAACAACAATTCCAAAATAAATTATTTTGACAATAAAACCCCCAACCCATCAATCAAACCATCATGGTTGAAAAAGTTCTCCCCCGTTGGTTCCGGAATTGCAAAAATATATAACATAGGGACTAGTGTGTGCCTAATGTGTAAGACATGTTCATTTCATCTTGTCATGACACTAAAGTTAAATAAAAACTTTTGCTTTGTAGAACTATGACAAGATATATATTACTTCAATATATATGAAACATATTTGAGAGTGTGATTAATAAATGTAACAAACTCTTTGATAATATGTTCATAATATGTGTGTGTGTCCTAAATTTGAGAAGATTATGAAAATTTTGTGAATCATGTGATAACTAATGTTAGTTGATATATATTAAGCAAGACTAAATTGAATTTGGACATTAAAAGTCAAAAAAAATTAAAATTTCAAAAAATTCCACGGGGTTAACGGTCAATGCACGGTATCGACCGCCGTTCGCCAGACAGCCTTATATGCGGTAGCTAGTTCATCACTTGGTTATGCGGTCATATAGGTTACTTACGGAGCAGCGGATAGCCTGGTAATTGCATTTTGAGCCGCGGTCGATGGGATTTGTTTATTTGGAGACCATAGAGTGTTAGAGCGGGCTTTTGACTAGGGATACCATGTAGTAGCAGTGGACGATCAGAAGATAGTGACCGGGAACAGGGGGTACCGAGGGTTGGGACGAGCAGGAGCAGCCTGCGAGGCAGGTATGCCGTAGACCGGCACCGGGGCACGTGAAGGATGATCAGCCTATCACGTTGCAGCAGCTTTTAGGATCGATCAATAGGTTGTGTGCTATGGATGACGGTTTGGGATTTTACCACAATGACTTGCGCGCTCGGTAGCTAATCTCAGAGGATTACTAGTAGGCGATGGGATCTAGGTTATGTACCCTGCTTACACATTTTGATACTAGCCGCCGTTGTATCGATAGTACCCACCACCGTGTCCGGACTAGCGTATGCGCTTTCTACTGCCACAGACTGATGCCAGGACTATGTGGGCACGGTGGTCACGATTCTGAGGAGGATGAGGATTGTTGATTATATGTGTATTTTTCTTTGATATTACTTGATGTACTCATACGACATTTAACCTGTGATGTATATATTAAGCCTTGAGTTGCTTCATCTTTCAATGTTTGATTGTTTGATATATGGAGTACACGCGTATATACTTGCATTCAGTCAGTGATATTTATCTATCTGCTCCATTCGCCTTTTTAATATCTAGAAAGTTTTTTTTAATCTTTTTCTATCTTATTTTACTCTATTTATATGTACAATGGGGACATTATACAATTTAAGTGTGGAATAGGGGTTAGAAAAAGATTCCTCGTTTAAATTTCAATCCTTGAGTAAATTATTATTTTATTTGGGCTATAAATTTTAAATTTTTAATATCATTCGAGTAGATATTAAGTATTAATTAAAAGTGTCAAGTTGTTTGATTTGTAAACAAGTTCAAAAGTTATGTTTAGCTTTTATACATAGTGCTTGTGACTTTTGTCATTCCTTAGAAATTTTTATTTATAGTAACCAATTTTTAATTTTTGAATTGCTACATAAATTATAAAGTTAAGCGCGTTTTTAGTCTAAGCTTGACAAAAAAAGGCTTAGTTGAATTTTTCAATTTTTATAATCATATGTTAAAACAAAGAGAAGTGAAAAAGGTCAATGTGCAAAAAATGAAAAAATATATAAAAGAGCTGAAAAATATATAAGTCAAAAAAATGGCCTTTGAAACTCGAATTAGTGAACTCTGAGGGGTGTTCGACACCTAATCACCTAAAGCCAACTGGTTTGGGATCGGTTGAGTTGAATATTCGCTACGTGAGTTCCATCGAAAGTCATGGATTTATAAAAAGATTTGAAAAGATGAAAAGCAATTGTTAAATTAAGTTGAAAAATCTGCAATAAGTCTTGAGGTTGGGGGATTTCTTAAGGGGTAAATTAACCGCAATAATGAAAAGTGTAATTCAGAAATCAAGGATTGGTTATTTATAAATAGAGAGAGTATTTGGGGGGTTGAAAAGTTAATGAGAATCAAAACATGAGTGTGTGCATAATTCTAAATATATCTAATGTATTTTGTTTGATCAACCTTTTTGACACTCGCGAGTGATATTTAATTTTTCAAAAAATGATATTATTTATTTAAATTTTTGCCTAGATGGAGTTATGACTTGCTTGAGTACAAGCAAAGTTCAAGTATGGGGCATTTTGATATCGCGTTTATTATATATAAATCATGTGCGATATCTATATAAACACTAATCCAGATCGATTTTGGGGTTAATCACCCCATATCTTCCGCCATTACACAGCTAAATTCAGCCCAGAGACATTCAAGAGGCGATTGAAGCTGTTCTTAAAAGACTATAGCTTAATTTTGAAGAATCGAGGCTTGGAAGCATTGCTTTTCTTACTATTCTATCATTCTACTTTGCTTTTCATGTTTATTTATACTTTCCAGAATGTTAGAATGATGTATATAGGCTAGACTGATGTATCTAGGCTAGACTCTTTAGTTTTCCTCCCTAGAAGAGATGAAACCTTATAAAGTTGTTTAATTTCAATGTTTAGGACAAAAATTCATCATATATTCATCTTGCAAGTTTTATCAAAGATACATACATGTCTTAGTTACTGTTTTTTGAAAGTTTATATTCTAAGTTTACAAAAATTGGAAAACCAATCCGTTTATGTAGCTTTAATCTTAACTATTTAGGATAAATATGTGGTTTTAACTAGTGATTGATCAAATCCTAGGCTTAAACAATCAAAGATAGGAACTTTTATATGTGTAATTGATGCATGATGACCTTTGCGTGTCAATATGATGATTTGTTAATCTAATTAATCATTAAAGATAAAATCTTGTTTGATGCGAACTTAAAACGACTAATTATGCTTTTAATTAATTTCATGACCATAAAGATTAATTAGTTGCATGATTATAGGGTTAGATAATCTGACCAAGAGTCTAACCACTATAGGAATCGGTATATCATTAATTAGATGTTCATTGAACAAAAAATTTATTTAATTTAATCAACTTGAAAAGGTAGAATCGAATCTAGGGAGGGAACCTTCAATTTAATAGTTTAAATCTTATAAAGATCCTTGCTTTCTCCTTCCCTTGGATTGCTTTTGGTGTTTTCCTTTGTTAGTAGTAGGTTTAGTGGATAAAGTTTAGATATTTAGTGCGAATTCCAAAAATCCCCTTTTATTTGCTTTATTTGCATTTTATTTGATTTAAGTAGTTATATTAGTTTAATTCTAGATTAATAAAATAAAATCAGAATAATGCCCGTTTCCCTTGAGATCGACACCCGACTTATTTGCTATACTCAAAAAACGATTAGGTCCTCTTACCTATTCATGTCGTTTTGGTACAAAAATAATAGGATTTTCTAAATATAAAACTTGTACGTAAAACACACATTAGGAACCCACCTCATTTCTTCACGTTTCTCAAGGGAACTAGGACATTGAGTCTTACTCAGTATCACTCCATCCTAAACTTCTTTAGGATTTTGTCTATGTTAAGCCCAATAATCCTATTAGATCTATATCTATAGATCTTGATCACAAGAATGTATGTTGCATCCCCTAGATCTTTCATTGAAAAACAATTCCCATGCCAGGTTTTACACAATGCAAAGTCGGGACATAATTTCCAATAAGAAGTACGCCATCAACATACAGTACTAGGAACACAACAATATTCCCACTAGCCTACCCTGACATACACGTATGGCTCATCCTTGCTTTTCGAAAATCCAAACTCCTTAACTTTCTCATCAAAGCACAACTTCCAGCTACGAGATGCTTGTTTAAGTCCATAACTGGAATTCTTTAGCTTGCAGACTTTATCAGGATACTTTGGATGCACAAAACACTCAAGCTATGTCATATACACCTCCCTTGAAAGTGTTCCATTAAGAAACGCGGTTTTGACATCCATTTGCCAAATCTCATAATCATGAAATGCAGCAGCATCCATAAGAATCTATTTAGATTTCAACATGGACACCGTATAAAAGGTTTCCTCATAGTCAACACCATGAGTTTGTGTGAAACCTTTAGCCCCGGTCGAGATTTGAAGGTGTCTACCTCGCCATCCACACCGGTATTTTTCTTAAAAACCCAGTTGCACGCTATGATTTTGCACCCAGGCACATGATCCACCAAGTCCCATACTTAGTTATGCGACATGGACTGCATTTCAGCCTCCATCGCCTCTTTCCACATGGAATACTCGAGGTCCACCATGGCGTCCTGGTAGTTGGTAAGTTCATTATGATCCACCAATAAGTCATTGACCTCAGACATGAGAAACCCATATATCTGGCTCATGATGACTTCTACCAAACTATCTAAGAGGTTATGGTTCCATGTCAGGTTATCTAGCATCGCCGTGCTGAGAATCAATCATCTTTGGTTGTGTGTTAGTGCCAACATCAAGTTCCTTATTGGAAGACTCTTGAACCTCTTCTAGATCGATCTTTCTCCCACTAGCGTTCTTGGATATCATCTCTCTTTCAAGGAAGACTGCCCTTCTGTAACACCCGCAAACCCGGGCTAGGAGATTAGCGGGTTGGCGGTATGTGATTTGTTGCGTTTAATTTGTTATGTGTTTATTTAAGAGTTAATTGAATTAATTAACTTGATTTAAAAATATATATATGTTTTGGTTTACCGGAGAAAAAGAAAAGAAAGGATTTAAGTACGTATGTATGTATGTTATTATGTAAGTATGCATGCATGACAAATATAAATATCTCAATATGCCACCACCTACTTTGATAAAAGCAAAAGTATGTATACGTGTATGTGTATGGTCTTTTTGGAGAAATCACCTGCCCATATTTTCTAGAAAGTGTGTAGTGTGTGTAAAGTGAAAGAAAACCTTCAAGTGAAGAAAGCTTCAAAAGTTGTTAACTTGGAATTTAGAAGTTGAAGATTTTGTGTTCTACAATTCAAAAATAAGGTGAGATTATGTTTATACCATGTTATGTTTCAGTTTGAGGTGTTTATTTGTTGAAATACATGATCATATGAGAATTTACCATGGATGAGTTTCAAGCTCAAAGTATGAAATGGGTTTTGTTAGATTTTGTTGTTTGATGGACTAAACGTTGTTTATGATACATGAAATTATGTTTTAAGATGTTTGTATATGTTTTTAATAAGTTTTAGTGAGTTTAATGAATTCTGGAAAAGTTGCCATGGAAATTCTGGTTGTTTTAACGTGAGGAAGAAGAAGTTAGAATCTGGGAAAAAGTGGGTCGCGGCACGACGCGTGGTTTCGTATTCGAAGGTCCTTGTTCGAAGTTCTAGGCTTCGCATTCGATGTCCACCCGCTCAAAGGTCTGTCGCGACGCGACGCGTTTAATTCCGAATTCGAAATCAGGCTCAAAGGTAGCTTCGCATTCGAAGAATCCGCTCGAAGGGGTCGTCGCGGCGCGACGCTTAGCATGTCGCAGCACGACCTCGGAGTTTCAAGATCGTTGATGTTTGTTGATTGTTTAATTTCGTTATCTCTTCGGTACATTTTTCGTGCAAAAGTTATATGCTATATATGAGGTTAATATGGTATAAATATATGAAGGAATATATATTTATGATAACAAAGATTGATTCCGGTGTTGTTGTGTTTTCGGGAAACACAAAGACTTAGTAACATTAGATTTCTAAGTGCCGCGTTTGAGAACGAAAGGTGAGTGGATGTGAACTCACGGATGGTAAAAGTTATGATTGTGAATGATTTGATGCTTGTGACTGCATTGAATGATTGTTTGACTGAAAATGGATTATTATGGAAGTACTGTTTGATTGTTGGATTGTTCATATATATTTGATTGTTGAGCTTTTGGTTGTGATTTAAGATCAGCTAAGCGAGTAGTACAGCTAATAGAGACTGTATTTGAGACCAGCTAAGCGAGTAGTACGGCTGGTAGAGATCAGCTAAGTGAGTAATTCAGCTGGCCCTGATCGCTATTGGTTGAGCAGTTGTAGACCCTCTCATGCATGTATTGTGTTGGAGGGAATCTAACTGTGCTAATTGGCGGTGGGCTATCAGTAAACCTTTGCTTTGGCCCGCATTGGTTGTAGGTTCGGCAGAACCGCCGGTCCTCTGGAGTTTACTGGACTGTTTGGCTTGTGTTTGTGCCTGTTCATTGATCGTGCTTTTTGCTGATGTGTCGTAGTATCCTCTCACTTAGCTTTGTCCTAATTCTCCTCGGTTGTTGGTTTTTGCAGGTTGATGTTTTGTTAGTGCGCATGGAAGGAAAAGTTGACCCTGCTCTGATATATATTTTAAAATGGAAACGAGCCATGTGTATTTTGTAACACTGAGTTGTTTGATGATTTGTTTTGTGAATAAGTGTTGGTTGTTGATTGTAAATACAAATGTATTATGTTTAATCTTAATTAAAGGCTTCCACGGCGTATTTAAAAAAAAGGCTTGAGATTTGCGGTGTTACAGTTTGGTATCAGAGCCTTGGTTTGGCGATGCTGGCACGGCTAGAGTGTTGCATTCCCAAATCTTGGCTCGTGTTGCATTCCTTCGGGGGAATTAGAGTGTGTTGGAGTTGTTTGTGGTAGTTAGTATTTTTGAATACTAACGGTTTATGCTAATGAAATTGTGAGATGATGTGATTGTTACTGATATGGCTGACAGAGAGATCCCCATCATTCCTGTGATCCAAGATGTAGCAAAAGCACCCGTAACTGAAGATTTGAGTAATGTGAACCAAGCCGGAACGTCTGGCCAAGAGCAAGAGGAAGATCAAAGTGAATATATATTTAAACTGGAAAATGAGTTGATGGATCTTCGAAGTAAAGTCCTTAACATGGAGCAAAGATTAAATCAACCTGAACCAACCCCTGTATCAACTGCGATTTCCACACAAGCAACCGTACCGCCAGTGTCAACACCTTTACCACCAATGACTCAGATGATGCAACAACCCTTCTTCTATCCGTATCCACAACCTGGAGGGTATCCATTTGCGTTTCCGGGATACAAACAACCTTGCACATACAAGCAGTTCCTCGATTGTAAACCTTCTGAATATCGGGGGAGTTCTGATCCCGGTATCACCTTGAACTGGCTTAGGGAAATGGCGAAGGCATTGGATGCCTGCAATTGCGAAAATGAATTAAAAGTGAAATACACATCGAGAATGCTAAAGGGAGACTCCTTGGTCTGGTGGGATTCAATTACCGGCCATTTTACAGAGCAACAACAGGAGAGTATCACCTAGAGTCAATTCCAGGATAAATTATGCGAACAGTATTGTGGTACTTTTAAGATTGCAAAGATTAAGAGGGAATTTATGGAATTGCAGATGACCGGAAATATGACCGTAGACCAACTTATCAATCAATTCAACGAGAAAATGAGATTTGCAAAGCATTGGGTACCAGATGAAGAGTCTAAGATTGCCTATTTTGTCGGGGCGTTACATCCTGATCTTCGTAGTGCCACTAGGTGGGCTACCACTTTATCCCAGGCTTTCACGTTAGCCAAGTCGGCTGAAGGTGACATTAAGGAAAAAAGTAGAATGACACAAGATATGATTTCTCAGCAGAAATCCCGGTTTGAACATTTTAGTGATCAACAAAGGCAAGGAAGGCAGAATAGACAGAATCAAGATAGTCAAAATCGTAGGCTTACGTCTGGTGGGCCTAATCGACGATCACAATGGTGTGGTAATTGTACGTC
The DNA here is from genome assembly GCA_038502395.1 of Dittrichia graveolens. NCBI lineage: Eukaryota > Viridiplantae > Streptophyta > Magnoliopsida > Asterales > Asteraceae > Dittrichia > Dittrichia graveolens. The sequence continues at coordinate 73,091,261 of JARJIL010000003.1, forward strand.
TTACCATATGGGACCTTGCACATCCCAAACACTGCGTTGTGTCAGATGTGGACGGTTTGGACATCAGGTTAAGAATTGCCAGTTTCCAAGGAATGTTTGTTGGAACTGTTTAGAAGAGGGGCACCGAGTAGGCGAGTGGCGAGCTGAAAGAAAGATAGGATTTGGGTCAGGAGATGGAGTGACCGGGGGATCCTCATCAGCAAGTGGACGAAAGAGGAAGGACCCTTCCGTACAAGAGGGTAGAAATTTCAACATGATGACTGATGATATTGTCACTACAAATGATGTAACGGGTACGTTTTGATAACCTTTATATTTGTGCGTATGTTTATTAACTTTAGAGTTAATTGAGGATGCATGAGGCCTATGTGCGCTAAGTGTGTTTGATTGTTTCTAAAAGAGTATGATTCCTTAGAAAGTAGAGATATTTGAATGTAAAACTGTTTGATGCGTATGGTAGTAAGTAATATGACGGTAAACAATGAGATATATGATATGATGTGGATTGGGTATGAAGTACCCTAGAAAGATGTTTGTAGATTTGTAGAATTGGATGCTAAGTTATGTGTTGCAAGAGTTATCTTGCCCTCAGTGTCATATGTTTATATGCTTATATGTATATGTTTGTGTTCACATAAAGAAGAAGGAAAGTGGATAAGATATAGAAGCTTGGAAGGTTTGTGATAACCAAGAAGTGTTATTGATAAAAGTACAACTGAAATTATGGGTATTTAGTAAAGTTAACGATTAAAGATAATCCGTATTATTGATTAATGAACTTGAGGAAATTGATGAATTGTTGAGATATTGTATTTGTTGAATTGATATAAAAGACGCTATGCTATGAAACTGGAGGAATGATCTACGTCTTGTGACAGTTGAAGAATCTTGAGAGGGATGATTTAATCCATGTCTTTGGAGTTGTGGCGGATGCCTTTGTGATGATAATATGAATGAGTTGAGTATAAGGAGAGAGGTGACGGTTAGAATGAATCAACGAATGTGATTGAGAGGTTTGAAATTACATTGGAAAGATAAATTGTGGGATATGCTAAGATACAAGGGAATTAATGACACTAACACTGGAATTATGCGAATTGAGGTAAAAAAATCGACATGGCAATAGAATGGATGTTGTCTTTACTGGAAATTAATGGATCGATGATTTAAATTTATCAAGTAAAAGAATGAAATAAATTTCTACAGATTGAGCAAGCCTGAGATGTATAGAATTGTTTGGATAAAAATGTAAATGGTGCCCAATTACAAGGATATATATGAGAAAGAGCTAGTTATACTGACGGTTGATACTTGAGAACTGAAGAAATATGAATTGAAGTAAAAAAAATGAAGAAGAGAAAAGAGGAATGTAATGGCCCAAGCTTATGGAATGAAGAATTGTGAATCATATGTATGAATTGCCTTTGCTAGGAAGTACCTTACTTGGAACTGGAAACTTAAATTGGACCGGACTCACGAAACTTAATTGCCAATGCACTTGGAAGGGCTAAATAGTATAATGCCATATGAAATAATTGATTTATAATTTACTAAGAGGAGTGAATATGATAGATATACTTTTCGTGGAAATATGATATGATTGTATATGAGTCAGAGCAGAGTATCAGAGATTTATATTGTTGAGATAATTTGAGATACCAGAGTAATGATGATGACAAGATACGATGGAATTGATGTTTAATTTACTACATGAAAAGGAAATTGATGTGTCACAAGTGATTAGGTACTGATTAGTAAGAAGTGTTGGTATTATTACCACCAGCAGAACGTGATCTATTAAGAAGAATTATATTGATGAGATGATTTGAAGGTATAATGTTTATACTCAGAGATTTCTGAAGGAATTTGAAATAATTGATTAAACTTCTTGATGAGTTTACTACAAGAACTGAAACATGAGATGAGCAACGACTAAATTTCTATTAAATAAGATGAGTAGAATGAATTATACGAATATTTGAGAATGAATTGCGTCTATATGTGTTGGATTTTGATGAGTTGTGAAATTCATAAGCAAATTGATTAGATTGGTATGATATAATTCTATCAAGTGGATATTAAAATATCAATTGTGAATTATTATGTGAATATCGGAGTAATGTTTGACATGGTTAGCCGAAAGCAAGCGTGAAGCAATATGGGGAATTTGATAATTGAGATAAACAGGGTACTGAGAATAAGTATTCAAGAGATGTGCTAATATTGTCTAAATGCATTAATGTGAAAGAAAATGACTTGAAAAACAGATTTATCGAGATCTATGAATTATATGTTAAGTTGAATGTTGAATTGAAGAAGAGATTTGAAAGATAAGTCGTTAAAAGCTGATGACTGTAAATTGAGAAAGATATGTAGAAAAAAAGGGGGTTCATGTGTTTTTTAGTATGATGTATATGTGATACAATTGAATTGACAATCAGAAATGAATGTATATGAAAAGTGGATAATCTGTTTGAGGTATGCTATAGGATTCCGAGGACGGAATCCTTTTAAGGAGGGAAGATTTGTAACACCCGCAAACCCGGGCTAGGAGATTAGCGGGTTGGCGGTATGTGATTTGTTGCGTTTAATTTGTTATGTGTTTATTTAAGAGTTAATTGAATTAATTAACTTGATTTAAATATATATATATATATATATATATGTGTTGGTTTACTGGAGAAAAAGAAAAGAAAGGAGTTAAGTACGTATGTATGTATGTTATTATGTAAGTATGCATGCATGACAAATATAAATATCTCAATATGCCACCACCTACTTTGATAAAAGCAAAAGTATGTATACGTGTATGTGTATGGTCTTTTTGGAGAAATCACCTGCCCATATTTTCTAGAAAGTGTGTAGTGTGTGTAAAGTGAGAGAAAACCTTCAAGTGAAGAAAGCTTCAAAAGTTGTTAACTTGGAATTTAGAAGTTGAAGATTTTGTGTTCTACAATTCAAAAAGAAGGTGAGATTATGTTTATACCATGTTATGTTTCAGTTTGATGCGTTTATTTGTTGAAATACATGATCATATGAGAATTTACCATGGATGAGTTTCAAGCTCAAAGTATGAAATGGGTTTTGTTAGATTTTGTTGTTTGATGGATTAAAAGTTGTTTATGATACATGAAATTATGTTTTAAGATGTTTGTATATGTTTTTAATAAGTTTTAGTGAGTTTAATGAATTCTGGAAAAGTTGCCATGGAAATTCTAGTTGTTTTAACGTGAGGAAAAAGAAGTTAGAATCTGGGAAAAAGTGGGTCGCGGTGCGACGCCCTTAGGGTCGCGGCGCGACACGTGGTTTCGAATTCGAAGGTCCTTGTTCGAAGTTCTAGGCTTCGCATTCGAAGTCCTCCCTCTCAAAGGTCTGTCGCGACGCGTCCAAAGTCACGACGCGACGCATTTAATTCCGAATTCGAAATCAGGCTCAAAGGTAGCTTCGCATTCGAAGAATCCGCTCGAAGGGGTCGTCGCGGCGCGACCTCGGAGTTTCAAGATTGTTGATTGTTTCATTTCGTTATCTCTTCGATACATTTGTCGTGCGAAAGTTATATGCTATTTATGAGGTTTATATGATATAAATATATGAAGGAATATATATTTATGATAACAAAGACTGATTCTGGTGTTGTTGTGTTTTCGGGAAACACAAAGACTCAGTAACATTAGATTTTTGAGTGCCGCGTTTGAGAACGAAAGGTGAGTGGATGTGAACTCGCGGATGGTAAAAGTTATGATTGTGAATGATTTGATGCTTGTGACTGCCTTGATTGATTGTTTGACTGAAAATGGATTATTATGGAAGTACTGTTTGATTGTTTGATTGTTCGTATATATTTGATTGTTGAGCTTTTGGTTGTGATTTAAGATCAGCTAAGCGAGTAGTACAGCTGATAGAGACTGTATTTGAGACCAGCTAAGCAAGTAGTACAGCTGGTAGAGGTCAGCTAAGTGAGTAATTCAGCTGGCCCTGATCGCTATTGGTTGAGCAGTTGTAGACCCTCTCATGCATGTGTTGTGTTGGAGGGGATCTAACTGTTCTAATTGATGGTGGGCTATCGGTAAACCTTTGCTTTGGCCCGCATTGGTTGTAGGTTCGGCAGAACCGCCGGTCCTCTGGAGTTTACTGGACTGTTTGGCTTGTGTTTGTGCCTGTTCATTGATCGTGCTTTTTGCTGATGTGTCGTAGTATCCTCTCACTTAGCTTTGTGCTAATTCCCCTCGGTTGTTGGTTTTTGCAGGTTGATGTTTTGTGAGTGCACATGGAAGGAAAAGTTGACCCTGCTCTAATATGTATTTTAAAATGGAAACGAGCCATGTGTATTTTGTAACACCAAGTTGTTTGATGATTGTTTTGTGAACAAGTGTTGGTTTTTGATTGTAAATACAAATGTATTATGTTTAATCTTGATTAAAGGCTTCCGCGGCGTATTTAAAAAAATGGCTTGAGATTTGCGGTGTTACACCTTCGAGCAACAAATACCTTGTTTTTAGAAGGTTTGTGAAACAAATATCCCATAGACCCAACAAGATATCCAATGAAGTAACACCTCTCTGCTCTGGGCTCTAACTTGTCGTCCACCTCACGTCTCACGTAAGTAGGAGACCCCAGACTTGGAGATATGAAAGTGATAAAAATTTTGTTGGTTTTATGTGCACAAGACACAAATTAATACGATATTACTCATAATAAATAAATCCATAGGGTCACACATTTACAGTCAATGGACACCAATTACATATTTAAATATGATTTAAATATGTTTCTAACTCATTATATATATATATATATATAAGTCTATATGCATTATTGTATATTATTATTTATGTGAAATAATAATATTACTCTTATATATGGATATAAGATAATGCATATCAAATACATAAATATAAACATATGATTTTATATATATTTATAAATACATATTTGTTGCAAGTAAATTGTTACTAGTAACAAAATTTCTAAATGTATGTATATCTTTGTTACAAGTAAAGAGTTACTAGTAATAATCAAGTATGTATATAAAATACATTTAGATGTATTTTATACATGCTATGACATATCTAGTATTATCTTTTATTTATATAAAAGAAAATCTAGAAATTACCATATTAATCATAAAGGGGGTCATATGGTGTATTCTTGCATAAGACTTAACCAAGACATGCATGTATGGGACAAGTAAGGAAGCAAGAGGCAAGAGGGGACCCCCCCCCCTCTCTAATTTTCGTTCATAATGCATGGGAGGGGGTCCTCCCTCTCTTGATTTGCTTCTTGACTTTTATAATTACATGCATGGTCCCTTTTCTACCATACCTCACGAAATTGAGCATTCTTCTCTTCCATTCTTACACACTCTAGCACGACCTGTCAATGAACCTTTCATACACCAGTAAGGTTTACAGGGTCTCTATTCTGGCCCCCTTGATTCCATAGGTCTTCACCAACCTTTGGATATGGGACCCACATCCTTACCTATTGAAGAACACTCAACAACCACTCCTACGGTGGAAATAAACTCTTCCACTGGACAGGAGGACTTTGAGGTCAGGTAGAGATCTGCGGAGCCCAAGCTGATGACCAACGATGCTCAAGTCATTATGACTTATCTACAATCCCAGTTTGAGCTCCTGCATAAAAAGAGGAAAGCTGACAAAGCCAAGTTGATGCGCAAACTTAATGATTTATCAACTTCGGTAGCCAACTAGGAAAGCTTTGTGCTCAAAATCAAACCCTCCACTATTGATGATGACAAAAAGGGAGAGGAATCAAAGAAGTGTGACGATAAGGTTGAGGTGGAGCATACAGAGGAAGTACAATTTGAACAAGCTCATGATCAGTTCATGAGTACTGTAGATCAGCCTTCTCAACAACAACAGGCTCCAACAGTCCAAACTACCACAACTTCACCAGAAACTCCACTTGAAGAAACATCTCAAGCTGTTCACACCAACCTTCCTCAAGCTAATTTGCCAAAATTTGTTGAAGCTGAGTCCGTTCCAACTTCACAAATAGAAAAAGGGAAGAGTAAGGTGTTTGAGATGGTAAAAAGAAAGAAAAGAAGTGTTATGCCACTAGCAAAGAAAAGAAAAGTCATCATTGCTGAGCCTGAGCCAGAGCAACAAGGTAAGTCTCAATTAGTTGCATATGAATCTGACTCAAGTGATGAAGCTGATGCAGAACAGAAAGCCAGTGACATACTTGCTGAGCAAATGTTACAAGAAATGTCTAACGAACTAGGCGTAACAGTGGCGGAAATAAAAGAGCAGCAACGACAAGCTGAAGTTCAACGAGAAAAAGCTAAAGCTGAGGCTGCCAGAGCTGATGCTGAAGCTGATTATTCTGGTCCAAGAGCTGCCCCAATTCCCTACTCAGATGTGGATCTAAGGCATTGTTATAGAAGAACATATTTTAATAACAAGATTGAATCAACTATACTGAGTAGAAAAGGAGAATTGGTAATCATCAACTTTGTACTAGACAAAAAACAAGAAATTGGTCTAGATATGAGATGTCTGTACAAGTTGGGGTTTTCAGAGTTGAAGACCGTAGCCACAACTATCAAGCAAATGAAAAAGAGTCAAATCAGACAAGAGATAGTTGATGTGCTTAAGACAATCTTCATAAGAATCGATCAGCTAGGTGAGATCCCTGCTGATGAAATTGATACCTTTCTTAATTGAGGCAAAGCTGCAAGAGTTAGAGCAGCAAGCCAGCGAGCTAAAAGAGACATCATTTTACAAGTTCCAGAGGGAGTTAAATTCAGAGAGAATACTTATATCACTCAACCTTTGGAAGGATTCTTGTATCTTGATGTGGAAGGTAATCAATGTTTCTTGAAAGTAAAAGATCTTCATTTGGCAAATCTGGAATTGATTTTGTACTTGAGAATTCTATGTGATGACTCAATTCAGAACTCAGTATTCAGATATCTTCTCTACAAAGAAATAAGATTAAGGAAAGCTGAGATGAAAGATATTCCAGAAGGTGAAGAAATTGTGAATGAGGCTATCAAGAAAGCTGCAATTTGGGAACTTAAATCTTATAACATGTGGTTAGAAGTTGGAGATTTCGTTGAGTAAATAGATTAGTTCTATAATTCTGTAAAGCACTAAGTGTGTAGAAGCTAATCATAAAGATTAAGCTACAGTGTAAATGATATGTTCATTAATACAAAATTAAGTTTGATATGTTCAACTTTTTATTATTTGATATGTTCAAAATTATGTTTGATATGTTCAAATAGAAAACTTTGTAAGTTTAAGCTGATGATTGATATGTTCAATTATAAACTGATATGTTCAATGGCATAAGTTTTGTAAGTTCAGAAATTAAATTACTTTTGATAAGTTCAGAATCTAAGTAGTTGTATATTCAAATATTTAGAATACAAGTCTTATAATAGATTTGTAATATAAAAATCTTGTAAGTTCAAGATGCGTGAATAATTATGGATCAGTTCAATACTTGTTTCAAGAACTAACTTTGGTCAGTTCCAGAGTTGTTCAGCATAATTCTATTAACCTATAACTTATTTGATTCAATGTTTTGTCATCATCAAATAGGGGGGATTGTTAGTCCCATGTTTAGAGTAGTAGATTTGATGAGACAAACTATGGATATGTATAGATAATAGGTTAAGAGTTAGGAATTATGTAAGTCTGTTATAGACTGACTGGTCAGCTTCAGCTGAGTAGTCGGCGTATAAACAGATATAGAGTTTTCTATGTAAGTACTAGATAGCTCGGTGACTTCTAAGCTGAGATAAGTTTTAAGAATGAAGACTTGAAGACTTGAAGATTCAAGAATCCAAGATTCAAGAAGTCAGCTTGACAAGGTCAAGACTGAGTATGTCAGCTCAGCATCAGAAGTCAGTTCAGAATTTAAGTAAGTTCTAAATTCTGTTATAAACTCTCCATATCTATGACATTTAAATTAGGATATCTAAACCTAAATTAAACTATCTATTAGTTGGATAGAAATCTCAAACGGAATTAATTAGATGTGTTCTAATTAAGGAGTTTGTTACGGTTTTAAAGAAAAAGATAAGTTCAATCTTTAAACTACGATTTGTTCGTAGATATATCAAGTATAAGTATAAACCTTCTTCTGGGTTTTTATATAGACGAATACATATAGACGAATACATGTTCTTACGTGTGTACGAGAATAGATACGCGATACATAATGACGACCGTATAAGTTGCAAAACATATGTGTGTTCGTGATACTTGATACGCGTGTGTTGCGATAACTTTGTAAGTTCAAAGTTCGAGAGAGTTTTCAAGAGTTCTTGTTAATCAGTTTTAACAAGAAATTCGATCATCAATTAGTTTGTGATTTAAGAGTGTTTAGAGAGAGTTGAGGTTATAATCATTGTAATATCAAATCATCCTGTTGATTTTATTAGAGAGTGATAATAGTTATTGTTCTTGTTGATAATTGAATATACATTTGATTAATTTGTTTGATTGTTTAAACTGTATTCAACCCCCCCCCCCTTCTACACTGTATCGGTTGCTTGTTCACCCTCTTTGGGACCAACAGAGTATAATATCTCTGAGCCCTAAAACAAGTTGAACATTATATGAGAATTGATGACGGTCCATGTCTCATGTTCAGCGAGATGTTAAAACAAAGGGATAATTGATGACTTACCTATAACAACGATTTGTAGCTAGTGAGTTAATTTCGTTGGTGAAAGTATTGATCAACACACTTTATTTATTATTAGGGGTAATGGGATGTTGGTAGACGTTCTTACCATTGTCTATATCGGCTTAAATTGTAACTTGTGCAAGTGGGAGATTGTTGGCTCTATGTGCACAAGAGACAAATTAATACGATATTACTCATAATAAATAAATCCATAGGGTCACACATTTACAGTCAATGGACACCAATTACATATTTAAATATGATTTAAATATGTTTCTAACTCATTATATATATATATATATATAAGTCTATATGCATTATTGTATATTATTATTTATGTGAAATAATATTATTACTCTTATATATGGATATAAGATAATGCATATCAAATACATAAATATAAACATATGATTTTATATATATGTATGTATGTATATATATATGTAAAATACATATTTGTTACAAGTAAATTGTTACTCGTAACAAATTTTCTAAATGTATGTATATCTTTGTTATAAGTAAAGAGTTACTAGTAACAATCAAGTATGTACATAAAATACATGTAGATGTATTTTATACATGGTATGACATATCTAGTATTATCTTTTATTTATTTAAAAGAAAATCTAGAAATTACCATATTAATCATAAAGGGGGTCATATGGTGTATTCTTGCATAAGACTTAACCAAGACATGCATGTATGGGACAAGTAAGGAAGCAAGAGGCAAGAGGGGACCCCCCCCCCTCTCTAATTTTCGTTCATAATGCATGGGAGGGGGTCCTCCCTCTCTTGATTTGCTTCTTGACTTTTATAATTACATGCATGGTCCCTTTTGTAACATACTCGCATGCTATCACCTTTATTTGTGTTCTTAGAATTGGAATCATTGGCTTATGGATACCTCGGAGGAAGTCTTCTCTTGGCTTCTCATAGATCAACCACTTCACCAACGGTTTACTCACGCTACAAAGGTTGTAGTTCTAAACACCATATGGTTGTTTTGTTTTCTTAAGGCTTGTATATGGATCATTGGTGGGGAGTTTTAATAAGTTTAATAATTGTTGTTCATGCTTCCGTTGCTAAAATATATTTTGAAAAAACAAACAAACCCCAACAAATTTTCCATGCCACATCTCAAATGGTGTTTTCTTAACCTTCTTTGTTGGTATGAGGTTAAGGATTCTAGCGGGCGTTTCCATTGTGTAGCCCTAAAATCTCATGTGAACAGCCGTACGACTCATCATACACCAGACCATATCTAACAATGTCTGGTTCCTTCTCTCGGCGACACCATTTATTTTTTAGCATCCTAGGAGGGGTCAATTGAGAGACAATCCTACAATCTCTAAGATGGTCACAGAATTCAAAACTTAGATACTCACCACCACAATCCGATCTAAGCATCTTAATTTTTTTCCCAAGTTGATTTTGTATCTCATTTTGGAAAGTCTTAAATACCTCAAAGGTATCCGAATTTTGTCTCATCAAGTAGACATACCCATATCGGAGGTAGCGGCACCTTTAGCTCAAAGCTTCTTGAGCTCCTCTGTGTACTTGGGGCAGCTACCCCGATAGTATGGAGTTTTTCCGCAGAAGAAGCAGGTGGCCACTTCCGGAGATGTAACCTGAGGAATCACGCATTTTCCCTTCGGCTCCGGAGTCTAGTTAGGCTTAGGTGTTGCCACATTCGCCTTCGCCTGCCCCTAGGAACTAGAATTCGGTTGCTTCCTCTTAACGCCACCCTCCTTGATGGCTAGAACGGGAGTGGAGGTTGATGGTTTTGCCTTGGCCATGTTAGAGATGGCCATTTTAGCATGCCATGGATCTCCATCAAGGATTTGTCTAAGTTGTGCATATGGTAGTTCACAATGAACGAACCATATGACGGAGGCAAGGTCTAGAGGATGATATCTGTCGCAAGCTCCTTTCCTACGAGAAATCCCAACCTCTCAAGCCGGTCCACGTACGCCTTCATTTTTAGGATGTGGGTGCTTACATTCCCGCCCTCCTGCATCCGACAACCGATGAAGGCCTTGACACACTAATAAAGTTTATGCCTGGCCTGCCTATGTCAGTCCATAAAGTTTACTCCAACGAGTTTCTCCTTTTCTAAGAATGTACGGAGTGACATGTGGGTTGCAGTGTTGCTTGATGATGCCATCTAAAAAGCAAAGTACGATTGGTTAGTTTGATTGTATTTTATCCTTGTTAAATAATTATACCATAGTTTGATAAAACTAATTATCTTGACGAGGGCTAAGAACCCTATTTCACTTCACTAAATGAAGGGTTTACTGCGGATCACTTCATTAAGCTATTTAGGCCGGTAACCACTTTAACGATTGCAATCCATTATTGCAACTTTTAGACACTTGCGGGATCCATCGATACTCAAAGCATCGGTTGGCATGTTTGATCTCTTCTCACACCGATCCCTTGTAAATCCGCTTAGATAAATCGTTATAGGCACGACAATTATCAAAGCATATTAAGTTGGAATTGTAAATCGACGGTCAAGATACACGGTAGTACTCTAGCCCAATAGTTGGCTCGGTTTATACACGACAACCAACCTTGTGAGTTGCCACACTCACTTTCCACACGGTTACGCAAAAGCAGCTTGGCTAGACTACAACAAACCTTGTTTCATTAGATTCGGGTGGTGTCATCTTACGAGAGACGTGTGATTTACATTTTAGAAAAAAGGGGACTTTTGTTTTTCCGGTTTAAAAACCTCTTTTCAATTTTGATTAACAAGTAAGTGACCAAAAAAACATTTTTCACTTTTGCACATAAACCAATTTTATATTCGTTTGTTAATCGGTGAGCGTACGGGAGTTTGTTGAACCATTTAACGAAAACTCTAGTAGTTTTATTATTTTAAAAAAATTTCTAGCATGCGAAGATCCTAACAACCACGCAAGAAAATATACAAAATAACTAAACAACCACACATTCAAAGACTTTGTCAATGTACTCCCACTAAATCCTTTGCCTCCACTTGGCCTTCCGGATCCGTGATCACTGAGAAAGTCAATGTACTCCCACTAAATCCTTTGCCTCCACTTGGCCTTCCGGATTTGTGATCGCCGAGAAAGTCACCTCCACGACTCCCGATGGTTGCCTTTGGTCTTCTTTGCACAATTACATACAAATTTTGAAAAGAAATGGTGTCCAAGATGTAATTGCTATTCTAAACTAATTACAATTACTAAGAAATGCAATGGCATGCAAGCGGTAATAAATTACAAATTTACAAACCAAATTAAATTATTGTTACAAACCATTGTGACACATAGCCACCGAATGAATGAATAAAATAAAGCAACCAAACACTAGGGCGGAGCTAGAATTTCTAAATATACCCATAATATACGAATGACGTAAAAAGTTTGATTTTTTTTTAAGATAAATAAATAATGGAAGTTCATTTAAAAACAAGAAATTACGTGTTAAAATAATACTTAAAATCAATCGTTTTTTCATTAATTAACATGTTTGTAACAAATATTAAATAAAAATATATTTCGGATCATAAAAATTAAAATAATAACGATTTAACTCGATGATGGTAATTCATGATTTGTGATTCAATAATTCAATAATAAAAAGAATTGTTCACTACAAACTCTTTGCTCAAGATTTCAATAACAGTAGATTCTTTATTATATTAAATTTTATAATTCAATACTATAAACTAGATAGTAAAATAGGTTATTCCCATTTTCTAGTTTTCAAATTATTTGATAGTTTGGTTTTGATATAATCAAAGACAACATTTACATTTAAATTAATACGATGCAAAGATAGAATTGCAAAATAGAGAATAACATATCAATTGATGAATTGGAAGCGGAGTAAATTTCATGAAAAACAACTTGAGAAAAAGTGAATAAAATAAGAAAAGCTTTAAACCATTAAAGCAGAATGGTGCTTCAGCTTTCATTATTTATTTTGGTGTTATATTGGATTTTTAATTTATTTGAGGGTGGATTTAATAAAAAGCTACTCGACTTGTCTTATAGTATAGGGAGAATTTCATATATATCCTTGCAAACTTCCTTAATTACATATATGTCCTTACAAAAACCATTATTACATATATATCCCTCTAAACACTCTCAACTCTCAAATATGTCCTTATACTTAATTTAATAGTAAGTAAGTATAAGGACATGTTTTTTCATTTTTAGATAATATTTGGAATCCTGTTTTTTAATTTTTATATCATTTAATTACTATTAAATTAAGTTGTAATACCCTGTTTTCCGTATAATAAATAAACGAATATTTTATTGGATGATGCAAATTTTTATATATATTTTGGAGTTGCTTATTATTTATGGAATCTAAGTTGTTATTGAAATTGGTGGGTTGTTTAGGTTATTAATTAAACAAGTTTTGGGCTAGCATGTTGTGGGCTAATTAATTAGAAAAGTGAAATAGTGGTATGAAAGAGTAAGCCTTATGGGCTTAGGGAAATTGCCACTCTTGGTACCAAGGCCTTGTTAGAAATAAGTATAAAAGGAGGATTAGGGTGCAGCCTCCAAGAAGGTGGCTACTATTGCATTGAGAGAAAGAACTTGTGTGTGTGTGTCTGTGTGTGCAAACTCACGAGAGAAACAAGGAGGAGGAGGCAAGAATCATTTGGAAACTCAAGGAATTGGCAAAGGAATCATCAGGTAATGTTTCCTATATCTCTATGATGTTGTAGGCATCAATTTTACCTTGTTTGGATGATTATTAGGCTGGATAAGACCTGGGTTTTTGGGGTTTTGGGTTTAAGAAGAACAAGAGTAAAGAATCTAAGCTAGGAACTTGAATACTTGTTGTGTTATGTTTTAATCTCGAAGAAAATGCTTATATGAATGGAGAAACGTTGTGCAACAAAAATAAAGTGAATTGGTTGAGTTTTGAGAAGGTTGTGATTTTGAAAATGGAGTTTCAAGGTTCTAGGTTTTTCAAAAGATGAACTGGCAGGGAAGACGAAGTCCATGCGACTTTCAAAAGGCCTCATGCGACCTTCAGTTAGTCCATGCGACCTTCAGTTAGTCCATGCGACCTTTGGGAGTGTTCCATGCGACTTTCAGCTTAGCTGATTGTTCCATGCGACTTTTGGTATGAGTCCATGTAATTTTCGGATAGAGGATTTGTGCCATGCGACTTTCGGATGGAGAGTGTTTGTGTCCATGCGACTTTCAGATAGTCCATGCAACTTTCAGATGGGATGTGTTTGTGTCCATGCGACTTTCACAAGTCCATGTGACTTTCAGTGAAAGTCCATGCGACTTTTAGCTAGGGTAAGGCTTCATGCGACTTTCGGATGGAGAGTGTTTGTGTCCATGCGACTTTCAGATAGTCCATGCGACTTTCAGATGGGATGTGTTTGTGTCCATGCGACTTTAAGTGAGAGTCCATGCAACTTTCAGCTGGGGATAGGGTGCCATGCAACTTTCAGTTATTAGGTCCGGCCTAGTGTGGTCCGACTTAGGGTCTGTAGTATACCCAAAGCTTATTAGTGGAGATATCTATATTGTAGGTCCTTGCGACTGGAATTGTTAACTTACAGCTTGTGAAACCTGTTGCTTTTATCTATGTTGCAATCAGGTGAGTTACCCTAACTTATATGTGATATTAGTGTGAAATGTATATGTTATATCTTATGTGATGTGTTAACTGATGTGATATATGTGAAGTGAAGGGTTACGTCATATTGTGGTGAAAACGTAACTCGGGCACAGTCAGACATACTGTGAAATCCTTGGTACGGCTTGGATAGTCAACTGTGACCCAAAGTGTGAAATCGTCGTCAGTGCACTGCGTCGGTAGTATGTGTTATGATATGTGATCATGGATTTGTGTTATGATGTGGAATGTACATACCTAGTGTGGTGTGTAAGTTAGAGTGCTCGCTAAGCTTTATGCTTACTGTTGTTGAACTTATTCTTTTCAGGACCTGATCGTAGGGAGGCTCCAGCAATGTGAAGATGGCTCAACATTTGTTTAAATCGTTTCCGCTGTTTTGATACTTAAACATTTTGTTAGAACAATGTCTGTGATATTACTTAAATACATTCTTCTACGGGTAGTTCCAGGTGCGGGACCTCATAGGATCTTTTGTTGAATGCAACTATATTTCTAAATTCAATTGTTTAAAAAAAAAATTGGGACGTTACAACTTGGTATCAGAGCCTAGGTTTAAGGGATTCAAGCATGCAGGTGTGTTTGGACTTAAACCTTGGTTCTAAAACATTTTTAGATTTACAAAATTTATTTTTAAAACCGAACGATGAGCTGTCAGCTGGAGCTTGGTCCTGGTGAGCACGAAGTGAAGTGAAGCATAGTATATATATATAGTCGGTGAAATATACTGTGCAGTTGAATCCATGATATATGCTAGAGTAGTTTCTAACTGTATCCATGTTTATACATATCGTGAATACTGTACACCATGTATAATGGTAACCATATAGGCTTAGAACGGATGATTTGGCCTTATTTCATGTTCTCGTTTGATGTTGGGGTAGGGTAGGATCAGACGCTCCAAGACTTGTATGACTTAGCATTATACGTGGATGTATTCGTGATATGGATAGACTAGGATATGATGGTTGGTGTGTTGAACTTTATGTATTTGCAGGATTTTATGATAAAATGAAATGCAATGTGCAAAGTGTATGTGGAATGTTATGTGATGCATGACCTAAGCCTGTGAATCGGGATTTCGGATGGCGGCGATAAGACTCGGTATGTGTGATGTGTTTAGAATAATATAAGGACCCATATTATTGTGAGCACATGATACATGTCAAGACTTGCCGGCATCATACGAACTCTTGTGAATCAGGTGAGGGGTACTTGTAGGACTGTAGTATGCCTGTAGAATAGGAGTGCCTTAGTGAGTAGGGCTACTTCAAATGAGGTGAACGGCATGCTAGAAATTGTATGTGGTGTGGATATAGACTGCGGTGTGATCAGGATAGTATGATAAAGCCACCTGCTTAATAGTGCGTTATCCATACTTCCAGAATGGTGAACACGAGGAGGAACCGCAATCTCATTGCTACTGCTGGAACGGGAACCAGCTATGGGCCCGAGGGCCTAGAGACCAGAGTTACTGGGGAGACAGACCCCCGCAAACAGCCTATACTGAACGAGGAGTATGAGGGTGCTAACCCGAGGATTGTGACACCGGAAAATGCGATTCCGGTTACTGATGAGGAAGAGACAGACAGAGAGGCTCTTCTAGCCGCCAAGGTGATGGCTGATGTGATGAAGGAGTTAAGGGAGATGTTGCCCCAAATTGTTACTGAGATAAAGGAAGATATGGGTAAGATGATGGACCACAAATTGAGTGTTCTTTGGGCAGCCAGAGAGGTGGCTACACCATTGGTTACCACGGCAGCAAACCAGACGCAATAGGGCGGCAGCTACAGAGACTTCTTAGTGTGTCAGCCACCGATCTTTGAGGGGAATATGGACCCCATTAAGAGCACTCAATGGATTTCTGAGGTGGAAGGAGCCTTTCACACTAGTCGATGCGCGGATGGGAGTAGAGTGTGGTTCGCGTCAAACCTCCTTCCAGGAGCGGCTAAGACTTGGTGGAACCTTTTGAGGCAGAGAAAGGGAGAACTGATTTCTACCCTGACTTGGGACGAGTTCAAGGAGCTGTTTAATGACTAGTTCGCCCCGAAAGTGGAAAGGGAGAGGTTGATGAATGAGTTTCTAAAGCTGGAGCAGACTACCGAAACGGTGAATGAGATCACCACCATCTTCAAGGAAAAGGTCTTGTTCTGCCCTACCTATGTGGCATATGAGAGTCTACAGATGCATCGTTATTCTCAAATGTTGAAGGAAGATATCCGTGAATTTGTGACGACGGGTAGGTGCATGAGTTTAGAGGAGATGATTGAGGTGGCTAGGAAGAGGGAAATGGATCTGGAACTGCGAACTAAGAAGAGAACTGCGGGGCAAGCTACAATGGGTAACGTGCAAGGGAGAGCGCCAGAGAAGAGGTTCAAAGCTGGGAGTTCCCGACCCGCGGGAAAAGGTGATCACGTGAAATGCCCCAAGTGTGGGAGAGGGCATGCGGGAGAGTGCCGCCTGGGGCAGATGAACTGTTACAAATGTGGAAGACCGGGCCACGTGAGCAAGGACTGCCGGTCCAACATGAGTGTTTGCTTCAGATGCAACCACCCGGGGCATCGTATGGCAGAATGCCCGGGAGCTGCTACAGGAGGTGGGAGGCCTGCTCAACAGCCACCTTTGATGATCACAAACGGGGAGAAAGGGCAAGTACCGAGGGCTCGGGGCAGGGCCTTTCAAATGACCGTGGAGGAAGCGAAGGCAGAACCGGATGTAATTGCAGGTACTTTCATTGTTAACTCTATGTCTGCATTAGTGTTGTTTGACTCGGGTGCAAGTAAATATTTTGTTTCTGCATCATTTTGTAAAAGTTTTAGCTTTTCACCAGTAAGGTTAGAGACACCTTTTGAAGTAGAAATAGCAGATGAAAAAGCTGTCAAGGTATTCGTTATTTATAAAGACAATGTAATAGAGATAGGAGAAGAGAAGTTCCCTATAGACCTTATACCGATTCAGATGAGGGAGTTCCAAGTGGTAGTAAGTATGGACTGGTTGGGTCGTCACCAAGCCAGTATCTTGTGCAAGCAAGGAGTCGTACGGGTTCAAACCCTAAGTGAGGGAGAGATTCTAATCTACGGCGAGCGTCACAAAGGGAGAACGACACTGTGCATGGCGGTTAAGGTGGCTAAGTATATTCGTAAGGGGTACACAACATTCCTAGCACATGTAGTCGACAGCAAGCTGGAAAATAGTAAGAGAAGCGTTACAGATGTACCCGTGGTGTGTGAATTTCCCGAAGTGTTTCCAGAGGATCTCCCTGGGATTCCCCCCGACCGCCAGGTGGATTTTAAAATCGACCTTATGCCTGGTACCACGCCAATAGCGAAAGCTCCGTATCGTCTAGCACCACCGGAGATGCAGGAGTTGATGTCTCAACTGCAAGAATTATTGAACAAAGGGTTTATCCGACCGAGTAGTTCGCCGTGGGGAGCACCGATCTTATTCGTTAAGAAGAAGGATGGCACGTTCCGTATGTGTATAGACTACCCCGAACTTAACAAAGTAACAATCAAGAACAGATATCCTCTACCTAGGATCGACGATTTATTCGATCAACTGCAAGGGGCAGAAGGCACTATTCTCTGAGGATAGTCGAGGGTTGATGACACGTTTCGGACGTATCTGGGTATCAAAGATCACTGACACGCGTGCTACACTGCTCGATGAGGCTCACAAATCCAAGTTTTCTATCCATCCAGGTTCGACTAAGATGTGCCGAGACCTTAAGACAGATTATTGGTGGTCGGGGATGAAGCGAGACGTAATGAAATACGTAGAGAAGTGTCTAACTTGCCTTCGAGTTAAGGCCGAGCACCAGAGGCCTCACTGAAAGCTGCAACCTTTAGAGATCCCGGTTTGGAAGTGGGAACATATCACCATGGATTTGATCACTAAGCTACCGAAGACTCCGAGAAATTTTGATGCGATTTGGATAATTGTCGACCGACTAACTAAGAGCGCTCACTTTATCCCTATCAAGGAAGCTTTTTCTGCAGAGAAAATGGCAGACGTGTACGTCAAGGAGGTAATATCACGGCACAAGGTGCCAGTGACCATAGTATCGGATAGGGATGTACGCTTTACTTCAAGGTTTTGGCAGAAGTTTCATGAGGATTTCGGGACTCGAGTGAACCTTAGCACGGCTTACCACCCACAGACTGACGGTCAAAGCGAGAGGACGATACAAATCTTAGAGGATATGTTACGAGCTTGTGTGATTGACTTCGGGGGAAGTTGGGATTCCTACCTACCGTTGGCAGAATTCTCCTACAACAACAGCTCCCACGCGAGTATCGGCATGCCTCCGTACGAGATGTTGTGCGGAAGGAGGTGTAGAACCCCCATCTGCTGGGGAGAAGTAGGTCAGAGAGAGCTCGGGAACACGGAAATTGTGCAGAAGACGTCGGAATACGTTCAGCAAGTCCGAGAAAGGTTGAAAGCCGCGCAGAGCCGACAGAAAAGTTATGCAGATAAGAGACGGTCTCCGCTAGAATTTCAAGTTGGAGATTTTTTGCTGTTAAAAGTATCTCCGTGGAAGGGCGTGATCCGATTTCGGAAGCGAGGAAAACTGAACCCCAGATACATAGGGCCTTTCAAGGTTATTCCTAGGGTTGGGAAGGTAGCCTATCGGTTAGAGCTACCAGACGAATTGTCCAGGATTCACAACACGTTCCATGTGTCTCGTCTTCGGAGGTGTTTAGCGGACGAGTCCACGTTCGTGCCATTGGAAGACATCACGGTGGACGAGAGACTGAATTATGTTGAGAGACCAGTAGCCATATTGGAACGAAAGATCAAGCAGCTACGCAACAAACAAATAGCGACGGTCAAGGTTCAGTGGGAGCACCGTAAAGGATCTGAGTGGACTTGGGAATCAGAGGACGAGATGAATCAGAACTACCCTGGATTGTTCGAGTATGGATTTCGAGGACGAAATCGTGTTTAAGTGGGGGAGAGTTGTAATACCTTGTTTTCCATATAATAAATAAACGAATATTTTATTGGATGATGCAAATTTTTATATATATTTTGGAGTTGCTTATTATTTATGGAATCTAAGTTGTTATTGAAATTGGTGGGTTGTTTAGGTTATTAATTAAACAAGTTTTGGGCTAGCATGTTGTGGGCTAATTAATTAGAAATGTGAAAGAGTGGTATGAAAGAGTAAGCCTTATGGGCTTAGGGAAATTGCCACTCTTGGGCCCAAGGCCTTGTTAGAAATAAGTATAAAAGGAGGATTAGGGTGCAGCCTCCAAGAAGGTCGCTACTGTAGCATTGAGAGAAAGAACTTGTGTGTGTGTCTATGTGTGCAAACTCACGAGAGAAACAAGGAGGAGGAGGCAAGAATCATTTGGAAACTCAAGGAATTGGCAAAGGAATCATCAGGTAATGTTTCCTATATCTCTATGATGTTGTAGGCATCAATTTTACCTTGTTTGGATGATTATTAGACTGGATAAGACCTGGGTTTTTGGGGTTTTGGGTTTAAGAAGAACAAGAGTAAAGAATCTAAGGTAGGAACTTGCATACTTGTTGTGTTGTGTTTAAATCTCGAAGAAGATGCTTATATGAATGGAGAAACGTTGTGAAACAAAAATAAAGTGAATTGGTTGAGTTTTGAGAAGGTTGTGATTTTGAAAATGGAGTTTCAAGGTTCTGGGTTTTTCAAAAGATGAACTGGCAGGGAAGACGAAGTCCATGCGACTTTCAGAAGGCCTCATGCGACCTTCAGTTAGTCCATGCGACCTTTGGGAGTTTTCCATGCGACTTTCAGCTTAGCTGATTGTTCCATGCGACTTTTGGTATGAGTCCATGTGACTTTCGGATAGAGGATTTGTGCCATGCGACTTTCAGATGGAGAGTGTTTGTGTCCATGCGACTTTCAGATGGGATGTGTTTGTGTCCATGCGACTTTCAGCTAGGGTAAGGCTTCATGCGACTTTCGGATGGAGAGTGTTTGTGTCCATGCGACTTTCAGATAGTCCATGCGACTTTCAGATGGGATGTGTTTGTGTCCATGCGACTTTCAGTGACAGTCCATGCGACTTTCAGCTGGGGATAGGGTGCCATGCAACTTTCAGTTATTAGGACCGGCCTAGTGTGGTCCGACTTAGGGTCTGTAGTATACCCAAAGCTTATTAGTGGAGATATCTATATTGTAGGTCCTTGCGACTGGAATTGTTAACTTAAAGCTTGTGAAACCTGTTGCTTTTATCTGTGTTGCAATCAGGTGAGTTACCCTAACTTATACGTGATATTAGTGTGAAATGTATATGTTATATCTTATGTGATGTGTTAACTGATGTGATATATGTGAAGTGAAGGGTTACGTTATATTGTGGTGAAAACGTAACTCGGGCACAGTCAGACATAGTGTGAAATCCTTGGTACGGCTTGGATAGTCAACTGTGACCCAAAGTGTGAAATCGTCGTCAGTGCACTGCGTCGGTAGTATGTGTTATGATACGTGATCATGGATTTGTGTTATGATGTGGCATGTACATACCTAGTGTGGTGTGTAAGTTAGAGTGCTCGCTAAGCTTTATGCTTACTGTTGTTGAACTTATTCTTTTCAGGACCTGATCGTGGGGAGGCTCCAGCAATGTGAAGATGGCTCATCATTTGTTTAAATCGTTTCCGCTGTTTTGATACTTAAACATTTTGTTAGAACAATGTCTGTGATATTACTTAAATACATTCTTCTACGGGTAGTTCCGGGTGCGGGACCTCGTAGGATCTTTTGTTGAATGCAACTATATTTCTAAATTCAATTGTTTAAAAAAAAATTTGGGACGTTAGATAAATATAAGGACATATTTGAAAGTTTAAAGTGTTTAAAAGAATATATATGTAATAATGATTTTTGTAAGGATATATATGTAATTAATGAAGTTTGTAAGGATATATATGAAATTCTCCCTATAATATACTAGGACTTTAGGTTAATTAAGGGGGTCCAAGCACCCTTCAGCCCCCCTCTGTCTCCGCCGCTGACCAAACACACAACCACATTGGTCTAATGGGCTAAACGTTATCGGATACTAATCAACCACAAACAACCAAAACAAAGCATGGTGTGCCATACCAAACCATGCTAATGTGTCCTAATCAAGATTTTTCTTAAACCTATCGAAACACTCAAGGCACACAATGGAAAAATCTTTGTGCATATGCATTAGTATTACCAACCAATTTGAGAACACATATTCATATATACACAATGTAAGCATATGCATGTGTGCGTTTTATGCCGAAACAACCCAATACATATAAATACTTGCACTAAGACACATATGGGGCTTTTCAAGGTCCAGACTAACTTTGGACAGATTCCGGAAAAACCAACAATGAGTGCTAAAACCGAAAAGTAATTTTCTTTTCAAAAACGGGACCAAAAACACTATTCACAACGTCCTTCACGACCCAGTGGCCTTCACATGCCTACACGCCCCGCGGAGAACATGAGCTCCACGACTCATGAAACAGTTAAAAACCCTCCATGATCAACACCCAGCAAAACAGGTCGTGTAGCCTTCATGACCCATGAAGCAGAGCTCCACGGCTCGTGAAGAGCTTAAGGACAGAATGTTCAAAATGACTTTTTGGTTTTTCAAGAAAAATTTATGCAAGCACTTTGTAGAGTTGGCTCTGATAGCACTGTTGGAACATGGTAAGGACCAAGAACAAACACAAGCAATAAAACACATACATGCAAACAAAAACCGAGCCAACCATGTTCCACTAGTGGAATATCTCTACAAAATGAACATGCAACAAAAAGGAAAGATAAGGGAGAAGTGTTATACCCTTCAAAAATGGATTGTAGCAAGAGTTTAGGATGAACTTAATGGTAGACAAAAGGCCTTCCACTCCTATGTGCAATCCACTCCAAGCAACAATCGAGCCCCTTGTACTAGCAAGCTTCTATAGTTCACAAGCAACCTTGAAACCATAGAGAGAACAACCCTCTATTTAGTATGCACAGCTTCACAATAGCTTAACTCTCTCTAGAATAAGTGTATGTGAGTGTAAGTATGCAAGGTACACCGAAAAGTATCACAAGGAGGTAACTGGAGCTCTTTTAAAGACTTCAAAATGTCCCTTTAGCTCCCAAGGCCGGCCAACTCTCTCAATTTTTATTGGGCCGTCAAGATGGTCAAATAAAATTAAAGTGATACTTAAGTTTCCACCTTCACGGCCTTTCATGGCCTCTTGACGGGTCGTGAAGCCCTAAGGTATCATGACTCGTGGGAAGCCGATGAGCCATCGTGGGGACATTGTGCTTCAAGACCCGTGGAGCATCCTTTACGGTCGTGAAGCTCGAGCCAAACCAATTTTGACCCTTTTGACCTTCTCCTCCTTTAGTGGGCTGTCAGGATCGAATCTTGGCACATGATCCAATAGGTCCACACTTCATCGGCAATGATACTGGCCTACGTGTGTTAGTGGTCAAACACCAACACATTTGACATATTTAGCAACACCCAATTTCATCCATAGCCACCAATAATCAGCTCGTAGATCCCTGTACGTCTTCATAGCCCCCAGATGAATCGAAAACTTTGACTCGTGTGCCTCATCAAGCAAAGTTGTCCTGGCTTCCTTCATAATGGGTACTCAAATGCACCCATAACGGGTTAGTAAATCCATACTATCCTTGACAAAATTGGACACTTGTCCTTTAATCCGATCCTTCTTGTGGTTTACTTCCTTAATAGCTTCCATATGAGCCACTCTCATCATATCCAAAAAGGAAGTAGCTACTGTCATCCTCATACACTCCACTCGAAGGAGCATAAACCCAATCTTCCTACATAAGGCATCTCATGTTCAAATTCTTTTGATCCACGAAGTATTTCAAACTTTTGTGATCCATATAGATAGCTCACTTCACACCATATAGATAATGTCTTCAAGTCTATAGAGCAAAAACCACAGCAGCTAGCTCTAAGTTGTGCAATAGGGTAGTTACCCTCATTGGTTTCAAATGTCACGAGGCATAGACTATCACTTTCCCCGTTGCATCAATATGCAACCCAATCCGTAGTGTGACGTATCGCAATACACTACAAACTCTTCCATTCCTCCTAATAAAGTCAACACCCTAGCCTCGCATAACTTTTCCTCATCAATCTTTGAGAATTACTGGATAAACCTCATATAATACCTAGCTAAACCCAAGAAACTCTTGATGTTTGTAAGACTTTTTAGTTGTTCTTAATTCATAACCACTTCTATTTTTGCATGATCCGCCTTAATCTCATCTTGTTCACTAAGTGGACCAAGAATTAAACCGATTGAAGCCAAAACTCGCACTCAGAAAAACTTTGCATAAAGTTTTTCCCATTTCAAAGTTTCTAACACTTGTCAGAGATGTCGTTCATATCCTGAAAGAGACAAGACAACAAGGGGGTAAGCGAAAATACTTAGTAAGCACACATTATTGATCATGTCCATCGTCTCAACAAGAATGATTATGACCTCTAGTCTCTTACGAGAATGAGGTTGTCCCCTTGTATCTTACAAGAACAAGATTGTCCTTTTCATACAAAAAACGACACATACATACATTGACAGTTAACATAATATACACGTTATTGAAACTCGCCTAATTTGCACTGCAACTAAATCTAAACTAACATAACTGTAATTGGAATCAATATAACAACTAATACACGAACAACCTACAACACATTATTAAGCATATGATCAATGTCCAGTCGATTTGGTCCCAACCCGACCTAACGTACATTACTAGACCCTGTTAACACAGATGTATGATGGACACTCACTATATAACCTCTCTTTTCACTCTTTAAAGAGCCATTATTATACTTTTGATAGTCATTCTCCACATACGGAGAATCACTCTCCTTTTCATTATTCTTGCCTATTGGAATTACCAATTATCATTATCATGAAACTTAACATTTATATTTTATTCCGTTATACACATCGTGCCCGTAACTGATAAGATTATTATATACATATGTAACCCTTTAGCGAGTCCTTCACATACACACACACACACTTGTATTCGTTGCTAAATGCCATGCACTCACAATACCTGTCATTACCACAATAAACACTCATGAACTTGTCACAAAACAACCTACACCCACATACTTTTCTTTGAATATTCTTCGAATTGATCAAGCAACCTTACACACACTTCGAAATTTATTGCATACACACATTTGTTGGCCATCGAAAATATAACATGTAACAAACTTATGTAGTCCCTCATATAAACCTTCTGCCACATTAGTTTGGCCATTCAAATGACTAAGCTAGTACACACCCTCCATGGAATTAATCACATGCACATACGTTGGTTTATGATCTTAAAATCATTGACACACCGTAAGCCATATAGCAACTACATAATTAAAGTTAGTGGCCTCACCATGAAGCCTTTAAAAATGTTCTCTTTTTTCTTCTTCCTACTGCTGCTCGGCAGCCCTGAAAGCCCCCAAGATCTACTATTTTTGAGGTGAAAAACCAAAAGTTAAAACCATCGGCAACCATAGAGTGTGTTCGGCAACGGTCTTAAACCATAGAGTGTGTTCGGCAACGGTCTTAGGGGATTATAGGGGCTTGGGATTCTAGTTTTTATAATCCACAACCCTCTAGCCTCGTTCAGGTGTTAAAATCTTGAGGGGATTATTAAAAACATAAGTCCATAAAATAAAAGTCTTTTCAATTAGCTTATGACTTGGGCTTAAGATTATCAATTAATCAGTCACAGCTATAACCCCAGCCCAAGCTCACTTCTCCCCCTATAGTTATAGCAGTACTAGGGAATTCCTCTATCTTCTTTGAATGAGGAGAGAGAGTACTCATTCCTCCCCCTCTGGTCGAGTGGCTTCGCTCCTATAAGCTAGTTCTCACTTCCGAGCTCTAACTCCTTATTTTCTTTCCCACCGTAGAACTCCAATCATCCTTCTGGTTTGCACTAAAGTGGCTTAAGTAGCCCTCGAGGAGTCCGTTTATTCTCTCCGTCTGAGCTTTCAAAGACATACCGACCTTAGGTATCTGACCATAAAATACCGACCTTCTAACATTACGGACTTTGAAATCTCGGGTTTTCAAATTGATTCAGATAAAAAAAGCTCTTTTCATCATCAGAAACAACCTATCGGGAGTTGGAACATGATGAACTATCACCGGTCAAGACGAAGAAGATTACGAGGACGATAGGAACCATGGTATTCTTCTTTCTACAATTACCTCAAGACGGGTTCATAGCTCTAGCCTAGCCCTAGCCTCAGATTCAGCTTCAGCTCTAGCCAGTTTCACCAAATACACCCATAGTCATCGACTTTTAAGCTCCTAAAAGAACCAACAATAGTACAAGACCCTTATTAGTTAAATTACTCTTAATCTTTAAAGGAATTAAACATCTAAAACCCCATGTGAAGCCAACTCACAGGACCGACTAAACCTCCCAAAATCGCCCCCATTAAACCAATAAAAAGTATTTTCTAGTGTAGGAGCATACCTTGGTGTTAGAGTGATCCCTACTAGGCTTGATCTTCCAAGTTCCTTCTCAATTATCAAGAATTTTCATAAAAATGGATGTATCCCCCCTGTTCTTCCATGGTCTCGGCAGCACCCTCCACATCACACGTACAAACAGTTTCTTTAACCGAGATTACTGTGTGTTCTCGAGTTTAAAAATGAGAGGAAATGAAACGAAAGGAAAATGTATTATTTCCTTCCAAATCCTCTCACTTTTTGAACGATAAGTTATGATGCAAAATAAGTCTAAACTCCTCCAAATCCCTCAATTTACTCCCCTTTCCTTCATTAAATGAAACTCGATAACACAACTTTTCGAGTTTTCTTTCAAATCATTCCCTTTTCTTCACTAAAAGAACTTGAGAACAAGGTGTCGGGTTTGCTAATAGTCTTTAATAAGTTTTCCAAATGACCCCCTCTTGAACATGATTACTCACTAAGCTCCTTAAACTTAAATACAACATTGCTAATAATAGTACTAAATATAAATGATGTCCTTGATTAAGCTACCATCAAACCTATATTAGATATTAATAAAAATATAAATTCCAAAATATTCTCATATCTTTTATTCTGAAAACCGACGATACACCATATAGGTAAGATATAGCTATAGCCGCCTATACACAACAATATCTTGCCGTACACAAGAAAAAAGGTTTAGTTTGACAATTATATCCTTAAAAAGCTTGTAACAATATAAATGTTATAATTGTTGTATATGACAAGTACCAATCATCAACCGTTGCCGATATTCTGGACCTTTTCTCACTGTTTTTTGTTTTGAATCTGTTTCGTATCACTCGCTATGTTCTTGATTCATAACTTCAGAGCATGAAAAAACACTTCCAACAATTAATAATAACTTTTTTAACAGCCAATTTTTATTGCAACTGATTATTTTACATAAACTTATAAAGTATATAAGCACCTTTGAAACCGACATTTAAAAAACCGCTAGATCTTCATCCTGAACTCAAAATTCAGCTGAACAAGAGACCACTTGACCAGGAATTGGTTATTGAGACAGTAAGTGACGAGAAATACACAGAAGTTCGTGTAAAGAAGGACGAATCACTTCCGAAAAGGAATCTATTGATTCTCTCCCAACAGTTTCGATGGGGCGTAGGCCTCCCAAAAGGTAACAGAGGTGTGCAAAGGTTTCCTCTATGATTACATGGATTATACCTATTTACACAAATACCCCGTCGAAGTTCTATCAATGGATAGAATGCAAAGGGAAATAAAGGTTTATACACAGAAAGATTCAGAATTCTAACAAATATAAAGCAAGCAGGAAGTAGCAGCTCATGATGCATGATGATGTTCATTACTCCTTATCAATCAAACTACCACATGAAATTTACTAATTTAGTCCTGAAAAATAGATTATGAAACCAAAGTAAGAAAGAATACCGGTTTTTACCCCACCCATGATCACAGTTTGACGTATATACATCTTATTCATCACTTGCAGCTTTCGAATTCTAACCATCATGAACTTTTCTGTGGCAGATAACGGTGAAACCTCTCGTGAACCACCTGAAAATGGTCCAGATTTTGGGGTGCACCTGATTGAACTAGAGTGTGAGAACGAAAGGCGGTGCATCCCTTCGTGGTCCAGCAACGGTTCGATAAACGTAAACTTTATGAGCCTGGCTATCATCACTACTACCTTCATCATCTTTCATAACCTCAACATTTAACCATGGTTTCTCTTTAGCCAACACCCTACACCCGTTCATAGTCACCTTACAAGCAGACATCCACAAGGATCGCATTGACTCGTATTTAGTCAAACCCGAAAGCAACGCCGCGTTTCCAAACGGGCAGTCTCGTATCTCGAGTTTCCTTAGTTTTGGGCAACCTCCTAATACATACTCCATCCCTAAATCACTACTTCCTGCAAAGGCAACAGAAAGTGTTTCAAGGTTTTTCGCGTATTTCCCAATGTACTCGAATGTTCGATCGGTTAAGAGACCAGACACAGCAAGTCGTTGAAGCTTGGTACATGTTTTAACGATTGCACCAAAAGCTTCGTCCATTGGCTCCTTGGTTAAATAATCAGGTTGACCTGGGTTCATTATGCAGAGACGGAAGTGAGTGAAATCAGGGCAGTTTCGAGCAATAGTGGCGACAGCAGCATTTGTCATTTGGCGACAAAAGTAGAGGACGTAATGGAGTTTTGGGCAGCCACGAGAAACAGATACGAACCCCGATTCAGTCACACCAATGAAGATTTCTTGGTCAAACGGGTCAGCTGGAAACACTCTGAGTTCTTCAAGTAACGGGCAGCAAGATCCAACTGCTTCTAGTCCCTTGTCACCTACAGTATCAAGAAGCTAAGCCCAGAAAATGTTATATTAGTTCAGTTATTTATTTACAATAAAGATCCAATAAAAATGTTCAAGAGCAAATAACTTGAATTATCTGTCATACTATGACATCTTTTAGCCAAAATATCTCATTCTTGTATTGCTTTTGCAAGAACGATAGTTTATTGCCATATAAAGACAGTTGTAATAGTTAAGGATGTTTGTATGTGCGTTTTGAGAGTCTGATTATGTGATACTGAATAATCAGAAAACAGGATGTGCTTCTGTTGACTAAGGTTGTAATAATCAAATAATTCCATGTTTAAATGTTTGACAAGTTCTGATTCTATAATATATTGATAATAAAAAAACCACAAATGATTTCTGGAATGGAAATAAAAATCTTAGATTAGATTTACACAAGGTGTAAACATGTAATTTCCTTTTACACCAAGTACTACATGATGATCCAAAACTGATAATCCAACACCTAAATTATCAGAAAATCACAACATCAATTTCTAACAATTAGATAATCAGCTCCAAAACGCAAATCCAGACACGCTACAAAAAGGTAATCACTGTAAAATAAACAGTAAAAATAAAAAATTACTTACCCAAAGGCGACGAAGACTTCTACAATGAGAAAGAAGGTTGGCAAGTTCAGCACTACGTAAAGTTGCATAACTCAAATTCAAAAACGTCAGACCGACACACGCAGGATAAATAACCGGGAGATATAATGGAGTTGCGTCCCATAAACCCGAAAGCGTGAGTAGACTTTTACAGTTACTAAACGTATTCTTAAACTCAGTAACAGGACCTGAAACGAGTTCTTGCATAAAAGTTCCAGTACCAAGTTCCAATAACTGTGGAGCATGTAAAAGAAGCTTTTGCAGTTGATCTAGACTTATATTCCGATTAACTTTTAAAACCCTTAAAGACTTGCATCTAGCAACGAGTTTTTCAAGCGCGTCGAAACTAACTTCACTGTTTAAACTTGCAAAGTTAAGTATTTCTAATGAAGTTAAGCTTTCCGGGAAGCAACTTAACCAATGGCCCCCAAGATCATCAATTCCATTCTCTTGAATATCCAATTCTGTCAAGTTCCTACACAATTCATTTCAAGCATAATCAATTAAACACAAGTTTTACATGAATTTCTAAAGTAATGATGAGAAATTAGATGTGGGACTGCTTGACAAATTCTGATTATTTGAAAAAATAATAGATACAATGACGAAAAATAACATTTCTGACTAAGAAAATGCACATGATATGCGATATGGAAAAAAAAAGTCCCTCAACTTAGATTAAGTAAGTTGGATATATGTGATTCTATTTTAGCAACCAGTAATTAAGTTTTCTTGCTAGTATAAACTAATCATTGTATCCCTAAATATCAAGATTAGCTTCCCAAACAGCCCCCTTAAAAATCAAGATTAGCTTCCCAAATTATATTATATTTACTAGTGACACAATATTTTTTCTATCAATCAGGAACATAAATTGGCTGCCACAAGTGGCATACAACCATATACAATATTCTAAACAAGAAAAACCATATTGGCATGTGAAAGCAGGTGTATTAAAGAAACCAAATGATTCAATTATTTAGCAAACATCTCAAATCAAATTGCAAACATCATAATCCAATTTATAGATTTTTCTGTAGAGAATGACATCAAGAACATGGCGTCCATTAAATAGGTCAAATGTCACAATCAAGAAAGCAACCAAAGAAAAAGGCAAAGAAAAAGAAACCAAAAAGTAGTACCACCTCAGGATCCACTCAAACACTATTGCAATAGTCTCAAAACTAACCATGGTAACTACTAAATTCACTAATTTGTGAAACAGGGTTGTACCTTTTGCAACCAATAGTATACATTGATTTCAACTATAACAATAAATGCTTTTGCAAGAGCTCAAATGGTTAAGTACAAGGAAATCATTTCATGGTGATTTGATCCATAAGCAATAAAATGTGTACCTTAATCAGGATAATGTCTACCCCAAATTGAGCAGAAAGATTTGATTTTTTTCAACACAAATCATAACCAATGTTCTAAAGGCAAACCCCATTATTATTATCCGCCAAAACAAACACCATGAAGTTTTTTTATTTCCAAAAATAAATCGAACAATAGATGCAAATAACTTGCTTTCTTTACCCTTTATTAAAAAGTAATAATGATAATATTTAATTCATGATTTGTTACTAAAAAAATCATCAAACAGAGTACTAAACACAATCCAGATTCATAATTTTGCAACAATACCAGCAGAATCAAGAAAAAGATTAGAAATGAAGTAAACTTTATGGAATATAAATTTAAAGTTGATCAGGTTTCTTCAAAGTCAAGTTAAGATCCAAGTAAATCTGAGATCAAAAATCAATAATCAGATCATTTCATGAGCAAGTTATGAAAAGATGAAGTCGGTTGTACAGTACAAGCAATGGATGCACGGGAAAAAAAGAAAACAAGAAATAAATCTTACTTGCAATGAGTAGCAATAGCTTTTAATCCATCAGTACTAAACCCATCACAACTCAATAGCGACAAAGCTTTAAATCCATGAAAATTCGTCGCTAAAAACTCCAAACTCTCGTCGCTAACAGCCATTCTCTTCAGCCGGAGCTCCTCTAGAAACGGATACGCCGTCGAGAAAACAGTCAGCCATGGATGAACATCGGCTCCCCAATCCTCCGGTACCAAATTAAAATCAGAAAACCTAGGTTTTCCTTTCAAAGTCACGCTTCGAATTCTCGGAAACCTAGCGGCCACAATCTCCGGCGACACAGAATAGCAGTTACCAATGAATACGTGGCGCCTGCTCCACCGTTCAGCGTTGTACCAATCTTTACAAACCAGTGATACCGAGCTACGGTCTTTGTGCGAGTCTATTAGCGATAGTACTCGCTCAAGGACCTCGTCCGGGAAGGGGCACATTCCAGTGAACTCCGATGATGTGCCGTCGACTGAGTCAACTCGGTCGATGGCTTTGGCTCTCTTTTGATTCGGATCCATAGTTTTCTGCAATAGCATCATTGAGCCATGGAAACCATTTCAGAACGAGATTTAGAGCAAATGAAAAAAGCTCCGTGAAATCTAGATTCAATGAAATGATTGGGGGAAAAAGAGAAAGTAAATAATAGTCGTACCTGAGGTTATGGAGGGATTTGATTTACATGATGAAAGAAGCCATTAATGGAGCTCTGTGCTGTCGTTATCTCTCTCTCTCTCTCTCTCTCTCTCAAACCACAGAAGAAGCTATCAGGTTTTTGCCCAGATTATAAGCCAGGTGAGAAATGAAAATAATGTTACGAGTTTAGCCCCTCGACTATAGGAAGATATTCAATTCACCGCCTAAGGTTTTCAAGAAATTTTTTCTATTTAAACAATATATATAAAAAAAATTAAATGAAAATATCTTAATTATAATTATCTTATAGCCCTATTTTCTTCTAAAATAATCTAATCAAGTTTCTGAAACTTAAGAACACTATTAATGTTCATTTTCAAATCTACAAACATTCTAACTAAACACAAAATTCATATTTAGAAACACATCTCAAAGTATAATGAAACTCACCTAGTATTAATATTGACCT
This sequence comes from Dittrichia graveolens, assembly GCA_038502395.1. NCBI lineage: Eukaryota > Viridiplantae > Streptophyta > Magnoliopsida > Asterales > Asteraceae > Dittrichia > Dittrichia graveolens. The sequence continues at coordinate 73,123,025 of JARJIL010000003.1, forward strand.
AAATCATGCATCATATGACTATTTAAAATCGAATGAAAATCTAAGCTGTTGAACATGAAAAAAGCAAAACTTGTCTTAGATAAAGGATCTATGAACACAGTCGTTCATCATCGTCATATATGTAGCATCCATGCTTTTAAACATGAAAAATCGAATGAATGTCAATTGAAAATTTAATTTCAAATCCAACTTTTTTATGTTCTAAACCTTAACAAAAGTAAGTGTAGTAAGCAGAACACATATAAGAAAGCTTCGTCTTGAAAACCCTAACCATCGATATACATAATCAAAAGAAAACCCAAACTATTAACATGCAAATCGTTCACGTTTCTTGAAAATCAAGATGAGTCTGAAACAACTCTAACACATATGGAGGTAAACTTAAGATGAAAAATTCCCATATATTGAAACCCTAAAATGGAAACTAAGGCTTTTGATCGAGAACCCCAACATGGGCCTTCAATGATAATGCAAATCTTTAACTTTCATTGAAAATGCAAATGCTATAGGCGACGACTTTAAAGGACCGATTTTTTTAACAATATTAAATATTTAAATCTTACTTTCATATATCAAACTTCATTTGTATAAAAGATTAGTGTTTCGAATGCATATTATATGCCACAAAGGTTTAATCATCATTATATTATTTTTCCCAAAAATAAAGTTAAGCGGAAGCCATGAGCCGTGAGTCTCTAAATGGAGCCTTCCCTTGTAACGCCCCAAAAACCAAATCTGAAATATTAAGATCAAACACCTATAAGTGTTCGCATCTCAAAGTTTAACATAAAAGCGGAAGCAATACTTGATTGAAAAACTGATGTATCACTAGATACGCACAAAAATACTAACATAAGTTTGGTACCAACAACTTAATATTTACAACCAGGCGTTAATTTCAAAGAGTTTATCAAATGCTAGTCAAACCGAAGTTTTGCCCTTGTCTTTGTTAAAACCTGCAAAACATTTTTAAAAAATAGTATCTGATAAGCTACGAGAGCTTAGTGAGTAAACCGGACTAAACATCATATAAACTCAAGTATAAAATCATATGAAGATAATACACGTATGTCTGGCAAGCAATGCTAGCCTCTGGTTCTAGACCTAGGGCAACAACATGGGTCACAGTACTGTACCATAGTTGAGCCTTACTGGACTTAGCAGTAAGCACCCCACCTCTGAGACTTACTGCACATAGCAGCAAGCTTATACACACATATGAATAACATGACATGTCAATAATCTGATATAATAGCATACATGCTGCAGATATGAAGTGAAGTCTAGAAGACTCACCTTATAATCAATAATGTTTGTATACCAGTCCACAATTGATATTATTCTAGTGAACACGCCATAGACAAGTCTCTACATGAAATAATACCAAATAAATATCAATCATAAATTTCTGCTGAACTTAATAACTGAATAAAACACTAGGCACGCCCGTGCCTCCTACTCAGGTACTCCCGTGCCTAAAGGCAAGTACTCCCGTGGTCTTAAGGCACAATTTGGGCCTTTCTAGAACGGGGCACGCCCGTACCTTATTGTGTCACGCCCGTACCCCACAGGTACACCCTGGGGCACGGTTGGATGATGAGGGGCACGCCCGTGCCCTTCAACTGGCAGCAGCAGTTTTGCCGACTTACATGCTGTCTCCGGCCAAAACACCTCCAAAACTCAATTTAAATACATTTTAATGATTCTAGGATGTTTTCCTACATCCCAAACTACTTCTAAACAAGTAATAATCACAATAACATGCTTAAATCTTTGATTCACCATAGAATCAACTAAAACCCACTTAACTTGATAACTAAAACCATAAACCATACCTTTCTGCTTGCAAGGTAGTTAGGAGGGTTCTAAATGACTTGAAATCTGCTGCTCTTGATCAAAACATGGAGAGAATCATGCTGCTCTAAGATGTACGTGAGTGTTAAATGGGGAAATGAAAGTCTTTGACTAAATTTAGTCAAAGATGCTAATATAAATACAACTTTGGGCTAATTACATAATTAGTCCCCCAACCTTTCCAAGTTCTGTTTTGACGGTTTTAACCCCTCTAGTTTAAAACCACATCTTATCACATATATCCATTTATAACTCGTATATTACTTTATACACTTTCTCATTTTAACTTATAAATAAAATTCTGGGTGTTACATCCCTCTAACAGATCCTATAAAAGAAATACTAACAACACTGTTAAGCACAAAACTTGTAAGCACACACACCGTCTCACATACTATAATACCGTATTTTCAACCCAAAATTTTCATTTTTAAAACACTAGTATTTACAACTGAATGTATACAAACAGTTTTCCAAGTCAACCAATTAAAATATTAGTATTACAAAAACTACGACTCTTCACAAATTTATTATCAGAGGCCAGACAATTACTCCCCAAGCTAACCACTCTAGCCGAGCCGCTGACTTACCAAAATCTTGTAAAAAGAGTGAGAGGTGAGGGATTAGCACAAAGCTAAATGAATGGAAATAAACCACAACAGATAATCAGCCACAACCGCATGATATCAAATCAACAAATAATCGTGCCTCGGGAAGACCGGCGGTTCTGCAGGAACCTACAACCAATGCTGGCCAAAGCAAAGGTTTACCGATAGTTCATTTGCTATTCTCACACAGTATTATCCTTAAGTTGCAACAAATGTATCAAAAGATTCCAATACTGATTAGCTGATAGCAAACAAACCCAGCCCATATGCTCAGCCGAAACTGACTTCCCAATCAAACATGTATACATATCACTGACGCAACAATCAATTAACAATCAACCAGTTAATCAATTATCAGACATAAAGTCTATCCATGCGTCAATCCATAAAAGTTGCAACCAAAACCAGTTACAACTAATATCATCTCTGAGTAAACATCCACTCACCTCCTGTTCTCAGTTCTCCACTCAGTGATCTAATGTTACTGAGCCTTGTCTGTTCCTGAGAACATAATAAACCGAAATGTAATGCCCGGATTTACGAAAAATAAATAAAAGAATAGTTATTGAGAAATGGTAAATTATATTGGATTGTGAATTTAATTGTGATAGATGTTAAAGAGTTATGGGCTTGAATAAATATATATGTATATATATATATATATGTATGAATGGTGGACTCAATGGGTTAAGTTAAGTAATGTAACTTGATAATGTTTATTGGGCTCTTCAAAGGTGAGATTGGGCTTAAGGCCTTTTTAGAAGGAGTATTTAAAGTCATCTAGGGCACAGCCCCCAACACTTGTTACTGTTTCATTCATTCAAACAAAGAACTCAGTTGGTGTTGGTGTGTGCTAAACCCACGAGAAACAGGAGAAGGAAATACCAAGAATTGTTGAAAACTTAAAGAATTGTCAAGAGAATCATCAGGTAATGTTTCCTACCTCACCATGATGTTGTAGGTATCAATTTTATCTTGTTTGGATGATGCTAGCATGAGTTTTAATCTGGGTTTTTGAGGTTATGGGTTTATGAAGAACTAGTGAGAAAGAATTTGAGTTATGAGCTTTAATACTTAATGAAATGTGTTTAAATCTTGAAGGAAGTGCTTAAATGAATAGAGAAACGTTTTGAAACAAAAATGAGACGATTTGGTTAAGTTTTGAAAGAGTTTGATTTTGACTATGAAGTCTGGGTTTTTGAAATGATGAGCTGATGAAGAAGATGAAGGTCCATGCGACTTTCAGAAGTCCCATGCGACTTTCAGAGGGGGGTCCATGCGACCTTCTGCTTTGTTTCATGCGACTTAATATTTTGTTCCATGCGACTCTTGTATATTGAGTCATGCGACTTTCAGTTGACACAAAATGGCTTCATGCGACTTTAAAAGATGTTCACGTGACTTGTGGTTTATGCGACTTTCAATTGTGAGCATGTAGATGCCATGCGACTTTCGCATGGGGGCACCATGCGACTGTCGCATGGGGTGTCCAGTTAACTTATGCGTTTTCATTTGACTCTCTGATATACTAGTACACACTCATGCGACTTTCACTAGTACATATGCCCATGCGACTTTCGCATGGGGCATCATGCGACTCTTTGTTAATTTCATGCGACGTATAGGTATGCCCATTCGACTTTCGCATTGTGCGACTGTCGCATGGGGCAACTCACGGAACACTCATGTGACTTATACATTGGTTTGAGAATCCGACAGTTCTAAGTGAAATCCGATAGTTGCATCATGAGCTAAAATCTAACAGTCAGGCCCGGATTTGTGAAATCCGACACTTTACACTCGACGCGACGCGTCCTCGACTTTATGGACTTAGTGCATTTCTTATTGTTACTTGCCTTGTGAAACCCGAATGCTTTACGGGGATAAAACGAACGAGAAATTAGTACACGGTATTGATGTGTTAGAGCTATTGTAGGTGACGGTTGACTAGCAAGTAACCACAAGCGTGTTAGTAAGATAAGGTTGAGAATCTGAGAACTGCTGACAGGTGAGTATTCTTACTTACCATCTAAACCTTATGATGTATGTGTTTAATGTGCTACGTGCTACGTGCTACATGAATAATGAATGATGATTGATGAATTGATGCATTGATAATGTGTTATGCTATGCTAGTGCTTAGACCGTTCACTTCGGTGGCGGGAACGATTAGACCGTTCACTTCAGCGACGGGAATGAGGAGACCGTTCACTTCGGTGACGGGAATGATTAGACCGTTCACTTCGGTGACGGGAATGATTAGACCGTTCACTTCGGTGACGGGAACGAGGAGACCGTTCACTTCGGTGACGGGAATGATTAGACTGTTCACTTCGGTGACGGGAACGACGAGACCATTCACTTCGGTGACGGGAATGATGAGACCGTTCACTTCGGTGACAGGAATGTTAGGACCGTCTACTACGGTAGCGGGAATGAAAGATGTAACATGATCGTAAAGCCAGTGATGTGATGTCATATGGTCGATTGTAAGTAAGTGTAATCGCTAAGCTTTGTGCTTACGATTGTTGTTTAACCTTCCTTTCAGGTGATGGCCACGGCGGGGCTCCAGCACGCGGATGATAGCTCATATTTCCACAAGCTTCCGCAATGTTTAAACCATTTGAGCTTTATGATGTATTCCAAACATTTACAATGAAAGTTACGGGTTAATACCCGGGGTTGTAATTAATTCATACAATGTTTTATTCGTGATGAATCAGTAAGCGTACTCTTGGTTTAATTGTAAAAAAAAAAATTTGGGACGTTACACGAAATTAGTAACCAGTTCATAAATATATATCAAACATATATTTATGGGTTTACTATCTGAAAGTGTACTGAAGTTGTCACTTTTTGCTATTGTGTATACCCAACTTTCAAAACTACCGTTTGATATATCAAACTTCCTAAAACTACCAAATTGTGTATCGGTTGACCTACTAATCAGGTAACCGGTTTTTTAATGATTTTTGAATTATTTTTATACACTAAAAAGCCATGTGTATATCCATGTCAGCAAAATCATGCCATGTTTCTATTATTATTTTTATTTAAGTTCAAGATGAATATGAATATTCATCATCTTCATGTATGAAGAACAACATAAATCCATTCAAGAACAAATCACAAATATGATAAATAAGCACAAATATGATGAAACCCATTCAAGAACATGAAGAACCCTAACATGGATTTGAATCAAAATCGAACAATCAAATAGAACAATCCATCTGAAATCAGAAACCATCTGAAATATGATGAAACCCTAACATGGATCAAACCCATCTAAAACCAGAAACCCTAAAATCGAATAATCAAATAGAAGAAGCAGAAGATGAAATTGAAGCAAACATAAACACACATATTTGAAATGAAGCAAAACATATGATGGTTTGATGGAATCGCTGTCATATCTCGAACAAAACCAGATCTGAGCTTCGATGAAATTGAACCAAACACAACCAGATCGAAGCAACACATCATAGGGCGATAGAAGATGGAGATCTGACCTTTTAGTTGTAGAAAACCAGATCGAAGAAACCCAGATCTCGACTAAATCGCAGGTTTGATGAAATCGCCATCATATCTCGAACAAAACCAGATCTGAGCTTCGATGATGATGGTGTAGTCGATGATGATGGTGTAGTGGACGATGAAGGCGATGATGATGATGAAGGTGATGGTGTAGTCGATGATGAAGACGATGATGAAGTCTAGATGATGACGGCGATGATGATCGATGGTTACCCAGTTGTTGTTGTTGTGTTGTTGTTGTTGTTATTATTATTATTATTATTACTATTATTATTATTATTATATTTTCAATTATTTTAAAACAAAGAAATTACATGTCAACACTTAGGTTCAATGCCACATCATCAAAACCAATGCCACATCAGCAAAACCTGTGCCACATCAGCGTTACCTATTGAATAGGTAACTGGATACCCTAAATGGTAGTTTTAAAGAGTTGGATACACTAAATGATAGTTTTGAAAGTTGGGTATACACAATAGCAAAAAGTGACAACTTCAGTACACTTTCGGATAGTAAACCCTATATTTATATCTTCTTTAGTCATATACAACAAACTGAAGTCACATATGAAAGTACATTTAGCATAAAGCATCAAAGAATCAACAAACATTAAATCTGTCAGATTTCAAGGAAATCCGCTTCAAGGCGTCGGATTTAAGGAAATCCAATTCAATGTGTCGGATTTCAGCACTACCGGATTCACCATCGGATTCTCCATTACCAGATTCAGGAATACCGGATTCCACTATCAAAGGATTCCATCATGTAGGAATCCTCCACCTTCGGATTTCATAAGTACCGGATTCTATCAGTAGTCTCGGATTTCAGTATGTCGGAATTCATCATTTATCGGATTCCAATATCATTGTAATACCCGAATTCTTGTATATAAATAAAAGAATATTTTATGGATGTTATGGTGACTTGTACATACATATATATATATATATATATATTTGGTTGGAATTTAATTAGCCAATGGGCTTTGATGCATGTGGACCCAAAAAGGGATCACTAGTTGTGTAGTGGGCTTATGTGTATATGTATTGATCAAATAAGAATTTCTAATTGGAATTTGGGCTTAGGCCCATAAGGGGAGTCTCTCATAAGTATAAATAGAGAACTAGGGCACAGCCTCCCATATTCACAATCAATTACTGTTCCATTGAATAGAGAGAGAGAGGGAAAGAGTGTGCTTAAACCCACGAGCGAGAAGAGGAATGAGCCATCAAGAAGTGTTGGAAAACTCAAGGAATTTGCAAGGAAATCATCAGGTAATGATTCATATCTCATTGTGGTAGTGTAGCTCTAAATTTTATCTTGTTTGAATGATGTTAGCATGAGTTTTAAACTGGGTTTTTAAAGTTATGGGTTTATGAAGAACTAGAGAGAGAAATTATGATATGATCTTTGTTATTTGATGAAATATAGTTAAATCTTGGAAGAAGTAACAAAATGTATGGAGAAATGTTTTGAAACAAAAATATAGTGATTTGGCTAAGTTTTGAAAAGGTTGGATTGTGGCTATGGAGTCTGGGTTTTAGAAATATCGAACTGATGAAGATGATATTGTGCCATGCGAATTTTGTTGTAGTTCATGCGACTCTTTGAAATTTCATGCGATTTACATGTTACTGCCATGCGACCTTTGAAATCGTTTCATGCGACTTTTGTGATTAATCCATGCGACTTATGCACAGTTCCATGTGATCTTTAGATTTTGTGCCCATGCGACTTTCACATGCCATGCGACTTTTAGATTTTTGTGCCATGCGACTTATGCATAGTCTCATGCGACTTTCAATTGAGTCATGCGACTTTCGAACGGTTTGTCCATGCGACTTTTGTGACTTTCATGTGACCTTCGGATAGAATGCCATGCGACTTATGCCTTGTTCATGTGACTTTCGGATAGAAGGCCATGCGACCTATAACTGTTCATGCGACTTTTATCATTCATGCGACACTAGACCCCAAATCCGACAGTTGGGCCCGGATTCTTGGAAATCCGACAGTTGAGCCGGATTGTGAAATCCGACACTTTACCCCGACGCGACGCTTCGGCTTGGGGGACGCGACGCGTCCCTGGTTTTGTGGACTTTAATGATTACATTTTGTATTACTACGTGTCTATGTGAGTATTCTTACTTGCACACCAAACCAGTGGAGAATGTAAATGTGTTATGACCGTCTGCTTCGGCAGCGGGTAGTTATGACCGTCTGCCTCGACAGCGGGTAGTTATGACCGTCTGCCTCGGAAACGGGTAGTTATGACCATCTGCTTTGGCAGTGGGTAGTATGACCTTCTGCTTCGGCAGCGGGTAGTTATGACCGTCCGCTGCAGCGGCGGGTAGCATGACCGTATGCTTCGGCATCGGGTAGATACGACCGACCACCTTGGTGGCGGGTAGAATGTGCATGATTGGGACTATGGTGTAATGTCATAGGTTGTAGTAACTTACTCACTAAGCTTCGCTCTTATAGTTGTTAATTTCTTATTTTTTAGGTCACGACCATAGTAGAGCTCCAGGACAGTGACGACAGCTCGCAGCCAAAGGAATTTCAACTTGTTTTTGAAACTTATCTCAGTTGAACTGATGTAGACTTAAATTTGGAATTGTAATTTACTTGTAATGTCTTTTGATACTTCCGCATTTACTCTGATATGAAATGATGTTATATTCAAGTGTGTCAAAAAAAAATTTTGGGACGTTACAATCATCTTCTTCATTACACAATCCTCCATGGATCATTTTCACAACTTAATCAAAAATTTAATAAAGCTTACCAAAACATATCCAAACATCTAAAAGTATGCTATCATGCATCAAAAACACCATAAAACTTAAGAACATAACAAAACCAACTTAACCCATTTGTCAAGTTTTCATACAAGTTCATCCATGGTGATTATATAAAACTCAGCAAGTTGTTAATCTTAACATAACATGTTAACAGGAATCATGATTCAATCATAAACAGAAGAATCATACAAACCTTAACTTGAATCTACAAATTCAAGAATCCAACTTCAAATTTTTTACGATAGCTTCTTCTTTTTCTCTCAATAACACATACAACACACACTAATAGATAATCAAGTGAGTTGGTGATCACAGAGAATTCAAAGTTATCATCTAATTCACGCATGCATTTTCTCAAAATACCAAGCAGGAGGTGTAATTGAAATAATTACTTCAAGCTTAGTCATGTAACACACACATATCCTCATGCATATATCCTCAAGCTTAGTCAACAACATGTACATACATATATATATATATATATATATATATATATTAATCAATATATATTAAACTTATTTAAAAGTTAATCACTAATAATTAAGTAAACATTTAATCAATTAATAATCACTTGTAAACTTACCAAAGCCTATGCCACTACTAGGCCTAAAGTCAGGATGTTACACATACCATATATATGCAAAAATGTATATAGTATGCTACTAACTAATCATGCCACACAAGCCACAACATTGCCATCTAAGCTATCCAAATAATGCCACACTCTTTATTATAACAGTGCCACCGAGGCTAATATTAAATGAATGCCACTCTGGCTAATATCAAACAAATGTTACAAAGGCTAATAACTCATATACATATAAACATTTAGCACATATCTACATAGTATATTTAATGGATAATGTAAGTACCTTGATCATTAATTAGCATCTTAATCCATTGTCATTAGTAAGATAAACAGCATATACTCGACAACGATCACTTTAACGCTCGATTGACATAAACCTCTTCAAATAAGCTCAAACCGATCAATTTCTAACCTAACTCTTATGTAGGAACCTAGAGGGTGTAGGTTCTTTTTCTTGTATTAACACTCATTTTAAAAATAAGTTGTGTTTTAAAGATTGATCTTGAAGTTTACAACACAAAAAATATTTACAAGAAATAAAGAGAGTAGGATAGAAAGATATTATCAATGTAGTAGATGAGATTTATAGTGGTTCATGTAAGTGTTAACAAACTTGCACTACATCCACTCTTGGTATCACCCGTCAAGAGTTTGCTCCACTAAATATTTTGTCTTTGAAAATAGATATAAACCTTTACAACTTATTCTCTCTTTAGCTTATAAGAAACAATCTTCTCTGTTGTAAACAAGGCTAAGATGTATCTCTCTTCATGTAATACCCGTCTCTTAAACTATAAATTATTTATATTATCACATTATTTAATGAAGTTATTTAATAAAATAATAAAGAGTTTTATTTAAGAGTAATGGTCATTTGAGAGTTAGGGGAGTGGTTGGACATGAGGCTACCTAAAGTATGTAAGAGTTAAGCCCCTGGGGGATTCCTCTAAGGTTAAGCAATCGAAAACCTTTGAAATCAAATCAGAATTGAAAAGTATTGAATCAAAAACTTGGATTGAATTATTGAATCAGAACCTTGGATTGAAAAGTATTTTAAACTTGGATTGATTAGTTTTTATCGAAAACTTGGATTAAAAATTATTTGAATCAAAAACTTGGATTGAAAAGTATTGAATCGGAAATTTCGATTGAAAATTATTGAATCAGAAACCTAGCTTGAAAAGTATATTGGATTAGCCGGGAATTTCCTAATTGCCTTTCCCGGGCAATCCAGTTTGTCTACATGAATCAAAAACATGGATTGGAAAATATATGAATTGAAAACTTAGATTGAAAAGTTAATGAATTGAAAACCATATGTGTAGCACATTCTTAATCGAAAACCTACCATTAGTAGCAAACTCGACTGTATGAGTGAAGCTTAGGTTGAGATGAAATGACTAGTGTTATGAGTGAAGAAAAATTATACTCGGTGTTAATTTAGTAGGACTATGTTGTAGGTTCTTGCTGATTTACGTACTTGTCTGCTAAAGTATTGTTGTTTCTTGTTAAACTTACTTATTATATTCGGATGATTGTTCATGTGTGATATTGTGTTGTTATATGTCAGTGTGACATTCATGCGAAGTGGGGCGCTAGTTATTGTAGCTTTGGCAATTTTATGTGCAGCTGGGCACTTAACTATGTGGCGTTACTTAATGATGATGATGATGTGTACTTGTTACCTGAATATGTGTTATCTAGTATAATGTGCAAGTATTGTGTTAGCTCACAAAGGTTATTGCTTAGGTGTTGTGGTTAAATGGTTTTCAAATCCATCTCAGATGGACAAGGGCAAAGTGCCACGTGACAACTATTTTTGCGATTATACAAACTCTGGTATTTTTAATTGAATTATGATTTTCTGTTAAACCGTAAGTCCCGTGTGTTGAGCCGTTGAATACTTTTGGAAAGTGCTATTGATTATTTTAATACATTTATCTTGATGAACTTCTGAATTTAAAAAAAATTGGGGCGTTACACTTCACTCTAATTTGTTTGCTAGAGTTAATCCTCACACAACTATACAAATAAAACTCATAGTGTCACACATTTACAGTCAGTGGACACAAATTACATATTTGAATATGATTTAAATATGTTTCCAACTCATTATATATATATATATAAGTCTATATGCATTGTTGTATATTATTATTTATGTGAAATAATAATATTACTCTTATATATTGATATAAGATAATGCATATCAAATACATAAATATAAGCATATGATTTTATATATATGTATAAATATATATTTGTTACAAGTAAATTGTTATTAGTAACAATTATATAAATGTATGTATATCTTTATTACAAATAAAGAGTTACTAGTAACAATCAAGTATGTATATAAAATACATGTAGATGTGTTTTATACATAGTATGACACATCTAGTATATCTTTTATATATATTTATGAAAGAAACTAGAAAATCCTAAAATATTCACAAAGGGGGCCATTTTATGGTTTCTTCACACGAACTCAACCAAGACAAGCATGCATGTATGAAGTAAGGAAGCAAAGTCAAGAGAGGACCCTCTGTAACGACCGAAATTTTAAGAAATATTGTAATATTATTTTATGGGAAAATAAATAATATTGTATGGAGTTTATTTAATTATAATGATAATTAAGGAATATTATTATTAGTTAAATAAAATATTAAAGTTGGAAAAGAAAAGAAAAATTAAAATTCAGATTTTTAGGGATCGCGACGCGACGCGTTTTTGGTAGCGTGTGTCAGCGAGCTTGCGTGTGTCAGGGAGGTCTGCCGGGTGTCAGGATTGCATGAAATATGATTGGCCGGAACAGCGGTGTCGCAACGCGACGCGTTGCCTGGTCGCAACGCGACGCGTTCTCGGCAGTCTATATATATGTGTGTGGTCGTGTAGGAGTGTCGGGTTCCGTTTGGGGCTCGTATCTAAGGTTCAAGAAGATCGGAGATTCGATTTCGAGCGTTGTTTTAACCGTAGTTTCGCGTGGGTGAATCCGAGAGGTTGTTCGCGGTTTGTCGGTTTGCGGTCTGGTTGATTCGTGAGCGTTGTTTGTCATTTTGAGATTGTGCGTTTCGTTGTCCAGACTAAGGTGAGTTCAGTTGTTTTACAGAACCGAGCAAGTAGACTAAATCTGTTTTGATATTATTAACGGGTTTTAAGATGATATGTCTGTATAAATGTTTATGGTAGATTAATGATTTTCCTAATGCATGCTCGTTTATTAAATGATGACATGCGATTGATTTATGTGATGAATATGACGCATGCATATATGCTTATAGATATATGATCTGACGTTTATGACGGACATGACGATTTAGGAAGGGGTAGTTATACTCAGAGGTGAAATATTGATGCCTAGTAGGAAAAGTGTGCCTTCTAGGATATGCTAGCAATGAGATGTTTGGTTGCCGGGTTTCTAGATGACTTTGGCAACACATGGTGTATTTATACACTGGAGTGATGTATTGACCACAGAGATAGGGTCATGTGCAAAACGTCACGTGGGTGAGAGGAGGGCCCAGTGGTTGGGGGCACCGTTTGTACTTTTGCCTGAACGACTTGTGTGAGAGTAACTATAGCGGACGGATTACGGGAGTGTGTGTACGAGTGGGAGTCGCACCCTGCCTTGTACCATACTTGCTGGACACACTTAGTGAACTTGTGCCATTGCGGACGGACCTTCGACTTTGTAGTTGCTAGGCACGCATATGGTATCTTTGCGGATGGATCTTGGAACCTTAGCGGTTGTCAGGCACGCATGCGCTGTTTTGGGTAGCGATGTTAATGATAGTCTTGATAGACCCCAATAGGATGATTTGTGATGCTTAAGATGTTAATGAAGTTAAAAGATGATCATGATGATTTAAAAGATGTTATATGATGTTTTATGATGACACTTGACCAGGTGGGGATCTACGATGCTATGCGGGTGGGTCAAGTTACGGTTTAGGATTTAATGCCTTAACCTAAATATGATTGCGAGTGTTTTTAAATGATGATTTTGTGATGTTAACTAAGCTAACTCACGAGGCGAAAGCTGACACTTGTTTCTTTGAAATATGTCTTGTGCTCGTGCAGGTTGCTTAGGTGCGTGGCCTTGTGAGATGGGGGATAATGGGTAGTTTACTTTTGTTATGTTGAGCTTCGGTATCAACTTATGGTTATGTAATAAACAAAGTTTAAACTACGATGTCTTTTGTGGCGTAACGGTGGTTTTGTTTGATAAATGTTTAAAACGGCTTATCTGTTTCAATAAATATGATGTTTAAAAGTCTTCCATTGCGATGAATCTGATTGAGTAGAAAAAGTTTTTGTAAATCTCAATTTTGGAATGTTGGTCCCAAAGAGGGTAAACAAGCAACCGATACAGTGTAGAAGGGGGGGTTGAATAAACTTTAAAAAATCAAACAAATTAATCAAATGTATATTCAATTATCAATCAGAACAATAACTATTATCACTCTCTATTCAAATCAACAGGATGATATGATATTACATTGATTATAACCTCAACTCTCTCTAAACACTCTTGAATCACAAACTAATTGATGATTGAATTTCTTGTTAAAAATTGATTAACAAGAACTCTTGAAAACTCTCTCGAACTTTGAACTTACAAAGTTATCGCAACACACGCGTATCAAGTATCACAAGTATCACGAACACACGTACGTTTTGCAACTTATGCAGACTTGCAACTTATGCAGTCATCGTTGTGTTTCGCGTATCTGTTCACGTACACACGTAAGAACATGTATGTAAAACCCAGAAGAAGGTTTATACTTATACTTGATATATCTACGAATAAATCATAATTTAAAGATAGAACTTATCTTTTCTTTAAAACCGTAACAAACTCCTTAATTAGAACATATCTAATTAATTCCATTTGAGATTTCTATCCAACCAATGGATAGTTTAAATTAGGTTTAGATATCCTAATTTAAATGTCGTAGATATGGAGAGTTTATAACAGAATTTAGAACTTACTTAAATTCTGAACTGACTTCTGACGCTAAACTGACATACTCAGTCTTGACCTTGTCAACCTGACTTCTTGAATCTTGGATTCTTGAATCTTCAAGCCTTCAAGTCTTCAAGTCTTCAAGTCTTCAAGTCCTCAAGTCTTCAAGTCTTAATTCTTTAAAACTTATCTCAGCTTAGAAGTCACCGAGCTATCTAGTACTTACATAGAAAACTCTATATCTGTTTATACGCTGACTACTCAGCTGAAGCTGACTAGTCAGTCTATAACAGACTTACATAATTCCTAACTCTTAACCTATCATCTATACATATCGATAGTTTGTCTCATCAAATCTAACTACTCTAAACATGGGACTAACAATCTCCCCCTATTTGATGATGACAAAACATTGAATCAAATTAGTTATAGGTTAACAGAATTATGTTGAACAACTCTGGAACTGACCAAAGTTAGTTCTTGAAATAAGTATGGAACTGATCCATACTTATTCACGTATCTTGAACTTACGAAACTCTTATATTACAAATCTATTATAAGACTTGTATTCTAAGTATTTGAATATACAACTACTTAGATTCTGAACTTATCAGAAGTAATTTAATTTCTGAACTTACAAAACTTATGCCACTGAATATATCAGTTTATAATTGAACATATCAATCATAAGCTTAAACTTACAAAGCTGTCTGTTTGAACATATCAAACATAATTTTGAACATATCAAATAATAAAAAGTTGAACATATCAAACTTGAGTTTGTATTAATGAACATATCATTTACATTATAGCTTAATCTTTATGATTAGCTTCCGCACACTTAGTGCTTAAAAAGATTATATAGAACTAATCTATTTAATCAACGGAATCTCCAACTTCTAACCACGTATTAAAACATTTAAGTTCCCAAATTGCAGCTTTCTTGATAGCATCAACCACAATCTCTTCACCTACTAGCATCTCTTTCATCTCAGCTTTTCTTGATCTGATTTCTTTGTTGAGATGATATCTGAATACTGAGTTCTGAGTTGAGTTATCACAAAGAATTCTCAAGTACAGAATCAATTCTAGATTTGCCAAATGAAGATCTGTTACTTTCAAGAAACATTGATTACCTTCCACATCAAGATACAAGAATCCTTCCAAAGGTTGAGTGATATAAGTATTCTCTCTGAATTCAACTCCCTCTGGAACTTGTAAAATGATGTCTCTTTTAGCTCGCTGGCTTGCTGCTCTAACTCTTGCATCTTTGCCTCGATTAAGGAAGGTATCAATTTCATCAGCAGGGATCTCACCTAGCTGATCGATTCTTATGAAGATTGTCTTAAGCACATCAACTATCTCTTGTCTGATTTATGTAACATCCTGGGAGTGGGCCTAGTAGAAACGTAGGCTTGGGGTATGTTACACGTGAATTATAATTTGGTTTATGTTTAATTGATTATTAATCATTTAAACTAAACATGTTGATATATGTATGTATGTACGGTTGTGTGTGTGTGTGCATGTCTTTAGAATGCCACCTCATGCTAATTAAGTATGTATACGTGGGTGTGTGTTGCATTACTTCACATTGAAGCTATTACATGTGTGTGTAATTTAAGTGTGAAACCGAGAGCAAAAGAAGAAAGAAGAGCAGTAATCGGAATTGGTGATTCTTAGCTTTGCGTGATCCAAGCTTTAAAGGTTGTTGATAATTCCGTGATTCATGTTAATATGCTTTGATTAGTCACTAACTTGCTACGGTTTGAGTGGGATTGACATGAACATGCTCTATGAGTGTATCGGATTTGGTGTTCTTGGGGTTTAAGGGTGTTTTGATGCATGTTTGCATGCTTAAACATGTTTATATCTGTTTATATGAGCTTGTATGTGAATTGTATAATCTGGAAATGATAATTATACAAGATATGAATCTGTCGGATTCATGGAAGTGTTGAATGTTGCGGATTTTGGTATTGATAATGAAAACCGGGTGTTGAAATCCGAATGTGAAATCTGGATATGTGAAATTCTAGTGATGAAATCCGATGGCTTGAATCCGAGGTTGGAATCCTAAACATGAAATCCGATTGTGCATGCTAAGTTGAGATGCAAGAGTGGAAATCCGAAGGAAGTATCGGATTTCTTGAAATCCGATACATAGAAGCGGATTCCAATGGTGGATGCGGATTTGGTGCAAATCCGATAGTAGTGTCGGATTTCATGTGAAATCCGACAGTTTTGGTTTGTTGTCTTGCGTTGTGTAATGCTATGTGTTATATGTGAATCTTACATGTTTATGTTTGATTAAATGGATATAAATATATGATTGATATATATATATATATGAATTGAATACTGATTTCAGTTTGTTGTGTTCTAAGGAACAGACAAGGCTCAGTAACATTAAATCATTGAGTGGAATAGCTGAGAATCAGAGGTGAGTGGATGTTTGCTCACGGGTGATATTGGTTGTATTGGTTTGGTTGCAACTATTGCTGGATAGATTGTATATCTATTGGTTAATTAACTGTGAATGTTAATTGTTGCATTCTGTGATATGTATACATGTTGGAAGGGAAGTCAGTTTACGACTGGGCTTATGGGCTGGGTTCATTTGCTATTGGCTAAGCAGTATCATGACCTTGGGATGCATTTGTTGCTACCAGAGGATGATACTGTGTGAGAATAGCAAATGGACTATCGGTAAACCTTTGCTTTGGCCGGCATTGGTTGTAGGTTCCTGCAGAACCGCCGGTCTTCCCAGGGTGCTTATGTGTGGTTGTTGATATCATGCGGTTCTGGCTGATATATCTGTTGGGTGTTACTCCATTCACTTAGCTTTGTGCTAATCCCCCACCTCTCACTCTTTTTACAGGTTTTGGTAAGTCAGCGGCTCGGCTGAGTGTGGTTAGCTTGGGGAGTAATCACCTAGGACTCTGATAATGTATTTGTGACGAGCCGTGTTTTGTAATACTGATATTTTGTAAACAGTGGTTGTAATTATTGTAATTACTTTGTTGTTTAAAAAATGCTTTCGCGGTGTAATTTAAATGAAAATTTTTGGGTTAAAAATACGGTGTTACAAGTTTGGTATCAGAGCCTTGGTTTGGCAGTGTGGGCACAGTGGAAGTGTTACATTCCCAAATCTTGGCTCGTGGTAGGTCGATTACTCCTTGGGTGTGGGATTGGGGTGAATTGGAGAGGGTGGAGTTAGTATGTTGTGTACTAACGGATATATCAAATAAATTGTGAGGTGATGTGATTGTTACAGATAACAATGGCTGGACGTGATTACTCAACCGGTACCCCTACTGTCCCAACTACTGCTGAGGTCCCTTCTGCAACTGTTGAGATTCCAACTAGTGCTGGTACATATGGTACAGCAGTTGATGATAGGGATGAGTACATATTCCAACTCGAAGGGTAACTGCAAGATTTGAGATCAGAATTAGAGCAGAAGAGGCAGGCTCCTGCAGCACAACCACCGGTTATTCCAATAACATCAACTACGGTTGCGATACCCCCGATCTTTCTCCAATGTCAATGCCAATACCACCATTTACTCAACCGATGACACAACCTTTCTATTATCCGTTGTTTCCACAAGGACCCTATCCTCAAGGATCTATCCCACAGGGGTCAATGCCACAAGGATCTGGATCTTATTCGTATCCATTTATGGGATTTCCACCAGGTATGGGATACAGGCAGCCGTGTACTTACAAGCAGTTCTTGGATTGTAAACCAGATGAATATCACGGCAGCACGGATCCCAATGTTACTTTGAATTGGCTGAGAGATACAGGGAGGATTTTGGATGCTTGTAATTGTGAGGAGGAGATGAGAGTTTGTTTTGCTACCCAGATGCTAAAAGAGAAAGCAATGGTTTGGTGGGATTCCATTACCACACATTTATCGAGAGCACAAATGGATTCAATTACTTGGAATCAATTTCGGGATAAATTGTGTGAACAATACTGCAACGCCTTCGAACTGAATAAAATAAGGCAGGAGTTCATGGAACTGAAGATGACAAGGAAAATGACGGTGGATGAACTGATTGAACAGTTCAATTCGAAGCTGAGGTTTGTATCTCAGTGGGTGCCTGATGAATCTTCCCAGGTTCAGCACTTTATTGGGACGTTGTTTCCAGAGTACAGGAGCACCACGAGATTGGCTGGATCTCTGTTCTAGGTCTTCACCTTGGCAAAATCTACTGAGGGGGACATCCAGGCCAAAGACAAAAAGAGCAAGGAGGAGGCGGCTTTGCAGAAGCCGAGATATGATCAGGCTGGGGGTAGCCAGCAAAAGAAGTAAGGGCAGGGTAACCAGTCCTAGAGCAACCATAACATGAAGGCATCTTCAGGGGATTTTGGAGTTAAATCACAGTGGTGCACGAGGTGCAGGGCTACTCACACTGGGCAGTGTACTGCTCAGACTATGCGTTGCGTGAGATGTGGTACTCACGGACACGAATCGAAGGATTGTCGGTACCCTCGGAACGTATGTTGGAACTGTCATCAAGAGGGTCATAGGGCGGGTGATTGCCCTACAGGGAGAAGACCAGCGGCAGGGACTGGGTCAGGGGCAGGGGCAGGGGCGGTTGGGGGCTCGTCTGCAGCGGGTGGGCAGAAAAGGAAGAATCCTCCAACTCCGGAGGGCAGGGCGTTCCGGATGACAGTAGATGATACTACTGCCACAAATGATGTGATCACCGGTACATTCTTTATAAACTCCTTACCTGCTCGTGTGTTGTTTGATTCTGGAGCGAATCGCTCCTTTATTTCTGTAGCATTTTGTGCTAAGTTAAATTTGCCTACTACTAGTATCTCTGTGCCGATTGATATAGAAGTAGCAGATGGTAAGATAGTGCCTGTTACGACTTCTGTGACGGGTACTGAGATTGATATAGATGGTAAGTGCTTTCCTGTATCATTCATATTGATGCCATTGGCGGGTTTTGATGTGGTGTTGGGGATGGATTGGCTAAGTAAGCACAGGGCGAGTATTAAATGTCATAGGAAGCTGATTTCATTTCCGTTATCTGATGGGTCGCGTGTGGTGGCTCGAGGGGAAAGGAACAAGTCTGTGTTTCCTATCATTTCGATGTTAAAATCCAAGAAATCCTTGAGTAAGGGATGCGAGTGTATTCTGGCATATGTGATTGATGCTAGAAAATAGAAACGGGCGGTTACTGATGTACGAGTTGTATTAGAATTTCCTGAAGTGTTTCCGGATTAGTTACCTGGGTTACCTCCCATTCGAGAGGTAGAGTATAGGATTGATTTAATACCAGGTTCTAATCCAGTGGCTAGATCTCCTTATCGGTTGGCTCCTTCTGAGATAAGGGAGATGATGACACAGATTCAGGATTTGTTGGATCGGGGATTTATTCGTCCGAGTTCTTCACCGTGGGGTGCACCAGTCTTATTTGTGAAAAAGAAAGATAGTACTCTGCGAATGTGTATTGATTACAGGGAACTGAATAAGCGGACAGTGAAGAATAAATACCCTCTGCCCAGAATTGATGATTTATTTGACCAGTTGCAGGGTGCTTCGTATTTCTCGAAGATTGATTTGAGATCGGGTTATCACCAGGTACGAGTTGCTGACGGGGATATTGCTAAGACTGCTTTCCGTACCAGGTATGGCCATTATGAGTTTTTAGTCATGCCGTTCGGTTTGACTAACGCACCTGCAGTGTTTATGGATTTGATGAACCGGGTTTGTCGAACATTCTTGGATAAATCTGTGATAGTATTTATTGACGACATTCTAGTTTATTCGAAATCTGAAGCTGATCACGAGATTCATTTGAGGCAGGTTCTTGAAACTCTGAAACGGGAGCAATTGTATGCCAAGTACTCGAAGTGTGAATTCTGGATGCGAGAAGTTCACTTTCTGGGGCATGTCATTTGCAGTGATGGAGTCAAAGTAGATCCGACAAAGATAGAAGCGGTAATGAACTGGGAGGCTCCGAAGTCGCCTTATGAGATTAAAAGCTTCTTGGGATTGGCTGGGTATTATAGAAGATTCATTAAAGACTTTTCTAAGATTGCGAATCCCATGACTAAACTGACTCGCAAGGAGGTTCCATTTAAATGGAGTGATGAACAGGAGAGAGCTTTTCAGACGTTGAAACGACTCTTGTGCCAGGCTCCTATTCTTGCTTTGCCAGATGGGTCAGATGACTTCATAGTTTACTGTGACACGTCATTGGCAGGGTTGGGTTATGTGTTGATGCAACAGGATAAAGTGATTGCGTATGCTTCTCGTCAGTTGAAACCTTATGAGAAGAACTATCCAACCCATGATTTAGAACTGGCACCTGTGGTTTTTGCGTTAAAATTGTGGAGACACTATCTTTATGGTACAAAGTGCGTCATTTGTACAGATCACAAAAACTTGCAGTATGTATTTTCGCAGAAAGAACTCAATATGCGATAGAGACGATGGCTGGAACTTGTTAAAGATTATGATTGCGAGATTCGCTATCATCCAGGGAAAGCCAACGTGGTAGCTGATGCTTTGAGTCGCAAGGGAGTTAGTGAACATGTTAAATTCATGCGAATTGAAATAGTCTCCGACTTGATTGACAGATTAAAGGCACCTCAGTTGGAAGCCTTGAAAGATGAAAACCTGAAGTCTAAGATTATGACTAAAAAGAAGAATGAATTGAATGATGACACTAGGGGATTGAAGGTTTATCAATATCGTGTTTGGGTGCCTTTGCTTGGAGGTCTTCGGAATGTGATTATGACTGAAGCTCACAAGTCTAGACTATCTGTTCATCCAGGTAGCACAAAAATGTATAACGATCTAAAGGTGCTGTATTGGTGGCCTACAATGAAGACAGATGTAGCATAGTTTATGGAGGCTTGCCATATTTGTGCACAGGTTAAGGCGGAGCACTAGAAACCCTATGGATCATTAAAACAATTGCAGATTCCAGAGTGGAAGTGGGAGCACATAACGATGGATTTCGTAACGAAACTTCCGCGTACACAGAGGAATAATGATATGATTTGGGTGATCGTGGATAGATTGACCAAGAGTGCTCACTTCTTGGCTACCAGTGAGACGGCATCACTCAGTAAGTTGGCTCAGTTGTATATTGATGAAGTTGTTTCCCGACATGGTATACCGCTTTCGATTGTGTCAGATGGAGATTCCAGGTTTGTGTCGAACTTCTGGAACAGTTTACAGCGGGAGTTGGGTACACGTGTGAATCTGAGTACAACTTACCACCCACAGACACATGGACAATCTGAGCGAACTATTCAAACACTCGAGGATATGCTGCGGGCATGTGTGTTAGAATATGGAGGTTCTTGGGATTCCCATCTGCCATTGGTTGAATTCGCGTATAACAATTCTTACCATTCGAGTATCGGTATGCCGCCTTATGAGATGTTATATGGTCGTCGCTGCCGAACTCTTACGTGTTGGTTAGAGGCGGGTGAGAAATAGTATGCAGGGCCTGATATTGTGCAGATCACCGCAGATAAAGTTGCTATTGCGCGAGAAAAGTTAAAAGCTGCGAGGGATCGATAGAAGATGTATGCTGATCCACGTCGTAGTTCAGTGGTATTCGTTGAGGGGGAGTTGGTTTATCTGAAAGTTTCTCCGTGGAAGGGGGTTATCCATTTTGGGAAGCGGGGAAAGTTAGCTCCGCGTTATATTGGGCCGTTTCGTGTCCAACGGGTGGTAAATGATCAGACGGTTACTCTCGACCTTCCGGCAGAATTGTCAGGTATTCACAATACCTTCAACGTATGTTACTTGCGGAAATGTAGAGTTGAGGATGAGAGTCAGATTCTACCTCTACATGATCTTAAAGTGGATTCCAGCAAGAGGTTGGTGGAAGAACCCATTGAACTGTTGGATCGGAAAGTACCGAAATTGCGAAAGAAACAAATTCCGATGGTTCTGGTTAAGTGGAAACATTGTCTTAAGCACATCAACTATCTCTTGTCTGATTTGTGTAACATCCTGGGAGTGGGCCTAGTAGAAACGTAGGCTTGGGGTATGTTACACGTGAATTATAATTTGGTTTATGTTTAATTGATTATTAATCATTTAAACTAAACATGTTGATATATGTATGTGTGTATGGTTGTGTGTGTGTGTGCATGTCTTTAGAATGCCACCTCATGCTAATTAAGTATGTATACGTGGGTGTGTGTTGCATTACTTCACATTGAAGCTATTACATGTGTGTGTAATTTAAGTGTGAAACCGAGAGCAAAAGAAGAAAGAAGAGCAGCAATCGGAATTGGTGATTCTTAGCTTTGCGTGATCCAAGCTTTAAAGGTTGTTGATAATTCCATGATTCATGTTAATATGCTTTGATTAGTCACTAACTTGCTACGGTTTGAGTGGGATTGACATGAACATGCTCTATGAGTGTATCGGATTTGGTGTTCTTGGGGTTTAAGGGTGTTTTGATGCATGTTTGCATGCTTAAACATGTTTATATCTGTTTATATGAACTTGTATGTGAATTGTATAATCTGGAAATGATAATTATACAAGATATGAATCAGTCGGATTCATGGAAGTGTTGAATGTTGCGGATTTTGGTGTTGATAATGAAAACCGGGTGTTGAAATCCGAATGTGAAATCCGGATATGTGAAATCCTAGTGTTGAAATCCGATGGCTTGAATCCAAGGTTGGAATCCTGAACATGAAATCCGATTGTGCATGCTAAGTTGAGATGCAAGAGTGGAAATCCGAAGGAAGTATCGTATTTCTTGAAATCCGATACATAGAAGCAGATTCCAATGGTGGATGCGGATTTGGTAAACCTTTGCTTTGGCCGGCATTGGTTGTAGGTTCCTGCAGAACCGCCGGTCTTCCCAGGGTGCTTATGTGTGGTTGTTGATATCATGCGGTTCTGGCTGATATATCTGTTGGGTGTTACTCCATTCACTTAGCTTTGTGCTAATCCCCCACCTCTCACTCTTTTTACAGGTTTGGGTAAGTCAGCGGCCCGACTGATTGTGCTTAGCTTGGGGAGTAATCACCTAGGACTCTGATAATGTATTTGTGACAAGCCGTGTTTTGTAATACTGATATTTTGTAAACAGTGGTTGTAATTGTTGTAATTACTTTGTTGTTTAAAAAATGCTTCCGCGGTGTAATTTAAATGAAAATTTTTGGGTTAAAAATACGGTGTTACAATTTGACTCTTTTTCATCTGCTTGATAGTTATGGCTACGATCTCCAACTCTGAGAATCCTAACTTGTATAGACATCTCATATCCAGACCAATTTCTTGTTTGTTGTCTAGTACAAACTTGATGATTACCAATTCTCCTTTTCTACTCAGTGTAATTGATTCAATCTTGTTATTGAAATGTGTTCTTTTATAACAATGCCTTAGATCCACATCTGAGTAGGGAATTGGGGCAGCTCTTGGACCAGAGTAATCAGCTTAAGCTTCAGCTCTGGCAGCCTCAGCTTTAGCCTTTTCTCGTTGATCTTCAGCTTGTCATTGCTGCTCTTTTATTTCCACCACTGTTACGCCTAGTTCTTTAGCCATCTCTTGTAACATTTGCTCAGCAAGTATGTCACTGGCTTTCTGTGTTGCATCAGCTTCATCACTTGAGTCAGATTCATGTGCAACTAGTTGAGACATACCCTGTTGCTCTGGCTCAGGCTCAGCAATGATGAACTTTCTTTTCTTCGCTAGAGGCATAACACTTCTTTTCTTTCTTTTTACCATCTCAAACACCTTACTCTTCCCTTTGTCTATTTGTGAAGTTGGAACGGACTCAGCTTCAACAAATTTTGACAAATTAGCTTGAGGAAAGTTGGTGTGAACAGCTTGAGATGTTTCTTCAAGTGGAGTTTCTGGTTGAGCTTGTGAAGTTGTGGTTATTTGGACTGTTGGGGCCTGTTGTTGTTGAGAAGGCTGATCTACAGTACTCATGAACTGATCATGAGCTTGTTCAAATTGTACTTCCTCTGTATGCTCCCCCTCAACCTTATCATTACACTTCTTTGATTCTTCCTCCCCCTTTTTGTCATCATCAATCGGGGAGGGTCTGAGTTTGAACATGAAGCTTTCCAAGTTAGCAACTGAAGTTGACAAATCATTAAGGTTGCGCATCAACCTGGCTTTGTCATCTTTCCTCTTCCTGTGTAGCAGCTCAAACTGAGTATGTAGATAGTCCATAATGACTTGAGCATCAGTGGTCATCAGCTTGGGCTCCTCAGGTCTTCGTCTTACCTCAACGTCCTCATGTCCAGTGGAAGAGTGTATTTCCACCGTAGGAGTGGCTGTTGAGTGTTCCTCAATAGGTAAGGATGTGGGTCCCATATCCAAAGGTTGGTGATGACCTATGGAATCAAGGGGGCCAGAATGGAGACCCTGTAAACCTTCCTGGTGTATGAAAGGTTCATTGACAGGTCGTGCGAGAGTGTGTAAGAATGGAAGAGAAGTATGACCAAGTTCGTGAGGTATGATAGTGGGGTGAGCTAGGCTTATTGGTGAGGAGGGGGGTAATTGACCCTGGGGATTGGTCAGTATTTCAATGTTACCTTCATGGAGCTATGAAGGCACATAAGTAGGCTCTCCCATGGCACTAGTAAGTATGGGTTGAGTAGACACCATACCCGGTATAGGCTTAAGGGTTGAACTGAGCCTAGAGGTTGGCACCTTAAGAGAAGGTGTCTCCCCCTCAGCTCCTGCCGGTGGAGGTATCAATGTGATATCAACTACAGTGTCCTTTTGAGGTGAAGGACCACCTTTGGTAGTTTTCCTAGTATAGGTGTAGGATATATCCTTGGTAGCAGTGGGCTGACCAAGGTTGGCTGTAGATTGTAAGATAGTTGGAGATGTTTGAGGTGGAGGAGAGGGGTTAGACTGAGTTGGGCTTGACTCGGTCCTATCTCCTAAGTTTGGAGATGGAGAAGTAAAAGAGAGAGAAGGAGATAAGGGTTGTGAAATCATACCTATTGCACCTAGCAGTGGAGACTCAGAGCTAGGAAACAGACTCCTTTGCTCAGAACTCGAAGTGGTGGATGAAATTATTTGAGCACTGGGTCTGAGCTGAGTCCTAGGTTGATCAGCTTGAGGAGACTCAGCCTCAGAACCAACATCGTCACCCACTTCTTTCGCAGCTTCCTCCTCTGTCTCAGCTTCACTTGACTCAGGAGTCGGAAGCTATACATACGCCCTCATCTGAGCACTCAATGTAGGGTGCCCAGGGAAAATATCATGGGCGAACATCCTGTAGCTAAGAACAGGAGTAGGGATTGACTCATATTGAGCAGTATATCTTCTACCCAACATGTCCTCGATGACCATGGATATAAATCTTGCGAAGGGTACAATGGTGTCCCTTATGTTCTTGGTCACCAATGACTTGAATGCCTCAAAGATCAACTCGGCGTAATCCACTCGTCGATCATAGAATAAGTTGCATAACAGTTGAATTTCAAAGTCATTCACATTATCCAGGCCTTCCACCTTGTATCCAAGAGAACGAACCACAGTAGATACCATAAATCCCCATGCCGTCTGGAAAACAGATTTCCGTATGACGCCAATCACTTGAGGATGACCCATTAAGGGTAAAACACTTCGTGATGTTTCCCTAGAAACCGTCGCTTCATACTAATTATGAATCGGGATATGAAGAATTCGGCGGAGACAGTTTGCATCGACTTCTATCGCCACTTGTCCACTTAGGACTATGCCCCGTATAACCGGTTGAGTTGCATCCAGTTTACACGTATACCAGAATTCCGTAAGAAGTTGAGGGATGAGCACAGCAGGTCCACGAAGAAATGCATGTGCTAGGGGACCCTTGCGAATGTAGGAGACCCACTCCTCATATCCCTTGCCAATTTTGGACTTTGGAACTTCGGTACAGGCGATGACATTGTTTTGTTTGTAGGTGGGGAGTGCGTTGTTCTTGAAATTTCTACCACGAATCATTTGTTCAGTTAGATTCAGAGTATAACCCTTCATTGAAATCGAACTTATCGTATTGGATTGCACTTAGCAGTAGTAAGCACTTAGCAATGAACTCTACACACAGCAACGTTAGGGTTTAAGAGAGAAGAATATTTTTGAAGTTTAAACGAAATATGACGAACAATCTCTCTTACTTATACCTTTTCAATGTGAGAGAAAACTTACCGTTATCTGAGGGTAATAAATATGACCGTTACCGTAAAAACTTTTACGCAGTTTGTTACGACGGCTAAATTTATTGTTAGTTACCCAAACGCATACTGTTATATTGAAAATATATTTTTATGAAAGATATATCATAACAAATTTCTAAACGACTGACGTTTATTTACCGGACACACCGTAACTATTTAGGACTTACCATATGTTAGGACTAACCTAGACTTGTGGAACTGGCCACACTTTGGAACTGATGTAGTATTCAGCTGATCCTGAATGTTTAGCTTATATAGAGTACTCAGCTGATTCTGAATGTTTAGGTTATATAGAGTACTTAGCTGATTCTGAATATTCAGCTTAGATGGAGCACTTAGCTTCAGATAGCACTCAGCTCAGATTTTGACACTTAGTCAAATGTAGCACTTAGCAAAAATTAAACAGAGATAGAGAATGGAACATACCAATTAAGGGTTGAGCATTCCAAGCTTGCTAAGTAGAGTTGTGAATCTTGTGCCTTCTATTGGTTTAGTGAAGATATCCGCAAGCTGATCTTCAGTCTCAATGAAGACTAACTCTATCTTACCCTTTTCTACAATATCTCTGATGAAGTGATGTCTTATTTCAATATGCTTGGTTCTTAAGCGAAATACTGGGTTGTGTGTAATGTCAATAGCACTTTGATTGTCACAAAATATTGGAGTCTTTGAATAATGCAAGTCAAAGTCCTTCAGCTGATGTTGCATCCACAGTATTTGAGCACAACAGCTCCCTGCAGCTACGTATTCAGCTTCAGCTGTTGAGATTGCCACTGAGTTTTGTTTCTTGCTTGTCCAGCTAACTAATTTTCCACCCAAAAGCTGACATCCTCCAGTAGTACTCTTTCTATCAAGACCACATCCTGCGAAGTCTGAATCGGAGTACCCTATCAGCTCAAATCCTGATCCTTTGGGATACCACAAACCTAAGTTTGGTGTTCCCTTCAGATATTTGAGTATTCTTTTAACATCTAGCGAGTGTGATTCCTTTGGGTCAGCCTAATATCGTGCACAAACACATGTGGCAAACATTATATCAGGTCTGCTTGCTGTTAAATAGAGTAATGAACCTATCATTCCTCTATATGTAGTCTGACATACAGACCTTCCATCAATGTCCTTGTGTAGCTTGACATTGTGTAACATTGGAGACTTTGCGGGATGGCTTGAGTCTAATCCATATTTCTTAATCAGATTAAAGACATACTTGCTCTGATTAATAAATATACCATCTTCTTTCTGATAGATTTGAAGTCCCAAAAAGTACGTCATCTCACCCATCATGCTCATTCTGTTTTGATTAGACATTATCTTGGAGAACCAATCACACAGATCTTGGTTTGTTGATCCAAAGATAATGTCATCCACATAAATTTGAACCAGAATGACATGTCCTCTGCTCTTTCTTATGAAAAGAGTTTTGTCACTACTTCCTCTGACAAAATTATTTGAGAGCAAATAGGTGGATAGTGTATCATACCAGGCTCTTGGAGCTTGCTTGAGTCCATACAAGGCCTTGTCTAACTTATAGACATAATCTGGATGTTTAGCATCAATAAACCCAGGGGGTTGTTTCACATAGACCTCCTCCTGTAGTGCTCCATTTAGGAATGCACTTTTAACATCCATTTGATACACTTTAAAGTTTTTGAAGGCTGCATAGGCTAGAAACAACCTTATAGCTTCAATCCTTGCAACAGGGGCAAAGGTCTCATCATAATCAATACGTTCTTCTTGTCGATACCCCTGAACTACTAGCCTTGCCTTGTTTCTGATCACTACTCCATCCTTGTCCATTTTATTTCTATAGACCCACTTAATGCCTATAATTGTTTTTCCTTTGAGAGCAGGGACAAGGGTCCAGACCTTATTTCTTTGAAATTCTGTCAGCTCCTCCTGCATAGCTTCAATCAAATCTTCATCTTTTAGAGCCTCTTCAGTCTTCTTTGGTTCCATTTGAGATAGAAAACTAGAGTAGGCAACATAGTTTTCATTTGCCTTAGATCTAGTTAACACACCATCTTCAACGTTCCCAATGACATCATCAAGAGGATGATCTTTTAATACTCTGAATGTTGTAGTAGGAGACTGAGGTTCTGAGTCTGAGTCAGAGCGGTGTCTCTCAGGTTGAATAGGACTTACTTCTTCAGTCTGAGTAGGAATAGGAAGATCACATAGATCTTCAATCTAACATGTACCTGATGATTCACCGAGATTCTCAGGCTGATTATCTTCAATATTGATAATTTCTTTCAATGATGCACATTTGTCAGATTTACTATCATCATCATCAGAATCATCCATAACATACATGGGATTTGATGTGAGATCTTCTTTGCTCCTCTCAAGCTCACTCAGACTAACCGGGTCAGCTTGAGCTCTGTTGGATTCATCAATACTTGTCTCATCAAACATAACATGTACTGATTCTTCAATTACCTTTCTTTTAAGATTAAAGACTCTGTAAGCTTTGGAGATTGAAGAATATCCAACAAATATCCCTTGATCATCTTTGGGTTCCAACTTATGGAGCTGATCTCTTTGGTTTAGCACATAGCATGTTGAACCAAAAATATGGAAATATCCAATGTTGGATTTTCTGCCATGATACATCTCGTAAGGTGTTTTACCATGTCTTTTAACTATAACTGATCTATTCTGAGTATAGCAGGCTGTACTTACAGCTTCTGCCCAGAAGCTCAGCTTGAGCTTTGCCTCACATAGCTTTGTCTTTTAACTATAATTTGTTGAAGTTCTGGCAGCTTCAATTAAGGTTCTGTTTCTCCTTTCAGCTACTCCATTTTGTTGTGGAGTTCTTATAGATGAGAAATTTTGGATAATTCCTTTCTCTTCACAAAAGCCTTCAAGGATTGAGTTTCTGAACTCAGTCCCATGATCACTTCTGAGTTGTTTAAGAGACTTACCCTTTTGCAACTCTTCTTGTCTTATGAAGCTGATTAACTCATCTGCAGCTTCACTTTTGGCTTTTAAGAAGATTACCCAAGTGAATCTTGTGAACTCATCAACAATCACTAGAGTATACTTTTTGCCACTTAGGCTTGGGGTGCTAATAGGTCCAAATAGGTCCAAATGCAACATATGCAATGGTTCTGTAATTGAGAAATTCTGCTTGGACTTGAAGGATCCCTTATGATGTTTTCCCATTTCACAAGCTGAGCAGAGTTTGTCTTTAGCAAATGTGATCTTGGGCAGACCAGAGACTAACTCTTTTCTAGAAAACTTGTTAATATATTTGAAGTTTAAATGAGCCAGTCTCTTGTGCCATAACCAGCTCAGCTTGGGAGTTAAATCAGAATACAAACAGGTTTCAGTTGAAGGATCTGCGGAGCTGAGATCTAACAAATAGATATCTCTCTCTCTCTCTCTCTTTTTGCCATTAATATTGGTTTTCCCTTCTTATCATAAATTGTCCCTGCATGCTTTCTGAAGGTGACTTCATAATCCTCATCACACAGTTGACTGATACTTATCAGACTGTGTTTAAAGCCTTCAACATATGCTACCTTTTTGAAAGTGACTTTTCCAGCAGTTATCTTTCCATAACCTTTAGTCCTTCCTTGAGAATTATCCCCAAATGTCACCTTGGGTCCTTCATTGTTTTGGAATTCACTTAGAATCCCCTTGCTTCCTGTCATGTGCCGTGAGCATCCACTATCGAGATACCACTCGTAGGAGCCCTGCACATGATCAACTAAACACATTAGTTTCTTTTTGGAACCCACTGTTTGGTTGGTCCTGGGGATGAGCACTTAGCTGATCCTTTGGAGTTTGATTGATCAGCTCGAACAGATTCTGGGTCTGTTTTGGACTGATCATCCTTTTCGTTTTCAGGTCTAAAAATTGGTACTTACACAATTTTTGGCCTCATGACCTCTATCACCACACTTATAGCATTTTCTTCTAAAGATGGGTGTTTGGGTGATTTCTTTGAGTTTTCCAACATTAAATTTGGATTCAGTTTTAGGGTCATATGATGTAGATAACCTTTCAATCCTCTTCAACAGTTTGTCTACTTGATTTTTACTGACTTTGGACTTACCTTTGTTAGCTTTATGGTTACCTTTATTTGGTGAAGTCTGGCTTACAGATAACTTCTTGTTTTTAGACATCCTTTCTTATATGGCTTGAGAATTATGTCTTTTTGAGTTAACATGAGATATTCTATCAAAAACAGTGTTCTCACAGGATTGTAATCCAATCTTTTGAAAACTGACTTACAGTTTCTGTTGGATCTGGAACATTCAACTTGATGGTTTGAGTGAATAACCTGAGGACTTTGGGTTGGTCTCACAAACTTATTGGTTTTGACCTGTTTTCCTTCCTTGTTCCTTAAGAATGTTCTTGGGAGTATGTCATCTGATTTCATCGTTTTGTCTTCAAGACTGACTTGATCTTCGATGATTACATCAGCAGCAGCACTATAATCTCCCCCTAACTGCTTTTACTTAATTTGGTATCTGCTGGTTAATACACTTTTCTGCTTCTCTTGATGACTTACACCAAGATTCATAGATTTTTCTTAGATTGTTAGCTTGTTCTTTTGATTCTTGCAGTTCTTCACTTAGAAGTTTGTTTATATGAAGCTGACATTCATAATCACTTTGGATCTTTTTACCAGCATTTAAGAGAGTTTCAGAGTGTTTAGGTTCAGCTTTTAGTTTTGAAATTTCAGTTTTCAAACTAGATTGAACTGTGAGAGAGGTTTTGAAGTCATTCAACAGATAGTTGAACATTAGACATTTTTGTTCATCAGTGTAAGAGCTAAAGTTATTTACCTTATACATTGAGGCAGGATCCCAGTTACTGGTTTGCTTACTCAGCTTAGCCGCTTCTGCTAGATCCTCATCAAAGGAACTGTCTTCTAACTCATAGTCAACTTGTTCCTCTTCATCCTCAATGGCCATCAAACACCTATCTGGCTCATCATCATCTGAAGTAGATGATTCGGTATCCCAAGTTTCAGCAAGGAGACCTTTGGTGTTTTCATCTGGCTTGCCTTTGAGTCTTTGATATTTCTTTTTATACTTATCAGGTCTGTAGGCATTCTTGTCAGCTACTGAAGCTGATTCTCCCTTCGTTACTCTGCACTCATCAACTATGTATCCTATCCTCTGACAGTTATAGCACTTAGCTTTCTTAGGATCAAAAGTAGACTTACCACTTTTGCTTTTGTCAGATTGACCCCTTCCTCTTCTAAACTTTCTACAGTTTCTTGCTAACATTGCCATTTGTTCAGTAAGAGCATCCATCTCTTCATCATCTAAACCAGAGTTAAGACTTACTTCCTTAGATTCAGAGTCAATCTCAGCTTGAGACTTTTTAGATCCCTTCTTTTTCTTTTCTGTAATTAATGCAGATCCAGCATTGTTTATAGATTCTTTTAGTTGTTGCTGGGCCACTTTCTTCTGTTTCATGATCTGTTGATGATTTAGAAGGAAACCATAGATAGATCTGAGATCATATTTTCCAAAGGTTCCTCTAGTATGAAGTGCAATGGTAATCTCATTGAATTGTTTTGGTAACACATCCAAGAACTTGAGTACCAACTCATTCTCATCTTTCTTGACACCTACCAAGATCAGATCATTTATCAAGCATTGAAATCTGGTAAACAAATCTGCCAGAGTTTCATTCTTTTTAGCAAAGAAAGTTTCATAAGAACGACTCAGATTTGTCTTCTTATGTTGCTTGACCAGGTCAGTTTCTTCATACGTGACACTGAGAGTATCCCACATCTCTTTTGCAATTTGGCACCCAGCCACAGTATGCAGAAGAGGATTTGTTAAATCATTTGCTATAATGCTTTGTGCCTTGTCATCAAGATTGAACAGTTTCCCGATCTTCTTCAGTCCAGGATGCTTCAGGCTTGGGAGTTTCTCTAGAGGGAACAGTTTTGTCAGTGGTAGTTATATGGATCATTGATATGATTAAGCCATCTTGAATCACGGTACTCATCCTGTGATCCACAGACTTCAGATATAGCATGGCTCTAAACTTCCACATAGGATAGTCAGTGCCATCAAAGATAGGACAACCTTTTGCCGCCATTGTTGGTATATGACTTGATTGCTTGCTAGTAGACATCTTAGCCTCTTGACAGCGGATCTTGATCTTCAACTTACAAAGAAACTTGCTCTGATACCAGTTGTTAGTCCCAAAAGGGGTAAACAAGCAACCGATACAATGTAGAAGGGGAGGTTGAATACACTTTAAACAATCAAACAAATTAATCAAATGTATATTCAATTATCAATCAGAACAATAACTATTATAACTCTCTAATCAAATCAATAGGATGATTTGATATTACAATGATTATAACCTCAACTCTCTCTAAACACTCTTGAATCACAAACTAATTGATGATTGAATTTCTTGTTAAACACTTATTAACAAGAACTCTTGAAAACTCTCTCGAACTTTGAACTTACAAAGTTATCGCAACACACACGTATCAAGTATCACGAACACACGTACGTTTTGCAATTTATGCAGTCTTGCAACTTATGCAATCGTCGTTGTGTTTCGCGTATCTGTTCATGTACATACGTAAGAACATGTATGTAAAACCCAGAAGAAGGTTTATACTTATACTTGATATATCTACGAATAAATCGTAATTTAAAGATAGAACTTATCTTTTCTTTAAAACCGTAACAAACTCCTTAATTATAACATATCTAATTAATTCCGTTTGAGATTTCTATCCAACCAATGGATAGTTTAAATTAGGTTTAGATATCCTAATTTAAATGTCATAGATATGGAGAGTTTATAACAGAATTTAGAACTTACTTAAATTCTGAACTGACTTCTGACGCTGAACTGACATACTCAGTCTTGACCTTGTCAAGCTGACTTCTTGAATCTTGGATTCTTGAATCTTCAAGCCTTCAAGTCTTCAAGTCTTCATTCTTTAAAACTTATCTCAGCTTAGAAGTCACCGAGCTATCTAGTACTTACATAGAAAACTCTATATATGTTTATACGTTGACTACTCAACTGAAGCTGACTAGTCAGTCTATAACAGACTTACATAATTCCTAACTCTTAACCTATCATCTATACATATCGATAGTTTGTCTCATCAAATCTAACTACTCTAAACATGGGACTAACATGGAAAACCACGGCCGTTACACCCCCCCTCTAATTTTTGGCCAAAATGCAAGGGAGGGGGTCCTCCCTCTTTTGCTTTGCTTCTTGACTTTTATAATTACATGCATGGTCCCTTTTGTGAGATACTACATGCTACCACCTTTGCTTGTGTTCTTTAGAATTGTTCTAAGTGTTCTAAGAACTTGAATACATCCTTACTCACTAGTATTAGTGTTCTTCAAGTAAGCAAAGTGTGATACTAGAATACATACTCATATACATACATTGTAAGTTCAAGAAGAAGAACAAGAGGTTGTTGCTTGCTTGCTTGAATTTTAAGAGTTGGAGAGACTAGCATCTTGGAGGTGTTGGACTCATTGACTTGTGGATACCTTGGAGGAAGTCTCTACTTGGCTTCTCTTTGATCAACCACTTCACCAACGGTTTTCTCACGCTACAAAGGTTGTAGTTCTAAACACTCTATGGTTGTTTTGTTTTCTTAAGGCTTGCATATGGATCATTGATGGGGAATATTAAAAAGTTTAAAATTGTTGTTCATGCTTCCATTGCTAAAATATATTTTGAAAAACCGAACAAACCCCAACAAGATTAAATTTAGTGTTTGCCACAATGGTAAATCATTTGTTTCATTATAGTGTGTCTTATATTGCATAGAAGACAAATTATTAAAAATTTGGAAGTATTTTTAAAAATATGTGTGTGGTATATTTATAAAAATTTGGATAAAATATTATTTTATAAAAATTATTTGTGAGCTTATATTTTTCTTTTTTGCCTTTCAAGATATCCGCTTCCATTGTCGAATATAACTTTGAGCGTGAGCGCGAAAGAAAATCTTGTGGCTTAAGGACAATGCAGCAATGGCTCATGCACGGTCGACTATGAGTATTGATTTTAACTTTCTTCTTGTTTGTTTTCTTCTTTTCTTGTTGCTTTGAGGTCTTGATTATATTTATTCTTCATTTGATCATCAATTTAATTTTTGTTAATATCATAAGAATGTAGCACATGAATATATGAATTATTTTGATAAGCAATTATGTCACATTTTCATAATTATTATCATCAACAAAACAAGAAGTGCATTTCTCAATGGGTGACCATGTATGTATTAACAATCTCCCCTTTTTGATGATGACAAAAATGTAACATTTAATAAAATTTCTACACAAAATTATTCATGTTAACAATGTTATATTCTCCACCTTGTCAAATCAAAAAAGAACACTTTCCCATGATAAAACCTCACCCTTAGTCCATACTCTCCCTTTATTGATGTTTCTTCTAAAATGATGCTTCATGTTTGATTAATCAGGTCCCCCTTGATTTGTGATCCCCTTGATCTAGCACTTGATAAAAGATAGGCCAAGCAAGACACCAGTGTAAAATATACAAAAGTGTGATAAACCAAACTTAGGGAAGATCAAATGTACCCAATTAAGTATAAATAATAGTATATGATATGATGGGAGACTTAGGAATTATTATCATGTATTTATGCTAATGATAGTAAGTGAGGGTGTAAAGAAATATACATGAGTTTTTCTTCTTGGTTGATGACTCCCCTCAAATTGTGCACATTATGTTTAGGGTTAAGTGGTCAATCAAGATCCACAAAGCCAATATTAAGAAGGAAATCAAATGTTTCTTAGATCTAGATATGGTAATGATTTTAACACATGGTGTTTATTTCAGTGTGTATATATATAGGGTGAGGTTCAAGGGAGAACCCTTTTAAGATACACAACAGTGAGAACATGGGTAAACTTGTAATTTAGCATTTCTCGTTTACGTTTATGTTCACCAATAACTACCCAAAAGTCAAGTTTATATCCTAAATCTTAAAATCAAAATTATTTCTATAATAATAAAAAATTACTGATTTGTATGCTTTGATGCATCAGATCAGCCATATAGACAAATACTTTTGTATGCATTGTGCATCAGGTCTATTGTCAAACAGAAGACTAAAAAACATGGAAGTTTTTCAACCATCCGATCAATGAAATTAAAAACCAAAAAAACATGGCAATTTCTAACTATATATATATATATGTGTGTATATATATATTCATAACTAATTGATATTTATTCATTTTTATTGTATATCCAATAAAGTTTTAATCAACGTTTACATAAAAAATCATAGATCTACTTTTCATTATTCTCTTGTTTATTCTTTCATGAATATTTTGGTGCATCTGTTTCAAGATGAGATATTGAATGTAGCATATATGATTTATGTAACGCTGCAAAAAAATTTTAAGATAACAATTCCCATAAACAATCCAAAAGAATTCAATACTAAATATCAAGTGTTAATAATCACCTGCCATATACACTAGACTTACGGTACACATTAATATAAAATTTTGTTTAATATAAATATTCTTAAAATTCTGAGTTTGTAAATTAGCAGCGCGGAAGTGTAGTTGTCATGTTGGATCCTTCCCTTTATCAACTTGAGATGGTCTTGAAAGTATTCAACAAACACGGGTTAAGCAATTTCCATGTTTACAGGTGTAATCTAAGTTTGAGGTACGGCCCGGGTTACCGATAGTTGTACATGAATATTTTGAAACATACAACCCATTTCGTAGACCTTAAATTTTAATATAAATACTATTTCAACCCTTATATATTTCTTTTTCTAGGCTTAAATCATTTTTTGCAACTTAAATGTTTCTTTTATAATGTAAATTCGGGACGTTACAGTTTACAATAGACTGAGAATAACAAGTCAAGATTAAATGCAAGCAAAGATTTAGTACGGATCTCCAATTACAATAATTAGAAGATGATCCTTTGTATCACAAGTAAACACCCTACTTAGCTTAAGGTGGTAGATTCTTAGCTAAAAGAAAAGGATGAGGAGTGTATTAAATGTTGAAATAGTTAGTGAGCTCACTTTAGTATTACTCGTGCAGCTTACAACTAGTAGTACTGTTGATGTTCAAATAGCCCGTTTTGAAAAGGAATGGCTTAGTAAAGGTGCATACAATAGTGCTTTCACTATAATTGCATGTAGTATTATGTGATATGTGTATAAATTATAAAAGGTTGAACAAAGGAACTAATAAGAGCATATATCAATTGCCTAGTGTAAACAAAACATGTGCTCAAATGCTAGAAGCTACACCAATTTCCTAGATCGATGTGGTCAATGTGACATCAACTAAGGTGTGAAACCACTTTTGTAACACCCGGCCGACGCCTACCGGTTCATCCCCGATGCTGTCAACTCCGGTGTGTCAGGTCTATAGCCCAATACACCCCAACCCTTCCCTATGGATCATTCCCAGGGTAGGTTGTTGGTGAGACTTGAACCCAAGACCTCACCCTTTAATACCACTCCTCCATAGTGATATCACTCAATTGGTGATATCACCATGGAGGAGTGGTATTAAAGGGTGAGGTCTTGGGTTCAAGTCTCACCAACAACCTACCCTGGGAATGATCCAGAGGGAAAGTTTGGGGTGTATTGGGCTGTAGACCTAACACGCCGGAGTTGATAGTGTCGGGGATGAACCGGTAGGCGTCGACCGAGTGTTACAAAAAACTGTACTTTTTTATAACACCCGGCCGACGCCTACCGGTTATGACCCAGAAGGTAGGTGTCGGCCGGGTGTTACAACTTTTTTCATATTTCCTTGTATAGGTTAGGATATTTTCCTTAGGGAAGTGGGCATCCGAAGGTTGGTTGTAGATTGTAAAATTTGAGTAGGTGGGGATATGGGTTAGACTGTGTTAGGTTTGACACAGGAAAATCTCCTAAGTGAGACTAAAAAGAAATATGATAGAGAGAAAGAGATAAGGGTTAAGAAATCATACCTATAACATGACTACCAAGTAATGGACATTTAGAGGATGGAAACATACCTGGTCTCCTTGTTGCTCAAGCTTATTATACTCTAACTCAGCTTGATCACTTTCAGCTAAAGACATATCAGCTACCTCTTGCATATGGACACTTAGTCATTGTTTTGAAAAAGATCGATGCATTGAACATCTTAGAACTGAGAGTTTGAGTCAAGAAGTTTTCATACCTTGACTCATACTCTTTCTCTCCAAGCTCATCTTCAAACACCATGGATAGAAATCATATACATGGCACATGTAAGTCTCTTGTCTACTAGGTTCGGGGTTTAGAGATCCCAATATTCGTTATTGGGTATTAGGTTTTGTTGATGTTGGACATTTCATGATTATTTGTTTTAGTATTTGTTAGTTAGGTATGCTCACTAAGTAAAAAGTTTATATATTAGATTTCCATGTTTACAGGTGTAATCTAAGTTTGAGGTAAGGCTCGGCATGACTTGAATATTTTGAAGCATACCGCCCATTTTTTAGATCTTAAATTTTAATATTAATACTATTTCAACCCTTATATTTTGCTTCAGCTAGTCTTAAATACATTTTTTTTGCAATTTAAATGTTTCTTTTATAATGTTTTTAACGAAATGAAATTTGCGGTGTTACAACTTAGTATAAAATCCAATGTTTAAGGGATTTCGACTTGTGTTGTACATAGTCTGAACTTAAAGAATGGTTTTGAAAAGTTGCCACTCTGGGCCATAGTTGTTTAATTAGTGAGCATACTAGTCATTATTATGTGATCCAATAGATTGATATAACAGAAAAATTTATGAAAATGTGTATGAGATTCATGTATTTGAATCACATGATGATGTTTATATATTAGAGCAAATTATATCACATATGATTGAAACAAGATATATCAAGCCCGGACGTTGCGCTGGATGATAATTAAGATATTTGTTCAAAGTTAGCATATGTAGACAATATTTAGTTTAACATGTTGATGGCTATATTATGTACATAAGACTACGTGATCTAGTAATGTAATAAGATCAAATGTCACTTATCTATATACTACTATATAAACCATATAACATTCTCTCTCATCCTTAACTTTAAGAACTCTTAAAATTCAATCAACACAAAATCTTGACCTTTTATTCTATCTAAATTAATCGCATGCACTTAATTTTTAATCAATTCACTTTTTCTCCTAATTTACTTTAACTTTTTATTCATTTAAAATATACTCTCCTACTAACACACTCTCTCACATAGACACAATTATCCACTCATATCAACATAATTTCTGAAATTTTATTAACTTCTCTCTCCTTATTTCATAAATATAAATCTTTTTTCTTATTTTAATGTCTTTTAGAACTTATTTTTAAAATTAAAAAAGTAGTTGATGCAAATAAAAAATTGAAAAAAACGGACATGTTGCTATAGAAAACTTTTTCGTAACATTAAATCGCACGAATAACAAATAATTAAATTCTTGAAAAAGATAAAACAGAAACTATTTGTCGTTGTAGCATTGCGCGAGTATGATTCTAGTATAAACTAAAGGGCAAATAAAAATTTAGTTAGGGCTGAAATTAAATAATTGAAATGAGGTAAACAGGATTTAAACTCTTAAACTTAAAAAGGGAGACACCTTAATACACCTTGATACAGTTAAATCACCTCGATTTATAAATAATAGTAAATAATTTTATAAAATCAAAAAGGTAAAAATTTATTAAAGATTAAAAGTAAAAAATTGAAAAACTTAAAGGTAAAAAGTGAAAAATTAAAATGAATAGTGTTCTATTTTGGAAATTGATTATGAAGGATAATGAGAAATTGAAATAAATGCATGTATGATGTGTGTATGTACATGATGAACATGCATAGAATAATGCATCAAATTTAAATGAATGTATAAGATGATGATGTATATGGGATGACTTTGTAAATGATGTTAATTTGATTACTTGTTTATGATTAATAAGATAGTAATTAATTGTAACGGGATATTTATTGGTGAAAGTTAAGGTTAAGTGGGTATAGTGGGTTTGAAGTAGTAAGGGGACTGTATTACTACAAACACACGGTATCATGAGATAAGATTACGATAAATAATAGTCAAATGGCTTAGTAAATTTCTGATGTCGACAACAAGAGTTGTTTTAGTAAATATTAAATGATAGTCTTCAGAAGAGATTCTTGATAAAAAAATGGATCAGCCAAATATGCATATGAGAAAATAAATTATGATACATGAAATGTGAAGCGTATATTCAATGATAAAGGTGAAATGCAAATCTTTTAGAGGATCCAAAGTAATTAATAGTCCAATGATGCATGATTAATGTATGTACATATGATTTTCAAAAGAAGTATTAGGAAAGAAATACATAATAACAAAGTTATTCAATGATAACTCACAACATATGATATGAATATGAACTTTGTATATGATAAAGTAAAGACGTGAATAATATGTAATAAATCAAAAGTAAAGCAGAAGTAAGACTGTGTTGATACATCACTAACATCATTAAGACTACAGATAATGCGCTACGGTAGCATTCTAGGGTGAAGAAGCAATATTATGTACGGTGAAATGGCATTATATATATATATGTATATATATATATACTGAATCAATAATCCATGTAACATCATAAAGAAATATGATATTAATGATATTCATTAAAATAAAAATGAAATTATATCAATGAAAAATGTAAATGATAAAAAAAATGAATTATGACTAATAAGTAAAAAGGAGTGGAAAGAGATGTTCAGTCATTGAATTCCAAGAAAATACTAATGCATTGACATTGACTCCCACAACTAAAAAGGGTACTGTGAAAACATGACTATGAACATTTACTTTGACATAATTTTTATTTCATATACAGAAGAATATTTAATATAGATTATATTTAATTCATAATTTTAATAGATTAATTTTAGCTTTTGAATCAATAACATAAATTGTTCAAATTATCATTTTATAATTTTGGGCGAAGTGACATTTTTGTAGTTAACATGTAATGCTTTTACGAAAATGTCACTCCACCCAAATTTTTAAAATTTAATCTGGACCATTGATGATATTAATTCAAAGGCTAAAATTAGTCTCTTAGGACTATGAATTAATTATGGACTATATTGAACATTTTTCGTAAATCACAAATGTACTGGTTATAAGGTCATCCGTAAAGTCTTTCCCTTTCCCAAACCAACCCAAATGCCACATCAGTTTTTTTTACTTTTTTCTTCCCAACCCAAATCAACTCAAACCTCAAATTAACCCAAATATTTTTCTCTCTCCCCACTCTCACTAAAAAACCAAAAAAAAGAAGAAAAAAAGAAAAGAAAAAGGTTGCAAGATTCATCGGGTTGGCAGACCAGAGATAAAAAAATTTGGAAGGAACCCGAAACCCCCGTATAGGTGTTCCAGAACATCATTTTTGAATCCAAAGGAACCCGAATCTCTTCAGGCCATGCTCTACGCATGGACTATTAGATATCAAGTAAAGAAAGATGTGGTTTATTCTACATAGTGAATAAATGTTAAGTCAATGATACAAAATGAATATCTTTGAAGAGATCTGTTTCTCTAAGAGATAATTATTTTTAGTATACACAATGAAAAACCAAGAGGTATTTTCTAAATAGCTAAAAGGCTGAAATGTGAAGTTGAGATACTTACGGCATATATGAATCATACTTCAATATGTGTATCATAAATTCGTAATAAACATTTAGGGCAAAATGTGTGAAAATACAAAAAACTTTGTCAATATAGTTATTGTATGTAATTAACTTTATTTTGTATTTAAAAATACATACAACTTACAAATTTTGTTCATTATATACAATTGTTAATCTGATTACCAGATTATCGATTGTATACAACGAACAAAATTTGAA
Organism: Dittrichia graveolens; assembly: GCA_038502395.1. Classification (NCBI taxonomy): domain Eukaryota; kingdom Viridiplantae; phylum Streptophyta; class Magnoliopsida; order Asterales; family Asteraceae; genus Dittrichia; species Dittrichia graveolens. Next base: position 73,164,466 of record JARJIL010000003.1, read on the forward strand.
AGTTTTTTGTATTTTTAGGTAGTAAAGTTCTTTTATTTTTTGTCATCTTACCGGTAAGTTATCTATTGTCATAGGTAACTTGCATACAGTGAACTAAATTTGTAAGTTGCATGTATTTTTAGGTATAAAATAAAGTTTGTTACATACAACGACAATATTGACATAGTTTGTTATATTTTCGTACAATTTACCCAAACATTAACTTGCTCAAAATCTAACAAAGGAATTAAACTAATAAACAAAGGTTACCCTACAAATTCTAGTTAAAGGATGTACATCGTGCAAGGTCTCACCTTGAAAAAAATGTAGCATATCGGATCAAGTGGTTTGGAGAATTATCCAAAATATATAATATTTTCCATGTATAACGGCTAAAAAATGTTTAGTCAATGAATCAAAGGTGCTGCTTAAAAGTTATAATTATTGATGATAAATTAAATCAAGCAGAATAGCGGAAAATGAATATATATATATATAGAGAAGAGGGTTCAAATGAGAACTGTTTTTCGTATTAGAACTACAAGAACCAATCTTAGCCGTTCATTTTGGATAATGGAATTCATGAATGAATAGCGTGGGGGGATTGAGTGTGGCAAGGTGCATGTAAGAAATTCATGGGTGGGCAATCCAATTGAAGCAGGGGGAATTGAACGGCTAAGATTGGTTCTCGTACGAAAAACAGTTCTCGTTTGAACTTTTCCATATATATATATATATATATATATATATATATATATAGACAAAAGTTCAAACGAGAACTGTTTTTCGTACGAGAACCGCGATAACCAATCTTAGCCATTCAATTCCCCCTCCTTCGATTGGATTGCTCATCCATGAATTCCTTACATGCACCCTGTCACACTCAATCCCCCTACGCTCTTTATCCATGAATTTCATTATCTAAAATGAACGGTCAAGATTGATTCTCGTAGTTCTCGTACGAAAAACAGTTCTCGTTTGAACCCTCCCCTATATATATGTGTGTGTGTGCGCGCGCGCGTATAAGACTCTATGAAGCAAAATAAGTAAGATGATTCAAGGATCAAAAGAATGGTTGAGGATTTGAATGCTAAATAAAGAAGAATGAGACGGTTAGATTATGTAAAATGAAAGATACATATTACGTGTATACCTACTAAAGACTACATAATGATTGATTTCAAGAGATCAATATTTAAAACAAAGATTTCGAGTACGAAATTATTATAAATACGAAAGAGTTGTAACATCTCAAATTTAGATAAATAATAACTTAATATGACGTGGCTACTTTAATGAGTTTAGAGCATTAAGGATTGAGCCATTATGTCAAACTATAAGATTGGTAAAACTTAAGTTAGAGAGTTTAAGTATTTAATTCATAAAAGTTGCAAGTTGGTAAGGGTATAATATAAATGTAAAAAGAAAATTACAGTAATAAGGAAATTACACCCTAAACAAATAGTATGTATGGGTGCACCTACACTTTTTCACCACTTTAGAAGTGTAGAGAGAGAGAGATTAATTTGTGTAGGGCAGGAATCTTTGACATGATCCAAAACTCACTTACATAGGTTAATATGAACCCAACATAAAAATAAGTTGGGTTAATAATTGGTTGACACGAAAATGATACGAAAATTTTGGATCGGGTTCAGGTTAACCCGATAAACCCAAAGTTAATCCATTTAACCCGTTTACTTATATAATTATTATTCAATTGGTCCCAAAATTACTATGAGATAACAAAATACACCGTTTAAGAAAATTATAAATAATGTTATCTTTATTCTGTAAAATAACACCTTTACCCCTTTTAAAACATTTCCTTTTTTTTAAAACATTGATTTTAACAAGTCCACATATATTTCGTATCATCAATAAAATTTTGCCACAAATTTTTGGATTTTATTCTCATTTTTACCAAAAACATGAAGTGAAAATTACCATCATAAAGCTTTTTTTGTCGCCATAAATGAAAAACATGATTACTCATGCTAATGATGATGGACTAGTTTTATCTTTAATATTAAAAATAAATGAGGTTAAAGTAGAACTGCAGTTATAAAATATAATAATGTCATTATTTTTACTTTTACCTATCTATGTGATTTTAGATTATTCTGAACAAAATAAATAATAAATTTTTATTTGAATCTAAGTCACGAATCACGATGATTGGTAAAATATTTTCTTAATTTATATGATATAATATAAACAAATTCAAACCATCACTTTGGTAGTCTACTGAATAGTTCAGTTGCTCTCATACAAAAGATCAAAATCAAATCCCGAATGCTAATCAAGAGACTCGCACCCCCAAATAAACTCTAATAAGAAAAATCCTTTGTAACAAATTAAAAACAAATAATATTACTAATGAATATGTTCTGTTTACTAGATCACATTAGATTTGGACCATATGTTTAAAGATTTTATTTTTGTTCCTAAAATAATAGAGCTAATTTTTGCCACATTTTATATCTTGTATGTACTTGAAAAATTTCAGCTACGATATATGTACCAATCACATATTCAAATTTACTTCTTTTCTTCAACTAAACTTTTAAAAAATTTATCTCTTCTATTCCACTAAATTTGTCTCAAAATAATACTCTTCAACACCGTCGACACTTCTAATTTTCATATGAAGCATGTCACAAATTTAGTTACTAAAAAGACAATACTATTACACAACGTCAAGCTATATATCAATCGTTATTGCAAGAAAATTCAGTGGACAATTAAAAATGGGGTTCCATAAGTGATTTAGATTCCTATTCTCGGTTTCTAAGCGCACTAGTAGTCGCATTTGGCATAAAGCTAAATTTTCATATTGTTAATGGCATTTGACAATAAAAAAGGGTTTCATAATAATTTAGCTTCCCTGTTCTCCCGAACTAAATACAAAAGTTTCAAACCGAAAATCCGAACGGATCAAATTTTGGGTTATCCGCATAAAACCAAACTAATAACCGAAAATGGAATACCGATTAATCAGAACCCGATCAGGTTATTCAGATATGAATACTTTTTTTAATGATTTTCACAAAAGTTGATGATGCGTTAATTTTGTAAAAAAAAACATGACCCGTACCTAACACGAAATTAAATTGAGTCAAAATGGGTCAACACGAAAATGACAAAAAAAAATACGTCAACATGAAAATAACACCGTCTTTTAACTCAAATCCGATCCGAATTAACAGCCCTAAATGTGTGTGTTCTTGAAGTTTTAAAGAGAGAAGGTGGAGAGAGAAGAGAATTAAATACCCATTTATTAATATAAGCAGGACAAACCCAAAACCCAAGTAGTACCCTTTCCAATCAACACAAACAATCCAAATAATTTTCTCTCTCCTCACCCTCACTAAAAAACAAAAAAAATATGAAAAATGAAAAATCTTATCATTAAGTTCGGTTTGACAAACCCAATTAGGGTAGAACCCGAAACATCTGTAGGAGTGTTCATTGGAAACCCAAAGGAACCCAAATGAATCCTATGGTGTTCGGGTCTACGCATGGCCTAAGAAGTGCAAGGGTAGTCTTTAACTCACTAATGTATGTAAGTTATTATATATGTTGGAAATATTGCATATCGGATCAAGTGGTTTGGAGAATTATCCAAAATTCAAAAGGGTAAATTGTACGAAAATACAATAAATTATGTCAATATTGTCATTGTATGCAACAAATTATTTTATACCTATAAATACACAAAACTTACAAATTTTGTTCATTGTATGCAAGTTACCTATTATAACATGTAACTTACCGGTAACATGAAAAAAATAAAAGAACTTTGGTATCTAAAAATACAAAAAACTATCAAATTTTATTCATTGTATACAATGGATAACCGGTAACCTAATATTCAGGTTACCAAATTGTATACAATGAACAAAAATTGTAAGTTGTATGTATTTTTAGGTACAAAATAAAGTTAATTGCATACAATGACAATATTTGTAAAGTTTTTTGTATTTTCGCGCATTTTGCCCAAATCCAAAATATATAATATTTTCTATGTATAACGGGTAAAAATGTTTAGTCAATGAATCAAATTAAGGTGATGCTTAAAAAGTTATAATTATTGATGATAAATTAAATCATGTAGAATAGTAGAGAAAGAGATTTATGCGAAAAGGAATTTATGTGCGAAAAGTGCAAGAAGCTATTTTGGACCCTATGATTAATCAATTAATGGATAAGATTGATCATGGTATTTTGGTAAATAAATCAAAATTTGAAGATATTATTTAATTAATAAAAGAGTAAAATAGACAATAAACTTCCCCACTCCTATTTTATCTCTTTCCCTACTGTATGAGTTATAATAACCCTTTAACCACCCCCCCCTTCATTTTCAAAAACCCTAGATCTCTTCCCCACTTTCTCTTTCCCTGCTCACCACGGACCTGCTCTATCTTTGACTTCCTTTATCCAAGCGATAGCACGCTGCTGTCGAGCACCACAACAACCACCTATTCTAACCTCAACCCTTGATGTCAAGCACCACAACAACCACCACCGTTCTCACCCTGACTCCACCGAATTGACTCCATCGCCCAGCAATTCCACCATAACCCTCACTATCGAACCACAACAAGCCTCGCCGTCGAACCACAATAACCCTCCCTGTCGAGCACCTCAACCCTCGCTATTGAGTACCACAACAACCACCGCCGTTCCCACCCTTCAGCGCCGTCGGCCGCCTATTCCAATCTAAACCCTCATTGCCATGTCGTCATCAGATCTGGCATGATGCACAGTCAATGTGTTCGCTGGCACTCAGACGTCACGACCATTTCCACCGCCGATTGCAACCCCAACCGCTGCCATTGTAAGTCTCCTACTTCACCGCATCAGTTGCCACACCATAGAATCGATGAAGATTGTTTCTTTTATCCGGAGATGGTGAACAAGATGGATATGGGTTCTTTAATTTTCGGTTTTTTGTTTATTATAAAGTATCTAATCTTTTTATATTTTGGGTTTTAGATTATATGGTTGTTAAAATGTTGTTAGTTAGTGATCTGTTATGATATGGGTGAATAAAAGAGAAAATTGACTGTTCAGTATTGAATGCTGTAAATTCATCAAACACATTTATCATTCGTTGTATTCAATATTGAATATTGTAAAACTCGTATATCATTCATTCTGTTCAGTATTGAATATTGTAAAACTCGTATATCATTCGTTGTGTTCAAGATTGAATATTGTAATATTTATCTTAAAAATAGTATAATTTTAGTTGTAATCATTATCAAACACAAATAAAGATGTAAAACTTGTAAAAATTTTATAGTATTAACCGGTGAACTCTATAAAATTAATTATTTACTAGTATATTATCTTTTATTTATTTTGTCTTTTTTTAATTTATGAGAGAGAAATTGATTGGAGAGAGAAAAGTTTTGGTTTACCCATTATGCCCTTTTAGATCAAATAAAAATAAGTGGCTGAGATTGCTTCTCGCACTTTTCGCAAATAAAATACTTTTAGCATGAATTGGGGAGGGTTCAAACGAGAACCACTTTTCGTACGAGAATTACGAGAACCAATATTAGTCATTGATTTAACTTAATCGATGGTTATGATTTTTTTGCGGCTCGTTAATGACTCATTAATTACGCATTAATGGATCATTAATGATGCATTAATGAGGGTTATTTCGGGAAAATCAAGCCTTACAAATTAATGATGGCTCATCCGGATGCAATTCATGGTTGGGTAAATATATAAATTACCAAAATACCCCCTTTAATGAGTCATTAATAGCGTTAAAAATAGTTCTCGTATGAAAAATAGTTTTTGGTTGAACTTTTGCCTATATATAAATATATATATCTATACTATATTATAAAGAATTTAGGTCACTAAAATCTCTTAATTTTAAGTAATTTGAAATTACTAATTTACCCCTTATTTAACTCTATAAGGAAACTATTATACAAAGTTAATTACATCCTTAAATACCATTTTTATAACTATATCTTTCATAATAAATAATGTATAAAAAAATCAAGTCAATGCAAATTAATTTCCAACCTATATGACGATAAATACAAATTAAAAATTAAATAAAAAGGATATTCATAAAAATAATAATTTAAATATTTTATTACATAACACATATTTTAATTTAAGTATTAGAAAATACGTATATCTAGAACTTAGAAACCAAATAATACGAAAATAATAATACTATCTTTATTCTATACAATGTCACTTTTACCCTGTTTAAAACATTTCCTTTTTTAACTCATTGAATTTAACAAAATTTTGAGATTTTTTTCTCACTTTTACTAAAAACATGAAGTGAAAATTACCATCATGAAGTTTTTTTTTGCCGCCATAAATGAAAAGCATGATTACTCATGCTAATAATGATGAGCCAGTTATATATTTAATATTAACAATGAATGTAGTTAAAGTAGAATGGTACCATGATTTTTACTTTTACCAATTTATGTGATTTTAGATTATTCTAAACAAACAATTAGTGCTATGTTGCTCCTGAGATTGCCTTAGATGTTTAAATTTGGTTTCTACAATTCAAGATCGTGACACGACGATTTAGAGTTCGGTTTTCTTGCGTGTTATGTCTACAATTGACTTAAGATCGGTCCAAACAGTTTCGAAACCTGAGATAAAAATAAAGAATGAACCCCTGTAAATATTAAAATATATATAAACACTAGTAGAATAAATATTAAACATTAAACACCGAATAAGAAACTTGAAATTTTATATAACCAAATCTTCATATGAAAAAGTTTATTCCAACTATTTTATCTTCATGTTTGAGATCGTTTTATGTTTTCAACGACTTCTTTTTGTTCGTTTTTACTATCAAATACATGACTTTTAAGAAACATAGTTTTAAAATTTCACAAACTAGTAAACTGTTGATAAGCAATTTGCAAACGTGGGATAAGATTGAAAAGCAATCAAACCAATAACCAATTAACCAAAGCTAAGTAAAAACAAAACCAATAAACATGGAGCATGTCAATAACCAAGTAAAATGGGGTTGTAAACGAATAGAACATTCATGAACCGTTCGTAAAATCGTTCGACGGGAAGTTCGTTTATGTTCGTTTGACATGAACATGATTTTTCATTCGTTTAATTAAACTAACAAACACGAACATTGCTCTCATTTGTTGATTTATGCTCGTGAACGTTCAGTTATCCATTCGTTTATGTTCGTTTATATTATATATATATATATAATACGTGTGTTTATTTGTATTTAATAATGTTAGATTTGTAATATAGTGTGTTCATTCGTTTACGTTTGTTTATCATATTCATGAACGAACAAAAATGTACAAGAAATAACCAATCTTTTAAATAATCGAACACAAGAGCTCATTCGTTTATTGTTCATGTTCATTTATTTGTTTGACTAAAGTTAAACGAGCGAAAACGAACACAGAAATCTGTTCGTTTATCCGTTCGTCATGGACAACATCATTACCTTAGGATATGGGCAACACCAAACAGCAATATCACTGGGCTAGAACCCATTGATACACAAAGTAACAAATAGTATACATGTAATATAAAAACAATAAGGAATCATAATGTAGAGTAATTTACACATGTCTGAGAAGTTGAGAAGGATTTATTCACTATTTGAAATCTACATAATAAGCTATGAACACAACTTTGTAACCTCTTGAACGATTATACAATCTACTTAAGTTCCTTGACTGATTCTACAATCTGTGTAAGTGCTTTATGAACTCGATTAGTCAATTTGACCTTTGTTCTTCGTTAATCGTCAGTGTAAAGTAAAATGTCAAGAGTTAATATTGATTGTATATTACGTTTGTTGATTCTTGATTATGAGTTTCTTGAATAATTATTCATAGATTCCGATTACTGTTCAAAGAGTCCATTTCCGTGTTCTGTTATTGATTTCTTTCCAAGACGTAGTAGACTCTTCGTTTTTTCAATGCATCAACCTCACTTTGTCGCTTCATCATATTTCCACGAGGTTGCATTAGGTCTACATAAACATAAAGAACATAAAAAAGTAGGTCCCGATAATCGATGGACTTTGGACAGTTGCCTAGAAGACACAACCAAGTCATTGTTGTTCGAGACTCAAAATTATAGTTTACGTTAACTAATAAACCGTTTCTCTCCATCGTCATTCAGGAAACTTGGAAGAGAAAGCAATTATCACCTCGGGTTTTTTGGTTTGATGAGGAGGGGTAATTTAGTAATACAACTTTTTGTTTAGTTCGAGATAGCTATTTTTTAATATAAAAATTATGTAATTAGTCTTTAATAATGAACTAGATATTAGGGATGAGTGCGGTTTCAAAACTGAACTGAACTTCAAAAAAACCGAAACCGAAAATGCTCCGAAATAAGTACCGATATTAAATTAAGAGGATATTAAATTAATTTAGTAATTACTAGGATAAGTATAACATTTAGTAAAAAATAAATAAATAAAGCTTTTCAAAAACTAATTAAGTCAGATCAAAATACTAAAAATGCATTTTCGTTTTTTTATTAACAAAAAAGATATGGTGACGGTGTGTATTATACTAATTTTTTATTTATTTAATTAATTAATTAAATTAAATGGATGATTTAATTATACGGGGATTAACGATTATTAGCTGTGAAAAAAAAAATCAATATTGCAAATTAATTGGCGCTTCCTTCGACAAACTCGTGCGCTCAGATGAACGCACGTGATCCCCTCACGTGACCCTCAAGATCAATGCTGTCATTTACCCAATCTTATTGCTTCTTTGCCGCAAATTTTAGTAAACGACAAAATACCAATAGATACACGACAAAAGTAGTATACTTAAACTATAAGACGATAAGTTATACCTTACTCAAACCTTTTTCTTATACAATATCACATCATCGTTACATTATTCTCCCTTCATTTTCTTTACCCTACCCAAATCAAGAGTTATACCTTCCATTTTCTTACCCAAACTTTTTCCATCATTTTTTTTGTTTATATAAACAAAATTATTTAACTTAATTATCTTTTTAATTAATAAATAAAATATAAATAACAAATTACAACTAAAATTCTAGAAATTTATAATTTTTAATAATAATAACTAAATTACATAAAATCTAAACATTTAAAAATTACGTAAAAAGAATAATAATAATAATAAAATCTAAAAAACTAGTCGTCTTCGTTGTCGGGACCTTGAATACTCCAAACGTGTTCGACCAAATCAGACCGAAGGTTGTTATGAGTATCCTTGTCTTTTACTTCTCAAACGTTTGCTGCCCGTTGTTCCTCGCTTATATTTACTTCTATATCATCCGCTACAACGTCATTTTCGTCGAAACTGCAAATCGCATGACCTTCGTCTTCGAGGATCATATTGTGTAATATTATGCAAGCGTACATTATGCTCCTCAATTTTGCCACAGACCATGATCGTGCCGGGTAGTGAAGAATGTGCCAACGTTGTTTAAGCACACCAAAAGCCCGTTCAACGTCTTTCCTTGCAGATTCTTGTGCGGACTTGAACTTTTTTCTTTTGTTGTCTTGTGGGCACGTAAATGATTTGACGAAAGTCGCCCACTCCGGATATATCCCATCGGCAAGATAATATCCATGTTTGTATGTCACTCCATTCACCTCAAATGGACACTCGGGTGCTTTGTCTTCGTACACGTCGTTCAGTAAAGGCGACTGATTGAGAACATTGATGTCGTTGTTGGAACTGGAAACTCCGAAGAATGCATGCCAAATCCATAGATCATGAGATGCTACCGCCTCTAGTATTACTGTCGGTCGCTCATGATCACCTCTCATATATTGACCTCTCCATGCTACAGGGCAATTTGCCCAAGCCCAATGAGTACAATCTATGCTACCTAGCATGCCGGGAAATCCGTGTTTCAATTCATGTGCGGCGTACAATGTCTGAACATCATCATTAGTAGACTTGCGTAAATATTTTCTTTTATAGAGATGAATAATACCTTTACAGAAATTATGTATGCAATCCCGTGATGTCTTGTCTGACATGCTCAAGTACTCGTCAAGAGAATCAGCAGCAGACCCGTACGCCAATTATCGGATAGCAGAAGTACACTTTTGTAGCGGAGAAAACCCCTTCCGACCTGTAGCATCCCATGCCCACTTGAAAAATTCATACTCTTCCTCAAGATCATAAACTATACGCCAGTATAGTCCTTTGCTCATCCGGAACCGTCACCTAAACATATCATCGTCATATACCGGGTTCTCGCTAAAGTAGTCATGAACGAGCATCTCGTGTCCAGCTAGTCGATTTCTATCTCTTGCCGGCCTTCTCGTTTGTGGCTCGATATTTCTTCGTTGTCATCAAAAATTAGTTGCACCGCTTCTCTCGCAATTGCAAACATAATCCTGTTATTTCTCTCGAAATAACCGCTAGTAGTAGTTGATGATGATTCGTTTGGTGAATCCATAAAAAAAATTATGTAGATATGTTTTTTAAAAATGTATAGAGTAAATGTAGAGAGAGTAGAAGATAGAAATGTGAAAATAAAGTGTGAAATGGTTATGTATATATAGGTGAAAAATAAGATTAATTAAAAAAAGGCAACGGTCGTATTTTTTAAAAAGTATACGTTGGAGGTGGGGTGGGGGGTGGGGAGGTTTACTCGGCGCGAGAAAAAAGACCCGAAGGCCTACTCGAATGGGGTATTCGCGATGTGCGTTTTGGTGTTCCCGTGGGGTACCCGAAGGTACCCGCCCCCTTCGAGTTACCCATAACGGAGGGCCTAATAGTTAATATAGAGGTGATATATCTGTCTACGTTTTTCTCTCTACTAACAAGTTCAATACAAGTGTGAAAATCAATCAAAAAAGGGATGACAAATAATTAGTAGACTTCACAGATCATCTCGTGATGAGTAAGAGGATATATCATTTTTCTAGTGAATGAGAATATCTGTGATATATACCTTATAATTTTTTCTCTTACTTATCCTCTTACTTACAAGATCAACACAAGTGTCAAATTTAATGAAGAAAGTGAAGAAAGAGAATTAGTACTCCACATGTCATCTTACGATGAGTAGTATGACATATCATTTTTCTAGTGAATAAGAATATCATTATAAAAATGGTTAGTGAGTTTATAAGTATGTAAAAATTATGATTATTATGTATGATAAAATAGTATTGTGTATAGATCACTTTCTTATTAATACTAGTTTATAGACCCGTACACGTACGGGTATTAGTCTATTATAGAAGTAAACTTGAAATATATTAAAATTAAATAGAAAAATGTAAGTACCATACATATACAAAAAATTCCAAATAAATATATAAGAAGCCAAATTAAATTTTGTTTGAAGTACTTTATACACAAGTAAACTTGAAAAATAACATAATTGAATATAAAACACATTTCAAGTATGTAGATAACGACCAAACTATTAAGACTGATACATAAAAAATAAAAAGTAAACATTTAATTTGTTAAAATATATACAAAACAACAAAATCACATCTGAAGCTTAAGTATGCTCATATAACAGATCATGACATCTCACCGATCAATCAATGGGCAATCTGGAAATAGGAAAAAAAAGTGAATCAGACACAAATTCTTAAATCAAACAAAAGCAGCAACATTCTAATAAACAACCATTCTAATTGGTCAATATGATTATTGGGAAAGAATAAAACGATAGTCAGTATAATATATCATGTATAAAGAACAACTAAAAGTTTTTCATATTTAGAGAAAATAGAAATCCAAGTTCACATAACTAATAATTTAGTGACGATTTAAGCGCACATGTTTAAGAGAAGGAAAACATACATACAGATTTATATATATGAGCATTACATGACTAAACTTAAAATACAACATAATCCAATAGGGAATCGTTTGATAATTTAATGAATTAAATTAGTTGATAAAGAGGCTCGTCTCCATGCTTAAATCAACTACTAACGATCACATGTATTAAATTTTGAACGGACTTCATTGCATTTTTACTTCTAAAGTTGAATTTTCGTACATCTTGCAAGTAAAAGAAAAAAAATAATGACCGACGTGTTAAATATTAAAATATCAAGAATGACTTCCTGTTTTGTGTATACAAAATTAACACTTTCATTTTAGTGTTATCTTTGGCTAACTATCTATACTAATAAAATAGTTTTAAGACCATCAAGAATAACTATTTTTACATCTCTAAATTTAGATTTTTAAATATAGAATATACCATCTTTTAATGATACATTTTATTTTAAACTATATTTTATAAAAGGTTTCATATATCTTTCTAATAAGATTGAAAATGCTTTAAAATTAGTAACTAAACACTTTGAATAACATATTCAAATTGACCACTCAGTTCATCAGCATATAATCTCAAAAAAACGCACTTAGCTAAGCAAAAAATTATCTACCCACTACTTTTAATGGATAACAAAAAATTAAGAATATACTAGTTTTAAAAAAGTGTCATATTACAATAAAATTTATACCAAAACGTAGATAAAAATGAGACGGTCGCAAATATATAATTATTTTTTCTCTAAACAAAATATATCACAAGTTACTAAACATAATTTATAAACAACCTATAATCAATTACATTTCTATACATTTTTTATAAAAAAACTTCTCACATTTTCTTAAAATCCTCCCTTGTAAAATTTGAGAATTCTGAAATTAGATGTTTTGATTGGTTGATAGAGATCGATTTAATAAGTATAAATAGAAATAAGGTAAACCTTTTATAAATAGCTATAGATTAAGAGCGAATTTCGTATACACCTTTGTTAGATATTAAAATATCATATTTACTCAATTTAATTTACAATATCTTATATACTATTCATAATCTTTTAAAATATTGTATATGTCAAACCTAATTTTAAAATATTGTACATACCATTCATAACATTTCAAAATGTCATATTTAGGATAAATTACTATTTTAATCATGTTTAAATATTTTTAATCTCGCTTTTAATCATTTATAAATTTAAATAGTTGACTATTATGCTCTGTTAGGAAAAATAGGCTTATAAATATATCCTCTTTTGTTGACACAAAAATATACAACTTGTTTCTATAATTGTATTTATTAACATCAACATATGTGCATATATATATATACATATATATATATATATATTCAAAATAATCTTCATCAAATGACTAAGCTCCAATCGTTAAGATCCGAGTTCAAGTAGAAGCTGATGTCAAAGATACCTACAAACAAACGTTCAAAATTTATGAGCTTACAAAATAAATTATCAAATGAGTTTAATTTTTTATAAAATCTATTATAAAGATTGAGACATTTTTTTATTAAAAAAATCACAAGCTTGGAAGTCAAAGCAAAAGAATTCCTATTTTGGCAAATACTAAACACAATTTTCTATTGAAATAAGCCGAAACCATATTTAGGAAAAGGAATCTCCTAAAGAGGTAAACTTTCAACATGATTTGTACATTTGGTTTCCAAACTTCCATTTTCATAATTAAATTCAAACATAAGAAGTATGGCACTAACCCAACTTTTCCTAAGCTTCTTTTTAGTGCATTTTTATGGCAAAAATGGGTTGTGTGTGGTTTTGGTAAAAGTCTAACGTCTATATTCACAAGGCTAAAAAAGTTCCAGAAGACCAACGGTCGATGCCACGGTCGACCGTGGATCGACTGTGGACAGTCTGGACACTTTTTGAGCTTGCACCTTTTTCCTTATTTAAGGCAACTCAAGTCTTGTGTTTTACTCACCTCTTGCAATCTGAAAAACACATAATACATACAAAATCTTGTGAGCTCATACTCTTTGATAGTTATTCAATCTTTCAAGATCAAGAATAAAGCAAGAGCGAAAGCCTTCAAAGTTCAAACACTACATTACCTTCTTATACATTTGTAATAGTGTGAGGATCAGCTCTAGCCTATAGAATTAGAGAGAAGTGAGGATTATCTCTAGCCTATAGATTTAGAGATAAGTGAGGATCAACTCTAGCCTTTCCAATTAGAGTGAAGTGAGGTTTATCTTAACCTTGTTTTCAAGAGTGAAGTGTAATTCTTATAAGCTAAAAAGAGAAGCTGTAAAAGGTTTATCTCTACCTTCAAAGAGAGAAGTTAGTGGAGCAACTCTTGGTGGGTGAGACCAAGGAGTGGATGTAGAGCAAGGTTGTGAACCCTTGCTTAAACCACTATAAATCATTGTGTCCTATCTACTTACATTGGTGATATCTTTCTTCCTTGAACTCTTTAATTACTTGCAAATATTGATAAAAACTTTAAAAAGTGGGCATATAACCTATTCACCCCCCTCTAGGTTCTAACATTTGGTATCAGAGTAAGTTGCTCTAGATATTTTTTGAAAAGTTGTTTAAATCTTCTAAATATATTTTTCAAAATTTTTTTGTGAGTTGATAAAATGAAAAAAAATTATGTTGAGGGGAATTCTATGGTTAGACCTTCACTTCTTGAAGAAGAAGGCTTTTGCTATTGGAAGCAATGATTCATGACTTATGTCAAAGCCAAATATGTTGATCTTTGGGAGATTATTGAAGAAGGAGATCATGTTCCAAAAACCTTTGATTCTAAGCAAGATGCTTATGTTTCAACTCCTAAAGAAAAATGAGATCAAGAGGATAAGAAAATGGTTTCTAAAAATTTTGAAGCAAAACTTTTTCTGTACAATGCTTTACCTAGAAAAGAATTTGAAAGAGTTTTCATGTATGAAAGTGCAAATGCTTTTTGGAAATCTCTTGTCACCATACATCAAGGAAATGCCCAAGTTCTAGATGACAAAATTGAATTATTTGTGCAACAATATGAAAAATTTCAAATACTAGATGATATGAAAATTGATGATGCTTTTGCAAAGTTTAATACTATTATTACTAGTCTCAAAGCACTTGGGACTACTTACTCTAACAAAAAGATTGTAAGAAAGTTTCTTAAGACTCTTTCACCAAAATGGAGAGCAAAGGTGATGGCTATTGAGGAGTCAAATGACTTGAACATACTACAAATGGATGAGCTAATAGGAAATCTCAAGGTGTATGTGTAACACCCGCAAACTTGGGCTAGTCGATTAGCGGGTTGACGATACGTGATTAATTGTGTTTTAATTGTGTATATGTGAGTTTAAATTAATTGGTTAATTGATTAACTAATTTAGAAAATTTATATGTTAATATATATAAAGTTACTGGAAAGTGAAAGAAAGGAATTAAGTAGTATGTATGTATGGTATGTTGTATGTGGGTATGTATGCATGTTATGTATGTATAAGTGAGGTACACGTGTGTGTATTATACAAATTAAAGGAGGGTTAGCCACCTCCTACTTAAATTATAGAAATGCATGTATACGTGTATGTTTATGTACACCGCAGAATTATATCTGCTCATTATTTCAAAAGAAAGTGATAGTGCAAGTGTGTGTTTTGAGAGAAAACTCTCTGCCGTAGACATCAAGAAAAGAAGAAACCGGATTTGAAGATTGTGTTTATTAAAACTAAATTAATGGTTGGTATATGTTTATATCGTGATTTTATTTGTTTTGATGTGTTAATCTGTTGAAATTCATGTAGAATCTCCATTAATAGAGCTTAAAGCTTAAAGTATGATAAATGGGTTTTGCTTATTCTTGTGATCTAAATGGGTATGAAATGCTTATGATGGATGAAAACATGTTATTAGATGTTTGTATGTGTTTTTGGAAAATATTGTTAAGATTTGGAAGTTCTGGAAATCATACCATGAAGGTATGAAGTTGGCGGAATTGGAGATGGAGAAGATGATAGTAAATCCAAGTATTCAAGAAACCGTATGTTATGAAAAACCGAGACTCTGAATTCCGGAACCTAAATCCGACCTTGTATGAATTCCGATTCTTTGAAAACCGATTACCTTGAAACCCGGTGCTTTTAAATCCGATAACCATAAATCCTATATTTGTAATCCGATGACCCAGAATCCGCTAACTTAGATTCCGACATGTGTAAATCCGGGAACATGAAATCCGATTCCCTAAAATCCTATACTTGAAATCTGATGACTCAGAATCCGACAACCTAAATTCGATAGTCCCCAAATCCGATATTTGGGATTGGGTTTGAAATTGTTTGTTGTTTATTCTATCTTATGAGGATTTAGCTTGTATTCATAAATGATTGAATTATAAATATATGTGATAGATATATTTATGAGTTGGGACTGATTTCGTTGTTATTATGTTTTCAGGAAACCCAAAGACTCGGTGATATTAGATATCTGAGTTCGTGTTGAAAACAAGGTGAGTGGATGTTAACCGCGCATGGTAAAGATTATGGTTAATGTTATTGATGTGATGCATGCGTATGTGATTGATAGATTGTTGAGTCTGATTGTCGACTGTTATATTAATTAAGTATAGTTATATATTTATATGTTGGTTAATATATATATATATATATATATATATATAGATATGTACGGATGTATGCTTGCATGTGGTTAAGAATGAGATATTTGTCTAAAACCTACACCTCATGCTTCTTCTTTTGAGAAATACGTACGTGGGTATTAATTGTTTAACTTCAGAATTAAGAAACACTTTGAAATCTGAAGTGTGTGATTGTGTGTGTTTTTGAGAGAAAAGCTAGAAAGCAAGTTAACTTGAAAATTGAAAGCAAGGAATTGGTGTTTGTTAATTCAAGTTAAAGGTAAGGCTATGTTTCTAGCATGATTCTGATGAGTATGATATGTTCTGTTGTTAAGTTCATGTTGGTTTCATGAGAAACACCATTGTTAAAGCTTATGTGTAAACTTATCAAATGGGTTTTGCATGATATGATGTCTTTAAGGGATTTGATGTGTTCTTGTTGTTGTTTACATGATATATGATGTTTATACATGTTATAGAAGTGTTGATAGTTGATTTTGAATGGATATAATGGATTTTGGAAAGTTAGGTCGGCTGGACTTGAAATCCGGGAGACTCATAATCCGACAATATGAATTCCGGGACTTGAAATCCGACATTGTGGTCCGGATTTATGGAAATCCGATAGTTGGGCTTCGACGTGACCCGTCGGTTTCTTGGACGCGACGCGTCCGTGATTTTTGTGGATTTTAATGTTTGTTTGCATTCTTTAATGCTATGTGTTACATATATGTACATATGTGAACCTAGCATGTTTATGTTTGATCAAGGGAGATATAAATATATGTGAGTGGTATATATTTATGAATCAGTTACTGATTTCAGTTTGTTGTGCTCTCAGGAACAGACAGGGATCTGTAACATTAGACCACTGGGTGGAGAGATGAGAACTCGAGGTGAGTGGATGTTTACTCACAGATGATGTTAGCTATAACTGGTTTGGTTGCAACTATTTATGGTTTGACGCATGGATAGATTTTATATCTGATAATTGATTAACTGGTTGTTTGTTAATTAATTGTTGCGTCAGTGATATGTATACATGATGGTTGGGAAGTTAGTTTCGGCTGGGCATATGGGCTGGGTTTGTTTGCTATCGGCTAATCAGTATTGGGATCTTTTGAAGCATTTGATGCAACTTAAGGTAATACTGTGTGAGAATAGCAAATGAACTATCGGTAAACCTTTACTTTGGCCGGCATTGGTTGTAGGTTCCTGCAGAACCGCCGGTCTTCTCGGGACATGATTATCCGTTATTTGTTGTTGTTGATATCATGCGGTTGTGGCTGATGTATCTGTTGTGGTTTTACTCAATTCACTTAGCTTTGTGCTAATCCCCCACCTCTCACTCTTTTTACAGGTTTTGGTAAGTCAGCGGCTCGGCTGAGAGTGGTTAGCTTGGGGATTAATTGCCTAGGCCTCTAATGTTTATATTTGTGACGAGCCGTCATTTTGTAATACTGATATTTGAACTATGATTGGTTGTGAAAACTGTTGTATGTTTGCAATTGTAAGTACTTTTAGTATTTTAATCGCTTCCGCAGTGTTGTTTTAAAAATGAAAATTTTAGGTTGAAAATACGGTGTTACAAATTGGGCTGGGCTCGTTTACTAGTTAGTTATACAGTGATAGTCTTACTGGTGCATACGTTGCATCAGACGGGAATTTTCACTGTGCCAACTCAGTAGAGGGCTATCGGTAAACCTTTGCTTTGGCCGGCATTTTGTAGGTTCTGCGCCGAACCACCGGTCTTCTTGGATATGTGATTACATGTTTTGATATTGACTGATGATGTTTGCGTTTGTGTTTAGCCTCTACTCACTTAGCTTTGGGCTAATTCCCCACAGTTGTTGCTTTTGCAAGTTTGTGTTTGTTGGAGTTTGTAGAGGGAGAAGTTGACCTTGCTCTGATATTTTGATTAAAAAGAAACGAGTCAGTTTGTTTTAGTAACACCAAGACAATCATTGTTGTTGTTGTGAACAGATCTTTGAAACTTTGTAAATATTTGAATTGTATGTAAAGTGGTTTACTTGATTAAGCTTCCACAGCGTATTTAAAAAATTTGCTTGGATTTTCCGGTGTGACAGTATGAAGTGATCATGCAATACGATGATGAGATTGCCAAGCTAAAGAAATAAAAGAGCAAATCCATTACAGTTTAATTCAAACATGTCAAAGAATCTTCAAGTGATGAAGAAGATGAAACAAAAGAACAACAATGTCTCATGGCCTTTGAAACAATTGAGGTACATTCCGATTCTAGCTACTATAGTGATAATGATGATCATCAATATGATCAATTATGTGGCTTTAGCTCAAAAATACTTGCTAAAAATGAGGAGTTAAAAAATGAGAACAAGAGTTTGAAAAAGGAAAATGTCAAGTTAAGAAATGAAAATGATGATTTGAACTTAAAAATAAAAGATTTAGAAAGTAAGTTTGCTCCTCATACATCTCCAAGCTTGAAAGGTTTAGAAAGTAAGCTAAAGACAAATTTTGAAACAACCACCTTGTTAAAATTTTAAGATAGTTCAACCAAGTTAGATGAGATGTTAAAGATTCAAAAATCATCAAAAGATAAGGGTGGTATTGGATTCTCAGGTCACTCAAACAATATGTCAATTAGTCACTTGACAACTATCAAATTTGTGAAAGAAAAGGGGAAAGAAAAAATCCAGGAGCCTCACGGTTGACCCACGGTCGATACCGTGCATCGACCGTCGGCCCACTGGAATTTTCCAAAAGTTCAAAATTGCAACATTGTTTCTAGTTCTTCCACTTGTATGCCAAAGATTACAAGAAATAAACTAATGAGAAAGTTTTATAATCCAACTACAAAGCATGGACTTGGATTCAAGAAACCTAAATCAAACGTGATTCAAAAATCAAGACATTCTCATAAAGCTATTAACTCTATGAAAACATGGTATCATAAAGGTGTCAAGATTACACAAAGGTGGATTAGAGTAGGAGTTTTTTATGCTAACCATCCAGGACCATGAAACATTAGGTACCAAAAGCTTGAATGAAAATTACATATGTGTAAGGTTGCAACAAAAATAAAATTATGTCTCATGAATGGATTCTTGGTAGTGGTTGCTCAAAACACATGACAGGTAATAGAGAACTCTTCACTTCATACAAGGAGTATGATGGAGGACATGTGGTTTTTGGAAGCAATCTAAGAGGAAAGGTAGTCGGTAAAGGTAACATTCTTCATGACAATATCAAATTCTCAAATGTTGAGCATGTTAGTGGTTTAGCTTATAACTTAATAAGTGTTGGTTAAGTATGTGATAAAGATTTGAATGTTAGGTTCTCTAAACATGAAAGTTTGATATGCAAAAATGACAAAGTATTGGTAAAAGGAGTTAGGAGAAATGGACTCTATACATGTAGACTTGGTGATAATCCTAACACACAAGTATGTCTTACATCTATAATTGATAATTAACATTGTGGCATAGAAGACTAGGACATGCTAACATGAGATTGTTACAAAAATTGACTAGTAATGAGCTTGTTAGAGACTTATTAAATATGAAATTTGATAATCATTTTTGTGATGCATGTAAGATAGGAAAACAAGTGCACTCATCTAATAAATCTGAAAATGCTATAACTACTAAGAGATGTCTTGAACTATTGCATATGGATCTCTTTGGGCCTTCATCAATTCAAAGTTATGGGGGAAATTTCTACACACTAGTTGTTGTAGATGACTTTTCTAGATATACATGGACATTATTTTTTAAAACAAAAAATGAAGCTTTTGACAAATTGAAAAATCTTGTCAAGAAAATTCAAAACCAATTGGGTTGTACGATTATTTCAATTCGTACCTACCATGGAAGAGAATTTGACAATGAAGCGTAGTTTGAAGCATTTTGTGATAAACATGGAGTTTCTCATAACTTTCGGCTCCTCACACTCCCTAATCTAATGGGGTTATTGAAAGGAAAAATAGGACTTTACAAGAAATGAGTAGGACGATATTAAATGAACAATCCATTCCACAAAAGTTTTGGTGTGGTGCGGTATCAATGACTACATACATCCTAAATAGAGTTTGGATTAGACCAATGTTAATTAAAACACCCTATGAAATCATCAAAGTAGAAAACCATCCTTAGGACATCTTAAGGTATTTGGTAGTAAATGCTTTATCCTTAATACCAAAGATTACTTGACCAAATTTGACCTTAAATCCTATGAGGGTGTCTTCTTAGGATACTCTTTGAATAGTAAAGCCTATGAAGTCTTAAACAAATCCACTACGGTTGTGGAGGAATCCCTTAATGTCACATTTGATGAATATCCACCACCTCCTAAGACTCAACCTCTAGTTAATGATGACAAACTAGAAGAGGAAGCCATAGAACAACAACTCTCTAAATTAGACATAGATCATCCTAGTGACCAAAGTCCAATAGTAAATGACAAAACCACTAGTAAAGAAAATGAAATTAAGGAAATTAGGAACCATCCAATAACTCAAGTTATAGGAGACTTAAATCAAAGACTCACTAGATCCCAAGCCCAAAATCTTAATACCTTCTTTGCCTTTGTGTCACACATAGAACCCAAGAATATTAAAGAGGCAATTAAAGATGAAAATTGGGTAATGGCAATGCAAGAAGAGTTAAATCAATTCACTAGAAGCCAAGTTTGGGACTTAGTATCTTTACCTAGTGGTCACACAATAATTGGAACTAAATGGGTATTTAGAAACAAAGTTGATGAAAATGGAAATATCACAAGAAACAAAGCTAGACTAGTAGCCCAAGGATATAATCAACAAGAAAGGATAGATTGTGATGAAACCTTTGCTCAGGTTGCTAGATTGGAATCCATTAGGATTCTAATTGCTTATGCTTGTGCTCAAAACTTCAACTTATATCAAATGGATGTCAAAAGTTCTTTTCTAAATGGTTTTATAAATGAGGAAGTCTGTGTATGTCAACCTCCCGGTTTTGAAGACCCCATTCATCCATCATATGTATATTGTAACGCCACCGTTGCTATTAGTAAATTTAATAAAAAATTGAGTTTTTAAACTGCGTGGGTCCATTTGTAAACTGAGTGTTTACCTGTCCTATTAATTTAACTACAAATTAACAACCAAGTAATAAAACAAAGTAGCGGAATTCAAAAACAAACCCTACTAACTACTACAGTTTTCAAAAACACATTGGTTTGGTGAATATATATTTATATATATATATATGCATATCAAAACCTTGCTAAATCATAACTACTGGTGTTACTCTATCCATGACCGACCATTAAACATAATACCACATGCCGTTTTCCTTCCCAAAAGATATCTTCAAACATCATCCTGCAATCCCATCTCACAGACCTGTCTAATCTTTATCTGGAAAAGGGAAAACAACAACAATATTAGCTATAAATAGCTAGTGAATACAGACAAGCATCAGTATCAATAGAGAAAGTCATATATCAGGAATAAGCAAAACAATGCTATTCTATCACATAGCGGAGTGCTCACATGATCGGTAGGGGTTATATCTTTCAGGATAGCTAGTCCAGCTCAACAACCCTCACCGGAGGATCAGACACTGCCATCTGTTCCGGTAAGAACACATAAAGCGATCCACCGTGCACGTTACGGAGCCAAAGGCTCAATTAGGCTCAGCGGGTAGCCGAAAACCCCAAATGCTAAGGAACGGTACTCGAGTAACCGTTGATCCCGAACTTAGCCAGAAAGCCCATAGGATCCAGGCATAGGCTGACCTTAATAGTCAATAAAATGTCCGGACATACACATAGCTCATCAATAACCCATTTCGGTTTAAATAGCATGCGTGCATTTAAGAATCAACTCATACTTAGCAATATATATCATACTTCATGCACATGTACTTAAATAAATGTATAACATATCAATTATCATAGAGATATTCATTTCTGGGTCTTAATTGCATATATATATATATATATATATATATATATATATATATGGATTTCAAGTGCAGAGTATGTAGCATACAATAACCATTAAATCAAACTGCACTCAAATCCTTCTTTTATTGAACTCATGGAAGCCGGTACTCACCTGAGTGTCTAAAGCAACAATAAAATGGTTTCGGCTCTCCTTGTTCGTTTAATCTCATATAAGGCATTCATTTTCATTTAGACTACAATATGTCATGTACATATACTAAAATACTACTATTAACCCCCCGACTATGTCCTTAATCTGTTAAAAATGTTTCAACAACATCCCATGTAGCAAAAACATTGAAAAACAGCAAATGATTTCCTTCTACAAGATTCGCGCCGCGAACCTTTGAAAGGTCGTGCCGTGACCTCGAACTAGAAGCACGCAGCAGTGTTCTATACAGCCTAATTCCCATTCCAAACTCAAATACTACATGTTCTTAGATGTTTCCAGCATATGTACAAGGTTTGGGACTATTGTAGCTGTTCATAAACATCCAAATAACATACTTTAACATCATATTCAAGCTTCAATCTTTAAATCACCATTAATGACCCATTTGGTCAATTTCTAAGAATTTAATCAAATTAGCTTCTAAAATTCATAACATGAGTCCCAAATCACTTGTAGATGATATTAGAACATATTATAACATAAAAATCTAAGCTTTGTTGGTCAATTTCTATTTGACCTGTTTTTTACCTAAATCCCTAAAACTAAGAACAAGATAGAGATAAGCTTACAATCAAGAGGAAGATGATGAAGATGTGATTTAGAGCAGATTTTGGGCTTGAGTTTGTGATCAATTGCAGCCCTGATGTTGATTCTCGCTTGAGTCTTCTTCAAGAACAATAGAGAGAAGTGAGTGTGTGTGTGTGTATACGTGTATGTGTGTGTGTGTTGGCTGACATTGATAAGCATGAACCCGACTTGTGGGTTTAATTATCCACAAGTGGGTATCTTGTTCGTCTTTTCAACATACAACACAACACCCGTTTACCCGTTTCAACTAACGAAGACATTTTCAGAATCCTCATTTGAAACCGTTTAATATTTTATCATTTTTTTATCTATTTTATTACTAATTTTTATAACCTCATTTATTAACCAATACAATATTTTCTATCAATACTTATATATATTTTTTCATTAATTTATTCAATTTAATTCTCGTACCTGTGGCGCGCACAACTTGGCCCGATTGAGGATGTTAGAACTCTACCCCCTTAAGAAGATTATGTCCTCGAACTCTGTTCAACTGGGAATAAGTGAGGGTATCGTGTCTTCATGTCATCCTCGGTTTCCCATGTCCGGTTGGGACCTATGTTGTGCTATAATCTGATCATCTTCTTATGTAGCTTCTTTGTCTTGGAATTCAGAATTTCAACAGGTTCCTCTACAAGGCGTTTAGCTGAATCAACTTTCAACTCTAGCAAAGGTAGAACTTAATTTAACTTTACACTATCTAAGATAGCATATATTAAAAGTGTTGTGGATACCAGAAAGCTCAGGAGGTAATTCAAGAGACACAGTCTGATCATTGACTTTTCGGATAATCCTGAATGGAGCAATATAACGCGGGCTTAACTTATCTTTTCGTCCAAACCGAATTACACCCTTCATAGGAGATACCTTCAAGAAAACCCGATCGCCCACACTTAACATAACAGGTCGGCATTTTGGGTCTGCATATACTCTTTTCCGATCACGAGCCGCTTTCAGCTTCTCCAGAGCCAGTTTGACTTTATCAGATGTAATCTGCACAATTTCGGGTTCGGCGAATTGCTTCTCACCCGGTTCAAGCCAACAAGTGGGAGTACGACAACGCATCCCGTAAAGAATTTCGTATGGTGGCATTCCAATGCTGGAATGATAGGAATTATTATAAGCAAATTCTATCAATGGGAGATGAGAATTCCAAGAACCATCATATTCAAGTACACATGCTCTCAGCATATCCTCCAAAGTCTGAATTGTTCTTTCTGACCATCCGTTTGTGGGTGATAAGTAGTGCTCAGATGAACACTGTGTCAAGCTCACGTTGTAAGCTTTGCCAGAAATTAGACACAAATCGAGAGTCATGATCAGAAACAATGGAACAAGGTAAACCGCGACGTGACACAATCTCGTTAATATAGAGTTGAGCTAGACGTATTAATGATACAGACTCATTCGTGGCAAGAAAATGAGCACTTTGGGTCAATCGATCAACAATGACCCAAATCATGTTGTGTCCTCTGAGTGTTTTGGGTAGCTTTGTCACAAAATCCATTGTGATATGATCCCACTTCCATCCTGGAATGTGAAGTTGTTGCAAATTTTCATATGGCCTTAGGTGTTTTGTTTTGACTTGTGCACATATTTGACACCTTTCCACAAAGGAAGCGATGTCTCTTTTAAGAGTAGGCAACCAATACAACATTTTGAGATCATAGTACATCTTTGTAATTCCCGGGTGAACAGACAACCTGGACTTGTGAGCTTCCTATAGTATTAACTCACGATTGCCTCTAATAAGTGATACCCAGATTCGGGATTGAAAAGTCTTCAAACCTCGACTGTCTTCATTCAGCCGATCTTTCAACTTTCTCATCATCTCAGCTTTTAAATTATCTTCTTGTAGTGCCAATTGTTGTGCTTCTTTTAGATTTGAAATGATATCAGGAATTATTGTAAGCTTCAAATTTGGCTTCTGTTGAAGCCCCTTTTCGGCCTAAGGCATCAGCTACTACATTAGCTTTGCCTGGGTGATAGCAGATTTCACAATCGCAGTCTTTAATCAACTCAAGCTAGCGTCGTTTCCTCATGTTGAGTTCCTTTTGAGTAAAGACATATTGCAAGCTTTTGTGATCCGTACATACTATACATCTTGTGCCATAAAGGTAATGCCTCCATAGCTTCAACGCAAATACAACAGCCGCGAGTTCTAGATCGTGTGTTGGGTAGTTCTTTTCATGCTGCTTTAATTTCTGGGAAGCATAGGCAATTACTTTGTCGCGTTGCATTAGAACACAACCCAATCCAGTGTGAGAGGCATCACAATAGAACATAAAATCCTCCGACCCATTTGGCAAAGTAAGAATTGGAGCCTCGCATAATAGCCGCTTCAATGATTAAAAGGATTCTCCATGTGCTTCAAACCACACATAAACGACATCCTTTCGTGTTAATTTAGTTAGAGAACTTGCAAATTTAGAAAAATCGCGGATAAATCGCCGATAATAGCCAGCTAGACTAAGAAAACTCTTGATCTCAGTAGGAGTTCTGGGAACTTCCCAATTCATCACGGCTTTAACTTTAGCAGGGTCTACTTTAACACTGTAATACCCGTATTTTTGTAAATTATAAATATATATATATATTAAAGTTTACTTGAAAAGTAGTAAAATTATGTGTTTAAAATGCTATTTATATGTTATATGTTATATGTTGTGTGAGTAGGTGTTATAAACTTGAAAGTGGTAATAAAATGTAAAGGGGATGAAAGCTTGAGGACCAAATATGTAATATATGTATATATATGAGTCAAGACTTCAATAATTGAAGTCAAGAGCCCAATTTTCTGGAGAAATCGTGGGAGAGGGAAGAGAGAGTTCTAGAGAGAACTTTGAAGAAGAAGAAGAAATCAAGGGAAAATTTTGAAGGTTCAAGTGTCGGGTTCAAGAAATTCAAGGTTTGGGTGATTGTTCTTCATCCTAAGGTTGATTTTGATCATAGCAAGTAACCACCCAAATTGGGGTTTACACATCAAGTAAGTTCTCCTCCTAATTGGGTTAATGTTGGGGTAATTGTTGGAGTTAGGGGTGTTAATGATTAAATACCTTTAAAATGTTGATAATTGAGTTTGATTGGGGTATTACATGTTAGGTTTGGTGATTTATGGTTGAATTGTGTTTATTTGTTAAAAATGGGTCAAGAACTTGAATATATAGTGAATTTAGTTTTGATAGTTCAAAGTGGTGATAAGTGTTAATGGTTTGTTGTTATAAGGTGTTATGGATGTTGTGAATACTGCAAACAAGTGTAATTTGGAAAAAATTTGGGGTTTTGGTCGACTTGGTTAAAGAGCAACATGCAGGTTATTGTTCACGGCGCGGCGCGGCGCGAGGCCGGGAGTTGGCAAGAGTCAATTTTCCAGAGATTTTCTCTTGGCGCGAGCCACCCTGTCTCGCGGCGCGAGACCCCCTGAAACCTCCAAAATGATGATATTGACCCCATTTGACCTTGTATTTAGTTTGAGATTGTTTCTAGTGGTTATGGGGAGTTTATAGGGAGTCTTAAAGACCCGAAATGAGTGTTTAAGTCGTGTTTTGAGTCGATACTCTTGTGAAACCTCAATGTTTGGTTAACTTAACTAAGTTAACATTGTGCTTGTGATATTAGGACCTTTGGACAAGTGATTTAGCTTTGTTTGGGATTAGAAGTGATCCTCATCACTTCAAACTGGTGAGTTGTGCCCTGCGGATACACAAATTGTTTTAAACGTGCAAGTCATCAACTGTTTTCTTATGTACTGTGTTTTATACATATATGTGGCATCAATGTGAATTGTTATTGTTTATTATCATGTTTATGATAATGATTTAAGTATTGGACATATGTTACCCTGATTTGAAGCATGCTATGCTATGTGATTGATTTTAGCAAGTTAGTGACATATGTGTATAACTTGCTTGTGTTATGATTGGTCCTTGTGGTCCGGACCTATGTTTGTGATTTGTACTTTGCACCATCAGGGTTCCTAGCCATTGAGATGTGTACTGGTTCATGTGGCTTCGGCAATTAAGGAACCTCGATACACGGGTGGTTGATGAATCGGTGTAGAGAGTGGAGGGGTATGTCAGTACCCATTATGACCGTGTGGGTTCACTGGGATGACGAGCCACCGAACCTAAGAAACACAAGTGGACTTGGGGAATAGGGCATACACTCCAGATAACCGTTGTATGGTAGACTGCTTCGTGCTTCCCCCACATTGATAGGAGAATCTGGACACACCCCCACGAGGACTTGTTGACCATGGTTGGCCCCTATTGAAGATACAAGTATAAGTGGACTTGTCCCCCACATCTTGTGTGAATAGTTTATTGATGCCATAACTGTTTTGCATATAATGATGACTTTTTTATTTGCTTAACTTGTTTTGGCGCACTCACTAGCTTATGCTAATAATTCAGTGTTTATGTTTTCGTATCCGCAGATAAATAGTAGCATAGTGCCGGTGAGGTGGGTAGATGCTTTTGGAAAGAACTTGTTGCCTTATGATATGTTTGGAATACATCATTATTCACTTGTTTTGTTTACTTGTAATTAATGGTCGTGTATTCGGGTCAACAAGTAACACCAACTTTTGTATATCTGATACAGCTTCCGCTTTACGATGCAAACTAATACCAAACAATGTTGTTTTGTAGAAATTTAAAAAGTTTAAATTTGTGCTAAAATTCTGGGTGTTACAAACACCTTCCCTGCAAATAACATGGCCAAGAAAATGCACCTCTTGAAGCCAAAACTCACATTTAGAAAGTTTGGCATAGAGTTGTTCTCGCTTAAGAGTATCGAGAACTTGACGAAGATGTAATTCTTGATCAACTTCAGTTCTTGAATAAACCAGAATATCATCAATAAATACTATCACAAACTTGTCCAGAAATGTCCGCCAAACACGGTTCATGAGATCCATAAAGATGGCTGGTGTGTTGGTTAAGCCGAACGGCATCACTAAGAATTCATAATGGCAATAGCGGGTTCGAAAGGCAGTCTTTGGAATATCTTCAGCATGAACCCGTACCTGATGATACCCCGATCGGAGATCAATTTTGGAAAAGCAGGTTGCTCCCTGCAATTTATCAAATAAATCATCTATGCGCGGGAGAGGGTATTTGTTCTTCATAGTTCGCTTATTAAGCTCCGAGTAATCTATGCACATTCGCATAGTTCCATCTTCTTCTTGACAAATAAAACTGGAGCTCCCCAAGGAGAAGAGCTCTAGTGAATGAAGCCTTTGTCAAGTAATTCCTGGATTTGATTCATTATCTCGCGAACTTCAGAAGGAGAGAGACGATACGTAGCTTTAGCCACTGGGCTAGCTCTGGGGACAAGATCAATCTAATATTCAACATCCCTAACTGGAGGTATTCTGGGTAATTCATCAGGAAACACTTCAGGATAATCAGACACTACCCTGATATCTTCAACTAGTTGTTTCTCTATCTTAACATCAATTACATATGCTAAGTAGGAGGCACAACCTTTTGGCACCGATTTACGGGCTTTAATAACCGAGATAAAAGGAATATCAGACTCCTGTCTTTCTCCCCTTGCTGTTGCATACGACCCATCGGACAAGGGAATTCTGATTATCTTTTTACAACATAGAATCTCAGCATTGCGATTCTGAGCCAATCCATTCCAATCACAATATCAAACCCGACAATAGGCATGATAAGAAATGAAATAGGGAAACTATTGCCTTCAATGTCAATAACCGCTATAGGAACTTTATCAGCAACATAAACTACTTTACCATTAGCGGTCTCTACTATAATCGGATCAGTTAATGCAAGAACAGGTAATTGCAGCTTACAATGAAAAAGTATAAGAGACAAAAGAATAAGTAGCCCTTGAATCAAATAATACACATGCTGGGGTATAGTTAATAAGGAATGTACCAGTAATCACATCCCCAGCTGCTTTGGCTTCTTCAGCCATCATCTGAAACGCCCGCCCTTTTGCATGAGGGGCATTGTCTTCCTTCTTCCCCGTGGAGGATCCACCTGATTTTGCACTAGGACTCTCAGGACATTTATCTATCCTATGCCCTGACTGACGACATCTATAGCAAACATCCTCCTTGTACCTGCATTCCTCCGAAGGATGTCCTCTCTGCCCACACCTGATACACCTTGTGGTTGCTTTGGAACAACCACCAGAATGGTAGGTGCGGCATTGATGGCACCATGGATTATCAGACTTAGGCTTTTTAGAATCACCAGATTTATCACCTGCAGAAGATTGTCCTTTAGAAGGATTCGGTTTAGCAGATGGCTGAAATTTCCTTTTATTACTCCCCCTGCAACTTCACCCGTGCACTGAATGCGATCACCCTCCATTTTCGAGCTACCTCGAAAGCTCGAGCTAAATCAGCAGCTGCTAAGACATTAGCCCAAAATTCCAACGGTGGAGTGGTAACAAACCTTCTGATCTTTGAGGTCTCGTAAGATAACAAATGAGGAACAAACCTCATTTTATCGGTGAAGGCGCTGATGTGATCCTCCATAGAGTTATCTCCTTTTCGGAGATTATTTAACTCTCATTTCAGCCGCTCCATATCGTAATCAGTGCAATACTTTCTTTGCAACTTCTCAGAAAATTACTCCCAAGATAAGGCACTAAGTACCTCTTTATTAACAGAGGCCTTAACCGTGTCCCACCAGAAGATGGCATGGCCCTTTAACATCCTTATCACGTATTTAAAGTAGTATTCCGGCTCACAGTCGTAGGATTCAAATGCCTGCTCCATCTCTCTAAGCCATCTCATTGTAACTGAGGGGTCATCACTCCCCTCGTATGTTGGTGGTTTACAAGACAGGAACTTTTTAAATGAACAAGGCTGGTGGGGTGCTTTACCCAGAGTGGTCTACAATAAAAGCTCCTTTGCTAGGCGGAGCTCTTCTTCTAAGCGTTTTATGTACGCCTATTGACCCTGTTCAGGTCTATGGTGCTGAGATTGCTCATCCTTAGCTTGATGAGGTATGTGCGAAGCCTAATCCTCCATTTCCTTTAGAGCCTGCTCGGTATTACCGTGTGGATCCGACATCTTATATCAATTTGGTATACGAAAGGAAGAACATTTAGTATACCACTTATGCTTGCTTATCAACAAATAAGTTAGCAAATAACAAGCAATAATCATATAACTCTCATACTCAATCCCAATTACCCATAAGGAACAGTTTATAATGCTCGGGCCCGAGTTTATGACTGAATACTCTTTCAAGTATCCAATTCCCTCAAACTTAGGCTCTGATACCTAATTGTAACACCACCTTTGCTATTAGTAAATTTAGTAAAAAATATGAGTCTTAAACTGCGTGGTTCCATTCGTAAATTGAGTGTTTACTTGTCCTGTTAATTTAACTACAGATTAACAATCAAGTAATAAAACCAAGCAACGGAATGCAAAACAAACCCTACTAACTATTACAGTTTTCAAAAACACATTTATTTGGCGAATATATATAGACATATCAAAAACTTTCCAAATCATAACTACTGGTGTTACTCTATCCATGACCGACCATTAAACGTAATACCACATGCCATGTTCCTTCCGAAAAGATATCAACAAACATCATCCTGCAATCCCATCTCACAGCCCTGTCTAATCTTTATCTATAAAAAGGAAAACAACAACAATATTAGCTATAAATAGCTAGAGAATACAGACAAGCATCAGTATCAATATAGAAAGTCATATATCAGGAATAAGAAAACAATGATATCCTATCACATAGCGGAGTGTTGACATGATTGGTAGGGGTTATATCTTGCAGGATAGCTAGTCCAGCTCAACAACCCTCACCGGGGGATCAGACACTGCCATCCGTGCTGTTAAGATCACATAAAGCGATCCACCGTGCACGTTACAGATCTAAAGGGTCAATTAGGCTCAGCGGGTAGCCGAAAACCGAAGATGCTAAGGAACGGTACTCGAGTAACCATTGATCCCGAACTTTGCCCGAAGGCCCATAGGATCCAGCCATAGGCTGACCTTAATAGTTAATAAAATATCCGGACATACACATAGCTCATCAATAACCTATTTCGGGTTCAATAGCATGCATGCATTTAACAATCAACTCATACTTAGCAATATATATCATACTTCATGCACATGTACTTAAATACATGTATAACATATCAATTATCATAGCAATATTCATTTCTTGGTCTTAATTGCATATATATATATATGGATTTCAAGTGCAGAATATGTAGCATACAATAACCATTAAATCAAACTGCACTCAAATCCTTCTTTTATTGAACTCATGGAAGCCGGTACTCACCTGAGTGTCTAAAGCAACAATAAAATGGTTTCGGCTCTCCTTGTTCGTTTAATCTCATATAAGGCATTCATTTTCATTTAGACTACATTATGTCATGTACATATGCTAATATACTAGTATTAACCCCCAACTATGTCTTTAATCTGTTAAAAATGTTTCAACAACGTCCCATGTAGCAAAAACATTCAAAAACAGCAAATGATTTCCTGCAGCAAGGTTCGCGCCGTGAACCTTTTAAAGGTCGCACCGGCGACCTCGAACCAGAGGCACGCAGCAGTGTTCTGCACAACCTAATTTCCATTCCAAACTCAAATACTACATGTTCTTAGATGTTTCCTGCATATGTACAAGGTTTGGGACTATTGTAGCTGTTCATAAACATCCAAATAACATACTTTAACATCATATTCAAGCTTCAATCTTCAAATCACCATTAATGACCCATTTGGTTAATTTATAAGAATTTAATCAAATTAGCCTCTAAAATTCATAACATGAGTCCCAAATCACTTGTAGATGATATTAGAACATAAAAATCTAAGCTTTGTTGGTCAATTTCAATTTGATCGGTTTTTTACCTAAATCCCTAAAACTAAGAATAAGATGGAGATAAGCTTACAATCAAGAGGAAGATGTGATTTAGAGCAAATTTTGGACTTGAGTTGGATCAATTGCAGCCTTGATGTTGATTTTTGCTTGAGTCTTCTTCAAGAACAATAGCGAGAAGTGAGTATGTGTGTGTTGGCTAACATTGATAAACATGAAACCGACTTGTGGGTATAATTATCCACAAGTGGGTATCTTGTTCCCCTTTTCAACATACAACACAACACCCGTTTACCCGTTTCAACTAACGAAGATATTTTTGGAATTCTCATTTGAAACCATTTAATATTTTATCATTTTTTATCTATTTTATTACTAATTTTTATAACCTCGTTTATTAACCAATACAATATTTTCTATCAACACTTATATATATATATATATATATTTTCATTAATCAAATTAATTCTCGTACCCCGTTTCAACTAACGGAGATATTTTTAGAATTCTCGTTTGAAACCGTTTAATATTTTATTATTTTTTATCTATTTTATTACTAATTTTTATAACCTCATTTATTAACCAATGCAATATTTTCTATCAATACTTATATATATACATATATATATATTCATTAATTTAATCAATTTAACTCTCGTACCTATGGCGCGCACGACTAGGCCCGATTGAGGATGTTACATATATAAACTTAGAAAAACATTGTATGGCTTTAAACAAGCACATAGAGCATGGTATGATAGATTAAAATCATTCTTATTGAAAAATGAATATAGTATGCGTAAAGTTGATAATACATTGTTCACAAAGAAAAAGAAAAATGACATCTTGCTTGTGCAAATTTATGTGGATGATATCATATTTGGGTCAACGTGTCAAGATTTGTGTGACGAGTTTTCAAAACTTATGCATAATGAATTTGAAATGAGTATGATGGGTGAGTTGAATTACTTTCTTGGACTTCAAATAAAACAATATGAAGATGGTACATTCATAAACCAATCAAAATATATTAAAGACATGCTTAAGAAATTTAAATTTGAAAATGTGAAACCAATTAGTACCCCTATGGCCACTAACACACACTTGACACTAGATGAAGAAGGTGAAATATTTGATAGTACACAAGGTCGTGGTATGATCGGGAGCTTGCTTTATCTAACGGCAAGTCGTCCAAAGAAATCACACTATGAGGCTGTCAAACGAATATTTTGGTACATTAAAGGAACAATCAACTTGGGGTTGTGGTATCCAAAGTGGAGCGACTTTGATATAATGTGCTATGCGGATTCGGATCTTGGTGGATGTTACTTGGATAGAAAAAGTACAAGTGGTGTGTGTGCCTTCATTGGATTGGCACTCACCTCATGGTTTTTAAAAAAGCAAACATGTGTAGCCTTGTTAACAACTAAAGCTGAATATGATGCAACAATCTTTATTGGATTATGAGGTACATATATCCAAAATTCCTATTATGTGTGATAATAAAAGTGCAATTGATCTAAGTAAAAATCCGGTATTGGATTCTAGAACAAAACACATTGAAATTAGGCATCATTTTCTACGTGATAATGTGCAAAAAGGTAATATAAGCTTAGAAAATGTTGCTTCATGTGAAAATATTTCCGACATATTCACTAAACCGCTAAAAAATGAAGTGTTTGATACATTACGACTTGGTTTGGGATTGATGGAACATATACCTTAAGAAATAACACCAATACGCATGAAAATGATCAAAATAAACACTCCAGAGGCCCCACGGTTGCAGTACGGTCGATACTGTGGATCGACCGTTGGGCTACTGCATAAATCCCAAATAAAATGAAAAGTGCGGTCGATATCACGGTATACCGTGTATTGACCGTCGGGCACCTGACGACTTTTAACACTATTTTGCCTTCTTCCTCTCCCTTCTCTCTACTACCTCTCATTTCATCTTCCCTACACAAACCCTAGCCACCATTCTTAACATTTTCACTTAAAAAGCTTAAAAATTACCAAAAGAAACAAGATTTTACCTTATTGTTGAAGCTACGGTCGAAGGCACGGTTGGATTCATGATTGATCCACGATTGATGTCTTCTCCTTTCTTGTTTTCTCATCTTCAAGATTTCCTCTTCCTAAAGGTATATGTTTTGACCATTCTCTCTTCCTTCTCTTCTTCGGGTTCTCTTTTTGCACCAAAGAATCATGTGGGCCTTAGGATTTGTGTGATTTTTGAAGAAAATATGTTAGGTTTGTTGATTAGAAAATGGTATTTTTAAGAAGAAAATATTGTAGTTTTAGTGTAAAAGAAAAATGATAGGTTTTATTTTTTGACTTTTAATGCACAAATTCAATCTATTCTTGCTTAATATATATCAACTAACATTAGTTATCACATGATTCATAAAATTTAAAAAATCTTCTTAAATTTAGGCACACACTAGTCCTTATAATTTGTGGTGATTCAAGGGAGAGTATTTGTGGTGATTGTTTGTTGATGTGCTATTTGCTATAATTCATATGCCATGAATTGTGTTACTTGCACCTTGGCTTGTGATAATTGTATATTAAGAATATTGTTTATACTCACATCTCCTTGGCAAGTCCTTCGTAGTATTTTCATATGTTATAGATCAAACACCTCAAGAAGTGGAGTTCTACATTCAAGGGGGAGTTCTACATTCAAAGGGGAACTTATGTCAAGGGGGAGTCTTTTTTTTAAGACAAAAGAGGTGGAGAAGATAGAAGATAAGCATAAAGGAAATATATATATATATATATATATGCATCATGTTAACATGTTCAAGTTACATATACACTTTTTATACAAGTTATAAATTTTCGTCTTCAACAAAAAGGGGGAGATTGTTGGGAAAAATAGGTTTATAAATATATCCTCTTTTGTTAACACAAAAATATACAACTTGTTTATATAGTTGTATTTATTAACATCAATATATGTGCACATATACGTACACACACACACACACACACATATATATATATATATATATTCAAACAAATATATAGTCAAAATAAGCTTCACCAAATGGCCAAGCTCCAATCTTCAAGATCCGAGTTCAAGCAGAAGCCGAAACAAACAAACGTTCGAAATTTATTAGCTTACAAAATAAATTATCAAATGAGTTTAAGTTTTTATAAAATAATTTTTATAAAAATTGAGACATTTTTTATAAAAATCACAAGTTTGGAAGTCAAAGCAAAAGAATATCCTATTTTGGAAAATACTAAACACAATCTTCTACTAAAATAAACCAAAACCATATTTAGCAAAAGAAATCTACCAAAGAGGTAAACTTCAAATATGCTTTGTGTATTTGGTTTCCAAACTTCCATTTTCATAATTAAATTCAAACTAAGAAGTATGACACTAACCCAACTTTTCCTAAGCTTCTTTTTAGTGCATTTTTATGGCAAAAATGGGTTGTGTGTTGTTTTGGTAAAAAGCCAATGTCTATATTCACAAGGCTTAAAAAGTTCCAGCAGACCGACAGTCGATGCCACGGTCGACCGTGGATCGACCGTGGACAGTCTTGACACTTTTTGAGCTTGCACCATTTTCCTTATTTAAGGAACTCAAGTCTTGTGTTTTACTCACTTCTTTCAATCTAAAAAACACATAATACATACAAACTCTTGTGAGCTCATACGCTTTGATAATTATTCAAACTTTCAAGATCAAGAATCAAGCAAGAGCGAAAACCTTCAAAGTTCAAACACTACATTACCTTGTTATACATTTGTAATAGTGTGAGGATCATCTCTAGCCTATAGAATTAGAGAGAAGTGAGGATTATCTCTAGCCTATAGAATTAGAGAGATATGAGGATCAACTCTAGCCTTTCCAATTAGAGTGAAGTGAGGTTTATCTTAACCTTGTTTGCAAGAGTGAAGTGTAAAAGCTAAAAAGAGAAGTTGTAAAAGGTTTATCTCTACCTTCAAAGAGAGAAGTTAGTGGAGCAACTCTTGGTGGGTGAAACGATGTAGAGCAAGGTTGTTAACCCTTGCTTGAACCACTATAAATCATTGTGTCCTAGCTACTTACATTGGTGATATCTTTCTTCCTTGGACTCTTTAATTACTTGCAAATATTGATAAAAACTTCAAAAAGTGGGCATATAACCTATTCACCCCCTCTAGGTTCTAACATGCTCCTCTTGCAAACCTTGTCGATTGCTTTTCCCATTGTAGAAACTTCCTTCACGGCTCAAATTTCACGCCTCGCATCTGTTGACGTCGTTTCTACTAACGTTGTATGTTGCACATCGGGCAACAAGTTACCAATCACTAAGCTTGTCAATTTGGGTCAGGTTTGTGTTATCGAGTTCGTATCGTTCGGTTTCGGGTCAGTTTCATGTCAACCCAATTTCGACCCATTTATTTTCGTGTTAGGTTCGGGTCATGTCAGTTTTTTCGTGTCAGGTTCATGTCAACCCATTTAGGCCAAATGTGATTGACAAGTATTTTTTGATTTTCAAATATGATTTTCGAGTGCGATTTTTGAATACAGGTTTTCATTTCAACTACAGTTTTCTTAATCAATCTTTCAAATTCAATGTTTGTTTTCCAACTTTCAGTAAGAATTTCGAAAATGATTTTCGTTTATATTCTAACTTCAATATTCAATGTTCGTTTCAATTGTATTCGAACATTAAATTCGGTATTTGCTTTGGGTTGATTCAAATTTATATTTTACTTTTTTATTCAATTTATATAAATGAATATAAAAAAACTATTATGTATTATTATTATATCAAGTACCAATAAATAATGTCATTGAACAACCGAACAATTTAAAATTATTCATTATTAAAAAGAATTATAAATCGATTCAAAATACTAAAGTACCACCTATCAAGTAATCAAATGTAAAAGTACCAAAATCATATAGTCAAAATTACAAATACAAAAAATGATATACTATTGTTTTCTCTGTAAATCGTTTATTGTTTATTTTAAGATTTTTAACGTTTAAGAGTTTTGTAGTTTTGTTTGACGAGTTTATTATTAGATAATGTCGTGTCACTCCTTATTTGAATACACAATCATCTTTTCAAAATTTAAATTTTAAGTGCTAAATCAAATTCTATAATGTCTTAAACGGGTCACTTTCGGGTTGTCAGGTTGACCCTAACCCAAACTATTTATTTTCATAACGTTTTCGTGTCAACCCACTTCTGACCCGTTTCGAGCTCGTGTCGGATCCGTATCACTTTTTTCATATCGGATTCGATCGTGTTTCGTGTCAGATCAGAAATTGCTAGCCTTACCAATCACCATTTATATTGATTATTACTACTACATCTAAATTTATTCTAGTTAATAATCATGCAAGCTCTACAACTGGGCTACGAAGAATCTGTTGGATGGAAGCGGCGTGAAGTGTGTCATGCATCGTGAACAAATTCAGCGTCAATAGATGTAACGTGTGAAATTTCAGTGATGAGAGAACTTTCTATAAAGGAAAACTCAAAAGACAAGGTATACACAAGAGGAATAATAGTCAATTGACTATTTTTAGGATTATAAAAGATAAAACTGAGAACAATGTTCAATATAGTTCATACTTAATTCATAATTTTAAGAAATTGATTTTAACTTTTGGATCAATGACATTAATAGTTCAAATTGCATTTTAAAAATTTGGGCGGAATGACATTTTCGTAATTCACATGTGATGCTTTTATAAATCACATATTATTGTATACGGAATAACCTGTAATTGAATATTAAATTTCAGAACTATGTTTTTTATATGATTTTATTGAACACATCTTTATATAAAATATAGATGATATTTGAAAATATTTTGAAAAAATATAATATTTTAAAATATATGTTGTGAAATTAGGAAGGAAAGCTAAGCACTAATTACAATATTGACCTTTGGTTTTAATCTGAATCCATAATTGATCCTTTTTGTTACAAAGATTTGGATGTTAAATAGTGGGCTTCACATAACAGTATATAACATCATCATTGGAAACTTATTGTACATAGTCTTTGCCTCTTTGGCAGCAAAGTAAGTCTAGACCACATTACATCCCTTGGACTACATAAAATAAACAAATAACTCTATCTAGATTTGAGTGTATACATTAATATTTGAAATATAATTTAATATATTTTAAAGAAATAAACACTTAAAATAATGATACAATCCCACCTCCCAATAACAAAGAGGAATAAGTCTAAATTTTAATGTAACTTAATACATGATTTGAAAAACAAAAGTATTCAATATTCAAAAATCACTCATTTTAATAAACTTGTAGCAACTTACTGAATTTTACCCCTTAATTTGAAAAGACAAACCTGCCACATATAAGTTACAACTTATAAGGCAATTCGTAAAGCCTTTCCCTTTTTCAAACCAATCCAAATTCCATATCAGCTTTTTTTACTTTTTCCTTCCCAACCCAAATCAACTCAAAACCCAAGTATAACTCTTCCCAAATCAACCCAAACAACTCAAATATTTTTCTCTCTCCTCACTCTCACTAAAAACCAAAAAAAAAACCTGCAAGTTTCATGGGGTTGGCGGACCCGAGTTGAAATTTTTCTGAAGGAACCCGAAACCTCCGTAGGGGTGTTCCCGAACCTACCCATTGAACCCAAAGGAACCCGAGACCATTCAGGACATGCTATACGCATGGTCTAAGAACTACTACACAGATTCTGAATATCTCCATCAAATCCATGGCAATAAAAGAAGTGATAGACATAAATCTAATCCCAAACCCAATGCAGTAAGAAGACTATATATATGTTTCTAACATTACATATTCTAGATGTTTTTTACTCACAAACACTTTAAATTAAAGGTATATTAGTTATTTTATCATTTACTTGTTTAAATGTTTTGTAAGTGTAAAAACACTTATCACAAGTGCTTTTAGTTGTACACATCTTTAATTTTCCTATAAAATAAAATCTCAAACGATCAAAGGGTTAACTCGAAATAGTATTTTGATAATTAAAATGAAACTATTGAAGTAACAATTAACCTAAAAAGTATGCACCAATCTAATGAATTACCATAATAGTATTCACAAAGTTTTTCACATACAAACCATAAGATTCCAAATAAATTTAAATACTTGTGATTCTTAGGACATTTACCATACCAATCTAATGAATTACCTAAATTATAATGTATTTATTCTTAGAGTTTTCACATACAAATCATAAGAAATTTCAAGGAATATAATATACATAACCCTTCTACTACCCTAAGTTTAGTTATGACTGTAGTTTGTGTGACAATAGCCACAAATAATAATCACAATATATGTAATTGATATCCTTTCGCGTTTGATTAGAGGTTTAGTTTACTAAAGTGTATTCATCTTGTCACGTTTTATTATCGTGTGTATCGACTTTAAAAGTTTCTATTGTGTGTATCAAACTTTTACTTTGTTGCTATTGTATGTATTTTGGTTACATAAAAAAGGAAAAAATATATGTTTAGTACAGATAATATAAAGTTTAATATACATAATAGCAAAAAAATTAAATGTTCAATACACACAATAAAAAAATTTAAAGTCTAATACACACAATAACAAAAATAATAAGTTAAATACATTTTGATTAACAAACCATGTGTACCGATATTTGTGCATGTGTACATAGCTCATCTACTCTATGCATTTACATACTTTATTAAGAAATAAGAAAGACTTTTATTTTTTCATATTTTTTCAGACAACTTTTTCTAACGATAATAAAAAAAATTAACCACAATGATAAATTATAATTATAATGGTAATAATAGTAGTGATACTAATAAATAAATTTATATATTATAAAAACTATAAATAATAACAATTATTCTACTAGATATAATAGTAATAGTGAATAAAGAATAATATAAATAATAGTTAATTATTTAATTTTAAAAAATAATTAATAATAATAACGATAACAAGTAAATTATATAAGAATAGTAGTAAATAATAATAATAATAATTTACTATTTTTAAAATTGGAAACTAGAAAATAAAAACCGTAGAAAACATCTTAATCAAATATGTTTTTTAACTTTTCATAGAAAATGAAACTTCACCCCTTTATCAAAGGGTTTAGTTTATAAGGGGAGGGTTCATGCTAAAGTTCTCATTTTTCAAAAAGTGTAAGAACTATTTTGATTCATTGATTGATTTTTGATCTAATAGTCCACAATAATTATATTTATTTTAAATTTAAAAAGAGTAAAATAATGAAGAAAAATTATTTGTCCTCTCTTTTTTGTCCTCTCTCCAGTCATATATTACATTCCTAACTTATGTCACATTATTGTTCACTATTGAACATGCTATCAAAATTTCATTTTCTTTAACCGAGTGATTAGTTTTTAGTTCCGTATTCTAAGTTCACTAGAGAACATTTTAAAACATTTTGTTCACTCAAATATCTAATTATTAGGCAATTTTAAAGCCTAATAAGATGTTTTTTTGGAAGTCAGTAATTTTTTTCCAAAATTTAATGATGGACCAACTAAAAAACACTAAACCTCTTGTTTGTTAACCGAAGCACCAATGATGGCTTAAGTCTATCCCATTCAAAAAAATCACTAACCTCTTGTTTGTTAACTATGGTTTAAGGCAATGAACCAACTAATCAAAAAACCACTTTTTTCAAAAGTTCATTAATGAACCAACTAAAAAACCATTTCTTTCCAAATGATTCACTAATGAACCAGTTAAAAATCCACTAATCTCTTGTTCTTGATTGATGACAACCATAAAAAACAAAAGAAAAATAAAGTTTTATTAGAAGTAACATGTTTATTGATGAATAACCATAACCACCAATAAAGATTATTAAAAATTACATATTCTTTAAGCAACCATAAACAAACAAAAACACAAAAACTTCGAGTAACACATAAACGACCACCATTTGAGATATGTTTGGTTACAAGCACATGAATATAAAAAAAAAGAAAAACCTATATAAAGATCTAACATATGTCACATAACCCGCGACAAACCTTTAGATAAAAAAAACTAGGTTAAAGACGTAAATGAGAAATCTCATTAGCAAATAATAGAAAAATAACTTTCTTGGTACGGTTAACCTCAGACGCAGATCTAAAGGCGGGGGGCGGTGGTTGAGATAGGTGAGCCTAGAGAGAAGATGATGAGTGGAGGGGCAGCGTGAATCAAGGGAATGGGGATGTTCATCGATAATGGTGTCATTGCTG
Source organism: Dittrichia graveolens (assembly GCA_038502395.1). Taxonomy (NCBI): domain Eukaryota; kingdom Viridiplantae; phylum Streptophyta; class Magnoliopsida; order Asterales; family Asteraceae; genus Dittrichia; species Dittrichia graveolens. Next base: position 73,205,686 of record JARJIL010000003.1, read on the forward strand.
GTAACTTTCGCTTGTAACTTATAACGAGAGAGATATAAAGAGAGGCAACCTGTGAACAGAATGGGCAACAATGTAGATTGTGTTTGTCGGTGGTCAGATAAGCGGGTTAGGTGCAGTAAAGGATCAAGCTTACTATGGTGTGTGGTGCTTAGTTGCGGTCATGGTCGGTGGCATGAAGTTTTCCAAGGTGGGTCATTGTTGGTGGCATGAAGGATGGGTGGAGGATCATCAGCGGTGGACGCACTGACGGTTGCCAAAATATGTCTCCAAGCTGCGATATATATGAATGATGAATAGGGTTTTAGGGGAAAATTAGGGAATATGGGTGTGAGTTTGTCTGCACTAGAAAGATAACAAGTGTCAGCCTATCCAATGTTATAAAAAACTAAATGAGTAAAGGGTCACACTACTACACACCCAATTAAAACCATCTTAGAAGTTACCAATGATAATATGAAGTGAATTAATCATTAGTTAAAGAGAGAAAAAAATAATAAATAGCATATTTATTATTTATAAGATGATTCGTTAAATTTTCATTTAATATTTAAATAATGATTATTAATTAATTAAATGGTTTGTGAAAATTAGTTAATTATTTAAACCCGAGGGCGTGGTTTTGTATTGATTAAAAGTCATTAAGATGGGCTTACTCTTAATGGTCTGGGACTAGGATTTGTTTATAAATAGGAAACAAAACTAGGTAGAATTATAACTGCAATTAACGACCAAACTCTCCTCCCTCTCTCTTGTTTCAATCCTACGGCCGAACCCACAAAACCATAGTCGGTTTAGTGGTTTGTCGAATACACACACATACGGACATACTTCATGGTGATTGATATCGTCTAAAATATTCATACTATTAATATCCAATATCTTATTCTTTGATTGCATTATTATCATGAATTAGGTTAATTATCTACTTAATTTGTTTTAATATGTGTTTTTAGGAATCTTGGGAGAAAAGATAGAGAATTTGATGAAAAATGATGAAGAAAAGAGAAAGAGAGAAAAATTGACAGCTTTGACACCTCTTCAATGTTTTGGTCATATCTCACTCGTTTGAATTCGAAATGAGATAATTCAAAAAGCTATCGAAACTTGACAAAAAGAGAAACAATAAAATTATGTTTTTTCTATTTAATTGGGCCGTGATTCTCTTCATGTGGGCCGGGAGCTGCAGCTAACATAAAAGAAAAGAATAAATTTGTGGGCTTTGAAAGATGGCTGCCGTGGCCCATGGGTAAATGAGATTGCACATCTATTATGCATGTTTTGAATCAAGCGGGATGGGAGCCCAAATGAGTTAAAATTGGGCCCAGAATATCAAAAAGAAAAAAAGGGAAAGCCCAACGCGCAGCAAAGAGGAAACGCGTGTGTGATATTAATGAGGAGATTGGATTTGACGGCGACGGCGCATACAAATATATAATTCGAAAAGCGACAACCGACTACGAACAAAGAAGAAAAAACATGCGATAGTTTTAGGGAGCAAGTGATGGAGAGGTGAGGCTACAATATCTGCAGGGTTAACTTAGTTTGCTATCATCGGTCTATAATGGTTTGCAATTTCTGTTTTACTTTGTTTTTGTTTTCTAATTTGTCTATGAGTTAGACCTCTCTTGTATTTACCGTGATGAATGAACCCTAGGTTTTGATTTGTAAATGGTCTGGTTTTGTTTATGCTTAATCATGAACCTTGGATTTTTTATCTTAACTTTTGTTGAGTAATTTGTTAGATACAGTTTGTGTATGCTCTGAGACAATGACTTGCATGTGTATTTTCTTCTGGATTATTGTTTGCTTGTTCTGAGATAATGACGTTTGCATTCAATAAGATAGATAACTTTTCTGAGACAATGAGGGTTAAGATTATTCAATAATACCATAGATAAAAGCTTGAGTCCGATTCACCATACAACGAGAGTTAAGTGTGTTTTGGAAAGATTAAGTCGTAATCGGATTAGTAGGACCGATGGTTGTTGGTTCGAACGCCCTTAGAAACTTGTCATATTAACTATGCCTAAAACAAATTGGATCTAGGGGGAGTGAGTCATTGGTGAATACATCTCTATCAACTAATTTCAACTTCTTGAAATTGTTTCCATATTTACTGCTTTAACTCAAAACCCCCTTTTTAATTATAAAACATTTTAGTTTAACTAGTTTATTTCCTAATAGTATATTCCATAACTGTTCCAATGTGGAAACGATCCTAGTCTTGCCTGGTTTACCGCAATATGATCGGGTGCGCTTGTCCGTTAGTGTGTGAGTCAAATACGGTTAGATTAGTGTTTAAATTTAAGACTGATATTCACGTATCAAGTTTTTGGCGCAGTTGTCGGGGAACGGTGACGACTATACTATTTTGATATTACTAGTTATTCGATCCTTTTGCGGGGATTTATTCTCGTTAAAGTTATTTGCTTTATTTTTCTTCTATCTTATTTTATTTTAGTTATTTCTTTCTCGTTCTATTCCGGGTATTTTCTTTGTGTTTCTTTTGCGTATATGGTTTGACATCGTATTTCCTTGACACCAAAGGCCTTATGGGGACCTTCATTGCTGGAGAGAGAAGATATAGGAAACTGTGCTGATGAGGTCTTAAATTATCTAGAGTATTTGCTTAATGATGAACCTACTTCATAGCCGAAGGAAAAAATCAAAATCCAAGGTGAAGGGGAAACAAAAGAAGAGATCCAGGAGTTCAATGGGAAGTGATACAACTTGCTGAGCTTCAAGTAGGTAAATTATAATTTTCAGGTTTGTATCAATATTACCACCCTCACTTCATTGCAAGTGTGGGGTGGGGTGTCATAGTTCTTAGTAAATAAGAGTAGAGTCAAGCTAGAGACTCGGACAAAAACAAGCGCTTCTCGGGAGGCAACCCGTGCTTAGTGTAGGTTTTTACTTCTATTTTATTTTATTTTTTTATTTCCTTTTCGTACAAAACTTTGTGGGTGTGTTTGCTATAAACCCTCACGAGACTACAACTCGTCCACTCGGGCTACCGAGGGGTTTAAAGGCTTGTTGCATATGCTAAATGCAACCGTGATTCCTACGAAAGTGAGTTTAGTTTTTTTTAGACTAATGGTTTCTTGAGTTTTCTTCTGTGTATGAAGTTGTGGTCCTCTACTTTGCGCAGAATGGTCCTTCCTAGAGCTGTTTTTTTCTTCAGATCTACGACTCAATAACCCCATGGAGTATCTGTCTTCTCTTACTTTTCACCTTTACACGTTTCTATGCTTATTTTGTCATTGCATTGGGGACAATGCAAATTTCTAAGTGTAGGGTAGGGACTAAGCTTAACTTAAGCTTTTGTTTGTCCTTGCATACTGTGTGAAAGTGTTTAAAACTGGATCATTTTCTTAGATTTCTTATTTCATCTATGTGGAAGTGATTGAATAACATGAATTAGGTTTTTTTCTGTTATCTATGTTAGAAAGTAATCGAGTGTTGAAAAAACTGCATGACTTATCATACTTATAGCCCGTACTTATACGAGAGTTAAGCCTAGCAGATGTCAATTTGACTCTGTATTCATTTGTTGTGAGTATGTCTTAATGCATTCATTTTAGAACTTGTGTCCAAATGCTTGTCGAAACCACCATAATGAGTGTACTAGACTATTGCACTGAGAGAGGCCGTCTTTGTGTTTAGCCTTTTCTTTTTAGCCTTTTTCTTTATTCGTTATATAATCTTATTTTTTAGATTATTTAATGTGTCTTACCTTTATGTGCGTAGTGCTCATTTTTAGCACTCGATACCCTAGTTAGCCACTTTGAGCCTAGCCTTTTCATTCGTTACCCACATTGTGATCCTTTTCCGTTTTAGCTTTCTTTTTGCCTTAGTCAAAAGTCCTAACAGATTTATCTATACTGCTTAGTCGGTGTGAGTTGGCTATTTTTTGTCGTACATACACCGCGTAGCGGGATATGAAAATTCATAATGTCCTTTGGTTTGTCAAGAATATGATGTATGCACGTGAAAAATAAACTAGCTGAAAAAAAGTGCAAAAGAAAAAAAAAGATATCAGTTACATGACGTGCTTTAGTCTGCAATTTTTTAGTGTTGTCATACATTGAGATGCGATTTTTTGTTCGTCTTTTCTAAGTATTTGCAGTGCTTAGATAAGTCTGGTTTCACTTCATCTTAGTGAATTGTGTGTCTTCGCCAAAAATATATTGTTTACCTGGTTATAGTCTAAAAAAAAGAAATTTAGATAATATCAGATTTGGATTTTGACTATATACTTTTCAGCCACTTAAAAAAGTCCTTTTTCCTATCCTAACCAGTGATTTTCTGTGCAGTCTAGCAACACGGTTCGAGATGGTGTAGTAGCGGTGTAAATCTCGTTAGCAGTCTAGGAAATTTTGAAGTTAAAACGTATAAATGTATAATCTTTATCTTTAGCTTTTTTGTTTTGTTTTGCTATTGAATAAATCAGATCACTTGTGTGGTTTTATAATAAATTAATGTTTTTTATTCCGCCATGTATTTTAATTTATTGTTTTTAATCCTCAAAAACCCAAGAATGATATCAGATTCACTTCTATTCTCAATAACAAATAATAGGTTTCTTGTATCTTGTCAAAGGGTAATCAAAAGGTGTAAAGTTATAAACTTTTTAATTAAACTTTGATTCTAAAAAACTTTAGTTTTGATTTTTATTAATTAAGGTTAGTGCTTAATTATTTTATGTAAATAAATTTTGTTTCTTTTCTTCTTTATTGTGATTGGTCAAAAAGAGGGTTGCCAGATACACCTAGTTGTGGTGGTGGTCTTGACAATCATAACCCAGGCCCGTGGCCAGGTTTACGGCGGCAATTGCCGAACCATAGCCTACCATGCGGCAGTTTTGGCCAAGCCATAGCCCAGCCATAGCCCAGCCAACTACAACAATGGCCTAGCCGTAGCCTAGCTAGCGGCGACCAGAGTGAACCATGTCCTGCGAGCTGATGGCTATCTTATGTACGTACTCTATACAAGCATAAGTTGATTACTAATGCACCTATTTTGTTTAGAATAGTAGTGCTTTGATAAGCTTTTGGTTTGTGATAGGTGTGTGCAAAATGGAGCTTAACTTAGGATATTTGGTAACTAAAATGAAGATGATGAAAGATTACAAGAAATGAGGATGAATGTGCAATGATATGAGGGTTTAAGAAGGAAGAACAAAGAAAATAAGACAAAAGTAGAGTTACTCGGCATTACTCTGAAAGCTTTCAGAGTGAGGAGTAGAGACAGCTTGCACCGGAGTAATGTTGCTCTTTTATACTCCTTCCTTCTATAAAATAGTCCTTTCCTTTTCTTCTCCGCCATCTTCTCCTCCACGAAAATGAAAGCCCTAAACCCTAGTTTTTTTTTTCCTAAAAGCTCACCTCCTTCACTATAGAACACATTTCTTTCAACCCATTATCCAAATCCACTCATCTACACTTAACCTTTTCGACAAATTTGACCGTTCAAGTGGTCTTCATCAAGGAGCTATAGAGAGATATTGTTGGAACACCTAATCATCATCTCTTGTCATCCTCCCATGGTGAAATCAAGGTTTGTCAAGGTTTGAAGGCGGCTTTTGGATGATTACTTCTCCAACACCTTCAATACTCATCTGATTAGTTGGATTACATCAGTCTACTACCCAATTCTACATCACCACAAAAACCTAGTTTATTCTATCATTTGAAGATGGTTTCTACTACCATTTTTCCATCTTTCAACACCACCATGCTTGGCTAAACACCCCGTGATCATAACCGGGTTTAGGGTTTGGTTATTTTGTGCTTACATTTGATGAACAATTGTGTATATGAATACTAGAATGTTATTTTTGTGATTAATTCATATGATTATATCTGTCATTCTTGTGTGAACACTTTTTGGTTGATTTTGAATGTTAAGATAGAATTATTGCGAGCTCCCTAATTGTTCCGATTCCACCATTAGTGTAGTGTAGTTAAGGATAAAACGATATGTGTGATAGGGAATAATCCGTACCCAAATTCAAGGCAATTAATGAGTCGATGGTTATATCTGTGTAGTTTAACCATATACATGTTTTAGTAATCATTTGAGCATATATTGACTAGACCCAAAACCGTTAGCGATTACATTTTTCATATATTTGTTACAATCAATCTACTATTCTTGTTTGTTGTTCTTTCGTGCTTAGTGGTTAAACTAGAAATTACCAAAATCAATCACAACTTTAGATTTTAATTTACAATCGAATATAGGATTTAAATACTAACCACATGCTCCTCGAAGATTCGATACCCACTTGCCCTATCTAGTATAAGGTAATTAGGTTTATTTTTTATCGTTACTTCGACAACAATCACTAACGGCAGTCCGGTGCATTAGATGTGGCTTGCAAATGTCGGTAGCACTCGAGCAGTGACCTGCTAGTAGCGGCGGTGCATGAGGCGTAGCCTACTAGTAATGGTGGTGCATAAGCCGTGGCTTGACATCGGCAGCCTAGTCGTGGCCTGATCTATTAACAGCCCAGTAGTTGGCCTACGGCCAAGTTGAGGCTACGGCCCGAGAAATCTTGGCCCAATTTCTTTTGTTTTGGATTTAGTGGGCCTAGCCCATAAACTATTTCCAAAAATGGGTTTTAAGATATTAAAAATTAAAACTTTGATTTTAAGTCATTGGTTATATATACATATATATAGAGAGAGACCAAGGAAAACTTAAAATCAATAATTTTAATTTGAATCGCAATTAAATAAAATTAACAATTTTAATTATTTATCAACTTAGCATTTTAACTAGTTAAGTTAAAAGAATCGAGTTCTTTTGATTATTGATTCGATGCAAGAAATCGGTTGTGGTTTGCCTTTTTGGTTTGGGATGCCTAGCCAGCCCTTAAACCTTGTGGTTAGTGTTCCTTTCTTTTGTTTGGTTTTATTTTATCTTGGTGTGGGAGGCTTGTGTGCCGTTTACAACCCATATTTTTGTAAAGTACTAGTTTTGGTGAGCATGTATGCTTTTGATTATAAATTTGTAATTTTATTTTTAGTTTTACAAAAATAGTTTTAGATTTAGATCAAGTAGAGACAAGAAACATAGTCAACTGGAGATGCCGAAGCCAGTGAGAGCTGCAGTTCATGCCATGTACCATCGTTTTTTGTATGGCTTACGAAATCGACATTAGATAAGGGCAAGGCATAGTTTTTATTGCTTTATATATTATTTTTGCATGTGTGGTTGCTTTTCTTCATGATTATATATTGATTAACTTTTTTGTTAAAGTAAATATATTTTAAAGTTTTACAATATATAGTTTTAAGACTAAATGCTTTTTCGACTTAAAAGGACATATTGCAAATTCTATTTGCATATAAATCATAATTTTCTTAATGAAAATTAAAACTGGCAAAAGTTTTTCGAAACTTAACTTTTTTTCAAAATCTTAGATCCGTAGTGCTACCCATCTAATGGTACATCTATCTTGCTTAATGTACATTGGTGCTTTGACGTACCCAAATCGTGAGTATCCTTTGTCAAACTTTCTATGGGATATGGTGAGGCTTTGCGATGAGGTGGACCAGAGCTCACTGTCTTAGGTGGTGTGATCTATTTGGTGATTCCCTAATGAGACAAACCCATGTGCACTAGAATGGGACTAAAACCTATACGGTTTTTGTATCCGATGTCCCAAAGATTTAAAAGTTATGTTTTAGTTTTAAACATGATTGGTAAAGTATCTACCTACTAGAAATAGCACAAGGTCGGTGTTGATGTGCCAAAACCATGCATTAGAACATGTGAAATATGAATCTTAGTCTAATAAATTTATTTTAAAAGTGATAATTTATTAGAAGCTTCTATAATTTAATACTAAATCGATTTCTTTATTTTCTATAGATGTATTTATTCTCTATTATTCCATTTTATTCACATGAAGAATCTCTTAGCCTCATCACGAGAAGGGAGCAACACTCGGGATAGTGAGTATGATACTTTCTATAAATATCTAGGTGATGAATCTGACGTCATGTCGATTCTAATTTTCTCAATGTCACCCGAGTTTACGAGTAATCCTAGGGAAAAGTCTTCTCAAGAGGTCGTACAAATTTTAGAAGTAATCCTAGGGAAAAGTCTTCTCAAGAGGTCGTACAAATTTTAGAAGGCAAGTTCAGTGGTTATGCTCGTGCTGGGTGTTTCCTCATCATATTCTTTTGCAACGGATAAAAGAAGACCAGTCAGTTAGCGATCATCTCATTGATATGAAAAGTCTCAGTACCTAGTCGAACAACATGAGCTAGTTATGCTTATATTTAACTCCCTTACACATAGCTACCAGGATAAGGTAGTAGAATTAGTTGGAAGTTTAGAATTACTGTTGCGGGACTTCACTGCATGAAATGCTTATGAGCATAGGTGATGATCTAAGACTTGAGGACCTCAAGACAACAAGAGTTGACTCAATTGAGATAGATGACCGGATTGATGAGCTAGGATATATTTGCTATCCAGTCAGTGGAAGCAAGGATATATGCCAGCACTCACCCGACATAGAGCAGGTATCTTTATGATAGATTGCTTAATTACTTCTTATGAATCTTGGGTAATCAATACCGGATGTGGTTATCACATATGCAATAAGAAGGATTCAAGAGAATTCAAGGGAACTAAGAACCTAAGACAAGGTGATATAGACCTACAGGTAGACGAAGGCTCCATAGTTAGTGCTGAAGCTATAGGAACATATAGTCTTAGTTTGCCCCCAGGCATGATATTGGAACTTGGAAATTGTTATTATGCTCCTAGACTTATCAAGAATGTTATCTCTTTTGATTTATGGATAGACAATGGTTTTTCATATGTTTTTTTAAGACAAATCTATTTTGTGTTTTAAAAATGATATTTTTATTTCAAAGCATGTCCGTAAAATGGTCTATACACATTAAATCTACAAGATAACAAAGGTGAAATCTATCATGTAAGTAAGAAGTCTAAGGAATTTTAAATCAAACTTATCTCTAGCATCGTCGTCTGGGACATATAAATATGCAACATAGAGAAGCTCTGTAAAGATGAAGTTCTAGGGTCTTTTGACAATTACGAGTCTTATTTATCTGAAAAGATGACAAAGCGAGCTTGACAAAAAGATTAAGCTACTTCAGTTTGATTGAGGCGGTGAATATTTGAGTCAAGAGTTTGACGAACATTTGAAAGAATATGAGATTGTTTCATAACTCACACCCCCGTATACACCATAGCGGAATGGTGTGTGAGAAAGTAGGAATCGTACTTTACTGGATATGGTACGATCAATGATGTATCATTCTACGTTGCCAATGTCATTTTGGGGACATGCACTCAAGATATCTGCATTAATGCTGAATAAAGTACCAACTAAATCTTTTGAAAAGACACCGTTTGAGTTATGGACAGAGAAAAGCCCTAAGATGTCTTTTCTGAGGATTTGGAGTTGTGAAGTATACGTGAAACGTGTATTTAAAGATAAACTCAAACCTAAGGGGCTGTTTGTTTCCTACTTAATGGAACCATTCAACCTTGAATGCTAAAACGTTCACGTTCATCATTCAGCGTGTTTGATTACTGTCTCAGAATGAAGACTGTGCTGAATGAAAGAGAAGAAAACTATTGAATCATTCTACCTTAAAGTATGTTCTATATCATTAAGCACCAAGTATTTTACCCTAATACTCCTTATCTCACATGTTACATTGTTAAACAATCATGTATTATAATATAATATATCACTATTAAGGTTAAAATAGTAATTTGCATCATTGAGATTGTTTATTCAGAATCTTTATCAAATAACATGTCACATTCAGAGGCAGATTCACTCAGAGCCTTTGAATTATTCGGACCATAGAATCATTTGATGCTTAATCATTCTATTTTAACAAACAGCCCCTAAATAAGATAAGTGTGTTTTCGTAGGATATCCTAAAGAGACTTTAGGATACTAATTCTACAATCTAGATAAGAAAAAAAAGTCTTTGTTGCTTGTATTGGAACCTTCTTGGAAGAAAATTTTTAAAGTCTAGAAACTACCAAAAGATGAATAGTTCTTCAAGTGATTGAAGAAACACCTCCACCATTTGTTGAACCCATCACTTAAGAAAGGATTGTAGGGTACTTTAAGAGTTAGATAGGTACTTAGGATTCCTAACTGCTCAAGATGAATGGGATCTTTCGGAACCCACACCTTACTAGGATGTTGCCTCAGGCGATGGTCTGAGAAATTGCTTGAAGCCATGAAGGAAGAGATGAAATCCATGTATGACAACAAAGTTTGGTAGTTAGTAGACTTGCCTCAATACAAAAAAAACTGTTGGTTGCAAGTGGGTCTTCAAAAAGAAAACAGATATGGATAGAAATGTGCACATCTTTAAAGTAAGACTGGTTGCAAAAGGTTTCACGCAAACTCATGGTGTAGACTATGATGAAACTTTCTCACCTATAGCTATTCTTAAATCCATTAGGATTCTCATGGCTATTACAACATCTTTCAATTATGAGATATATCATATAGATGCTAAAATCACTTTCCTTAATAGGAATCCAACTTAAGACGTATATCTGATACAACCGGATGGTTTTAGAGATCATGAAAATCCTAACAATGTATACAAGCTGCTTAAGTCCAATAATGGATAAAAGAAAGCATTGAGAAGCTGAACTTACACTTTGATGAGAGAATCTGTTAGTCCCAGATCGAGTACGCAACAATTAATGTTTGTAGAAGGGTGGGCGTCTGAATACAAACTTAAGTTATTTTAAATTTAATGCATACACAATTACTTTTAATATAATTCTTATTAATGTAAATCAAGAAATACATGTACATTGAAGCGGAAATTCCAAATACAATAAAAGATGGTAACAAATTTACTTAACACATAAACTAGCTTCTTAAAGACAACTAATGTCTAAAAGGTTCAACACATGAACAAGTTTTTGTTGGAGATATAACCATTTCAACCCAATAATCAAATTTGTCTATTGAAATACACATGATTTGATGATAACAAGACCAAACATTCAATAAGACCTAGAATGAATTTGAACATGTGTTGTTTAGATTCTAACTAAAAGTTACTAAGAATATCGCCGAAGACTTGCTAAGTACTGAGCATCAACCTAAGACATCATGTGAGACCAGTTGAAGAAAAGACAAGTGTAGAATACCATAAGCTGTAGCCAATTCAACCATCAGCTGAACAAGTTCAAGTATAAGCTGAGCAATCAGTTTGATTAGCTGAGGATTTATTTTGATCAACTGAACATTTGAATGTCATCAGCTAAGTAATCTCTTTCAAACACTTAGTATCTTTTTTATAAACTCATCATTCTGAATGATTAGTTGAACTATTTTGATCTATTGATCATCTAGGTTGATCAGCTTATGCATTGTTTAGCTCTAATAGTTTGATTAGCTAGTCATTACATGATCAGCTGAACACTCTGCTATCAACAGAGCAATCAACGCTTAGGCTTAGAAGTTCAACTTTATCATCTTAGTACATTTTAATTAGCCGAGTCATATTTTTCAATGCTAAAAAGTTGTTTAGTATATTCTATTTTTTATTATGTAACTTTTCTATGTCAAAGGTAGAACATGTGTCGTTCTATTATGCCTTAGATCTTTATTTATAAAAGCATTTTCACTTTTTGTACCGCCAAGTGGGATAAAATGATAGAACTTTATCCTCTAGAGAAGGTTAAAGTTACCTACGAACAAAGATCTTGAAGATTTGTCAAATGCTAAAGTATGGTTGGCAACTACATCGTTAGTTAAGTCAAATATGAAGAAACATAGTTGTTGATAAAGCTTCAAGCATGGAAGAACAATTTTATGGCTACAAGGCATAAAGTGAGGTAAATAATATTATTATATTATTAGTGGGGTGTACTTTTTCAGAAAAAGTACTATTACTTTATTCAATCCTGATTAAAGTAATATTACTTTGTAGTTAAAATAATATTTTCTCTTTACCACCTTGTCTCCCAACATCCATCTGACTCGTTGCTACCAAAGTTTTCTATATATACCATTGCATTCTCAACATGCAAATAGAAGAACTACACCTCTAGAAATCTCTCTCGAAGAACAAGTTCAAAGCTTTTAAACAAGAACAAGTTTTAGAGTAAGTGTAAAAAACTTATCCATGTGTTGGACCTCTTAGAACATTAGTTGTTTTTAGATAACCTTGTCATTGTGTTATACATTTAATTGTCACCTTTTATTGTATTTGGAATTTCCGCTTCCTTATACATGTAATTTTTTATTCATAATTAATAAGAATTATATTAAAAGTATTAGTGTGTACTATGCTTAACTCTCTAAACTTGCTTTGCTTAAAAGCTTGAGCTTGTTTTTTGAGTATTTTTCAGTGAGTGCAACAAGTTGTAAGCTAGAACGTCATGTGTATATATAGAGAAGGTTGCAGCATCAATTAGAAGTAAAGAGTCAATGAGAAAACAATATTTTAATCATTAAAGTTAGTGGAAGATAAAGTATTATTATTTTTTTAATCGGGTTCCAATAAAATAATATTACTTTACACAAAAGTACACCCCATTAACAATATTTAAATGTTATTTCTCATACCTTTTGTCTTGAATAGTGAGACTTCCCCTTTTCATGTTTGTTACTTTTCATGCCTGTTACTTCTATGTACTTGACAAGATCTTCAAGATCTTCTTTTGAAGAAAACTTCATCCTTTTCCACATATTAAAGTTCTATCTTTTTTGTCATACTTCGTAGAACAAAAAGTGCATTTACTTTTACAAAATAGAAGATCTAAGGCTATAAAGAACAACACATGTTTAACCTTTTGACTTAGAAACTTTTACATAAGAAATAGAGTAGACAAATAAACAATACAAGTCAAAATCATGACTCAGCTAATCAGTTGTACTAGGATCACAAAAATAAAATTCATAGCCTAAGTCTTTGACACTCAGTAGATCAAAGGAATGCTCGACTGATAATAGATATGCTTAGCTAATAAAAAGATGCACAACTGGTTAATTCTGTGCTCAGCTTAGACGGACAAACTTATCAATCTCTATGATTATCTGATCAATAAGTTTAACTATTCATCTAGAGTGATTAGCTTATCATATAAAACCAAAGTATATAAGATGTACTTAGTTGATGATTTAAGGCACTCAGCGGATCTGTTGGTTCCTTAGCTGATACTCTTGGTCACTCGGCTGATAGAATTGGTTCCTTAGCTGATGGACTTGATCACTCAGCCTATAGAATTGTTCACTTAGCTGATAGGACAAAACAACATCAGCTCATAGTTTGCTCAGCTGATCTCAGAAGAAGGCTTTAGCTTTAGCTAATCCATCCACTACTTAGCTTATCTTAGTTATTACTTTTATAATTAGAAAATTACAAGTCAAAATCTTAACAACACATGCCAAGATGGAATTCTTAGTCTTACTGAAGTTTTGGTTTTGCTGTCTTCAAATCTTATTTCTTTCGATAGACAGATTTGATTATTGGGTTGAAATGGTTATCTCCCCAATAGAATCAAAGAGTATGGTTATACCAAGAGTGAGTTCAAGCCATGTATTTACACAAAATTCAGTGGGAGAGTAGTAACCTTCCTTGACTTGTATGTAGATGACTAACTACTCATAGGAAATGATATACTAGCATTGCAGGGAGTAAAATCCTGGCTAGGTAAATATTTCTAGATGAAGGAATTGGGAGAAGCCGCTTATATACTTGGTATAAAGATATGTAGGAATAGATCTAGACAACTTATCAAACTTAGTCAAAATACATACATTGACAAGATTTTGAAGAGATTCAAAATGGACGAATCCAAGAAAGGATTTATCCCAATCCAAAGCGCTATAGTATTGAGAAAAGCTCAATGTCTTGTTTCTAGTAAGGATCATGAAAGATGAAATTGATTCCATATGCTTCCACAATTGGATCAATTATGTACTAGGACTGATGTTGCTTATCTTATAAGTGTCACTGGTAGATATAAGATAAATCCACGTGAAGCCCATTAGGTGGCTGTCAAGAACATTCTCAAGTATCTAAGAAGGACAAAATATTTATTCTTGGTCTTTGGAGATATGGTAAACAAGATCAATGTGACTAGTTACATTGATGCTAGTTTCCAAAATGATAGAGATAATTATAGACCACGGTCAGAGGTATGTATTTACGCTAAATGGAGGAGCCATTTAATGGAAAAGCTCCCAGCAAGACACAATAGCATATTCAACTATAGAAGCGGAGTATATTGTCGCATCGGATGTAGCAAAGGAAGCTGTATGGCTGAAGAATTTTATCTCGGATCTTAGAGTTGTATCTCTAAGCCGATCGATATATTATGTGATAATATGGATGTTGTGGCACAAGCGAAGGAGCCACGAGCACATCACCGATCAAGACACATACTCAAAAGATATCATCTAATCCGAGAGATTATTGGAAAATGAGATGTCGGAATATGTCAGATTCCGACAGATGACAACCTGGCTTACCCATAGACAAAACTGCTAGCTAGAGCTAAGCATGAGAAACATGCGCATTCTATATGAATGTAGTATATAGAATATAGGATTTTTTTTTTATTATAACATGGATTTAAACTTGAGATTGGTTGTTATGTAATTACATTTCATGGTTTCTTAAATAGGATGTTTTACATAATTATTTCTTGTTATCCATTTTTAGCATGTTTTATACCTAACTTTGACTTAGAAAGTCTTGAATAGTCTAAATTTCCATAGCTACTCTATTATGGATATTTGTTGATTTATTCATAGTTATTGAACAAAAGCATATGGTTGTGGCTAAATATTTCATAGATATTTCTCAAGAAGGATAAATATCATCCGCATCAAGTCTACTTCATGGAGCTTAGTCATGGGTACACTTGATAGGTTGTCCTTAGACCCGAGATATTTGGATGGAATACGAGGACTTCTTTACTTTAGTATGTTCTAACGCCACACCATAGCAGGGTGGTCATAAGGGATGTGTCTAGGTGCAGCAAAAGTTGTGTGGTCAAATCCAAATAGTCAAGATGGGATTTGCACCTCCTCTTAAGAAGAGATATTTTAGGGCCCCTCGACGATTAAGACTGCTGAAAATGCGTGGTCGCGCTCGGGTAGAATAATAGTTATTATTCGGTAATCTGTTACTGCAGAAAGTCAAGATCAAAGTCGAGAAATTTTGAACTTTTAGAATGGATTCCTTATCCATGTCTAATGTTAAAATTACGAAATATCATGATGCAAAAGGAAAAGCGTGTGTAATCTATGTATAGATTATCTTTGGATGTAAGAGATCTTATAATCTGGTTATCCTAAATGTTTGGCTGGAGGCCTACTTAGGCTAATGGTGAACAGGTTGTTTTACTTGTCTTGCATAACTGAGAGTCTATTAGTGTGTGCACCATACAGGTAACACGTGTCACCATGTCCAATGTTATAAGACATTAAATGATCACACTGCTACACACCTAATTAAAACCATCCGTGAAAGTTACCAATGATAATGTGAATTGAACTAATCAGTTGAATTAATTAAAGAGATAAATAAATAATAAATAATTTATTTATTATTTATAAGATTATTCGTTAAATATATAAAGAATGCTTAATTAATAAGTCTATTAGTTAATTAAATGGTTTGTGATAATTAGTTAATTATTCAAACCTGAGGGGTGATATCGCGTTATTAGTATATATTATCTTTGTGATAAAATGATCCTTGAACTCTTATATTTCATGAATTTATGATAAATTGGTACTTAAAAGTGTATATCTGTTAGTGAAGGTAATAAAAGTTCGATGGCGAGAAGTTTAAGTGGAAAAGATAGAAAAAGACTCGAGATATAAAAGAAAATCATAAAGTTTGAAAAGTCGAGGACGCGACGCGTCGAAGAGTTAAACGCGATGTGTTTCTTTGAAGTTGGGCGATCTTGTCGGGCAAGAAAAGAAAGACGCGATGCGTCCAAGACATCAACGCGAGACATTTCTGGCCAGGAATAAACTCAATAAATAGACTTGTTTTGTTCCAAAACAAGGATTCCAACACTTCCAGCCGGCCCTAGACGTTTCCTAGAGGAGTTTTTGGAGCTTTGAAGCAGAGATCTTGAGGAAGCTTGAGGATTTAGCATTTGGGAGTGAAGATTTGAGGTTTCCACCATAGATTCACACATTGGTTTGCTATTCATCATGTCTAGTCTACTGTGTTTGTGTTTCTTTGGTTGTATTCCTTTGATTATGGGCTAACCACCCTGTTATCTCTGCTTAGACATGATAACCCTTGATAATTAGTTGGATTTCAATGTTTGGATGACATGTAATGATATATTTGTTATGTTCTTGCTTATTCAAAGATCCAAGTGTGTTAAAGTTTTGATCTTGATTCCTATTGCTGAGTTTTCATAGGTTGTATGACCATTCTTCCTTTGATTGCTTGAATTATGAATTTCTATGACCATTAGTGTAACACCGCATTTGCTATTTTAAAAATCAGTATAAATTTGAATTTTCAAACTGCATGGGTACATTTGTAATTTGAACTTTTACCTGTTTGTTAACTTAACTGAATTTCAAAAACTATGCAGCGGAATTTTAAATAACAAACAAACAACCCAAGCAGTTATTACAGTTTAAAAATACATGTTTGGCGTATATACAAATATACAATACCAAAAATTGCCAAACATGCCTACCGGTGTTACATAATCTAAACCGACCATAATACTATTATACCAAAAGTAGTGTTCCTTCAAAAAGGCTTCTATAACAGCCACGAGTGTTCCCAACTCACCAAGCCGTCTATTCCTTATCTGTAAAATGTTAAACATCAACAACATTAGCTATATAAATATAGCTAGTGATTACTAACAATCATGCATAACAATTAAGCAAGTCCTTAGCAATATAACAAGTCATATAGCAGAATAAGCAATCAATGTCCAGCGAGTGTATTATATTGCCGGGTTGCAAAGCCAGCTCAAACCACTACCACCGGGAGAATCAGACACTACCATCCGTGCGGGTTTCATCACCTAAGTGAATCATCATGCTCGTTAAGGAGCCAAAGCTCATTAGGCTTAGCCATTTAAGGCACTCACCTCAATTGCTGAAAGGAACGGTACTCGAGTACCGTTAGTCCAGAACATTATGCCCGTAGGCCCAGGACCCAGCCGAAGCCGACCTTAATTACATATATTGTCCGGACATACAGATAGTTTCATCAATCACCCTTTACAGGGACAAGTGCATGCATGCTTTATTCATATAACATATTATTCATCAAGTGTGCACATGTACTTAAATACATGTCTTGCACATCAATTAGCAAGGCATATCATGGATTCTTTATCATACTAGCATACATATGGCTTTCATAATACAAGTTGTGGCATGTCATAATCATATAACTGTTCTTGCATTCAAACTTCCTGAATTGAAGTCATAAGAGTCAGTACTCACCTCGCGTGTTTATAAACAACACAATATGAACTCGGCTCTCCTTGATAGCTTAATTACCTATTAGTACACATATAAGTCCACTTAGATTATCACATATAAACACATATTCTATTACTAGTGTTATATTCCTACTTATGTGTTTAATTGAGTAAAAATGTCTAAACCATACTAAATGCCTCTAAAATGGTCAAAAATGATTCAACTATTATCTATTGCATATTACAAGTTTACTTGAAAATCATACCACATGTACATACCCACAATATTCTGTTTTTAATCCCCAAATACATGTTTAACTTATTACAAATACCTTAACCCATCCCAAATAACATTAACCATTGAAAAAACAAAGGTTACTTTGCTGCACACACGTCGCGCCGCGACACTTTTGGGTGTCACGCCGCTACACAGCACCAGAGCTGCGACTTTGTGCCCTGCAGCTGCTGTTCTTCCTTTCAAACCCCACTTTATCACTTTCTTATTTATTTACAGATTATATACTAGTGTTGGGGCATCAAAAGGAGTTCATAAACACTAACATAACACAATTTAATCATCATATTCAAGATTGAATCACTAATTCACCATTAAAGACCCATTTGGTCAATTTCATGAAATTCCTTCAAGAAGGTATCTTTAATTCATAAAATCAACCTTAAACAACTTGTAGATGATTATAAAACAGATTGCAACTCAAAGATTCAAGCTTTATTGGCTAATTTTGTTTTTTCCTAATTTTAACCTAAAGCTTGAAATGAAGAACAAGGAAGAAGATAGGCTTACAAGCAAGAAGATGATGAGCAAGGAAGGATCAAGAACAGATTGTGGACTTGTTTTTTTTGCTTTAATTCCAGCTTCAATTGCTCTTGGATTGGATTTGTCTTCTTCAAGAACAAGAGAACAAGAATGAGAAGTCTGTGTGTGTGTATGTGAACGTGTGTGTGTGTTTGTTGTCTGACTTGGGTTATAAGTGAGAACCGACCCATGGTTCTCATTTATCCTTTAAGAGGTATTTTGTTCTCCTTTTCAACATACAACACAACACCCGAATAACCGTTTCAACTAACGAGGATATTTTTGGAAACCTCGTTTGAAACCAGTTATTATTTTACAATTCTTTTCTATTTTTATTACTATTTTTATATTCACATTTAACTAGCCAATTACATATTTTCTATTTATTCTTACAAATATATTTATATTTAATTCATTTAATTAAATTGACATACCAAATGGAGCACGCGAATATGCCATATTTGAGGATGTTACAATTAGGATTCATAACTAGTGATTGACCATATCCTAGGGTTAGGTTTAAAGATTGGAACTTTAATGTGCCTGCAATTGCTATTGATTACCATTCTTTGGTAATTGATTGATTTTGTAAATTAACAAATCAATAGGGTAAGTCTAGCATAATTCGAATCAATTGTCTAGTTGATGAGTTAATTAATTCCATGACCATTGGGTTAATTTCTTTAAAAGTATAGGACTAGTGAGTCTGACCATGAGATCTAGCCAATTTAGGAATCGGTATATTGCTATATGTTGTCCATTGCACTTTCGTTGAGATCTGCTGATTTGAAAAGGGGAGTCTATCGTCTGAGTGGAGATGATTTACTTCTTAATTGTTTGAATCTTATAGTTATTTGATTTCTCGGATTCTAGATCTTTAACCCTTGTTCAGGGGTTTTGGGATTAAGGTTTGGAATTTGGTCGCTTTCGAGTTGATATCACAATTTCCCCCATTTATTGCTTTATTCTGCCTTTTAGTTATCTTTATTAGTTTAATAATTAATTAGTATAGTTGTACTAAAATCATACTCGTTCCCTGTGAGTTCGACACCCGTGCTTATTTTCTATGCTTCTACATGATTGGGTACACTTGCCTATTGTGTTCGTACTTAAGATATATACGGTTTTTATAAATTTAAAACTGGTACGGATTTCGCACATCAAGAGGTTGGTTTTGTATTGATTGAAAGCCATTAAGATGGGCTTGCACCATAATTTTTTTATAAATAAGAAACAAATCTAGGTCGAATTATAACTGCAATTAACAACCAAACTCTCCTTCCTCTCTCTTATTTCGGTCCCATGGATGAAACCACAAAACCATAGTCGGTTTTGTGGTTTGTCAAATAAACACATATAAGTACATACTTCGTGGTGATTTTTTGTGTAGTCTAGGAATATAGTTCAAGATGGTGCAATAGCGGTGTAAATCCTGTTAGTAGTCCAACAAATTTTGAAATTAAAATGCATAAAGGTATTATCTTTATCTTTTTTGTTTTGTTTTTCTGTTGAATAGATTGGATCACTAGTGAGGTTTTATAATAGATTATTTTTTTTATTCTGATGTGCATGTTAATTTATTGTTTTTAATCCTCAAAAACCCAACAAGAGGAAATTTCGTTTACGTATGAATATAAAAGAGAGGAGAAAGCAGAGAGGAGAGATAAATTGTGTTTAAAATGTCACTTTTACCTTTTTTTATTTAAAATACCTATTACGTTTGTTTTAATTACTAAAATGCCACAAATGATAATACCCATTGATTTAATCATCTAAATGCTAGAAATGTTTCGCCTACTTTTCGTAAAAATAAAGTTTTTCGCATGAACCATCCTCTGGTTCACAAATATATATTTAACTTTACACATTTTGCTACTTTATGTATCCAACTTTCAAACTTACCTTTTAATCTACTTACCATTTAACGTATCTAGTTTTAAAATTGGTACATATGCCTACTACTTTATAATGCATTTAGGTCATTCTTTATAATCAAATGTAAGTCAAGTAATACAACATCTCATGCGTGTGTTATATCTTAAAACATACGATTCTCAAACTCTATAATTAATGAGAACTAGCTTAACACCCCAAGTATAAACATGAAGGATGGTAAAGTAAATTTTAAATGTTTATGGTATTAAAGAGTACTAACATCTATAGTAAAACAAAGGGTAAAATATATTTTAACCCCTAAGGTTTAGGTTTAAAAATGGTTTACCCCCTAAACTTTTGAAATGAATGGTTTAGTGCCTTAACTTTTTAATGAAATTTTTAACCCCTAAACTTGTTACAATTCATCATTTTAGCCACTTGACCTTCTCTAGCAGGTTTCCAAGCTTTTAAAGAACATTTTAATTCTTAAGCTTAAGGGTGTAATCGAATCGAGCCCAACCGAACCCAGTCAAACTCTAACTCGGCTCGGCCTCTAAAACTTAAGCGAGTGAAGATTGAAGAACGGTTAGTCGTAACCGGTGTTCGAAGATCTACAGATTCACGAATCGCTATCTCATGGATTCTCAAAGAAACTCTAAAATAAAGATAGAGATAGAGGAAGTCGAAGATGTGCAATCATCAAACTAGTGCAACTATATGAACTTGTAGTGAAATCGAGAGATAATATTGGTGCTATACAAGAAGTTAGCAATGGAACTAGGGTCTGTATGTGAGTTTTCATAATCCAGATTCTTAATAATGGATGTTTTTATTGATAGGATTGATCGTGGTTTCCTGTTGATACCGTAACAAGTATTTTAGATTTAGATTAGGGAGAAATTTAATAAGGTAAAATAAGATTAAGGCTTAAATTATTTAACAAAAATTGTTAAAGGATTATAATGTTCATTATATAAGTTTAGTGATTAAACCATTTTCAAATCTAAAGTTCAGGGATTCAAACATTTTCAAATCTAAAGTTTAGGGATTAAAACATATTTTACCCTAAAACAAATGTAAAACATACACAGAGATATAAAATCTTTTAGAAGAATGTTAAGTCTATTAGAAATCGGAAATTCAAACTTAATATTATCATCAAAATTTTTGTAGAATCCCTTTCTAATCGAATTTGGACTTTTTTTTAATGTAATCCAATTAGTATACGTGTTTACACAAATAACCATGAAAATAGGTAGATATATCTAATAATTGAATTAAATAAATGTTTTTGTTAAGATATTTAGGTGTTAACGAGCTAAATCACCTAAAAATGATATTTGAGAAAATAACTCATTCGTAAGCTATTTTAGAAAATCGAGGAGTATGATTATGGAAAAATTCTAATAATAGAATGATGATATCAAGATCACTTTTCTTTTAATATATATTAATGATTAAAGATTAAAAATAAAGAAAAGATTCATGATAAAGATTAAAGATTATGTTATTGATCGGTTACAAAATGGAAATAAATTACTATGTAGTATAGCGATCAGATATAGAACTCTATTAACTCATTTGATTACAAAACGAGGAACAACATTGTTTGAACATAGGCATCGAGCGAAAATACTAATAATAACAAAATATGTAAAGTTAGATTCATAAATACTAATAAATACAAACTATACATATAATATAAAAACCAAAGGGGCTTGCCCTGGTGGTAAGGGTGTTTTGTCAGTGAATGAGAGGTCTTGGGTTCGAGTCTCTTTGGAGGGTTTCTTCCTACGAGTAGCTGAGGGTCACTCCCTCGTTGGTGAAAGCAGCCCTACCGAATTAAGTAGGGGGTGTAGTTAGAGTGGTTCGAAACCGGGGCCCGAATTAGATCAACCGGTTTCGATCCTGTGCCACTAGGCGAATCTGTTCAAAAAAATATAATATAAAAATATGTAACATTTGATACGTGTAGATGAAGTAAACTCTTTTTCTACTTTTCTTCTAAAATAAAAACTCCACTTGTTTGAAAAACTAAGAAAACTGTTTTTCTAGCTAAATATTTAGGTTGCATTCACTTTTAGAATTTTTTTTTTAATTTTTTAGAATTTTTTTAAGAAAACTGAAAATTAAAAAACATGTTTAATTGCACAATTTTTTAAAAAAATAGAAAACTCCCTTACTTTTTCACATTTTCCCAAATTCCTCAATTTTTTCAAACTCCCATACTTTTTCAAACAACTTTTTCAAGAAAACACTTCAATGAAACATGTTTTCCATTTTTTTTTCTGAAAAAGAAAAACTCCACTCCTTCATCTAAACACGTTTTCCATTTTTTCAGAAAATGAAAACTGCACAATTTTTCACAGAAAAACGGAAAACTAAAAATAGAAAAAATTTCTCGTACTAAACGCAACCTTATTCTCCCTATTTTTCTAAATATACATAATACTATACTATTATGTACTTTGTCTCTAAATATGCATAATACTATAATACTATTATCTACGGTCTATGTGCACTCATATATGCCCTTGTATATAAGTATGACCGTCTACGTATTACTTACCTCATACTCTACTCACCTCATACTCTACTCAGATGGGATTGAATTCCGTTGTTGACTATACTATTACATAATTTTTATACCTATACTCTATACAAATCAACATGTATAAGTTTAACTATCTGCATCTTATTTTTCTCGTACTGCTCAAATAGAATATGATATACTATTACATACTTTGTCTCTATGCTCTATACAAATCAACATGTATACATTTAACTATTATTGTACTTTACTCTTTGTTCTCATTAAATCTATATCTTTGTTTTCATTAAACCTATACAATCAGAATAGCTGAACTAACACAATGGCTAACAAGTAACCAGTTTTTTTTTCTATTTTTTTAGTTTTTTAAGTATTGTGTTCTTCATCTAGGCTTCAAGAACAAGCTCTTCCTTTCAAAACCAAAGAAGACATGGAAAAATATTGAAAATCAAGGAAGAAATCTAGAAAGCAAAAAAATAGACTGCGTTTTAGCAGAAGAAAAATTTTCTGTTTTTGGAACAGAAACACAATTTGGACAATAAACCCAGAAACAAGAACATGGTTCTAACCCTAACCACAAAGCGACACGAATCTAGGTTGATGAGAATAATTTGCAAACAACAAATGAATCGCAAGAACTTGTGCATATAAATTCATCAATACAACGACGTGTGTTAGCTACATTCCAGGACTGGAGTAAAACTAGCGGTAAAGTAAAGCTAACGCCGGGAGGGGAACGATACTTGTTCCCATTATTTGTATTAAACTCGATAACAAATAGTAATATATGAAACAAAACCTGCTGCTAAAGTAACCGGACAATCCGAGTCCTTTTTGCATGTTTTTATTTGCCATGGTAAACTCATATTTGACTAGAGTCCCTGCCGAAGATGAAACGTCTCATCCAGTCTGACACCACCAACGACCTTGTACGCCAACTGACTTGCTTGCTGTATAATTATATTCCGGGTCAAAACAAAGTCAAATTACCGTTTTTGGTTAGTTTATATTTAATTTGTGTTAGTGTGGGAATCAGGTTGGTGTTACCTTGCATACACAGAGTACCAAAGCCATTGAGAGCTGTGACCAATAGACACCCAATCACCTGGGAGTTGTGCTGCCGTTTGCTCTCCTCCTAATGGTGCAAATTGACCAAGATGCTTGTACCTGCATGTAAATCATTAGGCTTTAGCCTTTCCTTCCCAAATCAGAGCGAAACCTCCGAAATACAAAATAAAAAAGGATAAACTAAAAATGTCTCAAGTGTAACAACGTTTCACGAACGTTTAAAAATATTCAGTTGAGAACACTAAAACACTTGACAACAAAGACACTTCTGGATGCTTAGATCGAAGAAACGAAGGGCTGAGATTCAAAGTGTTCACATCTGAATTAAATTATGAATGTGTTCACATGTGTATGCATTATTTAAGTGTCCTCACATGATACACATGTGCGCGCGTACCTGAAAGGGCGAAATCTATGTCGGCCAGACTCTCGAAAACGCAAAGGACCTTCTGGATTTTTTGTGCATTCTTCCATGCGATTGAAACAATCAGCAAGATAGGAACCTTGCTGAGCTGCAACCTGCAAAAGCATCACTAAACCACATAAGTGAACCAATAAAATAAATTGATAAATGATAACTTGAAGCTGTACCTAATGACTTCTAGTGTTATACCTGAGCTGTTGCTGGAAGATTCTTCATCTGAGAATCTACTTGAGATAGAGCTGATTTGAATTCTTCAACATTCAATTCAATCGATTCTTTTGCAACATCTCCTTTAGATTCCTTCAAAAGATCAACAAGACTGCTCATCTTTTTATTGTTCAAATAAAGTTGCACCTGAGGATACCTGTCACAGATATCATCAAGTGCTTCTTGAAACTCTTTGACCGTTAGTGTTCCTGAGTTATCCTTGTCTGCCTTTTGAAATATGGCTGAAATATCCTCCTGGAATATAAAGTGATACACGAGTTTAATGCATTGTTATTATTTTTCTGAACTAATTTGGTGTATAACTTGAAAGCATGTGTCTGTCATTCGTAAACGCACCATGACTTTACGCTGGTTAATTGTGGCACAATCTCCAAGTGCATATATGCTGTTGGTCCCTTCAACTCGAAGCCACTCATCGGTAGCTAATACACGTCTATTTGCCTATATATCATGAATTTGAAACATATAACGACAATCAAACTACAATTGACTAATGGAAAATTCACATTCATCATGTTTTAGATTTAATATATAATCAAGAAAACAAATACCTGCCCAATCTGCTTCATGAAATCCATTATTACGGGACGAGTTGCAATACCCGTTGACCAAACAGCCATTCCATAGGGTATAGTTGAGATCTCCCCTGTTTTAATCACTTTTGTTGAAATTTCTTTATCTGAAACTTTCACAACCATCGCCCCTGTCCTCAAATCTATACCGTCTCTGTGGAACTTTTGTTCTGCGAAACTTGTGATTCGTTTGTCAAACCTGCACCCGGAAAGAATATATACATTTAAGATTATAGTACTTACGGTTTATCTAAATCATAAAAAAAGGCTTACATGTTCAAGATGTGGTCGGTAGCCTCGAGAAGCGTTATTTTAACCAAATCTTTAACGGACGGATATAGCTTCACCAAATCTTCGGACACAAAATCATGAAGCTCGGCTGCAAACTCGACTCCAGTTGGACCGCCACCAACAACAACAAACTGAAGAATTCTTTTCCTCTCATCATCACTTAATGTAGGCAAGCTTGCTTTTTCAAAGCAGTCTATAACAGTCCTCCGAATCTTTTGAGCATCTTCAACTTCCTGAATCAGAATTATTGAAATAATATAAAACAAATAACATCCTCAAGATTTTTTTAATCCTTTTTAGAATGAATAATGAATGATTTACCTTCAAATAGTGGCAGTTTTCTTCTACGCCAGGAGTGTTAAACGTATTAACACGAGCACCCATTGCTACTACCAAGTAATCATAATCCACGACAAATTCTTCCTTATCCTCTTGACTGGAACGACAATAAACTTTCTTATTTTTCGCATCGATCCTATAGCATTCAGCTTCCCAGTAATTCACATTAACATTTTTCTGTTAGAGATAAGTAGGAAACAAGGAAAACATGAGATATTTAAATGACCAAGTTGTGTGTTGAAAACTCGAAATTATAACCAACTTTTTATAACCTTTTTGACAATGTTACGGATTGGTTCAACAACGCTGCGAGCATCAACTGTACCAACTGTAACACTTGGTAGTAAAGGTGTGAATGCAAAGTAATTTCTTGGTGATATCACCTGGATGTCATACGTGGGATTCTTGAGATTTTTCAAGAAACTTGTTCCGGCCCAACCAGTTCCAAGTACCACCACTTTCTTTTTCTCGATACCTGCTTCTGGTAAATCATCAATCTTTGGAATTGTTTGTATGTTCGCCTCTGAATAGGCCACCAGACCCCCACCGCTACAAAATTATATTACATGAATTATGTATGGAAGTTTTTTCAAGATTGAAGCATAACTTTATTTAAAAAATGGTACAATACTGAAATCTGAGTTTGACTGACTTTAGTGGAACAATGATGAACTTGGTTACTATAAGATGGAATTTTCCTTTAAGCAAAACACGTATATAAGTTCAATAGACAAAGTTACAGCCCTCGTAGCACATTCGACAAGAATCGATATTCTTTCTAACCATAACCATAACATATTCCGGATGCTTTAGTAGCATTTTAGGACAAATTTATATCTAATTAATGTTACAGGCATACTTGATGATGACTTCCATTCCTTCTACAGCAGATATCAATGAACAGCACACAGAAAAATAACATGAAGTTAATCTAAAACACCTCATACTTAGGTGGGTGTTCAGGGTTGAATTTGCAAAACTCCGTTTTTTTCTCCGGATACGCAGATAATCATGTTTTCTAGACATTTAACAAAACGCAATTACTGCATGATTAGCGTTTCCAAAAACAGAATAATCAGATAAATTCGATATCAAAAGGCAATCCCAAACAGCATCTAGATGATCAAAGGGAGAGAACTGAGAACATCATCTACAACAATTATGATAAAGGTGAAACAGGTCAGAGTTTTAAGCCACACAAACTTAAAGAACCTGTAAGATCAAACCAAAGTGAAGATAATTCTGGTGATTAGACAGCTAAAAAGGATCAATCTCAACTCAAAAACCATTGCAAAATTGTTCCAGAAATCATCAATTCATAAAATATTAACAATTGTATTCAATTCTCACTACAATCTAGATCTAATTTCAGTAATACCAGATCTCAGTGATTAGTTATGAAAAAGCATAAACAAGAATCAATTTGAGGAATTTAATAGACATAGACGGTATACCTGACGGCAAAAACAACGAGAAATCTCGATAGTGAAGGATTTTCACGAAACGTTCTAGAAAACCTCTCGTAGAAATTCAAACTCCTCATGGCTGCTCCAAAATTAGGGGAAATCTCACAATTTCAGATCTAGATACTTCAACAACAACACGATCATCCGTCTATACATACATCTGTACATATATACATGTGAAAACAGAGAGAAAGGATCTTTACCTTAGAGAGAGAGAAAGAGAGACGAATTCGAAGGTTTTGCTGTCTTTGTACTTTTTACAACTATTCTTCGCGATTTCGTCGGAAGGAGGCGAATCTTCTGCTGTGACGGCTGGCCTGAAGCTGACGTGGAGAGCACGGTTTCAGGACACGTGGAAATCGGAGACGGTGAACGGGAAAGTAGGAGGCCCGATCTCTCTGGAGGTTAATAATTACAAAGAAGAGAACGTGTCACGTGGTCGGCGCCTTTCGTTAAATTATTATCACGTTCACCTTTGTTGTTTAGTTGCATTTTTCCAAATCGCGTGGTCAAGGTTTGCTAAATATTTTAAATAATATTTAATGACATAATTAGGGAATGTTTGGTTTGTTGAAAACTTTTGATATTGAAGAAAATTGGAATATAATTTTACTATTTCAATATATTTATGGGTTTGGTTTAATTTTAGAGGAAAAGAATTGAAACCTTTAACCTTGAAATTTTTTATTAAATGAATGAATTAAAATTCTTTTATATTTTCAGGGTTTGTTTGGTTCGTGTAATTTCGTAAAATTTACATTTTAAATCTATTAAAATTTTATGTTTGGTTGAAAATAAAAAGAATGGATTAGGATTTCAAATCCTATAGGTGTGAGATTTTAAAATCTTTGGTGGAGGGGTAGTATTTCTAAATCTCCCGTATGTGTGATTTCAAAATCAGGACTTATCCCTAACAAAAAATTCACAGTTCATCTTCACCACATCAACCAACTCTTCACTCTCGTCGTCACTACCGTAATCGGTAACGGCCATAACTATCACCATTGTCTGCCACCACCATCGTCGTGATCTTTTCCCTTCACCGTTTCCTCATTCTTGTCATCTCTCTTTGTCCATCGTCTCCATTACTACTCTAACCGGCCACCACCATAACCCTCCTGGTCTCCGCCGTCGCCCTTTTTCATCTCCGCCGCCGTTGCCCTTTGCCGCCGCCGCCATCGTCCTTCACCATCGCCGCCATCGCTCTTCACCACCATTGTCGCCCTCACCGCCTCCGCCTCCACCCCCGCCGCCCTCGTCCTTCACTGCCTCCTTTGCCGCCGTCATTTCCCTTCACCGCCTTCGCCATTGCAACCCTTCACCGCCTTCGCCGTTGTAGCCCTTCACCACCGCCGCCCTTCACCGCGCCCGCCTCTGCTGTCATTGCCCTTTAGCATCTCTACCTTCCTCGTCTCTTAGTCAATCAAGTTGTGTAGGTGAGTCGACTCCTTCACCATCTTTGCTCCAGAAATCTCATTGTCTTTTACATGAATCAAACAAGAGATTTAATTAGACTTGAAATCCTGTAACATCCGCAAACCTGGGCTAGTAGATTAGCGGATTTACGGTATGCGTTTGTTTGTGATTTAATTGTTTTAATTTAATTATGTGATTATCTAAGTGGATTAATTTAATTAACTAATTGGAAATTATAGTGTATGTATGTATGTATGTGTGATCGTTTGTATGTTTACATGCATAGTGGGATTTACACGTGGGGGTGCATGTGGGTTTAGGTGCCACCTACCTTGCATGTAAACTAGTGTGTGTGTGAGTTCTGTTCTATTATTTCAAATATTCAAGAAGTGTATGTGTGTGTGTGATTTGTTTCTCTGCCAAGAAGAAACCGAGAGAAAAGAAAAGAAGAAGAAAGGAATCGGAATTCCCATTTGTGTGTAATTTATCAAAGATTTAAAGTTGGTGTTCTAAAATTGACATGTTATAATCTTTCTTGATGTGTTATATGATTTTAAAACATGATTTATGTTTAGATTGAGGATTGCATGTTAGAACACCATAATCGTTTTTTTTTATAGAATATGATTTTGATGATTCATGTGTTCATATGTTATATGCAAATATGATGTTCACTACATGAGAAAGTGTTTAAAGGTGTTTAAATTATATCTTGGAATGATGTTACGAGTTCATGAAATCTGGGTTTGGATTACTATATGTTGAAGTTATCGGATTTGATATTTATGAACCTTTCGGATTGTTGAGAAGAAGAAATCTGAGTCTTGCTTAAATCCGGGTCATATGAAATCCGAAGGTAGAAATCCGATTACTTTGGAAATCCGAATCTTTAAAACCGGAAGTACATAAACCGATACTTGAATTATGGGAACCCCAAATCTGAATACCATATTTATGAAATCCTAAACTTGGAAAGTGATTTAAGTCAGAATCCGAATGATGAAATCCGATACCCAAATCCGGAATTTGAAATCCGGGACTTAGTGAAATCCGATACTTATGATTTTGGAAACTTGAAATCCGATTAAGACAAAACAGAGATTGGAACCCATCGGATTCCTAAATCCGACAGTTATGAAATCCTAATAGATAGTTGCGGATTTTGGGAAAATCCAATACCTTGGTTGCGGATTTTCAAGAATTCGAGAGAGAGAATCCGATAGTTTTTGAAATCCGATATTTTGTGTTTAAATTTGTAATTGTTTATTGATTGTTGATATTATGAATGAATTATAAAATATATGTCAGATATATGTAGAAGATTTGGGACTGATTGATTATTATTTTATTTCAGGCAATCCAAAGGCTCAGTAACATTAGACTTCTGAGTGCTTCGTCTGAACTTGAAAGGTGAGTGGATGTTGGATGCGAATGGTAAAGATTGTGTTTAATATTACTGATGTGAGGCATGATTGTATGTGATGGTTTGATATTGGAACTGCTGATTGTGAATATTATTAATGTCTGTTGCATAACTATTTGTTCGATACGCACTCTTAGTATGATTTTGAGTTGCGTTTGAGAAGTCAGCTATACGTGGAATTGGCTGGGCCCGTTTACTGGTTGGTTGAACAGTGGTAGCCTTACTGTTGCATATGTTGCTTCAGAGTGAGATTTCGCTGTGCCAATTCAGTAGAGGGCTATCAGTAAACCTTTGCTTTGGCCGGCATTGGTTGTAGGTTCTGCGCCGAACCGTCGGTCTTCTTAGTGGTTGTGATTACATGATTAGTATTGACTTGATGTTTGCTTTTTGGGTTTAGCCTCTACTCACTTAGCTTTGTGCTAATTCCCCACAGTTGTTGCTTTTTGCAGGTTTGTGTTTGTGAGTACTTGTGGAAGGAAAAGTTGACCTAACTCTGATGTCAAGTTTAAAAGAAACGAGCCAGTCTTTTGTAACACAGAGTTTCGTTTGTGGATTGTAAAGAACAGATATTTTGTTAAAGTAAATATTTGTTAATGTAATGAATGTTTAATTAATTGAAGCTTCCGCAGCGCAATAAAAAAATGGCTTAGATTTTACGGTGTTACAGTTTGGTATCAGAGCCTTGGTTTGGCGATGCAGGCACGGCTAGAGTGTTGCATTCCCAAATCTTGGCTCGTGACAGGTCAAGCTTTCCTTCAGGGGGAATTAGAGTGAGTTAGAGTTGTTTGTAGTAGTTAGTATTTTGAGTACTAACGGTTTATGCTAATAAGTTGTGAGATGATGTGATTGTAACATATATGGCTGAAAGAGAGACCCCTATCCTCCCTCCAGCTACTCAATCATCTGCAGAGGCACTGGTGATAGAAGAATTGGATGTTACTAACCAAGCAGGAACATCTGGCCAGGAACAGGAAGAAGATCAGAGTGAATACATATTTAAATTGGAGAATGAACTGATGGATCTTAGAGCTAAGATAAATAACCTGGAACAAAGATTGACCCAAACTGAACAACCTCCAGTATCAGCTACGATCTTTACTCAGGCAACTGTACCACCAGTATCAATACCCCTACCACCAGTGACACAGATGATACAACAACCGTTCTACTATCCGTATCCACAACAGGGAGCTTACCCTTTTGCATTTCCTGGGTTTAAGCAGCCTTGCACATACAAACAGTTCCTGGACTGTAAGCCTTCGGAATATAGTGGAAGTTCTGACCCTAACATAACCCTGAACTGGCTGAGGGAAATGGTAAATGCATTAGATGCCTGTAACTGTGAGAACGAACTGAAAGTGAAATATGCATCCAGGATGCTAAAGGGTGATGCTATGGTGTGGTGGGATTCGATTACTGGCCATTTCACTGAACAGCAACAAGAGAGCATTACTTGAAGTCAATTCCAAGAGAAACTTTGTGAACAATACTGTGGTACATTTGAAGTTTCTAAGATCAAGAAGGAGTTCATGGATTTACAAATGACCGGAAACATGACAGTGATGATCTGATTAAGCAATTTAATCAGAAAATGAGATTTGTGAAGCATTGGGTACCGGACGAGGAGTCAAAGATTGCTCACTTTGTTGGAGCACTACACCCTGATCTCCGTAGCGCCACTAGATGGGCTACTACCTTATCGCAAGCATTTAATTTGGCTAAAATAGCAGAAGGGGATTTGATAGCCAGGAACAAGTGGAATGGGGAAAAGATTGCCCAACAAAAGTCAAAGATTGATCATTATAATTCCCAACAGAGGCAGGGTGGGCAAGGAAGTGGATATAAACAGGGAGATCAGAATAGAAGGTCGAATGTCAGTGGGTCAACACAGAGGGCACCGTGGTGTAGTCGGTGCAAGTCATACCACAATGGGCAGTGTACGCCCCAATCAAGAAGATGTGTTAAATGTGGCCAGTTTGGCCATGAACTAAAGGATTGAAGGTTCCCACGCAGTGTCTGTTGGAACTGCCAGAAAGAAGGGCACAGAGTGGGAGATTGCCCGGTGGAAAGAAAGTGGGATCGGGAGCAGGGGCGGGGACAGCTGGGGGATTATCTTCAACTGGTCAGAAGAGAAAGAATCCACCTACTACTGAGGGTAGGGCTTTTAAAATGATGGTGGAGGATGCCACCACAACTGATGATGTCATAACCGGTATGTTTCTGATTAACTCTATCCCTGCAAGAGTGTTATTTGATTCTTGGAGCTAATCGCTCATTTGTGTCTATGGAGTTTTGTGGTAGATTAAATATACATGTTATTAAACTTACTAGTACCCTAGAGATAGAAGTAGCAGATGGCATGATGGTTCCAGTCACGACTGCTGTGGCTGGAGCTAAAATTGATATTGATGGTGTATGTTTTCCTGTTTAGTTTCTTGTCATGCCTTTATTTGGTTTTGATGTTGTATTGGGTATGGATTGGTTAAGTCTGAATCAAGCAAGTATAAAATGCCATAAGAAGTTGATCTCGTTCCCATTAGCGGATGGTACAAGGGTAATAGCAAGGGGTGAGAAAGTCGGGTCATCAATTTCAATGATTTCGTGTTTAAAGGCAAAGAAAGCATTGAGTAAAGGTTGTGAATCGTTTATAGCATATGTGATTGATGGAAAGAAAGAGAAACAAGCTATGACAGATATCCGGGTGGTAACGGAATACCCGGAGGTGTTTCCAGAAGAATTACCGGGGCTACCTCCAGTTCGAGAGGTAGAGTTCAAGATAGATTTAATTCCGGGTTCCCGGCCAGTGGCTAAAGCACCGTATAGACTGGCACCTTCAGAAATTCGAGAAATGATGACACAGATCCAAGACTTGTTAGATAAAGGGTTTATCCGTCCAAGTTCATCACCGTGGGGTGCGCCAGTGTTATTTGTAAAGAAGAAAGATGGTACTTTGCGTATGTGCATTGATTATCGGGAATTGAACAAGAAAACGATAAAGAATAAATACCCATTACCCAGAATTGATCATTTGTTCGATCAACTACAGAGAGCTTCTTTCTTCTCGAAGATTGATTTAAGATCGGGTTACCATCAAGTAAGAGTGTCAAAAGAGGATGTATCAAAGACAGCTTTCCGTATGCGATATGGTCATTACGAGTTCCTGGTTATGCCATTCGGTCTAACCAACGCACCAGAAATATTTATGGATCTCATGAACAGAGTCTGTCGACCATTTCTTGATAAGTTTGTGATTATCTTCATAGATGACATTTTGATTTACTCAAAGACTGAGATAGAGCATGAGCAGCATTTGAGATAGATCTTGGAAATTCTGAAGAAAGAACAGTTGTATGCAAAATTCTCGAAATGTGAGTTTTGGTTAAGAGAAGTTCGGTTTTTGGGGCATATAATTTGTAAGGAAGGGGTAAAGGTGGATCCTTCGAAGGTAGAGGCAGTAATGAGTTGGAATACTCTAAGAACACCATCAGAGATAAAGAGTTTTCTAGGATTGGCTGGATACTACCGCAGATTTATCAAGGATTTTTCTAAGATTGTGGTCCGTTAACTAAGTTAACTCGGAAGGATGTAAAATTTATGTGGGGTAACGAACAAGATAAGGCCTTCCAGATATTAAAAAAACTATTGTGTCAAGCTCCAATCCTTACTTTACCAAATGGATCTGAAGATTTTACAGTATTTTGTGACGCATCATTGGCTGGTTTAGGGTGTGTATTAATGTAGAACGACCGGGTAATTGCTTATGCTTCCAGATAGTTGAAACCACATGAAAAGAACTATCCGACGCACGACTTGGAGCTAGCAACAGTAGTATTTCCGCTCAAACTATGGAGACATTACTTGTATGGCACCAAATGCGTGATATGTACAGATCATAAGAGCCTGCAGTATGTGTTTACTCAGAAAGAATTGAATATGAGGCTGAGACATTGGGTAGAATTGATAAAAGATTATGACTGCGAGATCAGGTATCACCCGGGAAAGGCGAATGTTGTGGCAGATGCCATGAGTCGAAAAGGAAATGGAAGTCCTATTCAGTTTATGCGAATTGAGATAGTATCTGATCTGATAGATAGATTGAAGTCTGCTTAGTTGGAAGCTCTAAAAGAGGAAAATTTAAAGACTGAGTTAATGAAAAAGAGAAAAGATGAATTGAATGACGATTCTCGTGGATTAAAAACATTCAAAGCTCATGTGTGGGTGCCTAAGCTTGGAGAATTGAGACAATTAATTTTGACAGAAGCACACAAGTCGAGATTGTCCGTACACCCAAGAAGCACTAAAATGTATAACGATCTAAAAGTGCTTTATTGTTGGCCTACGATGAAAGCAGATGTGGCACATTTTGTGGAATCGTGCCATATTTGTGCGCAAGTGAAAGCGGAACATCAGAGGCCTTATGGGTCTTTGAAGCAGTTAGAGATTCCTGAGTGGAAATGGGAGCACATCACAATGGATTTTGTAACAAAACTACCACGAACTCAGAGGAATCATGATATGATATGGGTAATAGTGGATTGTTTAACAAAGAGTGCTCATTTTCTAGCCACTTGTGAGACGGCTTCATTGGGTAAACAGGCACAACTATACATAGATGAGATTGTTGCGATACATGGTATACCGTTATCAATTGTGTCTGATAGAGATTCAAGGTTTGTATCCAATTTCTGGAGGAGTTTGAAAAGAGAATTGGGAACCAGAGTTAATTTGAGTATAGCCTACCATCCTCAGACAGACGGTTAGACTGAACGAACCATACAGACACTCGAGGATATGTTGCGAGCTTGTGTACTAGAGTATGGTGGATCTTGGGATTCACACCTGCCATTAGTAGAATTTGCGTATAATAACTCTCATCACTCCAGTATTGGAATGCCTCCGTATGAAATGTTGTACGGTCGTCGCTGTCGTACTCCGACTTGTTGGTTAGAGGCGGGTGAGAAACAGTTTGCAGGTCCCGAGATAGTACAGTTGACTGCTGACAAGGTTGCTATAGCCAGAGATAAATTGAAAGAAGCCAGAGATAGACAAAGAATGTATGCTGATCCGAAACGACGTCCGGTAAAGTTTGATGTGGGAGAGCTAGTATACTTGAAAGTTTCTCCATGGAAGGGTGTAATTCGCTTCGGCAAACGTGGGAAGTTGACTTCCTGTTTCATTGGTCCTTTCTGTATCCGTCAGGTTGTGAATGATCAAGCAGTTACTTTAGATCTTCCTATAGAGCTTGTTGGAATTCATGATACATTTAATGTCTGTTATCTGAGAAAGTGTAAGATTGATGATGAAAGTCAGATTCTTCCAGTGCATGAGTTGAAAGTTGATTCCAAGAAGAGACTTATAGAAGAACCAGTTGAACTACTAGATCGAAAGGTGACCAAACTTCGAAAGAAGCAGATACCTATGGTATTGGTCAAATGGAAACACAGTCTCGGTTCTGATCTAACCTGGGAGAGTGAGGCAGAAATGAAAGATAGGTATCCCTAGTTATTTGAGTGGAAAAGTATTCCGAGGACGGAATCCTCTTAAGGAGGGGAGATTTGTAACATCCGCAAACCTGGGCTAGTAGATTAGCGGGTTTACGGTATACGTTTGTTTGTGATTTAATTGTTTTAATTTAATTATGTGATTATCTAAGTGGATTAATTTAATTAACTAATTGGAAATTATAGTGTATGTATGTATGTATGTGTGACCGTTTGTATGTTTACATGCATAGTGGGGTTTACACGTGGGGGTGCATGTGGGTTTAGGTGCCACCTACCTTGCATGTAAACAAGTGTGTTTGTGAGTTTTGTTCTGTTATTTCAAATATCCAAGAAGTGTATGTGTGTGTGTAATTTGTTTCTCTGCCAAGAAGAAACCGAGAGAAAAGAAAAGAAGAAGAAAGGAATCGGAATTCCCATTTGTGTGTAATTTATCAAAGATTTAAGGTTGGTGTTTATAAATTGACATGTTATAATCTTTCTTGATGTGTTATATGATTTTAAAACATGATTTAGTTTAGATTGAGGATTGCTTGTTAGAACACCATAAACGTTTTTTTTATAAAATATGATTTTGATGATTCATGTGTTCATATGTTTTATGCAAATATGATGTTCACTACATGAGAAAGTGTTTAAAGGTGTTTAAATTATATCCTGGAATGATGTTACGAGTTCATGAAATCTGGGTTTGGATTACTATATGTTGAAGTTATCGGATTTGATATTTATGAACCTTTCGGTTTGTTGAGAAGAAGAAATACAAGTCTTGCTTAAATCCGGGTCATATGAAAATCCGAATACTTTGTAAATCCGAATCTTTAAAACCGGAAGTTCATAAACCGATACTTGAATTATGGGAACCCCAAATCTGAATACCATATTTATGAAATCCTAAACTTGGAAAGTGATTTAAGTCAGAATCCGAATGATGAAATCCGACACATGAAATCCGATACCCAAATCTGGAATTTGAAATCCGGGACTTAGTGAAATCCGATACTTATGATTTTGGAAACTTGAAATCCGATTAAGACAAAACAGAGATTAGAACCCATCGGATTCCTAAATCCGACAGTTATGAAATCCTAATAGATAGTTGCGGATTTTGGGAAAATCCGATACCTTGGTTGCGGATTTTCAAGAATTCGAGAGAGAGAATCCGATAGTTTTTGAAATCCGATATTTTGTGTTTAAATTTGTAATTGTTTATTGATTGTTGATATTATGAATGAATTATAAAATATATGTCAGATATATGTAGAAGATTTGGGACTGATTGATTATTATTTTATTTCAGGCAATCCAAAGGCTCAGTAACATTAGACTTCTGAGTGCTTCGTCTGAACTTGAAAGGTGAGTGGATGTTGGATGCGAATGGTAAAGATTGTGTTTAATATTACTGATGTGAGGCATGATTGTATGTGATGGTTTGATATTGGAACTGCTGATTGTGAATATTATTAATGTCTGTTGCATGACTATTTGTTCGATACGCACTCTTAGTATGATTTTGAGTTGCGTTTGAGAAGTCAGCTATACGTGGAACTGGGCTGGGCCCGTTTACTGGTTGGTTGAACAGTGGTAGCCTTACTGTTGCATATGTTGCTTCAGAGTGAGATTTCACTATGCCAATTCAGTAGAGGGCTATCAGTAAACCTTTGCTTTGGCCAGCATTGGTTGTAGGTTCTGCGCCGAACCGCCGGTCTTCTTAGTGGTTATGATTACATGATTAGTATTGACTTGATGTTTGCTTTTTGGGTTTAGCCTCTACTCACTTAGCTTTGTGCTAATTCCCCACAGTTGTTGCTTTTTGCAGGTTTGTGTTTGTGAGTGCTTATAGAAGGAAAAGTTGACCTAACTCTGATGTCAAGTTTAAAAGAAACGAGCCAGTCTTTTGTAACACAGAGTTTCGTTTGTGGATTGTAAAGAACAGATATTTTGTTAAAGTAAATATTTGTTAATGTAATGAATGTTTAATTAATTAAAGCTTCCGCAGCACAATAAAAAAATGGCTTAGATTTTACGGTGTTACAAATCCCAAGAGATTTCAAATCCCATAGGATTTGAAATCTCTTGGGATTTCAAGTCCCCATGAACCAAATTCATTTGCTTGGTTCAAATTATTAGAAGGAATCGGAATATTAAACAAAGAAAACTTTTCACCACTTGAAGAAATTGAGATTTCTTCCACCAACCTAAGGAATTTAGATTCCTTTCTCCTCTCCCAACTAAGTGCTCACCATCGACCCATATTTCACTCATGCTCACCATCAACAACAGTGGTAGGGCTGTTGGTTCCGGTGGTAGGGTGGCGGCGACCGAAAATCTAAGGCAACAACTGACACACGATGTGAGGCAAAAGCTAACCGGCGATGGTGGTAAGATGACGACGATGTAAATGTGGCAGTGGTGGTTTGAAATCAAACAAAACTCTAGATTAGGGTTTCTCATCTTTTGTGGTGCTAGAGACGATTGTGTTAGAGGTGATTGTGGTGGTGTTGATGTTGGGGTGGTAGGGGTTGGGATGGTGCTAGTGTCGGTGGTGAATGGTGGCAGAAGTTTTAAGAATCCCTAGTTGTACAACCAAACACAAAAGGTTACATTCCAAATTCAATTCCTTCAAATTCCAGTTCATATCTAGATTCCAATTCCAGTGAAAACAATCAGTGAACCAAACGTCACCTTAAGGAATTCAAATTCTATTCAACTTCACCCCCTTCTACTTGCCTTCGACCATCTACCTGCTCATCTCCGACAACGACGAAGGCTACGACTTTCCCTGACTATCAACTGACGACACTGATCCTCACAACGACGACCCTTTTTCCCAAAATATCAACCAATGACTCATTTTCATTGTCCTCCCGACTTCCCCCAACTTCTTGATGGTGATCTTTCTTCCCTGACCATCAATGGGTGGCGATTTTCCCTTAACGATTGGTTTGCTCTTCTTTTCCCCAACTTGTCGACGATTGCGACCTTCTTCATCCTTTTTATCAATGATAATGAATTTAGGATTTGCGATTAGTTTGGTGGTAAGGGACAAAGATAGGCGGTGATGGGTGAAACATTGTGGAGGTGGGTGGCAGAAATGGTGGTAAGTGGCGATGGGTGGTGGTAGAAGGTGGTTTGGAGCTAGAGATAGGTAGTGATGGGTGGTGTTGCAGATGGTGATTTGGAGCTAGATGGGTTGCGATGGGTGAACCAATTCTAATTCCATCACACAATCACATACAGCAACTAAAAAATTAGTATCAAAATCCAATTCATTCAAATTCAATTCCTACATGGATTCTAATTCCATTGTAAACATTCTGGGAACCAAACGCCCCTTAGGCGTTTAGGCACTAATGAATCCCAATTATTGTTAGGGCTTTTTTTCTACACCTTACTCTACTTCATACCACACCTTGTGCTATAAAAAAGAGAAGAATCTCACCGGTAAAACACCTGTATGTCTCATGATAAAATAATTATGAGATATTGAATAGGGTAAGAAACCTATAAATTAGTAGACTAGGGTGTCAAAAGTAACACACATATTCTTAATCTCATAATGTTAAAAATAGATACATTAATCTAAGAGTCCTGAGGTGCCAACCCTTTTAACGTAGACTCCTAGCCCTATATGCAGCCCTCTATTGAAAACGAGATATACTACAAATTGCAAAGGTGTAAACACTAACAAGGATTCATGCCACTGGCCCTCGTCACGTGGCTCGACAACCCCATATGTCGTCGCTCAACCACTCTCCGTTGTCCTTCAACTCACTATTGCAAATAGAAACCATTGTCTATTTTGAATAGAAACAACGCTCAACCGCAACTGACCCTTAACCTTTAACTACCCTTGCCGGTCATTGGCCTTCAACCTTCATTACTGTTGTCGGCCGCCGCCTTTAACTCCGGTCCACAACTATACACTAGCCTTCGACAAAACAACAATAGCTAGGTTCTTAATGCTTAACTAATTTAAGGTAGATTTATAACCCTAAAATTTGAGTTGCGAACAATATACAATATTATGATTAATTGATTTGAGCATATTAGCATGAAAATTTTACTTCTTGGTTGGGAATTTTCATATTTGGGGCAATGAAATATGAATGAAATTAGTAACAGATAAAAGATTTAATAAACTAGGGTTTTACTAGATGAGTATGTTTAATCGTGTTAGTTATATCAGTTAATTAAGGTTTCAGTTTAGCATTTATATAGACTTTTAGTTTGGTTTCTTTTTTCCTTCTAAGTCTTGCAAGTAAAAAAGACACTCGTGTTATTAATGGCTACCCTTTCTTGTCATTGTTCGAACATGGTTTCTTTACGCCTCTTACAAGTAAAAAAGTAAATATTAGTTTGAGATTTCGGAGTCACTAGATGTAATGACTACATATGTTTTAATCATAAGTTAATCATCTATATCTCTTATAACTTAGTAAGGTTGATATCGCATGTGTCATGCATGATTGAGCTCCAATTTTGAAATGCAATGAAACTAGAGGAGGTGGTAAGGTGATGTGTCAACATCTTAAGTGTTTGGTGTTGAAGACCATACATATTCTCACCCAAGTTAATTATGTTATTATTGTATTAATTGTAATTTGTATTAATTCAAAGTTGTAAATGAGTTTAATATTGTTTGTAACCTCTCATCCTCTTAATTGCAATTTGGTATTAATTCCAAGATGTAAATTTTGTTGAATTTTTATAAAAATATTTGATAGAATAATGCATGCGTAATATATATATATATATATATGTACCTTATTGTATATGTAGTTATTTAAAGATCTATATCCCTTATAACTTAAGAACTAATCTATCCTATGTGGCATCAATGAGATGATGACAATTTCTTAATTCTTATACTAAGCTAATTAGGAGACATACTTTGATGATGTGGCAAAAAATTAGACATTTGGGCTTAAATAAAATTATAAGTGGGCTTTGAGCTTAGATTGTATTCTTATTCCTTCTCTAAGGCCCACCGTCCATGTTAAATTCAATTACTTATGTGTTTTCTTGGTTTTTATAGTTTTCTTAATTTTTAAATCTCATTTATACATTAGCTTATTACAATTTTGGTTAGTTTTATTTGAGCTTCTTAATCCTTGAAACAACCATTAATTGCTTCCTCCTTTACATTTATTTTTCTTCAAGTCATTATGCGTTTTCTTGCTTTTTATTTA
The DNA here is from genome assembly GCA_038502395.1 of Dittrichia graveolens. Classification (NCBI taxonomy): domain Eukaryota; kingdom Viridiplantae; phylum Streptophyta; class Magnoliopsida; order Asterales; family Asteraceae; genus Dittrichia; species Dittrichia graveolens. The sequence goes on from JARJIL010000003.1 coordinate 73,246,309, forward strand.
TAACTTAATTTACAATTTCGGTTACTTTTGTTTGAGATTCTTTAATTTTTGAAATAACCATTAATTGCTTGCTCCTTTACATTTATTTTGCTTTAAGTCATTATGCGTTTTCTTGCTTTTTATTTATGTTTTTTGTATTTGCATTTCCCAAGTACTTAGGAGTTTTCTTAATTTTTATATCTCATTTATTTTTCAACTTAATTTACATTTTCGGTTAGATTCAATTATTTGTGAGTTTAAGGTATTGAAAGGTTTTTAAAATTTTCATTTGTATGTAACTTTTATAAATTGATTAGCATTCTTCTTGATTTGCTTTTGTTTTTACATAGTTTTTTGTAACGCCCCAAAGTTCAAAAATATTGTGACCTGGTGTTATAAAAGGATAGAGATGTTTATAAAACTAGAAAAGCTAAAGTTGTCATTTTAAAAGTTGATAAGTCTAGAGGCTGTTTGGTAATTTCTGAAAAGTTTTATTATATATAGGAAAGTGAAGTTTGACTTGGTAAGTCAAAAACCTTCATTTGCACAGCTACATAAACAAACAGCCTGGATTCAAGTGGTTTTTGAGCAAGAACAGCAAGGTTGGAGTGTTAGAACAACATCCAAGTGATTCATGGTAACAAGGTATGTATTCTTGAATGAGTTTTATGTATATTGAGTCAAGGAGGTGATTTCAAAGGTGAAATCATAGAATGTTTTAGTAGTAATGTTTCTAGTTGTTACTTAGTAGTTCCAGACGTGGTATTATGTTTTACAAGTTCTGGAAATGTTTTTAATAAGAATTGGATCAAGAACAAGCAGCTGTGTTCTTGGCAGAAAGTTGCAGTTCGTCATGTACACGGCCGTGTAGGTCTACACAGCCCGTGTACATGTGTTTTAAGCCGGTGATAGACCATGTTGTTGAACATGGTCGTGTATAATGTAAGGTACACGGCCCGTGTAGGGTTACATGGTCCGTGTAGAGGTCAAAGGCGGTGACGGGCCATGTAGGGATACATGGTTGTGTAGCATAAAGGGTACACGGCCTGTGTAGGGTTACACGGCCCGTGTTGGGTGATGTGTCAGCACAGGCCATGTGGTCAAGATAGGTCGTGTAGTGTACAGGGTACACGGCCCGTGTAGGCTCTTTTTCAGCACAGCTTGAGCAGTTAGTAATGTTTAGCTTAATCTCTGATACAGGAAGGTATTTAAAGACTTGACAGCACAAGTTATCTGTTTAGCATTCTACTCAGTAACCAGGTGAGTGTACTAGTCCTTTAGCATCTCTAGCTTATTACTATGGTACAGATAAATAGCATGATATTCTTGTTATGAGATACAGCTTTTATATGTATATATGTTGTATAGTAGAGGTGCATAGCTAACCAGGTGGTATAGCTATGCACAAGATCAGTATCAGGGTACATAGTTATGTACCAGTATGGAGACAGGGTGTACAGCTATGCTGTATACCAAGAACAGTAACAGTTTATGCAGGTTGCAGGCGCTACAGCTTGGATGCAAGACAGCTGAGAAGACTTTACTTCTGTTTAGGTTTATTTATGTTCAGTTAGTATGCTCACTAAGCTTTAGCTTATGTTTCAGTATTGTATGTTTGCAGGTGACAATTCAAGCAAGGTGAGGCCCCAGTGCGATGTTCAGCCGGATAGCTCCTGGTTTTCAAAAAGCAAACTTTGACACTACTTTTGTAAATGTTAGCGCGTGCATGGTTAGAAACAGTATTTTTGTGAAACTTTGATATCTTTTTGTGCTAATTTATAAGATAATGTTTTTAAGTTAAAAATTGAAAAGTGGTGTTACATTTTTTTACACATTCTTTTATTTCCACTAAGAAAATGGCATCCCAATAACATCTATTGGATGAAATTAACCCCGATTCCGATGGGTGGAGAATCAAGGTTTGTGTGGTATGATTGTGGGAACAAGATGTGTATATGAAACCTTCCGAAGCTTATAGCATTGAAATGGATTTGATGGACGAGGAGGTATGTATGTCATTTTTAATCTTCTTAATAGATAGAACAATCTCATGCACGTTTTTTTGGTTGTTTTGTTTGTTTAAAGGGAGCTAGGATTTCGGCATGTGTGAAGAAAGGGTTGATAAAGAAATTTCAAGACTTGATTGTTGAGGGTCGTGTTTATGCTATTAATAATTTTGGTGTGGCGGATAATAATGTTCATGTTAAAATGAGTACACATTCCTACCGAGTTAACTTCTTGCCACACACTCGTGTGAAAGAAGTAACTAATTGTTATCCATGTGAAGTAGCATGTTTTCATTCACAACATTTGACAATATTTTTGAAAAAAAAAGTAGGGGAAGAGCAAGTAATAGGTAATTTCTTTTGTGCGTATTCTTTTTTACATTTTGCTCTTTGTTATGTAGATGTTGTTTCATAATTTTTCATATTATTTGGTAGATTGGTATGTAGATGATGTTAGTGTGCTAGGTGGATACACGAATATTATTGATACATCAAACGATGGAGGTTCTACACATAGAATTTGTTTCCGGTTATTAAGTAAGTGAGAAGCATGTATAATTTCTTTTCCTTTTTTGAATTCTAATGAGCGTTACTGTTTTTAATTTTTTTAAATGGATGTTTCTCGAATTTCCTAAATTCTTATGGTGTTGAACTTGTGGACACACCAAAAAATAGGTAAAAACAGGAAGCAAGGCCTACGTTGCACTCTTTGGGCTTAGCATGTTGACCATTTTATGGAGGGTGTTTGAGCTTCTGATGTAGACGTGCACGTAATGGTTATTCTATAATTGATGAAATCCGGTGCTTGGCTAAGTATTTTGTTAACTTTTTGGCTATATTTTATAAAAGTAAACAGAAACAACTAATTGATGTTTCTCTCATAATATTTAATCATGTTTCCACCAACTCCTACTATGTCAGTACTACCTACCCCAAACTTTACTACCGATGTTCGAGTATTTAAGAAGAAAATTGATGCCACGTCATTCAAGAAACGTAGGCTGGTAATACAAATCGAACAACCATTGTCTTTTTTTATTTTATTAGCTCAGTACATTTAAAAATAAAAAAAGGTCTTTAAATATTACCATTTCAAATTGCAGACAATTCCAATCGAATATGCAAGGGAGCACAAACTCATGAGATATATTTCGGAGAGCATTGAACATTGTGGGTGAGATGGAACTGGAAATGAACATAAATGTTTACACAAAATAACTGTCAGGAAACCCGAACGACCACATAATACTAAGTGGAGCACGCTGGACATATTTCACACAAGCATTGCAATTCAAACACCATAATAACTTGCTCTTTACAATTGATACCGGTGCCTTACAAAACAACAAACTCATTTTCTCAATCACATTAGTTTGAACATGGTATCATGACTTTTCAACTTCTAAAACTAATATATCTTTGGAATTTATTTTGGTGCTATCATAATTGTCCAATTTATAAAATTAATATATTTGTATAGTAACTGTATCGGGATATTTTGACAACAAATTTGAAAAAACTTGATGCTCCAAATGACTATTATAATTTTAGCATCAAATGACTATTTTAACTTTAGTTAGATTGCCAAACAAGTAGTACAAATATTGTAAATATACTTTTAACAAATCCTTACTTAACAAAACAAAATATATACATGAAATGTATAATTCAAACCTAACATTATAAACAATCGAACATTTTAACACATTAAGACTTAAATTACATACAATTCTAAACAAAAAAATACATACACAAATAATGACAAATTATCAAAAACAATAAACCACGTATTAATAACACTAAATACATAAGTCTTATTTAATACTTACCTGTAAACTTAAAAATAATATGCAAAGCACTACAACTAGACTTTCTATTATTATACAAGAATCTATTTTAAAAAACATATTCAATATACTAAATAATTTCCATCGCAAAAACTTATTAGCTGCCATTTAAAAAAGAGTAATTTGAATACTGTTTACTATATTGTAGAAGATTCTCAAAAATATTAAACATTATATTAAATACAAAATAATGACCAATAAAGTAATCATTTCGGTTACTATTTTAAAATTTTCTAATTCCTATATAAAAATACATATCCCCAAACATACAAACATACTTCAAAAACATTCCACTTAAATCAAAACCTATCAATTCAAACCATTGCAACTGATTGCAAATTACGCATCCAAGGAATAAAAAATATAACAACAACGTAGAAGGTATTTTATAAGACTTATAACCTATTAGCCTATACCAAATCTTCACGTGTAATTTTTTTTAAAATTATAGTATGTTATAAATGTTATAATGTATTTAAATGTCAACAACATGGATGGTTCTTTGAACAAAAACATAACTAAAAAATTAAAAAAGTGTATTCTTAACAAAAACAATTTACAATTTGAATCAATTATTGAAGACGGAAAACAAAAACGCTGTTAATGAGTTTCTCATGCAATTGCCAGATATATATGAAATGGGTATGTACTATTCATAAAGATAATCCAAATAATAGATAAGTCATATTATATATATATGGCATACAACTATATGAATAAGTATCTTCATTTGTCTATATTTGCAGGATGTACATCCTTTATTTGTGAGTTATTACCTAAAAGTTCTCTCATGAAAACTACTTTAGAGACTACAAACCATATTTATAACATTCGATTCACAAAAATTCATCAATATAAAATTAGAATGTATCGGATGGATTGGTATATCAATATATTAAAGATTATGCAATTACTTCCAAAACAATACTACATTTCAAATAACCAATCTATTCAAACTTAATGTGGTTGAATATCATATGGAAGGCGAACAACCACATATATACTATACACGACAACCATTACTTCGGACACCAAAATACTTCACCACATTTAGTGAACAAACCACAACCTATCAGATATGTATAAATTATAGCTTTATTCTACATTCAAGAAATATATTGTGATTTCATGAAAGATAACATGTCAATAATATCAAATGTAGGACTTACGCAATTCGTTTCTACAATCAATCGACTTTGACACCACGACAAAACATGCAATATATACTCACTTACGAGTGTATTAGGTGGATGGTAGGATATCGTGTTTGATCACAAAATGGAAGGAATGATAAGCCTTACACACTTTGACATATGCGGCGAAGAAATCATCCATAGGTGAATAATGCTATAAAAGAAGATATCAAAACAATGAATGATGGAAGAACTGTTGGAGTGATTTCAAAAAACCTTTAAACTTAAGATAACGTACTAAGTTGCTTTTTACAATTGACATGAATACCTTACAAAACAATCATCAAGTGGCGTTTACGGTTATATTACCTTGTGCCTACTAGCATACTTACAAATGAGTATGATTGTTTTGAGTGCTCTACAAACAAACAGTTTTAAGTTAGCACAATAATAATCATATATACCAAACATTGTTTACTTTGAAATATATTCCGATAGTATAATTACTTTGCTATTTAAACAAATAAGATATTTGTATGGTAGTGCATTATACTTTGAGAAACACTTTGTTTCTTCTTCATATACCAATGAATAAATATGACCTTGCTTAGAGCACGTAACAAACTGAAAAAAATATCACAACAAAGCAAGACAATTTATAAAAAATTGTGTAGAATGATAGTGTCTGTACTCTCCTTATTTGAAATGTGTAGTTGTTAACTTAGTTTAAAAAAACATTAATATTAAACAAAATTAAAATACATATTATAAACTGGCCCGTGTTTACACAGGCTTGAGATCTAGTGTTTGATATGATAGTAACTTACGAATAGAAATGCTCTTAAATAACTAATTTTTATGGTTTAGCTCACCAAAATATATCCAAGTTATCATATTTTGCTATTGTATGTATCAGACTTAAAAATTTTCTATTATGTGTATCGAACTTTTAATTTGTCACTATTGTGTGTATTCAATTTTCTATTGTATGTACTAAACTTGTACGTTTTTTCCTATTTTATGTAACCAAAATACATACAATAGCAACAAATAAAAAGTTTGATACACACAATAAAAACTTTTAAAGTCCGATGCACACAATAGTAAAACATGACAACTTAAATACATTTTAATAAACTAAACCCAATTTTTATTTAAAGCTGCTTTTATTAATCATCTAAACAACCAAAGAGCTAATCTCCGGCCTTAACACGAATGTAATGAATAAAATTGTATTAAAAATAATTAAAATTTAATTGTCTATAGTAATGCCACAATAATCAAAATTTAAATGAATAAAATTATAAAAAAATAATTAAAATATGATCTTATTAAAATGATTAACTTAATAAAATCTAGTGGTTGCTATAAGTACCTTATAATACAACTCCTAAAATAACCATGTTAATTTAATTTTTCTTGTACTTTCATAGTGCCATTAACTTTTTTGGTTTAGTTGATCAAAATGTATTCAACATATGCCATTAAACAAAATTGCATTTTTTGTGTGTAGTGATTTGAGTACATTAATGATGGTTCTTGAGTAGATTAGAAACTGATCACTACTTGGCTCGAGGGTTAGTTTATTACTGCTAATAGATATAAGGTTTTATTTATTTATTACTGCTAATAGTTTATTACTAACTCGAGGGTCGGTTTATGCAATTAGTTTATTACTGCAACAAATTAGTCACTAGTCACTCACTACTAGAATACTACAGATTATTTCGATAAATTTACTTATGAATGAGTTGTTCGGATTATATTTCTTTTTCTTTTTTCAGGAACAACTATTTGAAGCAGGGAAGTGAGTTCTTGTTAAATATATGGACTTCTTCACATTCCCGTTCTAAGTCATAAATAAGCGTTATATTTTGAACATTGTTATAGATGTTTGAAGGAGACTCGTGCTATCAAATTATGAGCTAGCCTTATTAAAGTGTGCATCTGAAGGGCTCCATTTTGTTTTCGTGCAAAAAGTTACAGTCCTGATCAGCTGATCGAGAAAGTATGTAGAGTCTACTTGCTTAACCTCATTTAAGTTGAGTCTACTTGCTTAACCTCATTTATGTTCCATGAATTGCATATATGTAGTTAACTTTGTTCTATTCAAATATTCTAGGAAATTTGAGTTCTTTTTAGGTGAAAAAAGTTGGTCACTTTACGCTTGAGTACCAAGCCTATTCTATCTTATTTGTCATAAGTTTGAGATCATAGCCATCAAGGTGCTTAATGTTAGTCGATCATTACTCAATAATCTATTATATTCTCTAGTAGTTTCTAGTTTTCTACTTTCCCTCTGCTATCATATAACTAGAATATTTATTTAATAGTTTCTTCTTTTATTTTTTAGATTGACAGAGCATTATTGGGATGCAGATATGAAGAAGAGACCTTCAAACTAGGAAGTATCATTCTAAATTTGTAATAAGGGTCTGGTCCATGAATGATGAAACATTATTCACATTTGTTGTATAGTTATGTTATTATTTGTTGCATTATATGATATATGGGAATGTTCATTTGAGAAAAGTTTTTATTACGAGAACCACGAGAACCAACATTAGCCGTTTATTTTGGATAATGGAATTCATGGATGAAGAGCGTGAGGGATTAAGTGTGAAAATGTGCATGTAAGGAATTCATGGGTGGGCAATCCAATTGAAGGGGGAGGAATTGAATGGCTAAGATTGATACTCGCGATTCTCGCAATAAAAATGGTTCTCAAATAAACTTTTCACATACGATATATATTTATATGATCTACTGTTTTGTGATTTTTAGGTGAAGTTTTGATTTATTATTGTTTTAGCATTGTACTAATAATCTGATAATTGTAGAAAAGTTTTAAAAAAGAAATTTTAAAAAATAAACATATACATCACGGAGAAATATTCAATACAATCCTATTATAATTTATAGTCCTGAGGAATAAATTATAGCCATTAGATTTTAAGATCTAATGGTTCAGATTCAATCTTAGATTATAATCAAAATGGATATATTTGTATGAAAGAGGACATTTATGACTTTTTAACTATTGGTCCCCACTTTCTCTCTACTCTAATTTATTTAAAATTAATTATCTTACAAACCGTTAATCGTTAGACGAAATGAATTATACTGTTGCGATCCTTGTGTTCCCCTCTTTTATTAGAGAGATCACTTGATATACTTTCGACAAAAAAAATTCGCATTTTGTTAGATTAGACTTAAATTTTATTAAAGTATAATCACATATGATTCATAGAAGTGTGATTAATATAATTTTTATAAAATTATAGTTTGGTGTTTGATAATCCGGCGAAGTTCTATGGTTTAGTAACAAAAAATCAACAATTGAAAGTGATTCTAAGTTATTAGTTGTTTCATAACACATGTGATTATCTATCTCTTATACATGCACATAATTATAGGTGATTTGATTAAATGTAGCATTTTTATGTCACATATTTGACATAATCAATCACATGTGATTTTGTACAGAATCACATGTGATTGAATACCAAAAACATTAGATTTGGTATTCAATCACGTATGATTGCATATTTAATCACATGTGATTGAATACCAAAAAACATGAGATTTGGTATTCAATCATATGTGATTGCATAGGGGATTGTTTAAACGAGAACCATTCTTATTACGAGAACCAATATAAAAGACATCGAATTCGAAGGAGAGCATATCTGTACCTTTTGATAGAGGGGATAGGGTGTTGCTAGTATACAATATATGCATTCATGAGTAGACAATGCAATTGGATTAGGTGAAATTGAATATATACATACATGTATAAACGGTTTTAAGAAAACGTAGATTTTTTAAGCAAACATTCAAAATTAATAAACGTTAAATGATATACAATTTAAGAAGATAAAAAAAATTAATAAAACAACACATGTAATATTGTTATGAATCACATGTGATTATACATTAATAAAATATAAGTCTAATCTAACAAAATGAAAAAAAAAGTTTATCAAAAGTATATCAAGTGACCTCTCTAATAAAAGAGGGGAACACGAGGATCGCAACGGTATAATTGGTTTCGTCTAACAATTAACGGTTTGTGAGATAATTAATTTTAAATAAATTAGAGGAAAGAGAAAGTGGAGACCAATATGCAAAAAGTCAGAATTGTCCTCCTTTAAATCAATTTGAATTATTATCTAAGATTAAATCTAGACGATCTTGAAATCTAATGGCTAAAAATTGTCATCCAGGACTATGATTTTAATAAGAACTATATTGAAAAAAACCCTAGGTATTGATTCTCGATTTAGTTATAATAGTTAAATAGTTTATTTTAATGAATAAAAGACATGGAGACCTGTTTTCTTGTAAAAACCGGTCTTTATGTTACGTCAAAGAGACTGCTTTTTACAAGGAAACCGGTCTTTATGTTATGTCAAAGAGACCGGTTTTTACAAGAAATCCGGTTTTTATGTTATGTCAAAGAGACCGGTTTTCACAAAAATCCGGCCTTTATGTTATGTCAAAGAGATCGGTTTTCATGTGTTTTCTCATAAGGGACCTCCCCTAATAGAGACCCCACTAAAACCGGTCCCAATGTCTAAAATAACCGTTCCCAATTGCTTTGTTTGTAGTAGTACAACTAATTAAAGTTTCATTTTAGCATTTATATAGACTTTTAGTTTGGCTTCTTTTTTCCTTGTGAGTCTTGCAAGTAAAAAGACACTCGTGTTATTAACGACTACCCTTTCTTGTTGTCATTGTTTGAACGTGGGTTCTTTACGCCTCTTAGAAGTAAAAAAGTAAATATGAGTCTGAGATTTCAGAGTTACGAGATGTCATGACTACATATGTTTTAATCATGAGTTAATCATGTTTGATATGATAGTGAGTTGCCAATAAAAATGCTCTTAAATAACTAATTTTTATTTAAAGCTACTTTTATTAATCATCTAAACAACCAAAGAGGTAATCACTGGCCTTAATGAATGTAATGAATAAAATTGTATACCAAATAATTAAAATTTAATTGTCTATAGTAGTGCCACAATAATCAAAATTTAAATGAATAAAATTATAAAAAAATAATTAAAATATGATCTTATTAAAATGATTAACTTAATAAAATCTAGTGGTTGCTATAAGTACCTTATAATACAACTCGTAAAATAACCATGTTAATTTAATTTTTCTTGTACTTTCATAGTGCCATTAATTTTTTTGGGTCTAATTTATTAAAAGATTTAATTTACCAAAATGTATCCAAGTTGTCATGTTTTGTTATTATATGTATTGGACTTAAAAATTTTCTATTGTGTGTATTAAAATTTCTATTCTATATACTAAACATGTAAATCTTTTACTTTTTATGTAATCAAAATACATACAATAGCAACAAATTAAATGTTCGATACACACATTAGAAACTTCTAAAATTCGATACACATAAGAACAAAACGTGACTAATTGGATACATTTTAGTGAACTAAACATTTTACTAAAATATACTTGGGCTAGTTTGTTGCAAATAGTTATGGGCTATTATCTAGCAAAATTGATAGTTTTCATTTTAATATATTGTCTTTTTTTTAAAAAAGTAATTTTTTAAAGAATGAAAACGATTAAAATTCGTATTCTTGAATAATTGATGCTATAAGCCACCAACGTAACTTAATTACTTAGAACCCCATATGTACAACTCAAACTTTCCAAGAGCAAACCATAAGGACACTGTTAGGTACAAACCTTGTTATGATATATTTCCATTTTGATAAGAAAAAGACTAGTATTATTGTTGATAATTTATGCTTATGAAAGATCTACTTTGCACACTTTAATAGTTAATTATCAACACTAAGTAAGTTTTGTTGTTGTTCATGATGGCAAAATGTTATGATATATTTCCATTTTGATAAGAAAAAGACTAGTATTATTCATTTATAATGTAAACAAATAGTGATGGTAGTTCAAAATATTAGATGATGTCAAAACTATACCTACACCATATATTGAGGCCACTGGAAGAAATTCTTTCCCTTGAACTTCAATTTCTTATGTGGAAAATGTCAATTTCAATCAAATTATCTTCCTCAACATGAGAAAATTCAAAACTTTTCTTCCCATAATGATCTAATGAAATCTCAATAAGCTCTTCTCTATCATCTTCTTCCTCTTCCCATTTGAAGAACATTTGCTCATGTGTTATCGGGAAATCACCATCTGACGAGCTATCCGTCTCGCTTTCTGGGAAATACATCGATAATGAAGGATGTCTATCGCATCTTGCTAGGTGTCTATCGCTAGAAACGATGTTGTTTTCATTCCACTCCTCGTCCTCGTCCTCATCCTCATCTTCTTCTTCTTCTCCTTCATATGCTTCATATATGATCTCTAATGGTGCTTTCATATTCCATTCAAGAAACTTCATTTTTGTATCCACTTGCTTTGAATCCATCTCCATTCTTGTCTCTCCCTTTTTCACTTGTGATGATTCCATGGAATTTGTTTCTATTAACTCCCATTTGTGATAATCATCTTGGGAATTCAAATCTGAGCCCAAATCATGCTCAAATAATTCAAATTCTACTTGTATTTGTTTAGATTTTAAGTCTAAACTAGACTTAGGCTTAAATTCTACATGGGTTTGATAACATTCTTCGTCTAAGTAGATTTTCGCCTTAACTTCAATGTTGGTTTGATTCTCATGAGTCAAGTCAAGAGTCTGTGGTTCTAAAGAACCCGATTCTAGAATGAAACTCGAATTCAAACCCAAGTTGCCCTCATCAAATTCGTTGGGTCCATCTTTGTGATCAAGAACTTCTGGTTCCAAACAATCGAATTCCTTTTCCAACCTCTCATTTGTACTAAAATCAAGAACTCTTGATTCTTGAATACTTGATTCAATTCCCGACCTCTCGTTGGCACCTAACTTGACAAGGGAAAGGAGTATGATTGCGGTGGAATTGAAAACTGGAGAAAGAACTACTCTTAGGAAAAAAGATGGAACATAAAGGAGAATCAAAGTATATATAGTAACAATGGTGGAGAAGAGAGGGTGTGAACAAAGAGATGAGAATCTAGAGTAGAAATCTTGAATAGATTTGAAGAAGGAATTGAATGGAGTGGAATTGAATTCCATTGTTTGGATAGGAATTCAAGACAAGAATAGAAAGCAGTCCATTAGCAAGTGATGGAGTGGAAAAGGGTGACTATATATACACATGTGTATGGAAAAAAGAGAGCTTTTTTGGAGTGCGTTAAAGCAAGGCATGGAATATTAAAGCTATATATGCTCTTTTAGTGTTAGAACAGTAGAAAAATTATTGTAACTTTATATGATTTCTGAATAACAGATAATACATCTTTTATTATTTTCTTTATATTCCTGTCCAGAAGATTAACACAAATGTTAAAGTTAATGAAAGAGGTGAGGAAAGATAATTAATAGATTACACATGTTATCTTATGGTGAGTAGTAGGATAAAGTACAAGGAAATAATATAATGATATATCAATTTTCTTTCTATCTTTACAATTTTTTAACTTAAGTTTGTATGTTATATACTTATATGTCTAATTCTCACAGCTATACTAGTTTTATTTTTGTCAACTTAAGATATGTTATTTAGAAAAATTAAAATACTTAATAATTAATATTTTATACCTTAATATAAACACAACAAGATATAAGTCTCAAAACCAACAAGGTGGCCTAATGGTCTCGAGTTAAATTTCGACTCATTGCTCAGGTAGCCAAGACATGTGATCATTGTCTGCGTGCTAGTCTTTGGGGAAGGGCCAGTTCGGACCCATAGGATCCCGGGCATTAAGTTGACCCAACGTAAACAAACTTTTGATGAATCTTTCATAGGTAAACATTATGGATGGTCAGTGGAGTAGAGAAAATGATCGTGAAACAGTTAGGTCATTATCTAAACTCACACGAGAAACATATTAAAAATGGAATATGTAACATTTATATAGTACAAAATACAAGAATTTAGTATATTTTCTGGATATGTATATTAATTTATTTTATTATTAAAGAAATAGAACAGAAAAAGACGTAGACAAAATATTACCAAACGGATAACCACCAACATAGACAAAAAGGGCACCATCGTTGCTTTCGCAATCAGACATTGGAAGACAATTTTATTAAGTATTTTATTTTTTAGGATAACCATCCATTCAAGTATTATTTTTTAGTTTATTATTATTTTTTTAAAAGATTGTTCATATAAATTATTGATTTAATCTTTATGTTTATTGAATCTAATGATATGTGTTGTTTTTTAGAATATGCATTCATTGTGTATTTTTAATATAAGTATATATTAATAAAAAAAACCTAAGTTACTATTGAAAAAACCAGGCTCTATTACTATCTTTGAACATCGTTTAATAACCAGTGGTAGTTATTAGGTTTTTTGTCATACATACACGCATACACACATATATATAGTTGATTGAGCATAAAGAAAAAATACTGACTTTGCATTAAACATGATGACATCGAATGATAACATCACATTAAATCTTGTCTAAGGTCAAAAACTTATTCAAATCAAACATTACCTCTACGTTTTTAACACTAAAATATCTCTAATACTCAAATTTAAAAATTACAATAATTGTATCAAATTAATAAGTATTTTTATCTTTAACTTGACACCCCTATTACTGTTTTCTCCGAAAAATCGTTCTTTTAACGAAAAAGGTTGCATCATCATAATACGTACGATCGACCATTATATATCTACACATGATTACCTAACAATAATAATATAAATTAAACATGTGTAACCCAATATCACGAGTATGAATTCATGTACAATGATCAATGATGTTTGTTTTTCCGGTTTTTAACCAAAAGATTCATTATATATTTGCAATCGAAAGGTGGTCTTTGGCAGTAATAGTGACATCAGTGTGGTCACGAGTGGTAGTGGTAGTGGTGATCATCATTGGCAGTTTTAAACGAAATAGAAAATCAATGCAAAATATGTTTTACCATATATTCTACTTTTTTTAAATTATATACCAGATCAAAATGATTAAAAACTTAAATAAAGATTTAAGATTGGTTTTCGAAATAATTCTTCTTAAATAATTTGTTTATTGGAAGCTAAGTGGAGATTGTAGAGAAATCTTGACGAAATTATAGAATCAACTTGGATAATCATTTGGATTGTGTGTAAACAATTTCCAAAAGTAATTATTCGTCCTTAATGATTTGAATTTCATGAATTTACTTTGGCATAATCCAATGATTTCTTCTTCCTGTGTTAAAACCACAGAAAAAATGAACCAAAAAATCCATAGACCAAAAAACAGGAAATAACTACCAATCAATGGTCAGTTAATTTTAGTGGGAAAACTATGGGTCACATCTTCCAATGCACCGAGTATGATAAAAAATATTGTTAGGGTCGGGGCGCTACCCCAAACCCCAACAAGCGAGCTGCCGCCCCCTTGAACCCCGCTCAGTATTCAATTAACGAAAACGTGTGTGCATTCCGCACCTCCTAAACTCGTATTAATTAGTGTATTATGAAAACTCATTTTGCTCTCTAGTAAACCACGATTAACTAAAATATAGTTGATGACGCCAAAATCACGATAGAGATTTAGTTCGATTGTCAAAACTTTCATGTCGAGTTCTTATCAACTTAATTAGTCAGATTTCAATTAAATGGCTATAAACTGTAAACCTATTAATGCCAAAGTACAGAAAAAGTGGGTCATTGTAAAAAAGAAATATTTTATTATAATATTTTAAGTTAAAGAAATTATTTATGTATAAAAAAGTTCTTTATTAAGTTTAATAAGTTTTTTTATTGTGTAAAAACAAAGTTTAAGGACTGATTTAATAAAAAAACAAAATTAATATTGTTTTTTGGACCATTTGGTATATAGATGATTGAAGTATAATAATTATAGATAATAAAAATATAATAATTATAGAATTATACATTAATATTGTTTGGAAAATTTGGACCATTCGGTATATAGATGTGATTGAATTGTGTAATTGTGAAGCAAAATCAGGTCATGTGCTTGTGGGGAAGGAGTTAAGTGGGCATGGTGGGGGGTGCCATTGCCATATGACCACCATTTCCATTGTTAATGTACAATTCACATCTCTTGATGATCCTACTTTGTGATAGCAAAAGATGTCTTTCCATTTGTGGGTTTCATAGACAAAGACCACTCATCTCCTAATTCTTTACCAACTATTACAATTTTATTAAAAAAATTCTTCAAAAGAATTATTTTTCTATTTTGATATATAATTTAGGGTTTAGTTCACTAAAATGTATCCAAGTTGTCACGTTTTGCTATTGTGTGTATCAAACTTTAAAAGTTTCTATTCTGCTATTGTGTGTATTTTGATTACATAAAGAAGTAAAAAATTTACAAGTTTAGTACATAAAATAGAAAGTTTAATACACACAATAGCGATAAATTAAAAGAAGCATAATAGTTTAGTTTAATGAGTGTTCACTTAAATATGGAAGAAAAAAATGTGAATAAGTGTAATAGGTTTGGACATACCTTGTGAAAATTTTTTTAGGTGATATGAAATCACTTGTAAGCATTCACTCACTCCTACTTTTTTATAAAAGAGTTATTTCACTTTCAATTCTCGTTCACTTGATTCATTAGACTCTTTCGCTCCCACTTCGTAATTTATTATGCCCTATATACATAAAAAAACGTTTTATGTGGAGTGATCCTATTCACGAAGCATGGGGGTACCACATGAGAAGGGGGAGCCGACAACAGGTACCACATGTAAGGGGTGTTGGATCACTCCTAGAAACATCAAGTTGGTGCCGATCTGAAAGATTTGAATTCTTAACTTTTATGTTTATTAATGTTAAAATAGATATAAAAGTTATGAAATCTTATAAAATAGATGTAGTATGTTAAGAGTTGTAGTTGTGGTCAAGAAATAAGTAAAAACTCAATGTTTTTTTTTCTCTTCTTGTGGTTGATCTTTACTCCAATATAGTCGATTTAACGCACTCTTTCTCCTAGGCAATTTTAAGAGTAAAAATTTTAAGCGAATATTAAATCTCAACCATTTATTTTCTCTCTTGAATCCACTCTATAAAATCAATCCCCAATTTCTCCTATAAATCCTAACCTCGTATAGCATCACCACATTCTAATACTATATATTAAGTAATATGAAATCTGTGACCACATCATCTCTTCTCGCTATCGCGGACCAACACCAAAACTCTCGACGATCCTTCTCTATTTGTCATTCTAGCATTGAACAAGTATCTTATTAGTATAGTTATGAGATTGATTTTAATGTTATGAGATTGATTTTAATGAGGTTTTTATATTACTCAGGATTGTAAAAAAGGTGAATATATTATTTATAAATTTATTATCAATAAATGATATATAATACTAGATATCATGTACTATAATTACATTGTCTAGTTAAAGTGAATCTATTTGATAGGATGATCTATCATTACAATATATAATTGGTTTACAATCTCTACTTTTAAAACAATTTTAGAACTACAAATCCTAATCTCGTATATTATCATAAAAATTGAAGACAACAAATTTTAAATCAATATAAAATATGTCATTGCATCGATTCTTAATCTTCACCAACCAATACCATAACTCTCTATCTTGCTCTCTATATTGCTACTCTATTTGGCAGTGTAGCATTACACACGTACCCTATAAGGCTACAAATATATTTAAATGTTTATGATATTGTTATAAGACTAGTATCTCTTTGCTCTATTTGACAGCATAGCATTACACACGTATCTTACAAGACTACAAGTATATTTAAACGTTTATGAAACAATCAATTGTTATAATACGGATTTTAATAAGATTTTATATGCCCTCATGTTGCAAAAACAAAATGAATACAATATTATTATTATTATAAATCATATATAGGATATAACGATTGTTAAAACATTTACATCTTATATAGGTGAATATTTATTTTGATAGGATACTATAATATTAGTCATTTAGGGTACATATGTGGCTGATATTAGTTTTAATATGCACATACTCCATATACTAATTACATTAACTGCTCTAAGTGTGACTCACTCCTTTGTAACTATGTAAGTCAGATTTAAATGTAATAGCTTAATATCTTGCGTATAAAAATGGAGAATTGCTAATGTAAATTTTAAATATTTATGGTGTGAAACCAAACATATAATAAATCCATAATATATAGATAAAAAATCAAGAAACATTTATGAAAAC
This sequence comes from Dittrichia graveolens, assembly GCA_038502395.1. Taxonomy (NCBI): domain Eukaryota; kingdom Viridiplantae; phylum Streptophyta; class Magnoliopsida; order Asterales; family Asteraceae; genus Dittrichia; species Dittrichia graveolens. Next base: position 73,263,520 of record JARJIL010000003.1, read on the forward strand.
CAGAAGATGAAAAAAGAAAATTGATATACTCACAAATTTGCACCGATAGTTAGTGGAATTAACAATTAGGAATTAACATGAAATCCGATAGTTGTAGGTGAAAATTGCCAAACAGATTTGATGTAACACCCGCAAGCCTGAGTTAGTCGTTAGCGGTTTGTCGGTATGTGTTTATGTGTGTGTTTTAATATCTTAATTATGTGATTATATTAAGTCAATTGTTATTTCATGTTAATCAAGTTAATTAATTAAGTAAAAGATATGTTTATGTATGTAGCATGTGCGTATGTAACTATGTATGTATATGTGTATGTATAATCGAGTTGGTTTTTGTGTATGCATGAAATTGATACACCTCATGCTTAAGTTTTAGTGCTTGTGTGTATACGTGTATATGGATAAAGCTAAAAGTAGTCACTTCCTCATTTCAATATCGTGTGTGTGTGTGCAAAGTGTGTTTTCCTTTCATTGAAGAAAGCTCTAGTTACTTGCAAGCTTGAAAGTTGGACTTGAAGATTTGTTGATTGTTAAATCAAGACTAAGGTTAGAATATATTTATAATATGATTATGATCATTTTGATATGCTTTGTTGCTGGATTTTGTGTATATACATGAAGAACACCATGGATAGAGGTTTGAAGCTTACTTGACAAATGCGTTTTTGTTTGTTTTGATGTTATACATGGATTTGATGTGTTCTTGATACATGTATACATGTTATTTGAAGTTATTATGGGTTTAGATGTTTAGAAATCATTTTCCAGCTTTGAATATATGTTGGTTCGAATTTGGTTGGAGATGAAAGATGTGTTAGAAATCATTATCCATGTATAGATGAAGAAAAGTTGCAGGTTTGGACTGTTAAGAACGCGACAAGTTAAATGAAGGAACACGATGCGTTCCCTTCGAATTCGAAGCCTCTGTTCGAAAGATTATCTGCTCGAAGTCTATGGCGGTTCGAGGTCCGGTCGCTCGAAGAGGGGGGGGGGGGGGGCGCTCGAAGTCCTCATTCGAACGCCCCGCTCGAAGCCCATTCGAAGGTCCCGCTCGAAGGCCCAACGGGACGCGTCAGTTGGTTGGACGCGACGCGTCCGGCAATTTTCAGAATGTGGAGTTTTGATTGTTGATTCTTTTGGAGTGTATTATATGTGTTTATCTTATGTGGGTTTATCATGAGTATTTTTGATATAAACATATGTGAAGATATATTTATTGAAAAACTAATTTTGGTGTTGCTGTGTTTTCAGGCAATACCAAGCTCAGTGATGTTAGACTTCTGAGTGTGACATTCGAGAAAGAAGAGGTGAGTGGATGTTAACTCGCGGATGATAAAGGTTATGATTGATGTGATGCATGCGTTTGTGTTTGATAGACTGTTGAGTGTGATGATTGTTGATTGTTGATTGATTATCTGATTGTATGATTGTTTGATCAATACACACTTTTTGGATGATATTGAGTTACGTTTGAGAAGTCAGCTATGCATGAAATTGGGCTGGGCCTGATCGCTATTGGATGAGCAGTTGTAGAACCTCTAATGCATGCGTTGTATTGGAGGGAATCTAACTATACCAATTGGCGATGGGCTATCGGTAAACCTTTGCTTTGGCCGGCATTGGTTGTAGGTTCTGCGCCAAACCGCCAAGGACTTAACACAACACGTTCCCGGCTGGAAATTAACTCTATAAATAGACTTGTTTTATTCCAAAACAATGATGCCAACCCTTCCAGCCGGCCCTAGACGAACGAAGACGATGAGTTTTGAGCTTGGAAGCAGAGAACTTGCTGGAACTTGAAGATTCAACCATTAGAAGTGAAGATTGAAGGTTTTTCTTCCTAGATTCAATACTTAGGTGATATTTCATCATGTTTAGCTCTCTACTTATGAGTTTCTATGGTTGTATTCCTTTGATTATGGGCTAAACACCCTGTATTCTCTACTTGGAAATGATAACCTTTAATAATTAGTGTGATTTCAATGTTTGGATTACTATTAATGATATATTTGTTATGATTAGCTTTTTCAAAGATCCAAGTGTGATAAAGTTATGATTTTTATGCCTAGATCTGAGTTTTCATAGGTTGTATGACCATTCTTCCTATGTTTGCTTGTATTATGGATTTCTATGACCATTAGGATTCATAACTAGTGATTGACCATATCCTAGGGTTAGGCTTAAAGATTGAAACTTTATTGTGCTTGCTATTGTCTTTGATGACCATTCATTGATAATTGATTGATTTTGTGAATTAACAAATCAAAAGATTAAGTCTACTCGAATAGTTTGACTAGTTAAAGATTAGTTAATTTCATGACCATTGGGTTGATTGTCTTGAAACTATAGGGTTAGTGAGTCTGACCAGGAAATCTAACCACTTTAGAAATCGGTATATCGTTTTAAGTAGTCCATTGCACTTCATTGAAATCTGCTAATTTGATTAGGGAATCTATTGTTCGAGTAGAGATACTTTGCTTCTGATTGATTAAATCCAGTTTGATTGAATTCTCGCTTCCTTAGCTTTGAAATCTGAATTTTTGGGAATTTTAGGCTTTGATTGGATTTGTTGCTTTCTACTGATTAACTGCCAATTCCCCCTTGTTACTGCCTTTTAGTTTAATATTATTTAGATAATTAGTTTAATTATATTTAGAATCATACTCGTTCCCCGTGAGTTCGACATCCGTACATATTTTCTATACTGCTACACGATTGGGTACACTTGCCTATTGTGTCGTACTTAAAATATATACGGTTTTTATAAATTTAAAACTGGTACGAAAATCGCACATCAGTAATCTCCTCCAGAAGTTAGAAACAAACCTGGAGTCTCTGTCAGATACTATAGATAACGGTATACCATGCCTCGCAACAATCTCATCAATATACAGTTGTGCCAACTTACTCAAGGAAGCTGTCGCAAGTGGCCAAGAAATGAGCACTTTTTGTCAGATGATCCACTATCACCCAAATCATGCCATGATTCTTCTGAGTCCTCGGAAGTTTCGTTACAAAATCCATTGTTATGTGTTCCCATTTCCACTCAGGGATTTCCAACTGTTTCAAGGACCTATATGGTTTTCGATGTTCTGTCTTTACTTGAGCACATACATTACAAGATTCCACGAAATGTACCACATCCACTTTCATCGTTGGCCACCAGTAAAGCACTTTCAAATCGTTGTACATTTTGGTGCTTCCTGGGTGTACTGACAGTCTCAAATTGTGTGCTTCAGTTAAAATCAACTTTCTCAATTCTCCAAGCATAGGCACCCACACACGAGTCTTATATACTTTCAATCCACGAGAATCGTCAGTAAGTTCATCCTTTCGTTTCTTCATCAATTCAGCTTTCAGCTTTTCTTCTTTCAAAGCTTCTAACTGAGCAGACTTTAGTTTATCCACCAAATCTGATACTATTTCAAAGCTTCTAATTGAAGCATACGTAATTACTCGATCTCTTTTCATTAGCACACATCCTAATCCAACAAACGATGCATTGCAATAGACAATGAAATCGTCTGATCCACTTGGCAAAGCAAGGATAGGAGCCTGGAATAACAACTGCTTCAATGTCTGAAAAGCTTTATCCTGCCCATCATTCCCCACAAACTTTACATCCTTTCGAGTCAACTTGGTCAATGGACCTGCAATCTTAGAAAAATCTTTAATAAATCTGCAATAATACCCCGCCACCCAAGAAAACTCTTTTTCTCTAAAGGCGTCTTTGGAGCGTTCCAATTCACCACCGCTTCCACTTTCTAAGGATCCACTTTCACTCCTTCACTGCAGATCACATGCCCCAAAATTGAACCTCTCTTAACCAGAATTCGCACTTCGAGAATTTCGCATACAAGTGTTCTTTCTTTAGAGTTTCCAGAACTTGTCTCAAGTCCTGTTCATGTTCTATCTCAATCTTTGAATAAATCAGAATATCATCAATAAAAACAATTACAAATTCATCCAAGAATGGCCGATAAAATCTATTCATAAGATCCATGAATACCTCAGGAGCATTAGTTAAGACGAACGGCCTAACTAAGAATTCATAGTGGCCATAACGCGTACGAAAGACTGTCTTGGACACATCTGTATCGAATATACGTACTTGATGATAACCGGATCTTAAATCGATTTTAGAGAAGTACGAAGCTCCTTGTAACTGGTCAAAAAAATCATCAATTCTAGGCAATGGGTACTTATTCTTTATCGTTTTCTTGTTCAACTCATGGTAATCGATGCACATTCGCAACGTACCGTCCTTTTTCTGTAACAACACTGGTGCACCCCATGGAGACGAGCTGTGACGAATAAAGCTTTTGTCTAACAGATCCTGGATCTGTGTCATCATTTCTCGGATTTCTGAGGGTGCCAATCTATATGGTGACTTTGGCACTGGTCGAGAACAAGGGATCAAATCAATTTTGAACTCTACTTCGCAAACTGGAGGCAACCCTGGCAATTCCTCTGGATATACATCCGGGTATTCCGTTACCACCCGAATATCATTCATCGTCTGTTTTTCTTTCTTTCCGTCAATAACATTCGCCATATATGATTCACATCCTTTATCTAATGCTTTCTTAGCCTTTAATCACGAAATAATTGGAATTACAGATCCAACTTTATCACCCCTTGCTACCACACGCGTGCCATCCACCAACGGAAAGGAAATCAACTTCTTATGACACTTAATACTGGCTTGGTTCAAACTCAGCCAATCCATCCCGAGAACCACATCAAAACCAGAAAGAGGCATAACAAGAAAATAGACAGGAAAACACACACCATCTATGTCAATTTTAGCTCCAGACACCGCATTCATGACCGGAACCATCATGCCATCAGCTACCTCTATTTCTAAAGTATTAACAAGCTTAATAGCAGGCATGTTCAATTTATCACAAAATTCCACAGAAACAAAGGAGCGATTAGCTCCAGAATCAAACAATACTCTAGCAGGAGTATTGTTTATCAGAAACATACCCGTTATAACATCGTCAGTGGTGGTGGCATCATCCACTGTCATTTTAAACGCCCTACCCTCCATTTTGGGCGGGTTCTTTCTTTTCTGCCCTGACGCTGAAGATGATCCCCCAACCGATCCTGCTCCTGACCCAGATCCAACCTTCTTAACATTACGGCACTCACCTGCCCGGTGCCCCTCCCTCTGACAATTCCAGCACACATTGCGTGGAAATCGACAATCTTTAAGTTCGTGCCCAAACTGGCCACACTTAACACATCGCAATGTCTAGGGTGTGCAAGGCCCTATGTGAAAGGATTTACATATGGTACATGTAACACCGAAAAAACTCAAGCCATTTTTTTTAAAACGCTTCGGAAGAATTCTCTAATTTCAATTAACATAAACATCCTCAAAGTACAAAGTACTTTTACAATTACAACATCTGTTTGTGTTACAAAAGATTATAAAACGTGGCTTGTCTCTTCTCAAAACACAATATCAGAGTATTGGTCAAATTTCCCTTTCCACAACAAAGCTAAACAGCTACACACGTAAACCTGCAAAAAGTGACCAACTGTGGGGAATTAGCACAAAGCTAAGTGAATGGAAGCTACAAATAAGCATACAACAATCTCAGTTCACAACTGAGTCTCTGAACAACAATCACGTCAATCAATCCGTCAATTCAACAATCTCTTCCATCCCGAGGACCGGCGGTTCTGCCGAACCTACAACCAAAGCTGCCCAAAGCAAAGGTTTACCGATAGCTCCCTGCGGATTGGCGTAGTGAAATTCCCCTCTGATACAACGCATGCATTAGGAGGACTGCCACTGCTCAACCAATCGCAAGCGAGCCCAGCTCTTGCATCAGCAGTTAACCCCAACTAGCCCTTACACAAAAGCTGATCTCTAACAACCCGTTACACAGAGGTTGGTTCTCAAACTATCCAAGTTCAACTACAATCACAATCGAAACTCTAACACATATACATGAACATGTAATTCTCGCTTAACAAATAGCAGACTTAACAGTCTATCATGGCATAACAGTTAATCTATCTTTGCATAATGAACTTATTAGTCAATAATCTCATATTCGCATTAACAAGCAATCATTGCATTCAAACATTCCTTCAATCAATCAATTCATAACGTTACCACCAAAACCACCCGTGAGTACACTTCCACTCACCTCAGTCCTCGTATCACGCGTGCTCAATTGTCTAATATCACTGAGTCTGTGGTTTGCCTGAAAACACAACAAAAACCGAATCAGTCTCGAATATATAAATATATCTTTCCACATATATTTATATCTCATAATCATGTAAATATCTTGATTTAATCATATAATTAATAATCCAACTGATCTCAAACGAAACACAAACAAAACAAACATTTTTCTTGAAACAGGGCCTCTCGCGCCGCGACACCATCGGATTTCGAATTCCGGTTTTCACAATCGGATTTGAGGCAATGGATTTGAGTATCGGATTTGGTTGTCGGATTTAGGGTCGGATTTCATGTACTCCGATTTCTAGTGTCGGATTTTGAGGTTTAGGATTTGTAACACTCGGATTCTCCACAAAAACCGACTCAAACTTTCGGATTGCATGAAGGTCGCGCCGCGACCTTCAACATAGAGCCGCGACACCCATCGGTTTCCAAGGTTTCTTCTTTAATTTGTCGGATTTCCAGCCATCAAATTCCTCTTGTAACATTTCCAACTTTATAATTCTTCATTCTAAACTCACATACACCATATATCATGTATATATCATCATAAACACCATTTTAATCATACACAACAACAAATTTATCAAAAGCCATTTCACCCATTTTCTTAAAACTCAACAATGGTGTTTCTCATTAAACACATGAAAGCACAATCAAAAACACAACTAAGTAATCAATAACATGTAGTAATCATAAGCTCACCTTTGTTTTGAATTATCACCCACAAAATCTCTACTTTGCAAAATCAAGTTTCTTTTTCTTTGTTCTTCTTCTTCGAGTAGAATACACACACCTTTTACTTTTCTTTCTTTCTTTCAATTTAATGTCAACAAACATATTTACACACACACACACGTGTATCACCTAATTAATTTCACAACCATGAGGTGTCAAATGCCTTTTACCATGCATGCATACACATACCAATTTACATACATACATCCATACATAAAATACTAATACTCCTATACATAACATACATATTAATTCTGCCATTTACTCATAACTCCCATATTTATATTTTTATCCAAATCATTAAATAACTATTTAATTACTTCTAAATAACCACTTAACCAAGTAAACTCAAATAATCATAAAATCACATACCTCTTACTCGTCAAACAACTAACCCGGATTTGCGGGTGTTACAAATCTCCCCTCCTTCAGAGGATTCCGTTCTCGGAATCCCATAGCACACACATAAAATCGAAGCATTCACTCTTCATATTCTTTTCTGGTTGCCAAACCAATTATAACATATATACCTTTCCATCGTATTATCATTCACAAACATTCATTTCTATTTATCCTTGTCATCTTAATAGTCATCAGAGTTTAACAACTCTTCTTCAACTCAATCATATAACTCAAGAAACCTGTCTTTCACTCATTTTCTTTCACACTTACACATTTAAACAATATCAAAATGTCTCTTGAATACTTGTCCACCTCAATCTATTTATCTCAATTAACAAATTCCACATATCTGTCATTCACTACCTTACATACAAAGGTATCCATATATCACTTTTCTCTTGTTTCCAATTAACATGTCAAACATTACCACGATATGTACATATCAACTCACCACTGATATCTTAACATCCATCGGATAGAAGTTACATCGCATTTGTCTAATTAGTTTAATTATGAATTCCACGAATTGTCAAAATCCAACACAAAACACAAGTTCATCTTCATTTATCTGCGCAATTCCTTCTACTCAATTATTACATAAAAATTTGGTCGTACTGCTTATTTCACATCTCATTTTTTTTGTCATAAACTCTTTTAGAATTTTAGTCAATTCCTCCATTTGTCATTAAAAATCTCTTAGTATAGAAACATTATATCTTTTAAATCGTCTCATCAATATAATTCTTTTCAACCAATCAAGTTTCATTGGTGCTAATAATATCAATACTTCCTACTAATCAGTCAACTATCACCTGTGATACACCAAATTTCTTCTCATGCAGTAATTTAGACATCGATTCCATCGTATCTTGATATCATCATAACTCTGGTATCTCAAATTATCTTGACAGTTTGTAAATCTGTAAATCTCATATACTTTGCTTTAACTCAAACACAATCAAATCATAATTCCACGAAAGTATATTTCATATTCACTCCTTTCTATAAGTCTTCCATTAATTACTTTACATGGCGTTATACTGTTTATCCCCTCCAAATGCATTGGCAATTAAGTTTCGTGAGTCCGGTTCAAATTAAGTTTCCAGTTCCAAGCACAAGTATTTCCTAGCAATGGTAATTCATGCACATGATTCACAAATCTTCATTCCATATGCTCAGGCCATAACATTTCTCTTCCCTCATTCTGTCTTTCTTCAAATCACATATATCTTCAGTTCATAAGTATCAATCATCATCATAACTAACTTTTTCTCATGTATATCTCCTTGTAATTAGGCACCAATAACATCTTTATCCAAACAATTCTATTCATCTTAGACTTGCTCAATCTGTAGCAATCCACTTCTCTCTTTTACTTGATAATATCAATCATCCATGTTATCAATTTCTAATAAGAGTAATTTCAATTCCATCCCTCGAATCAAGTACGCGTCGACTCACACAATCTCCAAGGTTATCGTCATAAATTCTCTCGTATTTCCACATATATTGCAATAGTTTATTTCTCCAATGTAATATCAAATTTCTCAATTACAATCGTTGATCCATTCTAACCATCTTATCTGCCATGTATCAAGTTCATTCATATATAAACATTCACTACTTCTTTTAGTAATAAAATCAATTACACATACCTTTCTTTATACTCAATTCATTCATGTGATTTATCACAAATGCGTCTGCTGCAACTCCAAATCATTCCTCTCATGAATCTTAGACTGTCACAAGATGTAGACCCTTCCTCCATTTTCATAACATAGTATCTTTTATATCAATCCAACAAATGCAGTAACTCAACAAATCATCGATCTCCTCAAGTTCATTAATCACTATCACAAATTATCTTCATTCGTTAACTTTACCCATAACTCATAATCTCAATTATATGTTTATTAACAACGTCTCTTGATCATCACAAAACCTTCCAAACTTCTTATTCACTTTCCTTCTTTATACGAACACCAACATATACATATAAGCATATAAACACATAACACAGAAGGCAAGATAACTCTTGCAACACATAACTTAGCATGCAATTCTATAAATCTGAAAACATCTTTCTAGGGTACTTCATACCCATTTCATATCATATCATATATCTCATCAACTATCGTCACATTACTTACTATTATAAGCATCAGATAATTCCACAATCGACCAAAATATACATCGAGTATCTCTACTTTCTAAAGAATCATGCTCCTTAGAACGAAGCAAACACACTTGGCACACATAGGCATCATACATTCTCATTTAACTCTAAAGTTAATAAACATACGCACAAATATAAAGGTTTTCAAAACGTACCCGTTACATCATCAGTAGTGGCAATATCATCAGCCATCATGTTGAAATTTCTACCCTCTTGCTCAGAAGGGTTCTTTCTCTTTCGTCCACTTGCTGACGAGGATCCCCCACCTGCCACAGCTCCTGACCCTGACTCTAAATCCTTGCTAACTTTGCAATCTCTTGCTCGATGATCATCTTCAAAACAAATCCAGCATACCTTACGCGAGAAACGACACGTTTTCATTTCATGGCCAAACTGCCCACAAGTCAGACACCGCATAGTCTGAGTCGTACATGGTCCTGTGTGGTGAGACTTACACTTACCACATCGTGACACTCGTTGATTAGATTCACCAAATGCAGATCTATGTTTCAGGTTTCTTTTACTATGGCTACCCTGCCCTCTTTGCTTTTCAACATTATACCGTTCCAATCGAAATCTCTGTTGAGAAACCTCATCTCGATTCGTTCTATCTCTAGCCTTCAAATCATCTTTAGCCGACTTGGCTAAGGTAAATGCTTGCGACAGCGTACTAGCCCATCTGGTAGTACTTCGATACTCTGGAAGCAAAGCTCCCACAAAGTGTTGTATCTTTGACGCTTCATCCGGTACCCATTGCTTCACAAAACGCAATCTCTCATTAAATTGTTTGATTACTTCATCCACAGTCATGTCCTTAGTCATACGCAACTCCATGAATTCTCTTTTGATACGAGCTATCTCGAAAGTATTGCAATACTGTTCACACAGTTTCTCCTGAAACTGATCCCACGTCACACTGTCTTGCTGTTGTTTAGAGAAATGACCAGTAAGGGAATCCCACCAAACCATAGCATCTCCTTTAAGCATACGTGTCGCAAAGCAAACTCTCTATTCGTCCTCGCAATTGCACGCTTCAAAAGCCTTTACCATTTCTTGCAACCATTTCAAAGTTATATTAGGGTCTGTACTTCCATAATACTCTGAAGGCTTACAATATAAGAATTGCTTATAAGTGCATGGTGGTTTAAAGCCTGAATACGCAAAAGGATAATCTCCTTGTGTAGTAAAGGGATGAAAACTCGATGATTGTGCCACTTGTGATATAGGAGGAAACGGAATTGTAACTGGCACGGTTGTAGCTTGAGTTGTAATAGATGTAGGAATCTGAATTCGTTCATTCTGGATAATCCTCTCTCGTTCCATATTACTCATAGCATTTTTGAGTTCCCACAGTTCATTCTCCAACTTGGAAATATATTCCCTCTAATCCGTTCCAGATTCAAAACCTGAAGTACCAACCTGACCTGTTACATTCAAAACATCCACTGTTGTAGTTCCAGCCACTTCTTGGGTCAGAGGAGTGTCAGCAGGGGTATCTCTGTCAGCCATATCTATACAATCACCTCATCTCACAAGCTCATTAGATAAACCGTTAGTACATAACATACTAACTATCACACCACAATTCCAATTCACTCTAAATCCCCCCAAAGGAAAGTTTGACCCAACACGAGCCAAGATTTGGGAATGCAACACTCTAGCCGTGCCTGCATTGCCAAACCAGGGCTCTGATACCAACTTGTAACACCGAAAAAACTCAAGCCATTTTTTTTAAAATGCTACGGAAGCATTCTCTAATTTCAATTAACATAAACATCCTCAAAGTACAAAGTACTTTTACAATTACAACATCTGTTTGTGTTACAAAAGATTATAAAACGTGGCTCGTCTCTTCTCAAAACACAATATCAGAGTATTGGTCAAATTTCCCTTTCCACAACAAAGCTAAACAGCTACACACGTAAACCTGCAAAAAGCGACCAACTGTGGGGAATTAGCACAAAGCTAAGTGAATGGAAGCTACAGACAAGCATACAACAATCTCAGTTCACAACTGAGTCTCTAAAAAACAATCACATCAATCAATCCGTCAATTCAACAATCTCTTCCATCCCGAGGACCGGCGGTTCTGCCGAACCTACAACCAAAGCTGGCCAAAGCAAAGGTTTACCGATAGCTCCCTACCGATTGGCGCAGTGAAATTCCCCTATGATACAACGCATGAATTAGGAGGACTACCACTGCTCAACCAACTGCAAGCGAGCCCAGCTCTTGCATCAGCAGCTGACCCCAACCAGCCCTTACACAGAAGCTGATCTCTACCAACCCGTTACACAGAGGTTGGTTCTCAAACTATCCAAGTTCACCTACAATCACAATCGAAACTCTAACACATATACATGAACATGTAATTCTCGCTTAACAAATAGCAGACTTAACAGTCTATCATGGCATAACAGTTAATCTATCTTTGCATAATGAACTTATTAGTCAATAATCTCATATTCGCATTAACAAGCAATCATTGCATTCAAACATTCCTTCAATCAATCAATTCATAACGTTACCACCAAAACCACCCGTGAGTACACTTTCACTCACCTCAGTCCTCGTATCACGCGTGCTCAATTGTCTAATATCACTGAGTCTGTGGTTTGCCTGAAAACACAACAAAAACCGAATCAGTCTCGAATATATAAATATATCTTTCCACATATATTTATATCTCATAATCATGTAAATATCTTGATTTAATCATATAATTAATAATCCAAATGATCTCAAACGAAACACAAACAAAACAAACATTTTTCTTGAAACAGGTCCTCTCGCGCCGCGACACCATCGGATTTCGAATTCCGGTTTTCACAATCGGATTTGAGGCAATGGATTTGAGTATCGGATTTGGTTGTCGGATTTAGGGTCGGATTTCATGTACTCGGATTTCTAGTGTCGGATTTTGAGGTTTAGGATTTGTAACACTCGGATTCTCCACAAAAACCGACTCAAACTTTCGGATTGCGTGAAGGTCGCGCCACGACCTTCAACATAGAGCCGCGACACCCTTCGGTTTCCAAGGTTTCTTCTTTAATTTGTCGGATTTCCAGCCATCAAATTCCTCTTGTAACATTTCCAACTTTATAATTCTTCATTCTAAACTCGCATACACCATATATCATGTATATATCATCATAAACACCATTTGAATCATACACAACAACAAATTTATCAAAAGCCATTTCACCCATTTTCTTAAAACTCAACAATGGTGTTTCTCATTAAACACATGAAAGCACAATCAAAAACACAACTAAGTAATCAATAACATGTAGTAATCATAAGCTCACCTTTGTTTTGAATTATCACCCACAAAATCTCTACTTTGCAAAATCAAGTTTCTTTTTCTTTGTTCTTCTTCTTCGAGTAGAATACACACACCTTTTACTTTTCTTTCTTTCATTTCAATTTAATGTCAATAGACTTATTTACACACACACACACACACACGTGTATCACCTAATTAATTTCACAACCATGAGGTGTCAAATGCCATTTACCATGCATGCATACACATACCAATTTACATACATACATCCATACATAGAATACTAACACTCCTATACATAACATACATATTAATTCTGCCATTTACTTATAACTCCCATATTTATATTTTTATCCAAATCATTAAATAACTATTTAATTACTTCCAAATAACCACTTAACCAAGTAAACTCAAATAATCATAAAATCACATACCTCTTACTTGTCAAACAACTAACCCGGATTTGCGGGTGTCACAGTACACCAAGGTGCCCTTTGACCTGACCCACCAGTTGAAAGCCTTCTATTCTGATTATTCTGTCTCTGACCACTTTGCGCAATCTATCTCTGTTGGGTGTTATACTGTTCAAACTTGGACTTCTGTTGAGAAATTCCCTCCCTGCTCAGTTTGTCTCTAGCCTTTATATCCCCTTCAGCCGATTTGGCTGAAGTGAAAGCCTCGGATAATGTACTTGACCACCTGGTGGCGTTGTGGTAATCAGGGAGCAAAGCCCCCAAAAAGTGTTGAATTTGGGATGCCTCATCAGGCACTCACTACTTCACAAACCTCAATGTTTCGTTGAATTGTCTGATCAGATCATCAACTAACATGTTCTCTGTCATTTGCAGATCCATAAACTCTTTCTTGATTTTGGCAATCTCGAACGAACTGCAATACTGCTCGCACAATTTCTCTTGAAATTGACTCCAGGTGATGATCTCCTGTTGTTCCTTGGTAAAGTGCCCTGTTATAGAATCCCACCACACCATCGCGTCCCCTTTTAGCATCCTTGATGCATACTTAACTTTCAATTCCTCCTCGCAATTTGTAACAACCTCAAAATGGGCCTAGTCGTGTTCGAATCTGGTACGTCTAGAACTCCTATTAAATATTGAATAAAAGGAATTAAATATAAATAATTGATTAAATAAGAAAATAAAGGAAAATAATAAAGAAATGATAATTTTAAAAATATTATTGAAAATAGATAATAATAATGAATTATTAAATGGTTTAGAACGAGGTTTCCAAAAATATCCCCGTTAGTTAAAACGGGTACTCATGCGTTAAATTGTAAGTTGGAAAGGGGAACAAGATACCCACTTGTGGATATGCATAACCCACAAGTAGGCACCTTGTGGAAACCCACGTGTACAACTCCCTTGCAAAACACAGACAATTTCATTTGACTTCTTTGTGTTCTTGTGTGTGGTTTTTGAAGAAGAAGAGAAGAATTCAATAATCAATCAAGCAATCTGATTCTTGTTGTTGGATTCAAGTACTAATTTCAAGTTCTAATCTGCCGTGTTATCTCCTAATCATCTCCAATTCAAGTAAGCTCTTTGTTCTTGATTTTCTAGTTTCACCAAGTTAGGTTCTAAATTGGGTTTCATTGATTTTGATCCCAATATTTGTTTCTAAGATTGCCAATCTGTTTCTAAGGAGTTTCTAAGCTAATAGGAATCAAAATCTGTAATTAAAATGATGGTTTAGTTTGATTTTGAGAATTAAAGTACCAAATGGGTCAAAATGATGATTTTGTCCCAAATTCTGATTTTAGATGTTTTGATGTGTAAAAATGGTACCTTGAAGTTGTTTTGGATGAGTTATTTCACATGTGAACATTAGAAACCGATTGGTAAAGCTTTGGTGAAGTTTTGGTAATTTTAGAATGGAAAACAGCAGGTTCTGCACGAACTTGCTGCTGTATATTGAAGGGCACGGGCGTGCCTCTCAAGAACAGACCGTACCTTAGGGCGTACCTAGGAGGCACGGCCGTACCTCCCAATGGTACGGGGCGTGACTAACCCTAGCGAGCCCGGGGGTACCCTGAAGTCACGGGGTGTACCTGAGACCCAGGTACGGGGCGTACCCAGGGCGTGCCATGCCAGGCACGGGCGTGCCTTGGCAAGGTACGGGTGTGCCCTGCCCCTGGCAGAATCTGTTTTACAAGGTTTTAATAGCTGTAAACCTTGTTTAGGTATTCCAGTTGATCCAAAAGCTTCGGTATCAAATAGTAGAGCATTCTAACTCGACAGGTGAGTGCCTGATAACATAACGATTAATATATCTATAACATATATTAACAACGATTACTGGATTGTATACCACGACTTGTACACGCACTTGTTTAAGTGTAGGTTGCGTAATGATGCTAGAATATACCATGTTGACACAATGTAGTATGCACTTGATTAGGTGTATGCTATGATGATTATTGAATATATGCACGCATTGATTGATGATTCGATTGAATCAAATTGTTTGTTTGTGGTTGATCCGGATCCTATGGACAAAGCTGTCCTACAAGAACAAAGTTGTTCTACTTAAGGACAAAGCTGTCCTCTTCGGGTATAGTTGCGGCTGTACAACAGAGGAATCTGCGGATTCCAAAACGCAACGGTGGATGCTGTATAACTCCCCCACCGGAGCGGTTGATGTGTTTGGTACCCCAGTTTGGTGCATTGAGCCGGGTTAGCTCCCCTGCAAGATATGTTACCACCTGACTACGCCAACTCATCGCGAGATGCTAGGATAGAACTATCTGAGCATGATTGATGATATGTGATGTATTTATGTTAATCATATGCTATTTGAGTACTCACTAGCTATTATAGCTAACAGATGCTACACCCTACATGTGCAGGTGATCCTCAGTGAGCTTGGGACCCTGCGGGTAGTTTGTTTTCATAGGAGGAACACTTTGTCCGTAATAACTCTGATATAATGTTTTTTTGAATTTAGTAATGGTCGACCGGATAAGTAACAGTAACACCGAACTTGTATGTGGCATCTTTTGGTTTGTAATATATTTGCCACGTGTTTTCTATTTCCGCTGCGTGTTTTCAAATGAATAAGATAAATAAATGTTTTAAAAAGAAAAATCTGGTTCTCGAAATGGCGGTGTTACAAGCTGGTATCAGAGCCTAGGTTTGAGTGAATTGGGTACTTGAATAAGTACACAGTCTCAAATTCAGGTTCTCGACCATTATTTAAAGTGTTCCTCGGGAGGTGTTGGGGTGTGAGAGAGATTGATATGATTCACATGACTAACACAGTTGTTGATTATTTGTTTATTGATTAACATGATTAATCAAGTATGGAAAAGTATACTAAGTATGTTTGACTTTAATGATCTAACAAAACTCAGAGATTGACTATGTCTGGAAGTGATGATCGGGAGGTGTATATTCACGACTTGGAGGCTCGTCTTAAGGCCTCTGAGGAACGTGTTCCCGAAAAGAAGATGGCCATTGGATTAAAGGCCTTCATGATGTGTTCACCACCGACCTTTGAAGGTAATATGGATATGGTGGTCGTGGAGCGGTGGATCCGCGATACTGAATTGGCCTTCGAGACATGTGAGGCTGATGAATCCAAGAAGGTGGCATATGCACGAAAGATGCTGCGAGGTAGAGTGGTGTCTTGGTATGATACGGTGATAGCTTCTACACCGGCTGCTGTCCTCAACTCTATGACATGGTCAGATTTTCTGAGGATTATAAGGGCTAAATACTGTTCAGCCCAGGCGGTAGAAGCTGTGGATAATGAGTTCCGAGCCTTGTCTAAAGGCAATCGATCTGTTGAGGAACTCATCACCAGATATACAGAATTGGTTCGTTTCATGCAGGGCTCTTTACCTAACGAAGAAGCAAAGATTAACTGCTTTACACTTGCTCTGTCACCGGAGTATCGATCATCCGTCCGGTTTGCCACTACTCTGGATAGGGCATTCGATATTGCGTGCCGGTATGAGACTGATCATGCTTCACAAGCTGGGGGAACTTCCAAAAGGAAGTTTGAACAGTCTTCGGGGTCGAAGGCTTCAGGTGGAGGATCATGGCAGAGACAGCCTCAGCAACACCAGCAGCAACAAGGGGGTTCCAGGTATAATCCGTCTGATGATCTATGGTGTGCTTCGTGTCGATCTAGGCATACGGGGCATTGTACCAAGGATACTGCAAGGTGTCTTAAATGTTGTCAAAAGGGGCATACAACTAAAAGCTGTAAACATAAAGATAATGTATGCTTCAAGTGCTTCAAGCCGGGACACCGATCGGCTGATTGTAGGTCGGGTTCCAACACCGGATCGGCAGGAGCTGGTGGATCTTCCTTGGGTCGGGGAAACAATGTTGCTCCAGGAAGGGCATTCCAGATGACAGCCGATGAGGCTAAGGCTGCAGGTGATGTTATCACTGGCACCTTTCTTATTAATAATTCTCCTGCATGTGTTTTATTTGATTCAGGAGCGACATATTCTTTCATCTCTGCGTTCTTATGTGCTAAACTGCAATCGCCTATCTGTACACTGACTAATCCGTTAAGTGTTGAAGTTGCTAGTGGTAGGATAGTCTCTGTTGTTCATAAAGTTCCTATTGCACTGATCGATATAGACGGGACTAGTTTCCCTATTTCTTTTCTGGTTATGCCGATTGCTGGGTTTGATGTAGTAATCGGGATGGATTGGCTCAGCAAACAAAATGCTGAGATTATTTGCTCAAAGAAGATTATTAAAATTCCTTTCTTTGACGGGTCATATGCTGTGGCTCGTGGTGAAGGAAGAACTTCTGAAACTCCATTAATTTCTTTGATGAAAGCTCGCAAATTTGTAGCCAAGGGATGTGAGTCCTATTTGGCTTATGTTATTGATACACATATGGAGAAGAAAGTTGTAAATGACATTCGGGTAGTTTCTGAATACCCGGGTATTTTCCCTGATGAATTACCGGGTTTGCCACCGGTAAGAGATGTTGAATATCAAATAGATCTTGTACCAGGTGCTACGCCTGTAGCAAGATCTCCTTATCGTCTTGCACTATCTGAGGTCCGTGAGATGATGACCCAGATAAAGGAACTTCTTGATAGAGGTTTCATTCATCCCGGATCTTTGCCTTGGGGAGCTCCAGTATTGTTTGTTAAAAAGAAAGACGGGACGATGCGGATGTGCATTGACTACAGGGAGCTGAATAAGCGCACTGTAAAGAACAAGTACCCTCTTCCTCGTATTGATGATCTGTTTGATCAACTTAAGGGTGCTACTTGCTTTTCAAAGATAGATCTTCGTTCTGGTTATCATCAAGTCCGTGTACGCGATGAAGATATTCCAAAGACGGCTTTCAGGACGAGATATGGGCATTATGAGTTTCTTGTGATGCCTTTCGGATTGACGAATGCTCCAGCCATATTTATGGATCTTATGAACCGTGTCTGTCGTGCCTTTCTTGACAAATTTTTCATTGTATTCATTGATGACATTCTTATCTATTCCAGATCTGAAGCAGAACACGAGACACATCTTCGTATAGTTCTTGACACTCTGATGCGAGAACAATTATATGCTAAATTTTCTAAATACGAGTTCTGGCTCGAAAAGATACACTTCCTTGGGCATGTGATAAGCAAGGATGGTGTAATGGTTGATCCAGCCAAGGTTGAGGCAGTGATGAATTGGGGAATTCCCAAAACCCCATCTGAGATTCGTAGCCTCTTAGGACTTGCTGGGTACTATCGGCGATTCATTCAGAATTTTTCTAAAATTGCAGGTCCTTTAACGAAACATACACGAAAGGATGTTCCCTATTTGTGGTTTGATGAACAAGACAATGCATTCCAGACTTTGAAACAACTCTTATGTCAAGCTCCAATTCTGACTCTACTAGACGGGTCAGAAGATTTTATTGTTTACTGTGATGCTTCTTACGCAGGTTTGGGAAGTGTTCTTATGCAGAAGGACAAGGTTATATTTTATGTTTCCCGCCAACTGAAGCCACATGAGAAGAGCTATCCGACTCATGATCTGGAGTTGGCAGCTGTTGTCTTTGCTCTGAAACTATGGCGCCACTACTTGTATGGCACCAAATGTGTGGTATTCACTGATCATAAGAGTCTCCAGTATGTTTCTACACAGATGGAGCTCAATATGAGGCAACGTAGGTGGATCGAGTTAATTAATGATTATGATTGTGAAATCAAATACCACCCGGGCAAGGATAACGTGGTGGCTGATGCTTTAAGCCGAAAGGGCTCCTCAGAAACCGTTAAATTCATGAAAATTACTATTGTTTCTGATCTTATCACTCGTTTAAAGAAGGCTCCGCAGGAAGCCTTATTAGAAGCTAATCTAAAGGCAGAAGTTATGGTTAAATTGAAGGAGCAGCTACAAGATGACAGTAGAGGATTAAAGACATACATGTCCCGAATCTGGGTACCTAGCATCAGAGGGAACCGGGATCTAATCTTGAAGGAGGCGCACAGTTCTCGTTTATCTGTTCATCCTGGGTGCACTAAAATGTACCATGATCTTAAGGCACTTTACTGGTGGCCTACAATTAAACGTGACATTGCCTCCTATGTGGAGAAATGTCAGATCTGTGCACAGGTGAAGACCGAGCACCAAAGACCCTATGGTAATTTGCAACAATTACCAATTCCAGAATGGAAATGAGACAACATTACCATGGATTTTGTTACTAAAATTGCCTAGGACTTCTAAAGGGCATGACATGATCTGGGTGATTGTTGACAGACTCACCAAGTGTGCACACTTTCTAGCTGTGAATGAATCTCCTTCTATGCCCAGACTTGCTCAGATCTATATAAATGAAATTGTTGTTCGTCACGGTGTTCCTCTATCTATTGTCTCTGATAGGGATACACGATTTGTTTCACACTTCTAGAGCAGTCTTCAACGGGAGCTCGGTACTCGTGTTCATTTGAGTACCGCATATCATCCGCAGACAGACGGACAGTCCGAAAGGACTATCCAAACTCTTGAAGACATGCTACGCGCATGTATACTTGAATACGGTGGCTTGTGGGATTCTCATTTACCTTTGATTGAGTTTGCTTATAACAACTCATATCATTCTAGTATCGGTATGCCACCGTATGAGATGCTTTATGGTAGGCGTTGTCGCACACTTACTTGTTGGCTTGAACTAGGGGAGAAGCAGTATGCTGGACCTGATCTGGTCCAGATTACAGCAGATAAAGTTAAGCTTGCACGTGAGAAGCTTAAGGCAGCCAGAGACAGGCAAAAGATGTATGTTGATCCTAAATGCAGGCCGGTTACCTTTGAAATTGGTGATCGGGTATTCTTGAAGGTTTCTCCCTGGAAGGGTGTTATCAGATTCGGCAAGAAGGGAAAGCTGAGTCCGAGATATATTGGTCCTTTCAGAATTATCCAGAAAGTCAACGAGCAGACAATATCTTTGGAGTTACCTCCAGAGCTATCAGGTATTCACAATACCTTTAATGTATGTTATCTTCGTAAGTGCAAGGTTGATGAAGATCAGATTCTACCCTTGCATGATCTGAAAGTTGATTCTTCTACATGGCTCGTGGAAGAACCCGTCGAGATTTTGAACACGAAGACTAAGCGGCTGAGAAAGAAGACTATTTAGCTGGTCTTGGTCAAGTGGAAGCACAACCTCGGGTCTAACATGACATGGGAGACCGAGGAGGATATGAGGGCCCGCTATCCCCACCTGTTCACTTAAAGTAGATTCCGAGGACGGAATCTTTTAAGGGGGGTAGATTTGTAACAACCTCAAAATGGGCCAAGTCGTGTTCAAATCTGGTACGTCTAGAACTCCTATTAAATATTGAATAAAAGGAATTAAATATAAATAATTGATTAAATAAGAAAATAAAGGAAAATAATAAAGAAATGATAATATTAAAAATATTATTGAAAATAGATAATAATAATGAATTATTAAATGGTTTAGAACGAAGTTTCCAAAAATATCCCCTTTAGTTAAAACTGGTACTCGTGCGTTAAACTGTAAGTTGGAAAGGGGAACAAGATACCCACTTGTGGATATGCATAACCCACAAGTAGGCACCTTGTGGAAACCCACGTGTACAACTCCCTTGCAAAACACAGACAATTTCATTTGACTTCTTTGTGTTCTTGTGTGTGGTTTTTGAAGAAGAAGAGAAGAATTCAATAATCAATCAAGCAATCTGATTCTTGCTGTTGGATTCAAGTACTGATTTTAAGTTCTAATCTGCTGTGTTATCTCCTAATCATCTCCAATTCAAGTAAGCTCTTTGTTCTTGATTTTCTAGTTTCACCAAGTTAGGTTCTAAATTGGGTTTCATTGATTTTGATCCCAATCTTTGTTTCTAAGATTGTCAATCTGTTTCTAAGGAGTTTCTAAGCTAATACGAATCAAAATCTGTAATTAAAATGATGGTTTAGTTTGATTTTGAGAATTAAAGTACCAAATGGGTCAAAATGATGATTTTGTCCCAAATTCTGATTTTAGATGTTTTGATGTGTAAAAATGGTACCTTGAAGTTGTTTTGGATGAGTTATTTCACATGTAAACATTAGAAACCGATTGGTAATGCTTTGGTGAAGTTTTGGTAGTTTTAGAATGGAAAACAGCAGGTTCTGCACGAACCTGCTGCTGTATATTGAAAGGCACGGGCTCTCAAGAACAGACCGTACCTTAGGGCGTACCTAGGAGGCATGGTCGTACCTCCCAAGGGTACGGGGCATGCCTAACCCTAGCGAGCCCGGGGGTACCCTGAAGTCAAGGGGTGTACCTAAGACCCAGGTACGGGGCGTGCCACGCCAGGCACGGGCGTGCCTTGGCTAGGTACGGGCGTGCCCTGCCCCTGGCAGAATCTGTTTTACAAGGTTTTAATAGCTGTAAACCTTGTTTAGGTATTCCAGTTGATCCAGAAGCTTCGGTATCAAATAGTAGAGCATTCTAACTCGACAAGTGAGTGCCTGATAACATAACGATTAATATATCTATAACATATATTAACAACGATTATTGGATTGTATACCACGATTTGTACACGCACTTGTTTAAGTGTAGGTTGCATAATGATGCTAGAATATACCATGTTGACACAATGTAGTATGCACTTGATTAGGTGTATGCTATGATGATTATTGAATATATGCGCGCATTGATTGATGATTCGACTGAATCAAATTGTTTGTTTGTGGTTGATACGGATCCTATGGACAAAGTGTAACACCGCTTCTGAAAACAGTTGCTTTAATAAAAACTAAGGTTTAGCAGCGGAAATTTTTCTTTTTAATATTAACAAACAGTTAATTACATCGTCTTTGTTTCCAAAACATTCGTTGGTGTTACCTAACATACAGGAACCTACCATAGTTTCATACATACATTACAACATTCAAATACAAGTGTTCCAACCACAAGGGGCAATACATTCCCATAAGTCACCCGCCTCGCAGGCCATCTAATCTTTACCTGAAAAGGGAAATCATAGTACCATTAGCTACACTAGCTAGTGAGTACATACTTAGCATATGCATCAATAAAGTAACTCATGCATCATACACATCGTATATATCATATCATACATATCGTATTGTACACATCTTACCGTACATAAGCACACATTGCTAGCTTAACACATAGCGGTGTGCTGACAAGATCAGTAAGAGTCATGTCTTGCAGGAGAGCCAGTCCTGCGCAACAACTCAGACTGGGGGATCAGTCACAACCAATCTGCTGGTGGGGGAGCATAAAGCAGTCCACCAAACATCTTATACAGAACACAAGGTTCCCGAGTAATCACGGCCAGGTCCTGGCTGATTACGGTCTTATGTTAAGGCACGGCGGTTCTGCAGAACCTCGATCCGGGATGCATCCCGAATCACCGTGAATCCAGAAATGACCGAAGTCCTGTTAGGATCCAGCCGGTCGGCTAACCTTAACCCTCCATCACGTTGTCTGCAGACGTTCGCATACACATATACATACATTCGATCCCACAGGGATCCATCTTTTCATCACAAAGTCATACATCATTCATAGGATCCCATCGGGATCCATCATTCATTCATTCATTCTTTCTTTCACATTCATCATCATACGATTCATCATTCATGCACATCATCAATATTAACTAAGCGGTTCCATTTTGGACCCGCTGGCATGCACCTACTATACATCTTACAAGCAATTGTAACATCATTCAAAAACTTACACTCATCTTCTTAAGCGTACCTGCATAAACAGGTTAGTCATACATACATGCGCATTCACACATTCACATAGTCATCTTACAAGCAAGACTTACTCATACTGAGTCTCATGAAAGTAAGCACTCACCTGTTTCGCTTACAGCGTTCGTTCACTCAATTCTGGTTTAGCTGACACGTTTACCTAAAACATTCGGCAATCGCGTTAAGTGTTTGCATGCGTTAGGTTCTATTTCTAGAACACTTACAACCTTCTTAATAGTTTTAAACCACTTATAAAACTTGCTTGGAATGCTACATAACTTAATCAACAAGAATATGTTAACCAAAACAAACCCTTGCTGAAAAGGCCCCGTCGCGCCGTGACGGTAGAGTGTGTCGCGCCGCGACGAGTATAAAAGTCAGTTCACGGAAAAGGTCCATGCGAAAGTCAGACCATTGAACCTTTGAACCATCCGACTGTCGGACGGGTCATCCGACTGTCGGACCACTCATCCGGAGGTCGGACCAAGAAAAGGTCGCATGGTTCATTTTCGCATAGCGTCGCGCCGCGATCGTGGTTTTTCCAGAATTTCAGCTTCTTCTTCATCAACTTTCATCCGACTTTCAGTTAACATTTTCAAAAACCCAGATTTCTAAACTTGTATTTTTCACTCGTTAAACACTTCTAA
The DNA here is from genome assembly GCA_038502395.1 of Dittrichia graveolens. Lineage (NCBI taxonomy): Eukaryota > Viridiplantae > Streptophyta > Magnoliopsida > Asterales > Asteraceae > Dittrichia > Dittrichia graveolens. The sequence continues at coordinate 73,287,196 of JARJIL010000003.1, forward strand.
ACTTCATATACCACTTATATGAATCTTATGAACACCTTAACACCATTTAAAAAACATCAAACGTGAGAAACCCACTTATAAAGTGAGCTTCATGTTCAACCATGGAGTTTTCAACTCCAACTTAACTTCCAGCCATAGAACCCACTTGTTTCTAGCATAATATACATATATTTCATTCTACAATCATCATACTAACCTTGCTTTAGGTTTAGAACTTCAAATCACCAAACTTTATGAATTCTTCTTCAAGATCTTTCGAGAGCAGAGAGTTGTGTTTGTGTATTTGCTTTGCAACTTTCTCTATATTTGACTTTTGTAAGTCAAATAACACAACACACATATATATCTTATCTCAAACTTATCCAGAGGCAACCGCCTTTGGATGAAAATATCTATTATTTTCTTTCTTTTTCTCTTTTCCTTTTTCTTTTCTTAATTCTTTCTTTCTTTAATTCAAGTAGTACACATATATATATTTATTCAATATATATACATATACATACTTACACACAACTAACACACATAACACAAAACACATGTTTTCATTTAATACCTGCATCTAGTGTATATATATACACTTACTCGTTCAATTATTCGTCTATTACGCTAACCTCGTACACTCACGTACTAACTACAACTAGGCCCAAATCGAGGATGTAACAAATCTACCCCCTTAAGAAGATTCCGTCCTCGGAATCTACTCAGTGATAAACAGGCGAGGGTATCTTGTCTTCATCACGCCCTCGATTTCCCATGTCGGGTTCGGACCCAAGCTGTGTTCTTACTTCACGAGAACTAGCTCGACTATCTTCTTACGTAGCTTCTTGACCTTCGTGTCAAGAATCACTACAGATTCCTCTCCAACCGTGGCACTTACGTAAGTAACACACGTTAAAGATAACACATACATTGATCAGTTCATGCGGCAGTTCAAAAGTTACCGTCTGATCACTGACCTTACGCACGACTTTGAACGAGTTTACAAAACATGGACCTAAATTCTCCTTACATTTAAGACGAATAACGTCTCTTCAAGGAGAAACTTTCAAGAACTAAAAAGAACAACAAGTGGAAATGCAAACAATCAAGAAAGACCGTGACGTGTCACGGTCTTACTAACAACAGAATCAAATGAGTCAACAATTGCAGACTCATTTGCAACAAATAAACAAACATCAATTTCTGAACTTCGAATCGTTACGACCAATTTCAAGGTCTCTAGTACTCATCTCAGCTTGTTTGCACATCTGATATCATTGTGATCTTCATAAATCTAACTCCCGTTGAGGGTTCTCTACGACTTAAAGTGTTTATTACAACACTAGCTTCACCAGGGTAGTAACAAATTTCACAACAGCTAGTAAAGTTTTCCGAACCATCAAGCAAGGTGAGGATCGGAGTCTTCACACACTAATTGCATCAAAAGCTGAAAAATCTCTCCTGAGCTTTCGATCATACGACAGATACATCTTTATGAGTCAGTTTAGCCAACGGACTCGCAAACTTCAAGACATTGCGGATGAACCGCCAATAGCAGCCAATTAAGGCAAGAAAACTTCTAATTCAAAAGGAGTTTGAGGAACTCTCCTTCTCTATTTCATCATAGTTTCTATCTTAGCTAAATCTTCTTGACACAATTCTTACAGATGCCATGACTAAGGAAATACATTTCCCTTAGCCAGGACTCACACTTAAACAACTTGACACACAATTGTTCTCATTTGAGAACATAGAGAACCTATCACAAATGGAGCTCTAACCACCGCAGTAGCTCCCGGATCAACTTAATCTTACAATCGACATCACTGACCGGAGGTAAAGCCGGCAGTTTCTCAGAGAACACATCAGGGTAATCAATTACTACACTGATATGTTGGACTGGTCGTTTCTCTATCTTGACACAAATAAATGTGCAAAGAAAAGTCACAATACTTGAAGCAACTTCTGAAACAGACTTCTAGGTTCTCAATCATGGAGATAACAGGAGTATCACACCCCTGTTGTTATCCACAAGCTATAACACAAGATTCATCATCAAGACGAATCTTAATCATCTTTTCTTTGGGTACGGAGAAACTCAGCATTACGACTGCTGAGCCAATCCATCCCAATACTATCATCACAAGCCCGCAATAGGCATAACTAAGAGCAAGATAGGGAAACTACTTCCCTTGACATCAAAAACAACTATTGAAATCTTCTCTGTAAGAGAGACTACTTTACTACTAATACTTTCCACATCAAGTGGATCGATCATCTTGAAACAGACACTCTTACCTTCGGTATTGAAACCTCCTGCATCTTTGGTTTCCTCCGTTATCATCTGAAATGCCCTCCTCTTCGCGCGAGGCACATCTTCTTTCTTTTGGTCTCTAAAAGACCCTTTAGATCCGGTACTCTGTCTTTCCGGGCAATCTGTCAACTTGTGTCCAGGCTTATAGCATCGGTAACAGACATTTTCTTTGAAACCACACTCAGAACTAGCATGGCCCTTCTATCCGCACCTCCAGCACCGTTGGGTAACACTAGAACACTCACCTAAATGGTAAGCGCGACACTGAGAACACCAAGGAGAATCAGGCCTCGGCTTCTTAGAGGAATCAGTCTTCCCGCCTGCAGTGGATTGTCCTTTAGAAGGACCCGATTTATCAGACGGTTGAAATTTCCTCTTTGACTCTGTACCGGCAGACTCGCCCTTGCAATATAAATGATCACCTTCCAATTGTCAGGAAATATCAAACGCCCGATCTAGTTCAACAGCAGCCCTTACGTGAGGGCGAAATTCCAGTGGCAGAGTTGCCACAAACCGCCTTATCTTGGTGGTCTCGTCTGGGATCAGATGGGGAACAAACCGCATCTTATCAGTGAACGCGGTTATGTGTTCCTCAATAGGCGTATCCCCTTTCTTGAGATCATTAAAATCTCTCTCCATTCTCTCCAGGTCATACTCGGTGCAATACTTCTTCAGCACCTTCTCAGAAAACTGCTCCTAAGTGAGCACTCAATACTTCTTTTCGAACCGAAGCTTTTACCGTATCCCACCAAAAGATGGCACGACCTTTCAACATACGTATTGAGTACTTCACGCAATACTCCGGTTCGCATTCGCACGACTCAAACACTTGCTCCATCTCCCGGAGCCATTGTATAGTAACGGTGGGGTTATCACTCCCCTGGAATGTCGGAGGATTGCAAGTTAAGAACTTCTTGTATGAACAATTCTTGCGGGGCTTGTTCAACGTCGCTTGCAACAAGAGCTCCTTCGTCACACGAAGCTCCTCCTCCAATCGCCTTATAATTGCTGCCTGATCTGGCTCAGGTCTGCCACCACCGACATTTTGGTGAGATCTCTGATCCTCAGCCTGATGAGGCATATGCGAAGCCTCATCCTCTAATTCTTTCAATGCTTGTTCATTATTGCCACGTTCCGCAGACATCTTTTCTAGACTTTTATATCACAGAGAAAGAGTAGTTAATACTCTATCTCACTTACTCATCTTACTCACAAGTCATCATAGAAAACAGGTCATCACATAATGCTAGCATGCATATAACTCTCACTCAATCCCCCCTTAAGAACACTTCTTTATGGTCGGGCCCGAGCTTGAGATCGAATACTCTTACAAGTACCCAATTCACTCAAACTTAGGCTGTGATACCTATTTGTAACACAGCTTCTGAAAACAGTTGCTTTAATAAAAACTTAGGTTTAGCAGCGGAAAATTTTCTTTTTAATATTAACAAACAGTTAATTACATCGTCTTGTTTCCAAAACATTCGTTGGTGTTACCTAACATACAGGAGCCGACCATAGTTTCATACATACATTACAACATTCAAATACAAGTGTTCCACCCACAAGGGGCAATACATTCCCATAAGTCATCCGCCTCGCAGGCCATCTAATCTTTACCTGAAAAGGGAAATCATAGTACCATTAGCTACACTAGCTAGTGGTACATACTTAGCATAAGCATCAATAAAGTAACTCATGCATCATACACATCGTATATATCATAACATACATATCGTATTGTACACATCTTACCGTACATGAGCACACATTGCTAGCTTAACACATAGCGGTGTGCTAAAAAGATCAGTAAGAGTCATGTCTTGCAGGAGAGCCAGTCCTGGGCAACAACACAGACTGGGGGATCAGTCACAGCCAATCTGCTAGTCGGGGAGCATAAAGCAGTCCACCAAGCATCTTATACAGAACACAAGGTTCCCGAGTAATCACTGCCTGGTCCTAGCTGATTACGGTCTTATGTTAAGGCACGGCGGTTCTGCAGAACCTCGATCCGGGATGCACCCCGAATCACCGTGAATCCAGAAATAACCCAAGTCCTGTTAGGATCCAGCCGGTCGGCTGACCTTAACCCTCCATCACATTGTCTGCAGACGTTCGCATACACATATACATACATTCGATCCCACAGGGATCCATCTTTTCATCACAAAGTCATACATCATTCATAGGATCCCATCGGGATCCATCATTCATTCATTCATTCATTCTTTCACATTCATCATCATACGATTCATCATTCATGCACATCATCAATATTAACTAAGCGGTTCCATTCTGGACCCGCTGGCATGCACCTACTATACATCTTACAAGCAATCGTAACATCATTCAAAAACTTACACTCATCTTCTTAAGCGTACCTGCATAAACAGGTTAGTCATACATACATACGCATTCACACATTCACATAGTCATCTTACAAGCAAGACTTACTCATACTAAGTCTCATGAAAGTAAGCACTCACCTGTTTCGCTTACAGCGTTCGTTCACTCAATTCTGGTTCAGCTGACACGTTTACCTAAAACATTCGGCAATCGCGTTAAGCGTTTGCATGCGTTAGGTTCTATTTCTAGAACACTTACAACCTTCTTAATAGTTTTAAACCACTTATAAAACTTGCTTGGAATGCTACATAACTTAATCAACAAGAATATGTTAACCAAAACAAACCCTTGCTGAAAAGGCCCCGTCGCGCCGTGACGGTAGAGTGTGTCGCGCCGCGACGAGTATAAAAGTCAGTTCACGGAAAAGGTCCATGCGAAAGTTAGACCATTGAACCTTTGAACCATCCGACTGTCGGACGGGTCATCCGACTGTCGGACCACTCATCCGGAGGTCGGACCAAGAAAAGGTCGCATGGTTCATTTTCGCATAGCGTCGCGCCGCGATCGTGGTTTTTCCAGAATTTCAGCTTCTTCTTCATCAACTTTCATCCGACTTTCAGTTAACATTTTCAAAAACCCAGATTTCTAAACTTGTATTTTTCACTCGTTAAACACTTCTAAATGATATGTATGTACGAATGTAAGTTTGTATGTATGTGTATATGCATGTAATTGGGTAGTACACGTGGGGTGTATCAAGTGAAGTTGGTGACACCTATTTTGCATGAAAACTTATGTGTGTATGTGTGTGTCATCATCTGATCATTTCTCTCCAAAAGAAGAAAGTGTGTATGTGTATTTTGCTCTCTCTCTCTCTGCCAAGAAAACTGATAGAAGAAAAAGAATCGGAATTTTACTTTATGAGATTTAAAACAAGATTAAGATTGGTATATATGTTTATGTTATGTTATTATTGTCATTAATATGTTTATCATCTGAAATTATAATCATAAGAAATTAAATGGGTAATTGCATGTTAGTATGAAGAACATCATATCGGTTTTGATAGAAAAGGATTTTGATGATTTTGTGTGTTCATATGACTTAAATGTTATATATGATGTTCGTTGCATGAGAATGTGTTTAAAAGGGTTTAAATTATATTTCTGGAATGATGTTATGAATTTATGGAAATCTGGGTTAAAGTTATGATGTCTTGAAGATGGCGGATTTGATGATATATGATATTATCGGATTTGGATGAAGAAGGTGAAAACCGACACTCATAAAACCAACACTTGGAAAACCGAGACATAGAAATCCGAATGATTGAATCTGAAACTTTTGAGATCTGGATTTATAGAATCCGATACTTTAGAAACCGTTAGCAACGAAATCCTATTCTTGGAATTGATAACTTAGAATCCGATACATAAAGAAATCCGACTCATTGATGAAATTCGATAATTGATGAAATCCAATACACAGGTTACGGATTTCTAAGAATCCGATAGTACCAAATCCGACAGTTTGGAAATCCGATAGTTTCAAGAAATCCAACACTTTGTGTTTTGGTTTATTTTTGTTTATTGATTGTTGATATTATGAATGAATTATAAATATATGTCAGATATATTTATAAGATTTGGACTGATTGACTGCTATTGTGTTTTCAGGCAATCCAAAGACTCAGTAACATTAGATTTCTGAATACTTCAACTGAGATTGAAAGGTGATTGGATGTTGAATGCGTATGGTAAAGATTATGGTTAATGTTACTGATGTAATGCATGATTGTATTTGATGGTTGTTATTAGAAATGTTGATTGTGAGTATTCATTGATAATTGTTGTATGACTATTTGATCGATACGCACTCTTAGTATGATTTTGAGTTGCGTTTGAGAAGTCAGCTATACGTGGAATTGGGCTGGGCTCGTTTACTGGTTGGTTGAACAGTGGTGGCCTTACTGTTGCATATGTTGCTTTAGAGTGGGATTTCGCTGTGCCAGTTCAGTAGAGGGCTATCGGTAAATCTTTGCTTTGGCCGGCATTGGTTGTAGGTTCTGCGCCGAACCGCCGGTCTTCTTAGAGTTGTGATTGCATGTTTAGTATTGACTTGATGTTTGCTTTTGGGTTTGGCTTCTACTCACTTACCTTTGTTCTAATTCCCCACAGTTGTTGCTTTTTGCAGGTTTGTGCTTGTGATTGTTTGTTTGAAGGAGAAGTTGACCTAACTATGATGTCAAGTTTTAAAAAGAAACGAGCCAGTCATTTTGTAACACAGAGTTTATGTTTGATGGATTGTAAAGAACAGATATTTTGTTTAGTTAATATTTGTAAATGAAATGTATGTTTACTTAATTAAAGATTCCGCTACGCACATTAAAAAAAGGCTTAGATTTTATGGTGTTACAGTTTGGTATCAGAGCCTTGGTTTGGCGATGCATGCACGGCTAGAGTGTTGCATTCCCAAATCTTGGCTCGTGACAGGTCAAGCTTTTCCTTCAGGGGGAATTAGAGTGAGTTAGAGTTGCTTGTAGTAGTTTGTAATTTGAGTACTAACGGTTTATGCTAATAAGTTGTGACATGATGTGATTGTAACAGATATGGCTGAAAGAGAGACCCCTATCCTCCCTCCTGTGACCCAATCATCTGCAGTGTCACCTGTGATAGAAGACTTGGATACTACTAACCGAGCAGGAACATCTAGGCAGGAGCAGGAAGAAGATCAAAGCGAATACATATTTAAACTGGAGAACGAACTAATGGATCTTAGAACTAAAATTAATTACTTGGAACAAAGATTAACCCAATCTGAACAAACTCCGGTACCAACTGCAATCTCTACTCAGGCAACCATACCACCAGTATCAATGCCCCTACCACCTATGACACAGATGATGCAGCAACCGTTTTACTATCCGTATCCACAACCGGGAGCTTACCCTTTTGCGTTCCCTGGGTTTAAACAACCATGCACGTATAAACAATTTCTTGACTGTAAGCCTTCGGAGTACAGTGGAAGTTCTGACCCTAACATAACCTTGAACTGGCTGAGGGAAATGGTAAAGGCACTTGATGCCTATAACTGTGAGAATGAATTGAAGGTAAAATATGCATCAAGGATGCTGAAAGGCGATGCAATGGTTTGGTGGGATTCTATCAGTGACCATTTTACTGAACAACAACAGGAAAGCATTACTTGGAGTCAGTTCCAAGAAAAACTTTGTGAATAGTATTGCGGTACATTTGAGGTTGCTAAGATCAAGAAAGAATTCATGGATCTGCAAATGACCGGAAATATGACAGTGGATGATCTGATTAAGAAATTTAATCAGAAGATGAGATTTGTAAAACATTGGGTACCTGACGAAGAGTCCAAAATTGCTCACTTTGTTGAAGCACTGCACCCCGATCTTCGTAGCGTCACTAGATGGGCTACCACCCTATCACAAGCTTTTACCTTCACTAAGACAGCAGAAGGGGATTTGATTACCAAGAATAGATTAAGTGGGGAGAAGATTGCCGACAAAAATCGAGGATCGATCATTATAATACCCAACAGAGACAGGGTGGACAGGACAGTGGATATATACAGGGAGACCAGAATAGGAGGTCGAATGTAAGTGGGTCAACACAGAGGGCACCGTGGTGTGGTCGGTGCAAATCATATCACAATGGGCAGTGTACGCCCCAAACAAGAAGGTGTGTTAAGTGTGGCCAGTTTGGCCATGATTTGAAGGATTGCAGGTTCCCACGCAGTGTTTGTTGGAAATGCCAGAAGGAAGGGCACAGAGTGGGAGAGTGCCCGGTGGGAAAGAAAGCTGGGTCTGGTGCAAGGACGGGGACAGCTGGGGGATCATCTTCAGCTGGACAAAAGAGAAAGAATCCACCTACTACTGAGGGTAGGGCTTTTAAAATGACGGTGGAGGATGCCACCACTACTGACGATGTCATAACTGGTATGTTCATGATTAACTCTATCCCTACAAGAGTATTATTTGATTCTGGAGCTAATCGCACATTTGTGTCTGTGGAGTTTTGTGGTAGATTAAATGTACCTGTTAATAAACTTGCTAGTACCCTAGAGATTGAAGTAGCAGATGGCATGATGGTTCCAGTCACGACTACTGTGGCTAGAGCTAAAATTGATATAGATGGTGTGTATTTTCCTATTTACTTTCTTGTCATGCCTTTGTCTGGTTGTGATGTGGTACTGGGTATGGATTGGTTGAGCTTGAATCAAGCAAGTATAAAATGCCACAAGAAGCTGATCTCGTTCCCATTAGCGGATGGTACAAGAGTGATAGCAAGAGGTGAGAAAGCCGGGTCTGCAATATCAATAATTTCGTGTTTAAAGGCAAAGAAAGCATTGAATAAAGGATGCGAGTCATATATAGCATATGTGATTGATGGGAAAAAGGAAAAGCAAGCTATGACAGACATCCGGGTGGTAACGGAATACCCGGAGGTGTTTACAGAGGAATTACCTGGGCTGCCTCCAGTTCGAAAGGTATAATTCAAGATAGATTTAATTCCGGGTTCCCGACCAGTGGCTAAAGCACCGTACAGACTGGCACCTTCAGAAATCCGAGAAATGATGACCCAGATTCAAGACTTGTTAGATAAAGGATTTATTCGTCCAAGTTTATCTCTGTGGGGTGCGCCAGTGTTGTTTGTAAAGAATAAAGATTGTACATTGCGTATGTGTATTGATTACCGGGAATTGAACAAAAGAACAATAAAGAATAAGTACCCATTACCCAGAATTGATGACTTGTTCGATCAACTGCAGGGAGCTTCTTTCTTTTCAAAGATTGATTTAAGATCGGGTTACCATCAGGTACGAGTGTCAAAGGAGGATGTGTCGAAAACAGCTTTCCGTACGCGATATGGTCACTATGAGTTCCTGGTTATGCCATTTGGTCTGACCAATGCACCAGCAATATTTATGGATCTCATGAACAGATTATGTCGACCATTTCTCTATAAGTTTGTTATTGTCTTTATTGATGACATTTTGATTTATTCGAAGACCGAGTTAGAGCATGAACAACATTTGAGACAGATCTTGGATACTTTGAAGAAGGAACAGTTGTATGCAAAGTTCTCGAAATGTGAGTTCTGGTTAAGGGAAGTACAATTTTTGGGGCATATAATTTGTAAAGAAGGGGTAAAAGTGGATCCTTCAAAGGTAGAGGCAGTAATGAGCTGGAATGCCCCAAGAACACCATCAGAGATAAAGAGTCTTCTGGGATTGGCAGGATATTACCGCAGATTTATCAAAGACTTCTCCAAAATTGCGGGTCCGTTAACCAAGTTAACTCGGAAAGATATGAAGTTTGTGGGGGGTAACGAACAAGACAAAGATTTTCAGATATTAAAAGAATTGTTGTGCCAGGCTCCAATCCTTGCTCTGCTTGCTCTGCCAAGTGGATCAGAAGATTTTATAGTGTATTGTGATGCATCATTGGCTGGTTTAGGGTGTGTATTAATGCAGAGGTATCGGGTGATTGCTTATGCTTCCAGAAAATTAAAACCTCATGAAAAGAACTACCCGACTCACGACTTGGAGCTAGCAGCTGTGGTATTTGCACTCAAACTGTGGAGACATTACTTGTACGGCACCAAATGCGTAATTTGTACAGATCATAAGAGCCTGCAGTATGTGTTTACTCGGAAAGAATTGAATATGAGCAAACGTGGTGGCAGATGCTCTGAGCCGTAAAGGAACTGGAAGTCTTATTCGATTTATGCGAATTGAGATAGTATCTGACCTGATAGATAGACTGAAGTCTGCTCAGTTGGAAGCACTAAAAGAAGAAAGTTTAAGGACTGAGTTAATGACGAAGTGAAAAGATGAACTGAATGACGATTCTCGTGGATTGAAAACATTTAAAACTCGTGTGTGGGTGCCTAAGATTGGAGAATTGAGACAATTAATTTTGACAGAAGCACACAAGTCGAGATTGTCTATACACCCAGGAAGCACTAAAATGTATAACGATCTGAAAGTGCTTTACTGGTGGCCTACGATGAAGGCATATGTGGCACACTTTGTAGAATCGTGTCATATTTGTGCGCAAGTAAAGGTAGAACATCAAAAGCCTTACGGGTCTTTGAAACAGTTAGAGATTCCAGAGTGGAAGTGGGAACACATCACGATGGATTTTGAAACAAAACTACCACGAACTCAAAGGAATCATGATATGATACTCGTGATAGTGGATCGTTTGACAAAAAGTGCTCACTTTTTGGCTACTTGTGAGACAGCCTCATTGGGTAAATTGGACAACTATACATAGACGAGACCATTGCGAGGCATGGTATACCATTGTCAATTGTGTCTGATAGAGATTCAAGGTTTGTATCAAATTTCTGGAGGAGTCTGCAAAGAGAATTGGGAACAAGAGTTAATTTGAGTACAACCTATCATCCTCAAACAGACGGTCAAACTGAACGAACCATATAGACACTCGAGGATATGTTACGGGCTTGTGTATTAGAGTATGGTGGATCTTGGGATTCACACCTGCCTTTGATAGAATTTGCATATAACAACTCTCACCACTCCAGTATTGGAATGCCTCCGTATGAAATGTTATACGGTCGTCGCTGCTGCACTCCAACTTGTTGGTTAGAGGCTGGTGAGAAACAGTTTGCAGGTCCCGAGATAGTACAGTTGACTGCTGACAAGGTTGCTATAGCCAAAGATAAATTGAAAGTAGCCAGACATAGACAAATAATGTATGCTGATCCGAAACGACGTCCAGTAAAGTTTGATGTGAGGGAGTTAGTGTATCTGAAAGTTTCTCCATGGAAAGGTGTAATTCGCTTTGGCAAACGTGGGAAGTTGGCTCCCCGTTTCATTGATCATTTCCGTATTCGTCAGGTTATGAATGATCAAGCAGTTACACTAGATATTCCTACAGAGCTTGCTAGAATTCACGATACATTTAATGTTTGTTATCTGAGAAAATGTAAGATTGATGATGAAAGTCAGATTCTCCCAACGCGTGAATTGAAAGTTGATTCAAAGAAAAGACTGATAGAAGAACCGGTGGAACTGTTAGATCGAAAGGTAACCAAACTTTGAAAGAAACAGATACCAATGGTATTGGTCAAATGGAAACATATTTTGAGTTCTAATTTAACCTGGGAGACTGAGGCAGAAATGAAAGAAAGATATCCCCGGTTATTTGAGCCGGAAAGGATTCCGAGGACGGAATCCTCTTAAGGAGGGGAGATTTGTAACACCCGCAAACCTGGGCTAGTAGATTAGCGAGTTTACGGTATGTGTTTGTTTGTGTTTTAATTGCTTTAATTTGATTATGTGATTATTTAAGTGATATTAGTTATTTACTTAATCTAGAATTAAGAAATGATATGTATGTATGAATGTAAGTTCGTATGTATGTGTATATGCGTCTAAGTGGGTAGTACACGTGGGGTGTATCAAGTGAAGTTGGTGACACCTATTTTGCATGAAAACTTATGTGTGTATGTGTGTGTCATCATCTGATCATTTCTCTCCAAAAGAAGAAAGTGTGTATGTGTATTTTGCTCTCTCTCTCTCTCTCTCTGCCAAGAAAACTGATAGAAGAAAAAGAATCGGAATTTTACTTTGTGAGATTTAAAACAAGATTAAGGTTGGTATATATATTTATGTTATGTTATTATTGTCATTAATATGTTTATCATCTGAAATTATAATCATAAGAAATTAAATGGGTCTTTGCATGTTAGTATGAAGAACATCATATCGGTTTTGATAGAAAAGGATTTTGATGATTTTGTGTGTTCATATGACTTAAATGTTATATATGATGTTCGTTGCATGAGAATGTGTTTAAAAGGGTTTAAATTATATTTCTGGAATGATGTTATGAATTTATGGAAATCTGGATTAGAGTTATGATGTCTTAAAGATGGCGGATTTGATGATATATGATATTATCGGATTTGGATGAAGAAGGTGAAAACCGACACTCATAAAACCAACACTTGGAAAACCGAGACATAGAAATCCGAATGATTGAATCTAAAACTTTTGAAATCTGGATTTATAGAATCCGATACTTTAGAAACCGTTAGCAACGAAATCCTATACTTGGAATTGATAACTTAGAATCCGATACATAAAGAAATCCGACTCATTGATGAAATTCGATAATTGATGAAATCCAATACACAGGTTACGGATTTCTAAGAATCCGATAGTACCAAATCCGACAGTTTGGAAATCCGATAGTTTCAAGAAATCCAACACTTTGTGTTTTGGTTTATTTTTGTTTATTGATTGTTGATATTATGAATGAATTATAAATATATGTCAGATATATTTATAAGATTTGGAATGATTGATTGCTATTGTGTTTTCAGGCAATCCAAAGACTTAGTAACATTAGATTTCTGAATACTTCAACTGAGATTGAAAGATGAGTGGATGTTGAATGCGAATGGTAAAGATTATGGTTAATGTTACTGATGTAATGCATGATTGTATTTGATGGTTGTTATTAGAACTGTTGATTGTGAGTATTCATTGATAATTGTTGTATAAATATTTGATCGATACGCACTCTTAGTATGATTTTGAGTTGCGTTTGAGAAGTCAGCTATACGTGGAATTGGGCTGGGCTCGTTTACTGGTTGGTTGAACAGTGGTAGCCTTACTGTTGCATATGTTGCTTCAGAGTGGGATTTCACTGTGCCAATTCAGTAGAGGGCTATCGGTAAATCTTTGCTTTGGCCGGCATTGGTTGTAGGTTCTATGCCGAACCGCCGGTCTTCTTAGAGTTGTGATTGAATGTTCAGTATTGGCTTGATGTTTGCTTTTGGGTTTGTGCTAATTCTCCACAGTTGTTGCTTTTTATAGGTTTGTGCTTGTGATTGTTTGTTTGAAGGAGAAGTTGACCTAACTCTGATATCAAGTTTTAAAAAGAAACGAGCCATCATTTTGTAACACAGAGTTTATGTTTGATGGATTGTAAAGAACAGATATTTTGTTTAGTTAATATTTGTAAATGAAATGTATGTTTAATTAATTAAAGCTTCCGCTACGCAATTTAAAAAAATGGCTTAGATTTTATGGTCTTACATCGATACTCTGCGGTTTACAATCCAAGAACTACTTATACGTGCAGGGCTGTTTGTATCCAGGAAGCGCAAAAGGAAAGGCTCCCTGTGATGTAAACGGGAAAAAGAATGGTTGTTGAATAACCTGTGTTACTGGTGGTAGTGATGTTGTCACTGGTTCGGTAGTTGATTGAGTAGTAATCGCAGTTGGAACTGGAATTGGTTCAGTTTGTGTCTGTCTCTGCTGCTCCATATTGTGAACCTTATTTCGAAGTTCCAGCAGTTCGTTTTCCAGCTGATAAATATACTCACTGTGATATTCTTCGTGAGCCTGACCTGAAGTTCCTGCAACCTCTGTATTATCTAAATTCTCAATCACTGGTGCTTCTGATGTAGTCTGGGTCACAGGAGGAAGGACGGGGATCTCTCTATTAGCCATATCTATAACGGTCACAACATCTCACAATTCATTAGCATAAACCGTTAGTACTCAAAATACTAACTACCACAAACATCTCCAACTCAATCTAATTCCCCCGAAGGAAAGTTTGACCCGTCACGAGCCAAGATTTGGGAATGCAACACTCTAGCCGTGCATGTATCGCCAAACCAAGGCTCTGATACCAAACTGTAATACCATAAAATCCTAAGCCATTTTTTTAGATCGCGCTGCGGAAGCTTTGTTAAACAAACTTTTCATAAAGTACCATATTAACAAACATCAAACAACTGATTACAAAATACTACATTGTATCTTTCGCGTGTTACAAAATACTCATGGCTCGTTCCTTTCTAAACCAAATATCAGAGCGGGGTCAACTTCTCCTTCTCCAAACACCAACACTCACAAACCTGCAAAAGCAACAACTGAGGTGAATTAGCACAAAGCTAAGTGAGAGGAAACTTAAAACACAACAGCAAGCAACAACAATCGATATCAAAACATGTAATCACATAATCCAGAAGATCGGAGGTTCGGTGCAGAACCAAAAACCAATGCCGGCCAAAGCAAAGGTTTACCGATAGCCCACAGGGAATTGGTACAGTTAGATCCCCTCCAATACAACGCATGCATGAGAGGGTCTACAACTGCTCAACCAATAGCGATCAAGCCCAGCCCAATTCCACGCATAGCTGACTCCTTAAACAATACTCGATATCATACCTCGAGCACCTATCGGCCAAATAGTCACACAGCATATATAAACAATATACAACATGCAACAAGTAACAAACAATGAGCATCAGACTAAACACAAACACGTGCAGCGCATCAGACTAAACAGTCTAGCTACACACAAACATGCATCACATCTTCCATATCAATCATATACTTTACCATCTGTGAGTTAACATCCACTCACCTCGTGATTCAACGCGAACTCAGATATCTTATATTACTGAATCTTTGTGTTGCTTGAGAATACAGTAATAACCAAAATCAGTCTCAAACTTACAAATATATCTACCCACATATATTTATATCTCATTTCTCATAAACACTAATATAATTCCTCATAAGATAGCATTAAATCAAACAATATCAAATTAGATCCCAAGTGTCAGATTTTTAGGGTTTGTCAGATTTCTCTACCGGATTTCAAGGGTCGGAATTTTAGTTTCAGATTTTGAGTCGGATTTGTCTGTATCGGAATCTAGGTTATCGGATTTCAACTATAGGATTTTAGGGAATTGGATTCAAGTAACGGATTCAAGGTATCGGGATTACGAATGTCGGATTTTCAAGTGTAGGATTTCATAGTATTGGATTTCATCTCTCGGATTTCAGAGTCAAATTAGCTATCGGTGGAATCCGGATTCAAAGAGTACTGGATTTCAGGGTGTCGGATTTTGGAGTTGTCGGTTTTAAGGCAATCGGATTTCATCATCTTCTTCCTCAACTTGTACCCAACCGACTTAGTTCTTCCATGGATCAATTTTAGAGTTTTCAAAACTCATCAAAGCTTACCATAAAATCATATTCAAACAACTATAAACATGTTTACATACATCATAATCATCTTACAATCAAGTAAATCATCAGAACAATCAAAACCCACTTAATCAAAATCCTTCATGGTGATTCTTCATGTTTACATGTAACTCCATAGAAAAAATACCATAATGATTCTTCAATTCAATTCTACTTGTTCTTAGGTTTCTTCGGTAGGAAGTTTTCTCACACAAAACACACACTAACACTTTTTTTACTTGATAGAAAATGCACAGAGGATTATTTCTCCAAATTGCCTTATACCCACGTACACATATTTGCTAAATTCTAAGCATGTGATGTCTTAATTTCAATCTCCCATATTACACATTTACATGCATATGTATACACCTACTTACATGCATACATACTTACATTCTTAATTCATGCATACATACATACATACTAAACACACATAACTTCAGCAATACTCGGCTTTAATTAATTAACTAACTTCTTAATTAATTAACTTAATTAATACTAATTAACTCATAAAATCATATATTTAAATTTAAACAAATAAACACATACCGCTAACCTGCTAATCGACGTTATTGAGACATCAGTTACCTACATGGTTATGAATAGAAATGATATATTATTGAAAGGAATAAAATAGGAATTTTAGGAAATACCCACTTTTAAAATTATATTAGTGCGGGGATAAATTGTAAGTTAAAAGGGGGATCACTGTACCCACACAATTGAGTGAGTAGACTAATAAGAGAGTACGACTCTCTTCTCTTATGTGACTTCTTATGCCAACCCTCCTGAATCCATGCTGCAACTTTGAAAGAAACTTACGTAGGAGTAAATACATTGTCAATCTTAGCCTTTTATCTTATGTCTACATGACATTATTAGTTCACTGCCATTGAAAGCATGCTTGACCCAGTTCATATACTATTCTTTGTAAGAACATACTTCATCGAGAAATTTAGAGACGTGGTAATTGTTGACTGAAACTTGAGAAAAGAAGGTGGTTAGGAGTTTCTAAGAGTTTGCAACATATTCTAAATCCAACAAAGGTAAGAAAACTCATGTTCTATTAAAACTTTATATTTTTATTCTAAAGTGTTACCGGTGTGTTTCTAACCCTGTTAGGAGTACTCTGGTACAAACTACAAGTAGAAATGAGAATCGTATGCTAAGATATACATGGTCAAAGATTTGATGGATTAATTTTGACTACGTTAAAATGGTTCAAACAAAGTTGTAAGGAGTTCTAATAATTATTCAGAACATTTTGGTGAAAACTAGAGGAAAAACCATTAAGAATTGAGTAAACTGTCATTAATGACTCAAAGGTTAATCTTACACTCCGTTCTCGAGTCATTTATTAGAAGGAAAGTGAGGGGAAGGAATATAAATAGGTAAGTTAATGTGTTCTTGAGTTTTTTTAACGAGGGAAAGGGAAGGAAATGAACGGGGAAGGATGGGTTATTTGGCTCAAATTGTTTCCTCCTAAAAGTGGGATGATAAGGAAGGGACGGACTCCTCCTTCATTTCCTTTTCTTTCCTTCCAACTCAAGAACACAAGTCAATCATTCCCATTCTTTTCCTTTCTTTCCCTTCCCTTCACTTACCGTCTTTAAAAAACTCGAGAACGGAGTGTTAAGATTTAACAAGGAAAAAAGTGTTTTTAAGCAAGATATTTATGTAAAGTTTCGTTAATTATGTTTTCACTTACGCCCCCTAAAGTTTAATAATCATTACAATTTAACCCTTTTAGTTTGTATATTATTTTAATAGAACTTGAAAACAATATTATATATGGCTTTAGCAATTCGCAGTTTTATAAACATAAATATACCAATATATACGATCGTGTATTTATATTGTAACGTAAATATTTGTAACATGTGATGTGACGTGTTTTAGGTAAAGTGAAGAGTTATTAGATTTTAGCTATGTGTGACAATATGGATTTATATACACGTATAGGGTAATGTATTAAGCATTATGAAGCATCTGGAACGACTAAGGACTGAGATGAGTTCACTAACTTACTCAACATATTAGTGTTTTTCTACATGCTATATCTATTGAAATGTGAAAGTTGTGATTATATGTTATTTTTGAAAAGTTGTACTATTATGTGAAAGTATAACTATATTAATTTACGATGATATTATATATAGAGGAAAAGGCTATCCGGGGCGAGCCCTATTAGCACTATGAAGAAGAAAGGACTTTCCGGGGCGAGCCAGATTAGCATATATTATATATGATGTAAGACTATGTAGAGTGAGCCTAATAGCATTCTTATTATAAACGTGATATAAGACCATTGGAGGAGGTCCCTGATAGCATTCGTTGGAGATTTATGAATTATGTAAAATATATATATGAAGTATGTGGATTCAATGATTGGAAATCATGGATATATGTATGATGTGTGTACACCTAAAATGGTGTGTATATTAGTGTGCTCGCTAAGCTTTATGCTTACTGTTATGAATTTACTCTTTTTATAGGAAAGGACGTAAATACAGCTCTTAAATGGTGTTTTTTGGCATTTGAATGCCCTCTTGGTTAAATAAATATATGTTGTGATCTTAAAACAATATTATGAATATTGTGTGGTTTGTAAAATAATTTGTGGATCTCGTAGAGATCAAATTATCATATTATGGTTTTAACTACAGATGTGGACCTTAGTACTCTGATATACAATATATATTTTATTAAAACACTTCACAAGTCGATATAACCAATAAATTGTGTCTAGAATAGTCGTTTCGGCTTGATTGTTGGACTTACGAAAAGTCACATACCGAAAAGATCATGCCTCCCGAACGATCTACCCGGCTATTTTATTATGGTAGTCAAACATGATTGTGCAAAAAAAATTAGGATGTTACAAAATTAATATCACCAAAATATTAAATTTAATATTTTTTAAACATTAATTACACTAACAAATTATAATTCTAATACTATGTGTGGAGAAAATATTCAACAAACCACTCAACTTCTCCAACCTAACTTTCATAAGTAGACCATAAACATTAATAATTTGTTTATTCTACTTATTTTTCTTTTTGCATGACTTTATACACATATCCCTCCAATTTATTACATTAGTAATCATTTTGGCTTATAATCACCTCAACAATGTTGATCTCAATTTCAAGCTATTTATATCTTTCAATCTCAATCTCTATTGTTTTTAAGATCTACATTTATTTTAGGGTTTAGTTCATAAATATGTATCCAATTTGTTACATTTTGCTATTGTATGTATCGAACTTTCAAACTAACCATTTTATATAGACCTACCATACTTACTATTTTATGTAACGGGTTACCTATTCATCTGTTACCGGTAATTCTTTATTTCTTTTTGTTTATTTTTAGTTCCACATCACTAATTCATTGCCACATCAATTTATTACTTAAAAAATGAAGAACATCGAAGATCATACACATAAACATATAAATGAAGAAAATCTAACAACACAATCAAAGATTCAACCATAAATCGGAAGTTTACAACAAGCTAAGAAACAAACCAAACATACATATGTAGAACTGTTACTGATGAATCCAGGTACGAATAAGAACAATAAAAAACGCAGATCTGGAATACAAACAAGAACAAGATCATAAAGAAACCCTAAACTTACTGAAATACAAACAGATGTGAACCATGAATAAGAACAAGAACCCTAAAATCGAACCAAGATATCGCGTACCTTGAGGATGAAGCAGATCTGGAATCGTAGATCAATCAACGAAATCTGGAATACGATGAACAATGAACTCATGTGCTGGAACAGAAATCAAAACCCTAAATCGCTAATAAATCGGATCTGGTGGTGATGGAGTTGAAACCTTAAATGCATCGGAGATCTAGTTTCACACCACATGAAGATAACCAATGAATCCTTATCCAAATGAAGAAGAAAAACAAAGAAGAAAACCCTATCCCAAAGAAGCAGAAAAAGAAAAAAGGAAAAATTAAAAAGAAAAATGAAGCCAAATCATATCTGGAATCCCAAAATTGTAGATCCCAAAATCGTGGAAAGATGACATCAACGCATACCATATGCTATTACAGAACTTGTTTGAACCAAGAATCAACATCAAAATCGCAGATGTTGAAATATTGAAGAAACCAAAATCTTGTTTGAATCCAAAGCAGATCTCGAAATATCATAGATGATGAAGAAGATGTGCGTAGATGATGAAGATGATACATGTTGAAGATGAAGGTGTGCGCAGATGATTAAGAAGGTGTGCACAGATGATGAAGATGATACATGTTGAAGATGATACATGATGATGATGAAGGTGTGTGCAGATCTCAAAATATCATAGAGTTAAAGACGACAACTGTTGAAGATGATACCTTTTACTTATTATTATTATATCTTTTATTTTTAATTATTTTAAAACAAGAAAAATACATGTAGGCATCCAAGTCAGATGCCAAGTCATTAAAACCGGTGCCACGTCACCATATGACATGCTATAACATGTTCGATACACTAAATGGTAACTTTTAAGAGTCTAGTACATTAAATGATAAATTTGAAAGTTCATTACATAAAATAGCAAAATGTGACAAGTTGGATACATTTTTCGGAACTAAACCCTTTATTTTAAGATATATGCATTTATAATAATGTTTGAAAAATGATTCTTTATGACCTGTTTTTAAAAATCTACATATATAATGTTATAAAGATATTAGTATGTGTGTGAATGTTTACATTGTTTAGCTATCGTGAATTTGGTTCAGGTCAAGAAGGTTAAACTAACGGTTGTGCCAATTATTAGAGGATGTGAATTTCTTTTTTCTTAATGAGTTAGACATTGTTTTTGTTAAGTGTTGAACTAACAGTTTGTTTTTTGTGATTTAGAAATATTTAAAAATATAGGAGTGTTACAATTACCATGTTGTTTCTTTCCTAAGATCACAAAAGTCCTACCAAAAGAATTCACTAATTTTTAGATGAAAATTTTAAAATCAAATTCATGTTGAAAACATTATTTTAAACCATGATATGTTTAATTAGGTTACTCTAGTTGCAATAAAATAATAGTAGGTTGATTAAATACAATTAGTAACTAATGGATATTTAAATCAGTAAATATGATTACAATTTAAAATAACATTCATAGGTTCTGCAAAACTTAAAGGGCAAATTGTATGGAAATACAATAAACTTTGTCTAATTTACCATTGTATACAACAAACTTTAAGAATTTAAAAATAATACAATTAACTTTCATAATCCTCTCGTTATATGCAAACAACTTTTTCATGTGTCTGTTGTTTAGTTACCATTATATACAATGGACTTTGTAATAATTTCCATAGTATACAACAAATTGCATAGAATGTGAGAATTATGAAAGTTGGTTGTATTATTTTTAAGAAAATAAAATTGATTATATATAATTGTAACTAAGATAAAATTTATTGTATTTTAATGCAATTTGTCCAAACTTAAAATAGTAACAAACTTACAGGACTAAAGAGCAAGACTAAAATGGACATTTTAAAATTTTTAACGCTAAGCCAAGGTTGGACCAAATGCAATAACTATAAGTTCACGTCAGTAGGGATCAAACCTCTAATATTAAATGTATTCTTTAAATAATAGGGACCAAATCCTTAATTTTTTCCAAGCCATATAGACCAAAAATGTAATTTACTTTAAAAATGTACAACCTCTCAAGTAACTAGTCAGAGTTGTATTCAATAAAGTTCATTTAAAAAACATAGTCCTAAAATTTAATATTCAATCACATTTGATTCGGTATACAATCAAATGTGATTTGTAAAAGCATCGCATGTGAATTACAAAAAATTACGAAAATGTCACTCCTCCCAAATTTTTAAAATTTAATCTGAACTATTAATATTATTAATTCAAAAGCTAAAATTAGTCCATTAGGACTATGATATAATTATAAATTATATTGAACATTCTTCATCATTTTTAACTAGGCTTGTACACAAACAATATCGAGTTAGACTGAACAACAAGATATACAATATTAGAGACCGAACAGTGGACCGTGCCGGTTGGTTTCGATTGAACCCAACCTTATCAAGTCGATTCATTAGGTCAATCTCAAGGACCGATTTATTTTTTTCTTTTCATCTTGATTATAATCTTTACCGGTCTGTTAACCTCACGACTTCGTTTAGTGATCTTTTAGGTTAATTGTTATTTTAGTCTTCAAGTATTTCAACACAAGATTGCCACATGCATTGACAAAACTACGTGAATGCATGGATGTGTGAGATGTCATAGTTCTACTAGAAAAACTTATAATTAATTATAATCTAACATGTATCTTTAAAACCAGACTTTATTGGTACAGGTTGTGTTTGTTAGCAGGATTATAACTTATTGTGGCTTAAGATTTTGGTTTTAATAATCTTAGATTATAAGCCTCGTTCGTTTATCAAACTGGGATTATAGAAAATAAAATTCCTCGTAATCCTCATAATCCCAAAAATAGAATCTCTTTAAATTAAATTGTAGAATTCATAAGCTCTGGTCCTAACTTCGGCTAAATTTACCTAGAGGTGTTAAGAAAACCGAAACACCGACCCGCCCCACATGAACCAAAATCGAAAAAACTAATATACGTAAAACTCGTAACCCGAAAACCCCGAAAACTAGGGAACCCGTTGAACACGGGGCGTTTTTGGATTTTAAAATTCTATATCCTTGGGTACCGCCCCGCCTCGCATGTTTTTAACTTATTTAAAAATATATATTTGTTAAAATGAAATAACAAAAACCAGTAAAAAACTTAAATTACTCAAACTACCTAACTTACCTCTATCAGCCCCCATCGTCTCCTCCAATTCTTTTTTTGAGCTTCGACATTGTAATTTTGCAAGTTTGCAACGGCAGAGAGTTCAACATGGAGACATTGTGCCTAGGGGTGTTCAAAATAATCCGAATTTTCGGATTCGGATAGTAACATTTTTGACATTTCGGATATCTGATATCCGAAAAATATTTTTTTATATTTTTATATTGCTTATTTATTTAATTGTGTTAATATATATAGTTTTAAATACATGTATTTTTCATTTTGAAGCATACTTTAGCTATTTTTGGGGATTAATGTTTAAAATATGGTTATTTAGTAATTATATTTTTTTTAATTTATATAAAAATATACGTTTTTTAAAACTATTGGATATTTCAGATATCCAAATCCGAAATTTCGGATTCGGATACTGAAAACCAACTATTCGAAATTTCGGATATCCGTGCCCACTTCAAGCCTATCGGTTTTTTGTTTGTACGAGGCTCTCATCGAAGATCCGTTCGATTTCTACCATTGTCTATTGTTTTATTATGAATCTGAACTTGTTCAAAACAACAAAAATAAAAATCAGCTCAGTTTTAGGGTAACCGTCACCGGGACCGTAGATACATGTCTCCCTTCGGATACCTACACAATGGGAATTCGTTGTGTGCGATTCAGTTTCGGTTCATAAAATTAGGTACCTGCTCTGTAGTGACGATTTGCGAAAAACTGATTACCTGCGTCGGCCCACCCCGTGAACACCCCTAAATTAGATGTTGACTCTTATTTTTTTTAATATTAAAGATAATATTATTGTGATTGTGGTCTAAAACGATACTAGAAACAGATCTGCTTCTATATTTAGAAGTGAAGATCATGTTGTGAACAAGGCATTGGTGATTTGGTGGTTCACCCAGGCCACCAAGAAATTTGCACATCTCTATTTCAAACTAATCAATTTTAATTTTAATTTTTTTTTGTTATTTATGGTATCAATCTCAATCATAAAAATACTATAGTATCATATATATAATAATAAAATCTTAAAATCTAATGCTTTTATGATAGAGTTTTTCCTCAAAATGTCATATAACATTTAACACTTTTATTTATCAATTAACATAAACATATAATTGTTGAACTATTTTATAAGCAAGTGGCCCATTGGCCAATACTAAAAGTTAAACCATACAAGCACATGGTGTGTTAGAAAGAGGTGACCTAACCCCACCAAAAAGGCCAATACATCCTTTTTGAAGTAAACAAACCCCTCAAAACAAAGCTAAGAAGCTTTTAGACAAAATTTCTAAAAGAGATTAGGTGCTTTTGGTATCTAGCACTTTCAATTTATCTTATATGCTACAAATACAAATAGGTTCAATTATTAACCCCAAAAAACACTTTGCCTTTTAACATCTTATGGTTTCAAGTGACCACTTGAAACAAACAGAGATGGATTGTTTGTAATAATAAGCTTAAAGATATAGATAATGTTATCATTCTTGTTTATTGATAGCTATATAGTATTATTTATAACAAGCTGTCAATACAGTATGATATAAGGAATAAGAACAATACATAATTCGATGTTTTATTCTTATTCTTATTTTTACATTGATGAAGGAAAATGGTGTTTCCCAATTGGATGGAAAATTCTTTACTATTTTCTTTCTTGGTTTTCCTTCCAAAAGTTGAAGATTTGGGAAGGAAAACGGAAAAACACTTTGTATTTTTTTTTTTTTCATTTTATTTATGAATCTGAAACGTAATACAGTGATAACTACTTTTTCCCTTTCTTTCTTTTGTTTTCAATTATGACTTCATTTGTAACTTTGTCAAGTGGTCTTCTTTTTCTATTTCACAACTAAGACAATCGGTCAAGAAATCTTCAACAATCCGTTTATGCAAGTCCAGCTTTATAACCTTCATTCTGGAGAATCGTTGTTAATTGACAGGCAAAAGCAAAACCAACTTTAATAAAGGATAAACATAAGGAAAAGTATGATGTTTATTGGTTTCCACAGTCAGTCTTGCAAGCTAGGAAATGCTTTTCAAGTTAGCAAAATGTTTATCTTGAGTTATACCTTCATAATTGTAACACCTATAAACCCGTGATAGTCGTTAGCAGGTTGGCGGTAAGTAATTTAGTGTGTTTAATTTTAAATTGGAAATTAATACTTCATGCCTAATTAGTTAGTTACATGAATTAATTATGTATGTATGTGTGTGTACGTATGCATGAATATGTGATTAAATTGAAGTAACCATCTCATGCTTGGAATTGAGTGAATAAGTGTGTAGGTGTGTTAATATGTATATGTATGGATTTGTGTGAATGGTCACCTCCTCATTTTTGTGTGTACGTTAAAGTGTATGTGTGTGCTTACCTTGTGAGGAAGAAACCTCAAGAAGAAGAAACTTGAAATATTGATTTGAAGATTCTGTGATTGATAATTCAAGATTAAGGTTAGATTATGTTTCTAGCATGATTATGATTATTTTGATATACTTTGTTGATGGGTTTTCATGTTAAAAGTGTAAGACATCATTGTTGAAGCTTGAAGCTTAAACTTGACAAATGAGTTTTGTTTGTTTTGGTGTTTTAAATGGATTTGAAGTGTTATTGATGTTTGTATACATGTTATATGAAGTTTTTATAAGTTTAAAAGTGTTAGAAATCGTTTTCCAGTATTGTATATATATTGGTTCGTATTTGATTGGAGCTAGAAGATGAGGAAAAGTTGCAGGTCTGAACTGGAAAACACGTGACGCGACGCGTTTAGTTGAGGAACATGACCTGTTCGCTTCGAACTCGAAGTCTCCGTTCGAAGGGTATGGCTATTCAAAGTCAACTCGAAGTATTTGGGCGCTCGAATTGGCTGCTCGAAGTGGGCGTTCAAAGGCCCGTTCAAAGTGGCCATCCGAAGGGGCCGTTCGAAGGCACGACGCGACGCGACGCGTCCGACGATTTTCAGTATTTGAAGCTTTTGATTGTTGGTTCTTTTGGAGTGCGTATTATATTTTTATTATATGTGAATCTAACTTGGTGAATATGGATATATTTGATATATATGTATATTTATGAATCAGAGATTGATTTCGGTATTGTTGTGTTTTCAGGAAATACAAAGACTCGGTGATATTAGACATCTGAGTGTTGCGTTTGAGAACAAGAGGTGAATGGATGTTAACTCACGGATGGTAAAGGTTATGATTGATATGATTGATATGATTGATGTGATGCATTCGTTTGTAATTGATAAACTGTTTAGTCTGATGATTGTATATCTGTTGTGTGATTATTTGACCGATACACACTGTTTGGATGATATTGAGTTGCGTTTGAGAAGTCAGCTATACGTAGAGTTGGGTTGGGTCTGATCGCTATTGGTTGAGCGGTTGTAGACCCTCTCGTGCACGCGTTGTATTGGAGGGGATCTAACCGTGCCAATTAATGGTGGGCTATCGGTAAACCTTTGCTTTGCTGGCATTGGTTGTAGGTTCTGCGCCGAACCGCTGGTCTTCTGGATTATGTGATTACATGCTTTTGTATCGATTGATGATGCTTGTTATTGTGTTTTAGCTTTCTCTCACTTAGCTTTGTACTAATTCCCCACCGTTGAACTGTTTTTGCATGTTCGTTAGTTTTGTGGTGGTTGTTTAAAGGAAAGCTTGATCGTACGCTTTGATATTAAATTTTGTTAGAAACGAGCCATCTTTGTATAACTTGTAACACAAACAAGACATTGTACCTTTGTAAATTATATTTCCAGTTATGGGGTTTATGTGAATTATTATGATTATGCATCCGCAGCGAATTAAAAAAAACAGCTTAGGATTTTGTGGTGTTACAATAATAGATGCCTAATTCCCGCTCAAGATGAATCTTTTCCATATATACAATCAGATCATACGGATACATTTCACCGATCTTCATTATCTTTGATGCATCAAACATAAACACATACAAATACATCTATAATTCATCCATCCATGAGTTTAAGAAAACTTACTTTCTCATACAATCCATGTTGGAAGTAAACTCGTAAGCATCCTTACGATATGTATTGATCGTTTATCAATCATCGAATCATATGATGACACATAAATCCTTGGTTGTGGATATATGTGATAAATAGTTATCTGATTTCTATGCGACGTCGAACTAAAAACTATTCATTCATGAAATAAACAATTAGGATATGTTTATTTGTGGAAATATATATGTCAGGACAAGCTTTAGATCAAGTTTGACACAAGAACAACTAAACACAACACATAGGGGTGTTTATCTGTTCGGTTTTTGGTTTAAATGGTTCGGTTTATTTAGGTTTTTAATTTTTTTGCCAAACCCATAAGTGAACATAACCCATTTAAATGGGTGTGTCATAACCGAACCGAAAACCAAATTCCAATTTGGTTCGGTTTTTTGTTATACCCGTTTAAACCGTATTCTACAAAAAAGCTTGTTTTTGTTGGCAGCAATATTGATTCTCTTAGCAATCCAACAACATTGTATGATAAATGAACAATTTTGATGAGCAAATACCAAATTTGTCTCACAAAACATTACAACTTACAAGCCTATAAAATTAGCATCCGTATGCCCAAAATCAAAAGTTCAAATGCCCAAATAGCTACTAAAATAATAATAACCAAATGTTCAAATCCAAGTATCCGGGTCTTCAA
Source organism: Dittrichia graveolens (assembly GCA_038502395.1). NCBI lineage: Eukaryota > Viridiplantae > Streptophyta > Magnoliopsida > Asterales > Asteraceae > Dittrichia > Dittrichia graveolens. The sequence goes on from JARJIL010000003.1 coordinate 73,314,386, forward strand.
GGCTTCAACAAAATACCAACCACCAACTTAGCAAGATTCAAAGTTCAAGCATACGAAAATCTAATTACTTATGCAAGTCTCTAAAGTTCAATCATCATCATCCAAACCTTCACAAATCTTCATTGTGCAAGTAATGAAATAAAAATTCAACAAAATATTAGAATTAGTCGTAACAAACAATCTTAATGTGTATATACATGAATATGAAATATATATTGTTAATACCAATTGTCAACTTACCATGTACCAAGCCTTCAAGTTAATTGCCACAAATGATCGATAGTCTTCTCATAAAATACACATTTTATATGTAAATATGCTTAATATTAGGCAAAATATTTAAAATAAAAACATAAGTGATTACCATCTTCAAAATTTTCAAGGTCTTCAATGCGTTCTTCCACATTGACGGGGACATCACTTGAGCGGATCCAATCTTGACAACATATTAAAGTTTCAACAATTTGTGGAGTTAAATAACTTCTATATTTGTCTAGCACTCTACTACCTGAAGTAAATGTTGATATAGGAATTGCTAATATATCCCAAGTCACAAGCTAAAGAATAGGAAACGCGGTACTCCTCCTTTTCCACCAACCTAAAACGGTAAAGTCGCTACTCTTAAACCAAATACCATCTCTCTCGATATCTTCCGTAAAATATCTATCTAATTCGTTTTTTGGATCTTCAAACTCGCCTAATTCTGTCTTTCTTCTTTTAGCCTCGGCCATTATCTTTTCACTAATTTCTCTAATTGTATCATTAGAGTTTCCAAACAAACTTTCATATCACTGCCAACTACATTACACTCACTTGCATCACAAGATTATGAAGATCAACCCTTTTTACTTGCTAATTTGAGTATATTCTTTTATAAACTTTGAAAATAGCCCTCAATGCATCATCACACAATTTCAAAACCTTGTCCCATTTTTCACTCTATACAAACTATTAAGGGTCACCCTAAGGTACCACACTTTATGTAACACCGAAAAATTCACAAGCCATTTTTTTAACACGCACTGCGGAAGCTAATTAGAACTTAACTTGATTACATAAGATCAATATTCACAAATATACATTCATTTGTTTCAAAAGTTAACAACATCATCAATTTGTTTGGTGTTACAAAATATAACTGGCTTGTCTCTTTTTCAAAATAAGTATCAGAGTAATGGTCAACTCTTCCTTCTTCAAATCTATCACGAACCTGCAAAACATCAACTGAGGAGAATTAGCACAAAGCTAAGTGAGTAGAGGCTAAAGCAACAAACGCAAACATTCACAATCAATCAGTACTCATGTAATCACATATCCAGAGAAGACCGGCAGTTCGGCGCAGAACCTACAACCAATGCCGGCCAAAGCAAAGGTTTACCGATAGCTTTCCACTAGATTGGCACAGTAAACTCCCCTCTGAGCAACAAATGCAACAGAAAGGCTACTACTGTTCAACCAACCAGTTAGACAAACCCAGCCCAAGTCCACGTATGGCTGACTTCTCAACGCAACTCAAAATCATCCTAAGAGTGTGTATCGGCCAAATATTCATGCAGCACTTATCAACATTTCATCAACACAATCAGCAATTCAATCAATCTAATCACAAACCACAATCATGCTTCGCATCAATAAAATTAACTGCAATCTTTACTATCCGTGTTCAACGTCCACTCACCTCAGTTTCAGTCTTGAACTCAGAAGTCTAATATCACTGAGTCTTTAGATTGCCTGTAAACACAGCAATAATCAAATCAATCTCAATCTCATAAATATATCTTATCCATATATTTATAAATAATTCATCAAACAAACATCAAATAATAAACAAATACAACTTCAAAACACAAGTATCGGATTTCTCAAAACTATCGGATTCCAAGAATCCGCAGCTTGGTGTCGGATTGTGCCACAATCGGATTTCCCTTCACTCGGATTTTGGGGTCCGGATTTGAGACTATCGGATTCTCATCATTCGGATTTCAAATACTTAGGATTTAGAATGAATCGGATTCAAGTAGTCGGTTTTCAAACAACCGGATTTAACAAGTGTAGGATTTTAGGTCTTCGGTTTTTCACATTCGGATTTAGGTATAGGATTCTCAAGTCTCGGATTTGCTTCCATTGGATTTGGGGTTCCGGATTACATACATAACAATCGGATTTCATGTGTATCGGATTACAAGTATCGGTTTCTAGCATTAATCGGATTTCCTTCATTCGGTTTTGCCATCATCCATTAAATCCGAGAGTTTCATAGATTCATCCACATCACCATCTTCAAAACTTTAAAACTCAAATCCAGATTTTTTTTTTCATAACTTCATCATATCATACCAACCACATGTTTAAACACTTCCAAACATATATTCATGTATCAAAACACCATTTAGACTCATAACCTCATAAACACAAAAACCGACTCAAAACTCATGTTCAAATCCGATTATAGGGTTCTTCATAAAAACATGTTATTTCAATCATCAATCACTCTACATTAACATTCAAACAACTATAGAATAAAAAGCTAACATTGATCTTCAATAAAAATCACAAAATATAGAGAATCCGTTTATGTTCTTCTTTCTTTTCTTCTTCGGTTTCTTCTGCAGAGAAAACACCACATACACACACTTTCACCTTTCTTAATTTAGAATAATGCATGCCTATCTTGACAAACCCCACGTATACAATTTAGAAAACAATAGGTGGCATCACCTCCTCAACCAACACCCATGTATACCACATATTTATACATGCATACATACATACGGTTTCATACATACATACATAATTAAACTTAATCTTTTAATTAGATTAACTAATTACTCATTTAATCACAATTAAACAAATAAGCAAATATCACAAACCTGCTAATCTCCTAGCCCAGGTTTGCGGGTGTTACAAATCTCTCCCCCTTAAGAGGATTCTGTCCTCGGAATCCTTTCCTGCTCAAACAGATGGGGATATCTATCTTTCATCTCTGCTTCTGACTCTCATGTCAAATCAGAACCTAGACTGTGTTTCCACTTGACCAATACCATTGGTATCTGCTTCTTTCGGAGCTTGGTCACTTTTCGATCTAACAGTTCTACCGGTTCCTCTATCAACCTCTTCTTTGAATCAACCTTCAGCTCTTGTACTGGGAGAATCTAGTTTTCATCTTCTACTTTGCATTTTCTCAGATAGCAGACCTTAAAAGTATCATGTATTCCTGCAAGCTCTGCTGGAAGATCCAGTGTAACTGTCTGGTCATTCACAATCTGACGTATGAGGAAGGGACCAATGTATCGGGGAGCTAACTTCCCGCGTTTACCAAATCGAATCACACCCTTCCACAGAGACACCTTCAAGTACACTAACTCTCCCACCTCAAACTTAACTAGGCGACGACGTGGATCTGCATACATTTTCTTCGTATCTCTGGCTGCTTTTAACTTATCTCTGGCAATAGCAACCTTATCAGCTGTCATATGTACTATCTCAGGTCCTGCAAACTGTTTCTCACCTGCCTCTAACCAACAAGTCGGAGTATGGCAACGACGACCGTATAACATCTCGTACGGACGCATCCCTATACTAGAGTGGTAAGAATTATTGTACGCAAACTCTATCAATGGCAGGTGTGAATCCCAAGATCCACCATACTCGATTACACAAGCTCGCAACATATCTTCAAGTGTCTGTATGGTTCGTTTAGTCTGACCATTAGTCTGGGGATGATAAGCAGTACTCAGGTTAATCCTCGTCCCCAATTCCCTCTGTAAACTCCACCAGAAGTTAGAAACGAATCTGGAGTCTCTGTCAGATACTATTGATAATGGCATGCCATGCCTTGCAACAATCTCGTTCACATAAAGTTGAGCCAACTTACTCAGGGAAGCCGTCTCACACGTAGCCAGAAAGTGTGCACTCTTGGTCAGCCGATCCACAATCACCCAAATCATATCATTATTCTTCTGTGTTCGCGGAAGTTTAGTTACGAAATCCATCGTTATATGTTCCCATTTCCACTCAGGGATTTCCAATTGTTTCAGGGATCCGTAAGGTTTCTGATGCTTCGCCTTCACCTGTGCACAGATATGGCATGATTCCACAAACTGTGCCACATCTGTTTTCATAGTAGGCCACCAGTAAAGCACTTTCAGGTCGTTATACATTTTAGTGCTTCTTGGGTGTACTAACAATCTGGACTTGTGTGCTTCTGTCAAAATCAATTTCCTCAAATTTCCAAGCATAGGCACCCACACACGATTCTTAAATGTTTTCAATCCACGGGAATCATCAGCAAGTTTATCCTTACGTTTCTTCATCAGTTCATCCTTCAAGTTTTCTTCCTTCAGAGCCTCCAACTGTGCAGACTTTAGTCTATCCACTAGATCAGATACAATCTCTATTCGCATAAACTGGATAGAGCTTCCCGCTCCCTTGCGGCTTAAAGCATCTGCTACCACGTTTGCTTTTCCTGGATGATATCTAATTTCGTAATTATAATCTTTAATCAATTCCACCCAGCGTCTCTGTCTCATATTCAACTCTTTCTGTGTAAATACATACTGTAGGCTCTTATGGTCGGTACAAATCACGCACTTGGTGCCATACAAATAGTGCCTCCACAGCTTTAGGGTAAAAACACCAGCTGCCAGCTCCAAATCATGTGTCGGGTAATTCTTCTCATGGGGTTTCAACTGTCTTGAAGCGTATGCAATCACCCGATCCCTCTGCATAAGCATACAACCCAATCCCGCAAATGATGCATCGCAATAAACTATAAAATCCTCTGAGCCACTTAGCAATGCTAGAATAGGGGCCTGACATAACAACTGTTTCAACATCTGAAAAGCTTGATCCTGTTCACTGCCCCATACAAATTTCACATCTTTTCGAGTCAACTTAGTCAACGGACCCGCAATCTTGGAGAAGTCTTTTATAAACCTGCGGTAGTATCCAGCTAACCCCAGAAAACTCTTTATCTCAGATGGTGTCTTCAGAGCGTTCCAATTCATAACTGCCTCCACCTTCGAAGGATCCACTTTCACTCCCTCGTCACAGATCACATGCCCCAAAAACTGTACCTCTCTCAACCAGAATTCGCACTTAGAGAACTTAGCAAACAAATGCTCTTTCTTCAGTATCTCCAAAATCTGTCTTAAATGCTTCTCGTGCTCTTCCTCAGTCTTTGAATATACCAGTATATCGTCAATGAAGACTATCACAAACTTGTCCAAAAAGGATCGACAAACTTTGTTCATTAAATCCATGAAAATCGCAGGTGCATTGGTTAAGCCGAACGGCATAACCAAAAACTCGTAGTGCCCGTAGCGTGTACGAAAAGCTGTCTTAGATACATCTTCCTCTGAAACCCGCACCAGATGATACCCTGATCTCAAATCAATCTTTGAAAAGAACGAAGCCCCCTGTAGTTGATCAAACAAATCATCTATTCTTGGCAACGAATACTTGTTCTTTATGGTTCTCTTATTTAACTCACGGTAGTCGATACACATACGCAACATACCGTCTTTCTTTTTCACAAACAAAACTGGTGCTCCCCACGGAGATGAACTTGGGCGGATGAAACCTTTATCTAACAAATCTTGTATCTGTGTCATCATTTCCCGAATCTCTGAAGGTGCTAACCTGTATGGTGCTTTCGCCACTGGTCGGGAACCAGGAATCAGGTCTATCTTAAACTCCACCTCACGAACTGGAGGCAATCCCGGAAATTCTTCTGGAAACACCTCCGGGTATTCCATTACCACCCGGATGTCGTTCACTGTCTGTTTCTCTTTCATTCCATCAATTACATAAGATAGATATGATTCACAACCTTTTTCCAATGCCTTTCTAGCCTTCAAACAGGAGATAATCGGAATTACAGACCCAGCCTTCTCACCCCTTGCTACCACTCTTGTGCCATCAGCCAACGGGAATGAAATCAACTTCTTGTGACACTTGATACTGGCTTGATTCAAACTCAGCCAATCCATCCCGAGCACCACATCGAACCCAGATAACAGCATTTCAAAAAAATAAACAGGAAAGCAAGTACCATCTATATCTATCTTAGCTCCAGCCACAGTAGTCGTGACCGGAACCATCATACCATCAGCTACCTCAATTTCTAAAGCAGTAGCAAGTACAGTTAAAGGTACATTCAACCTACCACAGAATTCTACAGATACAAAGGAGCGATCTGCCCCTGAATCAAATAACAATCTAGCAGGAGTACAGTTTATCAAAAACATACCAGTTATAACATCGTCTGTGGTAGTGGCATCATCCACTGTCATTCTGAATGCCCGAACCTCAGCAGTGGGTGGATTCTTTCTTTTCTACCCTGCTAAAGATGATCCTCCAGCACCTCCCCCTCCTGACCCAGTTCCAGCTTTCTTACTCAATGGGCAATCACCAACCCGGTGTCCCTCTTTCTGATAATTCCAGCAGATGCTCCTCGGCAGTCTATAATTCTTCAAGTCATGACCAAACTGACCACACTTAACACACCTCATGGACTGGGGCGTACACTGCCCATGATGATAAGACTTACACCTGTTGCACCACGGTGCCCTCTGAGCAGAACCACCCGCAGTAGTTGCTCTATTCTGGTTGCCTTGACGATTTCCACTCCCCTGCCCTCCTTGCCTTTATTGAGTGTTGTAATGTTCAAACCTCAATTTCTGCTAGGAAATTCTTTCCCCACTCAACCTATTTCTTGCTATCAGATCTCCTTCAGCCGACTTGGCTAAAGTGAACGCTTGGGATAGAGTGGTAACCCACCTAGTGGCACTACGGAGATCTGGATGCAGTACCCCAACAAAATGGGCAATCTTCGATTCTTCATCAGGCACCCAATGTTTGGCAAACCTCATTTTCTCATTAAATTTACTGATGAGTTGATCCACAGTCATATTACCGGTCATCTGCAGCTCCATAAATTCCCTCTTTATTCTTGCAATCTCAAAAGTACCACAGTACTGCTCACAGAGTTTCTCCTGAAATTGACTCCAAGTGATGCTCTCCTACTGTTGCTCTGTAAAGTGGCCGGTAATTAAATCCCACCAGACCATTGCATCCCCTTTTAACATTCTTGATGCGTATTTTACTTTTAACTCGTTTTCACAATTACAAGCATCCAATGTCTTCATCATTTCCCTAAGCCAATTCAGAGTGATACTTGGATCAGAACTCCCCCGATATTCAGAAGGTTTGCAGTCAAGGAACTGCTTATAAGTGCATGGTTGTTTAAATCCTGGAAACACAAACGGATAACCTCCAGGTTATGGATACGGATAGAAGAAAGGTTGCTGCATCATTTGAGTTATTGGTGGTAGAGGTACTAACACTGGTGGTACTGTTGCTTGTGTGGTTATCGCAATTGGTACGGGAGTTGGTTCAGGTTGACTCAATCTCTGTTCCAAGTTAAGGACTTTATTCCTGAGATCCATCAATTCGCTCTCCAATTTGAAGATATATTCACTCTGATCTTCCTCTTGTTCTTGACCAGATGTTCCTGCTTGATTTACATTACTCAAGTCTTCAATTACTGGAGCCTCTGATACAGCTTGGGTCACAGGAGGTAGGATGGGAGTCTCTCTATCAGCCATAATCTGTTACAATCACATCACCTCATAGTTCATTAGCATAAACCGTTAGTATCCAAAATACTAACTACTACAACAACTCTAACTCACCCTAATTCCCCCAAAGGAAAGCTTGACCCGTCACGAGCCAAGATTCGGGAATGCAACACTCTAGCCGTGCATGCATCGCCAAACCTAGGCTCTGATACCAAACTGTAACACCGGAAAATTCACAAGCCATTTTTTTTAACCCGCACTGCGGAAGCTAATTAGAACTTAACTTGATTACATAAGATCAATATTCACAAATATACATTCATTTGTTTCAAAAGTTAACAACATCATCAATTTGTTTGGTGTTACAAAATATAACTGGCTCGTCTCTTTTTCAAAATAAGTATCAGAGTAATGGTCAACTCTTCCTTCTTCAAATCTATCACGAACCTGCAAAACATCAACAGAGGGGAATTAGCACAAAGCTAAGTGAGTAGAGGCTAAAGCAACAAATGCAAACATTCACAATCAATCAGTACTCATGTAATCACATATCCAGAGAAGACCGGCGGTTCGGCGCAGAACCTACAACCAATGCCGGCCAAAGCAAAGGTTTACCGATAGCTTTCCACTAGATTGGCACAGTAAACTCCCCTTTGAGCAACAAATGCAACAGAAAGGCTACTACTGTTCAACCAACCAGTTAGACAAGCCCATCCCAAGTCCACGTATAGCTGACTTCTCAACGCAACTCAAAATCATCCTAAGAGTGCGTATCGGCCAAATATTCATGTAGCACTTATCAACATTTCATTAACACAATCAGTAGTTCAATCAATCCAATCACAAACCACAATCATGTTTCACATCAATAAAATTAACTGCAATCTTTACCATCCGTGTTCAACATCCACTCACCTCAGTTTCAGTCTTGAACTCAGAAGTCTAATATCACCGAGTCTTTGGATTGCCTGTAAACACAACAATAATAAAATCAATCCCAATCTCATAAATATATCTTATCCATATATTTATAAATAATTCATCAAACAAACATCAAATAATAAACAAATACAACTTCAAAACACAAGTATCGGATTTCTCAAAACTATCGGATTCCAAGAATCCGCAGCTTGGTGTCGGATTGTGCCACAATCGGATTTCCCTTCACTCGGATTTTAGGGTCCGGATTTGAGACTATCGGATTCTCATCATTCGGATTTCAAATACTTAGTATTTAGAATGAATCGGATTCAAGTAGTCCGTTTTCAAACAACCAGATTTAACAAGTGTAGGATTTTGGGTCTTCGGTTTTTCACATTCGGATTTAGGTATAGGATTCTCAAGTCTCGGATTTGCTTCCATTGGATTTGGGGTTCCGGATTACATACATAACAATCGGATTTCATGTGTATCGGATTACAAGTATCGGTTTCTAGCATTAATCGGATTTCCTTCATTCGGTTTTGCCATCATCCATTAAATCCGAGAGTTTCATAGATTCATCCACATCACCATCTTCAAAACTTTAAAACTCACATCCAGATTTTTTTTTCATAACTTCATCATATCATACCAACCACATGTTTAAACACTTCTAAACATATATTCATGTATCAAAACACCATTTAGACTCATAACCTCATAAACACAAAAACCGACTCAAAACTCATGTTCAAGTCCGATTATGGGGTTCTTCATAAAAACATGTTATTTCAATCATCAATCACTCTATATTAACATTCAAACAACTATACAATAAAAAGCTAACCTTGATCTTGAATAAAAATCACAAATTATAGAGAATCCGATTATGTTCTTCTTTCTTTTCTTCTTCGGTTTCTTCCGCAGAGAAAACACCACATACACACACTTTCACCTTTCTTAATTTAGAATAATGCATGCCTATCTTGACAAACCCCACGTATACAATTTAGAAAACAATAGGTGGCATCACCTCCTCAACCAACACCCACGTATACCACATATTTATACATGCATACATACATACGGTTTCATACATACATACATAATTAAACTTAATCTTTTAATTAGATTAACTAATTACTCATTTAATCACAATTAAACAAATAAGCAAATATCACAAACCTGCTAATCTCCTAGCCCAGGTTTGCGGGTATTACACTTTAGTCCTAGGATCAAAAGGTGAAGCAATAAAAATCAACGGGTTGCATTTCTTGATATCCCTCCAATATTTATTAAACTTTGTGTAATATTCCAAATTTTCGAACACTATCTATATTGACAAATAATGGTTTTAAAAGGTTAACGAAATAAATTATAGATAAATTGGAAAATTTAGTGTATACAAGAGTGATTATAGTTATTTAATAATATTTGTCCCTAAGATATAAATACTAATGCACAGGGTACAAACGACTAAAGCTTTAAATATTTGGTGCTATAAATATTATGAGTTAAGGGTTATAGGTGTATTATTGATGTAACTTAGAGGGGTTAAAAGTGAAAAGGGAAGGAAGTGCAAGGTTTATAATGCAAAGCATAGGCAAATGGGAGGACTAGGAATGTAAATTGTGTGTAGGTGTATTTGACCCATTTAAGGGTCAAATATCTTCATAATTTCTGGAAGCATCGAAAATGAAGGAAGAAAAGGGAGATAGAAGAAGATCTTGGAAGAGAAAGAAGAAATCAAGGGAATTTGGGTGGTTTAGGTGATTAAATTCAAAATTTTAGGTGTTTGCTCTTCATCTTCTTCATCCTTGAGCTTGGATTTAAACAAAGAAAGTAACTAATCAAGTGGGTGATGGAATCAAGTAAGTTTCAACTTGAATTTGTGTTTGATTTGAGTAATACATGTTGTATATGGTGATTTATTGTTGATATATTGTGAAAAGGTTAGTAAATGGGTCAAAACCCATCAAGTTGAGCTCAATCCTCTTGGGCTATGTTAGAAACTTGTTTGTTATGTCTCTAGAACTGATTTTGTGATCAAAGAAGTTCTTAGAGTTGAGAAGACGATATTGAGTATTTTGGTGCTTGTTTGACAATAGTAGTCAAATGGGTCAAGATTTCCAAGTTAAAGTTTAGCTACTCAATCATAATTGTTTTTAGAGTTAGAAGTTGTTTTTGGGGATGTTTTGGAGTATAAATAAGTCATCAACATGTTGTAAAAAGAACTTGTTGAATTGGTATCAAATTGAAGAACAAAGAACAAAAATGTGTTGTGCAGAGTTGGTCGCAATGCGACGTGAGGCGTCGCGTGCTAAAATGTGTTGTTTGTTCCAGAGAATTTCTCGCGGCGTGAGGCACCCTGAAACCTCCAAAACTCATGTTTTTGACCCCAAATGACTATGTACATGTTTGGGGGTTGATTCTAAGGTTTTATAAGGGATAAATGGAGTCTGTTTAGACCCGAAAAAGGTGTCTAAGTCTAGAATTGAGCTTAGAAACATTGTTTTGGGTTAACTTATGTTAGTTGACCTTGTATTTTGTGATCATAGGTTTATGATCAAGTGTTTAAGCGTTGGTTTGGATGGGGTTGTGATCCTCTTCACACCTTCAGGTGAGTACACCCTGCGGATACCCGAATTTTGTTAAAGTTACAAGTCATCATAGTTATGTTTTGATTGTTTGGCAAATGTTTGATGAATCTTGATGAATCAAAGGATGTGGAGTATGGAACTGTTTTATATTGTGATCTATATGACTAGCAAACGTTTTGTGAAGCTTTTTGAGTTCAAAACTTATGTAAACTGTGAAATCATCATATGATGTGTTTTAAATGATGGTTTTCAAAATAAGACCATTTGCTCCAATTTGGGGATGGTCTATATTTATGTTGTGTTTAATTTAATGTTTTTGAAACATGATACTCCATGAAGGAGTGAACTTTGACTTTTGAAACAACAAACGTGATTTGAATAAAGAGCGATATGTTTACACTTTGTGTGCAATTTGGGCATTGAGGTGCCAACTGTGAAATGATTTTTAGTAATGAAAGATATGTCATACTGATAATGTTTTTGGGCATTGAGATGCCAAATGTGATATTGAATATGGAGCATTCATGCTCAAGTGATATGATTGTGACACTTATGTGTTTGTGATAAGCTTGATTGCTTGAGATATTTGGCCTTATTGGCATATGATTTATGTGACCCTTCGGGGTATATGTTTTGGTCCGGACCAATGTGTGATATGAACTCTGTACCATAGGGTTCCTAGCCACTGAGACGTGCATTGGTTCATGTGGCTTCGGCAATTGAGGAACCGCGATGTACGGGTGGTTGAGGAATCGGTGCAGAGAGTGGAGGGGTATGTCAGTAGCCATCAAGACCGTGTGGGTTCACTGGGCTAACGAGCCACCGAAACCGGGGCAACACGAGTGGATTTGGTGAACAGGACTTACACTCCAGATAACCGTTGTATGGTTGACTGCTTTGTGCATCCCCCACCTTGACGGGGTGATGTGGTTATCCCCCATGTGGGCACGTGTTGATTGTGGCTAGATACCACGTGGATACATTGTGGCCCAATGGACAGACCCACATCCTTATGTGCTTATGTGTATACTTTTAAAGAATATTGATTGCCAAACCCGTGTTTTCAAAAGAGAAAAAGATGATGACTTGGTTTTGAAAGGCAACTGATTTTGGTTGTACTCACTAGCTATGTTTATAGCTAACCCAGTGTGTCAAATGTTTTGTATCCGCAGGTTGTCTAGTGGCCTTGGTGAGGCGGGTAGATGCCTTGGGGCATAGCTTTGTTGCATTTCCGGTAATCTTGGATTTCCTACCCTTTAGATTATAGTCGTGAGATTGTCTGTGGTAACACCAAAAGTTTTGGATTATATTTATTGATAATGTTTATAGTTGAAATATTTACAGAAAATGAAAATGCTTCCGCAAGTATGTATAAAACATGTTTTAAATTGAGATTTGAAAAAGTTTAAATTTAGACAAAAAATCAGGGTGTTACACTTAGACATCATGGAAAAAGCCATTTGCGTTAAGTTCTTATCATCAAATAAATAGCACTGTTTCAAAACACTATCCATGTACTTAATTGACTCCAAAAATGTGTTTCAAGTGATGTATTATGTACCTGTAAATGTTAATCAAGAATATATATTAGAAACAGATTAATTTAGTATTTCTTTAAGAAAAAAAATCAAATCCAAATATGTATTAAAAGTGATGTATTTTTTACCCGGGATCCTAATAGTGAACTCATAAAATGTTGAAGAAATCCCCCAACCTCCTTTCATTTGCCCAATCTTCCACCTCTGGCACCCCGGCCAACTCTTCAAGATCACGAAGGAACACTGTATCTTCCTCCCACAAATCTATCAAATACATTCTCATACTCAACCACTACACTCAACATCACATAAGTGGAGTTCTAACGAGTTGGAGTATCCAAGAGTAAGGACTTCTCACACTCAATTTTATCTAAGATAACAAACTTCTTCAATCTTTTAACTCTTGTTGGGGATATTCTAACCCATCGAACATTGGTTTGGATGCGTTTAATTGATTTCCCTAAATCATCGAGTCTATCTTGGACTATAAGGGTATGTTTGGTAGAGAGAAAAGAAATGAGAAAAAATGAAAATGGAAATAGGGGAGAAATGGAAATGGGGAGAAATAGAAATGTGTGGTGTGTGTCTTTAGACATTACCTGGCCGAGGGGGTTTTATGTGCAGATACGTGATATTGTTTGATAATTTCATAAAGTATGGATGAAGTGTTGCTCACTAAGCTTATAGCTTACCCGTTATTATGTAATTCTGTTCAGGACCATCCGACAAAGATAAGGGCAAGACACCAGCGTAATAGCAGCGCAAAGACTATTCGATTTATATTTTTATTAAACATTTATTTATAGCTTCCGGTACTGAGACTTAATATATAATTATTGGGATGAATGTAATAGCATTATTATTATTTATTTAATTTGAATGAATATTTATGGTGAAATTTATTAATTATTTTTAAAATTTTGGGGCATTACATATGCGAATGAATCATCTTCAAATCAAATATGTCCCATAACATATGACACTCAATGATGAAGATGCATACCCTACTTGAACTCAACGAACAAGGAAATGAACATATTAAACATGCGCACTTGCACATCGCGATGAAGATGAAGATGAAGAAACCACTTGTGATCGAACAACCTGATGAGAAAGAATAGAGAGAGGTGAAAAGCCCATCAATTTGTTCATCTAGAATCCTAAATCTTGTGCAATAGGGTAGTGAACATGCCATCAATTTCTCTTTAGGTGGTCTTACATAGGGGCATCTTCATCCAATCATTCTGTTTTCACCTGGGATTTGTTCATCTGAAGAGAGGGGGGATAAAGAGAGAATGTAAGAGGAAGGAGAGAGAGAGAGAGAGAGAGAGAGAAAGCAGCAGTGAAAGGGTGTTAGTTACTTTAAGAGGTGTTTGTTAAGGGGTATTTGGGAATGACCAAGGGATGTTTGGTTACCTTTAACCTGTTATAATAGGTAAAAGGACAAATAACAAGTATGCAAAATTTTACGATTAAACCATTTAAAAAACTTTGAAGGTTAAACCAAAACTGAGAAAAACTTATGTGATCAAACCATTTTTAACCCTTATTATATAATACAAACATTATCGTGATTAAGTTTTACATCCTTTCTAAAATCATCATCATTTACTTCTCTATAAAATTGTTTTAGTTTTTAAGAAAATTTTAGAATAAGTTATTTTTTCGTTTATACAAAACAATTATATATTTAGCTAAGTGAATATAAAATAATACTTTCACATAAATGATTATGACTATCCGTGTATTTAAACGGACATTTAAACTAGTAATGATCTTGTATGTGTAAAGAGAGGGTGATCGATCGATGTTCAAGTTACACCAATTTTTATACACAGTAGTATTATTTTATTCAATTGTTTTGGCATTTTTAATTTGCAACACCATAATAAAGATGATTAACATTTACCGTCATTTGATACTATTTTTTATTTTTGCGGTCAAAATTTGGTTTTACTTTTTAGTTAAAAGAATAGTTCCGATTTGATAAGTAGAGTTTTTATTTAAATTAATTATTAGAATTGTCTAATAAATTTTATTTTTTTTGTTTATATTAAAAAATGTATCAAGAAAAAATAAAATATTTATTTATCAATTAATTCTGAATTTAAATATATTTATCCAAATTCATATTTTAGTTTTATTTTTAAAAAATCTGAAAATTCAAAAATAAAAAACTTTCGGTTTCTGTTTAATAATTTAATAGCTTAACAAATTTCTAAAATTAATTTATTATCAACTAAATAATTACTCGTTCTTATTTTCATAAATAAATACTTTTAATTAATTCTTTTATTTATTTAATAAATAAATCTATTAAACAAGCCAATACCATTTTGAACTACTTCAACATATAAATCTCACTTATTATCATTATATGACACTTGATTATACTATGAAATTGACCATGACATCATAGGTCACAAACCTTTTCACATTTATTCCGACAGTTACGT
This sequence comes from Dittrichia graveolens, assembly GCA_038502395.1. Classification (NCBI taxonomy): domain Eukaryota; kingdom Viridiplantae; phylum Streptophyta; class Magnoliopsida; order Asterales; family Asteraceae; genus Dittrichia; species Dittrichia graveolens. Next base: position 73,329,481 of record JARJIL010000003.1, read on the forward strand.
GGATTGATAATTTAGGTGTCAATCTTTTCACTCTTACAAACGAGCATAGTTGTCCGGAAAATACTTAAACTTGAATCATTAAAAGCTAAAAACAAATTGAGTTTAAATGAGCTCGAATCCAAGCTCGAGCTTAGATTAACATATATTTATTAAATGAATCCCGAGCCTTGCATATTAGGCTCGTTTAAGCTCGTCAGCTTAATCGAGCTTTGAAATAATGTATATTTTTTATATTTTTTATTTATTACTTATATAATTATATTATATATTTGTAAATCATTAAATATGAAATAAAATTAAAATTCACGAGCTCACGAGCCTATCACGAGTTTCGTATATGTAACACCCGTAAACCTGGGCTAGGAGATTAGCAGGTTTGTGATATGTGTTTATTTGTTTTTAAGTATGATTATTTGGTTAATAACTTAAATATGAAATTATGTTAAGTTGGTGTGTTAACATGTATGCATGTTATTTTATGTATGTATGTATTTATATGTATGCGTATGCATGATAAGGGGTACACCTCTTGCTTCGGTATATGTGAAGTGTGTACGTGTATATGTGTGGTAAAATAATGAATTCCATTCTCATTAATTGAAAATTAAGAAAAGTGTGTGTGTGTGTGTGTGTTTGGTATTTTTTTCTCGACCGAAGGAAGAACAAAAAGAGAAGAAGAATCGGATTTTCAAGGATTGTGTGTTTTAGTTCATTCAAGGTTAGATTTCATTCCTAACATGTTTAAAAGTTAGCTTGGTAAGATTATTAATTGAATAACATGAATTTGAGAAGAACCATATGATCAGTTTTTGTAGAAATATAATTTTATGGGTTTTTGATGTTCTTATGGTTTATGAACTTGTTATATGTTATAATTCTTGAAAATGTGTTTAAAACATGTTTCTGGTATGTGTTGATGAATGCTATGAATTCTGGGTTTGATTGAATGATGATATGAAGTTATCGGATTTGGATTTGATGAAGAAGATGATGAAAACCGATAGGTGATGAAACCCGGAAGTCTTGGAAAACCGACACTTGTAAATCCGATACCATAAAACCGACAAGCTTAAATCCTATACTCAGAATCCGATTGTTTAAATCCGGGAATGAAATCCGAGAATTTAGAATCTGATTCATCCCAAATCCGAGACTTGAAAACCTATACCCCAAATCCGATTAAGTCAAATCCGATATACTTGAATCCGGTACTTTGTAAATCCGATAGCCAAAATCCGGAACTCCTAAATCCGGGAGTTTGAAATCCGATACTTATGGTTGGCGGATTTCCTTAACCCAACAATAGGAAATATGAGTCTCAGAATCCAATAAGGTGAAATCCGATACTTAGGGTTGCGGATTCTTAGAAATCCGACAGTGCCCAAATCCGATAGTTTGAGAATCCGATATTTTTATGATTGAACTTGTAATTGTTTGTTGTTTGTTCTATTTTATGAATGAATGAATTATAAATATATGTGGTTAGATATATTTATGAGATTAAGACTAATTTGGTTGTTGTTGTGTTTTACAGGCAATCAAAAGACTCAGTAATATTAGACCTCTGAGCTCGTGCTGATATCGAGGTGAGTGGAAGTTTGGTATTGGTGGTAATGCTATGAGTTGTTTGATTTAAGGAATGTTTGAATGCAATGATGGATAGCTGTTTTGGATATGAGATTATTGACTGATGAGTTTGATATGCAAAGATAGATTGTTTAGTTTTGATATGCCATGATAGACTGTTAGTCTGCTATTTGTTAATCAAGAGTTATATGTTCGTATACGTGTTATATGTGATAGTGTTATGTTTGCGTTCGTGATTGGTAGTGATCAGCTTGTGTATAAGGGCTGGTTGAGGTCAGCTGCTGATGAAAGTGCTGGGCTCGTCTGCGGTTGGTTGAGCATTGGTAATCCTCCTAGTGCATCCGTTGTATTAGAGGGGAATTTCACTGTACCAATCGGCAGAGAGCTATCGGTAAACCTTTGCTTTGGCCGGTATTGATTGTAGTTTCGGCAGAACCACCGGTCCTCGGGATTTGAGAGATTGTTGGATTGACGGATTATTGGTGATTGTTTCTTAGAGATTCAATTATGATTTGTTGTTGTTGTTAGCTTGTTTGTTGCTTCCATTCACTTAGCTTTGTGCTAATTACCCAACGGTTGATTGCTTTTTGCAGGATTATGTGAGTAGCTGTTTAGCTTTGTTTGTGAAAAGAGAAATTTAACCAGCGCTCTGATATTGTGTTTTGAGAAGTGACAAGCCATGTTTTTATAAATCTTTTGTAACACAAGTTGACGTTGTATTTTTTAAATGATACTTTGTACTTTGTGGGTGATTGTTTTAAAGAGTAATGAAAATGCTTCTGCAGAGGTTTAAAAAATGGCTTGAAATTTACGGTGTTACAGTATATAACCTTTCGCAAGCCAAGCTTAAGCCTCAAATACGAGCTCGAGCTCGAGCTCGAGCTCGAGCTTCTGTTTTGAAATGAACTTGACTATTTAGAATAATGAAAACTTCGTAGGTATTTTGTATTACATTAATAACTATTTATAGAGTGTCAAGAGTACAAGAGAAACCTTAAAATGAAACACTAATGGGTCATAGTCTAACTATACAATAGGACTGGACCATCCTATAGTAAACCCTATTTTATATTGTCTAATACTCCCCCGTAGTGAGAGTGGTAGAAGATCAGACGCTTACACCGGAGTAAAAAAATACAATAAAAGATATAGAGAAAAGAACATAGATTTACATAAAATAAAATAAAAACTCTATGGCAGCAAGGCAGCGATGGGTTAGCGGCCAAAGGTGGCGGCAAGATGAGCGACGGCGGCGTTAGGAGCTACTACTGGAGCGGAAGGAGTTACAACTATGGCATTGGTAGCGGGCAGCAATGATAGGAGATACGACTCCAACAACGGGAGCTACAACTACGGTGGCAGCAAGAAGAGTAGCGGCGGCAAGAGATGCCACGACGGCATTAAAGGAGACAAAACTAATAATTTTTTATTTACAATGCGTCCCCGGGGCAGGACGAAAAGGTAAAGAAAAGAAAGAAAGTCGTCACACAAGGGGGATGACGGGAGAAGAAAAGCAGTGGCGGCCAACTGTAGTCCGGTGGGGGCAGCGGAAAAATGAAGAGAAAGAGAAGACATGGCTAAAATTCCAAGGCTCTGATATGATGTAAAATAATGAAAACCCCATATGTATCTTGTATTACATTAATAACTATTTATAGAGTACTAAGAATACAAGAAAAACCATAATATGAAACCCTAATCGGGCATAGCCTAACTATACAATAGGGTTCAGTCATCCTATAGTAAACCCTAATTTACATTATCTAATAGACTCAATTGGTGTAAAGCTCGACTCGGCTTGTTTACACATTCGTACTTCCTACTAGAAGAAAACATGAAGTTGACTCTCACTTTAAAATTTTTTTTGCTCGTGATAGTGTTTAAGTTCAACTAGAAGTGTTTTGATTTGACGGAATGAGAGAACGGAAAAAATGAATAAATAAGATAATAGAATGAGTGATGAAATTAAATAATGTATTATATTCTCTTTTTTTTAACGGCTTAATATACACACAAAACCTAACTTAATCCTAAATCTATACCATTTTTATCTAACAGGACTTAAACTCATAATTTTTTGGAACACCTAAACACCAGATACCGCTATATTATAACAATAGATACCGCTAGGCATTACATTCTACTATCATATTTGTTTTACATAAGAAATAAAATGCGTTACTCAACTATAATTGTCAATATACATAACTCTATAAACTTTTTATTGGAATAATCATAAAATACACTATTTTTATAGAAAGAGAAAATATTTTTTTATTTGTACATTTTAATTTGAAAATAACCTTTTTTTATCAAAAGTTCATATATTATACACATAATTCTATCTATATATTTCACTATTAATTAGTTAATAATTTAATAAAAAATGTATAAATCAATAATTATTAGATAGAACGCTAGCTTAAGCAAAAAAAATTCAAAAACTAGTTAAAATTATTATAGAAAATATCTTTTAGTAAATTTTATAAATATACAAAGAAATTTATTAATATTAGTAACAGATTTCCATTTCATTTTACAATGAAATGAAAAAAGCATTCATTCCTCATGGAATGGAATGGAAGAAATCACACTATTTATGAAATTATTTATTTCGTTCTTACCTAACAAACAAACAGATTTTCTTATTATGATGGAATAGCCTATTTTATTTCTCTTTTAATTATCCATACTAAACATTGCCTAGATTTTAGAAATTTACATGGTTAACTTGAGAGCAATTTAGCATACCTACCAGATATTTATACATATATACATTTGTGAATAATGGGATGTGATACTAAATATTGCTGTTTTCTATTTTTCACATCTAGAAACTTTTCACTTTTATTTTTAATTTATAAACAAACTGACAACAAATAGGCCTATGTGGCCTCTAGGAGGGATTGGCAAGTTGTCTTCTTTTTCTCCCATCCAGCCCAAGTTCTAACCTTGCAAATTGCTATCTTTTTTTCCCCCTTAGCTTCCTTTTTTTTTTCGTGATTTCTTTTTTGTCTTATTATTTCCTTTTTTCGTATTAGTTAAAAAAAACTCATATTATTTATTTATCTAATCTTACGTTTTGTGTTTTGTATTAATTAACTTTATGTTTTATAAATTATTGTTATTACGTTAATATTTGATCCTTATATATTAAATTTTGTTAGTTTCTTTTATTCTTTTAGTTTTGAATATTATTACTAATACTTTTATTACTATTTTTATTTTCATTATTGTTACTAAAAAGTGCGATCCAATAAATCTTAGACGAATATAACAAAAAAATATATAACTGACATATAATTAATCTAATCGTTAACAACAGAAATGATAATTTTTCAAGACTCCATCACAAACTTTGATATGAGAACTCATGCTTTAAACTTTCATTGCATTTTTACCGTCCATAATGTTAATATACAATTAAATCTATGTTATTATTTTTCTATTTTACATCTTTATCATTTACTAAATTATATATAACCTATTTTAAGCTCTTTTTTATTTTGTTTTATTTTATATTTTTGCATGTTTTTCTTATTACTATTGATATACTATACAACAATCAACCAAATAATTATATATATATATATATATGCTCTTTAACAACAAAAAATTATATTCATAAAAACCGTCACAACATACGGGTACAAATAATCTATTTTAAATAACTCCGCAGCAACGCGCGAATGACAACACTCGTTGATAATATTATGGATGAATTTTTTAGTTACTACTTACCTTTATCTATTTAGATTCATACTTACGCCAATTGATTTAAACAAAAAATATAATTATCAAATCTGAATTACCTATATTGATAAAAATGAAATTCAATTTTGGTCTTTCTTAGTTAAACTTGTATTCGATTTTAACTATAATTTGAATCAAAATTATACGAGAGAATTTCATATATAACCTTCGTAAACTTAAAATATCGTTTTTGCTCATACTAATTTACAAATATCATATTTACCATTTAAAAATATCATATTTAACCAAATTATTAGTTTTCTCATTTTAAAATTATTTTATTTTTAATTATAACCAATAAATACTTAATTAATTTTATTGTTTTTAATTGTAAAAATAATGATCACTGACTTGTAGAAGAAATACAATCACGTTGCTTTATATCATGATACTACGTTTTCGCCGTCATATATGTCTTCCTCCTTGCATTGACGCTTGCAAAGCTTGTTTGGCGTTGACATCGCTTTGTATCCATGACTTGTTTGGTGTTGACGTCGTCTGTTTTTATTTTCTAAAATTCTCATTTTTTTACGTTTTATAATCACTTTATATCTATTTATTAATGATTAATATTTATTTTTTAACTAATATGTATATAACACATACTTCTAATCTACTTATATATGATAAATTAATAATATCGATATTTCAAGTCCTAAACCTATTGCTTTTGGTATAATTTTGTCTCTTTTCATATCGATTGTATGAGTAAAGGAAATTAGTTGATTCCAAAACACATCGTGCCATGAGTAGAAAGAAATATTATTTTTGTACTAATATTGTGAAACAACAATCATTTTATGTGTTTGTGTGTATATATGTGTATGAAACGGGGCTTTCTTAAGTATTTTTAGGGTCGAGGGTAAAATTAAAAAAAGGCTTCTAAATATACACTAATATATAAAATACAAGTTAAATATATAACTAAAAACGCTGAGTAACAAACTATGTAATGACTATACCAATACCAACTAATCAATCATACTAATTAAGCAAACTGCGGAACTATTAAACAAAAGAATATGCAAATATCAAGTAGTTACCGAATAACCGATTAACCAAAACAAACAAAAAGTAAGATATTAAATTCTAAACAATTAATAAGAATTAAGCTAGGGAATCAAGAAGCAAAGATTAAGGCAAAATTTACCAACTTGTATGAGAAGTTATAAGGATTTTAAGTCTAATATCTGTTTTGGATTTCAAAATTTTGTCTTTCAGTCGTTATTTGTTAATTTATCAGAAGTGAAGCAATATTCCTGATCAAGTCGTCCTTTGCAGCCAACAACATTCGATTTCGATCAAGTTTTGATGTCTTAGATAACAAAAGCCCTAACTCTGGAACCATTGATTTTATTTTTTCTCAAGTCCTGATCACGTCATCCTTTGCAGCTAACTTATTGTTTTTGTTCCTTCTTGTCAAACGATTTTGTATGATTAAGTCTCGTCTCTCGGACTTTTATGTCCCATTGAAAGTAATTACTTTTTTTTCTTTAATCTTTACAAATTGTATGTGCCTACAGAGACTCTTTTTTGTTACCATTCAAATTTTATTCCCGGGCTCAACAAAACTTGTTGTACATAACAATATAGAGCATATAAAAAATAATATGTCCGTTTTAGCCGTAGGTCCTGAATAATTACCCTTACAACATGTACTATAAGACGGCCTTGGTATGAAATTCTTTATTGATATTCCATTCCAATAATGCTACAAATAGAGCATCATTGAGTTATTAAAAAGGAGAGGCATCTTAATGTCTTGAAAATGAAAAGTAAAGACTAAAGAGAATAGATATAAAGAAAAGTTACTTTTGTGAGGGATGGACGCATAGCTTTAAATTCAAGCATTAATTTTGTTTGTGTTCAATAAAATTTATGTAAAAAACATAGTGCTAAAATTTTAATATTTAATTATAGGTGATTTAATATACAATCATTAATCATATGTGATTTGTAAAAGCATCACATGTGAATTATAAAAATGTCACTCCGTCTAAAATTTTAAAATGCAATCTGTACCCTTGATGCCATTGATCCAAATACTAAAATTAGTCCCTTAAGACTATGAATTAAGTATGAATTATATTGAACATTTTTCGTACTTTTTAATACCATGAGTAGAGACTAGTCTTGGGAGTTAGACCATCAGCATCCAATCCAACTTACCTCATGTCACATTAGCATCTATATCATCTTCCACCTTTAACCCTATCAAACCCACAAACCCCCATATCCAACCCTCTTTAACTCACATCAAATATTAATAAAAAATATATATTAAATAGGAGAGAGAAGAAACAAAAAAAAAAGAAAGAAAAAGAAAACGGGTTTGAAAACCCGGTCTAGAATCCTATCACATTCAACCCAATTGGGTGTTTTGGTGTTCCCATCGGGTGGAACCCCAACCCAACGTCGGGTAGTCCACCGATACGGATGGTCTTATCACACTCAAAAGGGGGACAAATGTGAAAACATAACTAATAAAACATACATGATGAATGGTTGTTAAAACCAAATTTATTATACAAATTATCATAATGATAAGACATATCATAGGTTACACTATTGATTAGTTTTAACTTTTAAGTCTTTAAGTAATATCTTTGTACTTGTTAAGTTATAAAGGGGGTGACCCCTCATCTTTATGGATGTGGCATTTGGAACCTCTTTTCTTGAGGACAAAAGAAAAAGATAAAAATAAAATGTTCAATCAACTTTTATTTTACTCGTATATAATAATAACGAGAATTTGTTACACGCGCTCCGCTATAGCATTGTGAAAAATGTATACGAATTGTTATTGTAAATTTGTAATGTCGTGTTTTCGTAAAACTTGTGATTAACTTTTTTTCTTTATTAATTAAAATTGGTCACATCGGAATACATAATAATATCACGGTCAAAGACGTTAAATTTTTTAAAGAAAACTCGACATTACGAACTCATAAACCTTTTTCATATTAATTAATAAGTCGGTAAAGATCTATAACAAAATTCTTTTAACTACCCAACAAAGTTTCTCATCTTACCAAGCAATCTTCCAAGTTCCTAGACGAGTACCAGACACTATTTCTAAAAAGAAAAATAATATATCTTCCTATTATTTCTTCTTACTTTATCATCCTACTCACCACAAGATGACATGTACTCTACTAATTCTCTTTCCTCATCACCTCCCTTGATTTTGACATTTGTATTGATCAAGTGAGTAGGAGGACAAGTAGGAACAAAAAGTAGGAGGGTATATCATTTCTCTTCTAAAAATACAAGTGTTAGCTTACGTCTCATGAGTCAACAGTAAGATTAACAAAGTATAAAACATCATATTAAATGTATTTAGATGTCATAACCAAATAACCAACACGACCCATTCGTCAACTTGAACCAAACACGAACCCTGAATCATGTAACACTCAAAGTCAAGTATGTGGTATGAAGTAACCGTCCCAAGACATATCAATCGTATAAATCAAATAATCATTCAAACCAAGTCAAGCGTAACATATATTCATAACGTCATAATCATATCACCATATTCGTATAATTTGTTTATATCAACCGTTATCCGCTTTAGGTACTCCGACTACACCGCAAACCACATACATTTTTATTGTGGTTTAGGTGAAGGTTACTACAACGTCCGTTGTACACCTCTCACCACCTTACATGATGTTCTCGATATGACCTCAACCATTTGTCACACATCACTCCAGTACAAGTCCATTAGGACCCATACCACTTGCCACCAAATCCAAATACTAAGACTAGTGACTCGGCTGGCTAACACTTTATTCCTAGAAGGCATCAACTATCTAATAGGCCAATATCATATAATCAATAATGAACTACCCCACCCCTCTATCAATAATCTCGCTTATCACGTTCTTTCATAAACAAATTATGTGAGATCATATCATAAATCATATTCATAACCATATAGCACTATCATAATTCATATTCTAAACAAGGCATACAATACCATATCATGTTCGTATAACAATATCATATTTCCGTCAAATCATACACCACGCAAGTCATATAATCATATAAGCCATCATATATATATATATATATATATATATATATATATATATCACTTCCACACATAATGAGTAAGTTAAGCAATTTATTCGTAAATCTTTATAAAAATATATCATTTTCTTGACACTCAGTTTTGAAAATCTAATAAACTCACCCGTAGTCCAAAAAACCTCAAAGATTACCGGGAATTCGATTTATCCCCTAACACACCCACTCTAATCAACCTACATTCAGATTCAAACGAAATACATCATCTTGCAACTAATTCCATACACACACGCCTAAGCTTCGTCGCTATTTATCCATACACACACATCATATTTGGTCGCTAAGAGTTCATGCGCAATTGCGCATAGATCTCTTAGTAGTTGCTAAAGAATTCACTTTAAATTATAAGTTATTACATACATGTCTTGCAAAACAAAAACACAACACACACTACATTCTTGATGATTCGTAAGTCATAAATACACACTTGTTGTCATCTACAATTATAAGCGCGCGCACACGCGCACACACCTTTCTTTGTTCCTTTAATTCGTAATACACACACATCTTTTCTTCGTCTAAAAACACGCCCACTCCTTCAATTTGAAACTACCGTTCGGTTCTAGAGAGTGAGGTTTAACCTTGAAACATGTTTAACTCTTAATCTCCTTTCCTGATCCTTTGATCTGGCAATATATTTTCTTGAACATGAATTAGAATTAAGAAACATAAGTTCATAATAATATAATATTTTATAATATAAATTTATTTTAAGTTAAAACAAAGGTATGCATAGTGAATGAAAGTAAATTTTATCAATATCAACTAATACTTAGTAAATATGTTCAAAAATAATTTTTTGAGCATAAGTTTGGCAAACCACTTTAATAAGGTAAATCATATAATATGTATGAATTATACCGTTATAAATTATTATTTTATGAATCAAACCTGCTGTAGTAGGTTGCATAATAACGTAACATCAATTCTGATTACGTGGAGTTGGCATTTGACGTGATTATATGATTCAAAAAATTAAAATATTTTTTTATTCCATTTTCATTATTACACGTGTATGTTCGGATGAATTGGTTTAATCCGATCCGATTGAGTAAATTTAATTGGATTTCGGTTTTGAAAAGTGTGATCTGATCCATTCAAACAATCTTAAAATCTGAACCAAACCATCCAAATTACATTCGGTTAGATCGGTTTTTATAATTCAGTGTTCATTCTTACATGAATACATGTTTAAAGAGTCAGGATATTTTAAAAACTAGAATTGATATATATATATATATAATATTAAAGATTAAAATATAGTTATCAAAGCTACAATAACTAGTGGAACTAGTAGCTTTGACATAAATATATAATTAAGAATAATAAGTTATAAATAAACATAGATATGACACGTAGGGATTAATTTGTTCTAGTAGTGTTATATATATTATATATTGTTATTATTCGGTTTATATAATAGTAACCAAAACCAAACCGAAATATATAGTAATTATTTGGTTTGGTTTTGATCCAATCTAATCCAAAGATCCGAAATATCCGAACCAAATAGTCCGATCCAAAGGTTTTGGTTTAGTAAATCGGTTTTATCAGATCAGTGAACGCCTCTAACTACATTCATTTCTCTTCTCCGGTGACCATTTTCTCCGGCAACCATTTTCTCCGGCAACCACACCCGATTTTGGGTCCTTGTTCATGAACATCATGTGAGGAATCTTCAATTGTTCACCTTCTTTAATTCAATTTAGGTTTATGAAAATAACACGATATTTAAGTATCATACATGATATTTAATAATATAAAAAAATAATTTATTGAGGTGACACTATGTGGTAGCATACATGATATTTAATAATATAAAAAAAGGATTATTGGTTAGATGTGGTTTAGGTAAGCCAATACATATAAATTTATAAAAGTTAGTACATATATTACAAATTAACTTTTAAAATACAATACTTACAATAAGAATTCATGCAAAATTAAGTACATGTTTACGAAGTATGTTCTTTTACAATAAATTTTCAATTTTTGTTGTAACAATCCAAATGTAGTACGATATTGTCCGCTTTGCTCCAAAGACTCATAGTTTTGTTTCTAGTATGAAACACTTGTTTCACACAAAAGGCTTAATACTAGAAGAGATATTTACATCCTTATAAGGTATGTTTAGTTCCCCTCTCTGACCGATACGGGACGGATGTTACACATATGATTTATAAACGCGAAAAAAGTTTTTAGTATTGTGTGTTGTAAACTTCATATATATTTTTACCTTGCAAACATGATATTATAGAAGATTAACACAAGATTTTACCAAAACACTATTTTGCAATCATAAAATCTCAAACACCCCTCAACCATTGATCAATTAACAAATAACTATCAAAGAACTTAGGGTATGTTTGGTAGGGGGAAAAGAAAAGGGGAGAAATGGAAATGGAAATGGTAAAGAAATAGAAATAGGGAGAAATGGAAATGAGTAAAACATGTTCTTGTTTGGTACCATCAAGAAATGAAAACGAGAAATTAGGCTCAGGTCGCCGGAAGCTCGGCGGCGGCGGCGGTGACGCCGCCATGCCGACGCCGGAACTCATCATCGCCATAAACTAGGGTTCCATCGACGGAAATCGCAACAGACATCGCAACTGGAAATTGCAACAGACATCGCAACCACAACAACGACCACAAATTAGGGTTCATCGCCGGAAATCGCAACCACAACGACGACGTCCAATCGCACGACGGCGACGACGGCTGCGGCGTTGGCCGCCTCGCCGTAAACGCATCGCAACCACAACGACGACGTTCAATCGCACGACGACGACAACGACGACGGGTTTAATGGCACGATGAAGACGACGACGATGACGCCGCCTCATTTGTCGCATCAGATGAAAACGAAGAAGACGCCGACAAAGACGACGGGTTCGATCGCATCAGATGACACCGGCGACAACAATGACGCCATTCCTCTTTTCTCTGTGTTTCTCCAAAAAATGGAGAGAAAAGATTATACAAAGGAACCGGGAAAAGGAAAACAAGTGAGAAACCATTTCTCCACCCCCAAATACTACCAAACAAGAGATTTCCCCTCTTTTCCATTTTCCTCCTTTTCTTTTCCCCCTACCAAACATACCCTTATAGCTAGGCATGTATTTTTAGTAAATAAATAATATAGACTTATCTTAGGATCTTTTGAAGATTTTCTAATATTTAGTTGGCACAAGTTTCAACAAGCCCATGCTTAAAAGGTATGTGAAACAAGAGGAAGCCCAATAAAGAAGAATAATAAAACTTTAATATGAACCAATTTATTTTGTTAATCCCTTCTTATTATTTATTTATTTCAATTTCATAAAAAAAATTATTTTTATGCAAACTACGGTTCCTGATTTAAAGAACCAAAAGAGAGATTGTAGATTATGATAGTTGGAAATCTATATGAATGAGCAAAAGATGAACCTATGAATCGAGTTCGTGTACGTTTTATAAGGAGCGACACAAAGTGAGAGACAATAATATCGTATCCGTAAAAAGTTAGTTCAGATATATGTCTAATCTATTCAATCACCAAACCAACACAAGTTACATTTTTAGTAAACAAAATGTAACACAATATGCAAGGTAAGATGTTACATAAAACTAAAAGATTTAACTTAAATCCATGATTTAAATACAAGATTCTTAAATTACTTTCTCAACCCTAGTGTGTATACTCTTATCCTAATCTAGATGTACAAGCAATTTAACCACCTTATCATCTTCAATGGAACAATTGAAGAACCCAAATTGCCTAATGTACACAACTCTTTACCATTTTCTACAACATAAACAAAATCTTTGTACACTAAAAATCGAACATTCGATTCGATTACTTGGAATAAATATCTTCATTCGACAAACAAGGCGACAGAGAGGTCGGCCAGTTTCTTCCGGTCCAGTCGAGAACGAGCTACTCTCGATTGTCTTGGAGCATTCGGCGCTTCTATTTCATCAACATCAAGTGACGATTGATCGATGTTACAACGAAAAGCCGGAATCTTTTTTGGAGTACTATATGCAAAATGCAGCTTCTTTGCTATCATAGCCTGCATCATCAATCAATAGTAGATCAATTGGCACATTAATAACAAAAAATAAAAATAAAAAATTAATGAATAATTGAATAATTGGAAACAGAACTTACAGCTTCTCTAATTGGTTTAGAAACATGAAACAGTCTCTTCAGATCATCATGTTCTACACCACATAAAACCCTAATCTGCAAAAAAACACACATAAACACCGTCACTATGTGTAAAAATGGAATCAAAATTAGAGCTAAAACAGCAGTTTACAAATCACAGAATCCAAACTTACCAAAATATCCTGAGGCAGAGCTTCAAGAAACGATCTTTCAGCAGAAAAACTGTTCCCGATTGATCGTTTCTTCGTAGGAGAAACCGAATCGATAGAATCGATTTCCATTTCATTCAAGATCAAAATCCTCTTTCTACCGAATGAACTTGTGCGTTTTACGACACCAAAACTGTAATTCTTCCCCAACGCCATTGAATTCCTGAATTTCCCATCAATTAGTTCAGAATCAAGAACTGAAAGAAACCATAAATCAAATGAAAACATTGAACTTGTATCCACAAACCTTTTCTTGAAATGGGTATGAAATAAAGCCTAATTTCTTGTCGTAGTAAATTGGGATTGATGTAACGGCTGTTCTTCACAGGGAAACAAGACCAAATCTGCAAATCTTGTGGAGAGGTTTAAGGGTTTTGTATACGAATTTGATGAAATTATTTCTTCGTTTTTTTACTTTTTAAATTGCGTGGAAATGACTCGAATATTCTGATATTTTCACATTTTATTAGTTGTTTTATACCGAAGAACGAGAAAAATAGCCGTTGGAGGTGAAGGACACGTGGAAGGATAGGATTTGTTTAATGAAGCTTCGTGGGTGTGGTTTGTGCTGACGTGGATATTATGGTCGGTTGAAGTCGGCTGTCTACAAACTTTCTTCCTCTACACGTTGATAGAATCCTATGTGCTTTTGCGAATAGTAAAGTGACACGTGGATGGTGGTGATGGTTTAGATGTTCACACGTTTAGGGAACGATGGACGGTTAGGATTTACTGGGTAAGAACGTGTGGAGTCAATTGCGGTGGGTTAGTTAGTTCTCCTTCGGCGGCCGGCTTTCGACGGCTGTTATTTTAATAAAAATTTATATTTTTTATAACACGGTAAATTAATTTAATAATTAAAAAAAATTATTTAAGAATTTAATAAGGTTTTATTTTTTGTAGATGGATTATCTAACTGTTTTAATCGTGTTGAATATTTTAACAAAGGATTCAACGCTAAGTAACAACATTATCTCTATTAATAAATATATATTATTTAATTCGACGTAGAAATCAAGGGTTATCTACTTCACTTATGCAGGGTCGGACTTGTTGTGGAGATGGGTTCATTGAATTTATAAAATAAAATAATAAATATTAAACATTAAGAAAAAATATATTAAAGAATTATAAACACGAAAGAAATAAGAATTTAAAAGATACAGACGATGTCAATACGTTAACTAGCGGTGAAAACATCAACACGAAGAAACAAACAAACATAACCGAAAAAGCGTGATATCACAATACAAAAGGATGTAATTGTAAAGTTATTTAATGCTTTGTAAAGTTATTCCTTTTAAGAGATTATGGATCTTTCATGTTATAAGCCTTTTATAAGATCTTTCGGCTTCTTAAACTATTTTGTTATAGCTTCAACTTTCTATTTGTATTCTTTTTTCATAAACCTTTAATTCTTTCAAATAGATTAAATGTGTAGGTGATACACATGTTAGTTATAAAAATGATAATTATTAAACATTAATATAAAAAAGATATTAAATAATTACAAAGCACGAATTAATTGATAATTAAGAAAATGATGACAGACGGCGTCAACACTCATATCAACGGTGGAAGAGTTGACCCGAGGATAGGAGAACAGACATGACGACAGAAACGTTGTATCATGATACGAAGGAACGTGATTGTCTTTCTTATAATAGTTACCGATCAATATTGTTACAATTAGCGGCAATTATGTTAAGTATCTATTGGTTATTATTAAAAAGAATTTAAAATTATTATAAAAATATTTTAATGTGATAGAACTAAAGCCTCGTTTAGTTGGAAGGATTTAGAGGGAATTGAAAGGATTTGGAATTTACAATTCCTTTGATGTCATGTTTGGTTCACAGATGGAGGGAAAAGGAATTTGTCAATTCCTTCAAATTCCACGTCTAATGGATTTCACAAATCCTTCCCCAATTTAATGGAATTGATTAAAGTTTATAGGAATCTATGTTACTTACCAAATAACCCTTATCCATTGTTCTTATCAAAATAAAGTTACCTCTGCCTCCGCTGGTCACTTGCACATTTGCCTCACCGGCAACCATCACCTTCACCTCTGTAGGTTATCTTCGCCTCCGCTGCCCACCTTCGCCTCCGCTAGTCACCTCCAACATACACCTTCACATCCAATGCTTACCTCCGGTGGCCACCTCCACCTCAGATGCCATGACGGTAACTTCCTCGACTCCGATCTCCTCACCCTGTTGTCTCCATCTCCATCTTCGATCTCATTTCCGGTGTCATGTTTCCAACTTTGATTGTAAATCATCATCTGGGTTTTGTTTCTGTTTTTTGAAAACCCCTCATCGGTTTGTTTTTGTTTTTTGAAAACCCCTCATCTGGGTTTTGTATTATGTATATTTTTTAAAAGCCTTCATCTGGGTTTGAAAAGCCTTCATATGGATTTTGTTTTTGTTTTTTTGAAAAGCCTCCATCTCCATCTTCATATCTCAATTAGTTAATTATCAAACTATATTACAGGTTTTTTAGCTTAGTTTGCTGGATTTGATTCATGTAAATTTGAAATTAATCTAGTTTCAAGGATTTAATCTGTTCCTGGTTTGATTTGTTTTTTTAACTAATTGAATTTGTAACCTATGTTCTAAAATTTGATGTCTTCTTGCTTTGATCGTGTTTTTGAATTTGTATGAAAGGGTAATGTTGTCATTTTAGCATTAATACAATTTCATTCCTTTGATATAATTACAAACCAAATAGAGCATGTCTTTTTACATATTTCAAATCCCTTGAATTTCAATTCCCTCAAATTCCAATTCCCATCTAGATTCCAATTCAAATAAAAAACATTCTGCGAACCAAACGGCCCCTAAAGATTTAGTTATATGGTATTTTAAAATGTTATAAAGCGTAAATATGATATTTGTAAATTAGGATAGATAAAACCAAGATTTTAAGGTTTAAGAAGATAATAACACCAAAAATTATGTATAATCATTAATATATAAAATGTTTTATATTTTTTAAAATTTGATTACTTATATAATAGATTTTTAAATATTAATATTTATTTTATTATATAATCTATAATACATAATTTGTCACGATATGGGTTATAGATTTGTTAAAATAATGTTATTAAATATATCACAAAACATTTTAATATAAAAAGTCAAAATATTAAAATAATCAATTTATTATATTTAAATTCAAAATATTATTATTAGTTTAACGTTTAAAAGTAAAAATTTATTCTTCAACTTTAAATAAATGAATGATCAAGATTGTAAAATGTAAATTAATTTATTAAATCAAAAACTAACTAAGATGGTACAATAAGTTTTATCTCAATTAGAATTTTTATTTATATTATAAGATATTATAAACATTCGTTTTATAATCTAAACAATGTTAGGAGATGACTTAGAAAGGCAAACATGTTAAGAGATATCTAAGAAAGTCAAACATTAGGCATGTATGCATATATGAATAAGAGTGTACGTGGAGTATCATAGAGTCAAGAAAAATAAAAATTGTGTGTATAAATGTCTACTTACAACATGTTGGACATGTGAAAAAAAACTCATTAATTCTCAACCTCAAAAACTAAGACGATTTCCCTTTTCCAGTTCTCCCGGGGTACGAGTCTTTAGCACTGTGTATCTGTGTTCATTTTCGAAACAACCCTCTAACTAACCCTTAATTAAAACCCTTATAATCTAAACCCTTGATCTCTCATATGAGGACAAGATGACTACTATATTTAGTAAACCGATAATGGTTACTCATTAATTGCGATATTTTAAGAGGGCAAGGTGGGGGTGACATATATGCTTGAATGGTTAGAGGGGTATTCCTGTCCTTACTTCTTTCTATCTTGACATGTTGACTTGTTGAGTCATTAGTCTGTCATAGTGGTGTATTAGTTGTAGCCACTTCGAATTCCGTGATCATATCAATTTAATTGAATTTCAATTTTGTTTTTATTCAATTTATATAATAAATATAGTAAATAATATGATATACTATATTTATACCAAATACCAATAAATTATATCATTAGATTCAGACAACGTAATAAATACCCGCCACCAACGAAACTAAGTATGTGACTTTAACCTTAATTACTTATAGATTTATCTAATGACTTGCTTAAAGAAAATGGAATGGAGGAAGTAAAAGTGATGCGAGTTATAAGTGATTTTGGTAATTTTATATTTTAAGTCTACTTGTTTTGTTTTTTACTTAGTAAAATATTAAGGCGGGTCCTAGAATTTGATGTAGTAGAAGTGATAATTACGTATCTGAGTGATAGTTTGAATGATAAAGTAAAAAGCTAATGTAACGATGTGATGAAATATAACAATTGCAAACACTCTTTGTATAGAATGTCTTTTTTTGTAGATAGATCTTGTGAGAGACTCAGAGATACATTTGTTACTCAAATGACTTATTCACCATAGGTGCATCAGGTTCTTATTTTGAAGAAGTTATAATTCACATGCATTGATTCTACATATATAATAAAATAAGTCATGATGAATCTTTGTTAGGAAATAGTGGTAAAAACTAATCTAAGAGTTATAGTGTGATCCTAGTAACTAATTAACCGGTTAACAATAAATTCACAACCGTTTAGTGACCGAGAAATTTTTTTGACAAAAGAAGAAAGAGAAAAGCGTCATTAGATATTGTTTTCTTATATTTGTTGACGGAAAAAGTATATGTAGGAAAAAAACAGAACAAACAAGATACTCATTTTCGTCCCTCACTACCATTCGCCTTAAGACCATAAGTATGAAATGCAATTCAGGTCACCCAACCCAAATGCAACATCACCTTACACAATCATGAATTGCAACAGGTGAATTACGACTGTTAGATCTAATAGATCAACATCTAATTTATGTTAGGATTTGTTTTCCCATTCTTATCTAAATATTGATTCTCACAATAACCCTCATATATATATATATATATATATATATATATATATATATATATATATATATATATATATATATATATATATATATATATATATATATATGGAGATGATCAAATAAGCGACTAAACTTTGTAAGAGGCATTATATGAATGAGATGTGGCATAATATATAGAAGGGTATTCTAGACATGTTGAATCAACTCTCTCTCATCCTCTGGCTATCTGATCCCAGTTTCACCCCTCCCTAGTCCTTACATTTGATTTCTTCATCGTCTTCTTCCTAAATACCCCAATTTTTTCAACGGATCCCACGAAATTGTTGGCTATCTCTACCGCAGCACCCACCGGCTCCCCCGAAATTGATAGCTACCTCTGCCACAACACTCATCGAGGGTTCTGGGTTCATCGAGCCCTGCCGCAAGCTACAGCCTCCCATGTACTCTTCACTGCAATAAAATACACTGCTTCTACCATCCGGCCACCCTACGAATCATCTTTTTTCCTATCGCCTCCAATCAGCGAAAACGACCAACGTCCCACCCCTACATAATGGATATACGGGATTCCATGTCCATTTTTAGGGATTTTGTCGCTGCCGCTGTAACACCACTTTTACGTTTTTCACTTTATAAAATACTTTAACATTCGTTAACACCAAAAAGGTTATTAGAGTCGCAACAAAACTAGATCATATTTACACATGTTAACGAGTATTTCAAAAGACGTGTCAAACTCCATCTTTCTGACTATCCGGAGCTATCCGAACCATCAAGGAGCTGGGGCTTATCCTTGCTGGAACCTGTGCCACCTGTAACATACAACAGTAAAACATAAGCTAATGCTTAGTGAGCATACTAGTTGAAATCAATTAATCATAAAATAGGAGTAAAGTTTTCTCTGGATGTCTCACTACAAGCAGTAAAACCTGTAAAACTGCTCAAACTGTTACAGGGCGTATATACACTTCTCGTGTAGCCTGGCCCTTAACACCGTTCTTGGTATACCTTGTCATTGTTCTTGGTACAAAGCCACACCTCTCGTGTGGCTATGTACTTGTTGTTCTTGGTACAAAGTTATACCTCACGCGTATCATACTAAAGGAATAGTACACTCACCTTGAACTTGAGAAATATGCTAATCAGGGAATGAGTTCTGACAAATTCCAGACACTTTCCTACACTACAAACTTTTCTTATAACTAATCTAAAAACTAGATAGTGCAAGGGCACACTCATACCTTACTAGGTACAAATGTGCTTAACTCAGACATGGGTGTACGTTATCCTTAAGGCATGCCCATGCCTTTTCCAAGTACGCTCGTGCCTTAACCCAAGAGCACGGGGGTACAAGTATTTGCCACGGGGCGATAGGCACGCCCGCAACCTCCATGGGCACGCCCGTGCCTCCGCTGGTGATATCGTCAAATTTAGATATATATTTTAAGCGATATCTGTTTTATTTTAGCCTGTTATTGTTCGTAAATAAGTAAAAGATAATTATCTTCATTTATTGAATTTTAGGTCAAAAAGGCGGATTATGAAAATTTTTGAGCAAAAACTAGAAAAACCCGAAGAAATAAGAAAAGTTGTCCGCTCAGACAGACCTCCACTGTTTTGATCCTATCTCACTCATACGAACTCGGATTGAGGTGATTCAAAAGACCATGGAAACGAGACTCAGAGGGCTACAAAATCACTTTTATGGTCATATAGTAAAAAGGCAAGATCACAGCGCGACGCGGCGATCAAATCAAAATTTCTAACTTTAAATGAGTTTTGGATCGCGTCAAACTCACACGTCGCGACGCGAAACTTACTTATCGCGACGCGACGGCCCTGTTTTCAGTTTCTTATATAAACGCAACTCCAGATCAGTTTTGGGGTTAACAACCCAACTTATACTATCCAAACGCAGCCAAAGTCCAAAAGCATTCCGGGGGCTGTGGAGCTCAACTTTTGAGGATTGAAGCTTGTTTATTGAAGATTTCGGCTTTGGATCATTCCGGTTCTATCATGCTATCCATTTATCTTCTGTTACAGATGTTTCTTGATTTCTATAAGTATTTTATAATATTTCTTGGCTGATATTTCATGTACTTCTCCCTAGAGGAGATGAATTCTTTTAAAGTTGATTGATTTTTGTGTTTATGATACTAGATTTCATATATTTATCAATAAAACCAATCCGCTTGTGTGGCTTATATCATGACTATTTAGGACCAATAATTAGTTATGACTAGTGATGGATCAAATCCTAGGCTTAAACATGAAAATTTAGGAACTTTTATGTGTGTGCAATTTCATATGATGACCTTTTTATGTAAATTGAATGTTTTGTTAGCTTAAACAATAATTAAAGGTAGAATCTTGATTGATACAAACTAAAAAGACTAATCTTGCTTTAAATTGACTCTTTGACCATAGGGTTAGTTAATTGCATGATTATAGGGTTAGATAATCGGACCAAGAGTCTAACTAATATAGGAATCGGTATATGATATTTAGTTGTCTGTGCACTTAATTGATTGACTTGAAGAGAATTTCATTGAATCTAAGGAGGGAATCTTTATTTCATAACCTTAGTCTAATAAAATTTGTTGCTTTCTACTTTCTTTGGTTTGTTCTTGGTTCTTGCTATTATTATTTAGTGAGTTGGATAATAAGTTTGAATCTTTATTGATAAGATTCTAAATCCCCCTATTTACTGCTTTTAATTAGTTTACAATTTAACTAGTATAGTTATATTCAAAATCATACTCGTTCCCCAAGTATTCGACACCCGTACTTATTTACTATACTACGATATGATTAGGTTTCTCTTGCCTATTTGTGTTGTAGTCGTGCTAAATAATTCGGATTTTATAAATTTAAAACTGGTACGCTATACGCACATCAATTTTTTGACGCCGTTGCTGGGGAACGGTTTTATTTTAGTATAACTTGACTAATTCTTTATTAAACTATCCTTCTCGCGAGTTTCGACTCAAAAGGAAGTTACTTTTCTTGTTTTAGTATTTAGTTCCTAGTTAGTTGTTTTGCTCGCTATTATGTGAATTTGATTTGGTCTGAGGATCCACCGATCTGTTGGGATTCCCTTCTTAAAGATTTGTTGAACGAATTTTATGACGATGGCATCGAACGTGATGACTTCGACTTCAGTGCAAAAGATGATGAGAATGACCACCCGATTAGCTCGCTGGATGAACCACGTGTTAGTCCTGAACCGTACTATTTAGATGACTCTGATTCTGACGAAAGTATCAATTTTGAGCCTTGTGAGGAGGTGAAGTCGAGAGAAGATGCGCAGTCTAATGGAGAAGCTCTGGAGTGTCTCACTGACCTGCTTGAGGAACCAGAAGAATATTCAAAAGATGAACCGTCAACCCTCGTCCAACCAACACCCACGTTAGATTTAGAGCCAAAACCCGTATGGGGACCATCCCTTCTGAGAGAGAAGACGTGGAGAATTGTGCAGATGAGATCTTGGACTAACTGGAATTTCTACTCTTCGAGGAGGACGCTCCGAAATTAGAAAAGGAGGTAACCACGGAATCAAGTGAGGAGTTGAGTCGCATCAAGGAATTCCCTTGGCGCTGGAAATTATGTGGGGTACTTCGTGTGCGAAGAAGGATCAGACGGATAACTTAGACAACATCGGGAGCGAGTTGGAGTCTTTTATTGAGTCACAATCGAGTTCACAATCACTAGGAGGATCCAAAATTCAGAACGCGAGAGAGATGTTTGTGGAGATCGAGACGGCGTGGTGGGACGCATCACTAGCTTCGGCAATCCAAATTGGTAACAAATATACATCACCCGGTGTTTATAAATATTACCACCCGCACTTGATTGCGAGTGTGGGTTCATTCGTTCGAAGTCACGATAAATAAATTCGGAGTCAAGCTAGAGACTCAGACCAAAACAAGCGCTTCTCGGGAGACACCCCGTATTTAGTTTAGGTTTTTCTTTCTTCTTTATTTTTGTATTTTATTTCCTTTCTGTTCCAACTTTATGGGTGTGTTGCCTAGAAACCCCCACGAGAATACAACTCGTCCACTCAGACTACCGAGGGGTTTAAAGGCTTGTTGCATACACTAAATGCAACCGTGATTCCTACGAAAGTGAGTTAAGTTTGTTTCTTTTTGTTTTCGTTCTTATGGAATCCTAGCCTAGATAATTCTTCATATATGCTTCTGAAATATTTCATATAGAATTACATTCAGACATTTACTATCCTTTGATGTTTATATTTATGTGTGTCTGACGATATGTTTTGAGTGATTTATATTTCAGTGAGGGCTTTTAATTTACGGAGTATGCACGTATATGCTGACATCTATCTGCGCCAATCGCTTAATTGTACGAGGGAGTTATTTATATCTTTTTTCTACCTTGTTATATCTTTATTTTCTGTATAATGAGGACATTGTACAATTTAAGTGTAGGGTAGGGGGTTAAAAAAATATTTCCTCGCTTGAAATTTATTTGTCCTCGTGTTAAATTATTATTTTATTTGGGTGTTAAATTTTAAAATTTGGATATCATTCGAGTAAAGGTTAGATATTAATTAAAAATGTCAAATTGTTTGATTAATAAACAAATTCATAGGGATTTTTTAATTTTTGAATTGCTATAATAATTAAAAAGATTAAGTCTTTTTTGAGTCTAAGCTTGACAAAAATAGATTGAGTAGAATTTTTTAATTTTTATAAACATATGCTAAGAAAAAAAGTAAAAAAAGCCAATGTGTAAAAATGAAAAAAAAATATTATGGCAAAGAAAAAGAAGATATATATATATATATATAAATAAATATATATATATATATATATATATATATATATATATAGCCTTATAGACTTATAAAAAAAAGAGTAGCCAATGTTTTCTACACAAGTCTAAGAAAAAAGAGAGATGAAAAATTGAAAAGTATATGTAAAAATAAAGTTAGAAAATCTGCAATAAGTCTTGAGGTTGGGGGATTCCTAAAGGGTAAATTAACCAATTTAAATATAAATTTAATTCATAAATTAAGGTTTGGGTATTTATAAACGGAGTGATTATTTGGGATGGTTGAAGAGTAAATAAGGATCAAATCATAGGTATGTGCATAAGTCTAAATATAACTTATGTTTTGTTTCTAATCAATCTTTTTGACATTCGTAAGTGATGTTTAATTTTTCAAAAAGTGGTATTGATTATTTAAGATTTATAGCCCGGATAAAATTGTAATTTGCTTGAGGACAAGCAAAGTTCAAGTGTGAGATATTTTGATATCGCCAAATTTAGATATATATTTTAAGCGATATCTATTTTATTTTAGCCTGTTATTGTTCGTAAATAAGTAAAAGATACTTAATTATCCTCATTTATTGAATTTCAGGTCAAAAAGGTGGATTATGAAAAGTTTTAAGCAAAAACTGGAAAAACCTGAACAAATAAGAAAAGCTATCCGCTCCGACACACCTCCACTGTTTTGATCATATCTCACTCATACGAACTCGAATTGAGGTGATTCAAAAGACCATGGAAACGAGACTTAGAGGGCTACAAAATCACTTTTATGGTCATATAGTAAAAAGTAGAGCGCGGCACGACTATTAAATTGATCTCGATGCAAGGATCAGATCAAAATTTCAAATTTTAAAAAAGTTTTGGATCGCGTCAAACTCACTCGTCGCGACGCAACGCCCCTGTTTTCAGTTTCTTATATAAACGCAACTCCAGATCAGTTTTGGGGTTAACAATCCAACTTATACTATCGAAACGCTGCCAAAACTCGTCCAAAAGCATTCCGGGGGCTGCGGAGCTGAACTTTTGAGGATTGAGGCTTGTTTATTGAAGATTTCGGCTTTGGATCATTCCGGTTCTATCATTCTATCCATTTATCTTCTGTTTACAGATATTTCTTGATTTTCAGAAGTATTTTATAATGTTTCTTGGCTGACATTTTCTGTATTTCACCCTAGAGGAGATGAATTCTTTTAAAGTTGATTGATTTTTGTGTTTATGATACTAGATTTCATATATTTATCAATTTTAGTTCTACCAAAGATCGACATGTGTTTTAGATCTTGTTTTGACATGTTTATATTTTGAGTTTGCATGAGTAGGAGGACCAATCCGCTTGTGTGGCTTTTATCATGACTATTTAGGACTAATAATTAGTTATGACTAGCGATGAACCAAATCCTAGGCTTAAACATGAAAAGATAGGAACTTTTATGTGTGTGCAATTGCATATGATGACCTTTATATGTAAACTAAATGTTTTGTTATCTTAAACAGTTATTAAAGGTAGAACCTTGATTGATACGAACTAAAAAGACTAATCTTGCTTTAAATTGACTTTTTGACCATAGGGTTAGTTAATTGCATGATTATAGGGTTAGATAATTGGACCAAGAGTCTAACTAATACAGGAATCGGTATATGATATTTAGTTGTCTGTGCACTTAATTGATTGACTTGAAGAGAATTTCATTGCATCTAGGGAGGGAATCTTTATTTCATAAGTTTAGTCCAATAAAGTTTGTTGCTTTCTACTTTTTTTGGTTTGTTCTTGGTTCTTGCTATTACTATTTAGTAGTATAGTTATATTTAAAATCATACTCGTTCCCCAAGTGTTAGACACCCGTACTTATTTACTATACTACGATACGATTAAGTTTCTCTTGCCTATTTGTGTTATAGTCGTGCTAAATAATTCAGATTTTATAAATTTAAAAATGCTACGTTATACGCACAATCAGCTGGTCTGATCAAGTAAGTTGGAAAGAACACTGTTCTCCGACCAAAACTCAACCAAACTCATTTCCAATGGATAAAACACTGCAAATGGGTGTTTACCTACACCCTAAACAGCTTATACTATCAAAATAACAAGAAATATGATTAACATACTTTGATCCTTGATTCAATCATTTGACCCATTTGAATCTCAAAACTAAACAAACTAATCATGCCTTGAGCTACTATGGATTGAAGTGCTGATTATTTGAAGATAAAATCTACTGGTTATTGCTTAATATTTGAAAGGAATGAGATGGCAGCCTTCCCCCCTTATACTACGCATGTATGTATGTATGTATGTATGTATGTATGTTACTATGTACTTTGCTTGACGTTCATTTTGAAAATCAAATATATATCTACACGTATGGAATATTGACAAAATAGCCCTTGTGTTGAGCTAGAATTTCATATATGTTTGAATAGTTGTATAGTGTATTAATATTAATTATTATTGTTTATTCATCAAAATTTTGTTTTTGTAATGTGTATATCAATGTTTGTTGATAAATTTCAAAATCAAAAGTGTTTGATTCCGAGTATTCGTGTTCATCTATTTTTTTCTTTGATGAATTTAGTTGCTCATCATTTTGTATATGGACAATTTTAGTTGATCTTCATGTTTTGAATCATAGATAAAATTAGATACTCTAATGTAGACGTGATTCTAGAGAGTGTTAAATATTGAAAAGACTATTATGCCATTAAACCCTTTTTAATTGGCAGTTACGTTTGATCATCATCGACTCATCTCATCTTGACTTTTGATGAAATTTAATGACTCGCAATCTCTCTTACCTATCTTATATTAACTAGCATCGTACCCGCGCAATGCTGCGGAGTCGAATAGTTTTTGTTTTATAATATGTCGCTTTCAAAAATGTAATGATATGTTATTCGTAAAATTCAATGTGACAAAAAAATTTCTTTAGCAACATTTTTCATTTTTTTTCAAATAACTATTTTATTAATTTTAAAAACAAAATCTAAAAGACATTAAAATAAGGAAAAAAAATCATATTTGTGAAATAAGGATAGGGAAGTTAATAAGATATTAGAAATTATGTTGTTATGGGTGTATAATTATGTTTGTGTGAGAGTATATTTTAATTGAATAAAAAGTTAAAGTAAATTAGAAGAGAGATTGGAATGGTTAAAGATTGAGTGGATGAGATTAAGTTAAATAAAATGAAAGGCCAAGATGTTGTTTTGATTGAATTTTAAGAAGTCTTAAAATTAAGAAGGAGAGAGAGTGTTAAATGCTTTATATAGTAGTATAGATATCACTCTTACAATACGTAAGATATAAAATTCACGCACTATGATGAAATCGAATAATTTTTATTCGCAGCATATTCATTTTCTTCCCCTTTCTTAATTTATTTATTATTAATTAATTCTTTCGTTAATTTCTAAAATAACTTTAAAAAAATAAAAGAATAAGAAAAAATCTATAGTTATAAAAAGATGATGAAAACATATTAATGACTTAATTTGTGAATTGTGTTGATTTGAAAGAGACGCGTTTTAAAAAATGTATGAATATTCAAGATTATATTAATAATTTTCTATTGCTTAAATTTTAAGAGTTCAAGTAAAGTAATGTTAAATATATGATAAATGAAACTTTTTAATGTATTTATATGAGTGCTTATAAATCCGGGTTACGTGTTATGAGGTTTATGAGTTTTAATTTTACAACTTTCTAATACTTAAATTAAAATATTTGTTATATGATAGAATATTTAAAATAATATTTCTATGGAGGTTTTTTTATTTAATTTATAATTTATTTAATATCTTATAGGTTGACATTTAATTTGCATGAACTTGATATTTTTAAACATTGTTTCTTATGAAATGTTTAGTTATTAAAGTGACTTTTAAGAATCTAATTAAAATCATTCAATAGTTTTCTTTTTAGTTTAAATGAGGGGTAAGTTAGTAATTTTACTTAAAAGATTTTTCTAGCAGAGAGAGTGATAAATGTTTTATAATATATATATATATATATATATATATATAGGAGAGGGTTATTAAAGAAATATAAAGTTAGATGAGAATAAGAAACTAAATCTAAACCCTTGATCAATATGATCAGAAGGCTGTAATTAAAAATAAAATATCTAATGCTATTTATGTTTTTATGGGTAAAAGGGAAACAACAAATTATAGAATGTTTGGCGCGTACAAGTCCCAACTACTTTTTCTTTCCTTATTTTTCTTTACTTTTAAATATAAATAAATATTCACCTTATTTTTATTAAAAATATGAGTTTTTTTAATTACTCAAATATAAATTCATATTTGAAATAGAATCATTTATCATCTAAAATACTATCTTTCATATCTAAACGTTACCATTTCATAACTGAAATACAACCTTTTAGATCTAATATACAACTTTCGTATCACTATCATTTCATATATGAACATTACCATTTTATAACTGAAATACAAAAATTTATAACTGAAGTACAACTTTTATATCACTATCATTTTATATCTAAAATACTATTAGTTCATAACTGAAATACTATTATTTCATAACTGAAATATAACCTTTTACACCTAAAATACAATTTTCATATATGAAATCTCAAAATTATACAAATACATACCGTAGCTCCTCTCATCATTTTCTATCTTCAATTATACAAATACAGGCCACCACCACATTCATCCACTGACAATTCGACCACCGAACCAACCACCACATTCGTCCACCGACAAATCGACCACAAAATCAAAATCAAACCTATATTAATCTTGGTGTTTTCTGATATTGCAATATTTATATATTTATTATGTGCGATATCTTGGAATTTAAAGGTTGATATTTCACGAAAATGAGATAAATGGTACTTACTTTATGTGTTTGTGGACATCAGGTTGCGAAAGAATATTGACGATAAGTTAAAGCGGAAAAGCCGGAAAAAAGACTCAAGATTTAAAGAAAAATCAAAATTCAGAAAAATGAAGAACGAGACGCGTTCAAGATAAAAACGAGTCACGTCCGTACAGATAATGTCTAACAAGTTGGGCGAACATCGTGTGACGTGACGCGTCCAAGGGTACAAAGCGTCGTGTCTTAGGCTGAATTCAAAATCTATTTAAACACTTGATCTGTCTAACAAGTTCTAGAGGCGACGATTTGGAGATCTAGAGCATGATTTTTGCTTAAAGCTTGAAGATTTTGCATTGGGAAGTGAAGAATTAAAGCTTGGATCATTGATCTACAATTGGTTAGCTATTGTAATCATGTTTAGCCTTCTTATTGTGAATTGCAGTTGCTGTAATCATCTAATTATGGGTTAAAACTCTGTAATCTCTACTTAAACATGATGAACCTTTGATATTTAGTTTGATTTCAATGATTTGGATAATATGGAATGATATATTTGTTATGTTTAGCTTTTTCAAAAATCCAAATGTGTTAAAGTTTCTGAATTTATGCCTATTGCTAAGTTTTCATAGTTTAGATGATCATTATATCTAGTATGCTTTAACCATGAGTTGCTATGATCATTAGAATTCATGACTATGTCCTAGGGTTAGGTTATAATGAATTAAACTATAATGTGTTTGCAATTACATGTGATGACCATTCAATGTTAATTGATTGATTTCGTGAATTAACGAATCAATAGATTAAGTCTAGCATAACACGAGTAAATTGACTAGTTATAGAGATAGTTAAAGCCATGATCATTGGGTTAATGTTTCTGTAACTATAGGGCTAGTGAGTCTGACCATGTGATCTAGTCAATTTAGGAATCGGTATATGATTATATGTTATCCATTGCACTTTCGTTGAAATATACTAAATTTGAAAAGGGAATTCTAAAGTCTAAGTGGACATACCTTACTTCTTGATTGTTTAAATCTACGGTTGTTTGCTTTTCTAGACTTTGAATCATTGTTTTTGGATTTTTAGGATTAAAGATTGGAACTTGATTGCTTGTAGGTTGAAAAATCATAGAAATCCCTCCTTTGTTGTTTTTAGGTAGGCTAGTAGTTAATTAATTTAATTATATATAAACTCATATCCGTTCCCCTCGAGTTCGACACCCATACTTATTTTCTATACTATGATACGATTAGGTTGTCTTGCCTATTGTGTTATAGTCGTACTAAATAACTCGGATTTCATAAATACAAAACTGGTACGCATACCAAGTTTTTGGCGTCGTTGACGGGGCCAGATGAGGAGGAGATTGATCCGCGGTGCGTCGTGACGAGGATTGATGCAATGGGTACATAGATGATGTGCAGTGGTTCCTGCATGGCTTGCAGCATCAGGTTTGTAACGTCCCAAATTTATTTATTTTATTTAGGAAATACGGAAGTCAACACTAGTATGATACTGTTATATATGAATTACATCCCATAGTAACAATTGAACTAAAGTCTTGAATTCAAATAGCAATAATCGTTTAAATGCAACGGAAATTAAATTAGTTTAGAAAAGTCGCGGAAGCTTGTGGAGTTGAGCTATCAATCACGAGCTGGAGCCCCACCGTGGTCATCACCTGAAAAGGAAATTGAACAACAACCGTAAGCACAAAGCTTAGCGAGTACTTTACATACAACTATAACCAACAATTACATCATCAACTTGTTTCAGACATGCAACGTCAATCATTCCCGCTACAGGAGTAGATGGTCCCTCATTCCCGCTACCGTAGTAGACGGTCTCCTTATTCCCATCACCGAAGTGAACGGTCCCATCATTCTTGTCACCGAAGTGAACGGTCCAATCATTCCTGTCACCGAAGTGAACGGTCCAATCATTCCTGTCACCGAAGTGAACGTCCCATCGTTTCCATCACCGAAGTGAACGGTCCCATCATTCCCGTCACCAAAGTGAATGGTCTCATCATTCCCGTCACCGAAGTGAACGGTCCCATCATTTTTCAAGCACATAGTATCATATATCACATAACGTATGTCATATTCACAGATATTGTCGTTTAGGTCGTAAGTAAGAGTACTCACTTGTTCGCAGTCTCAGTTCACAGTTCTTAGTTCAGATTTTCACTAGTGATTAATTGACAGTTGGCCGTCACCTACAACAAGCCTAAATGAATCAATACTATGCACAAATCTCTTGCTCGTTTATTTGAATATTTAAGGTTGTTAGAACCTAGAGGGGGGGGGTGAATAGGTTATATGCCCACTTTTTGAAGTTTTTAACAATATTTGCAAGTAATTGAAGAGTTTAAGGAAGAAAGATATCACCAATGAAGTAGTTTGGACACAATGATTTATAGTGGTTCAAGCAATGGTTAACAACCTTGCTCTACATCCACTCCTTGGCCTCACCCACCAAGAGTTGCTCCACTAACTTCTCTCTTTGAAGGTAGAGATAAACCTTTTACAACTTCTCTCTAATTCTAAGGCTAGAGATGATCCTCACTTCTCTCTAATTCTAAGGCTAGAGATGATCCTCACTTCTCTCTAATTCTAAGGCTAGAGATGATCCTCACACAATTACAAATATATAAGAAGGTAATGTAGTGTTTGAACTTTGAAGGCTTTCACTCTTGCTTCATTCTTGATCTTGAGATGTTGAATTTGTATCAAGAATATGAGCTCACAAGTTTTTGTATATGTTATGTGTTTTTCAGATTGCAAGAGGTTTGTAAAAAACAAGACTTGAGTTGCCTTAAATAAGCAAAAAGGTGCAAGCTCAAAAAGTGTCCAGACTGTCCATGGTCGATCCACGGTCGACCGTGGCATCGACCGTCGGCCTGCTGGAACTTTTTGAGACTTGCGAATATAGACGTTGGCCTTTTACCAAAATCACACACAACCCATTTTTACCATAAAAATGCACTGAAAAGAAGCTTAAGAAAAGTTGGGTTAGTGTCATACTTCTTAAGTTTGAATTTAATCATAAAAATGGTAGTTTAGAAACCAAATGCACAAAGCATGTTGGAAGTTTACCTCTTTGAGAGATTCCTTTTGCTAAATATGGTTTTGGCTTATTTCAATAGAAGATTATGTTTAGTATTTGCCAAAATAGGAATTCATTTGCTTTGACTACCAAGCTTGTGATTTTATAAAAAATTTCTCAATTTTTATAAAAATTATTTTATATTAAACTCATTTAATTATTTATTTTGTAAGCTCATAAACTTTGAACGTTTATTTGTAGGAATCTTCGACATCGGCTTCTACTTGAACTCGGATCTTGACGATTGGAGCTTGGCCATTTGATGAAGCTTGTTTTATAGATTATAGATGAGAATATATTTGATCGAATATATATATGTATATATGCACATATGTTAATGTTAATACATACAATTATATAAACAAGTTGTAAATTTTTGTGTCAACAAAAGAGGATATATTTGTAAGCCTATTTTTTCCAACAAAGGTCTTAAGTGGGACCTCCCTAACTCCCTTAAGTCGCATCACATAAAATTATTAAAGTCGGACCACATTGGTCACCCAAAGGTCGGACCAAGTTCCCAAAAGTCGGACCATGCATCAAAGGTCTGACCAAGTTCCCAAAAGTCGGACGAAATTACAATATAAAAGTCGGATGGCATCTGAAAGTCGGATGGAACATAGGGCCTGAAGGTCGGATGACACGTAACTGAAAGTCGGATCAATCACAACTGAAGGTCGGATCACTCTTTTTCGAAGCGAAAGTCGGATCATACAAATCCCATAGGTCGGGCGAGTTATTATACACATTAAGTCGCATGGATAATTATATATGTAAGTTGCATGGGTAGGTATATGTGTAAGTCACATGAACACCCACACATGTGAAAGTCGCATGAACACCCACACATTTGAAAGTCACATGAACACCCACACCCACACACATGTGAAAGTCGCATGAACTATATGTATATACATAGGTCGCATGGTTCCAAGGTCTTCCCTGTCAGTTCACTGCTAAATAACACAAACTCCATAGCCAAAAACAAGCTTTCTTAAAACTTAGTCAAATTAACTCATTCTTGCTGCAAATCATTTCTCCACTTATATAAATCCTTTCTTTTAATACAAATTCGAATTTCATCAAGCATAAAGTGTTTTTGTTTCAATCTTTTTCCTGGTTTCTTTCATACATACTAAAACCCTAAAAACCCATATTCTAACTTATTCAATTATCATTTAAACAAAGTAAACTTGATGCCTACAGTACCATAATGAGGTAGGAAACATTACCTGATGATCCTTTTAACAATTCTTCGAGTCCCAAGGATGATTCTTGACCCCATTCTTCCTCTGTGCTTCGAGAGGTTTTACACTCATAACACACAGTGATTTTCTTTGAATGAATGGAACAGTAATCATGCGTTAGAGGCTCGGCCCTGATCCCATACACACACACACACATATACACACACACACATATACACACACACACACACACCTTTCTTACAAGGCTTGGGCCCAACATAAGCACTCAAGCCTACCAATTAATTTAACCCAATTTAATTATTTACTTTTGCCCATTAACTAGCTAGTTACTCAAGCCCAATGATCAACTAGTCCACCATTAAATGGAAAACTTATTTCAACAACCATAACAATAGAAATCGATATTCATGAAATACTCTTTTATTAAATTTGAAAATTTGGATATTACAAGGTGAAGTTGTTGGGGACTGCTTACACCGAGTACTCTTAGTGCCGGGGCCATACACCGTTAACACCATTTCCAACTGCCCCCACGCCATTCCCGGATTGGCGTATGCGTGTTCGTTTGGTGAGATCAACAGAGGAGGCGGGGCCCTCACGCTATGGAGGTAGAGGTTTTCGATGAGGATGATGAGTGATTCTTGTAGCTTTCTTTTTGTTTATTTCTTTGTTTTTGTTTGATCACATTCATATGTTAGTGTCTAGCGTCATTGTACATATATTTTGGTTGATCTATGATATGTCTTTTGAGATGATTGGTTCAGATTATGCTTAATGTGTATGGAGTGTGTGATTTAGCTGGGAGTCAGTTCAGCGCTTATTTTTATCACTCCGATCGCCATCTGAGAGATATACCAGGGGAGTTCGTTGCTAATCTTTTTCTGCCCTTTATTTTTATTTTGCTTTGTTCTTATGTACAATGAGGGCATAGTACGATTAATGTGTGTGGTGGGAGGTTAGAAAAAGATTTCTCTATTTCATTTGAGCTTTATTTGTAATCATGAAAATTATGAATGATTTAGTTTAGAATTTTTATTTTTGACATCATGTGAATAAGAATTAAGTGCTAGTTAAACATGTCAGGGTAAACGGTTTATAAACAAGTGGTAAGATTATATTTGGCTTTTATATCATAGTAGTTGTAGCTTTTCACCATTTTTGAAGAAATTTTGATTTGTAAGTAATCGAATGTAAATTTGTGAATTATTTTAAAGTTATTAAGGTTAAGTTTTTTTTGAATCTAAGCTTGACAAAAATAGACCGAGTATGAATTTTTAGTTTTATAAATCATGCTATGCTAAAAAGAGAAAAAAAAGAAAGTACCAACAATGAAAAAAGTGAAAAATGTGTTAGAAAAGAAAGTCATTCGGTATATGATTGCATGTTAACCATTGCACTTTCATTAAAATCTACTAAATTAAAAAGAGAATTCTTAAGTCTTAAAAGTGGAGATACCTTACTTCTTGATTGCTTAAATCTACACTTGTTTGCTTTTCTAGACTTCAAATCATTGTTTTTGGATTTTTAGGATTAAATATCGGAACTTGATTGCTTGTAGGTTGAAAAATCATAGAAATCCCCGTTTTGCTATTTTTTAGGTAGTTTAGTACTTAATTAATTTAATTATATCTAAAACCATACCCGTTCCCCTCGAGTTTGATACCCGTACTTATTTTCTATAGTACGATACGATTAGGTTCTCTTCTTATTGTGTTACTAAATAACTCGGATTTTATAAATATAAAACTGGTATGTAAAACGCACACCGTTCACGTCAGAAAAAGGCAGTTGTTGTCGAAGATCTAGGATCAGCAGAAAATGTCAGAAAACTGTGGTGGTGAGGTCAGCGATGTAGATTTGTAAGGGCCATCGTCGGAATGGTGTAGATCTGTGGTCATGGAGGTCGGTGGTGGTAGAGAAGGAAGAAGAGGTTTTGTGGTGGTGGTATATCTGTGGTGGTGAGGTCGGTGGTGGTAGAACTCTGGTGTTCAGAAGGTTTGTGGTGGTAGAACTATGTTGGGGATGGAGTTCAGTGGTAGATATATGATGGTGATGGAGGTCTTCGGTTGGAGTCCAGTTGATGGAGGTCGCCGGTCATGGCAGATCGATTGGTGGAGGTAGTGGTGGTTGTTTGTCGACAGAAGAGAAGGGAAGATGAACGACGGTAGTGGTTGTCTCAGGTTGAGTGGCGCGGGAGGTGGGTGGAGGCGGTAAAGAGAAAGTGACAGGGACAAAAGCAGTGGGTTGTAAAGAGAGGGAAGATGAATGGTTGTAGTAGTGTGTATCAGTTGGTAATTTGTATCGGGAAGTGAGCAATCAAAAATCATTTTGTTGTTTTACCCTTTTTAAGCAAATAGATCTTTAAGTTACAACCTTACGATTAAAATAAATGAATGGATGAGATCTAGTCTCCCATTCTCATATATATATATATATATATATAGGGTTCAAATGAAATCTTTTTCTTATATAAAAACTATGAGAACCAAGATTAAAATTAAATAATAGCTAAGAATTTTTGATGGTTTATTAATGACTCGTTAATGGCTCACTAATGATGCATTAATGAGAGGTATTTTGAAAAAAATCAAGCCTCTCAAATCAATGATGGCTCACCCCGAAAGCAATTCATGGACGGGTAAATGTATAAATGACAAAAATACCCCTATTAATGAGTCACTAATAGTATTATAAATAGTTTTTACAATTCTCGTACGAAAATGGAATCTTTCCATATAAATGTGGTTAGGATCAAATAAAAAGAACTTTTAGATAAAAATTATAAGAGGTATTTAGAGGCTGCCACGTGTTTAGTAAACATTAGGGGCAATTTAGTAACTATCATCAATGCTCATTAATAGGGATATTTTGGTTTTTTATCTATATTTCAACCGTAAATTGTGTCTAGATAACCGTCATCAAAGATAGAGCTTTGCTTTTCCCAAAATACCCCCCATTAATGCGTCATTAACGAGTCATTAATGAGCCGCCATTTTTATTTACCAATGATTTATTTAAATTAAGGACCAAAATTGGTTCTTGCGGTACTCGTAATAAATATGATTCTCAAATGAACCCTCCCCTATGCATATACATACACCCACAAACACCCACACACACACACACATATATATATATATATATACATACATATATAGGGTAAAATGAAGATGGAGTAGTCTTGCATCTAACTTAGACATGAAACTTCCAAAACTGCATAGTTTTGCTAAAACACCGTCTCCCTGATTAATTATATTAAAAAAATCTCCTCAAATCAAACCAAGGTGTTTGATTTCTTCTTATTGTGATTGATTCTTCTCCACACAAACAAAACCACAACTTCTTTGTGAAGTATGATATTACAACTATCCGCTTTATACCTTGCATCAAGTGTCCACCTATGTAAAATGTAACAATCAAGACGGTTTTCAATGTGTCTTTTCTTCAAGACATACATATGTTTCGAACTTTGCACATGAACATTTGACATCAAGATATTTGAGAAACAACAAATATCTTTTTGGTATAATGTGCACCGGCTTTTGCTTCTATTGGATTAAAAGAAGAAAGTATTGGGTCTCGTGTTCATAGTCTTGAAGTTTTCATCTTCTTCAACGGCCCTTTGATAGTCGATAGCTCTATCATACTACAAAATCATTCAAAATGGTCTTTGAAGTAACATATCTGTCGAAAAAAGAATGAATGCTCTCACTTCTTCCACTTGTTGTCATGCTAGCAAAGAAAACATCTTTCAAGAATGCTTTAGCTCAACAACGACGTTGGTTGTACATCTCCTTTATCCAAATGTTATTTTCAACGTTATATTTACCATGTACAACCTCCCACCATGATTCATATGCCTCAGCCGTGTCACTTTTTACCCACCCCATGTACAACTCTTGAAAGTCACTACAACAGTCTCTAAGATATGAAAGATGTTCGGTATTTCTTAAGGTGCCATGAACATTAATTATGTAGTGTTTCTTGGAAAACTAATCTGATTGCAATGCCCGTTGCTTTATCTTGATCATTAATTATTGCTAACGGATGCTTGTCACACATGCACTTTAAAAACTGTTTAAATAACCATTCAAAAGTTTCTTGTTTCTCATTTTCAAGCAAAGCACCACCAAAAAAGTATGGATTGACCATGACAATTAACCCCGACAAATGAAGAAATGGAAATTTAAACTTGTTGGTCAAGCATGTTACATCAAACACGAAATCATCACCGAATTTTATATACCAATCTCCTACCTTCCATCAGCCCAAAAAATATTTCGAGGAGACTCATCTTTAAATAAATTCACAACAAAATATAGGTTACGATCTTCTTGGATTTATGTTGAAAATGTTTGATCAACTCATAAAACTCTTTACCTTTGTTTTTGTCATTGCTCCGATATCAGAACATTGTTTTGCTATAACATCATTTTCAAATCCAACTTGGTCGAGTTTCAATCCAAAAGGTAGTTTTGCCATGAACAACCTTTTTTATTTGACAAGGTTTCAATCCAACTTGGTCGAGTTTCGACATGAGAGCTTTGTAAGTTGTTGATCAATGAAATTTCCTATGAGAACGATGTTTGTTACTTTAGTCGGCTTTAGAGTTAAGCCGTGATTGTGTATGTCATTAAAGATATCTACAGCCCACTTTCCATCTTTAAGTATAGAAATCCAAAGCAATGCTTTATAACCTGTCCTTAAATCCCTACGATGTTTTTTAACATCCCCACTAGAACTACCCTTTAAATCTTTAAAACCTTCTTTGTTACATACATATACCTTTCGATAAGGCTCCTTTAATTTGTTATCTTATTCTTCAAGGTTGAATAAATTCATATGCCAAATCCATGCACAAAGGCATAACGATTGTAAAATGCATATTCTTCATCATGATTGTCAAAAACCTTTCCCATTACATCATTACCTTCGTTTTTGTTGAATTCAAGTTCCATGACATCATCACTAACTTCTGCTATATCGACTTGAAGATCTACATCATCATTTTTAACGTTTCCTTTGTCTAAACAAAGATCTACTAGACACCCATTTGTATC
The DNA here is from genome assembly GCA_038502395.1 of Dittrichia graveolens. Taxonomy (NCBI): domain Eukaryota; kingdom Viridiplantae; phylum Streptophyta; class Magnoliopsida; order Asterales; family Asteraceae; genus Dittrichia; species Dittrichia graveolens. The sequence goes on from JARJIL010000003.1 coordinate 73,367,210, forward strand.
AACATCATCGATTACATGTGTTTCAAAAGGCTCCTCCTCTAAATGAATTTCTATATCAATTGTATTTTCCATGCCTGTAGCAACAAAATATAAACATCATCATGTTTAAGTAAAAACAAATATCACTAATAAGCAACAGATTACAAATATCAAAGAGATACGCAAAAGAATACTTTTTTGTAAATATTGTACAACCATTAGAAAAAAATCTCTCTTGCTATTAGTTTGAGTATGAAAAGAGTCGTGGATTAATATTTTGATTATAGTTTAGAAAGAATTAATATCTGATAATTTGAAGCAAAAAGTCGATTATAATTCAAAATTGATAGTTTAAGTAGATACGTATACATAGTGGTAAATCAATACTTGTAAATATTAATTAACAAATCAATTACAGTTGAAATTGATCACAACAATGAAGTAATTCAACCTTGAAGGTCACTCACCCGGTGAAGAAGAAGAGGTCGTGTATTTGGAGGAAGAAGCTAGAAGAAGACGGCAACGGCAAGGGAGGAGAAGGTCGATTTAAGAAAGGGAGATGTGTTTTAGCAAAAGTATATAGTTTTGGAGGTTTTGCATCTAAGTTAAAACCTCATATTCACTTTACCACACCCACCCACCCACCCACACACACACACACATATATAGGGTGAGGATCCAATGAGAACAATCCTTAAATGAGAACTCTATGAACACTGCATCTAGTCTATAAAATCACTGCATCCAACTTAAAATCATTGCATCTCGTCTAATAAACACCACATCTTGTCTAAAAAAACACTGCATCTTGTAAAAAACTCACTGTATCTTGTGAAAAACGAAGGCCTCACGTTGTGCGGTATGTTCGATGGTGCACATTGTGCACTTGTGCTCCACGACGTGGAACCGGTTCGCATCTGGTCCCTTCACTATATATATATATACATATATATTTGCAAACTTGTGAACGGGACGTTTGGATATTGCTTGGCGGCGGAAATAGGAAGTTAAAGATGGCAAATTATTTATTTAATGTATTATGTATATATCATATAGATATAAATGTTGCTTGGCGGCGAATAAGAAAGTTAAAGATGGCAAATTCTTTATTTAATGTACTATGGGTGTGTTCGGCAATGGGCTTATGGGGAATTATATGAGTTTGAGATTCTAGTTTTTATAATCCTCGGCCCTCTAGCCTCGTTCGGGTGTTATAATCTTGAGGGGATTATTAAAAACATAATCCCTCATAAACCCCCAAAATAAAAGTCTTTTCAAGTAGCTTTTGTCTTGGCGTTGGGATTATCAATTAATCACCCCAGCCCCAGCTCCAGCTCTAGTCCCAGTCTTAGCCTCAGCTTAGCCCCAACCACTTTTGCCAAACACACCCTATGTATATATCATATAGATATAAATGTATACATATCGGGGGCAAAAAAATTCTTTGTTTAATTTATATATGCATATAGATGTACTCATTGCTAGTAATTAAACATTTTGAGATATATATTGTGGTATTTCTTATTTTTGTTGTTTATGGGTTTAAAAAATAATATTTAGTTTAAAAATCTGTTACAATAAAATTATTTAAGGTATGAAGATAAGATGCAATGTTTTTAGACAAGACACAATGATTTTAGAGATGCAGAGAATTTAGACTAGATGCAATACTCTTAAGGAGACTATGTTTTCTTGACAAGATATAGTTGTTTTTAAGCTGTATGAAGTGATTTTAATAATGAGAAACCATTGAATATTTAACCAAGATACACTAGTTTAAGGGGACGTTATGTTTTTTTACCGGATGCAGTGATCAATAGTTGAAGGATTCAATGATTTCTTATTTAAAAATCTTTGCATCTAGTCTAAAATCACTGCATCCTATATAAATACACTGCATATGTCGCCGTCCAGCTTTCAATCCCTTTGCCGCCGTCCAAAAATTACTTCCATAGTGTTCGCAAGCTGGACGCTGTTCGTAATCAATCCCCACTCTATATATTAAAATATAAACACTACAAAGAGCCTAAAAATACAAAAGCTACAACATTGCATCTCGTCTACAAAATTATTACATCTCGTCTACAAAATCACTACATCTTGCTACAAAATCATTGCATCTCATTGACGTGAGGCCTTCGAAAACCAACAAGATCCCACGCCATGCTTAACATCTCAATGCCATGCACCATTCTTGAATTTGTTTCTATGTAATTAATTCTTCCATGTGTCAAGGAATTCATCTATGAAACTGTTTCTAATTTACATGCTCCCACCGCAATCTTTGACTATTATTTCATATCCACCGTCCAAATGCTCCGTTCGCAATTTAACTTTCATTCACATTTGATCCCTACCCTATATAAATAAAAATAAATAACTTATATAGTAAGGGGGTGGAGATAAGATGTAGTGGTTTTTATACTAGATGCAATGTTTATAGAAAGGATGCAATATTTTTAAATGAGAAACTATTGAATTCTTCAACCAAGATATGCATCGTGGTTGAAGGATCCGATAGTTTCTTGTTTAAAAAATCACTACATCTAATCTAAAACTACAATATTTTGTTTAAAATTATTGCATCTCATCCCTACCCATTAAATATAATGTTGTAGCAAATTTCATAACTAATTATTATTTTTAAATACTTTTAAAAAATACCACATTAAAATACATTTTAATTATTTGATTAGTACATCAAAATTCATTTTATTTATTATTTCTAATTTGTCTACCTTAGTTGACTTTAATCTGCCGTCCAATTTAAAAACAATGCACCACCGTCCAAAGTTTTAGTTTGCCATTTTCCCGTTCCTAGCGTTCCCAATATGTTTGCGTTCGCAAAGGAACTCCACCCTATATATATACATATATATATATATACATATATATACATACATATATATATATATACATATATATATGTACATATATATATATACACATATATACATATATATATACATATATATAGACTGATCTAGCGAGAACACATGTTAAATGGATAACGGAAAGAACACTTGTAGGCCAATCATTTAATTAAATAAATAAGAGATCTAAAATCAACCTACCTTAATTAAATCAAATCATTAAAATTTAACATACTTTAAATAACCAAGATTAATCTCAACCATTAAATATAGATCATCCAAGGGCTATAAATTATTCTCCACGTTCTCACATTAAATAAAGATCAGCCATTCATTTAAAAGGACAAATAAGAATTGACAATTTCAAATAGAGACTCGCGCGCCTCCCTTAATAACCCAACAAATTTCTTTTTTTTTAATTTTTAGTTTTATCCCTTAAAACCTTTAAATGACCATAACTATTTTAATTTTGAGAATTTGAGCAAAAAAATTCTAACGCTGGTCATTAAATTTCAGAGTATATTTTTTTAAATATTATTTAAAACATGTGCGGAAGCTATAATATTTATTTCACATTTTACAACTTATATAAATATAAGTTGTAATACAAACGTATTGTTTAACAAACACACCAAGCGTTACCAACTCGTTCGACCATTACACTAATCAATACACAACACAGTCTTTAGACAATGTTCCCCAAAACCTAACATGAACTACCAGCAGGTACCCGTCCTCACCTTCAGTCTATTAACCTGCATATGGAGAGTTCATGAGAGGGTTAGCTATAAATAGCTAGTGAATAACAATTAAACGGAAGCAGTATATTAATAGTATCACAACACATTACATGCATTACATAACTTCATTCAAGTCTATCCTAACACATGGTGAAGCACCGGTTAGTCAGCAGGCATCATGTCTTGCGAGGTAGCGAACCCGGCTCAATGATCCTCACCGGGGAAACCAATACTTCATCCGCGCCGGTGGAGAAGCAGGTAGCGGTCCACCATTGCGTTATCGAGAACATATCCCATTTGGGATCGGTAGGAACTGAGAGCCCCGAGTTAGTATCAAGGGGCGGAGGTTTAGCAAGAACCAAGATTCATGATCATCGAATCTCCGCACATCCTAGCTGGCGACACAAGGTCCCAACTCAAGACCCAGATAATTTGGCCCCAATCTCTACAAAATAGTACCGGCACTCAAACAATAGCCTACTCTGGCCTTATCACAAACACAAATGGCCTACTCCGGCCCTTACATATCAAGATTGACCTACACAGGCCTTCAACATATCAATAATGACCTACTCTGGTCTTCAAACATGCATACATATAATTTGAATTACACAATTGGTTCATTAGACCTCTAAACATGCACAACTACAATTTCTTGGTTTATCACATACAAAACATCTTATAATACTATAAATATCATACTCGAGTTAACTGTTACTCACCAGTTGAGCTTATAACAGGTAATTGTACAACTCTGGCTTGCTTTAGTTGTTGTTAGCACCTATATCAAATCATTTACATTTAGACGTTTAAACATGCAAGGAAATCATCAAGACATCTAGAATAATGTCCTAACAATGTTCCTAACTTGTTTACTAACTTATAACCATGACCAAAACACTTCTACGCAAAAGAACAACACAAAACAACAACATGTGCAGAAACTGCTTGGACGCGTCGCGTCGCGTGCAGCAGTGCACTTTTACTGTTTCTGCACAGTAGTACCATTTTGGTCCAATTCAATACCAATTCAACTCTATTCAATTTTCAGTGTTCCATAACATCATTTGGCACTTGTAGGTTCTTTCTAACATTCCTAACACTTATCCAATTAATTCATACAAAATTCAAGCCTTAATTAGCAAGAATGTGTTCAATATGGCCAAAACTTGAAATACATCAATTCCAACACTTTCAATACATCATTCACACTCCAAATGACTTATTGGAGCTATTGGAACTGACCATTTTCTTTAAAACCTCTGTTTGGTAGCATTTTCCAATTTTTGGCTATTTAAAGCCTATTTTAGCACTATTTTTACCAATTCAAGCAAAACCACCAATTTAATTCAAAACCATTGTTCTAATCAATTCATACAAGTTATATGAACTTATTAGAACCTTAAACATCAGTCCTTGATGTGTAAAAACAGATTCAACCCATTTTGGTCATTTTGACCCATTTAGGCCAATTTTAAACATGTGCATAAACACTACCTCTAATCCAACATATGAGTTCTAATCAATTGTAACAAGTTATAAGAACAATTAGAACACTAAATTTCAGTCCTTGAAGGTCAATTTCAGTTTGAGCCGTTTTTGGCTATTTTGACCATTTTGGTCAAATCTTGGTTTTGATCAAATCAACCAATTCTAATCCATATTATGTGTTCTTTAGCATCTATATGAGTTGTAGGAAGCATTAGAAGCATCAAAATCAGTTCAAAATGGTTAAATTCGGGTTTGACCTAAAAATCCATCAAAACCCAAGAAATCATGAACTTGAAGAAACTAGGGAAGATGATGAACTTACAAGGATCAAAGATGGATTTGGAACTGATTTCTAACTTGATTTGTTGTTGGAATCAGAAACTCCTTTGATTTCTCTTCAAAAATCTTCAAGAACAAGAGAAGGAGATGAAGGTGTGTGTGTATTACATGTGTGTGTGTGTGTCTGTGAGTTACAAAAAGGGGGAGACCGACCCTTAAGGTCAATATTATCCACGATGGGTATTTTGTTCCCCTTTTCAACTTACAACACAACACCCATTTACCCGTTTCAACTAACGGGAATATTTTCGGAAACCTCATTCTAAATCATTTAGTATACTTTTATTCTTTTATATTTTTATCAATATTTTATTAACTCATTTAAATAAGCAATTTAGTTATTTTTCTTTAATACCTTTAAATATATATATTTTATTCAATCTATCTAATTTATTACACGTACCACGTCAGTATGCGTCTAGGCCCTTTCTGAGTATGTTACAAATCTACCCCCCTTAAGAAGATTCCGTCCTCAGAATCTGCTCAGCAGTGAACAAATGTGGGTAGCGTGCTTTCATCTGATCTTCGGTCTCCTATGTCAAGTTAGGACCCAGATTATGCTTCCATTTGACGAGTACTAACTTGATCATCTTTTTACGCAACTTCTTGATTTTGGATTCCAAAATCTCAACAGGTTCCTACACAAGGCGTTTAGCTGAATCAACTTTCAACTCTTGCAGAGGTGGAATCTGATCATCATCAACCTTGCACTTCCTCTGGATAACACACATTGAATGTGTTATGAATACCAGATAGCTCTGTAGGAAGTCAATTGATACAGTCTGTTCATTGACCCGTTGCAGAATTTTAAACGGACCAATATATCTCGGGCTTAACTTACCCTTACGACCAAATCGAATCACCCCTTTCCAAGGTGAAACCTTCAAGAAAACCCGGTCACCCACTTCAAAAGTAATGGGACTCCGTTTTGGATTCGTGTACATTTTCTGCCTGTCTCGTGCAGCTTTCAGGTTTTCACGTGCTATCTTGACTTTATCAGCTGTCATTTGCACAATGTCAGGACCTGCACATTGCTTTTCTCCAGGTTCTAACCAACATGTAGGTGTACGACATCGTCTATCGTACAACATCTCATATGGTGGCATGCCTATACTCGAATGATAGGAGTTGTTACAGGCAAATTCAATCAAGGGAAGATGTGAATCTCAAGAACCACCAAACTCTAGAATACAAGCTCTCAGCATATCTTTAAGAGTTTGAATAGTCCTTTCGGACTGTCCGTCAGTTTGGGGATGGTATGCTGTGCTAAGATTCACCAGCGTACTAAGTTCACGTTGAAGACTATGCCAAAAGTTTGATGTGAACCGTGAATCACGATCCAAAACAATAGATAGAGGTATGCCATGTCGTGACACCACCTCATTGATATACAATTGAGCCAAACGATTCATAGGTGCAGATTCATTAGTTGCAAGAAAATGTGCACTCTTCATGAGGCGATCAACCACAACCCAAATCATATCATGCCCCTTTGCAGTTCGGGGTAGCTTAGTGACAAAGTCCATGGTAATGTGATCCCATTTCCACTCCGGGATGTCTAGTTGTCGTAGATTACCATAGGGCTTTTAGTGTTCAGTTTTAACTTGCGTACAAATTTGGCATTTCTCTACAAATGAAGCTATGTCGCGCTTCAATGTAGGCCACCAATACAAAGATTTCAAGTCTTGATACATTTTCGTGCTTCCAGGATGAATAGACAATCTAGATTTGTGTGCCTCGTGTAAGATTGTCACCCGATTGCCACCAAGACTCGGTACCCAGATTCGGGATTGAAATTTCTTCAGACCCCGACTGTGTAACATCCAGAATTTTATTTATAAGTTAAAACGAGAAAATGTATAAGTGATATACGAGTTATAAATAGATATATGTGCTAAGATTTGGTTTTAAACTAGAGGGGTTAAAATCGTCAAATTATAAGTTGTTTAAGTGTAGGGACCTATTGTGTCATTAGTTGAAACTTATATATATATATATATATATATATATATATATATATATATATATATATATATATATATATATATATAAGTCACCAACTTTGACATTAGAAGTCAAAGTTGGCAATTCTTCTCTGCAAACCCACGAGTACTCAAGATCAGACTATTAACAACTTTGTTTCTTTGAGCAAACAGCAGAACTAGTAGCATTTGATGATCCTAGCAAGTATCCAAGACTTGAGGTAAGGTTTAAAACCTTTGTTCCTAAGGTTTTGTGAATTTAAACACATGATTCAATGGTGGAATCATGCTAGCAATGTTTTATAATGTTTAGATTATGTTTATCAGTTGTATGAGATGTAGGAAAACACCTCTAGTTGATTTTATGATGAAACTATCGTATTTTTGGTGAAATCCGACAGTTCTTGCTAAGAACAGTCTGCTGGGTCTGTAGTGTACACGGCCCGTGTAGCAGTACGCGGCCGTGTAGTGTGTAAGGCGGTCACAGGGCCATGTAGGGTTACATGGTCGTGTAGCATGAGAGGTACACGGCCCGTGTAGGGTTACTAGACCACACTGACCATGTTGCCAGCTTAGGTCGTGTAGCATACAAGGGACACGGCCCGTGTAGGGATAAACGGCCCGTGTAGGCCCTATTTCATATCAGAATGTCCTTATGTGATATTTATGTATTGTTTATATAGGAGGTGATTGGCATATTACCTGTATCATTGACATCTGTGGATCGTTGCATAATATTATAATCAAAAGGTGAGTCTTCTAGACAACTATTCATATTTACAGTATGTGTGTTATTATATCAGATTACTGATATGTAATATTATTCATATGTGTGTATAAGCTTACTGCTTTGTGCAGTAGGTCTCAGAGGTGGGGTGCTTACTGCTACATTCAGTAAGGCTCAATTATGGCACAGTACTGTGACCTATGTTGCTGCCCTGGGTCTAGAACCAGAGGCTAGCATTGATTGCCAGACATACGTGTATTATCTTCATATGATCTTATACGTGTGTTTATATGATGTTTAGTCTGGTTTACTCACTAAGCTCTCGTAGCTTATCAGAAACTATTTTTAAAATGTTTTGCAGGTTTTAACAAAGGCAAGGGCAAAGCTTCGGTTTGACTACTTTTTGATAAACTCTTTGAAACACTTTACGCCTGGTTTGTAAATATCAAGTTTGTGGTACTAAACTTGTGGCAATATTTATGTGCGTATCTTTTGATACATCAGGGTTTAAAGCAAGTTATGCTTCCGCTTTTATGTTACACTTTTAGATGCGAACACTTATATGTGTTTGATCTTAATATTTCAAATTTTGGAATTTGGGGCGTTACAACTTGGTATTAGAGCCAAGGTTTGAGGGATTTGGATGTGTACAAGACACATTCTGGACTTAAACAATGGTTCTGCGGATTTTGAAAATTGTCAAGCTGGAGGCTTGCAGCTTGGTGAGTATACTAGCAATTATACTGATTATGTATTATGTGAGCATTATATGCGAGTACAGGATATGTTTAAGACATATATGTTATATGTGTATACAACTATTAAGAGTTGGTTTTATGTGAGCATTCATGATAAATTAAATTGTTATATGAATATATGAGAACATGATGTATAAACTTTGGCCTAAGCCTGTGAATCGGGACTTTTTGTGATAAAATTAAGATTAAACGTGTGTAGTGTGTTTAGAGTAATATAAGGGCCCATATTATTACAAACACATGATACATGTTAGAACTTAATGGAATTATGAGGAATCTTGTGAATCGGGTGAGGGGTACTTGTAAAGGTAGTACACCTGAGAATTTATATATAGAATGCCTTAGTATGTATAGAAATGCTTTGGATCTGATGACAGGTGTACTGATATGTGGATATACAAGTAACTGTTTGTTATATAGGATAGTGTGATAAAGCCACCTTTTGCCTTAATGCTTTATCTATACTACCAGGATGGTATATACAAGAAGTTCAAGAGTAGTGTATAACCTTAAAGGTGAATATAGTCAGAGACACGAAGGGATAAAAATTAGTATTACAAGTGAGTGTATTCTTATAAGAATATAGTGTTGGTCCCAAAGAGGGCGAACAAGCAACCGATACAATGTAGAAGGGGGGGGGGGGGTTGAATACACTTTAAACAATCAAACAAATTAATCAAATGTATATTCAATTATCAATCAGTATAATAACTTTTATCACTCTCTAATCAAATCAACAGGATGATTTGATATTACAAAGATTATAACCTCAACTCTCTCTAAACACTCTTGAATCACAAACTAATTGATGATCAAATTTCTTGTTAAAACTGATTTAACAAGAACTCTTGAAAACTCTCTCTAACTTTGAACTTACAAAGTTATCGCAACACACGCGTATCAAGTATCACGAACAGACGTATGTTTTGCAACTTATGCAATCTTGCAACTTATGCAGTCGTCGTTGTGTATCACGTATATGTTCTCGTACACACGTAAGAACTTCTATACGTATTCGTTCGTGTATGAAACCCATGAGAAGGTTTATCTTATACTTGATATATCTATGAGTAAATCGCAGTTTAAAGATAAAACTTATCTTTTCTTTAAAACCGTAACAAACTCCTTAATTAGAACATATCTAATTAATTTCGTTTGAGATTTCTATCCAACTAATAGATAGTTTAAATTAGGTTTAGATATCCTAATTTAAATGTCTTAGATATAGAGAGTTTATAACAGAATTTAGAACTTACTCAAATTCTGAACTGACTTCTGACGCTGAGCTGACATACTCAGTCTTGACCTTGTCAAGATGACTTCTTGAATCTTGGATTCTTGAATATTCAAGTCTTCAAATCTTCAAGTCTTCAAGTCTTTAGTCTTAAGACCTATCTCAGCTTAAAAGTCACTGAGTTATCTAGTACTTACATAGAAAACTCTATATCTGTTTATACGCTGACTACTCAGCAGAAGCTGACTAGTCAGCCTATAACAGACTTACATAATTCCTAACTCTGAACCTATTATCTATACTTCTCGATAGTTTGTCTCATCAAATCTGACTATTCTAAACATGGGACTAACAATCTCCCCTATTTGATGATGACAAAACATTGAATCAAATAAGTTATAGGTTAATGGAATTATGTTGAACCACTCTGGAACTGACCAAAGTTAGTTCTCGACATAAGTATTCAACTGATCCATACTTATTCACGTATCTTGAACTTACAAGATATTTATGTTACAAATCTATTGTAAGACTTGTATTCTAAGTATTTGAATATACAAGTACTTAGATTCTGAACTTATCAGAAGAAATTTAAGTTCTGAACTTACAAAACTTATATTACTGAACTTATCAGTTAACAATTGAACATATTAATCATCAGCTTAAACTTACAAAGATGTCTTTTTGAACATATCAAACATAATTTTGAACATATCAAATAATAAAACATTTGAACATATCAAACTTGATTTTGTATTTATGAACATATCATTTACATTTTAGCTTAATCTTTATGATTAGCTTCTGCACACTTAGTGCTAACAAAAACATAGAACTAATCTATTTACTCAACGTAATCTTCAACTTTTAACCACATATCAGAACATTTAAGTTCCCAAATTGCAGCTTTCTTGATAGCATCAACCATAATTTCTTCACCTTCTGGCATTTCTTTCATCTCATCAACCATAATTGAGTCATCACATAGAATTCTCAAGTATAGAATTAATTCCATATTTGCCAAATGAAGATCTGTTACTTTCAAGAAACATTGATTACCTTCCACATCAAGATACAAGAATCCTTCCAAAGGTTGAGTGACATAAGTGTTCTCTCTGAATTCAACTTCCTCTGGAACTTGTAAAATGATGTCTCTTTTAGCACGCTGGCTTGCTGCTCTAACTCTTGCAGCTTTGCCTCGATTAAGAAAGGTATCAATTTTGTCAGCAGGAATCTCACCTAGCTGATCGATTCTTATGAAGATTGTCTTAAGCACATCAACTATCTCTTGTCTGATTTGACTCTTTTTCATCTGCTTGATAGTTGTGGCTACTGTCTTCAACTCTGAGAATCCCAACTTGTACAGACATCTCATATCTAGACCAATTTCTTGTTTGTTGTCTAGTACAAAGTTGATGATTACCAATTCTCCTTTTCTACTCATTGTAATTGATTCAATCTTGTTATTAAAATGTGTTATTTTGTAACAATTCCTTAGATCCACATCTGAGTAGGGAATTGGGGCAGCTCTAGGACCAGAATAATCAGCTTCAGCTTCAGCTCTGGCAGCCTCAGCTTTAGCCTTTTCTCGTTGAACTTCAGCTTGTCGTTGCTGCTCTTTTATTTCGTCCACTGTTATGCCTAGTTCTTTAGCCATCTCTTGTAACATTTGCTCAACAAGTATGTCACTGGCTTTTTGTGTTGCATCAGCTTCATCACTTGAGTCAGATTCATGTGCAACTAATTGAGACTTACCCTGTTGCTCTGGCTCAGGTTCAGCAATGATGACCTTTCTTTTCTTTGCTAAAGGCATAACACTTCTTTTCTTTCTTTTTACCATCTCAAACACCTTACTCTTCCCTTTATCTATTTGTGAAGTTGGAACAGACTCAGCTTCAACAAATTTTGGCAAATTAGCTTGAGGAAGATTGGTGTGAACAGCTTGAGATGTTTCTTCAAGTGGAGTTTCTAGTTGAGCTTGTGAAGTTGTGGTTATTTGGACTGTTGGAGCCTGTTATTGTTGAGAAGGATGATCTACATTACTCATGAACTGATCATGAGCTTGTTTAAATTGTACTTCCTTTGTATGCTCCCCCTCAACCTTATCATCATGCTTCTTTGATTCTTCCTCCCCCTTTTTGTCATCATCAATAGAGGAGGGTCTGAGTTTGAACACGAAGCTTTCCAAGTTGGCAACTGAAGTTGACAAATCATTAAGTTTGCGCATCAACTTGGCTTTGTCAGCTTTCCTCTTTTTATGCAGGAGCTCAAACTGGGATTGTAGATAGTCTATAATGACTCTAGCATCGGTAGTCATCAGTGTGGGCTCCGCAGGTCTTCCTCTTACTTCAACGTCCTCTTATCCAGTGGAAGAGTGTATTTCCACCGTAGGAGTGGCTGTTGAGTGTTCCTCAATCGGTAAGGATGTGGGTCCCATATCCAAAGGTTGGTGAAGACCTATGGAATCAAGGGGGCCAGAATGGAGACCCTGTAAACCTTACTGGTGTATGAAAGGTTCATTGACAGGTCGTGCGAGAGTGTGTAAGAATGGAAGAGACGAATGACCAAGTTCGTGAGGTATGGTATTGGGGTGAGCTAGGCTTATTGGGGAGGAGGGGGGTAATTGACCCTGGGGATTGGTCAGTATTTCAATGTTACCTTCATGGGGTTGTGAAGGCACAGAAGTAGGCTCTCCCATGGCACTAGTAAGTATGGGCTGAGTAGACACCATACCCGGTATAGGCTTAAGGGTTGAACTGAGCCTAGAGGTTGGCACCTTAAGATAAGGTGTCTCCCCCTCAGCTCCTGCCGGTGGAGGTATCAATGTGATATCAACTCTAGTGTCCTTTTGAGGTGAAGGACCACCTTTGGCAGTTTTCCTTGTATAGGTGTAGGAAATATCCTTGGTAGTAGTGGGCTGACCAAGGTTGGCTGTAGAATGTAAAATAGATGGAGATGTTTGAAGTGGAGGAGAGGGGTTAGACTGAGTTGGGCTTGACTCAGTCCTATCTCCTAAGTTTGGAGATGGAGAAGTAAAAGAGAGAGAAGGAGATAAGGGTTGAGAAATCATACCTGCTGCACCTAGCAGTGGAGACTCAGAGCTAGGAAACAAACTCCTTTGCTCAGAACTCGAAGTGGAGGATGAAATTATTTGAGTACGAGGTCTGAACTGAGTCCCAGGTTGATTAGCTTGAGGAGACTCAGCCTCAGACCCAACATCGTCACCCACTTCTTCCGCAGCTTCCTCCTCTGTCTCAGCTTCACTTGACTCAGGAGTTGGAAGCTGTACATACGCCCTCATCTGAGCACTCAATGTAGGGTGCCCAGGGAAAATATCATGGGCGAACATCCTGTAGCTGAGAACAGGAGTAGGAATTGACTCATATTGAGCATTATATCTTCTACCCAACCTGTCCTTGATGACCATGGATATGAATCTTTCAAAGGGTACAATGGTGTCCCTTACGTTCTTGGTCACCAATGACTTGAATGCCTCAAAGATCAACTCAGCGTAATCCACTCGTCGATCATAAAATAAGTTGTATAATAATTGCATTTCAAAGTCATTGACATTATCCAGGCCTCCCACCTTGTATCCAAGGGAACGAACCACGGTGGATACAATAAATCCCCATGCCGTCTGGAAAACAGATTTCCGTATGACGCCAATAACTTGAGGATGACCCATTAAGGGTAAAACACTTCTCGATGTTTCCCTAGAAACCGTCGCTTCATACTGATTATGAATCGGGAGATGAAGAATTCGGCGGAGACAGTTTGCATCGACTTCTATCGCCACTTGTCCACTTAGGACTATGCCCCATATAACTGGTTGAGTTGCATCCAGTTTACATGTATACCAGAATTCCGTAAGAAGTTGAGGGATGAGCACAACAGGTCCACGAAGAAATGCATGTGCCAGAGGTCCCTTGCGAATGTAGGAAACCCACTCCTCATATCCCCTGCCAATTTTGGACTTTGGAATGTCGGTACAGGCGATGACGTTGTTTTGTTTGTAGGTGGGTAGTGCATTGTTCTTGAAATTTCCTCCACGAAACATTTGTTTAGTTAGATGTAGAGTATACCCCTTCATTGAAATCGAACTTATCGAAATGAATTGCACTTAGCAGTAATACGCACTTAGCAATGAACTCTGCACACAGCAACGTTAGGGTTTAAGAGAGAAGAATATTTTGGAAGTTTAAACGAAATATGATGAAAAATCTCTCTTATTTATACCTTTTCAATGGAAGAGAAAAGTTACCGTTATCTGAGGGTAAAAAATATGACCGTTACCGTAAAAACTTCTACGCACTTTGTTACAACGGCTAAATTTATTGTTAGTTACCCAAACGCACACTGTTATATTAAAATATATTTTTATGAAGAGAATATATCGTAAAAGTTTATTTACCGGACACACCGTAAATATGTTGGACTTACCATATTATTGGACTTACCATATTGTTAGGACTTACCTAGACTTGTGAAACTGATCACACTTTGGAACTGATTACTCAGCTGATCCTGAACGATCAGCTTATTTGGAGTATTCAACTGATCCTGAACGTTCAGCTTATATGAAGCACTCAGCTGATCCTGAACGTTCAGCTTATGTGAAGCACTCAGCTTCAGCTTGAGCACTTAGCTCAGTTTGAGCACTTAGCTCAGATTTTGACACTTAGTCAAATGTAGCACTTAGCAAATATCAAACAGAGATAAAGAATGGAACATACCAATTAAGGGTTGAGCATTCCAAGCTTGCTGAGTAGAGTTGTAAATCTTGTGCCCTCTATTGGTTTCGTGAAGATATCCGCAAGCTGATCTTCAGTCTCAATGAAGAATAACTCCATCTTTCCCTTTTCTTCAATATCTCTGATGAAGTGATATCTTATCTCAATGTGCTTGGTTCTTGAGTGAAACACTGGGTTGTGAGTAATGTCAATAGCACTTTGATTGTCACAAAATATGGGAGTCTTTGAATAATGCAGATCAAAGTCCTTTAGCTGATGTTGCATCCACAGTATTTGAGCACAACAGCTCCCTGCAGCTACATATTCAGCCTAGCTGTTGAAATTGCCACTGAGTTTTGTTTCTTGCTCGTCCAACTTACTAATTTTCCACCCAAAAGTTGACATCCTCCAGTAGTACTCTTTCTATCAAGATCACATCCTGCGAAGTCTGAATCGGAGTACCCTATCAGCTCAAATCCTGATCCTTTGGGATACCACAAACCTAAGTTTGGTGTTCCCTTCAGATATTTGAGTATTCTTTTTACAGGTAGCCAGTGTGATTCCTTTGGATCAGCCTGATATCGTGCACAAACACATGTAGCAAACATTATATCAGGTCTACTTGTTGTTAAATAGAGTAATGAACCTATCATTCCTCTGTATGTAGTCTGACATACAGACTTTTCATCAATGTCCTTGTGAAGTTCGACATTGTGTAACATTGGAGACTTTGCGGGATGGCTTGAGTCTAATACATATTTCTTAATCAGATCAAAGACATACTTGCTCTGATTAATGAATATACCATCTTCTTTCTGATAAATTTGAAGTCCCAAAAAATATGTCATCTCACCCATCATGCTCATTCTATATTGATTAGACATTATCTTGGAGAACTAATCACACAGATCTTGGTTTGTTGATCTAAAGATAATGTCATCCACATAGATTTGAACTAGAATGACATGTCCTCTGCTCTTTCTTATTAAAAGAGTTTTGTCAATACTTCCTCTGACAAAATCATTTGAGAGAAGATAGGTGGATAGTGTATCATACCAGGCTCTTGGAGCTTGCTTGAGTCCATACAAAGCCTTGTCCAACTTATAGACATAATCTGGATGTTTAGCATCAATAAAACCAGGGGTTGTTTCACATAGACCTCCTCCTATAGTGCTCCATTTAAAAATGCACTTTTAACATCCATTTGATACACTTTACAGTTTTTGAAGGCTGCATAGGCTAGGAACAACCTTATAGCTTCAATCCTTGTAACAGGGGCTAAGGTCTCATCATAATCAATACCTTCTTCTTGTCGATACCCCTGAGCTACTAGCCTTGCCTTGTTTCTGATTACTACTCCATCCTTGTCCATTTTATTTCTATAGACCTACTTAGTGCCTATAATTGTTTTTCCTTTGGGAGTAGGGACAAGGGTCCAGACCTTATTTCTTTGAAATTCTGTCAGCTCCTCTTGCATAGCTTCAATCCAATCTTCATCTTTCAGAGCCTCTTCAGTCTTCTTTGGTTCCATTTGAGATAGAAAACTAGCGTAGGCAGCATAGTTTGCATTTGCCTTAGATCTGGTTAACACACCATCTTCAACGTTCCCAATGACATCATCAAGAGGATGATCTTTTAATACTTTGAAGGTTGTTGTGGGAGACTGAGGTTCTGGGTCTGATTCAGAGCAGTGTCTCTCAGGCTGAATAGGACTTACTTCTTCAGTCTGAGTAGGAATTGGAAGATCACTTAGATCTTCAATCTGACATGTACCTGATGATTCACCAAGATTCTAAGGCTGATTATCGTCAATATTGATAATTTCTTTCAGTGATGCACGCTTGTCAGATTTACTATCATCATCATCAGAATCATCCATAACATACATGGGATTTGATGTGAGATCTTCTTTACTCCTTTCAAGCTCACTCAGACTAACCAAGTCAGCTTGAGCTCTGTTGGATTCATCAATACTTGTCTCATCAAATGTAACATGTATTGACTCTTCAATTACCTTTCTTTTAAGATTAAAGACTCTGTAAGCTTTGGAGATTGAAAAATATCCAACAAATATCCCTTGATCAGCTTTGGGTTCCAACTTATGGAGCTGGTCTCTTTGGTTTAGCACATAGCATGTTGAACAAAAAATATGGAAATATCCAATGTTGGGTTTTCTGCCATAATACATCTCGTAAGATGTTTTACCATGTCTTTTCACTATAATTGATCTATTCTGAGTATAGCAGGCTGTACTTACAGCTTCTGCCCAGAAGCTCAGTTTGAGCTTTGCCTCACATAGCATGGTTCTGGCAGCTTCAATTAGGGTTCTGTTTCTCCTTTTAGCAACTCCATTTTGTTGTGGAGTTCTTACAGATAAGAAATTCTGGATAATTCCTTTCTCTTCACAAAAGCCTTCAAGGGTTGAGTTTCTGAACTCAGTCCCATGATCACTTCTAAGTTGTTTAAGAGACTTACCCTTTTGCAACTCTTCTTGCCTTATGAAGCTGGTTAAATCATAAGCAGCTTCACTTTTGGCTTTTAAGAAGATTACCCAAGTGAATCTTGTGAACTCATCAACAATCACTAGAGTATACTTTTTGCCACTTAGGCTTGGGGTGCTGATAGGTCCAAATAGGTCCAAATGCAACATATGCAATGGTTCAGTGATTGAGAAATTTTGTTTGGACTTGAAGGATCCCTTATGATGTTTTCCCATTTCACAGGCTGAGCAAAGTTTGCCTTTAGCAAATGTGATCTTAGGCAGACCAGAGACTAACTCTTTGCTAGACAACTTGTTAATATATTTGAAATTTAAATGAGATAGTCTTTTGTGCCATAACCAACTCAGCTTGGGAGTTAAGTCAGAGTACAAGCAGGTTTCAGTTGAAGGATTTGCAGAGCTGAGATCTAACAAATAGATATCTCTCTTTCTTTTTGCCATTAATATTGGTTTTCCCTTCTTATCATAAATTGTTCCTGCATGCTTTCTGAAGGTGACTTCATAATCTTCATCACACAGTTGACTGATACTTATCAAGTTGTGTTCAAGGCCTTCAACATATGCTACCTTTTTGAAAGTGACTTTTCCAGAAGTTATCTTTCCATAACCTTTAGTCCTTCCTTGAGAATTATCCCCAAATGTCACCTTGGGTCCTTCATTGTTTTGGAATTCACTTAGAATCCCCTTGCTTCCTGTCATGTGCCTTGAGCATCTACTATCGAGATACCACTTGTAGGAGCCCTGCACATGATCAACTAAACGTATTAGTTTCTTTTTGGAACCCACTGTTTGGTGGGTCCTGAGGATGAGCACTTAGCTGATCCTTTGGAGTTTGATTTATCAGCTCGAACAGATTCTGAGTCTGTTTTGGACTGATCATCCTTTTCTTTTTCAGGTCTAAGATTGGTACTTACACAATCTTTGGCCTCATGACCTCTATCACCACACTTATAACATTTTCTTCTAAAGATAGGTGTTTGGGTGATTTCTTTCAGTTTTCCAACATTAAATTTGGATTCAGATTTAGGGTCATATGATGTGGATAACCTTTCAATCCTCTTCGACAGTTTGTCTACTTGATTTTCACTGACTTTGGACTTACCTTTGTCAGCTTTATGGTTACCTCTATTTGGTGAGGTCTGACTTACAGACAACTTCCTGTTTTTAGACATTCTTTCATGTATAACTTGTCAATTATGTCTTTTTGAGTTAACATGAGATATTCTATCAAAAACAGTTGTTCTTACCGGATTATAATCCAATCTTTTGAAAACTGACTTACAGTTTCTGTTGGATCTAGAACATTCAGCTTGATGGTTTGAGTGAATAACCTGAGGACTTTGGGTTGGTCTCACAAACTTATTGGTTTTGACCTGTTTCCCTTCCTTGTTCCTTAAGAATGTTCTTGGGAGTATGTCATCTGATTTCATCGTTTTGTCTTCAAGACTGACTTGATCTTCAATGATTTCATCAGCAGCAGCACTATAATCTCCCCCTAGTACTGCTTTTACTTGATTTGGTATCTGCTGGTTAATGCACTTTTCTGCTTCTCTTGATGACTTACGCCAAGATTCACAGATTTTTCTTAGATTGTCAGCTTGTTCTTTTTATTCTTGCAGTTCTTCACTTAGAAGTTTATTTATATGAAGCTGACATTCATAATCACTTTGGATCTTTTTACCAGCATTTAAGAGAGTTTCAGAGTGTTTAAGTTCATCTTTTAGTTTTGAAATTTCCGTTTTCAAACTAGATTGAACTGTGAGAGAGGTTTTGAAGTCATTCAAAAAATAGTTGAACATTAGACATTTTTGTTCATCAGTGTAAGAGCTAAAGTTATTTACCTTATACATTGAGGCAGGATCCCAGTTACTGGTTTGCTTACTCAGCTTAGCCGCTTCTGCTAGATCCTCATCAAAGGAACTGCCTTCTAACTCATAGTCAAATTGTTCCTATACATCCTCAATGGCCATCAAACACCTATCTGGCTCATCATCATCTGAAGTAGATGATTCAGTATCCCAAGTTTCAGCAAGGAGGCCTTTGGTGTTTTCATCTGGCTTCCCTTTGAGTCTTTGATATTTCTTTTTATATTTATCAGCTCTGTAGGCATTTTTGTCGGCTACTGAAGCTGATTCTCCATTCTTTACTATGCACTCAGCAGCTATGTGTCCTATCCTCTGACAGTTATAGCACTTAACTTTCTTAGGATCAAAAGTAGACTTACCACTTTTGTTTCTATCAGATTGACCCCTTCCTCTTCTGAACTTTCTAAAATTTCTTGCTAACATTACCATTTGTTCAGTAAAAGCATCCATCTCTTCATCATCTGAACCAGAGTTAAGACGTACTTCCTCAGATTCAGATTCAGAGTCAGTCTCAGCTTGAGACCTCTTAGATCCCTTCTTTTTCTTTTCTGCAATTAATGCAGATCCAACATCGTTTATAGATTCTTTTAGTTGTTGCTGGGCCACTTTTTCTGTTCTATGATCTGTTGATGATTTAGAAGGAAACCATAGATAGATCTGAGATCATATTTTCCTAAGGTTCCTCCAGCATGAAGTGCAATGGTGATCTCATTGAATTGTTCTGGTAACACATCCAAGAACTTGAGTACCAATTCATTCTCATCTTTCTTGACACCTACCAAGATCAGATAATTTATCAAGCATTGAAATCTGGTAAACAAATCTGCCAGAGTTTCATTCTTTTTAGCAAATAAAGTTTCATAAGAACGACTGAGATTTGTCTTCTTATGTTGCTTGACCAAGTTAGTGCCTTCATACGTGACACTGAGAGTATCCCACATCTCTTTTGCAGTTTGGCACCCAACCACAGTATGCAGAAGAGGGTTTGTTAAAGCATTTGCTATAATGCTTTATGCCTTATCATCAAGATTGAACAGTTTACGATCTTCCTCAGTCCATGATGCTTCAGGCTTGGGAGTTTCTCCATAGGGAACAGTTTTGTCAGTGGCAGTAATATGGATGATTGGTATGATTGGGCCATCTTGAATCACGGTACTCATTCTGTGATCCATAGACTTCAGATATAGCATGGCTCTAAACTTCCACATAGGATAGTCAGTGCCATCAAAGATAGGACAACCTTTTGCCGCCATTGTTGGTATGTGACTTGATTGCTTGCTAGTAGACATCTTAACCTCTTGACAGCGGATCTTGATCTTCAACTTATGAAGAAACTTGCTCTGATAACAGTTGTTGGTCCCAAAGAGGGTGAACAAGCAACCGATACAGTGTAGAAGGGGGGGGGGTTGAATACACTTTAAACAATCAAACAAATTAATCAAATGTATATTCAATTATCAATCAGTACAATAACTTTTATCACTCTCTAATCAAATCAATAGGATGATTTGATAATACAAAGATTATAACCTCAACTCTCTCTAAACACTCCTGAATCACAAACTAATTGATGATCGAATTTCTTGTTAAAACTGATTTAACAAGAACTCTTGAAAACTCTCTCTAACTTTGAACTTACAAAGTTATCGCAACACACGCGTATCAAGTATCACGAACACACGTACGTTTTGCAACTTATGCAGTCGTCGTTGTGTATCACGTATATGTTCTCGTACACACGTAAGAACATATATACGTATTCGTTCGTGTATGAAACCTATGAGAAGGTTTATACTTATACTTGATATATCCACGAGTAAATCTGTAACACCCGCAACCCTGGCCTAGAAGATTAGCGGGTTGGCGGTACGTGATTGGATTGTTTTATTTGATTATGTGTTTAATTTATGTTAAATGAAATTGATTATATAAGTTTATAAATATATATATATATATATATGATTGAAGTACAAGTATGTATGTATGTTAATATGTATGTATGTAGGCATGCATGAGAAAATTTATAAAAAAATAGGATTTCCTCTTGCCACCTCCTGCTTGAAGTTTTACAAATATATGTGTACGTGGAATGTGTAGAATCTGCTCATATTACAAAAGTGTGCAAGGTGTTTGTGTGTGTTTTGAAAGAAAACCGCATGTGAGGAAAGTTGCCAACTTGAACTTCTAAAATCAAGATTTTGTGAGTTTTAATTCAAAAGAAAGGTGAGGAAGTAATTGCATCTTGTTATAATCCATGTTGATGTGTTTAAGTATTCAAAAGCATGAAATTATGATGTTATACCATTTTTAAGTTTGAAAGAAAGTTTGCAAATGGGTTTTGGATGATTTGTAGTTATGAATGTATAAAAACATGTTTTTAGTGGTTTATAGGCATGATAAATGTTAGATATGTATTTTGGTGGAAGTTTTATAAAGTTGGAATGAGATTTGGAGGAATTGGACTGAAAATCCGACACTTGATTGAAGAAGAAGATCTGAAATTTTGAGTGTAGCGGCGCGACCTTCAACCAAAACGAAAACTTAGGTTTCGGATTGTAGAAATCCGAGTGTTGTGACAATCCGACCATGAAATCCAAAAAATGTTGCGGAATCCGACTCTAAATCCGAAGACCAACACAAATCCGTATGGAAATCCGATTCTAGGGCAAATCCGAAAGTGAAATCCGCATGTTTGTTCTCGGATTTGAAATCCGTTGCACGTCGCGGCGCGACGAAGGGGATGTCGCTATATATATATATGAGAAGATATATATATATATATATATTTATATTTGCGACTGATTTGATTGTTGCTATGATTTCAGGCAATCCAAAGACTCAGTAAGATTAGACTTCTGAGCCCGTGTTGATTTTAAGGTGAGTGGGCGTTGATCGCGGATGGTAAAGATTTCGGTTAATGTTATTGGTGTGATGCATGATTGTGATTGAGATTGAATTGGATTGATTGAACTGTTGATTGTGATATTGATTGTTGATATCTGCCGCGTGAATATTTGGTCGATACGCACTCTTAGTATGAATTCGAGTTGCGTTGGGAAGTCAGCTATACGTAGAATTGGGCTGGGCTCGTTCACTGATTGGTTGAACAATGTTAGCCTTACTGGTGAATATGTTGCACCAGAGGGGGAGTGCATTGTGCCAATTTGGTGGAGGGCTATCGGTAAACCTTTGCTTTGGCCGGCATTGGTTGTAGGTTCTGCGCCGAACCACTGGTGTTCTCGGGATACGTGGTTACATGCTTTGATATTTATCGTGAATGTTTGCTTTTGGTGTTTAGCCTCTACTCATTTAGCTTTGTGCTAATTCCCCTCAGTTGTTGCTTTTGCAGGTTTGTGTTTGTGAGTTTGGCAGAAGGAAAGAGATGACCTGACTCTGATATTATTTTTGAAATGAAACGAGCCTGTAGCTTTTGTAACACACAATGATACTTTTGTTTGTGAACACTGTTTGTACAGTTGTTAATATTGGTTTGATTGTAATTAAGTTTGTTTGTTAAAAGCTTCCGCAGCGTATTTAAAAAAAATGGCTTGTGCTTTTGCGGTGTTATAGTTTGGTATCAGAGCCTAGGTTTGGCGATGCATGCACGGCTAGAGTGTTGCATTCCCAAATCTTGGCTCGTGACGGGTCAAGCTTTCCTTCGGGGGAATTAGAGTGAGTTAGAGTTGTTGGTTGTAGTTAGTATTTTTGGATACTAACGGTTTATGCTAATGAGTTATGAGGTGATGTGATTGTAACAGATAATGGCTGACAGAGATACTCCAATCCTTCCTCCTACGACCCAAGCTACATCTGAAGCACTAGTGACTGAATACTTGGATAACCCAGCTACTGCGGGAACATCGGGTCAGGCTCAGGAAGAGGATAACAGTGATTATGTTTATCAACTGGAAAACGAGTTGGTTGAACTTAGAGATAAGATTCAAAGGATGGAACAACAACAAAAACAGCAACCTGAACCAACCCCAGTGCCGATTGCGATTCCTACACAGTCGACAACTGCACCAGTTACAACACCGCTGCCACCAATGACTCAAATGATGCAGCAACCCTTCTTTTATCCATATCCATAACCAGGAGCTTATCCGTTTGCGTTTCTTGGATACAAACAACTGTGCACCTACAAGCAATTTCTGGATTGCAAACCGTCTGAGTATCATGGGAGTTCTGATCCCAATGCGACATTAAATTGGTTGAGGGAGATGTCAAAGGCACTCGCGAGGATGAACTGAAGGTCAAGTATGCGTCAAGAATGCTAAGAGGGGATGCGTTGGTTTGGTGGGATTCCATTACAGGCCATTTCACTGAACAGCAACAGGGAAGCATCACGTGGAGTCAATTCCAGGAAAAGATATGTGAACAATACTGTGGGAGTTTTGAGATGGCCAAGATCAAGAAAGAGTTTATGGATCTACAAATGACGGGGAATATGACTGTAGATCAACTGATAAAACAATTCAACAAAAAGATGAGATTTGCTAAGCACTGGGTACCCGATGAGGAATCAAAGATTGCCTATTTCGTGGGGGCACTACACCCAGACTACAGAGGCGCCACCAGGTGGGCTACCACATTGTCCCAGGCTTTCACTTTAGCCAAATTGGCTGAAGGGGACATTGTTGCACGAAACAAGTTGAGTGGGGAGAAACTTTCCCAACAGAAGTCACGATTTGAACACTATACTCAACAAAGACTGGGAGGGCAGAGCAGCGGTGGTAGGCAGAGTGATCAGAATAGAAGACCTACTTCGGGTGGGTCTACTCAACGGGCACCTTGGTGTAGCAGGTGCAAATCTTATCATAATGGGCAGTGTACGGCCCAAACGAGGAGGTGCGTAAACTGTGGCCAGTTTGGTCATGACTTGAAAAATTGTAGGTTCTCGAGGAGTGTGTGCTGGAATTGCCAGAGGGAAGGTCACCGTGTTGGTGATTGCCCGGTGGGCAAAAGGATGGGGTCAGGGTCTGGAGGAGGAGAAGCTGGAGGGTCGTCTTCAGCAGGTCAGAAGCGAAAGAACCCACCCACTGCTGAGGGTCGGGCGTTTAAGATGACCGTGGATGATGCCACCACCACTGACGACGTGATCACGGGTATGTTTCTAATAAACTCTACTCCTGCTAGAGTATTGTTTGATTCAGGGGCAAATCGCTCCTTTGTTTATGTGGAATTCTATGATTGAACTTGCTACTGCTTTAGAGATAGAAGTAGCTGATGGTATGATGGTTTCAGTCACGAATGTTGTGGCTGGGGCTAAAATTGATATAGATGGCGTGTGTTTTCCTGTTTATTTTCTTGTAATGCCATTGTCGGGGTTTGATGTGGTGCTTGGGATGGATTGGCTGAGTCTGAATCAAGCCAGTATCAAGTGTCACAAGAAGTTGATCTCGTTTCCACTAGCTGATGGTTCGCGAGTAATAGCCAGGGGAGAGAAGGCAGGGTCAGTGATCCCTATGATTTCATGTTTAAAAGCAAGGAAAGCGTTGGGTAAGGGGTGTGAATCGTATCTGGCATATGTGATTGACGGGAAGAAAGAGAAACAAGCAATGATTGATATCCGAGTGGTAACGGAATACCCGGAAGTGTTTCCAGAAGAGTTGCCATGATTGTCTCCGGTTCGTGAGGTGGAATTTAAAATAGATTAAATACCTGGTTCTAGGCCAGTAGCGAAGACTCCGTACAGGTTGGCACCTTCAGAGATCCGGGAGATGATGACGCAGATTTAGGATCTGCTTGATAAAGAGTTTATTCGACCGAGTTCGTCCCCGTGAGGAGCACCGGTATTATTTGTCAAGAAGAAAGACGGTACGTTGCGTATGTGTATCGACTACCATGAGCTGAATATGAGAACGATAAAGAACAAGTATCCGTTGCCGAGAATCGATGATTTTTTTGATCAACTGCAAGGAGATTCGTTCTTTTCTAAAATCGATTTGACAGTTGAAACCACATGAAAATAATTACCCGACTCATGATCTAGAACTGGCAGCTGTCGTTTTTGCCCTAAAACTGTGGAGACACTATTTGTATGGCACCAAGTGTGTAATTTGTACTGATCATAAGAGTCTCCAGTATGTGTTTACACAAAAAGAGTTGAACATGAGACAGAGGCGATGGGTGGAGCTGATAAAAGACTATGATTGCAAAATTAGATACCACCCTTGGAAAGCGAACGTGGTAGCAGACGCCTTGAGCGTAAGGGAGCGGGGAATTCCATTAAATTCATGCGTATGGAGATTGTATCTGATTTAGTGGATAGAATAAAGTCTGCACAGTTGGAAGCTCTGAAAGAGGAGAACTTGAAGAACGAATTAATGAAGAAACGTAAAAATGAGCTTACTGATGATTCTCGCGGATTGAAAGTGTGTAAGACTCGTGTGTGGGTGCCTATGCTTGGAGAATTGAGAAAGTTGATTTTAACTGAAGCACACAAGTCGAGATTATCTGTTCACCCAGGAAGCACCAAAATGTACCACGATTTGAAGGTGCTTTACTGGTGGCCTACTATGAAGGTAGATGTGGCTCATTTTGTGGAGTCATGCCATATCTATGCTCAAGTGAAAGTAGAGCATCAGAAGCGCTACGGATCTTTGAAACAATTAGAAATTCCTGAGTGGAAGTGGGAACATATAACGATGGATTTCGTGACTAAACTTCCGCGAACTCAGAGGAATCACGATATGATTTGGGTGATCGTGGATCGATTGACGAAGAGTGCCCATTTTCTGGCTACCTATGAGACGGCTTCTCTTAGCAAGTTGGCGCAGTTGTACATTAATGAGATCGTAGCAAGACATGGTATGTCGTTGTCGATAGTATCTGATAGAGACTCCAGGTTTGTTTCTAACTTCTGGAAGAGTCTACAGAGAGAGTTGGGGACGAGAATTAATTTGAGTACTGCTTATCATCCCCAGACTGACGGTCAAACTAAACGAACCATATAGACACTCAAAGATATGCTACGTGCCTGTGTAATTGAGTATGGTGGATCTTGAGATTCGCACCTGCCATTGATAGAGTTTGCGTATAATAATTCTTACCATTCCAGTATTGGAATGCCACCATATGAGATGTTGTACGGTCGTCGCTGCCGTACTCCGACGTGTTGGTTAGAGGCTGGTGAGAAAGAATTTGCAGGGCCTGAGATTGTTCAGATGACAGCTGACAAGGTTGCTATAGCCAGAGAGAAGTTGAAAGCGGCCAGAGATAGATAGAAAATGTATGCGGATCCACGGCGTCGTCCGGTATCGTTTGATGTGGGGGAGTTAGTGTATTTGAAGGTCTCTCCGTGA
Source organism: Dittrichia graveolens (assembly GCA_038502395.1). Taxonomy (NCBI): domain Eukaryota; kingdom Viridiplantae; phylum Streptophyta; class Magnoliopsida; order Asterales; family Asteraceae; genus Dittrichia; species Dittrichia graveolens. Next base: position 73,393,735 of record JARJIL010000003.1, read on the forward strand.
AAGGGCGTGATTCGATTTGGAAAATGCGGGAAGTTAGCACCCCGTTACATTGGTCCTTTCAGAATTCGTCAGATTATAAATGACCAGACAGTTACATTAGACCTCCCGGCAGAGCTTGCAGGTATTCATGACACGTTCAATGTCTGCTATTTGAGAAAATGTAAAGTTGAGGACGAGAGTCAGATTCTCCCAATGCACGAACTGAAAGTAGATTCAAAGAAGAGATTGATTGAAGAACCTGTTGAACTACTAGATCGCAAAGTGACCAAGCTCCGAAAGAAGCAGATACCGATGGTATTGGTCAAGTGGAAACACAGTTTAGGTTCTGATTTGACGTGGGAGACTGAGGCGGAAATGAAGGATAGATACCCTCATCTGTTTGATCAAGAAAGGATTCCGAGGACGGAATCCTCTTAAGGAGGGGAGGTTTGTAACATCCGCAACCCTGGGCTAGGAGATTAGCGGGTTGGCGGTACGTGATTGGATTGTTTTATTTGATTATGTGTTTAATTTATGTTAATTGAAATTGATTATATAAGTTTATAAATAAATATATATATATATATATATATATATATGATTCTGGTGGAATTAAAAAAGAAAAGGAAGTATAAGTATGTATGTATCCTAATATGTATGTATGTAGGCATGCCTGAGAAAATTTATAAAAGAATAGGATTTCCTCTTGCCACCTCCTGCTTGAAGTTTTACAAATATATGTGTACGTGGAATGTGTAGAATCTGCTCATATTACAAAAGTGTGGAAGGTGTTTGTGTGTGTTTTGAAAGAAAACCGCATGTGAAGAAAGTTGCCAACTTGAACTTCTAAAATCAAGATTTTGTGAGTTTTAATTCAAAAGAAAGGTGAGGAACTAATTGCATCTTGTTATAATCCATGTTGATGTGTTTAAGTATTCAAAAGCATGAAATTATGATGTTATACCATTTTTAAGTTTGAAAGAAAGTTTGCAAATGGGTTTTGGATGATTTGTAGTTATGAATGTATACAAACATGTTTTTAGTGGTTTATAGGCATGATAAATGTTAGATATGTGTTTTGGTGGAAGTTTTATAAAGTTGGAATGAGATTTGGAGGAATTGGACTGAAAATCCGACACTTGATTGAAGAAGAAGATCTGAAATTTTGAGTGTAGCGGCACTACACTAGAGTGTCGCGGCGCGACCTTCAACCAAAACCGAAACTTAGGTTTCCGATTGTGACAATCCGAGTTGTGACAATCCGACTATGAAATCCGAAAAATGTTGCGGAATCCAACTCTAAATCCGAAGACCAACACAAATCCGTATGGAAATCCGATTCTAGGGCAAATCCGAAAGTGAAATCTGCATGTTTGTTCTCGGATTTGAAATCCGTTGCACGTCGCGGCGCGACAGGCCGTGAATCCGATAATTTGCATATTTTTGTATATTTTTGCTTGGTTTGAGTTGGTTTGTCTATTATATGTATTAATTGAGATGTTTTGATAAATTTGAGATATAAATATATATGAGAAGATATATATATATATATATATATATATATATATATATATATATATTCGCGACTGATTTGATTGTTGCTATGATTTCAGGCAATCCAAAATCGCAGTTTAAAGATAGAACTTATCTTTTCTTTAAAACCGTAACAAACTCTTTAATTAGAACATATCTAATTAATTTCGTTTGAGATTTCTATCCAACTAATAGATAGTTTAAATTAGATTTAGATATCCTAATTTAAATGTCGTAGATATAGAGAGTTTATAACAGAATTTAGAACTTACTCAACTTCTGAACTGACTTCTGACGCTGAGCTGACATATTCAGTCTTGACCTTGTCAAGCTGACTTCTTGAATCTTCAAGTCTTCAAATCTTCAAGTCTTCATTCTTAAGACCTATCTCAGCTTAGAAGTCACCGAGTTATCTAGTACTTACATAGAAAACTCTATATCTGTTTATACGCTGACTACTCAGCTGAAGCTGACTAGTCAGTCTATAACAGAATTACATAATTCCTAACTCTGAACCTATTATCTATACTTCTCGATAGTTTGTCTCATCAAATCTGACTATTCTAAACATGGGACTAACATATAGTATGATAGTGTGTTTGAGCCCGAGATATTTAAAATATCAGAACCTACATTTGGAGAATCCAGTGAAGAAAACTTAGTAAAGTAATGAGGCAGAGTTTATGCCATATATTATTGTACGGGTTGTAGAATGATGAAAGGACAAAGAGGTGATCAGATAAGAACTAATATCAAGATTATTTATAAAAGGTGAAAGGGTTAATTGTTAGCCCCATTTATTATTCGTGAAGTATCGAAGGGTCGCACGTTCAAGGAATTTCCGTGTGTCAACCACCATTACATGTTAACAAATCGAATGTCAGTCATAGGTAAATTTTCAGAGATCGTGAGTGCATTTCACATATGTACGTATGCACTTGGAAATAAAGTGAAATATGTAATAGATTAGATGAGAATTGCAGACAAATTGAGAGCATGACGTGAAAAGAGTCTAAAGACATTATAATTGGGCAGTTGGTGCCACAGTCAGAGATAGACAGAGTTATGGATGAATTCCACAAGTAGAACAAACATGAGAGACAATTTCAGGAATCGATACGAGGTTTCAGAAAAATGCATATTTTATTCAGATTATCTTGGTAATGAAAAGATAAAAATATATAGGTATAGGGTAGCGTTCCAGTCCAGTATATAAGAATTTATAGACGTTTGTAAACACCAAGATGTGAAATCCCTGATGGATGCACCCGGAATTAGAGAGACAGAAAAGAAAGGAAACCGATAGAGAAAGTTGTATTGATGTTTAAGAAAACAAGAATGGAAATTCTAGAAAGGAAATGATGCAAAAGGTATACCCTATCTACTCAACATACAAGAAATGTCGACCGGGGGAAAGCAGGTTTGATTCACTAACATGTTTTAAATATGGAAACCGTGTCATATGAGTAAGAATTATGGGAACCCAAGAAAGTGAAAGAGAAGAATATATCAATAACCAAAAATGAGAGCTTTCCAGACAATGACCGAAGAAGTTAGAACATAATCAAGTATGGTAACATGAAGATTAGATGTGTATAAGTATAAGGTGACAAAAATAAATACTATAAAATTCCTTAGTGAATTTGTATCTATGAATATGAGTGAGTTCCAAATAGTAATTGGAATGGACTGGTTATATTAAAACCAGGTTATGACATTATGTAAACAGAAATGATACGAGTTCATATCCCAAGTGGGGAAGAACTAATTATATGTGCTAAAGTCAAAACAAGAAGGTTATATGGGTATTCAGTTTCAAAAGCTGGGGAGTATCTTCGGTATGGATACATTATTTTCTCAACTTATGTTATAAATATTAAATTAAAGAAGAACAGATGAGTTGAAAGGATGTGAAAGTAGTATGTGAGTATCTTGATATGTAATTCAAGGAATTACCAATGTTACTGCGAGACAGACAGAGTATGTTTAGAATTTGTGTGGTGTTGAAAGCTTCACTGATTACGAGAACTACGTACAGACTTGCTCCTTTAGAGATACAGGAATTATTGAAACGATTTCAAGAATTGTTAAGTGAGGGGGTTTATAAGACCCAATAGCTTTTCATGAGGTGTACTTATGTTATGTGTATTAATTATTATGAGCTCAATAAAGTGATCATGAATATATGTACGTTGTTCAGAATATGTGAATTACTTGATCAGTTATAATGAAGTAAAGTGATTGTCAAAGCTGACTCAAGGTCGGATGTTCATCAGCCTAAGATCAGAATGGATGACATTTCTTAAACTGTGTTCAGAGAACGTTTAGATATTTTGAAGTGGTTATGATACTTTTTGGCCGTGCTAACGCACCAGCAGTGATTATGTATTAAATGAATAGGGTGTATAGGCCAATGTTAAGTAAGTTGGTAATTGTGTTCATAAATGATATTCATATTTATTTAAGAGGTTTAGTAGATCATGAGAAACATATTTGAAAAGTTGTAGAGACACAGAGTAGAGAACAGTTATATGTTAAGTTTTCAATGTGAATTTCAAGATATAAGGAATGCAATTTCTTAAGCAATTTATTAGTAGAAATGGAATTAAGTTGAATTCTGAGAAATAGAGAAGGTGATGATATGGGAGCCGCCAAAGAACCCGACAGTAATCAACAGTTTTATGGGATTATTTACAGAAATTATGTGAAGCAACAGTTTGCGCTACCTGAAGTGATTGAAGAGATGATAGCATTGTGTGATGCCTAGTACAGTGGTTTGGATGAATGCAGAGTGGCAGAATTATTGTTTGCACTTATAGACAGTTAAACTGCACAGAAATAGTTACCTGACTCGTGACAGAGAGCTAGCGGCAATGGTTTTGTTACTATATATATGGAGAGATTGTTATTACAATGTGAAGTGTACCGTTTACATTAACTATAAAAGTTTGAAATGTTATATTAATCGGAAAAGGCTAATGTTATAGCCGACAGTTTGAGCAGAAAATCAGAAACAATATCTAGATGAGATTAGTAATTTATATGATAGTTACAATGCTTATATTTCAAATGTAACGAGTACAGATCAGTCAAAAGTGATCAAAAGTGAAAAGTATATTAAAGAATGGATAAACATAACAAGTAATTAATCCGATTAGAGACAGTCATGATAAACTGATTTGATATGATCATATATGAGTGTCAGGTTATGGAGGTGCATGTCAGACACATTTAAATAAAGCTCACAAGTTTAGGTTTTCTTTTCAGTCAGAAGCTACCAACTGTATAAAGATCTGAGGGTAGATTATTGGTGACCAGATATGAAACAAGATATAGTCAGATAAGTGAAGAAATATTTATAAATGTGTACGAATGAAAGCTAAACGTCAGAAATCATATCTGGAAATATTATTATGAACCTGAATACCAAATTACCCAAAAACCCTATGAGGTTATAATGTGACATGGGTGATTGTAGGCAGGTTAATTAAAAATGTGTATTTGGTTTCCATTAGAGAAACTTAATCTTCAGAACATTTGACAGATGTATATGTGAAACAGATTGTGTTATGTAATTGTATATCAGTGGTTATTGATTCAGACAGTGATATCAGATTCACTTCCAGAATTTGGAACAGATTTCATATAAAGTTAAGAATTAAGCTTCATCTCAGTACAGTCAGAATGAAAGAAATATACATGATGGAAAGCATATTGTATGATTGTGTTATTGATTCAGAAGAACACTGGGGTATATAATTGCTTTTTGACAGGGTTTCATATTATAACAGATATTAGTCCAGCATCGGGAAGTCAACATATGAGACTGTATGATATTAATGTCAAACTCTAGTGTATTGGATAATGTGGGTCAGAAAAAGTGGGGTAGTACAGAAATGGTGCAGTGAAAGACAGAACAAATTCAGAAAGTATGAAATAGATTGTTAGCCGCCCAGAGTAGATAGAAAAAGTTACGCAGATAGACGAAGGTTACGACTTCAGTTTTCAGGGGGGAGAGAGAGACTATGTATCATTAAAAGTGTCACCGTGGAAAGACGTTATTAGATTCAGAAAGTGCTGATTACAAACTTGAGTTTTTAGAAGAGTTTTCATATATTCATAACACCTTTCATGTGTTATATCTTAACAGGTGTATAGCAATTGAGTCAACAATTGTTTTGTTAGAAGATGTTAGCATTGATGAAAAACTATAATATTTGGAACGACATATAAGTAAGTCAGAACGAAAGGTTAACGCTTTATGTAATTAACAAGTTGGACTGATTAAGGTCCAATGGAAATATAGAAAAGAATCCGACTATATGGGAACCTAAATAAGATATGATGAGAAATAGTCCAGAGCTCTTTAGCAGTTGATTTCGGGGACGAAATCATTTGAAGTGGGGAAGAGTTGTAACATCCAGCATTTTATTTATAAGTTAAAACGAGAAAATGTATAAGTGATATACGAGTTATAAATGGATATATGTGCTAAGATGTGGTTTTAAACTAGAGGGGTTAAAACCGTCAAATTATAAGTTGTTTAAGTGCATTGACCTATTGTGTCATTAGCTGAAACTTTTATATATATATATATATATATATATATATATATATATATATATATATATAAGTCACCAACTTTGACATTAGAAGTCAAAGTTGGCAATTCTTTTCTGCAAACCCACGAGTACTCAAGATCAGACCATTAACAACTTTATTTCTCTGAGTAAACAGTAGAACTAGTAGCATTTGAAGATCCTAGCAAGTATCCAAGACTTGAGGTCAGGTTTAAAACCTTTGTTCCTAAGGTTTTGTGAATTTAAACACATGATTCAATGGTGGAATCATGCTAGCAATGTTTTATATTGTTTAGATTATGTTTATCAGTTGTATGAGGTGTAGGAAAACACCTCTAGTTGATTTTATGATGAAACTATCGGATTTTTGGTGAAATCCGGCAGTTCTTGCTAAGAACAGTCTGTTAGTTCTGTAGTGTACACGGCCCGTGTAGCGGTACACGGCCGTGTAGTGTGTAAGGCGGTCACAGGGCCATGTAGGGTTACATGGTCGTATAGCATGAGAGGTACACGGCCCGTGTAGGGTTACTAGACCACACTGGCCATGTTGCCAGCTTAGGTCGTGTAGCATACAAGGGACACGGCCCGTGTAGGCCCTATTTCAGATCATAATGTCCTTATGTGATATTTATGTATTGTTTATATAGGAGGTGATTGGCATATTACCTGTATCATTGACATCAGTGGATCGTTGCATAATATTATAATCAAAAGGTGAGTCTTCTAGACTACTATTCATATTTACAGCATGTGTGTTATTATATCAGATTACTGACATGTAATGTTATTCATATGTGTGTATAAGCTTACTGCTTTGTGCAGTAGGTCTCAGAGGTGGGGCTTACTGCTACGTTCAGTAAGGCTCAATTATGGTACAGTACTGTGACCTATGTTGTTGCCTTGGGTCTAGAACCAGAGGCTAGCGTTGATTGCTAGACATACGTGTATTATCTTCATATGTTATACGTGTGTTTATATGATGTTTAGTCTGGTTTACTCACTAAGCTCTCGTAGCTTATCGGATACTATTTTTAAAATGTTTTGCAGGTTTTAACAAAGGCACGGGCAAAGCTTCGGTTTGACTACTTTTTGATAAACTCTTTGAAACACTTAACGCCTGGTTTGTAAATATCAAGTTTTTGGTACTAAACTTGTGGCAAAATTTATGTGCATATCTTTTGATACATCAGGGTTTAAAACAAGTTATGCGTCCGCTATTATGTCACACTTTCATATGCGAACACTTATATGTGTTTGATCTTAATATTTCAAATTTTGGAATTTGGGGCGTTACAGACTGTCTTCTCCCAATTGCTTTGATATTTTAATAATTGTCTCAGCTTTCAAGTTGTCTTCTTGCAATGCCTTTTGTTGTGCTACTTTCAACAGATCAATGATATCAGATTCAACAGTGATTTTCATGAATCTAGCCATTGCAGGAGAGTTCTTTCGACTCAGTGCATCAACTACCACATTCGCCTTGCCCGGATGATACTTGATCTCACAATCATAATCCTTTATTAGCTCCAACCAACGTCTTTGTCTCATATTTAACTCTTTTTGTGTGAACACTTACTGCAGACTCTTATGATCTGTGCATACAATACATTTGGTGCCATACAAATAATGACGCCATATCTTCAAAGCAAATACCACAGCTGCAAGATCCAAATCATGTGTAGGATAATTCTTCTCGTGTGTCTTCAATTGACGAGAAGCATATACAATCACTTTGTCTCGTTGTATCAAAATACAACCTAGACTTGCATATGAAGCATCCAATAGACAATAAAGTCTTCAGACCCATTAGGCAATGTTAGTATTGGTGATTGGCATAACAATTGCTTCAGAGTCTGGAATGCTTTCTCCTGATCTTCACTCCATACATATGCAACATATTTGTGGGTCAATTTTGTAATATCCTCGATTTCGGCCTAGCTGTTTGTCGTGTATAATTATGTTTAAGCTAAGAAAGTTATGTAAAGAATCCACAGTTAGTTAAGTTAATGAAGAGTTAAATGTATATATATGTGTTTTATGTGTAAGGTGCTTTGTATAAATATAAATATATACATATTAGAAAGTAAAGTTAAGTAAGGAAAAGAATTATCAAGAGGTGGTGCCTCTAGATATGTAGATATATATATATATATATATATCTATATATATATATATGTGAAATGTTGACTATGGTCAACGTGTCAAAAGTAATCACACAAACACTCAAACTCTCGGTTTTCTCTCTAACTCTCGGATTCTCGGATTCTCTCCACTCTCTTGCTCTCGGTTTTCTTGAAGCAAAGGTTTTGGTGTTTTTAATTCCAAACAAAGGTAAATATATGATTGTTATTAAGATTTAACATATGTGAAACTGTTTTTATGTTTAAAACATGATCAAATACTCCAATCCTTGCAAAACACCACTTAGAACATTCAAGGCTAACTTTGCAAGTGGGTTTTGGTTGTTTGGTGTTATTGTGTGGGTTTGATGTGTTTTCAAAGCGACACTAACAAAAAGGGATGTTTTTAGAATGCAAAAATGTATAAATGATGAATGAAATTCTGGAAAATAAGCCATAAATGAAGATGGCGGTTTCTGGGTTGAAACTGTCGGATTCCGAGACATGAAGGTGTCGGAATCCGCTAGTTGCAAAATCCGATAGTGTCGGATTCCGGGACTTAGTGGTGTCAGAATCCGCATCAAGTCTAAATCCAAGTTATTGTTCTAAATTCGATAAGTATCGGATTCCCTTGAGTTCACGTATAAATTGTAAGTCAATTCCGAAAGTATCGGATTCCTATGAAAATGTCGAATTCCGACAAAAATGTCGGATTCCGATAAATGTGTCGGATTCCGATTGAGGGTCGGATTTCCAACTTTGTGGCAAAGTTGCCAAGTTCATAAGTGTTGAAATCTGATGAGTGTCGGATTTTACAATGTATCGGATTTTCCCTGTGAGTGTCGGATTTCTTGTAATCCGACCGATTGTGTCGCATTTCCTACAATTTGACAGTTTGTCGGATTTATGTGGAATCCGGACTTTGGGACTTCCTTTGTTGGCTTTGTAGCTATTTTGAGTATGGTAAGGTAATTGATACAAGTCCTAATGTTCTAGGTGAACTTGATACCCTAGACAAGGAAGGAAATTAAATAACTATCTGTTTAAGCTACTCAGGTGAGTACCGACTTCCATAAGCCTTAGTAAAGGAAGAATTATGTGTTAATTAATTGACTAAGAATTGCCATGCTAAATAAGTGTCATACGATTAAGTGTATTCCAGCGGGATCCAGAACTGGAACCGCTTAGTTAAGTAAATGCTATGTATGATACTGATTCCGAATGAATCAGTTAAGTGAAAGCTTAATGATATGTATGCTAGGGATCCAGATTGGATCCATAATGAAGTAACTGAATATAAATGCATGCTAAAAGAAATAAACAAATATGCATGCTAAGTAAATGAACAAGATATGTATATGTGTTCGCGAACATCTACAAGCATGGTTAAGGTCAGCCGGTTAGCTGGATCCCAGGGACCCTTGATCAGGAGATTCGGGATTTAACGGTGATTCGAGGTAACATTACGGATCATAGGTTCTGCAGAACCGCCGTGCCTTATATCATGAGGGTTAATCAGTCAGAAATAGCTGAGTTACCTAAGGAGCCTCTGGTTCCGTTAACGATGCTTGGTGGACTGCTTTATGCTCCCCCACCAACGCGGAGGGTTGTGTTGGATTCCCCGGTGTATTGGTGTTGAGCGGGACTAGCTATCTTGCAAGAAACAACTTATACCGATCATGTCAACACACCACAATGTGATAGGATAGCATTGTATGCTTATTCCTAATATGCATGTTCTACTCTAATGATGCTTATGCTAAGTTTGTGCTCACTAGCTAAGTGTAGCTAACGGTGCCATGTTAACTGCTTTTGCAGATCGAAGTTAGATTGCCTGGTGAGCCGGGTCCCCTGCCTTTGGATGTTTTTGCTGGTTCACTTGTGTTGTAATAAATACATTATGGTCGGTTATTGTAGAGTAACACCAGATACTGCAACAAAGTTTGTTGTAAATATTCCGTTGTTTAATGTTATTTAATCGTGATTAAGTTCACGTTTGTTTAACAAATGCAAATTTTAGGTAAAATCTGGTATATGCAAAGGCGGTGTTACAAATTTGGTCAATGGACCAGCAAGTTTAGAAAAATTCTGGATAAAACGTCTGTAGTATCCAGCAAGATCTAAGAAACTCTTTATCTCATAAGGATTCTGAGGATGGTGTAGGATAATTCTAACATTCACTGGATCAACTTTAACACCTTCACTACATACTACATAATACCTCACACATCTCTGATTCTAACATTACTTACTTTTACATTATGTCTTTCTAAACAATTTCTCATATTTCATCTTATGTTAAGAATGGTGTTTATCAAAACACTACCCATTCATAACATTAACTAAATTTCATTCATTTATATGTATACTTCACTTTAGTAAATCATCACTTGTGACTTTACTAATTATTTTCAAACCCACTTAATCTTTCTTAACTTACCTCGTAAGGTCTCTATTCTTATGATCGCAGTTACACCCATAGGTGAACTCATCATTTCTGGAAATTCATACGATACATGAATTTTCCATGCTCATTTAAAATTTACACATATGCATTAATTTATATACTTCATAATCTTAGAGTTCATTTACTACCCAATGGAAATTTGTGTCCTCATTTTTAACTCAATCACTAATTTCACACATTTACTTGTAACCACTGATTAATCAGTGTTACCTTCATATTCATTTCACTCTCAACTTTTAGAAATTATTGTCTCTTTACCTATACATCTGGACTTTTATGTCTTTATGTCATTGTTCGTTTGAACCATGACATATCATTTATTATACTTTTTGGAAATCACTCACGTTTGATTAGTTAGACACACAATCAACAATTGAGCTTTGAGCTCATTACATTAAATCCTAACAAAGATTTCATGACTACAATTTGTTCCTCACGTTCGATCTCACGAATGGTTCTACTATGAAGTGTTAATTACACTTACACATTTTAATTCTGTCATCTTACGACTTTCTTTCTAGTACCAAGGAAAACTACTAACTCAATAGAGTTAATCTTTCTTTTATTCAATCTCATTTAGCATTTTAGGTTAATTAATCATGAACCCACAATTCTTCTTTTGTTAATCATTTAGATTTCATCATTTATTACTAATTACCTTTCATAGGAACTGAGGACAGTTCCCCTATTTATCATACTACTAGTAGTCCACCAGACTACTATTATTCTGGTTATCCCTTTGACATCACTTTTAATCTATCATTTTCAATCTGATTACATCAGATTGATTTAAACTCCACTTTATTACATAGCCAATAAATATATTGGTAGTCGTAATTTAAACCTTCACCGTTATCATTTCGAGTTATCTTACATAACTCTGTTAATTTATACCATTAAGTCACTTATTGTATCTTTTACATATTCATTCAGTTTCATGATTCATTACTTTCTTGCTTCCTATTTCAGTTTGTTATTCTCATCACACTCGCTGGATTCAAAGAGATTTTGCATCTCTCTAATCAAGGTCTCTACCGTGGAAGGGTCATTAGTAGTGCCAACCAACGTACGGAGCTAACAACTCTAGAAGGTTCGAAATTAAAAGATTTCTAAGTCTCCCTGATCATACGTAAAGACTCACACACGTTTGCCTACTGCATTTGAGCCTCCAGCCGTAAGATGTAGGCATCCTTATCATCATCTCTCGAAGAACCAGTCATGTGAGTTAATTTTCTATACTTGTATCCAAAAGTAGAGTATCTAGTATATATATCATATATCTTACTAACTTATCAACATTTATACTTTTCTAACACATAACATGAAACATACAAATCACTCTTCACACCCCAATACCACCCTGGGAACACATAGTAATGGTCGAGTTTGAACGCGAGTTTGAGACTGAATACTAATTAAAGTACTCAATTCACTCAAACTAAGGCTCTGATACCAACTTGTAACGCCGGTCCTTAAATTCATAGTATATTTTTTAATATTATTTAAAACATGTGCGGAAGCTATAATATTTATTTCACATTTTACAACTTATATAAATATAAGTTGTAATACAAACGTATTGTTTAACAAACACACCAAGCGTTACCAATTCGTTCGACCATTACACTAATCAATACACAACATAGTCTTTACACAGTGTTCCCCGAAACCTAACATGAACTACCAGCAGGTACCCGTCCTCACCTTCAGTCTATTTACCAGCATATGGAGTGTAACACCGTAAAATCTAAGCCATTTTTTTAAATGCGCTGCGGAAGCTTTGATTAAATTTAAACATTCATTCCATTTAAAAATAAATATAAACAAAATATCTATTCTCAATATCCAACAAACATAATTCTGTGTTACAAAATAAACTGGCTCGTTTCATTTTAAATCTTAGACATCAGAGTCAGGTCAACTTCTCCTTCCAGGAGCACTCACAAACACAAACTTGCAAAAAGCAACAACTGTGGGGAATTAGCACACAGCTAAGTGAGTAGAGGCTAAAGCCAAAAGCAAACATCAAGTCAATACTAATCATGTAATCACAACCACTAAGAAGACCGGCGGTTTGGCGCAGAACCTACAACCGATGCCGGCCAAAGCAAAGGTTTACCGATAGCCCTCTACTGAATTGGCACGGTGAAATCCCACTCTGAAGCAACATATGCAACAGTAAGGCTACCAATGTTCAACCAACCAGTAAACAAGCCCAGCCCAATTCCAAGTATAGCTGACCTCTAAAACGCAACTCAAAATCATACTAAGAGTGCGTATCGAACAAATTATCATTCAGCAGTCATCAATAATATATATATATATATATATATATATATATACAACCAACAGTTCTAATTTCAAACCATCACATACAATCATGCCCCACATCAGTAATATTAAACACAATCTTTACCATTCGCATCCAACATCCACTCACCTTTCAAGTTCAGACGAAGCACTCAGAATTCTTATATTACTGAGCCTTTTGATTTCCTGAAAACATAATAACAATCAATCAGTCCAAATCTTATAAATATATCTCATCATATATCTATAATTCATTAATAACATCAACAATCAATAAACAATAACAAATCCAAACACAAAATATCGGATTTCAATAACTATCGGATTTTCTCTCGGATTCTTGAAAATCCACAACCAAGGCATAGGATTTCCCAAAATCCGTAACTATCTTAGGATTTCACAACTATAGGATTTAGGAATCCGATGGGTTCCAATCTCTGTTTTGTCTTAATCGGATTTCAAGTTTCCAAAATCGTAAGTATCGGATTTCACTAAGTCCCGGATTCCGGAATTGAGTATCGGATTTCATGTGTCGGATTTCATCATTCGGATTCTGACTTAGTCATTTTCCAAGTTTTAGGATTTCATATCCAATTATAGTATTCGGATTTGGGGTTGTCATAAAACAAGTTTCGGATTCTAAGGTAATCGGATTTATACTTTCGGATTTCATAAGATCCGGATTTTTGCAAGACTCGGATTTCTTCTTCTCAACAATCCGAGAGCTTCATAATATAACAAATCCGACAACTTCAAAATATCATAATACAAAACCCGGTTTTATACCATCATTCCAGAAACATACATTAAATATTCTAAATATCTTCTTATGCGTTTAACCATATGAATCATATGAACATTCAAAGCTATCAAAATCTTATTCTTTCAAAGACCGATTATGATATTATTTAACATGCAATCTTTAAACTAAACATGAATCATGTTTCAAATCATATAGCATAACAAGAAGGATCATAACATGTTAATTTATAAACACCAACCTTAAAATCTTGATTTAATCTCACAAATAGGAATTCCGATTCTCTTTCTTTTCTTCTCTCGGTTTTCTTCTTGGCAGAGAAACAAAGCACACACACATACACTTCTTGAAAATTGAGGTAATACAACAGATGACACAAAATGTACATGCAAAGTTAGGTGTCCTCTTTTCTTCTACACAACCCCACGTGTATTCCACTTAGACATGCATGCATACATACGTACGGCTATATACATACGTACACACATACATCCTATTAATTGTAAACTAACTAAATATTTAATATCACTCAAGTAATCACATAATCAAATTTAAAATAATTAAAACACAAATAAACACATACCGTACCCCCTAATCTACTAGCCCAGGTTTGCGGGTGTTACAAATCTCCCCTCCTCAAGAGGATTCCGTCCTCGGAATCCTTTCCAGCTCAAATAAGTGGGGATACCTTTCTTTCATTTCTGCTTCAGTCTCCCAGGTTAGATCAGAACCTAAACTGTGTTTCCATTTGACCAATACCATAGGTATCTGCTTCTTTCGAAGCTTGGTCACCTTTCGATCTAGCAGTTCAATCGGTTCCTCTATCAGTCTCTTCTTAGAATCAACTTTCAACTCATGTACTGGGAGAATCTGACTTTCATCATCAATTTTACACTTCCTCATATAACAAACATTAAATGTATCATGAATTCCAGCAAGCTCTGTAGGAAGATATAAGGTAACTGCTTGATCATTCACAACCTGACGGACACGGAAAGGACCGATGAAACGGGGAGCCAACTTCCCACGTTTGCCGAAGCGAATTACACCTTTCCACGGAGAAACTTTCAAGTATACCAATTCCCCCACATCAAACTTTACTGGACGTCGTTTCGGATCAGCATACATTCTCTGTCTATCTATGGCTGCTTTCAACTTATCTCTGGCTATAACAACCTTGTCAGCAGTCAATTGTACTATCTCGGGACCTGCAAACTATTTCTCACCTGCCTCTAACCAACAAGTCGGAGTACGGCAGCGACGACTGTACAACATTTCATACGGAGGCATTCCAATACTAGAGTGATGAGAGTTATTACACGCAAATTCTACTAATGGCAGGTGTAAATCCCAAGATCCACCATACTCTAGTACACAAGCTCGCAACATATCCTCAAGTGTCTGTATGGTTCGTTCAGTCTGACCGTCTGTCTGAGGATGGTAAGCTGTACTCAAGTTAACTCTAGTTCCCAATTCTCTTTGCAAACTTCTCCAGAAATTAGATACAAACCTTGAGTCTCTGTCGGACAAAATTGACAATGGTATACCATGCCTCGCAATGATTTCATCTATGTATAGTTGTGCTAGTTTACCCAACGAAGCTGTTTCACGAGTGGCATGAAAATGAGCACTCTTTGTTAAACGATCCACTATCACCCATATCATATCATGATTCCTCTGAGTTCGTGGTAATTTTGTTACAAAATCCATTGTGATGTGCTCCCATTTACACTCAGAAATCTCTAACTGCTTCAAAGACCCATAAGGCCTCTGATGTTCTGCCTTCACTTGCGCACAGATATGGCACGATTTTACAAAATGTGCCACATCTGTTTTCATCGTAGGCCACCAGTAAAGCACTTTCAGATCGTTATACATTTTAGTGCTTCCTGGGTGTACGGACAATCTCGACTTGTGTGCTTCTGTTAAAATTAATTGTCTCAATTCTCCAAGTTTAGGCACCCACACACGAGCTTTGAATGTTTTTAATCCACGAGAATCGTCATTCAATTCATCTTTCCTCTTTTTCATTAACTCAGTCTTTAAATTTTCCTCTTTTAGAGCTTCCAACTGAGCAGACTTCAATCTATCTATCAGATCAGATACTATCTCAATTCGCATAAATTGAATAGAGCTTCTATTCCCTTTTCGACTCAGGGCATCTGCCACAACATTCGCTTTTCCCGGGTGATATTTGATCTCGCTGTCATAATCTTTTATCAATTCTACCCAGCATCTCTGTCTCATATTTAATTCTTTCTAAGTGAACACATACTGCAAGCTCTTATGATCAGTACAAATTACGCATTTGGTGCCGTATAAGTAATGTCTCCACAATTTGAGCGCAAATATTACTGCTGCTAGCTCCAAGTCGTGAGTCGGGTAGTTCTTTTCATGTGGTTTCAATTGTCTGGAAGCATAAGCAATTACCCGATCTCTCTGCATTAATACACACCCTAAGCCCGCCAATGACGCATCACAATATACTATAAAATCTTCAGATCCACTTGGCAAAGCAAGGATTGGAGCTTGACACAACAGTTCTTTTAATATCTGGAAGGCCTTTTCTTGTTCATTACTCCACATAAACTTCACATCCTTCCGAGTTAATTTGGTTAACGGACCCGCAATCTTAGAAAAATCTTTGATGAATCTGCGGTAGTATCCAGCCAATCCCAGAAAACTTTTTATCTCAGATGGTGTTCTTGGAGCTTTCCAACTCATCACTGCTTCTACCTTTGATGGATCTACTTTTACCCCTTCCTTACAAATAATATGTCCCAAAAACTGGACTTCTCTTAACCAGAACTCACATTTCGAGAACTTTGCATACAACTTTTCTTTCTTCAGAATTTCCAAGATCTGTCTCAAATGATGTTCATGCTCTATCTTAGTCTTCGAATAAATCAAAATGTCATCAATGAAGAAAATCACAAACTTATCAAGAAATGGTCGACAAACTCTGTTCATGAGATCCATAAATATTGCTGGTGCGTTGGTTAGACCGAATGGCATAACCAGGAACTCATAATGACCATATCGCGTACGGAAAGTTGTCTTCGATACATCTTCCTTTGACACCCTTACCTGATGGTAACCCGATCTTAAATCAATCTTTGAGAAGAAAGAAGCTCCCTGTAGTTGATCGAACAAATCGTCAATTCTGGGCAACGGGTATTTATTCTTTATCGTCCTCTTGTTCAATTCCCGATAATCAATGCACATACGCAATGTACCATCTTTCTTCTTTACAAATAACACTAGCGCACCCCACGGTGATGAACTTGGACGGATAAATCCTTTATCTAACAAGTCTTGGATCTGGGTCATCATTTCTCGGATTTCTAAAGGTGCCAATTTGTACGGTGCTTTAGCCACTGGTCGGGAACCAGGAATCAGATCTATTTTGAATTCTACCTCTCGAACTGGAGGTAGTCCCGGTAATTCTTCTGGAAACACCTCCGGGTATTCCGTTACCACCCGGATATCTGTCATAGCTTGCTTTTCTTTCTTTCCATCAATCACATAAGCTATAAACGATTCACAACCTTTACTCAGTGCTTTCTTTGCCTTTAAACATGAAATAATTGAAATTGTAGACCCGACTTTCTCACCCCTTGCTATTACCCTAGTACCATCCGCTAATGGAAACGAGATTAACTTCTTATGACATTTTATACTTGCTTGATTCAGACTTAACCAATCCATACCCAATACAACATCAAAACTAGATAAAGGCATGACAAGAAAGTAAACAGGAAAACATACACCATCAATATCAATTTTAGCTCCAGTCACAGCAGTCGTGACTGGAACCATCATGCCATCTGCTACTTCTATTTCTAGGGCACTAGCAAGTTTAATAACAGGTATATTTAATCTACCACAAAACTCCACAGACACAAACGAGCGTTAGCTCTAGAATCAAATAACACTTTTGCAGGGATAGAGTTAATCAGGAACATACCGGTTATAACATCGTCAGTGGTGGTGGCATCCTCCACCTTCATCTTAAAAGCCCTACCCTCAGTAGTAGGTGGATTCTTTCTCTTCTGACCAGCTGAAGATGATCCCCCAGCTGTCCCCGCCCCTGCTCCCGATCCTACTTTCTTTCCCACCGGGCACTCTCCCACTCTGTGCCCTTCTTTTTGGAAGTTCCAACAGACACTGCGTGGGAACCTGCAATCCTTTAATTGATGGCCAAACTGGCCACACTTAACACATCTTCTTGATTGGGGCGTACACTGCCCGTTGTGGTATGACTTGCACCGACTACACCACGGTGCCCTCTGAGTTGACCCACCAACATTCGACCTCTTACTCTGATCTCCCTGTTTATATCCACTTCCTTGCCCACCCTGCCTCTGCTGAGAATTATAATGATCAATCTTTGATTTTTGTTAGGCAATCTTTTCCCCATTCCACTTATTCCTGGCGATTAAATCCTCTTCTGCAATCTTCGCCAAGTTAAATGCTTGTGATAAGGTAGTAGCCCATCTAGTGGCGCTACGGAGATCGGGGTGTAGTGCTCCAACAAAGTGAGCAATCTTTGACTCCTCATCTGGTACCCAGTGCTTCACAAATCTCATTTTCTGATTAAATTATTTAATTAGACCATCCACTGTCATATTCCTGGTCATTTGTAGATCCATGAATTCCTTCTTGATTTTTGCAACCTCAAATGTTCCACAGTATTGTTCACAAAGCTTCTCTTGGAATTGACTCCAAGTAATGCTCTCCTGTTGTTGTTCAGTGAGATGACCAGTAATCGAATCCCACCACACCATAGCATCACCTTTCAGCATCCTGGATGCATATTTCACTTTCAGTTTGTTTTCACAGTTACAGGCATCTAGTGCCTTTACCATTTCCCTCAGCCAGTTCAGGGTTATGTTAGGGTCAGAACATTCACTATATTCCGAAGGCTTACAGTCAAGGAATTGTTTATATGTGCACGGCTGCTTAAACCCCGGAAACACAAAAGGGTAAGCTCCGTGTTATGGATACGGATAGTAGAACGGTTGTTGTATCATCTGTGTCACTGGTGGTAGGGGCATTGATACTGGTGGTACGGTTGCCTGAGTAAAGATCGCAGCTGATAGTGGAGGTTGTTCGGTTTGGGTCAATCTTTGTTCCAGGTTATTTAATTTAGCTCTAAGATCCATCAGTTCATTTTCCAGTTTAAATATGTACTCACTCTGATCTTCTTCCTGTTCCTGGCCAGATGTTCCTGCCCTGTTAGTTACATCCAATTCTTCTATCACTGGTGCCTCAGCAGATGATTGAGTAGCAGAGGGAGGATAGGGGTCACTCTTTCAGCCATATTTGTTACAATCACATCATCTCACAACTTATTAGCATAAACCGTTAGTACTCAAAATACTAACTACTACAAACAACTCTAACTCACTCTAATTCCCCCTGAAGGAAAGTTTAACCTGTCACGAGCCAAGATTTGGGAATGCAACACTCTAGACGTGCCTGCATCGCCAAACGAAGGCTCTGATACCAAACTGTAACACCGTAAAATCTAAGCCATTTTTTTTAAATGCGCTGCGGAAGCTTTGATTAACTTTAAACATTCATTCCATTTAAAAATAAATACAAACAAAATATCTATTCTCAATATCCAACAAACATAATTCTGTGTTACAAAATAAACTGGCTCGTTTCATTTTAAATCTTAGACATCAGAGTCAGGTCAACTTCTCCTTCCACGAGCACTCACAAACACAAACCTGCAAAAACCAACAACTATGGGGAATTAGCACAAAGCTAAGTGAGTAGAGGCTAAAGCCAAAAGCAAACATCAAGTCAATACTAATCATGTAATCACAACCACTAAGAAGACCGGCGGTTCGGCGCAGAACCTACAACCAATGCCGGCCAAAGCAAAGGTTTACCGATAGCCCTCTACTGAATTGGCACAGTGAAATCCCACTCTGAAGCAACATATGCAACAGTAAGGCTACCACTGTTCAACCAACCAGTAAACGAGCCCAGCCCAATTTCACGTGTAGCTGACTTCTCAAACGCAACTCAAAATCATACTAAGAGTGCGTATCGAACAAATTATCATTCAGCAGTCATCAATAATATATATATATATATATATATATATATACAACCAACAGTTCTAATTTCAAACCATCACATACAATCATGCCTCACATCAGTAATATTAAACACAATCTTTACCATTTGCATCCAACATCCACTCACCTTTCAAGTTCAGACGAAGCACTCAGAATTCTTATATTACTAAGTCTTTTGATTTCCTGAAAACATAATAACAATCAATCAGTCCAAATCTTATAAATATATCTCATCATATATCTATAATTCATTCATAACATCAACAATCAATAAACAATAACAAATCCAAACACAAAATATCGGATTTTCTCTTGGATTCTTGAAAATCCGCAACCAAGGTATCGGATTTCCCAAAATCCGTAACTTTCTTAGGATTTCACAACTGTCGGATTTAGGAATCCGATGGGTTTCAATCTCTGTTTTGTCTTAATCGGATTTCAAGTTTCCAAAATCGTGAGTATCGGATTTCACTAAGTCCCGGATTCCGGAATTGAGTATCGGATTTCATGGGTCGGATTTCATCATTCGGATTCTGACTTAGTCATTTTCCAAGTTTTAGGATTTCATATCCAATTATAGTATTCGGATTTGGGGTTGTCATAAAACAAGTTTCGGATTCTAAGGTAATCGGATTTATACTTTCGGATTTCATAAGATCCGGATTTTTGCAAGACTCGGATTTCTTCTTCTCAACAATCCGAGAGCTTCATAATATAACAAATCCGACAACTTCAAAATATCATAATACAAAACCCGGTTTTATACCATCATTCCAGAAACATACATTAAATATTCTAAATATCTTCTTATGCGTTTAACCATATGAATCATATGAACATTCAAAGCTATCAAAATCTTATTCTTTCAAAGACCGATTATGATATTATTTAACATGCAATCTTTAAACTAAACATGAATCATGTTTCAAATCATATAGCATAACAAGAAGGATCATAACATGTTAATTTATAAACACCAACCTTAAAATCTTGATTTAATCACACAAATAGGAATTCCGATTCTCTTTCTTTTCTTCTCTCGGTTTTCTTCTTGGCAGAGAAACAAAGCACACACACATACACTTCTTGAAAATTGAGGTAATACAACAGATGACACAAAATGTACATGCAAAGTTAGGTGTCCTCTTTTCTTCTACACAACCCCACGTGTATTCCACTTAGACATGCATGCATACATACGTACGGCTATATACATACGTACACACATACATCCTATTAATTGTAAACTAACTAAATATTTAATATCACTCAAGTAATCACATAATCAAATTTAAAATAATTAAAACACAAATAAACACATACCGTAAACCCGCTAATCTACTAGCCCAGGTTTGCGGGTGTTACATGGAGAGTTCATGAGAGGGTTAGCTATAAATAGCTAGTGAATAACAATTAAACAGAAGCAGTATATTAACAATATCAAAACACATTACATACATCACATAAATTCATTCAACTCTATCCTAACACATGGTGAAGCATCGGTTAGTCAGCAGGCATCATGTCTTGCGAGGTAGCGAACCCGGCTCAATGATCCTCACTGGGGAAACCGATACTTCCTCCGCGCTGGTGGAGAAGTGGGTAGCGGTCCACCATTGCGTTATCGGGAACATATCCCATTTGGGATCGGTGGGAACTGAGAGCCCCGAGTTAGAATCGAGGGGCGGAGGTTTAGCAAGAACCAAGATTCATGATCATCGAATCTCCGCACATCCTAGTTGGCGACACAAGGTCCCAACTCAGGACCCAGATAATCTGGCCCCAATCTCTACAAAATAGTACCGGCACTCAAACAATGGCCTACTCTAGCCTTATCACAAACAAAAATGGCCTACTCCAGCCCTTACATATCAAGATTGACCTACACAGGCCTTCAACATATCAATAATGACCTACTCTGGTCTTCAAACATGCATACATATCATTTGAATTACACAATTGGTTCATTAAACCTCTAAACATGCACAACTACAATTTCTTGGTTTATCACATACAAAACATCTTATAATACTATTAATACCATACTCGAGTTAACTGTTATTCACCTGTTGAGCATATAACAGGTAACTATACAACTCCAGCTTGCTTTAGTTATTGTTAGCACCTATATCAAATCATTTACATTTAGACATTTAAACATGCAAGGAAATCATCAAGACATCTAGAATAATGTCCTAACAATGTTCCTAACTTGTTTACTAACTTATAACCATGACCAAAACACTTCTACGCGAAAGAACAACACAAAACAACAACATATGCAGAAACTGCTTGGATGCGTCGCGTCGCGTGAAGCAGTGCACTTTTATTGTTTCTGCACAGTAGTACCATTTTGGTCCAATTCAATAACAATTCAACTCTAATCAATTTTCAGTGTTCCATAACATCATTTGGCACTTGTAGGTGCTTTCTAACATTCCTAACACTTATCCAATTAATTCATACAAAATTCAAGCCTTAATTAGCAAGAATGTGTTCAATATGGCCAAAACTTGAAATACATCAATTCCAACACTTCCAATACATCATTCACACTCCAAATAACTTATTGGAGCTATTGGAACTGACCATTTTCTTTAAAACCTCTATTTGGTAGCATTTTCCAATTTTTGGCTATTTAAAGCCTATATTAGTACTATTTTTACCAATTCAAGCAAAAACACCAATTTAATTCAAAACCATTTTTCTAATCAATTCATACAAGTCATATGCACTTATTAGAACCTTAAAAATCAGTCCTTGATGTGTAAAAACAGATTCAACCCATTTTAGCCATTTTGACCCATTTAGGCCAATTTTGAACATGTGCATAAACACTACCTCTAATCCAACATATGAGTTCTAATCAATCCTAACAAGTTATAAGAACAATTAGAACACTAAATTTCAGTCCTTGAAGGTCAATTTCAGTTTGACCTGTTTTTGACTATTTTGACCATTTTGGTCAAATCTTGGTTTTGATCAATCAACCAATTGTAATCCATATTATGTGTTCTTTAGCATCTATATGAGTTGTAGGAAGCAATAGAAGCATCAAAATCGGTTCAAAATGGTCAAATTCGGGTTTGACCTAAAAACCCATCAAAACCGAAGAAATCATGAACTTGAAGAAAGTAGGGAAGATGATGAACTTACAAGGATCAAAGATGGATTTGGAACTGATTTCTAACTTAATTTGTTGTTGGAATCAGAAACTCCTTTGATTTCTCTTCAAAAATCTTCAAGAACAAGAGAAGGAGACGAAGGTGTGTGTGTGTATTACGTGTGTGTGTGTGTCTGTGAGTTACAAAAAGGAGGAGACCGACCCTTAAGGTCAATATTATCCACAATGAGTATTTTGTTCCCCCTTTAAACTTACACACAACACCCATTTACCCGTTTCAACTAACGGGGATATTTTCGGAAACCTCGTTCTAGATCATTTAATATACTTTTATTCTTTTATATTTTTATCAATATTTTATTAACTCATTTAAATAACCAATTTAGTTATTTTTCTTTAATACCTTTAAATATATATATTTTATTCAATATATATAATTTATTACACATACCACGTCAGCATTCGTCTAGGCCCTTTCTAAGGATGTTACAAAAATTATACCAATCTACATATTTTTTTTAATTCTCTTTCAAACAATATCACTCTTCCCATATTTCTAAAAAATTTATTTTGAAAATGCAAACCATATGAAAATAATACCAAAATATTATCATTTTGAATCATGTGAGTTTTTATCATTTTCGGCGGTAAGAATGTGTATTTATATCATTTTCGGCTAGAAACATGTGTATTTATACCATTTTTGGTTGAAAATGAGTCTATTTTTTTATCATTTTCATGTGGATAATCTTATCATTTTAAATGTTGTATGTTGTTATCATTTTCATGTGGAAAATGTTATCATTTTCATGTGAAAATTGTTATCATTTTCACGTGGAATACATGTATATTTATATTATTTTTGGCAGAAATGAGTCTATTTTTAACAAGATAATATTTTTATTTTGAATGTTGTATATTGTTATCATTTTCATCTAGAAAAATTATCACTTTTAACTCGAAAATGTTATCATTTTTAAGTGGAGAATTTTAATCATTTTCGGCTGGACGAGACTTATAGGGAAAAAAGGAAGGGGCGATATTTTTTAATGAAGGAGCGTGATTTATGGGAAAGGGAATTCCCATAATACCCTTCCTTCTATAATTACATCTTATAATTGTTTAATTAATTACAATAATGTCATTATTAGATTTTAACCATTGATTTAAAAAAATCTAATGGTCCAATAGGGAATGTTCAAATGAGAATGTAGACTCAATCTCAGCCGTAGACGTCAATATAAAAAAGTCACGCGGTGACAATATTGTAATTAATAGTAACAACGTGTGCAATTCTTTGATATTTCAATTATGAACTATTGATAAATATTTTTATTTTGATATTTCAGATAATCAAGTATATGTTTGCTTATAGTATACTGCTTCACATTTTTCTTTGATATTTCAAACATGAAACAGTAGTATTTCAGAATTGAAATATTAAAGAAAAAAGTTGTAACACCGGAAAACCAAAGTCATTTTCTTTAAATACATTGTGGAAGCTATAATTACAAAAAGTTTACATAAAGTGCAATATTTACAATCATAATCCAAAAACATCTGTTCTCAAAACAATAGTCATTCAACTTAGTGTTACAAAATAAACTGGCTCGTTTCCTTTTAAATCAAAATCTATCAGAGCAGGGTCGAGCTTTCCTTTTACAACCACCAACAACTCACAAACCTGCAAAAGCAACAACCGAGGGAAATTAGCACAACGCTAAGTGAGAAGAAGTCAAACACAAAAGCAAACATCAACAGTCAATATCAAAGCATGTAATCACACAATCAAGAAGACATGCGGCTCGGCGCAAAACCTACAACCAATGCCGGCCAAAGCAAAGATTTACCGATAGCCCTCTACTGAATTGGCACAGTGAAATTCCCCTATGATGCAACGCATGCATCATGTAACATCCACAAATCGGGGTTAGTAATTTACGAATTAATGGTATGTGATTTTATGTTTAATTGTGTTTAATTTGTTTAAGTGGTTATTTAGAATCAGTTGGTTATTTGGAATTAGATTGAATCAATTAGTAAATGGGAATAATATATATGTGTGTGTTACTGGAAATTTAAATTAAAATAAAAGAGGGAAAAGTTATGTGATTTATGTATGTGTAGGTAAGTATGTATGTATACATGTATGTGTCTGAATTAAAAAGAATGGATGGTGCTACCTCCTGCTTGAATGAAATGAATATATGTATACGTGGGTTTCATTTCATCTGCACATAGTAAAGGTGAAGTGTGTGTTTGTGTGTTAAACCTCCTATTGAAGAAAGATAGAGAACAAGTAACTTAAAGATTCAAAGTAGAGGATTTGTGATTCATAAATCAAACTGAAGGTTAGTGTGTGTTTATATGATGCTACAGAGTGTTTTGATGTGTTTGTATGCTGAAATACATATTTAAATGAAGAACCACCATTGTTGGAGCTTAAAGCTCAAAACTTGACATGTGGGTTTTAATGGATAATGAGTTTTAATTAGATTTGATGAGTTAGATATGTTTGTTGTTGTGTTATATGAAGTTTCTTATAGATTGGAAGTGTTTTTAATTGAAAAATTGGATGTTGAATATGAAATTTATAAGTGAGGTTTGCTGGAAATCCGACAGTTTAAAGGAAGAAGAAGCTTAAATCCGACGCGTCGCGGCGCGACACCATGAAATCCGGGTTCTTGAAAATATGATAAATGCAAATCCGAGAGACCCAAAATCCGCTACCCGAAATCCGACACCAAAATCCGGAACCCAAATCCGCTAGTGTCGCGGCGCGACACTAGGGTTGGTCGCGGCGCGACAGGCTTGTTTTAGGAAACTGTTAGTCCCAGATTGAGTACGCAACAACAAATGTTTGTAAAAGGGGGGGTTGAATACAAACTTTAGCTTTTAAAAATTAAAGACACACTGATATACTTTTATATAATTTTTATTGATATGAATCAAGAATTACATGTACTAGAAGCGGAAATTCTAAGTACAATAAAAGGTGGCAATCAATTTGTCTAACACATAGACAAGCTAACTCTAAAACAAATAATGTATATAGAGTGTTCAACACATGAGAAAGTTTTATTCTACACAATGCTTATACTCTACGAATTTCTCAACTGATGAGATTTTCTTTCTGTGTAGTAGAGACTTTACTTTGTTGTATTGTGTATTGTATATTTGCATGTCCACCATGCATGAGTATATATAGAAGTCTTGGTGAATCCGGTTGCATGAAGGTAAGAGACAAAGAGGATGTGGAAATATAATATTTTAATTGTAAAGGTAGTGGGTGAAAAGTAAAGTTACTTTAATCAAATGTATGATAAAAGTAATTGTACTTTTCTGCAAAAGTGCAACCCATTACAATATAAAATATTAAAACCCACATCTACTGCCGTGTAGAAGTTTCTTTCCCTTTCCATGATTGTACTTTAATCAACACATGCTTCTGATTGATTTGACTTTACCAAGTATGGGATTGCCAGCCATACTTAGTTGTTTGAACAAATCTTCAAGATCTTCGTCTGTTTGAGGTATCATTATCCTTTTCTAGAGGATAAGATCAAAACCTTTTTGTCTCATACTTGATCCAAAAAGTGCATTTTTACTTTTACAAACAAAGATCTAAGGCATAATAGAACAACACATGTTCTGCCTTTTACATATGACTTACAATCTGAAAAGATATAGTAGATTTGACATTTTTCACGACTCAGCTAACAGATTGTACTAGGAACTCTGATATTCACTACTCAGTTGACAAAATATATCAGTTGATCACTTTTTGCTTGGACTCAGTTGATACATATTGCTCAGTTGATCATATAGATGCTCAGCTGATCAATAGTAAACTTAGGAGGACATAAGCTCATGTATTTGTATGATCAGTTGATCAAGATTGCTCAGCTGATCAATCAAATACATCAGTTTATAAGGGGAGATGACTTATGTAAAGGAAGACTTACTTAGCTGATGCTCTGGGCCTCAGCTGATCCATTTGTTCACTCAGCTGATAGAGTGGGCACTCAGCTGATCAATTTCTTTACTCAGCTGATTAATTTCTTCACTTAGCTGATCAATCTGTTCACTCAGCTGATGGAATATTTTCCTCAGCTGATCAACGATTTTGCTCAGCTGATAGACTGTTTTCCTCAGCTAATCAACGATTTTGCTCAGCTGATAGACTGTTTTCCTTAGCTGATGGTCTTCTTTACTTGTTTTCTTCATCTGATGCTCCTTGGCTGATATCCTTTGGCTGATACTTTGAGTAGGATCAGATGCTCAGCTGATGGCTTATTTTCCTCAGCTGATGGTTCCATACTTAGCATTTTTTTACATAAACTGATTCAAACAACACATGTTTGAATTCTTTCTAAGTCATATTGAATGTAGGTTTGGTTATCATCAAATTCTATGTTTTAGGATAAGCAGAGTTGATTATTAGGGTGAAGTGATTATCTCCCCAACAATCTCCCCCTATTTGATGCTGACAAAACCTTTTTCTTTTTGAAGAATCAGTTTGACTTCGAATTACAAAAGATTTACACTTTTAAGTACATTTGACTACCTAGCTATCTGTTTTTGGTAGCTCTTTTTATTTGAACCTTGTTCTGTTTTTGGTTTCTTTTCTAGTGTTCCATTTTGTTCTGTTTTTGTGGAATCTTTTTCTGTGTTGTACCATTTTGTTCTGTTTTTGTGGTATCTTTTTATTTTTCCATTTTTATATGTTTTTGATTTTCTGATTTACATAAACATCACTTGAAATAACAGAATAAAGAAATGCACATAATTGATTACATAGATAGACTACTAACTAACTATTCTATAATTTACAATCAACTAAATAACAACAAAAACTTCAGAGTTAGAAACGGTCTTCAATCATCCTATCATGGTTCTTCTTTAACTTCAAAATCTTTGGCATGGGGATCAGCTTCAGCTAAGACTTCACATTCGGCTTGAACAAGGGCTTCAAAGTTTTCATTTCTAGTTCTGCCTCTTGTAGATATCCTTAGCCCAAATAGAAACTTTTTGCTAGCTTTAAGGATTTCAGACTGTCTAAAGAACCTCCAAGTGCCAGCTCTGTCCAGAAAGAATATACCTTCAACAGGCATAATTATAAACTTGTATAGCTCAGGAGTGATGTTCAGTGGATGAGATGTGTTGAGACCCTCAAAATCTGATAAGAATTCATGCTGGGGTAGTACCTCTCTTAGCTCAAATGGTTTGAATGGCTTGGAGCCTTTCTTATGAAGATTATCAACTGTGTGCACATGCCTGTAATAATCATCTGGAGTGAAGGCCCTTTGTGACACAGCTAGAGCTATTCAATTCTGAATTTTCTGAATAAATTGAACTTTGAGCTTTGACTTGGATTTGAAGAGAAGGTACAGGATCTCAACTAACTCTGTGAACCCATATATGTGACACCTCTCATAGGATACAACTTCACAGCTGTTGAAGTTGTTCTGTCTTATTACTTTGAGGACAATGGCTCTTGTTATTGGAGTTGGTTCTGTTCTGTTTCTCAAAATATTAATCCTTTCTCTGAAGCTTTGAAGTCTTTGTTGACTTAGATTGATGGGAGCAGATAAATCAAGGTTGAAGAGGGTTTTGATGGCATCAGCATGGGATCTAGCTTTGAGTAGTTCAGCCTGAGATTTTTCCCTTGCCAATTTGTGTTGAGCAGCAGCTTGATTTTGACTTTGTTCTTGCTCTTGCTGATATGCTAGCTCTTTGGCTTGGTAGATTTCTTCAAGTGAAACACCCAATGCATGAGCCATTTGAGCATTTTCCCTTTCTTCCTGTTCTTTAAGAGCAAGCTCCCTTTTCATTTGAGCATCTGCTTCAACATGCTCATCTGTCATCTGTTGTTTGCCTTTATCCTTAGGAGTAGAGGTTGAAGCCTTTTGGACTGATGGGGTTGATTGGACTAGTGGAGCAGATGGCTTAGGGCTCTGTCTTCTTCTTCTGAGGATGTCAGAAAGTAGAGTGTCATCCTCATCATCAGAATCAGACTCTATGTTGATTGGTGGAGAGCAACCCTCAACAACTTTTCTTTTAGGTTTTGGCCTGTTTGCCATCATTTTCAGCCTTTTGGGAAACCTTTGCTCCCCCTCAGAAGGTGCTTTTCTTTTAATAGATGAGGGAGTTGTTGCTTTAGGTGCTTCCTGCTGCATGATTTTGGTGGCTGTTTCAGCATAGGCAGCATCAATATCCTCTGAGTCAGGATCATCCTCCCTTGAAGAACTTGACAATTTCTCCCCCTTTTTGGCATCATCAAAAGGAGGAGGGGAGTCACCTGCTACAGGCTTATGGGATGGGGTAGGGGCAGGGGTAGGGGTATGGGTTGAGGAAGGGGTAGAGGGAATTTTAGAGAGCTGAAGGGAGAGGTCATCCTTGAGATCTTTAATGGCTTTCCATAATGAGATATGACTCATTCTGGATTGTTCTGTTAAGGTTTCTATGTCATCAAGGATGCCTTTAAGAAAGGAAGGCATTGGAAGGAGTTGTTCAGGAATGGGTACAGAAATGTTTGGGTTGATTGGGCGTAGGGTTTGGAGTTGGGATAGGAGGTTGGATATGGTTTGGTTTAGGGTAGATATAGTAGATTGAGGAAGGATGGGAATTTGTGGTTGAGAGGGAAGAAGAGTAGAGAGATGGTCGATTTTGGTAAGGATTGGGGTAAGGTTAATGGGTGCAGGGGAGGGTTGGGATGGGGTTTTCAGAGACTCAATGTCTTTGGTAAGTTAAGACAATTGAGCAGAAGTTTGGGTTTGGAAGGTTTGGAAGGTTTGGGTTAGTTGATTAAGGTTTTGGTTAATGTCTGGATAAGGGTAAGGTTTGGGGTTTGGGTAGATATAGAGGGGGTAGAGGTGGAAGGGGTGGATAGAGGTTCAAAGAACTTGGGTAAGGTTTGTGTCCCCTTATTTGAGCCTTGGTGTATAAGCTGAAATTCATTGGGGAAGAGGGTTGAGCCCTGTGCAAATAGTTGGTTTGTACCACTAGCATTGGCAGGTTGTGCTTGTGTAAGAATAGAGTCAATGATGGGTGCAAGATAAGTGGACTGAGTGTGGGATGCACTCAATAACAGGGAATCCCTTATTGGATCCACATTCTGTTGGGAGAATGTAGATGGTATAGGCTGACTCAATTGTGGGATAGACACAGTGTGACCTTGGGGTGAGGTCTGTCTTTCAATGAAATCAACCTTTTGGGAGGTTGTCTCAGCTAGCGGTTTAAGTCCCATTTTTACAGATGTATCATGTTGTGAGGATACATCCACTGGTTCAAAGGTTGCAACATCCAATTGCTCCCCCTCAACATGAGGAAGGGTAATTGGAGTTAAGGTCAGAGGTGTGGATTGCACTCCCTCAAAGTGCTCATAATGAGTCACTTCTGGTGACCTTGTATATATGGGGCTACGGATAGGAGTAGAACTAGTGACCACAGGAGGTTCACTAGAGCTTGGCTGTTGGAGTGGTGTTTGGACTGAAGATGAGGATGGGCTATCAAAGGTTGGGACGACCATTTGAATATCCTCAGAGGTGGAATCAATACTGTCCATACCTTGGGTCATGATGTGCCTACTTCTGTCAATGAGCTCCAGAAGTTGCTCAGAGATCTCTTGTTCTTGGGCATCAACATCATCACACAGAGGACTTAGCTCCATTGGACTGGGAGGAGCAAAATCACCAGCATCACCATCACCAGCATCATCATCATGCTTAGAACCAGTGTGGCTTTCATCAGCATCATCATCACCATTATCATCATCATCATCAGCATTTTCATCACCATTTGCAGCATCTCTAAGCTCTTGCATTTGGGCAGTGATTGGAGGACCTCTATTTGTCTTTAAGAAATGGAATATATTTTCACCCATGGCAGGGACAGGAATATGCTCAAGATGTTCTGTTAAGCCCACATAATCATCCTCTCCAATTTCCCTCATGGCTATCAGGCTTAAATATCGAATGTAGGGCACCTGCGACCTCGATGATTTCTTGGTTGTGCTCTGAGTGATTTTATCAATGAGATCAGAGAATATGACTTGAGCAAAGTCGATGTTGACCCCAAAGGCTAGGGCATAGAGCACCAGAAGCTCGGTTTGGTTGATGAGATAGTGGCTTCCAGATTTAGGACCGAAGCAACGGATGACCACGTTTGCCAAATATTTCCATGGATAAGCAAGAGCAGAGACCTTGACTTGACCATGCACTACAGGTTCATTGTAGCCAATGGTGTCTAAAACTGTTTGAACTTCAGCTCTGGATGGAAAGGCTGTGTAAGGTGGAAAGTGGGGAATACCAGTGGCTTCACGAAGTGTTTCAGCGATGATGTGGAGATTATAGTTTCCTTGGGCTAGGGTGCAGTTGATGGTGTTGTTGTTTGGGGTATAGGTTGCGGAGTACCATAGCTCACCAATAATGGTAGGGTATATGTAGTGTGGATCAGCGGTGAGACTATCAAACAGGGGATGAGCTTGAAGGAACTGAACCATTGGTTCATAACCTTGGTTTTCTCACGAGGCAGGGATGGTAGTGCAGAGGAGAATGTTGTTGGGAGTTATATTCATTGGTTGATTGGGTGCAACATTCTCATCAGGGTTACAGTTAGGTCTGGAATATAGGTGGCCATTTGGTAGGGATAATGAACAGTGAGTATCGAGAGAGAAAGTAGGGTAGTTCTTTGTAGAGAGAGAGAGGGAATTTAGAAAGTTTGAACAGGTAAAGGTGAATGAGAGAGAAATTGGGATATTTATGAAGTTTAGTTAACAGAGATCGTTAGATACTGACAAAAGATCTAACGGAAAACAAATTAATTAGCTATTAAATGAAAACTGACAAATGGAGTAAATAACTAGGGTTAAAAAGCATTAAATGAGAGTAAAAAGTGAAAATTTTACTAAGTGTAGAATCATCAGCTGATCATAGGAGTGTATCAGCTGAGGGTTATTAGCTTATGAAAAACTATTAGTTAATGGGTATCAGCTGATGGAAAACTATCAGCTGATAGTGAGAATTTGGGGTATCAGCTGAGTAAAGTACTTAGCTGAGCATGTATTCCTTATCTTAAAGTGATCAGCTGAGTAAATTTGATCAGCTGATAGGCATCAGCTGAGCATAGTTACTCAGTTTACACAAATCAAGTAAGACTTAGAGATGCTTAGATATGTATCTTATAATTTTCAACACTTATAAATTAACTCAATCTAAATTACCACTATTCTAAACTAAAAATTAAGCATACCTAGTTTGGATATTAGGAAATTGAACCTTGCTTCATCTAATGGCTTTGTGAACAAGTCTGCAAGTTGTAAATCAGTGTTGATGTAATGCAAAGTTACCTTCTTCTTTTGCACATTATCTCTGAGAAAATGATGTCTGATTTCAATATGCTTTGTTTTTTAATGCATGACTGGATTATTTGAGATGTAGATTGCACTTGTATTGTCACATAGAATTGAGATGTCTACAAACTTCATATCATAATCAAGTAGTTGATTTTGTAACCACAAAATTTGAGCACAACAGCTTCCTGCAGCAATGTATTCTGCCTCTGCAGTAGATGTTGACACTAAATTCTATTTCTTAGTAGACCCACTAATCAATCTTCCTCCTAGAAGTTGACAACCACCTGAAGTACTTTTTCTGTCTAATGTGCATCTTGCAAAATCAGAATCAGAATATCCAACTAACTCAAAATCTGAGTCTTTCGGGTACCAAAGACCAAGATTAGGAGTTCCTTTGAGATATCTAAATATTCTCTTAATAGCAGCAAGATGTGATTCTTTAGCATCTGCTTGATATCTTGCACATAGACATGTTGAAAACATTATATCTGGTCTACTTGCAGTGAGGTATAAAAGTGACCCAATCATTCCTCTATAAGTAGTAATGTTCACTGATTTACCATCAGTGTCCTTTCCTAACTTGATAGAAGTAGACATAGGTGTTTTCATTGAAGAACAGTTTTCAAAATCAAACTTCTTAAGTAAATCTTTGACATACTTTGTTTGATGAATGAAAATACCATCAACCTCTTGTTTAATTTGCAAACCAAGAAAATAGTTTAACTCACCCATCATGCTCATTTGATAATTATCAGACATGAGTTTAGAAAACTTTTTGCATAGTTCCAAATTAGTAGACCCAAATATTATATCATCTACGTATATCTGCACAAGTATCACATCACCTTTGTACTTCCTAATAAATAAAGTGCTATCAATGTATCCTCTTGTAAAACCTTTGTTAATGAGAAAAGAAGAGAGGGTATCATACCAGGCTCTTGGAGCTTGCTTAAGACCATATAAAGCTTTGTTTAGAAAGTAAACATGATCAGGTAAGCTTGACTCCTCAAAACCAGGAGGTTGTTTGACATACACCTCTTCTTTCAAATCTCCATTCAGAAATGCACTCTTCACATCCATTTGAAACACTTTGAAGCTTTTGAAGGCAACATAGGCTAGGAATAGTCTGATAGCTTCCAATCTTGCAACAGGGGCAAAGGTTTTATCAAAATCAATACCTTCTTCTTGACAGTACCCCTGTGCCACTAGCCTTGCTTTGTTTCTGATGATTTGCCCATTTTCATCTAGCTTATTTCTGAACACCCACTTTGTTCCAATGATGGATTTATCCTTTGGTTTGGGTACTAAAGTCCATACATTATTTCTTTTGAATTCTGCCAGTTCTTCTTGCATGGCAGACACCCAGTGGGGATCAATGAGAGCTTCATCAATCTTCTTTGGTTCAATCATTGAGACAAATCCAGAATACAAGCAGATGTTGCAAGCTTTTGATCTTGTTCTAACTGGATCATCTATGTTGCCTATCACCAAATTATAAGGATGATGCTTGAGGTCTTTGAAGGCTTTTTGGATTTCTTGGGAATTGGGATTCATTTGGATTTGGGGAGAAGAAGTTATATGTTATCTATCAGGAGTAGAAATGAGTTCATTTTGAGTGGCGGATATAACTTCATTATTGCAATCTATGGGTCTCTCTACTGAAGAGGGAATGAGTGATATGGAATTGGAATCCAATGATGTAGAGTCATTTTCCACATGATTCAGTAGAGGTATGGGATTGGATGAGGATGGTTGTACATGGTTAAAAATTTGAATAGGAACAGGTTCATCTACATCATGAGCAGCTGGTGGAGAGGGATCTACTTGCTCTGAAGGAACTTCTCCAGTTTGCATAAGATCATTAAATTCTTCACCCGAAACATGATTAGAGGAGCAAGAAGCAACAAAGTCATTTTCATTGAAACTTACAATGATGGATTCTTCTATGACTTTGGTTTTGAGGTTGTATACTCTGTATGCTTTAGAAATCACAGAGTAACCTACAAACACTCCTTCATCAGCTTTAGGAGCAAACTTCTGCAATTGATCTTTTTGATTGAGTATAAAACATTGACAACCAAAGATATGCAGAAAGCTTATGCTTGGCTTCCTTCCCTTGAGCACTTCATATGGAGTCTTGTTGTGCCTCTTGATAATAAGGGACCTATTCTGTGTGAAACATGCACAACTTACAGCCTCAGCCCAGAAATTAAAGGGTAACCCACTTTCACACAACATGGTTCTGGCAGCTTCAATCAATGTTCTATTTCTTCTTTCAGCTACACCATTTTGTTGTGGGGTTCTTGAAGCAAAAAAGTTTTGAGATATCCCTTTCTCATCATAAAAGATTCCAGAGTTTGATTTCTGAATTCAGTTCCACGATCACTTCTCAGACTCCTCACCAGATTGCCATTCAACACTTCCATCTTCTTGATAAAACAGATAATCTCTTCAGCAGCCTCACTCTTTGCTTTAAGAAAGAAAACCCAAGTATATCTTGAGAATTCATCAACCAATACAAGAGCATACTTACTTCCACCAATACTAGCAGTTGCAACAGGACCAAAGAGATCCATGTGCAACATATAGAAAGGTTCTGTAATTGAGAAGGCTTGCTTGGATGGAAATGATGTCTTATTCTACTTTCCCTTCTCTCAAGCAGTGCAAGGTTTAGGCTTAAGATAAGTCAGTTAAGGTAGTCCTGACACTAGTTCACCCTTGCTCAACTTGTTGATGTTTTTGAAATTAAGGTGGGAAAGCCTCTTGTGCCACATCCAGTTTGTATCCTCATTATTATTGGAGTACAAACATGTTTCTTTTGAAGGGTCACCAGAGGACATGTCAAGTGTATACACATCCTTGGTTCTCTTGGCACTAAACACTGTATTACCTTCTTTATTTATGATGGAGCCTCCTGTCTTTGTGAAGTGGACTTCATTATCTCCATCACACAATTGACTTATGCTTATGAGATTATATTTTAGCCCTTTGACATATGAAACTTTTGACAGCTTGAGGTTCCCATTATGAAGTTCACCATAGCCTTTAGTTTTCCCATGGTTGTTGTCACCAAAGGTCACCCTTGGACCTTTCTCTTTCTTGTAGTTACTGAGCAAAGCCTTGTTACCTGTCATGGTTCTTGAATATCCACTTTCAAGAAACCAAGAACCAACACCCTGCACAGATTTGAATGAAAGAAGAGTTAGTAACATAAGTAGGAATCCACTACTTAGTGGATCCCTATGGAATGCACCTAGCTTTCCACTTCATCTCAGGTTTCTTATGTATGAGAGGAGTGACTATGTCATCATTACAAGTCCGCTGTCTTGAATTCCCTTCTAAAGAACATTCAAATGCCTTATGCTCTTTGCTTCCACATTTATAACATTTTTGAGATTTTATGGCCTTGGAGCATTGAACAACATGGTTTGAATGCCTATGAGATTTCTTATCAGTTATCATTTGACTAACTTGACCATTCAGCTTATGAATCTTATCCTGTAAATTTCTTAGGTCTTTATTTACATGCACCTTAGATTGATCTTTGTTTTTAGAAAGTTTTTGACCAAGCTTTGGAGTGGCAGAAATGGGAACAATGTGAACATCATTCTTTTTACTCATAGTTTCTTCTATTAAAAGAGAGTTGATTACTTCTAGATAAACTAATTGTTTAGAAGATGAGCTATGATCAGCTGACAGGTTATCAGCTGAGCATTTATCATCTACTAACCTATCAGTTGATGGAGTAGTATTAGCTAATGATTCTTTAGTTTGAAAATGCTAAGAATTAAGTCATCTATTTTCAAGGTTTGACAGCATAATGTCTTTGAGGTCTCAACCAATGATTCCTTTCCTTTAATCACATCTTTTGACTTTGTATTATTAGTATTTTTACATTTTGAAATCTTACTAGAGGATGATTCAACAGAAGGAATAATTGATTCTTTTGAGTGGAAACTTTTGCTTCTAACAAACTTATTTGTGAACACACTTTTGCCTTTAACAGTTTTGTGAAAGGTTCGTGGCAAAATGTCAGCTTTGTCTAAGATATTAAGGTTCTTACTAGAATCAACATAGTTAGCAGCCTTAGAGTAATTTCCACCAATAATAGCTTGAACTTGTTTGGGTATCAGCTCCTTGACACACTGAGTGGTCTTTTCTGCAGATACACACCAAGACTTTACTACTTTTTGGAGGTCATTAAACTTTTTGGTTGCTTCACTAGTTTCTTTTACTAAGATCTCATTAAGTATCTTTTGATTAGCTAGTTCATCATTTAAGATTGTTATCTGCTTAAGTTCCTCATCCTTAAGAATTAACTTTTCCTTTAGTGATTCTACTTCTAGTTTTAGCTTCTGCCCTCTTTGAATAGCAGAGTGGAAATCAATACACAAGTAATCAAACATAGCATTTTTCTCATTATCATCATAGTTAATAAATTTTCCAACCTGATACATAGAAGAAGGATCCTAGTTGGTAGATGAACAAGCTTTAGCAGCCTTTTTCATATCTTCATCAAAGGAACTACCATCATTGTTGTTGGCCATCATGCAGAACTGAGCAGAGATCACCTCATCTTCATCTGAGGAGAGATCTTCTTCTGCCCAATCTTCTTCTTCAGCAACAAGAACTTGGCCTTGGGCTTTCTTCTTCTTCTTCTTCTTGTCAAGGACAGCAGCAAGGAGTTTCTTATACTTAGCTTCATAATCAATCTTGCCCTCCTGCTTTTGCACAGATGAAGAACCAGTGTTATATTTGGACTTACAGTCACTGGCTATGTGGCCAATCTTGCCACACTTATAACACTCTGCTGTGGAGGCATCAAAGGTGGATTTGGGCTTGACAAACTTTGATGACCTCTTGCTGAACCTCTTGACACCCTTTCCCTTTTTGAAAGGTTTGAACCTCTTAACCAGCATAGCTACACCTTCAACCAACTCCTCCAGATTACTTTCCTCACAATCCTTCTCCTCATCACGTTCTCCAGCACTCTCCTCTCCATCTCCTTCTTCATCAGAACCAGAATCAATAGCTGCAAAGCTTCTCATCTTTGTATCTCTTGATACAAGGTCAGTTGGTGCAGCTTTCACAACCTCCTTCATCTCCTTGGATGACAACTTTCTTTGTTTGACTGATTGCTCATGGTTGAGTAAGTTACCATAGAGAGCAACTAGAGACATTCCCTTAATCTTCTCACTATGTCTTAGAACAGTGACAAAGTGATCACATGTTTCAGTCATTAACTAGGCAGTTGAACCTGGTGTATGTCTGTGTAAGACTCTCACCTTTCTGAGCAAAGAAGAATTCATACTCTCTGTTGAGGAGGAGCTTCTTGTTCTCCTTCACCTCTTCAGTCCCTTCATATGCAACTGTGAGTGTATCTAACATCTCTTTAGCAGAAGAACAGTTAAGCACTTGATGATAGATTTCATTAGGAAGTGCAGAGACAAGAGCTGATCTAGCCTTAACATCTAGGCTAACCAACCTCTTATCCTCATCTGTCCATAGATGCATGGGTTTGGTTATGATTCTTTCAATTGTAGAGGTTTGACCTTCAAATTCTGATGGGATAGATAACACTGATGTTGGAACATAAGAACCATCAGTGACTATTTCAAGCATTTGGATATCAAGGGTGGATAGGAAAAGATGTGCTCTACTTTTCCACATGGAGAAATTTTTAGCATCAAACATGGGACATCTTGTTAAGGACCCAGTGTTTGAGATATTCATATTGTTTGCGGATGAGGCCATATTGAGAGGGGTAGAAGCAGTTGTAGAGTAAGAAAAACAGATCTAGATATTGGTTATCTAACCTGCTCTGATGCCAGTTGTTAGTCCTAGATTGAGTACGCAACAACAAATGTTTGTAGAAGAGGGGGTTGAATACAAACTTTAGCTTTTAGAAATTAAAGACACACTGATATACTTTTATATAATTCTTATTGATATGAATCAATAATTACATGTACTAGAAGCGGAAATTCTAAGTATAATAAAAGGTGGCAATCAATTTGTCTAACACATAGACAAGCTAACTCTAAAACAACTAATGTATATAGAGTGTTCAACACATGAACAAGTTTGATTCTACACAATGGTTATACTCTACGAATTTCTCAACTGATGAGATTTTCTTTCTGTGTAGTAGAGACTTTATTTTGTTGTATTGTGTATTGTATATTTGCATGTCCACCATGCATGAGTATATATAGAAGTCTTGGTGAATCCGGTTACATGAAGGTAAGAGACAAAGAGAATGTGGAAATATAATATTTTAATTGTAAAGGTAGTGGGTGAAAAGTAAAGTTACTTTAATCAAATGTATGATAAAAGTAATTGTATTTTTCTGCAAAAGTGCAACCCATTACAATATAAAATATTAAAACCCACATCTACTGCCGTGTAGAAGTTTCTTTCCCTTTCCATGATTGTACTTTAATCAACACCATGCTTTTGATTGATTTGACTTTACCAAGTATGGGATTGCCAGCCATACTTAGTTGTTTGAACAAATCTTCAAGATCTTCGTCTGTTTGAGGTATCATTATCCTTTTCCAGGGGATAAGATCAAAACCTTTTTCTCTCATACTTGATCCAAAAAGTGCATTTTTACTTTTACAAACAAAGATCTAAGGCATAATAGAACAACACATGTTCCACCTTTTACATATGACTTACAATCTGAAAATATAGAGTAGATTTGACATTTTTCACGACTCAGCTAACAGATTGTACTAGGAACTCTGATATTCACTACTCAGTTGACAAAATATATCAGTTGATCACTTTTTGCTAGGACTCAGTTGATACATATTACTCAGGTAATCATATAGATGCTAAGTTGATCAATAGTAAACTTAGGAGGACATAAGCTCATGTATTTGTATGATCAGTTAATCAAGATTGCTCAGCTGATCAATCAAATACATCAGTTTATAAGGGGAGATAACTTGTGTAAAGGAAGACTTACTTAGCTAATGCTCTGGGCCTCAGCTGATCCATTTGTTCACTCAGTTGATAGAGTGGGCACTCAGCTGATCAATTCCTTTACTCAGCTGATCACTTTCTTCACTCAGCTGATCAATCTGTTCACTCAGCTGATGGAATATTCTTCTCAGCTGATCAACGAGTTTGCTCAGCTTATAGACTGTTTTCCTCAGCTAATGGTCTTCTTTACTTGTTTTCTTCATCTAATGCTCCTTGGCTGATATCCTTTGGCTGATACTTTGAGTAGGATCTAATGCTCAGCTGATGGCTTATTTTCCTCAGCTGATGGTTCCATACTTAGCATATTTTTACATAAACTGATTCAAACAACACATGTTTGAATTCATTCTAAGTCATAATGAATGTAGGGTTTGATTATCATCAAATTCTATGTTTTAGGATAGGAAGAGTTGATTATTAGGGTGAAGTGATTATCTCCCCAACAGAAACTTGTTTGTTTTTGGTATGTACTTGTGTGGGAAGTGATGGGTTATTATTTGTATGATTATTTTATGTTATTGAGAAATTATATATAGATATAAATATATATTATGGATATATATTTATGAGTCACAGATTGACTTTAGTTTGTTGTGTTCTCAGGATTTGCAAGGACTCAGTGATATTAGACAACTGAGCATACGGGAACGAGGACTGAGTTGAGTGGAAGTGTACTCACGAGTGGTGATGGTGGTAACGTTTGTGGTTATATGAATTGAGATATTCTTTTGATTTGAGATGCCATGATAGACTGTTTAGTCTAAGATGCCATGCTAGACTGTTTAGTCCAAGATGCCATGATAATCTGTTTAAGTTTGAGTTCGAGTTGCCAGTATGAAATGTGTTTCTTGGTATGTGTTGAGAGACTGTGTTTATTGTTATTCGTTGGTAGTTGATTGATGTTTTTGATCGTGATCGTTTGGATTGTTGCGTGGCCAGTATACATGGTTAATGATATGTGCACGTCGCGAGACCTGTACGTATGGTTAACGATATGCGTACATGGTTAGGGGTCAGCTATCCTATGTATTGGACTGGGCTCGTTCACTGGTTGGTTGAACAGTGTTAGACTTACTGGTGCATATGTTGCATCAGATGGGGATTTTCACTGTGCCAATTCAGTGGAGGGCTATCGGTAAACCTTTGCTTTGGCCAGCATTGGTTGTAGGTTCTGCGCAGAACCGCCGGTCCTCTAGAGGTTGGTTTGGTTTGTGATGTTTGTTAGATCTGTTTGTTTGATCGGATGGTGATTGTTTGTGCTTGTTGATTGTGGATGCTTGTTTGTAGCTTCCATTCACTTAGCTTTGTGCTAATTCCCCTCGGTTGATTGCTTTTTGCAGGTTTGGCTGTTTAGCCTTGTTTGTGGGGAAGGGGAATTTGACCAATGATCTGATATTATTTTTTGAGTAAAGACGAGCCATGTTTGAAAATATTTTGTAATACAACTTGGCGTGATGTTTGTAAACAGTATTTTGTACTTTGTATTATTTAAATGAAATCAGTTAACGCTTCCGCAACGATTTAAAAAAATGGCTTGAGAATTTATGGTGTTACACATCAGTAAGACTACCATTGTTCAACCAACCAATAAACGAGCCCAGCCCAATTTCATGCATAGCTGATTTCTCAAACGCAACTCGATATCATCCAAAGAGTGTGTATCGGCTAAATAATCATGCAACAGATATAAGCAACAATCTTAACCAACAATCAACAATCAGAATTAACAGTATATGTAACACCTACAACCCTGGGCTAGGAGATTAGCGGGTTGGCGGTACGTGATTGGTTTGCTTTATTTGGTTATGTGTTTATTAGTGTTAAATGAAATTTATAATGTGAAATTAATATTCTATGTATACTGGTGGAATTAGAAAGAAAAAAAGAAAGTAATATGTGTATGTATGTATGTAGGCATGCATGGGAAAATAAATAAAAGAATAGGATTTTAGAAGACTTTGCCACCTCCTACTTACTTTAAACAAATTTGTATGCATACGTGGTGTAGTATCTACTCATTTCTTGAAAGTGTTGAAGGTGTTTGTATGTGTTTTTGAAAGAAAACCCAAGAGTGAAGAGAGTGAAGAAAGTGTCAACTTGAACTTCTAACATCAAGATTTTGTGATCTTTAATTCAAAAGAAAGGTAATATGGTATTTGTAACTTGTTATAATACATGTTGATGTGTTTAAGTATTCAAAAGCAAGAATTTATGATGTTATACCATTTTTGAGTTTGAAAGAAAGTTGGTAAATGGGTTTTGAATGATTTGATGTTATGAAGGAGTAAAAACATGTTTTTAGTGGTTTATAGGCATGATAAATGTTAGATATGAGTTTTGGTGAAAGAAATATGAAGTTAGAATGAAATTTGGATAAATTGGCTGTAAATCCGACACACTTGGAAGAAGATGAAATCTGAAATTATGTGTGTAGCGGCGCTACACACTATTGTCGCGGCGCGACATTCAAGAAACCAAGATATGGGTTTCGGATAGTGAAATCCGAGTGTGGTGCATGAGAACATGGGAAATCCGATTAACGTTAGTGAAATCCGACTCTAAAATCCGAAGAATGGCAAATCCGAACCTTAAAACCGATCTTTGATGAAATCTGAGAGTGAAATCCGATTGAAAATCCCGGATTTGAAATCTGATGCACGTCGCGGCGCGACAAGCCCCAAATCCGAATATTTGCATAGTTTTGTATATCTTTGCTTGGTTTGAGATAGTTTGTTTATTATGTGAATTAATTGAGATGTTTTGATAAATTTGAGATATAAATATATATGAGAAGATATATTTATATATTCGTGACTGATTTGATTGTTGCTGTGATTTAAGGCAATCCCAAGACTCAGTAAGATTAGATTTCTGAGCCCGTGTTGATTTTGAGGTGAGTGGGCGTTGATCGCGGATGGTAAAGATTTCGGTTAATGTTATTGGTGTGATGCATGATTGTGATTGAGATTGGATTGGATTGATTGAACTGTTGATTGTGATATTGATTGTTGATATCTGCTGTGTGAATATTTGGTCGATACGCACTCTTAGTATGATTTCGAGTTGCGTTGGGAAGTCAGCTATACGTAGAATTGGGCTGGGCTTGTTCACTGATTGGTTGAACAATGTTAGCCTTACTGATGCATATGTTGCACCAGAGGGGTAGTGCATTGTGCCAATTCGGTGGAGGGCTATCGGTAAACCTTTGCTTTGGCCGGCATTGGTTATAGGTTCTGCAACGAACCGTCGGTCTTCCCGGGATACGTGATTACATGCTTTGATATTGACTGATGATGTTTGCTTTTGGTGTTTAGCCTCTACTCACTTAGCTTTGTGCTAATTCATCTCAATTGTTCCTTTTGCAAGTTCGTTTTTGTGAGTTTGATAGAAGGAAAGAGATGACCTGACTCTGATATTATTTTTGAAATGAAACGAGCCTGTAGCTTTTGTTTGTGAACACTGTTTGTACAGTTGTTAATATTGGTTTGAATGTAATTAAGTTTGTTTGTTAAAAGCTTCCGCAGCGTATTTAAAAAAATGACTTGTGATTTTGCGGTGTTACAGTTTGGTATCAGAGCCTAGGTTTGGCGATGTATGCACGGCTAGAGTGTTGCATTCCCAAATCTTGGCTCGTGACGGGTCAAGCTTTCCTTCGGGGGAATTGGAGGGAGTTAGAGTTTTCGGTTGTAGTTAGTATTTTGGATACTAACGGTTTATGCTAATGAGTTATGAGGTGATGTGATTGTAACAGATAATGGCTGACAGAGATACTGCAATCCTTCTTCCTACGACCCAAGCTACATCTGAAGTACCAGTGACTGAATATTTGAGTAACCCGGCTACTGCGGGAACATCGGGTCTGGCTCAGGAAGAGGAGCATAGTGACTATGTTTATCAGTTAGAAAATGAGTTGGTTGAACTCCGAGATAAAATTCAAAGGATGGAGCAACAACAACAACAACAACCAGAACCAATCCCAGTGCCAACTACGATTTCTACACAATCAACAACCGCACCAGTTACAACACCGCTGCCACCAATGACTCAAATGATGCAGCAACCCTTCTTCTATCCATATCCACAACTAGGAGCTTATCCGTTTGTGTTTCCTGGATATAAACAACCCTGCACCTACAAGCAATTTCTGGATTGCAAACCGTCTGAGTATCATGGGAATTCTGATCCTAATGCAACATTGAATTGGTTGAGGGAGATGTCAAAGGCACTTGATGCCTGTAATTGCGAGGATGAATTGAAGGTCAAGTATGCGTCAAGAATGCTGAGAGGAGATGCGTTAGTATGGTGGGATTCCATTACAGGCCATTTCACTGAACAGCAACAGGGAAGTATAACCTGGAGTCAATTCCAGGAGAAATTATGCGAACAATATTGTGGAACTTTTGAGATGGCCAAGATCATGAAGGAGTTCATGGATCTGCAGATGACCGGGAATATGACTGTAGATCAACTGATAAAACAATTCAATGAAAAGATGAGATTTGCTAAGCACTGGGTACCCGATGAGGAATCAAAGATTGCCCATTTCGTGGGGGCACTACACCCAGATTACAGAGGCACCACCAGGTGGGCTACCACACTGTCCCAGGCTTTCACTTTAGCCAAATTGGCTGAAGGGGACATTGTTGCACGAAACAAGTTGAGCGGG
This sequence comes from Dittrichia graveolens, assembly GCA_038502395.1. Classification (NCBI taxonomy): domain Eukaryota; kingdom Viridiplantae; phylum Streptophyta; class Magnoliopsida; order Asterales; family Asteraceae; genus Dittrichia; species Dittrichia graveolens. The sequence goes on from JARJIL010000003.1 coordinate 73,437,714, forward strand.
GAGAAACTTTCCCAACAAAAGTCGCGATTTGAACATTATAACGCTCAACGGAGACAGGGAGGACAGAGCAGCGGTGGTAGGCAAGGAGATCAGAATAGGAGACCTACTTCGGGTGGGTCTACTCAACGGGCACCTTGGTGTAGTAGGTGCAAATCTTATTACAACGGGCAGTGTACGGCCCAAACGAGGAGGTGTGTGAACTGTGGCCAGTTTGGTCATGACTTGAAAAATTGTAGGTTCCTGAGGAGTGTGTGCTGGAATTGCCAGAGGGAAGGGCACCGTGTTGGTGATTGCCCGGTGGGCAAAAGGACGGGGCCAGGGTCTGGAGGAGGAGGAGGAGGAGGAGCTGGAGGGTCGTCTTCAGCAGGTCAGAAGCGAAAGAACCCACCCACTGTTGAGGGTCGGGCGTTTAAGATGACCGTGGATGATGCCACCACCACTGACGACGTGATCACGGGTATGTTTCTAATAAACTCTACTCCTGCTAGACTATTGTTTGATTCGGGGGCAAATCGCTCCTTTGTTTCTGTGGAATTCTGTGATAGATTAAATGTGCATGTGATTGAACTTGCTACTGCTTTAGAGATAGAAGTAGCTGATGGTATGATGGTTTCGGTCACGACTGCTGTGGCTGGGGCTAAAATTGATATAGATGGCATGTGTTTTCCTATTTATTTTCTTGTAATACCATTGTCGGGGTTTGATATGGTGCTTGGGATGGATTGGCTGAGTCTGAATCAAGCCAGTATCAAGTGTCACAAGAAGTTGATCTCGTTTCCACTAGCTGATGGTTCGCGAGTAATAGCCAGGGGAGAGAAGGCAGGGTCAGTGATCCCTATGATTTCATGTTTAAAAGCAAGGAAAGCGTTGGGTAAGGGGTGTGAATCGTATCTGGCATATGTGATTGACGGGAAGAAAGAGAAACAAGCAATGACTGATATCCGAGTGGTAACGGAATACCCGGAAGTGTTTCCAGAAGAGTTGCCAGGATTGCCTCCGGTTCGTGAGGTGGAATTTAAAATAGATTAAATACCTGGTTCTAGGCCAGTAGCGAAGACTCCGTACAGGTTGGCACCTTCAGAGATCCGGGAGATGATGACGCAGATTCAAGATCTGCTTGATAAAGAGTTTATTCGACCGAGTTCGTCCCTGTGAGGAGCACCGGTATTATATGTCAAGAAGAAAGACGGTACGTTGCGTATGTGTATCGACTACCATGAGCTGAATATGAGGACGATAAAGAACAAGTATCTGTTGCCGAGAATCGATGATTTGTTTGATCAACTGCAAGGAGCTTCGTTCTTTTCTAAAATCGATTTGAGATCGTGATATCATCAGGTACGAGTATCTGAGGAGGATGTGTCAAAGACAGCCTTTCGTACGCGCTACGGGCACTATGAGTTCTTGGTTATGCCGTTCGGCTTAACCAATGCACCTGCGATTTTTATGGATTTAATGAACAGGGTCTGTCGACCATTCTTGGACGATTTTGTGATAGTCTTTATTGATGATTTTCTAATTTATTCAAAGACTGAATAGGAGCACGAGCAGCATTTGAGACAGGTTTTGGAAACTCTGAGGAAAGAACATCTGTTTGCTAAATTCTCAAAGTGCGAGTTCTGGTTGAGGGAAGTTCAATTCTTGGGGCATGTTATATGTAATGAAGGAGTGAAAGTGGATCCTTTTAAAGTGGAAGCTGTGATGAACTGGAATGCTCCAAAGACACCGTCTGAGATAAAGAGTTTTCTGGGTTTGGCTGGATACTACCGTAGGTTTATTAAAGATTTTTCGAAGATTGCGGGTCCGTTAACTAAGTTAACTCGGAAAGACGTGAAGTTTGTTTGGGGTAGTGAACAAGATAAAGCTTTCCAGACTTTGAAGCAGTTATTGTGCCAGGCTCCCATTCTTGCGTTGCCAAGTGGAACGGATGATTTTACTGTTTATTGCGATGCATCGTTTGCAGGATTGGGATGTGTGCTTATGTAGAGAGATCGGGTGATTGCGTATGCTTCATGACAGTTGAAACCACATGAAAAGAATTACCCGACTCATGATCTAGAACTGGCAGCTGTCGTTTTTGCCTTAAAACTGTGGAGACACTATTTGTAGGGCACCAAGTGTATAATTTGTACTTATCATAAGAGTCTCCAGTATGTGTTTACACAAAAAGAGTTGAACATGAGACAGAGGCGATGGGTGGAGCTGATAAAAGACTATGATTGCGAGATTAGATACCACCCTGGGAAAGCGAATGTAGTAGCAGACGCCTTGAGCCGCAAGGGAGCGGGGAATTCCATTAAATTCATGCGTATGGAGATTGTATCTGATTTAGTGGATAGAATAAATTCTGCACAGTTGGAAGCTCTGAAAGAGGAAAACTTGATGAACAAATTAATGAAGAAACGTAAAGATGAGCTTACTGATGATTCTCGCGGATTGAAAGTGTATAAGACTCGTGTGTGGGTGCCTATGCTTGGAGAATTGAGAAAGTTGATTCTAACTGAAGCACACAAGTCGAGATCATCTGTTCACCCAGGAAGCACCAAAATGTACCACGATTTGAAAGTGCTTTACTGGTGGCCTACTATGAAGGCAGATGTGGCTCATTTTGTGGAGTCATGCCATATCTGTGCTCAAGTGAAAGCAGAGCATCAGAAGCCCTACGGATCTTTGAAAGAGTTGGAAATTCCTGAGTGGAAGTGGGAACATATAACGATGGATTTCGTGACTAAGCTTCTGCGAACTCAGAGAAATCACGATATGATTTGGGTGATCGTGGATCGATTGACGAAGAGTGCCCATTTTCTGGCTACCTGTGAGACGGCTTCTCTTAGCAAGTTGGCGCAGTTGTACATTAATGAGATCGTAGCAAGACATGGTATACCGTTGTCAATAGTATCTGACAGAGACTCCAAGTTTGTTTCTAACTTCTGGAGAAGTCTACAGAGAGAGTTGGGGACGAGAATTAATTTGAGTACTGCTTATCATCCCCAGACTGACGGTCAAACTGAACGAACCATACAGACACTCGAAGATATGCTACGTGCCTGTGTAATTGAGTATGGTGGATCTTGGGATTCGCACCTGCCATTGATAGAGTTTGCGTATAATAATTCTTACCATTCCAGTATTGGAATGCCTCCATATGAGATGTTGTACGGTCGTCGCTGCCGTACTCCGACGTGTTGGTTAGAGGCTGGTGAGAAACAATTTGCAGGGCCTAAGATTGTTCAGATGACAGCTGACAAGGTTGCTATAGCCAGAGAGAAATTGAAAGCGGCTAGAGATAGACAAAAAATGTATGCGGATCCACGACGTCGTCCAGTATCGTTTGACGTGGGGGAGTTAGTGTATTTGAAGGTCTCTCCATGGAAGGGCGTGATTCGATTTGGAAAACACGGGAAGCTAGCGCCCTGTTACATTGGTCCTTTCAGAATTCGTCAGATTGTAAACGACCAGACAGTTACATTAGATCTCCCAGCAGAGCTTGCAGGTATTCATGATACGTTCAATGTCTGCTACTTGAGAAAATGCAAGGTTGAAGACGAGAGTCAGATTCTCCCAGTGCACGAACTGAAAGTAGATTCAAAGAAGAGATTGATTGAAGAACCTGTTGAAATGTTAGATCGCAAAGTGACCAAGCTTCGAAAGAAGCAGATACCGATGGTATTGGTTAAATGGAAACACAATTTAGGTTCTGATTTGACGTGGGAGACTGAGGCGGAAATGAAGGACAGATACCCTTATCTGTTTGAGCAAGAAAGGATTCCGAGGACAGAATCCTCTTAAGGAGGGGAGATTTGTAACACCCGCAACCCTGGGCTAGGAGATTAGCGGGTTGGCGGTACGTGATTGGTTTGCTTTATTTGGTTATGTGTTTATTAGTGTTAAATGAAATTTATTAATGTGAAATTAATATTATATGTATACTGGTGGAATTAGAAAGAAAAAAAGAAAGTAATATGTGTATGTATGTATGTAGGCATGCATGGGAAAATAAATAAAAGAATAGGATTTTAGAAGACTTTGCCACCTCCTACTTACTTTAAACAAATTTGTATGCATACGTGGTGTAGTATCTGCTCATTTCTTGAAAGTGTTGAAGGTGTTTGTATGTGTTTTTGAAAGAAAACCCAAGAGTGAAGAGAGTGAAGAAAGTGTCAACTTGAACTTCTAACATCAAGATTTTGTGATCTTTAATTCAAAAGAACGGTAATATGGTATTTGTAACTGGTTATAATACATGTTGATGTGTTTAAGTATTCAAAAGCAAGAATTTATGATGTTATACCATTTTTGAGTTTGAAAGAAAGTTGGTAAATGGGTTTTGAATGATTTGATGTTATGAAGGAGTAAAAACATGTTTTTAGTGGTTTATAGGCATGATAAATGTTAGATATGAGTTTTGGTGAAAGAAATATGAAGTTAGAATGAAATTTGGATAAATAGGCTGTAAATCCGACACACTTGGAAGAAGATGAAATCTGAAATTATGTGTGTAGCGGCGCTATACACTACTGTCGCGGCGCGACATTCAAGAAACCGAGATATGGGTTTCGGATTTAGTGAAATCCGAGTGTGGTGCATGAGAACATGGGAAATCCGATTAAAGTTAGTGAAATCCGACTCTAAAATCCGAAGAATGGCAAATCCGAACCTTAAAACCGATCTTTGATGAAATCCGAGAGTGAAATCCGATTGAAAATCCCGGATTTGAAATCCGATGCACGTCGCGGCGTGACGACGAGGGTGTCGCGGCGCGACAAGCCCCAAATCCGAATATTTGCATATTTTTGTATATCTTTGTTTGGTTTGAGATAGTTTGTTTATTATGTGAATTAATTGAGATGTTTTGATAAGTTTGAGATATAAATATATATATGAGAAGATATATGTATATATTCGCGACTGATTTGATTGTTGCTGTGATTTAAGGCAATCCCAAGACTCAGTAAGATTAGATTTCTGAGCCCGTGTTGATTTTGAGGTGAGTGGGCGTTGATCGCGGATGGTAAAGATTTTGGTTAATGTTATTGGTGTGATGCATGATTGTGATTGAGATTGGATTGATTGAACTGTTGATTGTGATATTGATTGTTGATATCTGCTGTGTGAATATTTAGTCGATACGCACTCTTAGTATGATTTTGAGTTGCGTTGGGAAGTCAGCTATACGTAGAATTGGGTTGGGCTCGTTCACTGATTGGTTGAATAATGTTAGCCTTACTGATGCATATGTTGCACCAGAGGGGGAGTGCATTATGCCAATTCGGTGGAGGGCTATCGGTAAACCTTTGCTTTGGGCGGCATTGGTTGTAGGTTCTGCGCCGAACCGTCGGTCTTCTCGGGATACGTGATTACATGCTTTGATATTGACTGATGATGTTTGCTTTTGGTGTTTAGCCTCTACGCACTTAGCTTTGTGCTAATTCCCCTCAATTGTTGCTTTTGCAGGTTCGTGTTTTTGAGTTTGGCAAAAGGAAAGAGATGACCTGACTCTGATATTATTTTTGAAATGAAACGAGCCTGTAGCTTTTGTAACACAATGATACTTTTGTTTGTGAACACTGTTTGTACAGTTGTTAATATTGGTTTGAATGTAATTAAGTTTGTTTGTTAAAAGCTTCCGCAGCGTATTTAAAAAAAATGGCTTGTGATTTTGCGGTGTTACAGTATATCAATCACATATGCATGCATCACATCAATAACATCAACCATAATCTTTACCATCTGCGTTTAACGTCCACTCACCTCGTGGCTTCAAACGCGAACTCAGATATTTTATATCACTGAGTTTTTGTGTTGCCTGAAAATACAGCAACAACGAAATCAGACTCGAATCATAAATATATTTGTCCACATATATTTATATCTCATTTCTCAAAAATAAACACAAAGTTTGATATTCAAAAGATAGCATGAATAACTACTTCAAATCCGATCCTAAATGTCGTATTCATAAAACGTCGGATTTGAGAATCCGCCGGATTGAAGTCTGTCGGATTTCATAGATACTGGATTCCAAAGTGTCGGAATCCTCACTATTGGATTCTGGGTTCTTTCAGATTTCAACAATGTCAGATTTAGGTATTGTCGGTTTCTCAAAGTGTCAGGATTTGGGTCTCGGATTTGGGTATCGGGATTACCCTGTCAAGATTTAACAATCAGATTTTGGCTCCTGGATTTAATAATACCGGTTTTTAAGAAACATCGGCTTTAGCTTTGTCGGATTCATGGGACAATTTCTAGAATTTACAAATCTCATCAAAGCTTATAAAAAACATATTTAGTCATCTACAAACATTTATTCATGCATCACAAACATCTTATAATCAAGTAAGTCATTAATAACACATAAAACCCATCTAACCAAGCAAACTTCATACTCAACCATGGTGATTTCACATATACTCAAGGATTTCTATAGAAAAACATGTCAAGATGATCCCTTACACAATATGAACATAATCTAACCTTTTCTTGAATTTACAAAACTCCAAACCAACTTTTCAAGTTTGAAAGTTTCTTCCTTCGGCGAGAGGTTTCATCAAAGAAATGCACACACAAATACACACACTTTTCTTTTGATAAAATGAGCAGATAGTTTCTAATTTTGTCATATACCCACACACGTATACATGCAACTCAACTATTTAAGCAGGAGGTGTAAACCTCCACCTAATATGCATAACAACATGCATACATATCACATACTAACATACATACATACATACTTAATATTTAATGTAACACCGGCTTTGCATATGCCAAAAATTAGCAAAAATTTGCATTTTTAATAAACGTGAACTCAATCACGATTAAATATCATTAGGTTAAGCAGTGGAAGTTAACTAAAAAGATTTACATTAATATTCACATTCAAAACATTGTATCACTAACTGGTGTTACTCTGCAAATAAACCGACCATAATGTATATTACATCACAAAGTGTTCTACCAAAAAATGTCCAGCATAAGGCAACCCAGCTCACCAGGCAACCTATTTTCAATTTACAAAAAGAGTTAACATGGCACCATTAGCTATACACATAGCTAGTGAGTACAAACTTAACATAAGCATCATTAGAGCAAGTCATGCATCACAGGAATAAGCATACAATGTTATCCTATCACATTGCGGTGTGCTGACAAGATCGGTATAAGTCGTTTCTTGCAAGATAGCTAGTCCCGCTCAACAACAATACACCGGGGAATCAGGCACGGCCATCCGCGCTGGTGGGGGAGCATAAAGCAGTCCACCGAGCATCGTTTATGGAACCATAGGTTCCCTGGTAATCCCGGCCAGATTATGGCCCATTACAATCTCACGTTAAGGCACGGTGGTTCTGCAGAACCTAAGATCCGGGATGCACCCCGAATCACCTGATTAAGGATCCCTGGAACCCAACTACAGAGTTGACCTTAACCATGCAACAGTTGTTCGCGAACATTTCACATACACATAGTTGATCCAATCTAGATCATTCACTTAGCATGCATATTCATTTCATTTATTAAGCACGCATTTACATTCATTTCATCATCATGGATCAAATCTGGATCCCTAGCATACATATCATTCATTTTAACTAAGTGGTCCCAATTCTGGATTCCGCTGGCATGCACTTATGTTATATCCAGCAAGTACTTAGCATGGGAGGTTACATTAAATAGCATAGCAATTCCTTCATACTTACTTAAGCATAAATGAACTTAAAACATTTAACAAATAAATCTTCCTATAATGAGGCTTACGGAAGTCGATACTCACCTGAGTAGCTTAGCACAGATAGTTATTTTACTTCTGCTCTACTTAATATGACAGGTTCACTTAGACATCATGACTTACATTAATCATCTTAACATATAAGGAATGGCTACTAAAATCAACATAAGAATCCCCAAATCCGGACCTCACACAAATCCGACAAAACTGTCGGATTGTGGAAAATCCGATACTTAGGGAAATCCGGCATTTAGGAAATCCGACATATGAGGAAATCCGATACTCCATCGGAAATACGGGAAATCCGACACTTATCGGATTTCGATACTTGGGACATCTTTGACAATTTAATGGAATCCGACATTCTATCGGAATCCGACAATTATAAGGAAATCCGACACTATCGTATTTGGACCAACATGCGGATTCCGACACTTGCATGTCTCGGAATCCGACACATGCAACATACTTGAATTCCGCCACCTTCTTGGCCTATTTCCAGGACTCCATTCATTAGTTTTTCATTTAAAACACATTAGAGCTTCATATATCGCCTATATGAACCTCAAACACTCAACATCTTTTTAAAACATCAAACATAACAAACTTACTTTCAAAGTAAGCTTGTATGCTTATCAATGGAGTTTTGCAAGAACTTGGCTTTCAATCATGATTCCGTTACTAAAATCAAATTAAAACATGTGTAAGCTTTACAACAAACCATTATTTACCTTGTTCAAATCTGAAAATCACTAGTTTCTTCTACCTTCAAGAAATCCGAGAGGCAGAGAGACACGAGAGAGAGCTAAAAGTGTTTGTGGGTTTACATGTTTTAGCAACTTTGACTTTTAAGTTAAAGTGTTTACAAACATATATATACCTATATCCAGAGGCGGTGTCTGTGGATTCTATTTTTCTTCTTTTCTTTCTTTTAATAATATTTATACATATATACACATATATTACACATAACACATCTAAAACAAATAATCACAAATATACAATGAACTCTTCTTATTAATATGATTAACTTACAATGTGGATCCTTTCTATTAACCACTATCTTACGTATATTCACACACGTTTTACAACTAGGCCCAAATCGAGAATGTTATATTTAAACATATAGATTTTCATTATAATTAAATATTAATTAATTAATCTTAAATAACCACATAATTTAATCATATGTAAACACATAAACACATACCACCAAACCTGCTAACGGCTAGCCCGGGTTTGCGGATGTTACAAAAGTGGAGCGGTAACTTTTTTTCATTGATATTACAGTCATGAAACATGACAAAGGAAATAAAAATCAAACAAATGTCATTTCAGATATGAAATATGTCAAATAGTATAGAATTATGATTAACTACCAAATTTCCACTCGTGAATTTTTTTTAAGGGACCTATAAGTCGACGTCCAGATCAGGATTTGTTAAAAATTGGATGGTTGAGATTGAGTCTCTTATTCTCGTTTAATTTCCTATTCTCATTTGAACCTCTTCCTATGTGTGTGTGTGTATATATATATATATATAGTAGGTTTATTGTAAGAGGTAAATAATCATAAGAAGTGTAAGAGATATTATGAACCATAAGATTATATTTAAGGGTAAATTAGGAAATCAAATGACAACTTCTAAAGTCATGTTTATTCCTAATTAAAAAAATGATATAAACTAGATAATACAATTTTCAAAAAATGATAAACATCAATATAGAACACTGGTTTATAGAAAATTATGCACCGATGCAACTTGATGTACAAAACAAAACAAAAAACTTGAAGTACAAAACCAAAAAATGATTCTCAAAATCAAATTTTGTTGCTTCTTGCCTTAGATTTGATTTATTTTTATGTTTACATAAATTTAAAAAATGATGAACAATCATATAAGTGATACACGACTATTTGTAATAAAAATTGATATGCAGCTAAAAATCAAGATAAAATTGATGAAGTATACGTCTGTATTTTTGTGTATAAAAGAATTGGCTTCTAAATAACTCTCAATTCAAATTTCCAACAACTCATGTCTGATAATAGTTGATTAACATCTTCTAATATAAATAAAACACTAATATACATCCAGTTTATTACAAGATCCTAATAATAATTTATTTAATAAAATAAATTTAATTGCTTAATTCTGACATTACATTTAATCAAAATTGAAATTGAAATTTTTACTTTTCTAAGTCAAAACCGAATCAAATTTATTAGAGAAATTTCCTATATGCCCTTCTTAGACCTTAGAATATCATATTTGTCCACAGTAATTTATAAATATCATATTTATCCTTTATAAAATTTGAAATATCATATTTAACCATATTATTTATTTTGTTATTTTAAAATATTTTATAATCATTTTAAAGTCTTCTTAATTATAATCAATAAATATTTGACATTATTGTTCTTATTGTAACAATAATAATCAAAAGCTTCTAGAAGACATATAATCATGTTTCTTTGTATCATGCTATCATGTTTCTTCTGTCATGTTAGCCCTCAACATCGCGTTGACACTTCCATAGCTGATATGGGTGTTGATGCCGTCTGTCCCCATTTTTTTATAAATTTCCGTTCCTTTTGTGTTTTATAGTTATTTAATACTTGTTATTACTATTTAATATTTATTATTTGTTAAATCAAGTCGTGTATCACACAGACATCTATTCTAGTATATCATAATAAATCAAAAAAAAAGAAATACATAAATAAAAATACCTTATGATGAAAATCTAGACTATGATTTACATGATTACATCACAAAAGAGTGAAGAATTTCTGTATATAGTTTTTAAAACCATGATTTTCAAAACAAAAACTTGATGAATTTCTATATCCAGTTTTTGAAAGGCCAGTGGCAACGGCGGACTAAAAGGGGCCGACCTGTGAGGAGAGAATTGGTCTTAAGTGACGTATGTGAGATTTATGAAGTGACGGAGTGTGGAAGATTGCCTAGAAATTTTACTTAATTAGTAAGTAATTGAAATTATACAATACCCATAATTAATATTTTTCTTTAATATAAAAGGAAAAATTAGTAAATAAAAATATTTTATCTTTCCACTCTACAATTAATTTTCTTTTCCAATTTTTTAGAATTTTCTTTGATTTTATTATCGTTATGGAACACAGCTTACAATTATAAGTTTTTCATAAATTTACTGCATTCACTAGTTTTCTCTATTTTAATATAAAACCAGACATGTTAACATGTGCTCACTAATAAATGCCAAACAATTGATTTTTCCATGTAAAATCATTTTTTAACATACACATTTTCGTGACATGTTTATTAGCGAACAAACAAGAAAATCGAACAAATTTATTTTGAAAACAATAGTTTTTTTGTAAAAACAAATATAGTATTTAAAAAATAATAACAACCAAATTATTAATCGGTTATGAACAAACATATAGTAAACTATTTAAAGAAACATTATAATTTGTTGCATTACAAGGTAGTCGGAGGATTTTTGCAAAAGACAAAAATTAATTTAATCATCTTTTATTTGGATGATTATGGCATTCGTAAGATTTCATCATCGGCAACAATAAAGGCCATATGAGAGGGTTAAACGGAGGACTTCATCGGCAACAATGAAGGCTACATGAGAGTGTTCAACGACATCAATGGCTTTTGATTGCATGAGGCCAAGGCGGCGTTGGTTTTGACCTTTTAGTGGTGCTCGGCAGATGGAAATCGTGGGGCTTAGGACAACGGCGATGGAGGTTAGTAGGGGCAGAGAGGTTGGAGAAGAAACTAGGTCCGACTGACATTGATATGTGGCTGTAAATTGAGAATAACTTCGTAGGAATATACGGCCGAGGGGTGGGGTAGTTATGTAATTAGGGTATGGATTTGGGAGGTGAAAATGTCTCATTTGGGAGGTAAATGATTACCCTTTTATGTAATTAGGGTATGGAATTGGGAGGTGAAAATGTCTTTGTGTACTGCTTGAACACTTAAAATGGCAATAATACTCTTCTGTTATTAATTTGTTATTTTTTATAACTTTTATTCACAATTAATTATTAAATAAATTATTAATGACTAAATGAAATTGTTTTAAACAGCCACCACCAAAAATTTAAAACAACCGCATATCACCTTCTACCACCTCCCACTCAACCTAACCACGGTAACACCCACCCATTATGACGAACGCCTATCACCACCACTCACCACCGTCTTTCCCTAATCGTCCTCATCAAGAAAACCAAGAACCACCACCTTCTGCCACCCCTAATCAAAGCAAGATCAAGAACATCTCAAAACGCGAAGCAAGAAGAAGATTCAAAAATTGCAAATCAAGAACAAGATTTGAAATGCTACCTAAATCAAGAACAAGATCTGAAAAAATAGCATGAAGAAACCTTAATTAGAATACTACACAGATCTGAAAAATAACATGAAGAAACCGTAATTAGAAAGGAGGAGGAGCTGTGAGAGAGAGAGAGAGAATGGCGACGGAAATTACCTATTCACACAAAGAAACCCTAATCTGAAACACAACAGTGGTGGTGGTGATGCGACAGGCGACGGTGGTCATGATGCAATGTTGTTGGTGATGTAGTTCTTCTCTAGCGATGGTGGTTTGAAACGCAACAGTTGTGGTAATTCAAAGATGTTCTTCTCTAGCGATAGTGGTCGTGGGTGGTGGTGAGGCAGCGAGACTCCGGCGAGGGGAGTGAGGGGACGAAGGGAGATGGTGGGTGATGGTGGTAGTCTTCCGGCGAGAGGGAGGAGACGGGTGGCGGTGGTGTTCTTCTTCCGGCGAGGTGGGGAGGTGAATGGCGGTGGTAGGGATGAGAGAGAGAGAGAAAGAGGAGCGGCCGGTGATAAGGGTGAGGATGGAATGGTCTGTGTGTGTGTGTATATATATTATTATTATTATTATTATTATTATTATTATTATTATTAAGTTTTAATAATGTTTTTGAGTATTTAAAACTAAGAAAAATAATAAAAAAGGTATAATGGTCATTTTCAATGTTAAAGTAAGGGTACTTTTGTCTTTTTAGTTGTAACAGGGACTATTGGTGTAACAAAGTGCTTATTATGGTGATTTCCAGCGTAATAAACGAATATAAAGGACCACACACATGTAATAAGTGATAAACCACATAAACAATTCGTGAAATCTTCTCTTTCGTTTATGTTAATTACCAAATTTCTATAACCAATCTTGGCCATTTATCTGTAAGGGAAAAGCGAATATGGGGTTGTTTCACATCTAACCTTAGATGCGATTTTAATTAGATCGAAAACAAAACCTGCGACACTTCCTTTGTGATTGATACACATGTGAGGAAGTGAATACATAATCGATCAAATACATGTGTGGAAATTAATACATAAATGATCAGAAATAAGAAAACAGCATAAGAAGACACACAGGTTAATATATAATCATCTTATGGTTTAAATTGCTTCTCGGACTTTTTGTAAAATATATGTTTTTTGTATATAGGGTATGGTTATATATAAATCACATGACATTATGGGTTAGGGTAAAACTAGAAAATGAAATCAAATTGTCAGCCACACACCACCCTCCTTCAATCTTCAATCTTCAGACACCCATCTTTTTAAAATAAAAAACTCATTAAACGTTTAAATGATCATAACTTATTCATTTTTAAGATTCTTGGCAAAAAAAAAGTATAACATTAGATTCAATTTTCTATACTCTTTAATTCGAGATCTTGACCTTTTTTTTTTAAAATGCACTTATCAAAAATGCATGTGGCTCGTTGAAGTAGAAACAGTTGAAGACAATAATCAAAATGCAATTTCAACGACATCTGCATGTTTATTTATCCAGATTTATTTTCATACATAAGCCAATCATTTTTATACAAAATAAAAAAATACATGTTAAGATTAAACAATCAATATAATACAAATTTTCACATTGAAAATTTCTTGTCCCTAACACCAATATCATATGAATTTTCAAAAATATGTACCCAAAATGCATAACCCAACATCATATAACCGTATGTATTTTCGTACAATCATCTTCAGCCACAATTTTTCACAACTCAAAAAGTACAAAATTTTAAAACAAGAAACGACTATAGAGTTGATAAAAATAGAAACAAATTTAGGGAGAAGAAGATGACCAAAGACCGGGCTTGGTCGAGACCGGTCCTAGTCCAGTTCATTGATTTTTTTCGGTCTATAAGGTTACATGCTCACCCATAAATTGAACCCTTCGTATATAATGGATTGAAATTGCCATGTCTTTGTTTCATATTGAGTGTCAATGAATTTTAGGGGGTGTTTGGTTGGCGTTATTTGGGAGATTTTATGGGATTTGGATTTCAAATCCCTCCAAATGTGGTGTTTGATTTGGCAAAATGGAATGGGATTTCAAATCCTAGGATTTTATAAAATCCCCCACATGAGGGATTTCTAAATCCTTCCACCCCCTTGGTATTTTGAAATCCCTCAAATGAGGTATTCTCTTTGGCAACTCTCAGCCAAATATTCCGGTGAACTATCACCGATTTCGCCGTCACTGTCGTCGCAAGGCCGTCGCCGTCACCCATTCGCCGTCGCCGTCACCATTCTCCGTCGCCGCCACCCGTCGCTGTCACCCGTTTGCCGTCGCCGTCACCCGTTCGACGACGCCGTCACCCGTTCGCCGTCGCCGTCACTCGTTTGCCGTTGCCTTTCGCCGTCGCCTTCACCCGTTCTCCGTCACCCGTTCACCGTCACCCGTTCTCCGTCACCCGTTCGCTGTCGCCCGTTTGCCGTCACCCGTTTTCCGTCACCCGTCTGCCGTTGCCGTCACCCGTTCGCCGTCGCCGTCAGTCGTTCGCCGTCACCCGTCCGTTGTCTCCGTCCGCCGTCGCCCGTCGCCATTCGCCGTCCCCCGTCGCCGTCGCCGCCACCCATTCACCGTCGCCATTCGCCCTCGCCGTCACCTGTTCGCCCTCGCCGTCACCCATCAACTGTCACTGTCGTCCTTCCTCTTCGTTGGTGGCAACAGGTGTGGTAGTTGGCTGTTGATGGAGTTTAGTGATAGTGGAAATCCCGCCTAAGAAATATGAACCAAACACAAGATGAGATTTTAAATCCCATCAAATGTAAATCCCACCAAATACCAATCCCATTATAAATGCAAATCCTTTAAAAACAATACTTGAACCAATCACCGCCTTAGATATTATTTTAATGACAGGAGTCCATTGTATATTTGCAAATTGAACACTTGAAAGTAAAAGGAATCCCGCATAATGTTATGGCTCCTCTAGCAGTTAGTTGTTAGTACCTCTTTCAACAAGTCCAAGAATATTATTATTAGGGCAAATGCTCAAAAATATAAAAAACTTTGTTAATATTAATTGTATATAATTAACTTTATTTTGTACTTAAAAATACATACAAGTTACAAAATTTGTTCATTGTATACAATTGGTAACATGATTATCAGATTACCGGTTATCGATTGTATATAATGAACCAAATTTCAAAGTTTTTTGTATTTTTATGTACCAAAGTTCTTTTATTTTTGCCAGGTTACCGTAAATTACCTATTGTCATAAGTAACTTGCATACAATGAACCAAATTTGTAAGTTGTGTTTATTTTTAGGTACAAAATAAAGTTGGTTACATAGAATGGTAATATTGAGATAATTTGTTATATTTTCTTGCAATTTATCCTTATTATTATCACTATATCCTTTAACCAATTAATCTTCATATTTATATAAGAAAAAAACAACTATTGACTATTTGAAACATAGTATAGTTGAAAAAAAAACTATTCTCTCTATCCTAATATCATTGTCCACTATACTTTTTAGTATGTCCCAATATAATGTCTACTTCTAAATAAAGATTGTTATTAAATGCTACTTTTTCTATTATCTTTAATCTTTAATGTATATTAAAAAAAATAGGGTTATTACTATTTTTGAATTTTTTTTCCATCAAATATCCCTCTAAATGGGTTATGATGCCATTATTATAATCATTTTTTCATCAATCACCCCATTTTAATTTCTCAAGTGGCTTCCGAATGAGTTTCCTCAAATACCATTTTTAGATTGATTTAGTTTGTTAACAATTAAATATCTTAACAAAAACATTTATTTAAATCACTCAGTAGACATATCTACTTATTTTTATGATTATTCATATAAACACGTATACCAATTAGATTAAATTAAAAAAAATCAAATTTGAATACAAAAAGGTTCTACAAAAAAAATTGATGATGATGTTATGTATAAATTTTTTATTTCTAAAATATTTACCCCCCTTAATTTTAAGAGATTTTATATCTCTATGTATACTTTACAATTGATTTCCTATATATGTTAGTACTCTTTAACACCATAAACATTTAAAATTTACTTCAACCATCCGCACGTTTATGCACGAGATGTTAAGTTAGTACCCATAATTAGTTACCAATATTGCATCTTTCACGGCAGTAATTGCACTACCTTAAACTTTGTGTTTTTTATATGATCTTGTCTCATATCAGGGCATTTATTTACTTTGTCTGGTCTATTGATAGATTATTAATATGAGATGCTAGTGCCACTTATAGATGCGGAGAAACCTGGTATTAGAAATAAGGTTCAAGATAGCTCCTACCTCTTAAAATTAGATTAAGGAGAGATGGGTGCCTCTTAAAAGCACATCGACTATTGTAGTCGTTCCGTTTTATTAATATATCAATTTGGTGCATATCAAACTAGTTAAATGGCCATGCAAGCACGAGGTAAGATTTAAAAAACCTAAAACATTTAACATATAATAAAGCATAAATAAAATATATAAATCATTTAAATAAATATAATCATATCCATAGAAAAAATAACTAATAAAACAACATATTTATTGAATGTTTAAAGATTTAATTAAGACGGACTTTGATATTTTCAGTAGTACTTTAGTTTTATTTGTTAGGTTACTATCATAATCACAAAGATGAAACATTGAGAGAATTAAGTATATTGAGTACAATGATTCTTAAAAGTGATACGAAAGTCCATCTTAACATATATTATCTAAATTGAAATATGATACATCCATAGTGTTAAACATTGATACCATGTATGTAATTATTTATGTGTTCAACTTCTTCATTTGTTGAAATAAAATCACTCTATCTAAAAATAATTTCAATCAAAAAGATGTTCAATGATATCGTGTAATTATTTATGTACTCAACCACTTCGTTTGTTATATCCTCATGTGATACATGTCTAGTCATAATTATTATTATCAAAGTATAATTATAAAAACATAGTATATTGAAAATGAGAGTCAAACATCTAAATATAAATAATTAATGCTTCTTAGTTTCAAAATCTTAAGGACTACTTTAAAATATAATTTAACCATAATTTCTGATTATTATTACATAAACCCAAATTATAAATCATAATGAATACATAAATCAACTCAGTATCTCATAATAACATTGTCTTAAATTCGGATATCATACTCATAACCTTCTTTTTGACATGCAAAACTCTAATCGGTTAATTTCTTACACATAGTGTGTTTATTAAAACCATCACAGTTTATTCTTTTTATTATAAAATCATTAGCATCGAAAAACAGATTGAGAGTTTAACGTTGTATGATTATGTCAATAAAAAAGATAACTGAAAGAGATTCACAAACATAAATTATCTCATAAAAATGCATTATACCTCACTAATTTGATGTAGATATATATTCTGATATAATCTAAATAAAAAATATTACATAGAAAATTATTACTAATTAATTTAATGATTTTTAATTAACATAAAAATAACCATAAATATGTTTACTCGTATAAAGTTTTATAAATAAGATAAGCAGGAAAATACATATTTCATTTAGAAAAGATTAAGTGTTATTACATTTTTTATTTACACAAAATTCATATATAGTAACTGAAAGAGATTCACAAACATATATAGAAAGATAACTGAAAGAGATTCACAAACATAAATTATCTCATAAAAATGCATTATACCTCACTAATTTCATGTAGATATATATTATGATATAATCTAAATAAAAATATTACATAAAAAATTATTACTAATTAATTTAATTATTTTTAATTAACATAAAAATAACCATAAATATGTTTACTCGTATAGAAGAACTTTGTATAGGCCAAAAGGCACATCTCGAAAATGGCTACAAGACAAAAATATATCACTGCATTTGGGATCCAGGAATAATTCTAGGCAAATTTATAAAGTCACACCCTGAGGACAAGGTATGTTTTGGGGGGAACGTAATGATATGACCTTGTCCCACATCGGCATTTATTTACTTGGCGTGACCTATTATTAAATTATTTATTGAAGATGTTAGGGTCATTTATATAAAGTGTGGAGAAAATTGGTATTAGAAATAGGGTTCAGGAGAGCTCTACCTCTCAAAAGTAGGTTAAGGAGAGACGGATGTATCTCCAAAGCATGCCGATTATTGTATTACTTCCACTTTATTAATATATCAATTTGGTTCATATCAATTTTCTGTCTGTAGACAATAATTTTGGACCAGTCAGTCTTGAAAAAAAACACAAAAGAAACAAAGTTTTTTCAAGAATGTGTGATTTTAGACATACGGTATTTGTTTTTAGTATGTAAATTTTCATAATTTGTTTGAGATTGATATATCTTTTTGACATTTGTAGAATTATTCAATCTTCAGCATCCAGAGATGTTGCTTGTGTCTTTGTAACAAGAAAGTCCGCTCTAGTTCACATCTTGGATTGAAGATGAAATCTCAGATGCAGAATAACTTCATTATTTATTTATTTGGTATTTTCCTTTAATCATAAACTAATCTTCTTCTTTGTATATGTATATAAACAGTTTTGATGAAAATTCATGTAATTGTTAGTTTCAAGATAAATCAGTTTGTATCATTTGGAGCAAAGGTCTATGGTAATTATGTGTTGACTTTTGACTCTTGACTTTTTGACTTTTGACTTTTGTAAATTTCTACTTAGGATATATGGAAGTAATTCTACACTGGTTTAAGTGGATGGCCAATATTTCTGGTTAAGTGAAGGCTATTACATTTGTAAATGATTGACAGGTTTATGATTTGGTGGTTGCATGTAGAGCAACAAGCAAGAGTAAATAAGGGGCTGGTTTTGTTTATCTAGGAAAATTACAGGGTTAAAAATGTAATTTTCGACTTTTTTTTACTTTTTTTTTTGTTATCTTTGCTATATTTACATAACTTTAGCTGCACATTGTGCTATTTCTTTTCCATTGGTTACTACTTGTTAGTCAAGGTGTCATATGAGCAGCTTAATGCAATTAATCATGTACTAAAATTAAAAATATTAATAATTATTTATAATATTATAGATTAAAACTTTTCAAATTTGCATATATCTAAATGATGCTACTAGCTAATACAAGAGACGTATAATAAAATTATTAAGTTACGAATTTATCCTTACATTTCATTTACTACGAGATTTGGGCTACATATATATCAATTTTGGTCAAATCAAGTCTTGCCCGTAAGTCCGTAACAATGCAAGATTCACGAGATTTAGGGTTCTAATATGTCTCTTATGTGAGAGTAATTTTATCTTTTCACTAGTTCACTCTCTATATTACCACTCTCTCACCTCCCTTCTCTTTAAACCATCTCATAATTTATAGCCTGATCATCTTCTTCTTAGTAACAACACTACTCAATCTCGACTCAGCGAGGTAAGAAGGTAAGATATAAATAATCATACCTCTACCGGGATGTGAAGAGATTGCTTCTGAAAGACCTTCAACAGCGAAAAAGAGCCCAAAAAAATATAATAATAATAATAATAATAATAATAATAATAAGTAAATTAATAACAAATAAAATGAAATAAAATAAAAAAATAATAACAAATAACAAATAGTAAAAAATTTTAAAATGATCAAATAACAAAAACAAAACAAAAGCAGTTGTGTGTATGTGATAAAGAAAATTAAGGTAAAAAGAGTAAGAAGAAATCTTTATTATTATATTTATTAGATCTGATAATTCATAACTAACTTTCTTTTTTTAATTAATTAATTAAAATTGGTTAGTCAAGGGTATAATAGTCTTTTGATTATTTAACCACCTTCTAAAATCACGTAATCAGATTTTTTACCTGAAAACAGTGATTCAAAATTCAAAAAACGTAATATCCATGCATAAATCAAGAGATTTGATGCACAACAAGAATTCATCAACTATAGATTGAAGCACAACAAGAATCATTAGTTGTATATTGATGCACAACGAATATAATCTTTAAAAAAGACGATACACAACTAGTTTTCATTTTCATCAATTATAATTGATGAACTAGGAATAATCAATTCAGTTTTTAATGGTGAAAATAGAAAATTCAACCTTACCACATTTAAGACATGTAAAAAGCACTACTAAGAAATCCAAACGAACAAAAGTAAAATAAGAAATCCAGATTCACAAGTAGTTTTCATAGATTAATGATGAGCAAAAGTAAAATAAATGTAAATTAGAATCATAAAATTGAATATGATGAACAAACAATTACTAAAACTACGATTTATAAAGATCAATGAAACAAATAGATTAATCAACTCAAATCTAATAGGAGAAAAAGAACTATATCAAAAACAAGTTTATGTGGCGGCAACGATTTGTGTCACTTCGAATCTGAGGCGAGTAGCGGTGGGCTTCCTCTCTTACCATATGCTTCCTATTTCTGATTTCACCGACCTATCACGGTGGTTTACACGGATGACGGTGGTGGTTTAGGTGTATTGAGGGGCGGGATTATTTAGGGCTATTTGAGATGAACGAAATTAAAATGGGTGGGAGGTGGGGTGAAATTAATGGGTGGAGAGATTAGGATTAATAAAAAGTTTAAAGTACCTTTAATAAAAAATGCCACATATCAATCACATATTTATGCTTGTCTTTTTTATCTTAATTTTCTTTTTATTTAAATGTAATTATATATTTATATATATATATATATATATATATATATATTACTAGAAATAATATAGTTGAACTGGTTACTAATTTGGAGATACATAGAGTACTACTAATTAAAGGTATAGATATTAAAACGACCCCACTTATTAAAATTTAGTTAATATTCTAGGTATTATTCACTTAGTTATTTTAGTTAACAAAACTAAAATAGTTGATATTCTAGGTATTCTCCACTTAGTTATTAAGGGTAATTACACTTAGTTATTAAGGGTAATTACTTGACACTTCTAGTGTTGAGTCAAATATAATTTTAATTATTAAGTTTAACTATTTACTTATATTAAGTTCGATCATTATTCATTTTAAAGAACATCTTCTACCTTAACCTAATTCCCTCACTACGACTCTTTTTACCTTCTTAGTGCTGGATCCTAATCATTCTTCTACAAGAAAATCTATTTGAGATCATGTCCTTAGAGAGAGAAAGCTCCATCAAATCCTCCCTCACTTTATTCTCCCACCTCAGGAAGACTAAAATCGATTCCACCCTCCTAACTGACACTGACGTTTACCTCCTCTTAATGTGGCCTAACAAACGCAGTCTCCCTTCCTCTCAGCTTGTCTACAATAGACGTTACTCCTAATTCTGTTCTGAAAACTCCAAGCGGGATTTTATCTAACAAAGTCTTCTCACAGGTCCACCTAAGTATCCTCATCTCGGTCACTTCCATCTTCCCTGTTTGCGCCTTTTTCATAGGCCAACAATTAGATCCATAAAACATAGCCGGTCTAACAACCACTATGTTTCGTTCGGATTCAATGGTACTTTCTTGTCACATAGAACTCCTGTCGCCGCTCTCTGCTTCTACCACCCCGCCTAAATAAGGCTGGAAACTTCCTCGTCTATCCTTCCTATTTTTTGTAATAGGGAGCCCCAGTACCTAAAAGACTCATGGGTGTCAAAACGTGCTCCCCTATGCATATATCGTTGTTGTCATTGTTTTCAGTCTTGTTGAAGTCACAATAAAGGTATTCAATATTATTTCTACTAATTTACAGTCTTAAATCCTCTAATGTTGCCCTCCATTGATCTAATCGTCTATTCCGCTCCTCTTTTGATTCTGAAACCAATACAATGTCGTCGGAGGCATACACCATGGGACACCTCCCTGGATCCCTCTCAATAACATGTCAATAATCACTATAAAAATAAAATGGCTAAGTTCAGAATCTTGCTAGAGGCCCCCTAGCACAAGGAAGTACTCGTTCTTGCCCACCAGATTTCACACGTAGGACAACGTGCCATCATGCATGTCTTTTAAGACCCAAATATATCTCCATAGGATCGATCTATCGTTCAAAGTCCTCTAAATTAACTCCCTAAGGACACTATCATACCCTTTCTCCAGATCTAGGAACATAATGTGCAGATCCCGTTGTCTTTCCCTATGCTTCTATATGAGGCTTCTAATCAAGTGAGTTGCTTCTAACGAATACTGCCCTGACATTAATTGATTTTCCCTCACTTTTGTTTCCTATTGCGGCCTATTTTCTATCACTTTTTTTCCATAGCTTCACAGTATGGCTAAGCAGTTAAATACCACGATAGTTTCCGCAAATTTGGGCGTCCACCTTATTCTTATAGAATATGATTACCACACTACGTCTCCATTCATCTAACATCTTAGTTGTCCTAAAAATCAGGTTAAAATGGTTCGCAAACCACTTAATGTTGAAAGTACAAAGGTTCAAGAAGAATGAGTAGAAACTATAATGAAGAACACTTTGCTCTAAAACACACACAGTAGGTGTAAATTAAATCTCAGTTCTTGCAAAGGTTGAATGCTCTAACGCTGCATTGGGTATATATAGTTCAAGTCACGTGGGCCTATGATATGCGAATATCAGTCTTAAATTTTAACACTAATCTAACCTAATTTGATTGACACACTAACAGGCAAGCGCACCCGATCGTATAGCAGTAAACAGGACAAGACCAGGATCGTAGCCTCAGGGAACAGGAATTGAATGTACTATCAAGAAATTAACTAGCTAAACTAAAATACTATAAAAGTAAAATGGGGTTTTTTGAAACTAGCAGCTAACCGCTACCAAGGTATTGAAGATTGGTTTAAAACAATAAACTAAAGAAACAATTTTCAAAGAGTTTAAATCAGACAACAGAGATGTATTTACCAATGAGTCACTCCCCCTAGGTTCAATTTGTTATAAGCACATTTAATATGATAGTTTCTAAGGGCGTTCGAACCAACAACCATCAGTCCTACTAATCCGATTATGACTTAATCTTTCTAAAACACACTTAACTGTCGTTGTATGGTGAATTAGACTCAAACTTTTATCTAAGGTATTACTGGATAATCTTAACCCTCATTATCTCAGAAAAGTTATCTATCCTATTGCATGCAAACGTCATTGTCTCAGATCAAGCAAACAATATTCTAGAAGAAAATACACATGCAAGTCATTATCTCAGATCATGCACAAACTGTATCTAACAGATTACTCAGCAAATGTTAAGATAAAAAACTCAAGGATCACGATTAAGCATAAACAAAACTAATCATAAAATATCAAATCATAGGATTACATATCAAACCTATGGGTTGTTCATCATGATAAATACAATAAAAACTTAGCCCATAATCATACTAGATATCAAACATGAATCAAGAATTAAATTAAATATAAACATTGTTAAAAGCTTACAAATAAATAAATCTCAATAACGAAGAAATCGAGTACTTCGATGTGTTATGCCTCTGCCATGGACTGCCGCTCCAAGAAAATTATCGTCGACTGCTGCCCTTCGAATGAAATTAATTGTGTTTCTTTTAAAATATTCGTCGACTGCCGCTTCGATATTCAATTGTCGACTGCTGCCTTCGAATCAAATTAATTCTCTAGCCGCCGTCTTTTAAAAATATCTGTCTCTTTTTAAACCCCTTAATTGTTCCCCTTTTATTTCTTTTTCGTTGGCTACTCGGTTGCCGTCTTTTTTTAATGGCCCAAAAACGATGTTGGGCTTTCCCTTCTTCTTTGATATCCTCGGCCCAATAAGCTTCACGTATGAAAACAAATTAAGTAAATAATTAACCTAATTCATCATAATTATGCAATCAAAGAATAAGATATCGGATATAAATAATATGTATATTTTAGACGATATCAGCCTAAAAATCTTAGGTTTGAACTATATGGACTTAATTAATACAAACACAAGTCTAGACTATTTACAAAGGAAATTTATAATGGACTAGACTAATACATAAATACAATATAAGGCCTACAAACAAAATAAGACTAACAACCTCCCCCTTTTGTATTCTTGTGGAGATCACCCGCTTCTCTAGTCCTAGAAGCCTTTCCCAAGACCTGTATGTATTTCTCTCTTGAACCTAAGCCTTGAGGTGGTCAGCTGCCCTGGTCAATTTTACAAGAACGTCTTGTTCTTGGATATGTCGATTTTTGTAGCAAGTTCTGTGATACTTTGAGATGCATTTGTTGAGAGTATTGTCAAAATAGGAGTTTAGTTCGGAGAACCTCATGAAGGCTTTTTCACCATTCCGTTTAGATATAATAATTCCTTCAGCACCTTCAAAGTCATCATCATAATCTTCAATGACTATATACTTTCTTAATTGGCTTGATTTGGAGTGATGTTGGTTAGGCTTTAATACATTAATATGTTCAAGATCTGCCTCATCACCCAATTGTAAGTCATGAAGACAACCGAGAGTGATTTTCTTTTTCATGAACTCTCTAATGATGGCCATGCCCTTTTGTTCTTCTCTAGACTTTCCAACTTTGCATGCAAGTTCATGTTCAAGGTGAGTGATATCATCCAAACCCAGATGTCTCAATTCTACTTCATTGAAGCTATACATCTTCCTATCTGCTCTGGTTACGTGAAAGTGAACCATTTGATAGTTAAGGAAGTTAAGTAGGTATACTAGATTGACGTTGACAATCGGATGTCTGGAAGCCACCTTTTGTTTCGGACAAGCGTGGAACATTGCAGCAAACTTAATATCCCTTTCATTTTTGTTTGAGTACAGCATATAGATGTCATCCACCTCTGTTAACTGATCAAAGAAGATTTCCTGGATCCTTTCTTCAAGGTATGGTTCCGCAAACAGCTTTGGCCTGATGTTTTCAATTGTTGGCTTTTCTGCTAAGATTCTTTCATGAGTTGGCAAAGGTTTTGGTCCTCCATGGTAAGTTTCAGGAATCTGTCACTCACTTTGCTCTCTCTGCTTACTTCTTTCTGCCTCTTGCTTCTCTTGATTGACCAGGTCAGAGGGAGCAATGTTGAACTGTCCTTGAGTGGGTGGGAAAATCTCAAGTAGTTCTCTATTCACGGTTGAAATAGCCTTTTGTATACTGATTAGTGGCTACTCCTCCTCTACCTCTTCGGTTATAGGCCTTTTTCCTTTTGATTTTTCTATAGAGGCTAACTGTTCTTCTAGGACAACAGGTTCATATTGGATCTGGGAATATAAGTTAATGTTCATCAAGGAACTCAGGTATAGGATCAACATTGAAATCAGGTCCTTCCTCTGTTACTTGTTCACCACCACCACCATTACCATTTACACATGTTTGACATTCTGATTCTGATGCAGCAGTGAGTCTTACCGTTGAGCATTGAGAACCAATGTATCTTCTTTTCCTTGTCTCCCCCTCATGACGATCGGGATCATCACAATCGTCATGCTTCCTCTTGTTGGTTTCTTCTTGTGTTTTGCATGAGGCTTCCACCACTTCCAATCTCTTACTAAACTTAGTGATAGTTTCAGTTGGAGTAGTAAGGGTTGTAAAGATGGTTTCATTCAAGGTATTTGATGTGGAAGTTTGAGGTGGAGTTTGTTGGGATTGAAGAGCTGCTATGAGATTAGTTTGTTCTTGGTTAGGGTTCGCAATGCTGTTTAGTTTAGCCTGCAACAGCTCTTTTAATTCTTTGATGGAATGGTCTTTTTCAATTATGGTGGGTGGCTTATTGGCAAGGGTTTGAATAGTGGTAGCCATGTTATCGAGTTGGGTTTGAAGATTGTTAAGCTTGGTTTCGAGTTGGGTGGACTTGGCCTTTACCTCCTCTTTGATACTAGATTCAAGTTTCCAAAACTTTGAATCCATATAACGTTTAAGTTCAGTCGTAACACCGAGTTCATGAAGTGGACCCGTTGACACAATATTTGATCAAGTATTTGGCCCGTAGTCAGTGTTGGCATGATAGTAGCATTGATAGAACTTCCACCCGATCCTTGTGGTTAACCTACAATAGGTTCCACTATAGGTGTTCGGGCGACATCACTCAGATGTGCAGTTCGATTGACTCGTGTCCTAGTGAGTTGAATTAAACTTGCTCGAATTGGCACTAAACTCGATAGTAGATGAAAGATGTTTGTAGATGGGGGAGGATGTCCACTGATTTCAAAACTAACAAACTCCAAATGATTAGTCGGTTGTGTATGTGTTGAGACCCCCGTGAGATGAAACATCAGTCAATTGAGTGAAAGTTGAGTGAATGGAGGGGATTTGTGCATGAACTGGTGGGATGCCAGTGACTTGTTCAATACCAAACTGAACGTTATCTAATCTGGTAGATGATGTGGGTCCCGGATTTTTAGGGTCGGGGTTCCCTCTCTCTCATTCTTTTCTTTACTCACTTCTCTCTCAACCTAAACTTCTACTTCTTCGCCCTGGTTATCCAAATGCCTTGCTTGGCCAAAATATGGGTCAAACTCACAAAATGTTTGTGATATTTCAGATAAGTCATGATGAATGGTATCATATGGATCCGTTATCTGACGTGTACCAGCGGACATCTCATCAGTTGTGTGTACAGACCCAAACTGTGTATAATTGCTATCAATGGTTTAGGTGACAGTCTGCTCTTCAGAAGATAGATGTGTTGATTTGTCATTTGAGGATGCCTCTGAGTTACTGAGAGAAAGTTTATCAAATACAGTTTCTGTGTGTTCCGGATGACATTATCCCTCACTCTCGTGTGTCTCTCCACCTTCACCACTTCTACCACCCCTCTCAGGATTTTGACTCTCAAGCACTTCCATGCTCGAAGCACCCTTGTGCTCACGAGCTTTTACACGGATACCGCTTGGACCCTCACCGGCTTCTAAGTCCCCTAGGGTAGGTTCTACCGGTGCTGGTAGGACCAGAGAGGCTATTTTATTCTCTCTCATATACACCCTCACAACCTTACTTGATTGATCTAGCATATGAAGAAGAGCAGCTGGGATCGGAATTGTTTGTATGTTAGGGATGTCTTCGAACTTTGGGAACCTCTCGATCTGTCCCATCGGTATTTATGCATTTTCAATACTTGGGGCGATCCCCATAGTATGTTCAATTACATCTTCAACAAACATTGTCATGAACTGCTGGAAAGGAATGAAGGTTTTCCTTTTTGACGGGATTGCCTTTTCTTTTACAATACGGACCGATTCACTCTAGATAATTTCAGCGTAGTTAAGGTGCATGTGAAAAGCAATCCCAACCCGTATTTGCAAAGAGTAGTATGACCCGCCATCTGTTGCGCTATGAATTCCAGTCAGGGTTCTTAATGTGATGGTGGCTAGAGTTTGCCATAGAGGGACAAGGTTGGTTCGTTTAAAGTGTCGTATTTGGGTCAGTTCACCATTGTACCCTAGTTAGATTACGTAGTCGAAGAGCTCATTGTCAAATGAAGGTTGCTTAAACTCCTCTTTGTCCGGATAGTGGTCGGATTTTGGGAGCTGCAGGAGGTATCAGAGTTTTTGGAGTGTAAGTTGGACGGGTTTTGTATTAATAACTCCATTGAGGCTTTGACTTCCTTTGCTGGAAGTTCCTTCCTAAAACGTATACCACAGTTGTTGCTGGTATACTTCTGGGATGTGGGTTTCATATTCATTAGGGTTTTAGGTGATGGCATAGTTTAATATGTGAGCTTTGATGATTTAAGATATGATAGGGAATCGGGTGTCAGTGTTTTCTTGATCAAAGCATAGGTTATTTAGGCTGTCGTCAAGGTACTGGTCTACTAGGATTAGGTTTTTGATGGGTTCAGGTTGGTTGGGTGGGTTAGGTGCAGCCTCTGTTATGATCACAAGAAGATAAACATGTTAGATTGCCTAAATGGCTTATAACTGGCTGAAAATGCCAGACTTTGAAAAAATTTCAAGTTTGAATATAAGTATTTGTTTCAGGAGTGATCAAAGCAGTTCAAAAAATTCAGTTTGATTGATTTTGGATTTGAATTGGACTTAGGGTTTTGAAAAAGAGTACAAGTCCTTTACGTTGGATCCTTTTTTCAAACCATCAACCCAAGTCGAACAAGCACTACAAGTCGGACAGTCACACAAGTGATGCAAGTCGGACACTTTACAAGTCCGACAAGTTAAAACGTTCATCTGTACCCAAGTAATACAAGTCAGATAGTTAACATGTTGTAAACAAGTAGGATAGGTATGTGGAACACGTGAGTTGAACAAGTGTTTACAAGTCGTACTACTTATAAGTCGGACCACATTCAAGTTATGCAAGTCGAACAAATGAAAATCAACATAAGTCAGACCGGCAAATAGTTTACATAATTCGAAAAGAGAAGCAGCCTTCTTAATTCGAACAGAAGTATGTTAAGTCGGACAAGTCAAGTCCGTCATGTTCAAGTCAGACATAAAGCCTAAGTCGGACATAAAGACTAAGTTGGACATAAAGACTAAGTCAGACCTTTCAATCCTTGACAATTTGATCATGACTCAATTGTTGTAGGTCGGACATAATCACTCTTTGCAAGTCGGACATGTGCCATAAGTCGGACAAAATGGAAAGTTGGACACACATGTTAAGTTGGACGACTTATCACTTACAGTTTCGAACTTATACACATTCTGAAATCCATTTTCATTCAAATCAGACCCAACATTGAAATTTCTTGTGCCTATATGTTTGAAAAGTGGTTTACATGCAGTTGTATACACTGATTCATCCTAAACAACATCATTTGATTGCTAATTTAACCAACAGACCCTTGTGTTCGAAAAAGGCGCAAACCATATGAAAACCCTTTTTAAGAATCTATGTTTGATTGTGTGTTTGGGTTCGATTTAAGCACATAAGGTGTCGAGGTTCTCTAAGACATCATTTTGACCCTTCAAACACCATAAATAACATCATTCAGTGGGTTTGTATGTCAAAAGCTTCCTACAATTGCGGTTTCGACCAAAATGAAGGAACATGTCGATTTTGAGCATTAAAATCTTGGAATCAAGTTGTGAAATGTATACCTTTTGATTAGGATGAAGATTACGAGTGCTAAGAACAAGAAATCAACAAGAATGAGCAAGATTTACGGATTTTGTGGTTGAGAGTATTTCGAAGAACTGTGTGAACTTTGAATTTCTTGAATGGTGAAGGAACTAAGTCAGACCTATGATGTTTTTATATTGTACGGCTTGGTTCACCCGTGTTCGACCCAAGGTCCTGTGTCCGACCCGGTTTGACCCAAACCTAACCCCGATTTCGTTTTTCTTATTTTATTTCTGTGTTTGAGTTATTAATTTTCTGACTTCCTTTAGTATTTTGGGGTTTATGACTTTAATGAACTAACAACACATAGGACAAACAAAACAAACTCCCACTCAAATAATGCACATTTTGGCAGTTTGAGCGAGAGATAAAAATTTTGAAAGTTGTCGGATTTTATGATGTTTTTGCAAGATATTTTCTTTTCTCCCCCTACAAGAATGCATATTAATGTATTCTTGTGGACTTGCGAGTAATAACGCTCCCCCTACAAGATGTTTTTGTGAGTAATAACGCTCCCCCTAGACTCGAGCATCTATATTCCTGCACATGAAACACAGCCACGCGTAATACCTTCTAAAACGTTATTGAAAGAGAAATGGAAATTAGAAAATAGTGGGGTGTTGAATCACATCTTCAAATTCAACATGCCCAACTTAGGCATCAAGTAAGTGAACCGCGATTCATCAAACGGTTTTGGTGAATATGTCGGCAAGTTGATTGTCGGTGTGAACATATTGTAATTCTATGAATCCCATTTCAGCATTGTCTTCTAGAAAGTGATACCTGATATCAATATGCTTAGTCTTTGAATGATGAATCGGGTTGCACGAGATGGCAATGGCACATTGGGAATCACACAACAAGGAAATTTTAGAATATTTCAGACCAAAGTCTCTAAGTTTAGTCCTTATCCATAGACTTTGTGAATAACAACTGCCTGCAGCTACAAATTCATCTTCTGCAGGATACACAGTTCTATTTCTTAGAGCTCCAGCAGACAAGACGTCACCTAAAAAGTATACACTGCCCGAAGTAATCTTTCTATCTATGATGCACCCGGCATAATTGGAGTTTGAATAAGCAAGTAATTCGAATGAAGAGTCGCAGGGATACCACAAACCGAGGTCTGGTGTTCCCTTTAGGTATTTAAAGATTCTTTTGACAGCAAGGAGATGTGATTCCTTTGTATTCACTTGGAATCGAGCACAAGGACAAATAGAGAACATTATGTCTAGCCTACTTGAAGTCAAGTATAGTAGAGATCCAATCATTCCCCTGTAAGTTTTTAAGTCAACTGCCTTTCCGTTAAGATTAGCAGAAAACTTTGTTTTGGAAGACATGGTGGTTGGCATGGACGAGTAGTTAGACATTTCATATTTTTTGAATAAATCATTGATGTATTTAGATTGGTTTATGAAAATACCGTTTGAAATTTATTTTACTTGCAATCCAATGAAGAAATTCATCTCCCCCTTCATGCTCATTTCAAAAAAATTCACCATGCTTTTGGAAACTCAAAATTGAACGACCAGTTTGTAGAGTCGAAGATAATATCATCTACATAGATCTAGAATAATAGATAGTCATCTCCTATTTTCTTGGTGAACAAGGTGGTGTCAATTTTTCCTTTGGAGTACCCTTCTTGGACTAGATAAGCCGACATGTAACACCCGCAAACCCGGGGTAGTAGTTAGTGGGTAAACGCTATGTGATTTTGTGTATTTAAATATAAACATGTGATTTTATTAGGTTAACTGATAATTGAGTTGATTAAATATGTATATATGTATGTACGTAAACATGCATGAAAGTATGTGAGTATGTATGTATGCATGTATATGTAATTAGATATTTATTGACACCTCATGCTTAATTTAAGTGATTATGTGTGTGCACATGTACATGAAGAATATATGGATAGCTTGCATGAGCTTAGTCATTTCCTCATTTTCAAATATCTGGTGTGCGTGTGTGTGTGCAAAAGTGTGTTTATCTCCTGTTGAAGAAAGCTCAAGAAGAAGAAGTTTACTTGAAATTTGGAATTAAAGATTCAGAGATTTATAACTTAAGACTAAGGTTAGAATGATTTTATAGCATGTTTATGATTACTTTGATATGAATTGAAGCTTTCTTGATATATGGGTTTTACATGTTTTGGTGTTTAAATTGTTTTGTATGTGTTCTTGATGTTTATTAACATGAAATATGATGTTTGAATATGTTTTGGTAATGTTTTTAGTAATTTTTAAATACTGGTTCTGTGTATTTTTGAATGGTAAGTCGGCTGGATCAAGAACAGGGAAGAAGATGAAAATCATAAAATTTAAGGGGCCTAGTCAATAGGCTTCGAATTCGAAGTGGGCTACGGCTCGAAGGGAGGGATCCGCTCAAAGTCAACAACGGCTCGAAAGGGGGGATCCGCTCGAAGTGGGCTACCGCTCTAAAGGGGATCCGCTCAAAGTCAACTACGGCTCGAAGGGGGGGTCCTCTTGAAGTGAGCTACGGCTCGAAGGGTCCGCTCGAAGTGGCCTACGGTTTGAAGTTAGAGCCATTCGAAGGCTTAATGTGACATGTTTGGCTATTTTTCAGAATGTGGAGCTTTGTTTGTTGGATTTTTTGGAATGTGTTATATGTGTTAATGTTATGTGGGTTTATCATGAATATATGTGATATAAATATATGTGGGTATATATATATTTATAAATCAAAAACTAATTCTGGTGATTGATGTGTTTTCAGGCAATACCAAGGCTCAGTGATATAAGACTTCTGAGTGTGGCATTCAAGAACGAAGAGGTGAGTGGATGTTAACTCACAGATGATAAAGGCTATGATTGATAGGATTGATGTGATTCATTTGTGATAGCTAGACTGTTAAGTCTGATGCTCAGTGCTTATTGTTTATTGATTGTTGTTTATACCCTATGTGTGATTATTTGGCCGGTACGTGCTCGAGGTATGATATCGAGTATCGTTTGAGAAGTCAGCTATGCGTGGAATTGGGTTGGGCTCATCTGCTGATTGGTTGAACAGTTGTATTCCTACTAATGCATGCGTTGTGTCAGAGGGGAATTTGACTGTGCCAATTTAGCTGAGGGCTATCGGTAAACCTTTGCTTTGGCCGGCATTGGTTGTAGGTTTTGCGTTAAACCGTCGATCTTCTTGGTTATGTGATTGCATGCTTTTATATCGATTGTTAATGCTTGTTGTTGTGTTTTAAACTTCCTCTCACTTAGCTTTGTGCTAATTCCCCACCGTTGAACTGGTTTTGTAGGTTCGCGTGTTTAGAGTTGTTTGCTAAAGGAAAGCTTAACCACCCGCTCTGATATTCGTTTTTGAGTTTAAAGACGAGCCATGTTTTTTTTATCCTATAACACGAACAAGATATTGTATTTTGTAAATGTTATTCCCGATCGTGGTATTTATGTAAAGTATGTTTGTTTAAAGCTTCCGCGGCATGTTTAAAAAAAAGGGCTTAGGATTTTACGGTGTTACACGACAGGACATCATACCATGCTCGAGGAGCTTATTTGAGTCCATACAAGGATTTTTCGAGTATGTAGACGTCATTTGGCTTTTTAGGGTCAACAAATCCCTTTGGTTGGGATACATACAATTCTTCCTTCATAATCCCATTTAAAAAGGCCGTCTTAACGTCCATTTGATAAACTTTGAAATTCTTGAAGGCTGCATAGGCTAAGAATACCCGAATAGCCTCTATGTGAGTAACAGGTGCGAAGGTTTTATCGTAGTCAACTCCCTCTTGTTGGTTGTATCCTTTGGCTACTAGAGGAGCTTTGTTGCGAATAATCACTCCAGACAAATCTTTGTTGTTCTTGAAGATCCATTTGGTACGCACAATGGATTTGCCACAGGGTCAGGGTACCAATCGCCAAACTTTGAGCCTATCAAACTGGTGTAATTTATGTTGCATTGCAATGATCCAGTCGGCATCTTGTAAGGAAACTGATGTGCTGGTTGGTTCAATCATGGGTGTCACGGTCAATAATTTGGGTCTCGGGGTGAGCACTTATCCATTTAGGTTCATGGGGGAAGAATCGTCATTTATTTGAGGAAAGAGTTCATCCAACCGTTGTTGTATGGATTCATCCTCTCCTTGATTTCAGATTCTGGTTCAAATTGAGGAGTCGGTTAATAATGTACTTCAATTTGTTGTCCGTCCTCTGGGATGATATGTGAATTGGATGCTGTGAAGATCTCACCATTCGATTGTAAGGGATTCAATACAGAGTTGAATGGTTGAGATGTAGACGCAGTAGCCGGCTACGGTGAGATTTCAATAGATTTTTGAGTTACGGCTTCCAACCTTTCAGGAGATGAGGGATTAGATCCAGAATCATCATTTAAGAAATCAAATATATATTTTAAGCTAGGTGACTCTTTTGAAATTGATGTGTTTGTTTATTTTCTTTGAAGACCCGATTCTAAACGGAAGTGTCCAGAAGCGATCGCTGGTGACTCTGATAATAAAGATGTTGTTATAAGATAGTCATCAAAAAATCACATTTATACTTTTAACCACAGCATTAGTGTAACACCGGAAAACCAAAGCCATTTTTTTAAATTGCGTTGCGGAAGCTTAATTAAACAACTTTACTGTACATACAATACAAATATATACAAACCACCACATATGTTCAAAAACCAACAAAACAAATACTTTGGTGTTACATAAAAACACTGGCTCGTTTCATTCTACTACAAATATCAGAGTCACGTCAACTTTTCCTTCTTCAAACCCCACAAATTCACAAACCTGCAAAATCAACAACTGAGGGGAATTAACACAAAGCTAAGTGAGTAGAGGCTAAGCACAAACGCAAACATCATCATTCAATATCAAAGCATGTAATCACATAACCAAGAAGACCGGAGGTTCGACGCAGAACCTACAACCAATGCCAGCCAAAGCAAAGGTTTACCGATAGCCCTCTACTGAGTTGGCACAGTGAAAATTCCCCTCTGATGCAACGCATGCACCAGTAAGACTATCATTGTTCAACCAACCAGTAAACGAGCCCAGCCCAAATCTACGTGTAGCTGACTTCTCAAACGCAACTCAATATCATCCAAAGAGCGTGTATCGGCCAAATTGTCATGCAACAGATATAATCAATCAACAATCTAATCAACCATCAATCACATACGCATGCATCACATCAATAACATCAACCATAATCTTTACCATCCGCGGTTAACGTCCACTCACCTCGTTTTCAACACGAACTCAGATATCTAATATCACTGAGTCTTTGGATTTCCTGAAAACACGATAACAACGAAATCAATCTCGAACATAAGATATATTTACCCACATATATTTATGTCTCAATCATTCATGAACACATGCTAAATCCTCATAAGATAGAATAAACAACAAACAATTACAAATCGAATCCCAAATGTCGGATTTGGGGACTCTCGGATTTAGGCTGTCGGATTCTCCACAATCGGATTTCACTTCATCGGATTTTAGAAAATCCGCCGGATTTCAAGTTTGTCGGATTCCGAGTTCTCTCGGATTTCAAGTATAGGATTTAAGGTTATCAGATTTAAGAGTACCGGGTTTCAAGGTAATCGGATTTCAAAGAATCGGAATTCATGTTCTCGGATTTGGGTAACGGGATTCCCATGTCGGATTCTAACATTGTCGGTTTCAGGGTTGTTGGTTTTCACAATGTCAGTTTTTGGCATTATCGGATTCAACATCATCTTCTCCAACTTAAATTTCGCCAACTTCAAACACCCATAGAATGATTTCCAGTTTTCACAAATTCATCAAAACTTACCAAAAAACATGTTTAAACATATACAAACATGTATTCATGAATCACAAATACCTTTTAATCATGCAAATCACTAAAACAAACAAAACCCTTTTACTCAAATAAGCTTCAAAGTTCATTCATGGTGTTCTTCACTTTTGAGCTTGTAAAACCCAGTTAAGAAACATGGCATGATATTCAATAATACATAAAAATCATTAACTAACCTTTTTTGCAATATCAATCAACAACTTCTTCAATTCACTTATACTTGTTCTTAACTTTCTTTTGTAGAAGGTTTTTACACACAAAAACACACTTAACACTTTTCACTTGATAGAGAATTATGAGCAGATAACTATCTTTATACTTACATATACACGTACACATATATTTTATAAAATCAAAGCAGGAGGCGTTACTTCTTCAATTATCTACAAATACATGTATATATACATGCATGCATACATACATGCCATACTTCACTTACTTTTCTTTCTTTTCATCAGTAAGCATATATACGATTTACACATATAAATGATCTTAATCAATTAATTAATTTAATCAATTAAGTAACTCATAAACCATATAATCAATTAACCACATAATTAAATTAATACAGTAAATCACATACCGCCAACCCGCTAATCTACTAGCCCAGGTTTGCGGGTGTTACAATTAGTTCATTTATTCAACACACGAAAAGCTTTTGACTAATGTGAATAACCAAGGAAAATTCCCTCATCAGCTTTAAATTTTCCAAGGTTAGCCTTTTCATTTAGCACAAAGCACCCTATTAACAAACACATGAAAGTATTTGATACTAGAAGCAATTTCATTTCTAAGTTCATATGGAGTTCTATTAAAGCGACGGTGAATAATAGATTCGTTTTGTGTATAGCAAGTTGTGTTGGCTGCTTCTGCCCCAGGAAGGTGGTAGATCAGCATATGACGGCATGGTTTGAGCCGCTTCAACCAGGGTTTGATTTCTTTTTTCTACAACACCATTTTTCTTTGTTCTACAACACCATTCTGTTTAGGTGTGTATGCAGCTGAAAACTATGCATGATCCCCATAGAGTCAAGATAAGGATTCAAGACTTTGTTCTTGAATTCAGTGTCGTTGTCGGTGCAGATAGTTGCCACCTTCTTGTCTGATTGACTCTGCACTTGTTTGAGAAACTAAATTATAGTTGATGAGGCTTCGTCTTTTGTTCTAAAAAACTTGGCCCTAGTATATCGTGAATAGTCATCTACTATCATGAGGATATACCTCTTCCTACTTTTTGATTGTACTCTCACCGGCCCACAGAGATCCATGTGTAATAATTGGAGTGGAGATATGGAGCTAGACACTTGTTTGACCTTGTGAGAAGCTCTTTTCATTTTACCCCGTTCATAGTGTTCGAACAGGTGTTCTTTTTCAAACTTAAGTTTAGGAATGCCATAGACTAAATTACCTCTGACTAGTTTGTTGATGTTTTTGAAGTTCAGGTGTGATAGTTTTCAGTGGCACATCCATGTGAGATCTAATGAGGCCTTGGATAGTAAGCATACTAACTGTTCGGAGTCCAAGTCGGCTAGGTCAACTGTATAGAGATTTAACCTCCTAGATCTAGTCAGTATTACATATCTCTTTTCAGTTCTGACGGAGCAGGTTTTCGCTTTGAACTTCACTTCCAACCCTTTGTCATAAAACTGTCCAATCCCCGTTATTGGTGCTACATGGTCGTTCCCAAACTGAACATTTCCCGAGTAGTGTGGGACAAAGTTCGTGTAACACCATAAAATCTAAGCCATTTTTTTAAAACTCGCTACGGAAGCATAATCATATTGTAGTTTACACAAAATACAAATATATACAATCATCTCAAACATCAATTGTGTTACAAATAAAACATGGCTCATCTTTTAACAAAATCATTATCAGAACGTTGGTCAATCTTTCCCCTATCGAAACCTCAGCTAAACAGCTGGAAACACCTAATCTGCAAAAAGGTTTAACGGTGGGGAATTAGCACAAAGCTAAGTGAGAGGAAGCTAAATCACAATAGCAAACAGTAACGATTAGTAAACAGGCATGTAAACACAAGCCACACAAATCCACGGGAGTCCAGAGGACCGGCGGTTCTGCCTAACCTGCAACCAATGCGGGTCAAAGCAAAGGTTTACGGATAGCCTATCGCCAATTGGCACGGTTAGATCCCCTCCGATACAACGCATGCACCAGAGAGTCTACAACTGCCCGACCAATTGCAATTACGCCCAGCTGAACTACACGCATAGCTGACCTCTACCAGCCGAACTACACGCATAGCTAGTCTCAAACAGAATCACTACCAGCCGAACTACACGCATAGCTGGTTTCAGACATAATCAAATACTCATCAACCAATCATGAACACCAATCTTATCCCGTTCAAGTAGTACATAAACAGTTATCCAATATCAGATTAAATAGTCTATCAATCACAATCATATGCAACACATCAATTTAATCATAACCTTTACCAATCGTGAGTTTACATCCACTCACCTCTTCTTTCTCGAATACCACACTCGGAAGTTTAATATCACTGAATTTTGGTATTGCCTGAAAACACAGCAACACCGAAATTAATTTACGATTCATAAATATATATACGCAAATATATTTATATCACATATGTGAAGGTGTTTGTTTAGCATTACAAGACGAAACGGAAGCATGATATAATACAAAATATTTAAAAACAAGCCAAACAAATACTTCCCATGGACCAAAATCTAGACATGGAGTTGCAACTAAAATATAGAAACAAGAAGCATGAAATAGTTATACCTTTAAGCAAGGCCAATGTATCAACTTCTAGTTGTCAAGTGTGTAGAATTCAACAAGAACTCCTCTAGTGTAGTCCACCCCAAGCACACTTGATTCCCCAATGCTAGTAGGTTGGTGTAGCCACCAAAACAACAAGATTAAAGTATGTATAACACCTTTGTGCATCAAAACTTGATCACAAAGTCTATGAACACTAGAGAGAAAGTGTATATATTCATCTAATGTTCTCTCTTGCATCATTTCACCAAGAACACAGAGAATTCGTGACTATTGAAACTACCAAATTGAATATCACTTAATCCCATTAAAATGAGCATTAAAACAAATCAATTCTGCTGTTACAGAGCATGTACACAGCTCGTGTTCACCAACACGACCGTGTAGGCCCAAAGCCCACGGCCTCAAATGGGCCAAGACAGCCCGTGTCTAATAGGCTAAACACGGCCCATGTTCATCTACACGGCCGTGTCGGCCCAAAGCACACGGCCTCAATTTGGGCCAAACGCCCCTGCTAGTTGGGCTTGACACGGCCTGTGTTCCAAAACACGACCCGTGTCTTATCCTGCCAAAACCCCATTTTGGCCTTTCTCTCTCTTTTGCTTGATCGTGTTGCCGGAATCAATACTTGGTATGTGACCCAATAGGCGCTATTAACTCGTTCGTGTCAGTGGGCATATACCAACAATATGCCCATAAATAGCACATTAATTTCTCACATAATAATAATCACATAACACACAACATCAAAGTTCAACAAACAAAACTCCACATTCTGAAAAATTACTGGACGCGTCGCATCCCAACCCTCGACGCATCGCGTCAAGGATTTCCTTCGAATAGCCAAGTACTTCGAGCGGTCCCACCCTTTTTCAATCATTTTACACTTTGAGCGGCCCCCCTTTTTGAATCATAGTACACTTCGCGCCCCCCCCCTTTCGAATCATAGTACACTTCGAGCGGCCCACTTCCGAACCGTAGTTCCCTTCGAGCGGCCCCCTTCGAGCTGCCTACTTCGAATTTGAAGCCTACTGGCTAGGCCCCTCAAATTTTATAATTTTCATCTTCTTCCCTGTTCTTGATCCAGCCGACTTACCACTCAAAAATACCCATAACAAGTAATTAAAACTTACTAAAAACATTACCAAAACATGCTTAAACCTCATATAACATGTTAGCAAACATCTATAACACTTCAAATCCAAGTATAACATTAAAACAATCAAAACCCATTTGTCAAGTTTCTTCATAAACCCATCAATGGTGTTCAAGCTTTTTATCATGAAAACCCAGTAAAGAGCATAGTAAAACTAGCATGAATACTCATCATAATCAATAAAAGAAATATACCAACCTTTTCTGAATTCTTCAAATACTAAATCATAAATCAAAGTTTGCAAGTTCTAGAGTTGTTCTTAGCTTTTCTTCTCTTCAAAGTATGCACACACACATAAAATGAGGAGGTGATGACTTTCAATATATGTATATCCATATATGTATATACAGTACACGTGCCTACATAGAATCTCATTTTAAATTAAGCATAATGTGTTAAGCTCATAACCATGCACACATACCTATATACACATACTTACTTTAAAAAATTTCATTGCACCTATACATACATACATGCTTCTTATTACATAATTAATTTCAATAATTAATTAATTATCATGCAGTATCAATTTAACTTAGATATTTTATTCACACAATAAAATATCCAAACACACATAATTTCTCATCACCGACCCGTTTACAACTAGGTCAGGTTTTCGGATGTTACAGTTCGTAAAAAGACCCCTGTCCCTGGTCATATGTTTGGTATAGCCGGAGTCTATGTACCACCGACTAGATACCTGCACATGGAAAACAAGAAGAATTTAGGTACCCAGTTCAAGATTGGTCGTTGCAGGTTAGCACATTGAATAGCATATTCAGATTTTATTTCAATGGTGGATTCTGTTGTTTTGATTTTAGGGACCCAAGTGAGTTTCATAAATGGTGGTTGGGTTGTCGGTGTTGATTCTTGCTCATTTGGTTTGTCAGTTAAAATTGTGTTTGTTTCTTTGTGAATCACAACTGTTTTGAAACCCTTAGGAATTGATACGTCACATTGTATTCAAATATTTTTGGTTTATTATCATTCCTTGGTTGGGGAGATTTCTAGTCCAATTTATGGTTCGTACGAATCTTTGATTGTACGGTAGGATTTGGTGTGGAGTGTTGAACTCTGGGTTTCGTGTCATTCCAATTGTTGTGATATCAACAGTTTGGTTTCCCATTTTAATTGACAAGCTTGTTTGGTTTTTGATTGTTTGAAATCCGAGTCTTTGGATTGATCAGGTTTGTCGGAAGATGATTGATCGTTTGTGGTGAAAGCGCATCATTGGAGTGAAGTGCAGCTCTGTTTTGCGTTTCTTACGCCAATAGGTTATCCTGTAACATTTGCGATTTAGAAAGGACGCTCTTTCGTGTTGTGATTCAAATGACTGATAGTTTGGATCAAATTTGATCCCACGATTTTTGCGATCTTGGGCATACACACATTTAATAGAGCAATGTCCTTCAGGATAACCATCACTACACAAAATATCTCAGGTTTGACAGATTTAACAAAAGGTACTACATGATTAACATACATGACAGACGAATTATTACAAAACATTAATACTATTTGTTTTTAATAGTTTGCATGGTAAACTAGATCGTCTTCACGGCATCCTTCCTTCTTCTTCTCTTTGCTTTTCTTC
The DNA here is from genome assembly GCA_038502395.1 of Dittrichia graveolens. NCBI lineage: Eukaryota > Viridiplantae > Streptophyta > Magnoliopsida > Asterales > Asteraceae > Dittrichia > Dittrichia graveolens. The sequence continues at coordinate 73,478,090 of JARJIL010000003.1, forward strand.
CTCCATCCCTGTTTGCATATCAACACACCCTTCACTGTTGTACCTAGATGCATACATATGTTAGATGAAGAACATGCTAACATATCATCTTTGGTGTATTGGCGTCTTGTTTTTGTTGGTGTTTGAATTGTGTGGGATGGTTTTGTGAGAGCTAGGTTGGTGGAACATGCCTTAGTTTGGGGAGGTGTTGAGGAACTTGGATTGCTAATATTTGCTTGCCTTTCAGAGATGTGGATTTAGGTGTGTGGGATTGGAATAGTTCATTTTCAAGATTGATTTTTTATTTTAATTCGGAAATTTCAGATTCAAACTCCACATATACGCCTTCGTAATATTTGCATCTCTCCTCTGATTTGGTTAACTCAGATTTAACTTCAAAGTTCAATCCTATTATCAACGCTATTCTTTCATTTGCTCCCATTAGTCGATTTTTGGTTTGAGAAATTTCGTCTGTGACGTCGGTATTTTGAGATTCATAAAATAAGAAACACTCATTGGTATATACATGAATAGTGTTCGTATCAAATGTGTTTAATGCAACGGATTATTGTAGGTGGGCAATTTTTTATTCAAGTTCACTGATTTCAACATGTAACATCATAGACTATGCTCATGGCTGATTGATTTGTTAAAAAGTTTAGTTTCAACCATTTCAAATCGATGTTGCAATTCCATGTGGGGAATATACACATGCGGTTCTGTTTGAGTTTCTGAAAATTTTTGCAGTGATTTCATCTCTGGTTTTGAATAACTAGGAAAGTAGTCGGTTGACAAAAAAGTTAAGGACTCTGTTGTTTCATAAGACTGATTTAAACTTTCGTAGTTATATGAAGTTTGTGCCTTTGATGAGGTTTGTCGTTTATTCTGTTCTTCTTCAAGTTCTTCGGTTTGTCCAATGAAGACCATTCTTGCAGTTAATCCCAGATTCATACTTTCAAAGTTATACAGTTGTTTTGTAGTTATCTTTTCACTAATCTAGGGATTAACAAAACCTAGACCTTCATATATTCATTTTGAAAATTTCTTGTCTTTTGGTTTATTTAAGAAAATGGTTTGTGCAGTTTGGTCCTTTTTTATTAATAAATCTTCAAGGCTCTTTATTTTTTTTATACAATTGACATCTCTCCTTTTGTAAGTGTTTGAAGTCCTCTTCTTTGGATACCTTACTTGCTTTTAGATCATGAATTATTACTATGTTTTTAGATGTTAAAGAGGCTAATTCATTTTCTTTGGCAGTTAATATCTGCTGAAGTTCATCCAGATTCGTTTGTGGTTGATGTTTGAGTTTTTGTTTTAATTTTCTGATTTTTCAGTTTTGTCTCTCAATGTGATCAACCAAGGTTTGAGGATGTTCAACACTTACCTTCCCATCAGCAATCTCCTCTTCATCCTCTTGATCATTCACCACTTGATCATTGGCTTCCTCTTTATCATCTTCTTCACTATCACTCGTAACCCCGACATCCTTGGCCATGAGACAGAAATGGGCTTGTGTTGTCTCATCTTCATCTGAGTTGTCCGTGTCACTCAAGAATTGGTCCTCTTGTTGGAATATGCCCGCTGACACGAATGAGTTAATGGCACTACCGATGAGGTATAGGCCTATTGGGTCACACACCAAGTATTGATTCCGGCAACACGATCAAGCAAAAGAGAGGAAAAGGCCAAAATAGGTTTTGGCAGGATGGTACACGGGCCGTGTTCCTAAACACGGGCCGTGTCCAGTCTAACATACACGAGGCGTATTAGCCCAGTTCAAGGTCGTGTAATTTGGGCCTACACGGGCCGTGTAGATGAACACGGGCCATGTAGTGCTTGATAGACACGGGTCGTCTTAGCCGAATTGGGGCCGTGGACTTTGGGCCTACACGGCCGTGTAGACCTACACGGGCAGTGTACGTTCGCTGTAACAGCAGAATTAACAACCTTAAACACTTGGTTTAATGGTGTTAACTTCTAATAATGGTGGTAGACAAAGAGGCTACGAGTTATCTGCTTTAAGTGAGGTTTTTGGATGTCTCTTGGCTCTTGGTTGACACTTGAACTCTCTCTCACTTGTTCATCTTGTTCTTGGTGTTCTTGAACACAAGAAGCAAGAAACATATAGACTTGGATGTTGTTTTGGTGGCTACACCAACTTACTAGCATTTGGGAATCAAGGTTGCATGGGGTGGACTTCATTAGAGGAATCCTTGCTTGGATTCTTGAAGCCTTGACTTGCTTGAGCTCTTGAAGATTAACAAGAGGAAGATCATTGTGCTTGAGTTGTGGTATAACTTCTCTTCTATCTTGTTTATTATATTTTAGTTGCAATTCCATGTCTAGATATTGGTCCATGGGAAGTGTTTGTTTGGTTAGCTTATTATTTTGTATTATATTTTGCTTCCGTTGCTACTTGATTATGCCAAACAAATACCTTCAGTGGTATCAAAGCCATATCTAACATGGCTTTGCACTAATGAGTTTAGAAAAACCATATGAATATTCTATACAAGAAATTGTTTTCTTGAAATGATTTTGGTATGGATGGTTGCTAGGCTAAAATTGATATATTTGTACCCTACATAATATTCATATAAGTATTTTTATGTTAGAAAATTGTTTTCTAGAAATGGTTTTTCATGTAGATCTTTGTTGGGCTAAAATTGGTATATTTGTAGCCTACTTAATATGTTAGTTTTTACATCAAGTCTCAAAAACCATATAAATACATTGATATAAGAAAATTGTTTTCTTAAAATTGGTTTTTCCATGGAGACTCTTGTTAGATTCTTGTTAGGCTAAAATTGGTATATTTGTAGCCTTGTTAATATTTTAGTTTTTATATTTATATATTTGTTGTAACTTGGCATGAAGTGTACACAAATATATACTTATAAATGTATATATGAATATGTGTCACAAAAATGGTTTGATACACTAATGCATATGTACAAGGATTATCATTTTGGTGCCTTTGATGTTGTTGACACTCTTGACTAAAATATAGATATATATTTATATCATGGTTTTGTGTGGCACACCATGTTTCACTTATGTTGCGTTTGGTTAATTCGGTAACACGATATGCCCTTAGACCTATGTGTTGTGGTGGTTGATTGATTCGGTTTTTGGTGGCCTGCGTGCCGTATTGATGTAAATATTTATTTATATATTTGTTGGTGCGGCTTGCACGCCGTTTATTTTATTCCGTGTATTTGTATAAATAGGGTAGGAATGCGATATGCGTGTCGTTTATATATATATTCTATGTATTTGTAAATAGTATAGAATTAGAACCGGAGAAGTCAACGGGAGTCATGGTGATGACGTCTTGGCGAGAAGGAATCAACACGCTATTGGAGGCGTTGGATTCGGTGAGAGCTCACCCAACGAGACTTTACCTTGTTCTTAGGTTTTGGCCTCGTTTTCCCTGTTGTGGCTCACAGGGAAAACGCATAGGAGTTTTGGGTATGTTACCAAATTATACATATATATATTTGCGTGGTTGTGTTTTATTTTTCTATGCATGGATTAGGATTCGCATGCTAGACAATTTTTCTATAAAATTAAATAAAATACAACGTTTGTTAAAATGGTTAACAATCTCGCGCGAATAGAGTTGACAAAGAAAGTATAAACTTGGTATTATATTTAAAAGTGCTTAAAAATCGTTTTGACACTTACTTTGTTAATTCACAAAAAGGTTTTTAGAAACCGGAAACAAAATCCCGTTTTTCAAAGTGTAAATCACGCACCATCCGTAAGATGACACCACCCGAATTTAACGAAACAAGGATGATTTTCGAGCTAAGCACGAGTCATTCCTTGCATAGTTGTGTGGAAGGTGAGTGGGGTAACTCGCATGATTGGTTGTCGAGCTAAGCACGAGCCAATTGATGGTCGGGAGTGCCACCCGTGTGTCTTGTCAGACGGTTTACAATTTTAGTATATAATTATTGATTAGTTGTCGAGCTAAGTACGAGCTAAACAAAAATTATATATTAAGATTGGTGTAAGGAAGGGATCAAACATGCCAACCGATATAATGGATGTCAACGGATCTCGCGAGTGTCTAAGAGTTGTAATAGAGATTACAATTGGTAAAATGGTTTCCGGCCTAAATAGCTTCTCCACGTGATCCGCGGTAAACCCGTCACGGTGCGAGGTGAAATAAGGTTCTTAGCCCTTGTTATAAATAATTGTTTTATCTAAAACTATGGGGTAATTATTTTAACAAGGTTTATCTAAACTAACCAAAACTCGTATTATTGTTATTTATAGATGTCAAACCATAACAATACCACGTCAAACATCTCACTTCGTGTGTTCCTAGAAAGGGAGAAACTCACGGGGGTGAACTTTATTGCATGGCTTAGGCAATTGAGAATTGTCCTACGCCATGAGTCAAAGTTGCACATCCTTGAGGAACCCCTTCCGGAGCCACCTGCTACCAACGCGACTTGGGTCGTCCGATACGGGTATGAAAAACGTGTTGAGGACACGCACGATGTTGCCTGCCTTATGTTGTCAACTACGAGCTCGGATTTGCGAAAGCAGCTCGAGCACATGAGTGTGTACAATATGTTAAACAAGCTCAAGGACATGTTCCGACAGCAAGTTGGGCAAGAACACTATGAGTGTGTTAAAAACCTAGTCGGTTGTAAGTTGCAGGAAGGCGGGAATGTTGGTCTTCACGTCCTTAAGATGAAGGCAAACGTGAACCAAATGGAGAGGTTAGGATTTCCTATTGGGAGAGAGCTCGCTATGGATATTATACTCCAGTCTCTGCCCGCATCATATGAACAGTTTGTCACAAACTATCATATACAAGGATTGGAGAAGTCCTTAAGCGAATTGCATGACATGTTGAAGTCTGCGGAATCTGACATGGCCAAGCATAATTCCACCTCAACCACTCCCGCATTGGGCTTAAAGAAACAAAAGAAAAGGAAGAAGAAACCGACCCTAAGAGGAAAGGTTGGAGTTTCCAATCCTATCCTTAATATTGAGTCGAAGGACATAGAGAATGTGCCTCAAGAAGAGACTCAAGAAAAGGTGGTTTGCTACTTTTGTGGAAGATTTGGAAATTGGGGCCGTCACGCCTACCCTACGTGCCGAGAGGATATAAAACTTCTCAGGAAAGAGAGAGTTAACTTTCCATCTTCAGGTACGTTCATGATTCATTGCTATTCTTTTATAAGCTGGGTTGTTGACCCGAGCGGATTGACTCACGTTTGTTACAAATTTGTTTGTTACAAAGTGTAGGTCCTTTGTTGAAAGAAAAGCATGAAGAACCGGATCTCGAACAAGGAAACCATGGTGATTTTCCTCCAAGAGATGATACGGAGACTTGATCTCGCTTTTGTCACTGGTTTATTTATTACTTTGTATTATTGCCCTGCGTGGCAAGTGACATCTCTTTGTATGCTCGTTTTCATTTATGGTGGACATAATTTTGAAGTTTTAAGAATTGATGTTGAACCTTTTTAAATGTTATTTATTCAAGGTTTTTTTATGTCATAGCTCATGTGTTGTTTTGCCCTGCGGGGCATACAACTTTACATGTGGTGACAATGAGGTTATTCTAAAAATACGAAATTTATTATGAAAATCTATTGTGAGATATTTTGTTCAAGATTTCCCGTGTCATGGCATACACAAGGATTTGTTACAAGTAATATAATATTCATGAATAATTGATTCTGAATCCAAAATAGTTTGGATGAGTTATCTTTGTGTGATAATCAACTTAATCACATAAACAAGAAATATATCGCCTAGATCCATGTGGTTAGGATCTTGGAATAGTTTAGTCTCGGGCTAAACGCTTTAATGTTGATCTTGTTTATTAGGCTAAGATGATTATGAGATCCTTCGCCGGAGTTTGTGAGAGGATTATAAGCTTGTTGGATATTGATCACATTTTGTGGATAATCCGTTCAATCATACCACAAAGAATAACGAAAGGGAAACCTCTTCATCACTACCTTGATGGTAGTAATTGCGAGACGTTTATTAGTTTAGGCATATGTCTGAAACCTTGTTGGTGTGCAGAATTAGCCAAAACAACTTTAAGAATCAATAGGGCATATAGATCAAGGTACTTAGATCTAGTTAAGATGCTAAGATATCTATTATCTATATATTGGATGACCATATAGTGAATTGTAGAATTGTTTCACAATTCATATCCTACTAAGACGCATTGGTACATGGTGTCATGGAGTAGGGAACCGGGTGTTATTGATCCGGTTTATGACGGGTCGATAATGTGTGTCCGGTTTGTTGGGATATTCATTTGCCATTGTGACTAAGTCCTCAAATCCAAATTCAATAGATAGTCTATTTAGCATTTATTAAGATACGACTAGAAAGGTTCTTTGCTTGTCTATCTTAATAGTTCGGAGTTATCCATTCTACATTCAGTGGGAGATGGATAAACTTGAAATCGAGAAATGCTAATACATTTGAGGAGTTCTTCTAAGTTTTAGTTATTTAACCTTTTGAGAACAATGTTTGTTGCTTAAAAGGGGAAGAAGAAAGAAACTAAAACTAAGGCATTCCAGTGGAAGAACATGGAACTTAAATGAAGACTTGATGATGATACTAGCATATAATCTGATATCTTTGATAGATGATCAGCATGGTTATGCTGGTATGCCTGACTAAGAATCATTACTTCTTTTAATTCTGATTAGAGTCATATAGAGCCAAAGAGATATGGGTTTCTCATATCTAAGTGGTAATGACTTAATGGTGAGTCTTGTTGAGTTCACCACCTATCGGAAGACATAGTGGATCCAGAATTCGCTAAAAATAAAAGAAGTAAATGATAAAGAGATGAATCCATTTGAAATGTCCAAGTACTTGACTTGATCCCATACCTAGGTGCAAACCAAGGTGGTAGTGTTGGGATTAACATGGATGGAATTGTAGACAACTTCAAATACCGACTAGTGGTAAAGTTTTTCATGGTGGTTATGGAGAAACTTGTCCTAGTGGTTATGTTGAAGAATGTTTGATACTCGTGGATATTAATGACCGCGTTTCGTCATGAAACAATATGATGAGGAAGTGCTTATAACACTATCCGAGGGTCTTAATATACGTCCATAGTATCCGAATTATGTCTACAAAATTGGATAAGACCACTTCGGGCTTATTCTTGCATCTTGAAGGAAAGATATATTTGCTTACTATTAAAAGATCATAGTGATGAGTTTTCTACAAGCATAGATAAAACCTTTTACGTATGTCAGGGCTAGTGGGAGCTTTGTTGTATTCCTAGTGTTAAATGTCTATGGAAGATAATGTCCCGATATTAGGTTATCTGCAAACCTAATTCAAGAATTACTGCTTCATAGGGGCATTTAAGAGATACAAAATTGGATAGTATTTAGTTCAAGAAATATAGAGATATGTTCTTGATGTTTGACGACTTGAATAGGCTTGGAGTAAGTAGTTACTCTAATGCGTGTTTCTGCTAGGATAACGGTTGATCTTTGATCAAAGTTGATGATCCTAACTTGTGGTGTTGATTGTTGGTTCTTAAGTATCACTAACCGTATTGTGGGCTTTTGAGACAATGAGGGAGTGATTACTTTACTTTAACCTTTTGGAAAAGTAAGATCTCTTTGATGCATACTTTTGAAGTAGTCTTGTCACAAGAGATATAATTGAATAACAAAAGAACTTGTGGATGTTGTGGGACAAATCCACTAGTTAAGCCGTTGTTATGGACTAGTAGTGGTTGTCATACTAGGTCAATTAGCATGTCTAATGCGTATAACTTGGCTTGAATATGTTTTGGTTTATGATTGATTTGTGCTTATATTTTGGGGACGTTAAGCAATATTGCAATTCATACCATATCGATTATTAAATGGAGATTTAATAATACGCCGAGGGCGGGTATTTTATGAATCCTTATTGTGTTCCATCTTAGCATGTTTAAACACTTCCGAGAATGTTTATCATTCTAAAATCTCCACAATCGGTTATACTTTATGGGAAGGAAGTATAAATTAAGATTGAGGTAAAGAGTTGGTTTTGTTAAACGTGATTCTTGCCTATACTTGAAAGGGGTTTCAAGTGATTGTAGGACCTGCACCCGAGTTCGCTTCATGGTTCTAGTCATAAGAAACTCGGGATGATGATGACGTTTCATCCTTAAACTAGAGATGCATGTGATTCCAAAGCATAGGTCTGCTTTGCTTTGATCGTTTTCTAACGCGGCCCGTAACTGATCGTTATAAGGGAGATGATTGGGTAGAGTATTATCTATGTGGCGGGACTATGTAGTCGAAAGGAATTTGTTCCTCTATGTATAGAGAAGATATCCATGGGCCCCTCGATGATTGAGTGTTGATGTTCATATGCATGGCCGTGCTCAAGTTATATTGATGATGGATCAATGTTAACTTGGTTTGTTGGTCACCACTAATCTACAATCGAGAAACATAATCGTGAACGATCTGAAGGTTGACTTTATTCCATGCCTTGTGTTCACATAGGATATCGCGAACAAAGGGATGTATATGCTCATTTATCTTTAGGACAATCATTTTATGATTGGGATCTTGTCAAGAGTGGCATACCCTATACTGACTTGGGAGCATAGATGTCTTGCTAGAGGCCGCTCTATGTTTGTGTTATTTTTCGTAGTCGTGCCACGTGCAAGTGGGAGTCTGTTGGAATATGCCCGCTGACACGAACGAGTTAATGGCACTACCGATGAGGTATAGGCCTATTGGGTCACACACCAAGTATTGATTCCGGCAACACGATCAAGCAAAAGAGAGGAAAAGGCCAAAATGGGTTTTGGCAGGATGGTACACGGGCCATGTCCAGTCCAACATACACGAGGCGTATTAGCCCAGTTCAAGGTCGTGTAATTTGGGCCTACACGGGCCGTGTAGTGCTTGATAGACACGGGCCGTCTTAGCCCAATTGGGGTCGTGGACTTTGGGCCTACACGGCCGTGTAGACCTACACGGGCCGTGTACGTTCGCTGTAACAGCAGAATTAACAGCCTTAAACACTTGGTTTAATGGTGTTAACTTCTAATAATGGTGGTAGACAAAGAGGCTACGAGTTATCTGATCTAAGTGAGGTTTTTGGATGTCTCTTGGCTCTTGGTTGACACTTGAACTCTCTCTCACTTGTTCATCTTGTTCTTGGTGTTCTTGAACACAAGAAGCAAGAAACACATAGACTTGGATGTTGTTTTGGTGGCTACACCAACTTACTAGCATTTGGGAATCAAGGTTGCTTGGGGTGGACTTCATTAGAGGAATCCTTGTTTGGATTCTTGAATCCTTGACTTGCTTGAGCTCTTGAAGATTAACAAGAGGAAGATCATTGTGCTTGAGTTGTGGTATAACTTCTCTTCTATCTTGTTTATTATATTTTAGTTGCAATTCCATGTTTAGATATTATTCTATGGGAAGTGTTTGTTTGGTTAGCTTATTATTTTGTATTATATCTTGCTTCCGTTGCTACTTGATTCTGCCAAACAAATACATTCACCTCTTCCACCATTATCGCCTTCCCACTTGCTTTCTTCTTCATCAGCCTCAACTTGTTCTTGTAGTACCCGGCATCTTTAGTTTTTGGTTTCCTATAGTATTTGATGTAGTGCCCAATCCTACCACAGTTGTAGCACTTCTTTTCCTCTTCTTTTACCTCCTACGGCTTCTCAAACCTCTTTCTTTCTACCTGAAACACTTTCTTTCTTCTTGACCCCAAGGTATATCTCTACCGATTGTTTGTCTTTCCAAAGAGGTTTTGAAATGCCTTAAAAATCAGAGACATAGCTTTCATGACCTGCTCCATGTCAGATGTGCCAGTTTCCCCTAAAGATGTTTCGAAGTCATAAGCAATTTGTTTCCCTTTAGATGCTCAGGAGTGATCTTTGGATCTCCTATCAGCCACAAGGGCAAGTGGGTTAGAAGTTAGTTTAGCAGAAGTTTTCGAAAGAACCTCATCTTGAAATTGGTTTAGGTCTTCATAGATGGAGTGGTGAGTCATAGCCTTGAGGTTGCGGTTGATGTGTTTGTACAACCTCACATGCTCCTGCCATTCCGGACCCAGTGCATTGATCCAGTTTACATTTCCAGGTCGGACTTGGTGACACCATGATTTCTTATTTCGTTTAATAGTCTGCAGAATCGACTATAGGCGTCCATCAGGAGTTCTACATCTCTAGCTCGAATTTCCTGAAAGAAGTTTACAAGTTGGGTTTCTCGAATAAAGGCTCCTTGTTCTATACTCTGCATTTGAATCTTGACCTCATCCCATATGGCTTTTGTTGATGTCAAGCTGTCAATCTTTGAATAGATTTCAGCACACAACCCTTGCTTGAGGTAGTATTTGGCCAAGTGATCTGCTCTTGCATGATCTTTTACTTTTGCTATAAGTTCAGAGGAAAGTTTTAGCCTTCTTTCAGCAATAATTGGTATGTTGTTGTCAGGAACAGTTTCGATATTCTTTTCAAATACAGCATCACCATTGAGTATGCTGTCTTTCATCATTTCACCATACTTTTCATTGTGTTCGATGAAATCCATAAATCTACCATTCCAAACATTGTATTCGTTGCGGTACAGGACGGGTGATTTTGTGTCGGTGCCAATGGCGAGATCTTGTTACTAGCACTCATCTTCTTTTAGGGATCTTTCTTTGAAATGAATTGTTAATTGGTTGGAAATATGGTTGTGTGAAAATTCAAGTGATAAGTCGTACAGGTTTTTGAAGTGATTAAGTCGGACACGTAGTTTTAAGTCGTACGGGTTTGTTTTAGGTTTTCAAGTCGGAAAGGTGAGTTTGAGTATAAGTGGCTAAGTCGGACAGGTTCTCAGGTCGGACACGAGTTCAAGTCACACAAGTCTCTCCAGTTGTCTAAGTCGGATAAGGTCTTAAGTCGGACAGGTTGCAAAGTCGCACAAGTCACAAAGTCGGACAAGTTACAAAGTCACATGACTGTCGCATAGTCTGCCTTCGAACCAAAAATCAGAAATCCTTCAAAACTCGATGAAACTTGCCTTTTCTTGTTTCTAAAGCTTTCTCCAACTCAAAAAACTTACCAAAATCAACTTTAAGCACAAACAACAACAAATAGGCCAGATTTTTAAAGAAACAGTGAAGAACTTCTACAAACTTGACAAAGCAAAAAATCCAAAATAAACCAACAAATGTTGTTTGTTTTCGGATCTGAAGTTCAGTATTTGTTTTCTCCACCTCAAATGACTCTAAATCACTCAAGAAACACAGTGATTTTAAGAAGAATGATTTTTGAAAAAGAGGGTTTTCACGTGAAGAAAATAGGGTTTTCACCTAAACTCAAAAACAACTTCTTATCTTGGATTCTTTCACACAATGTAGTGATTTTCATGTTACCAAGAACTCAATTCAGCAAGGAATTGGCTCTGATACCAATTGAAAGTCCAAAGATTCAAGAAGAATGAGTAGAAACTATAATGAAGAACACTTTGCTCTAAAACACACAAACAGTAGGTGTAAATTCAATGGTATATATAGTTCAAGTCCCATAGGTCTACAAGGCTTGGGCTTGAACTATATGGACTTAATTAATACAAAGACAAGCTTAGACTATTTACATAAGAAATACATAATGAACTAGACTAATACATAAATACAACACAAGGTCTACAAACAAAATAAGACTATATATAAATGAAGAAAATAATCACCTTATCTATGCTTAATTTTCCCATCTTTCGATATGACTCCGTCTCTCATCTTTGATATACTTAACGCTTCCTAAGTCATCTTCGTTTAAGTAGTACCAAATAAACAATAGATATCTTGAATTTTATAGTCTATCATCTTTATTTTAGTAGTACCAAACAAACAATAGTCGATCATAATATCATATCACCACCATGCCTCAGTGCACACACGTGGTTTAGTAAAAGTGCAAGCTTTAGAAGGTTAGTGTGAAGACATAGTTCGACTCGATAACTATTTGTGATCTAGTATGAATAATTGTGAAGACATTAAAGATTCTTTCATAGGTTTCCAAGGCTATCTACATAATCTATTTGTCAAAAAGAATAGAAAAGGTTCAATAGGATAAGTTCTAAATTTGATTGTAATCTTGTAGTATGTATTCCTAGCAAAGCTTAGAATCTCTTTAGGAGCTTTTTGCATGGGTGAGAATTTATCAGAGTTTAGGATCCTTTTTCTTGATTGTGTTCTACAGTTTCATATACTAGAGTAGTTGGTAATATTTGAATGTAAAGTTAAATTTGAAGGACTAAAGTTGCAAGTTTTAAAGTACATATTATGTGTCTATCTCTGAATTAAACATCCATTCTACATGGATTATGTGTGTATGAGATTGGTTGCTTGGGGCCATACATAAGCTAAACAACTGTTTTGAGTAAACACACCCTTTCCTACTTCCAATACACTTTCACAAAAAATTCCCATATTGATTTCTGGTTGCAAACTATACACTACTAAAGACAAGAAGCAAAGAGGATGTGGGGGTGGACCTCTAAACGGACTTTGGTTGATGTAAATATGGATTCCTTGATGCACTGTGCTAAAGGAGCGATCCTCTTCCAGTGTCCAAACCAAGTGCGAGATCTTGGGCAGTAGACGAGTGCTAGCCCTATAACGCCGAGTCTTCCAACTCCATGTTGAAGATGGATAGTGCAACACCTTGAGAATGTTCTTGAAGTGGTGATAGTAACTCTCTTACTATCACTACTCCATGCAAGAAGAGATGAAGCAACTCTTGGTTCTATTTATCCCAATAGATGTATCATTCTCTCAATGTAACATGAGGAAGGAGATGATGTCTACATGGCTAGGATGGTCAATACTGAATCATGTGCTAAACCCAAAACCCAAAAGTGACACACAAGAGACCATACCTTGACCACACTAACATTCATTTCAAACAATTTTTTCTTGTGTTCACATTCCATAACACTTTATAAACTGTTTTATATAGGCAAAAGTTCAAACGAGAACTGTTTTTCGTACGAGAATCGCGAGAACCAATCTTAGCCATCCAATTCCCCCTCATTTATTTGGATTGTCCACCCATGAATTCCTTACATGCACGCTGCCATACCCAATCCCCCCACGCTCTTCATCCATGAATTCCATTATCCAAAATGAACGGCCAAGATTGGTTCTCGCAGTTCTCGTACGAAAAACAGTTCTCATTTGAACTCTCCCCGTTTTATATATCATCTGATGGTAACAAGGACCAGTAAGGATTTGTTTATCCTTACACAACTAGAGTCCTTAAAATGAAAAATGGAAGATGGAAACAAAAAGTTGCTACTATTATTAGAAATTGTATCAAAACATACAATTACAAAGTTTGTTATGTTACATCTCAACCAACCACAAGAAGTAAAACTACAAGATACAACAAATCAATCACTATATATTAACTCGAATCAGACCCTTTTTGTCACACGACGTCCATTCCAAAAGCTCGGTTTCTGGAGCCTTGCGTCACATGATGCCGCCTATATTCATCAAGACTCACTAATAAAAGCGAGCCTGCGATTATAATACAACAAACATCATTTCTAAGGTTTGAGTCTGAGAGTTCCAAGACGGAAAACAGCTGCAAATATAAGTTTTATCACTATACACAATAGCTAACAAGGCTTCTTTATGTCAACCTCAACACCACTTGAATCTTTTATATATGTTTAACCGCCAAAGAAGCCTTGAAAAACGACAAAACTAAATGGGGTTACCGTAAAAACGAAATCACAATTACTCGTCCTCTTCTTCCAACTCGACTATTTGTGCCCTTCTTTCGGCTGCTTGTTTCCTTATAAAGATGCCCCATCTCAAAGCCGCCTTAAGTTTAAGCCACCCTACAACCGCTTTACCAGAAGAACGTGTTTTATCCACATCAAAATTATACCCAAAAGCAGTAGGTGTGTTTGGCATATACCCCGATGAATATTGATAATAATTTTCATTTACATGACCACCCGAGGTTTGACCATGAGCCCCGTTATTACCCATGTTGAATAATCGAAGCAAATGCTGCATATCCTCGTTTTCAAGCATTTCATGACTTCTCATACGGATTTCTTCTTCAGGAAAGTAATCGTCTAATCCTCTAAATGAAGAACTTAAATTCAATGTGTTGGTGTTACCAGAAAGGAAACCAGGAGTGGACGGTTGTGTTAATCCAAGGGCCAGAATGTTGTTATCATTCCTAGGAGGTTGTTGAGAACCATTGATCACCGGATTGTGAAGAGTGAATGAAGGTACATCAAATTGAGTAGGTGCATTCAGATTCATGTGCTGTGATTCCACAGGGTATCTAGTCGTTACATTACCATCATAACCTACAGAAGAAAAGCATAAACGTTACTCAAGGGTACTTTAGACATTTCACTAACAAGTTTGAAAACAAGCATTTACCTCCAATAGTAACGGGATTTGAGGCAGGTTGTTCTTGAGGAGCTGGAGGTGGTAGACTGAGTTGATGATCAAACGAGTTTGAATAATTTTGTTGGCCAATTCCCATATCAATTTGTGCAGAGGGCGTTTTTTCTTGATGAGCTCCAAAAAATGATTTTCCATCATATTCTACCACATGCATCCAGTTATCATATGCCTTCTTCATCAAGGTATCTACAAACACCTGCAGATATAAAAAGATTCATATTCTGTAAGAAATTGTCTTTTAAACATGCAATAACACAAAAGAGTTCTGGCTTGGTCTCAAGATCTCATTTTACAAGTGATTTATAAACTATAAATTATAATTATAAAATAAAAAAATAGCAAATGAATAACCTTTTGACTATCAGAAAGAGCATCGGTTGAGTAGTAACGCCCATCAGCAACTAAGCCACTCAATTCATAAATGTGATTGAAAACAACACCAACATTTCGCACATCATCAGAATAATAAACATAAAGTTTGTGGCTCAAAATACAAGTTTTTGCATGCTCCACAAGAATATCCCACATCTTATTTGACATGCCACTCCCCAACACCTGCAAAACATGTTGAAAAAATGTCAAAACAAGAATTGATCACTCATCTTGTGATTAAAAAAGGGCCCATTTAGATGCATCCCCCTAAAAATCAGATACATCCGGCTGAGGAACCACTTTATCTTATGTGAGTGGTTGTATTAATTCGTAAAGTTCTGAACTTTTCATGAGAGATCCCTCCTTTACATATATGTGTGTGTGTGTGTGTGTAAAACTAGGCATGTATCCTGCAAAGTGATTGATGGTTTAAGTTGTCATTTTAAACTTCTTTTTCTAAATGAAAAACATATCTGCAAGAATGCAACACCAAAATTTGTTTCGATTATAGTATCAGAACACGCATCCAAACACCCCGCCTAGAAAACAGAATCCCAAGCAACATGCCAACATGTAAGAAAAAAGGGACACAAGGATCTTACATTTCGCAGCTTTTTTGGATCTCTCACTACAAGACGAAGAAAATCTTCTACACTAAATATGCCTGCTTTGTTAAGCTTCTTGTGAAACGATCCATCTTTTCCGATCTTCTCCAATCTCCAAACCTCGTCGGTTAATGCGGGTGGATAATGTTTCTTGTACACTGTAGACCCAAAAGTAAAAATTTTTATTAGATTTTACTTAAAATCCAATAATAAAAATTAGAGGTAAATTTTCACCTTAGTTACTTATGAATAGAGTCGATGTGGATCATTGTTTATCACAAGTGGGTTGAAAGTTTGAATTGTATGTTTAATGAATATAAACCATCTGATTTGTTCTATTCAAAATTAGATTGTTATTGTAATAATGCAGTTGTTGTACTCATGTCTATGCAGTATTTATTTATTAGCAAAAAAAAGTTAAAAATTGGAAAAAAGAAAAAAAAAGTGTTGTTGGATTAACCCAACCCGACCCGTGTTAACATGTTACTCAACCCACACGTTTTGTCGCCTCTGATAAAGAAAAAACATAAGCAAACTCACATTCTCCTCTGTGGTCCTTAACAGTGAACGCATCAGTTTTCGCCTCACGAATACGAAGCCCTTCACTGTATCCCGAGGCAACTTTAAGCCCGAGTCTAAACTTCCTACTCCTTATCCAGCTTGAATTGTCAGTAAAAGTCAACTCGCCTAATGTACCAACACCTTCCTTTAATACGACTTGTAATTCTCCGGATAAAAGGGGTCGTTTTCCTTCTCGTTCTTTTACCATATGAGTTTCGAATTCTTCCTGTGTCCATCCTTCTTCATCCTCGTTATTGAAATCACCTTCGAGCACGACAATGTCAAGTTTGACTGATGACTCGGGACCCGATGTCACCACATGACCCGTATTTGCATCAATCAACACGACATGGATTGCAGCACCTCTTTCTCCTTCAACTTTTCCTCCAGTGAAAAGAGGCAGTGATAATTTGGACCTAAAATGTAGTTGTAAGTCTCTTCCATCAGGCCCTTCGATTCGCTTAGGAGAAACCCTGTTCAGATTTTTTTCAAATATATTTATTAAAAATGCAAATTATAGTATTAGAACAACATACAAGAAAAGTTGTTCACCTAGTTATGAAATATCTAAAATATCTATGAGTAACTCAAATGGAATCTTTAATCCAAAAGCATGAAGCAGCATATGTATAAAGAAAGTGAGTACTTCCTTTTTACCAGGAAAATTGCAATATATACTTCAAACGTAGTGGAAGTAAAACGTTTTAACTAGCTTAAAATTTGAAAAGGTCTTAACTGAAGTCAGATAAAGAAGTCTTATTGGTCAAAATCAATGTCGTTAATTATTTTAAGTTTGCAAATAGATAATTATCACATATTGTTGCGGTTTACATGGGATATCACAAAACATAAATTTTTGCAAATCTCATGCTCTAGAGTGAGTAAAACAAACAACTTAAAGGGATATGTGCACTCCACAAGCACAGACTAACAAAGATAGCAATATCAATGTTTGTGTGTGTGTGAGAGTGAGAGAGAGAGAGAACGCTCACATTACCATCATCAAGAATCATGGTACAAAGCCAAAAAAAATCATGACAAACAGAAAGGCAGGATGTAACTTCTAAAGTTCTAATAGCTTATAGTACCTTTTTCACATGTAAATATTGCAATATTTGACTCCATACATTGTTTAATAAGAGATTACTAGATTAGATACATAAATTAGCTTTCAGTTGTGACAAAATAAAGATGGACAACTCATACCTTCCATTAAGTTTCGCTGGGCCTAACTTTGCCAAGGCTCGTTCAACTTCTTCACTAACCTATTCACCCAGAAAGCCACATAGAGTAATTAGTGATTACAATCAAAGAATGAATGCTTTATTACTTTTTACCAATATATTAGAACATATATAAGAACAAACCTTATAGCTGTTTTCTTTCTTTTTAAGAAAGTAAAAGATATCTATTTTGCGATGTGTCATATCAATGGTGATGACACCTTTAAAAAAAACTTAAGAGGGTGTTCGGGATTGCTTATTTAAACAATTTATATGCTTAATACGTTTTAGAAAAAATATATATAAGCTCTTTGGAGTGTTTGATAAATATAAACTATCTGTTTATCAAGAGTGATTTAGCAGTTTTAAACAAGCAATCCCCAAACATCCCTTTTGTTACCACAAGTAATCATTGTAAATATGCTTAACAGTTTCTCAAACTTTTCTTCATTATGGAAAGTAGAACTCAACATTAATCACTTTCTTTGACAAAAGAAGACTACAGAAATAATTAGTAGTCAAATACTTCAATTCATATGCATGTTAAGACAGTTTAATACGACTTTCACGGGACATAGAGTGCATAAGGAACCATTATGACACATGCTCTACGTACAGTTAAGAAATTTAGATTTAAAGGTCGATTCTTGGTTGTTTGATTCATTACTAAAATCACATAAGAAACATCAAACAACTGGAAGACAACTGGAATAAGCATAGTATCTTACAACTCTTCGAAGAATAGGCTCCAATGATGAGCAAAGTTTCTGCAAACTATCCACCTTGAGAGCTTCAACAATGACACTGCACAAAAATGTTCCCTCAAACCATTAATACAAATCATGCTATGAATAAACCAAATAATACTATATTAATAATAGAAAATAGAAAATGAATCTTAAAAATTATATGGTTGAGCTTTGCTCATTATACCCTTTGGATCTTGAAAAATCATCAACTTATTTCACAAATTGAATTCTGAACTCAATGTAGTTCCATTAGTTAACCAAAATCAAAAAATATATATATAATAATTATAATAAATAAATAAACATTTGATGAAATACATGTTTTCTGTCCTAATTACAACACTCTTACCTACTCATAAAACAAATGTTGTGCAAGTTTGATGGCAATATTTATGGTTGCCATTGACCTACTCAACTCACTTACACATATAGATAAAAAAAATCAGCTCAATAGTCGCATCACTAACATTAAATTCCCAAAAATTAACAAGAAACAGAACCCACTATCAAACATTACTGAATTAGGCTAAAAATCAGCTCAATAACATGATTTGATTGCCATAATAATCAATACTGACAAAACCACCTTATAAATTCACAAATAAATTGCAAAAATCATAAAAACAAATATAGATTTAAGTAAGAAATACCTAGCAAGAGCTGGTCTTTTCTTATCAGGTTGACCTTCTTCACTACTACTGGGATCTAATCCCCTTTTCTCCATGAACTTTCTTTGCATTTTCTCTGCTCAAAAACCGAAACCCCTCTTCAGATCTGATCTGTATCTTATCGATCTTTACTAAAAATACACAATAAAAAGGGGGTTTCTTTAATCTTTAGCACTCAAAAGGGATTCCAATTAAAGGATACTGAGATTAAAAGAAGAACAAGAAAGCGGGAAAATTAAATGATAAATTTTACGCCTTTTTTTGGGATTCTTTTGAGAAATTACCAAGAACTTTCAAGTCAGAATCTGGGAACTTTCTTTTTTTTCTCTTTAATATTTATTCTTCCAGAAAATAAAGGGGACTTCCATTGTGGTGGCTGAATAAATTGCAAATTCATCCTCAATGATTTATGAAGTTTCATAAATACCCCCTTGGTCGTTTTGATCATACCGTCCACTGATCATCCTCATCTTAGTTTTGTGTCAAAAACGTTGACTAAGTTATTATTTCTTTTTCTTAAAAAAAGAAGAAAGAAGAAATCTTGCTAAGGTTAGACACATCCAACTAGCTGGTGTTTTGCTGGTTGGTACGTGATCAATTTATACATACTTCTAGAGTCCTCAAAGTTCGATTCTTTTATTTTTACAGATGTATGACTATTCTTTACATTTAAGTAATCACTTTTTTGTGTGGCCATTGTCTCCACCCCCTATCACCCCCTCCCCAACCACTTTCTAGTCACACTAGATTCGATTTTTTTTACTGTATATATATATATATATATATATATATATGTGGTTGAGGGAGATGAATGTGGGATTACAGTGATAGAAGTGGAATGAAGGAGGATGAGAGAAAAATGATGTGATGTTAACGTGACAATGAGAATGAGAGATGAATGCACATTGTCTAATATGTTAAATGAGAAAAGCATATTATTCATATAGGATGTTAGAAAGGGATAATTTGAAGTGTTGCATTTGCTTAGCTAATAAATTATGGAGATATATGTCAATTTTTTTATTTAAATTTTTAATAAGGGATTTTTTTTTGTTAGGGTTTTTCGTATGTGTGAGTAGTTGGTTCTAATCTATCTAGTAGACCACTAAGGTGGTGTTTTTTTTATTTATTTAAATATGTAACTAACAATATTTTGCATATTTACACTTTCTCTATGACTTTGTGTTCACGAGTTAAAATTAGGGAAGAAAAGAAAAGATTTAAAAAGAAAAATAAACTTTAGCTGTGTTTCCAAGTTTTTTAATGAAGAAAAGAAAATATTTTGGAAGAAAACATTCCTTATTTTCTTTCAGACTCTTTTTGCCTTTTGTAAAACCGGACAAAACATTGGTTAAGTTGATTTAATTCGCATGAGAGAGCTAGCCTTAGTAGTAAAGAGGGAAGTCATACAACCTAGCTCTGGAGTTCATACATTTTGAATGCTTTCGGACGAGAAAGTATAGCTTCGCAGGGAGTAAAAACGTTGATTTTCCTTTCAAAGTAAAGAAGATTTTGTAAGAAAACCAAAAGAACCTTCAAATTTCATTTCTCCTCACGTCTTCTTTTAAACTAGGGAACGCCATATGACAAATATATTTTTCCTTTCCCTTGTTTTCTTTTCTATCGTTAATTTTCTATCCTTTCAACGTATAACTCAAGAACATATCGTTAAAAATGTTCTTTATTTTGAACATAAATTATGTATTTAGAGTTGATTAACATACCCCTTATATCATAATAATCAGATAATCGATTTTTAAATATATAAGAAATTAAGAATAATAAATTAATTTTTGACCTAATTAGTTATGACCGAAAAAGACACTTTTAAAAGTTATTCCTAAAAACACGTTTTAACTAAAAGTAAATTCTATGTTGTCTCCTTGAAAAAGCTTTTAACATTAACTGTGAATAATAGTAAAAAATAAAATTATAATTTTTAAAAATTATAATCACAACTCATATTTTTATGATCAACTTTTTATAATTTTCATACTTATCTTTTTATTAAGTTTTAGTTTTCTATACATGAAACAAGATTATTATTTCTAAAACTAAAATCATATTTATTTTATTTTTATCCACAACCCTAAGAATCAATCATATTTATTTTATTTTTATCCACAACCCTAAGAATCATAGTTATCATTCTCCTATTCTATTAAACAATTATATACAATTTGAAATCACAATAATTCAAAAATCATCTAAACGCTAATTAGGTCCAATTTTAAAAGTACCTCAAATGAATAAAAATTAAAAATTTTAAAAAAAACAAGAGGGGCTTATATGTAAATATACCAAACCACAAGCACACACATTGTCACATTCAATGTATCCATTTGGCCCCATCAGTTCAGATTTATGTGCTGGACCTTGTCCATTGACCTTTTTTGACTTTTTGCAGTCCACTTGGTAATTTGGTATGATATCACAACGTACAATCATTATTGCACAAGATACACACTTCAATAACACAACACCAGAAAAGCAATACCCTTTGTAGCCCATTGCCATAAATCACACTGATCAGTTGCAACTTGCAAGAGATTGGTGGCACAATCACATTACATTCATAGCACAGTTCAAAATATGAACCCCCTCCCCCCCTCTTTTCTTTTTGCAATTAATTTTCATGGATTTGACATTATCAGTTGCAGAAGAAGCAACATCAAAACATCTGGCATTCAGGTGATTTATCATACAGCATTTATAATCTTTAATGCATAAAGTACAAGACTATAACTGCACAGCTGCAAGAAATTGGAAAAAGCTATAAATTGTGCATAAAGAGTTGTAATTTGCACCAGACTATAAAATTTAAATCATTCTACCACTTCAGAGCTACAATTGAGAACTTGCAACAAAATTTCATGAGTATTTTAAACTGGATGTTAGTGCCTCTTTTCGGCCTTTTTCTTACCCTTTCTTTTATCCCTTTTCGTTTGAGTCTTTGGCCTCGATCTTCTTTTCTCAACTTTCTTGAACGGTTTCTTCTTGATTATGGATAAACTCGGCTTCTTTTCAGTCCCCAGGGGCAATTTGGGTATTTCTGCAGGGTCGGCTTCGCGGGAGATCTCACTTGTTGTCACCATGACCTTGATGTTACCAGTGTCATACACTTTTGTTCCTATGGTCAACAGAAATTGTAAAATGCCTATTTTGTCACTAATAACAAAAGCATAGTAGATTTAAGCTGGAAAAAGCTAACTTAAAACTTCATCCTTTGTAAAAGTTAGCAAAATTTCCCGTTTTAATGATGTTACTGGAAATTGATTGCCGCGTCTCGTATTATAAGATGTGCTCATAATTAGAAGTCACATGGCCAGATGGTATATCTAAGATAATAAGAACACACACCAATCAACATAGGTGGCAACTTAGATCCATTTTATAGTTAATAGGTCTATAAATTGGGTTGATTTGAGTAATATTTTATCTCGAGTGGGTTGAAATTTAGACATATTGTGACAATTAAAAAGTTTAACAAAAAAGAAAACGGATCAAAAGTCGCTGATATTGTTATACTAAGCACATAAAGCAAAATCCATTTACACATATTAGATAAAATGTAATAGTATAATTTTTAAATTCACATAAAAAACACAAATTATTTATAAAATGACAAAAGACGTATAGTGTTGTTTCGGGTCAACCCTCCTAGTACAAAAAATACCAGTTTTACCTGGTACCCAAGCCGCCAAACCCATCCACTTTGCAGCCACTAGTTAAATGATGTTCAATGTTATTTTCATCTAAATTTGTCTTAATTATCTTCAAGAAATTTTCGATATTTATGATCAAAACCCAATTTTTGCACGTACCAGAAACGGATGTTAGATTCTCGTCGTCGTCATCATCATCATCATCATTATCATCATCGTCATTGTTTTTGTTATCTTCTCCACCTTCTTCTGCTTCTTTAACTTCATTTTCATTTGGTTCTGCATCCTTCTCAGGTGGAGCTCCACCATACAGAACGTACTCTCTCTCTAGTTTTCTCTGCAAAATAAACAGAAATGGGAAAGTTCATTTATATAAACATGGATCCTTGAACTGTTTATGCATTGACGTGCATCATACTTTTCATGTTATATAGCTGTTCTTGTAAAAAGTTTGTAACGAAAATGCATTGCTTTCCTTTCCGTTAATATTAGGCTAATAATATAAAATTGGGTCGATTTGAGTAGCTCAATACGTTTACAAAAAACACATAGAGGCGGTACCTTTTTGCGCAGCTCAATACGTTTGCGGCGTAAGGCTTCCTGTTGCTGATTTTGGGCTTCTTTTCTCCTTTTCTTCTTCCTCTTATGAAATCCAGTCACGAAATCGCTAAAATCCAATTAATAATTATATGGCATGGCAAGAGACAAACATAGTACAAAAACTTTTAACCCGCTAAGTAGAGGTTCTTGTATACATAAATACCAGAGTTGGAAATTTCAACCCATTTATTTGGGTTGTATTTTATCTCGAACGGATCAAATCACAAAAATGGTCAAAGGAGATGAACGTTTACGAAAGTCTAATCTACTAATCTTAATGCATACAACCCTAAACAGGGGTTCCTAAAAATTATATTTTCGTCTAGAGAGTACATATAATATTTCATGAGGACCTACTTAAAAACATGATTTTTAACTGAATCTTGTTTATTAGTGTTTGATACCCAATTCATCTTAATGAAGTGAAGATGTTCTGATAATTGTGCTTAAAGGAATTTTAAAACATATGTTCGATGTTTCATAATGACTCAACCGACCCGTTACCCAACTCATTTCACCCCTTCATTTTTCACCTCAAGTCCTCAACTAAGTTGGGCCCATGTGGTTTCGACTCATGGATTCGCCACAGATCATAAACAATTTTATTCAAATATTTAGATCACTGTAGTAACAATATTGTTTTGTAATAAAAATTAATGCATTAAACACATATATCTTGTTCTTAAAACTGGTGTTATTGCAGGTTAGCCTGATCCGACCTTTTTTCATCAAAAATGTCTTGTTTTTTATATGAACCCGTTTTAACAAGTTACCCTACCTGCCCACTCATATATATTTTCACTCCAAGTTTGTAGAAGAAATAAAGAGTCAAAGACGTTGAGCTTTTTAACTAATCAAAAACATCCGTTCCAATTTCTATGGTTAGAAATTTGAATGTCATTATTAATCCACAAAGTTTCACAAACAACCAAAAATCTACCGAAATCTACCCATAATCCATATACATATTGTATCATTACAAAATTATCATTGTAATTTCCATCCAGATGATTCTTCCAGTAGTTTCGTTAAAGAAAGGTATCTAAGACATCCGATCGTGGATAAACTTTTTTACTAATAAGCATTCTGAAATCTGCAGAGTTCAAATCTTGCAACTAATTAGCATTTTAAACCCAACAAACCAATATGACCTGAGTTTGCGTTTACGGAGTAACACTTCAGCTTGGCACATCATTCAGAGATGATCCCAAATCTATTTGTTTACAACATTTTGTGTGAGAAAAGTCTTCATTTACATTAAATGGAGTAAAAATGGACCTTGAATCAGATTACTACTTAAACTTATACAACAGGATCACAAATTGAACATTTGAATGCCCTCAACAGGATTCAACATTTCAACCTAATTTTTCATTCTTAATTCAGTTCATAATTTCAAAGCAAGGGTCTAGGCATTCATACTTCACAATCGATACGTGTCCGCAAAACCTAAACCTTGACATGAATACAGGCCCAGTCGCATGAACTTATAACGTAAAATAGAGAACAACACAGACACTTAAACTATTAGAATCAAACTGGGGAACTTCACAGCTTCACAACTAACCAAAAAACAAGTCAAATTAACCCTAGAAAAAGTATAAAAAACCCATATTAATTCAGAATTTGAAAACTAACCAACATGATTATGATGTGCAAGGGAAAACTTGGAGGGAATAATAGAAAAGGATTGGGGTTGATTAATTGATACCTGAGGTCCTTTTCGTTGAAGGAAACAGAAAGGGCTTTGTTCTTAAGAGCCCTCTTCTTGATATGGTGAGCTTGTACGACATCGCCCTCCATATCCATCGCCGATCCTACAGCACCAGCCGGCGGTTAACAAATGCTAAAACCCTAACGATTTTGTGAGTCGGGTTCGCCTTTCTAATGTTGTACCAGCCGCATAGATTGTGGTACGCGTGTCATATGACCAAACAATGTTTCCTCAAAGAGGTAATTACTGCTATTAATGGGTTCTTATCAACATTATTATCATTAATCATTACGTTAGCATCAATGTAGAAAAATAACGCTAAAAAAGAATTTGTTTGCGAAGAAAAAAATAAAACATTCAAAAGCCACTTTGGTTTGTTACAATCTTCACGAACAAACCGATAACAAGCCGAAGGCTAAGAGAGTAACGAGATAAATACTCGTGATGGGGTTATTTTAGTTCCATAATGAGCTCCTTAACAAACGATTTCGAAGGTTCTTAGAGTATGCGGTATGGACAAGAAATTGGCGTGGGTGGTGGGCCACCGTGTTGCTGTGGAACTTTCTTCCCACTCCACATGTGTGTGGTGAAGTCTTCCGGTTAGGGCTGTAAAGGAACCGAACGTTCGACAAATCGTTCGTGAACCGTTTAACGAGAAGTTTGTTAAAGTTCGTTAATGTTCGTAAACGTTCGTTTATGTCCTCTCTATATTATATTATATATAGTATTTTGTTTGTGTGTAGTAATGTTGGATTGGATTTGTAGTATAGCGTGTGTATGTATTTCTTTATTTAAATTAGTTCATATTTTAAACAATAACATATACAAATTAACCAATCTTCTAATGATCTAACACAAAAAATTGTTCTTTTATCGTTTGCTTTCCTTTATTGTTCGGCTAAAGTTAAATAAACGAACATGAATTGTAACACCGTCTTTTGAGAACCCAATTTTTTTTAAATACTATTTTAAGTTTAATTCAAATACGCAGCGGAATAAAAACACGTGGCTAATTATATACATTCAAAATTTAGCCACATACATAGTTTGGTGTTAATGTTACCGAACCGATCGACCATTATCTGAGTACTATTACATACATAATATCAGAGTTTAACAAAAACAGTGTTCCTCCAAAAACATGTAACTACCCGCAAGCACCCGAGCTCACAGCCTAAGGATCACCTACACATGTGAGAGGTAGTATCTGTTAGCTATAAAAGCTAGTGAGTACAGAATTACACAATAATCAATATAAACATATCACATATCATCAAGCATGCTCAAACAGTGCTATCCTAGCATCTCGCGATGAGCTGGTGTAGTCAGAAGGCGACATATCTCGCGGGTAGCGAACCCAGCTCAATGCATCAAACTGGGATACCAGACACATCAACCGCTCCGGTGAGTGAGCTGTGAAGCGGTCCACCATTGCATTTTGGAATCTATCGATTCCTCTGAGTACAGTTGGAGGCTGTACCCATCCGTCCAGGGAGCATTGAGCTTGCAAGGCCCTAAATACCTATACAGGTACCACTGACGCTATCAATGATCCGCAGACCTTAAGCAATCCCAGGCCATTGCTAGCCCCGAAAAGAACTATTCAGTCCCCAGGTCCAAATCCAATCACAAACACATAACTGATCCAATCGGATCTTAATTGCGCGCACGCAATCATACATATCATCATAACATACACCTAATAAAGTGCATATTATTTTGTATCAATAACTTATACCTAGCATCCTCATGCTTTTCAATCTACACTTAATCAAGTGCATATCATACTGTGTCAACATGTTAAGTCTAGCATCATCATGCTTTACAACCTACACTTAATCAAGTGCATATCATACTGTGTCAACATGTTAAGTCTAGCATCATCATGTTTTACAACCTACACTTAATCAAGTGCATATCATACTGTGTCAACATGTTAAGTCTAGCATCATCATGCTTTACAACCAACACTTAATCAAGTGCATATCATACTATGGCAATCATTTCTCATACATACTACAAAGTATACAACCTTTCATCAACATATTCGATTCTTTTGTTAATATATGTTATAGATATATTAATTGTTATGTTATCCGGCACTCACCTAGCTAGCTTAAATTGATAATTATAATGTTCCGGGTCTTCTCAGTTGTCAGGCTCACCTAAACAAACACCCCGAATATCAGAACAACGCGAGATAGCAAACTGTTTGCTGAAACAGGGCTCCTTGCGGCCACAAGCAAAACTGCTTGCACCCACAAGGCAGAATGGTGCTTGTAACACCCTAATTTTTAGTCCAAATTTAAATTTTTCAAAAATCGATTCGTAACCATATTTACACAAAACCCTTAAAATTTATCGCGGAAGCATTATAACATTCTTGAAGTATTTCAATGAAATACAGTACAATTTATCAATAAATTTTTCAACACATGAATCCCAAAACCTTTTAGTGTTACTATAGTCAATCTCACGACCATTATCAAAAGCATGAAAATCCAAGATTACCGGAATTGCCAGCAAAACTATGCCCAATGCATCTACCCGCCTCACCAAGGCCTCTGTACAACCTGCGGATACAAAACATTTTCATACACAAAGTTAGCTATAAATATGGCTAATGAGTACATCTAAAAACATTTGTTTTATCAAAACCAAGTTATCCTTTTTCTTCTTTTGAAAACATAAGTTTGGCAATCAATAAAGCTTTTAAAAGCATACACAATAGCACATAAGGATGCGGGTCTGTCCATTGGGCCAAAATGTATCCACGTGGTAGCTAGCCACGGTCAACACGTGCCCACATGGGGGATAACCACATCACCCCGTCAAGGTGGGGGATGCACAAAGAAGTCCACCATACAACGGTTATCTGGAGTGTAAGCCCTGTTCACCAAATTCACACGTGTTGCCCCGGGTTCGGTGGCTCGTCAGCCCAGTGAACCCACACGGTCATGATGGCCTACTGACATACCCCTCCACTCTCTGCACTGATCCCTCAGCCACCCGTACCTCGCGGTTCCTAAATCGCCGAAGCCAAAGGAACCTCTGTGTACGTCTCAATGACTAGGAACCCTATGGTACAGAGTTATATCACACAGTGGTCCGGACCGAAGCACATATACCCCGAAGGGTCACATAAGCACATACCCGAAGGGTCACATAATCACATACCCCGAATGGTCATAAAATCTCATACCCCGAAGGGTCATATAATCACATACCCCGAAGGGTCATAAAATCACTTACCCCGAAGGGTTATAGAATCACTTTTGGCATCACAATGCCCAAAACATCTTAATTGAAAACATGAAATTCATTACTCAAAACCATGTCTTTTGTTTCAAAATCGAAGTTTACTCCAACATGGAGTGTTATGTTTCAAAAACATATTCGTTATTACCAACTCAAAGCTTACTCCAATCATGGAGTATCAGTTTCAAAACCGTCATGTAAAAACAAGCTTTAACATAGACCATCTCCAAAATGGAGCAATGGTCCTATTTGAAAACCATTTTTCAAAATACATCATGTACTGAATTTACAATCTCAACAATTGCTTTAAATGCATCCATCATCTTAAAACATTTGCAATTCATGCAAACATATTGTAAACAGTCTAATATTTCACAAACAGTTGCAAATCATATAACCCGCAATATGAAACAACTCATTAGTTCTACGAACTTTGATTCATTAAGTTTCATCAAACTATTGCCAAACAATCAAAACACATAAGTGATGACTTGAAAAACTTAAATAATTTTGGGTATCCGCGGGGTGTACTCACCTGAGGGTGTGATGAGGATCACAACCCCATCCAAACCAAGGCTCAAACACTTGATCATAAACTTATGATCACCAAAACACAAGGTTAACTAACATAAGTTAACCAAAAGCAAAGTTTCTAGACTCCATTCTAGTCTTAGACACATTTTCGGGTCTAAAAAGACTCCATTTATCCCTTATAAAACCTTAGAATCAAACCCCAAACAAGTACATAGCCAAATGGGGTCAAAACATGAGTTTTTGCAAGTTTCAGGGTGCCTCGCGCCGCAAAAAATTCTCTAGAAAACAAGATGCTTCGACCCATGTGTGTCACGCCGCGACACTATGCCTATCGCGCCACGACGGGTCTGCACAGAGCTGATTTCTTCCTTTTTCTTTACTGCATCTCGCAAAATCACAATTTAACACCTAAAGCTTAACCAAAAACATAAAACTTCATCAAACTAACTCCCAACATCATATATCATCTACTTTTGGTCATCAATCAACATCAAAAACTCTATCACAAGGATCAATCCAATGTTTGACCCATTTACTAAATCAAACACCATAAACTCAAACATTTGAGCTAGAAATCACCATATATATAATCATAACTCAAAATCAAACATAAGAACAAGTTAAAACTTACTTGATCCAACACCCACTTGAATTGTTAACCTCCTTTGCTCAAATTGAAACCAAAAACAAGATGAATGAAGCTCAACACCCAACCTTCTTGATCTCTAACACAAGAACCCACCATTTCTTCTCTTGATTTCTTCTTTCTTTCAAGCTCTCTCTCTAGAACTCTCTTCTCCCTTTCTCTTCTCTTCTCTCTTTTTTTTCCAGAACTTTCTCTTCTTTTTTGACTCCAAATGGAGTCAACATATATATATATATATACATATTTACATCTTTGGTCCTTGCACTTCTTTCCCTTTTACATCTATTACCCATATATATATATATATATATATATATATGTCACCTACACCCCTCATGCATTATGTATACATATATAAAATATAAAACATATAATACCATCCAACACCTAATTTTTACCAATTCTTACTAAAACTTGCATTTACCTATATTTTATTATTTTACAAATTTTCGGGTATTACAGTGCTTGCGCCCGCAAGGGAGGGCCTTGCGCCCGCAAGTATGCCTGCACAGACCAGTGCAATTTTCCAGCCTCTGTTTTGGCCTTTTCAACCCCAAAACTCAACCAAACGATTCCAATCAAATTTCCAGTGTTCACATATGAAATGGTCATCCAAACTAAGCTAGAAAAAACTCTTAATTCTTACTTTAACATCCAAATCAAGAATTTGGATCAAAATCACCATTTTTGACCCATTTGAGCTTTTCATCCAAATTCAACTAAAACACTACTTTAATTCAATAATCTGATTGTTTATCACTTAGAATAGATGTAGGAACATATTGGAATCATTGATTTCAAGTATAGGAGTCAATTTGTAATTTTGACCCATTTAACCTAAATGGTCAAAACTCAAGAACAAGGAGGATGGAACTTACTTAAGGATGAAGATGGTGCTCAAGAACAGATTACAACTTGGATTCTTGTAGCAAAGATTGAAGCTTGCTTCACTTATCTTGAATTTTCTTGGAATTTCTTCTTCAATAACCAAGAACACAAAATGAGAGAAGTGTGAATATGTCTGCGTGTTTGTATGTACGTGTGTGGGTTTATTAGACTGACTTGTGGATTGATAATATCCACAAGTGGGTATCTTGTTCCCCTTTTTAACATACAACTCAACGCACGAGTACCCATTTTAACTAACAGGGATATTTTTAGAACCATCGTTCTAAACCATTTAATATTTTATTATTCTTATCTATTTTTATAATATCAATTCTTTATTATTTTCTTCTAATCTCAATCTAATTAATTAAATAAAATTCTCTTATTCAATATTAAATTCGAGATTTCGACGTACCAGATTCGAACATGACTAGGCCCAATCTGAGGATGTTACATGAGTACATACATTTATTTGTGTTCATGTATTTGTTCGGCTAAAGTTAAATAAAAGAACATGAACAAGCCCGTTTAGTTCGTTTATAGTCCTACTTCAAGTGGTACATTATATGGCGGGGGGAATGGGATGGAGAAAAATGTTGGCTCAATTGCACTTTTTGTTTTTAAGTTAATTTTTTTTTTGAATTTTTGATTAGTAGTTGGATAGTAAGTAGGTCATATAATTTTATGTCATGGGGAGTAATCATATAGTGAAGGATCTCACGACCATGAAAATCATGGGCTCTAAAGGACAAGGATCTAAAAAGTGAGAATTTTGAAATTAAAAAGGTGTTGGGTAATAATAATTGTGGATTAAAGACCTATAATGGTCAAGAAAGATGCCATAGAGTGAAGGTAATTTATGATTAATCTTGAACGTTGATCTTAAATAAAAATTGTCAATCTTACAAGAATACAGAAAAATGTGTTAGTAGTAAGGTCCTATATTGATGTCCTACCCAGATGATCGACATTGTTAATTCTTATTGTAAAGGGGTCAATGTGTGACAAAGTTATAGTTGAGCATCTAAGGCTATATGGTATGGATAATACGTAGAAAATTCTTAAAGGAAGAAAGACCACATCACCTTGGATCTAGTGACCAAGTTCCTACAACGGTTGAAGGTCACGTAATGTTCTGGGTGTAATACCTATTTCTTTATTAGTATTATTGTATTTGTTGCAGGTCAAATTAAGTAAAAATGATTTATAGACTAAAGTTTATTGGGCTTGTAATTGGGATTTAGAGATCTGGGCTTAAGGCTAAGGAAGATATAAGTAAAAGATATAAAAATGGACTCCATTATTAATACTTAATTAATTTAGGCTTTGAAGAAGTTGGGATTAGCTATAATTTTATAAGGGTATAAGTATTCAATTTAGGACACACAACCCCATAATATACTATAGCCTTCACCGGAGTAAGCCACATGTTTGTGTGTGTGCTGCCAATTATTGAGACCAGTGGAGGAGGTCATCTTCTCCTCCGATTTTGTCGCCAGAAACCGTCGAGAACAACTAAGGTAACAATCTCGAGTACTTAGCTATCCTTTACCTACTTCTATAAATCGATTTATAGGGATTCAGGGGTTTTCTTGTTCATAACCGAGAAAGGAACCGAGTCTAATAGTGTTAAATTAACAAACTTTACTTGCTCAAACTTAAAATAGTCTACTGTCTCTTCTTAATAGTTCAAGGTGCAAAGTGAAACTTGCTCTCCTCTTTTGGTATCTACATCATTAGATCTGTTCAATTGGGAATGTATCGCGATTCAAGGGATCTTCCTTCATCTTAGGCATCTACAGTTCATTTTTCTTAAAGCACAGATTGATTGGTTGCTTTAGTAGGCTCCTTCTCCTCCTATAGAAGGAGGAAGTTCCTCTGGTCGATATATACAAGTTCTCTCAATTCTTCTCTGCTTTGGTGTGCTCTCCATTCACTATATTGATCTCATATGTTGCTTGGTGTTTTCTTCACCTGTTGACATGGTATCAAAGCACTAGGTGCTCGATTTCCTGTTTCTCTGCGATTAGGGTTTCTCCAATCATAACTTTTTTTGGGTTTTTTTTCAAAAGACGAGCTCTGCTCTACACTCTATTTGGAGGACGAGTTCTTCATCGGTTAAGAATTGCCTTTCTTTTCATTTTATGTCTGTGGTTCGATTACCACTATTTTTAATTCTCGACTGGTTTTGGTTGATTGCTCCTTGTTTCTCAACTATATTGGGTCGATTGACCCTCATTTGAGGATTCCACTTGTTCTCTCAACTATTACTTGGTTTAGTGAACTATTTGGTGGAATTGTTTGAACCGATTGCTACTTGTTCCACGGCTGTGTTAAATCAATTGCTTCATATTGGTGCTGTTTTTTGCTGGCAAGAATACTAAGACTTGGTGCTACTTCATTTCTTCCGCTGCAAACCTTGGTTTATAAGCCTTAATAGTGTTTTTTAATTTCTCCCAAGACTCCTTTGTAGCAAGTCACTCCTTCGACGAGCTCCTGTGTCAGACAGGAGTCAACTGCCCGTCAAAGAGGAAACTTGGCCTATTGAAAAGGGATCCTTGGCTGTGAATTATTAATCTGGTTTGAAGTTTGATTTACTGACTTGTGTGGCTTTATATCTTTCTGCCTTAGTTGTGTGAGAGTTTTGATACTTGTTATTTTCTACATCATGCCTCCTGAGCTAGTTACTGTTCCACACACTACTCAAGTTAGTTGTCTTGACTTTGGTGATTCCCTCTAAATACATGCTAGTGACACTAATGGTGCTTCTATACTCGCTTTTAAGTTATGTGGGACTGAAAACTACAATATTTGGAGTTGTGCTATGATTCTTACTCTAGAAACAAAGAATAAAATAGGGTTTATAAATGGTTCATGTTTTAGACCAATTGATGATGATGTTCTTGCCAAACAATGGGATAGGTGTAACTCAGTAGTTCTATCTTGAATTCTTGGCTCTGTTACCGAAGAATTGTACCTTGGCCAAATTTTTACAAAAAATGCAGCTGCGGTTTGGCAAGAATTAAAAGAAACTTATGATAAAGTTGACGACTTGGTTACATTTTATTTACATCATAAAATCAATTCCTTGGTGCAAAATGGATCTTCAATTTCTCAATACTATCACAAACTGAATTTTTTATGGAAGCAATATGATGCTTTAGTTAAGTTACCTACGTGTACTTGCCATGCTGCTAGAGAATTTCATGAGCACAACCAATTGTTAAAGCTAATGCAATTTTTAATGGGTTTGGATGATATATACCTTCCAATTAGAAGTAACATCCTTACTAGAGATCCTTTGCCAAATGTCAAAACTGCCTTTTCCATTATATCTAGAGAGGAATCTCATAGAGGTAGTCAATCTAATGGCAAGGGACAAACCACTGCTTTCGTTGCCAAAGTTAATGATAACAAAAAAAAGGGGAGTTCGAAATCCGAACTTAGTATGCACCAATTGTGGTGTGCAAGGGAACACTATAGATAGGTGTTACAAAATAATTGGCTTTCCCGATAACTATAAAAAGAAAGATTCAAACTCAAATAGAAAATTCTCTAGCAGTAATAGTAGTGCTTCGAATGCTGATACCTCTACTTCTCACCCCTTTACAATTGAGCAGATATCAAAACTTTTGTCTTTGTTAAACGGGAAGCAAGGTGCAGATGAAATCAGGGCCAATATGGCAGGTGCTTTTATCAAGTCTGCTTTTTTGTTAACTCTAGTTGTTCCCAAAGCTTGAAAGTATGCAAAGATAAATGGATTATAGATTCAAGTACAAATCAACACATGACCTTTTTGGATGAAAATCTTATAAACACAATTGATGTTACAAAACTTAATCTTAAAGTTTGTCATCCAAATGGAACTGAAGCTATTATAAGAAAAGTTCGAAATCTAAAAGTAACCAATAATATCACTCTCTTTGACGTGTTATTTGTACAGAGTACAATGTGAATCTTTTATCTGTTTATAAACTTTCTAGAGATAGTAAAATGTCTGTTGGGTTTGTTGAATCAAAATGCTATATTCAGGATTTGAAGCAAAAGAAAAATATGGGGAGTGGTAGTCAAATTGGTGGTCTCTATTTTCTTGATGTGGTAGGTAATTATAACAATTAAAATACTTGTTATCTTACTAAATCCCTATGGCACACATGGCTTGGTCATCCTGCAAATCAAGAAATAAGAATATTAAAGAAAAAAATTAAACTTTGATAATCATGAGAATGATTCTCCATGTGAAGTGTGCCATAAAACTAAACAAACAAGGGAATCTTTTCCCTTAAGTGAACATAAGTCTAAGTGCATTGGTGATTTAATTCACCGTGACCTATGGGGTCCCTATAAAGTTACGCGTAGAGAAGGATTTAAATACTTCCCAACTGTGGTGGATGATTTCTCTAGAGCTGTTTAGGCTTTTTTTTATTAAAAACCAAAGATGAAGTTTATCAAAATATAATCAACTTTTCAAAGTTAATAAAAACTCAATTTGGAAAACAAGTTAAAATTTTTAGAAGTGACAATGACAGTGAGTTTGTTAACAAAAAAATGGACAACTTTATGAAAGAAAATGGAATCATCCACCAAATCTCTTGTGCCTACTCACCACAACAGAATGGTATTGCCGAAAGAAAACATCGACATCTTTTAAATGTGGCTAGGTCTATATTATTTCAGGGAGGGCTCCCTTTGAACATGTGGACCGAGTGTATTCTTACCGCTACTTATCTTATTAATAGGACACCATCATCGATTCTAAGTGTTAAGTCTCCTTATGAAGTTGTTTATGGCTTTGAACCAACTCTTAATCATTTAAGAGCTTTTGGTTGCTTGTGTTTTGCAACCATCCTAAATAACTCGGACCAATTTAGCAGTAGAGTTGAAAAATGTGTCTTTCTTGGTTACTCCAACTCAAAAAAGGGTTACAAAATTTGGAATTTGGAAAATAAATCAACTTTCTTTTCGAGAGATGTTAAATTTTATGAGCATGTTTTCCCTTTTAAAATAAATTCCGACGGTCAGTTTCTAGAAAAAATTTATTTTCTTGATCATTTAAATTTTTTTGACACCTTTGGTTATGAAGATTCTAGCCCCTCAGTACCTGATGATGATGAGGATTCAATTAATTCTGAAAGTGAGGCTATTGACACTCATACACGTGGCAGTTCTAAGAGGTCTACCGATGTAAATAATACACCAGATAGTCCAAACGGATCTACCGGTGTGAGTGATTACAATGGAACACTTGAGGAAGAAACTAACTTGGAACATGAATCTTCTGAGGGTACCTCTAATACTAGAGAAAACGCTTATGAACCACAAGAGCCCTTAAGAAAATCAAGCAGAGGCTCAACTCTTCCAAAAAGGCTTGATGACTTTATTTTAGATGGCAAAATCAAATATGGCTTGGAAAGAGTTGTAAATTATTCCAATATGGATAATGAATCTCTTTGCTTTGTGTCTAACTTAAACAAAACTATTGAACCAAAAACCTTTTTTGAAGCATCTCAAAATAAGAATTGGGTAGAAGCTATGAATAATGAAATGGAAGCACTCTATAAAAATGAAACATGGTCCTTAACCGACTTACCGCCCAGAAGAAAACCTGTTGGATGTAAATGGGTCTATAAAATCAAGTAC
The DNA here is from genome assembly GCA_038502395.1 of Dittrichia graveolens. Lineage (NCBI taxonomy): Eukaryota > Viridiplantae > Streptophyta > Magnoliopsida > Asterales > Asteraceae > Dittrichia > Dittrichia graveolens. The sequence continues at coordinate 73,513,652 of JARJIL010000003.1, forward strand.
AAACCAACAGGTGAGATAGAAAGATATAAAGCTAGGTTGGTTGCTATAGGGTATAGTAAAAAAGAAGGGATTGACAATGAGGAAACTTTTTCGCCCGTAGTAAAAATGGTCACAATTAGATGTATAATTGCTCTAGCTATTGAAAAGGGTTGGAACCTATACCAAATGGATGTCAATAATGCCTTTTTGTATGGTGACTTGGTTGAGGATGTTTATATGAGTTTGCCTGAAGGTTGTTTCTCAGAAAATGATAAAAGAGTTTGCAAACTTAACAAATCTTTGTATGGTTTAAAACAGGCTCCACGACAGTGGAATGAAAAATTATCTTCTACTCTAGTCGAAAATGGATTTGAGCAAAGTAAAAGTGATTACTCTTTGTATATAAAATCTCATGGTGATATATTTATTGTTTTACTTGTTTACGTTGATGATATTGTGTTGACCGGAAATAATGAACATGAAATTGAAAAGGTAAAAGAATTTTTAAGATCAAAATTCTTAATAAAAGATCTAGGAAAATTAAAATACTTTCTTGGCATTGAAGTTTTCCCTGTGTTTGCTTATCTCAAAGAAAGTATTGTTTAGAGTTACTAAATGAATACGGGTTGTTAGGTGCTAAACCTGTTGAAACAACAATGGATTTGAATCTTAAAATTTCTGATAAAGTTGACGAGCACGACCTATGTTTAGAAAATTTTACGGAATATCAAAAACTTATTGGCAAATTAATTTATCTTACTATGACTAGACCCGATATTAGTTATATTGTACATTGTCTAAGTCAGTTTATACACTCCCCAAAGTGATCACATTTCAAACTCACATTAAGAGTTTTGAGATATCTCAAGGGATCCCAAGGTAAAGGTATTCACATCACTAAAGGTATGGGTTTATATCTCTCATTTTTTGTTGATTCTGATTGGAGGAAATGTCCTTCTACTATGAGATTTGTAAGTCTGTAACTGGTTTTTGTATTTTTCTTGGAAACTCTTTGATTTCTTGGAAAAGTAAAAAACAAGCTACAGGTCCTCTGCTGAGGTAGAGGCAGAGGACAGGGCATTGGCTTCGGAAACTTGTGAGGTGTTATGAATTTTGAATATTCTAAATAATTTGAAGATTGCTAAAACTATATCGGTTGATGTTTTTTGTGATAATAAAGCAACTATTCAAATTGCCACCAATCCTGTATTACATGAGCGTACTAAACATATAGAAATTGATCTACATTTTGTTCGAGAAAAAGTTAATGCAGGAATTTTAAAACTCCACAAAATTGAGTTTGCAGAACAACCGGCAGACATATTCACTAAAAGCTTAACTAGAGCTCTGCACCTTTTTTTGTGTAAGAAACTGAACTTGTTTGATGTTTTCCAAGTTAAGTTTGAGGGAGGGTATTAAATTAACAAACTATACTTGCTCAAACTTAAAGTGGTCTATTGTCTCTTCTTAATAGTTCAAGGTGCAAAGTGAAACTTGCTCTCCTCTTTTGGTATCTACATCATCAGATCTGCTCAATTGGGAATGTATCGTGATTTAAGAGATCTTCCTCATCTTAGGCATCTACAACTCATTTTCATTAAAGCACACATTGATTGGTTGCTTCAATAGGCTCCTTCTCCTCCTATAAAAGGAGGAAGTTCCTGCTGTCGATATACACAAGTTCTCTCATTTCTTCTCTACTTTGGTGTGCTCTCCATTCACTGTATTGATCTCATACATTGCTTGGTGTTTTCTTCACCTGCTGACAAATAGTCGATGTAGTCCCTTGAATCGCTATAAAGGTTCAATTGGTTGAGCAGGATTGGTCTCGTGGATGTTGGGAACACATAGTATTTGAAAGCCAACGGAATGGTGAAGCTTTGAACCGGAATCACTCAAGAGTGGTTGTGCAGCGGGGTGGGGGTCTTGAGCCGAGAAGAAATCCGACCAGCACCATTGTCTTGGTGCAGTTTCGAGGTGAAAGACCCGAGGTAATCACCCACACACCCATACGTTTGTATGCATATGTTTGTTGTGTGCTTGATTCCAATTGATTGAAGATTTGAAACCATTTTTCCTGCTATTCGAATATTATGAAGAACCGAGAACAAAACTAGACGTTTGAATATTGAAAATATGGTTTTATTTCAATTAATCAATCAAGTAATGGTCTGTAATCTAGTGTAAGCAAGTAGCTATCATATTTTATAATTCCCGGTTTAGTTTGACGGGTTATGGGGCGAAGTGCTACTCGACAGGGGATGTAGAAACTAAGAGTCAATCTAGACTTTCTTAGCTACAAAATCATGGTGGAATAGCAAATTAGATTGATAAGAACATGTACATCTAATGACTTGAATCTAAAAGAGTTGAAATTACTAGATTTGGTATAGTTAGTGGGGGAAGGTGATCTTGAACAATAGACATAGGGGAGAAGAAGAAGAAGGGTTGAATTTGACTGTTGTTGGACAGCAAACTAGGATCGCATACTAGGAGAAAAGGAAAAAAAGGGGAGAACCACTAATTTTGTGTCAAAGAAGGCTGTTGGGCAAAGGCTTGTTGGGCCATTCAATAGTTGCATAATTTCACCTGAGATACACTAGTAGTTTAGTATACACCTTATGGAAATTTATCCCAGATGGGCTTGACTCGAGTTTGGGCTGAAATTTAGTAGACTGCATTAGGACCAATATTAACGGTAGCAATATAGAAATAATAATATGATTTAATTTCAATCACAAAATTGATTTGGGCCGTGAACTGTTAATTATGTGTAATAAAGAAATGGTAACTTAGAAAAATTAGGAGTTTTCATGCAATCGTAAGTTATGTGGTAAGTGGAAAATTGCATAATATCAATCACAAATTGAAAGTGTATATATATAGATTGAGCTGGGGCCAATTGTGTGTATATGAAACAATCACAAACTAGCTCTTAAGTTTTATTGAATCACAAAACCGTCTATTGGATGGAATCACAAATTAGTTAAAACTTATGAATTTCATAATAGATATAGGACAAAGCACAAATTAGACTTGAGAGTTAGAATTGCAAATTATATATATATATATATATAATCTTATGATCAAGGGTTAAGCATCAATAGCGAGGTTTTTAGCGGGGACGAGATTTCCTTAGTTTATAAGGTGTTATGCTTAAAGGTTACGATAGTCGTAACGGTTAATTATGAAACCCTATTTGTAGGTGATTGCTGATTGACGTGAAACCACATATATATACTGAACTGTTATTGCGTGACTAAACTACTATAATTACATTCTAACTCGGCATCAACAGTGATTGAAAGTATGCAAGTGTATGTTAACTATTGATTTTATGTGACTACTTGATGAGATCGATGCTCCGGTGTCGGGTATGTATGACCGATTACTACGGAAACGGGTATAGTAAGACCGACTACCTCGGTAGCAGGTATGTAAGACCGATTGCTACGACAATGGGTATGATGAGACCGATTGCTACTGTAACGAGTATGATAAGACCGATTGGTACTGTAACGAGTATGATAAGACCGACTACTTCAGTAGCGGGTATGATAAGACTGACTACTTTGGTAGTGGGTATGACTTATGTGATATGTGATGATTGCGTATATGATATATGAATGTGAATATTTTGAACTGATTCAATATGTAAGTAATGTACTCGCTAAGTTTTGCGCTTACTGTTGTTGTTTAAATCCTTTCAGGATATGATCGTGGGAAAGCTCTAGTAGGATGAAGACAACTCATTTACCAACAGACTTTTTCGTTGACCACTTATTTAATTAATTATTAAACAACTTTAACTGTTTTATAACTAACTCTTTCGTTGACCGGATATTTTATAACATGTAGTTTCGGATGCGGAACCTCGTCACGAATTTTGATGGAATGATTGTGGATTATTTATTTTGAGTTACAATTATATATTCATATCTATGTATATATAAGAAAAATTTGGGTCGTTACACTGAGTTGTTATGAGATGTAGAAATTAGAATGTTACACTAATGACTTCCACATTTTTTATGGAATGACAAATTACGGTATATGAGCACATAAAAAGAAATTGTACTCTTATATGTGTAAATGCCATATGATGCAAAATAGTCTATGAGCACATGTGTTATCATTGTAAGTTGTAAACATTTAAAACTTGACCGGTTAAGGCGTTTAGTGTAGGACTCTGGTGTAGTAAGATGAAAGTTCAATTTAAGCATCAATTGATGTGCAAAAATAAAGATGAATATGGGCTACCTTGAATTGTTACTTAAAAATCAGACTTGATCCCATTAAGAGGATAGATTTGTAACATCCTGAAAATGGACCAAGTAGTAAGCCTTACATTATAGATGATAAGAATATAAGTTTTGGTGAATTTTGTGTTAATTGAATAAAGTTTAGTTTGTCCCCCGTATTTCAGAGACTAAGTAATATTGCCCGAATTAATTAAAGTTTATGAATTATTTAATGCTTTTATATGAAAGTTCCAAATATAACCCTATTAATAAATTAATCGGATAATTATAAGTTAAGTTGTAATTTTGAAAGGGGAGTGGGATACTCGTTAATTAATTAAATCGACCCCAAGGTCGGCTACCCCTTTTGTGTAATAGGTACTTTATCTCTATTCTTTGTTCACTTGAACATCTACCGGAAGAAAGAAAGAACAAGAACCATGAAGCAATCGATCTTCTTTGCAGTTGAAATCAAGAATCAAAGACTCAATATTGGTCTCTAAGGTAATCAACAAACTGATATAGAAGTATAGAAGGACGGGTTGAATAGACAACTCAACTAAATATGAATAAATCAAACCGAATGCTTTTATTAATCAAACCAAGATTGAATACAAGACAGTAACAAACTTTTAATTTAACTCACTAATTACAATTTAACTCTCTTTCTGTTTTTCCAATTAAGTATAAAACTAACAATGATTAATATCAAAGTGCGGAAATAGTTTTAAAGTAACGAACACATGAAAATTTTCAAAGTAAGATTATATTAATAACCAGACTTCAAAGAGTGCACATGAACAAACTTGAGCACCGAGTACAAACTAATTAAGAACAAACTTGAATACAAATTAGCAAACAAACACTTAACCTTTTCTCGAACAATGAGAAGGTATTTATAGGCTAAGTAAACTAAACCTGACCATCTAATTTAATTACACGTGTACCGCTCTTCATAAAATTAGGAACAGAAACAACATTGCCGTTTCAAGCTCCTTCAGATGCGCAGATCGTGCACTTTACATAACAGGAAGATTCTGGTATTCAGTCGTATCTTCAGTGTAGAAGACCCTTTGATAACTGAAGACTAACTTCAGTTGATGTTCACTTCAGAACAAATCTTCAGATGAACTTTGGGCTTCTTTCTTTAGATGTGTTGCGTCAGAACAGTTTACAAAAGAATAAAGAATAAAGAATCCTCCTTCAGGTGCTTTCTTCGAAAGCTCCTTCAGGAATGGAATATATACAAATAAAGGACTAACAATATCCCCTATTTGTTTATATTCCATGACTATTTACAAAATGAAATAAAGAATGAAAAGATAAAAGAATAAACAAATTACACTTCTAAATAATCGGTTTGAACTCCTCAAGAACGGGTTCACTTGGAGTTTTGAGCTCCATTTGATTCATATACTTATCCAGAATGTCTTTGACAGTCGGATCTTTAGGATCTATGAAGTATCCGGGAGATTTCAGATGAAGCATATCAGCCCTGGTGAATTCTGAAACTCTTTGAAAACAAATCTTATCTTATGCATCAAGGAAGTAAAATCCCCTTGGATTAGAGAGAACTTTTCCTACTTCAGGAATGAATCCAGGAGGTAATGAGGTGTCAATGCCTTTGCAGTTGGGAAGCTCTCCAATAGATATCAGCTCCAAAATTTGTTGCTGAGACTTTTTGTGTGTGAGCTTCCTTCTCTGAAATTTTATCTTCTAAGCTCTTGAGGGTCTTTCCTTCTGAGGCAAGACTTCACATCCGATCCCCTCTTCTTTACTTCCTCTTCGTAAAATTCGATCACTTTGGTGATCTCTCTTTGAATGAACTCAACATCATCAGTCAGCTTGTGTTTTGAGAGACAAGCCATTATTTCAGCCCATTCAATAACAACACATTTGAGCTTGACTTGCCTGACTGAGTATATAGTAAAGAGAGGATTATTTCTGCGCTGAATGTTCAGAAAAATTTCATATTTGACTTTCTTCAGTCTTACTAAAGTGATCTTTTCTGGATGTATTATTTGATGCCTAGAGCATATCCACTCTTCTTGTCTAGCATTCAAGAACTTTTTCTTCTTCTCTTGTAAAGCTTTTTCAGCTTCGATCTCCTCCTGAAGCTGTTTTTGATGTTCCAGAGGAGATAAATCAATCTTATTTGCAGCAACTTCTTCAAGTGCCAATTTCTCTGCTGCTAGTCTTCCAAGTTCACCAGGCACTCTCTTTTCTTTGGCTTTCGGATTTTCATCATCTGAGTCATCTTCATCATATGTACCCTTACTCATTAGATCATCCAGAGAACTTATTATTGCTTTCCCTTTACCTTTATCAACACGACTTGGTTGACCACTAGACGGTGGAGCAACTGATTTAGTGGGAATCTGAGAAGCTTCAGCATCCCTTATTATTTGCTGACATTCAGCTCCATCTAACTCAGAACTGAAGAGTTTAGCTTCAACTTTCCTCTAATCAAGGAGATGCTTGAGCTCTACCTCAACAAGTGCCTTGGCTTCTTCAGCTTTGGCAAGCCTGGCCTCAAAATCTATCAAGGCTTTATTTTTATTCTCTTCAGTGGCTTTGAGGTGGGCCACTTCATCTTCTAATCTTTGCATGGCTTCAACTCTTGAGTATTTTCTTTGCCATTTGAGAAATTTTCGATCAGCAACAGCTTTCTTTCTAATAATCTGACAGATTTTGGACTATGTTCGAACTTTCTCCCCCTTAGAAGCTGCAGAGATTCCTGAAGCTTTTATTGATCGGGACAAGGCTGAAATCTCATTGGAGAGGCCAGAGAAGGAGGGAGAGAATAAATCCTGCAACTGACGGATTGCTGCTTCAGAAAGATTGACAGCATGAATGTGTCAACTTTGGAGGACAAAGAATGTACAGATTGGGAGAGAGCGGAGAGTTGGGAGTTGAGTTTAGAGAAATCAATGGTGGCAGAACCAACCATAGTTGTCACAAGACTCTGAAATTGTTTGAACATTCCATGACGTGTCAGATTTTGACAGTCAAGGGTTTTGGTGAGAAATGTGAACTGATGGGAAAGAGAATCAACAAGAGATTTGAACTCTGTTTCGAATTTGATTTGATTATTAACTATACAAGACCCCTGAAAAGTATTAGTCTTGACTAACTGAGAAACAGAGAGAATAATATCAGATAGACTTTCTAGAGAGGAAGCAATGTCTATAGAAGGCTCAGAAGGTTGAGAATGTACAGACTTTGGGGATTGAAGAAAATCAAAAGCATCACTGTCATCAAAAGGATTGACAGTTGTTTGGGGAGACAAAAGGTCAAAGAGTTTATTGAGCAGAGAGGTGGAGGCCATAGCATCAGTAGGAGTGACTGATACATCAAGGGCCTTGGGCAAATTTGCTTCCGTTACAGTCTGGTTTAAGGCTGTGTCTTCATCAGCATGGGTAATCTCAACTGAAGGGGGTGTAACTTCAGTGTCATTGATTGTAGGAGATTGGGCGTCACGCTCAGTTTGGTGTTGAACTGATAAATCATCTGCCCTGGTAGAATCCATAGTGTCAGTTTGGTTTTGTGACACATCAAGGGATTTGGGTACAGTTTCATCTGTAGGGTAAACTGAAGAGTCATGAACTGGTTGGACCTTAGAAACTAGGGGAGTTGTAGTTTCATCATTGGTAATTGGTTGAGCATCAAAGTCAGTAGGTTTGAGTGCTGACACATCATGTGCTTGGGCTATATCCATAGTATCAGTTGGGTTTACTGACGCATCAAGGGATAGAGGGAGAGTTTCAGCAGAAACAGGAATGGTAGTTCCCTGCACTGGTGGAACCTGAGTTGTAGTGGGTGTGCTAGCAGACTCATTGGTATGGATTGTGAAAGTCTCGGCTGACTTGTTTTGGTCAGTGTCCTGAACTTGTTGAAGTTGGACCTCAGGGACAACATGGGTTTTAGATATCACTTTATCAGTCATGATGTTTCTAGAAAACTTAATCAATGGAGATTTTACCTGAACACCTTCAGTAGGTTTGGATTTCTGAATCTGAACCTTGAAGAGGACCAAAGGTGTTTCATCAGCGGAGTCCTCACTTGAAGCAGAGTAGGAGAGGATGGACTGGACGAAATGGTGGATTTTTGGCGTTTGGCGGTTGTGATTGATTTGGGTGGTTGATTTGTGGTGGTTGGTTTAGTGGTGGTGGTGGTGGATTTTGGAACAGTTGAAGGTTTGATAAATGGCTTAGAAGAAGTGGACATCAGTTTCCTTTTCTTTGTCTTCAACGGGGAAGACTGAAGCACAGGGTTTTGGGTTTTAGAGGGTGCAGTTTCAGATGATAACCCTGAATATGGCAGAGGGATGGTAGGGGAAGGTTTCAGAGAGAGAAGTGCAAGCATTGGTGTAGTTAATGTAGGGTTGAAGGCAGAAGAAGATCCTATCCATACTGAACCTGGTAGTGAAGGGGATGGAAGCAGAATTGAAGCAGAGTTGTATTCTTCAGGTGTCAGCAAGGAGTAGATGACTAAGGACACAAACCGGGGAAAAGGAATGTGTTGAGACGTTGAGCGTGCCGTCAGTGAGACCACAAGGCTTTCCAAGATGAGTTCAGCGTAGTCAATGTTGTGACCATGAATGATGGCGTAAGCCATTTTTAAAAATGCTTCATTGACTTGGTCAAGACCGCCTGTTTTGCTGGTCATACAAAAATTCTGATGTGCAATAAGACAGTTCTACTCCTTTGGGAGACGAGTGCGAACCATTGAGTTACCTTTCACCTTGTGATCATCAGCGTACTGAAAGAAGGAGAAGAGAAGCTCCTTAGCATTTGTAGTGGATGAGGTGAGTTCCTGGCGGGGAAGATGGAGAATAGTTGCAAGGAAATCCTTGGATATTTCAGAGGGCTTCCTACTAGAGAGCATACTGAAGTGAATACTTTGACCGGAGGTTTTGGGGTTAATGACTTCAGCGGTCATCCAGAACTCACAGAGATGTTCTTCGAACATCGGAACCTTTGCTGAGAGAGCAAAGTTCAACGGGCAGTTATGAAGGTAGGTCATGATTTGATGAAGTGGTGAGGATGGAGGAGGGATGGTGAGGTCAGTAGAGATTTTGTTGTCCTTGAAGCAGATGGAAGCTAGGGGAACTTTGGGAACAACATCACTAGGGAGAGTCACCTTCGCAGAAGCAAGTTTGGGAGCCATGGAATCAAACACAAAGAGCATTATCGAATTTTTTCAAAGAGAAATCGCCAGAGAAGATGAATTACAGGTAAGGAACTTGAAAAGGCGATTTGGGGTTTTAAAGGGGTTTAAAAGGAAGGTGATCTGAACGTTTGAGTAAATCAAGGGTGAAAATAGGCGCGTGAATGCGGAATTTACGCAAGGATAACTTTTGTGATGTCAAACTGTTATTGGTGAAACCGTTTAATCGGAGTAATCTTTGATATAACCAATCTTCATCAACAAACCATTAGTAAGGAGATAAAATTTCACAAGGCAAAAGGATAAAAAATATCCAACTTTTGCTTCGGAAATTTTAATCTAAAAAAAATAACAAAGGAAAGTAAAAAAAATAAATGAAGAAACACACAATGCCAACAAGAATAAGAACTAAGCTTGGATATTACTATTGCCATATTAACAAAAGATGATTACATGATTTCCATCATGATTTACATAGACTGCCAAAACAAAAAGATTACAACCATGCCTAAGATAATATATATATATTTGAGATGATACATCAATCCCGATTCCTTCGTCTGGAATGCGAACCGTGATTACGTAGCAAACTGGAAAAAAGACGAACGTAATAGTAAACTCCATGAGTTTTCAAGAAAGTGGAAGATTTTCTTTGAAATTTTGCAGAAGATGAAAAAGGAAAGAAAATCGTCGGTTGTTTATAAAGAAAATTACTCATGATTACGCTTCAGAGATGATTTGACAGTCAGAGAGAGACGGGGTTAAAGTAATTATTCAAGCTTAGCTATTAGGGTGGCTGACATTAAATGTGACAAGAAAGAATGAATAGTAACAATCAAATTTACCTGAAATAGTTACATTTCTGAAAGATTTAGCATTGCAATTTCTACAACTAGTAAATTGAACCTATGATCATCCGGAGCTTTTGTGAAAATGTCAGCAAGCTGATGTTCAGTAGAAATGAACCGAAGCTCGATTTCATTTTTGGCAATGTGATCTCGAATGAAATGATGTCGAACATCAATATGATTTGTGCGAGAGTGAAGCACTGGATTATTTGAAATTGCAATAGCACTAGTGTTATCACAATATATGGGAGTGCGCTAAAAGGAGATGCCATAGTCAGCGAGCTGATGTTGCATCCATAGGATTTGTGCACAGCAACTCCCAGCTGAAATGTATTCAGCTTCAGCGGTAGATAAGGAGATGGAGTTTTGCTTTGCCAACTCACTAACTTGCCACCAAGTAACTGACAACCAGCAATTGTGCTCTTCCTATCAATCTGACATCCGGCATAGTCTGAATCTAAAAATCTAACTAGATCAAAGCCGGAGTCTCTGGAGTACCATAGCCCTAGTTCAGGTTTACCTTTCAGATATCTGAAAATCCTTCTGACAGTTGTCAGATGTGATTCCTTTGGATTCGCCTGAAATCTTGCATAGAGGCATGTGGAAAACATTATGTCAGGACGACTAGCTGTCAGATATAACAAGGATCCGATCATCCCTCTGAACATGGGAAGATCAACTGCTTTCCCGTTTGGATCAGATGTGGGCTTGGTTTTTGGGACAATGGGAGTCTTCATCGGGGATGAGTCTGAAAAGTTGAACTTTTTGAGTAAGTCATTGACATATTTCCCTTGATTGATGAAGATGCCTTGGTCAAATTGCTTAATCTGAAGCCCAAGAAAGAAGTTCAGTTCTCCCATCATGCTCATTTTGAACTTTTCTGACATGATTTTCTCAAACTTCTTGCACAGACGATTGTCAGTAGAGCCAAAAATAATATCATCAACATAAATTTGAACTAGAATGAGTTCACCTTTTTCTCTACATAGAAATAGATTTTTGTCGATGTTCCCTCTCTAAAATCCATTCTTCAGAAGATGAGTGGACAGTGTATCATACCATGCACACGGAGCTTGCTTCAGTCCATAGAGAGCTTTGTCGAGCTTATACACATAGTTTGGAAACTTGGGACTTTCAAAACCAGGAGGTTGTTGAAAAAATACCTCTTCTTGATGTTCTCCATTCAGAAAGGCGCTTTTAACATCCATTTGAAAGACCTTGAATCCTTTGAAAGCTGCAAAGGCGAGGAACATGCGTATGGCTTCCAGACGAGCAACTGGAGCAAATGTTTCATCATAATCTATCCCCTCCTCTTGATAGTAACCCTTTGCAACTAATCTGGCCTTGTTTCGTACCACTAATCCTGTTTCATCACGCTTGTTTCTAAGGACCCATTTTGTGCCAATAATGGACTTGTCTTCAGGTGGGGCAATTAGTTTCCAGACCTTGTTCCTTTCGAATTCGTTAAGCTCATCTTGCATAGCGACCACCCAGTTGGGGTCCTTCAGAGCTTCATCAACTTTCTTTGGCTCGATTTGGAATATGAATTCAGAGAACATGCAGAAGGCAGAGGTAATAGAATTTTGGGTTTGCACGCTAGTGTTTGGATTACCAATAACATTTGTTATGGGATGAGCTTGAGTCCATTTTGTGACTCTGGTTGGTTGCTCATGCTGCTCATCAGCGGAAGAGACATTTGGTTTCAATAGATCTTCAGTGACCTGATTCACATCTACTCACACAATACTATCGTCAGTTTTCACCTCTTGAGAGTAGTCATCCAAGTCATCATTGAATGACTCTTGTAAAAGTGTATCAAATTCGTCAGAGACCACTTGATCAGTATGATTTGAGGTTGACTAAGCATCGAATTCATCAAAAGTGACATTTATTGTTTCAACCACAGAATTTTTCTTGGGAAGAAACACACGATAAGCTTTAGAGATGTCAGAATAACCTAGAAACACTCCTTGTTCCCCTTTTGGATTAAATTTACTTTTATGATCTTTGGTGTTCAGAATGAAGCATGTGCTTCCAAATATCTTGAAATATCCAATATTGGGTGACTTTAGATACAGTAACTCATAGGGAGTTTTACTGTGTCTTTTGACAATAATGGACCTGTTCTGAGTGTAGCAAGTAGCATTAACAGCTTCAGCCCAGAAATGCCCTTTCAGAGATGCTTCAGCTAGCATGGTTCGGGCTGTTTCAATCAAAGTCCTGTTCCTCCTTTCAGCAACCCCATTTTGCTGAGGGGTATATGGAGCTGAGAAATTTTGTATGATACCATTTTCATCACAAAATTCTTGAAGGGTTGAGTTTCTGAACTCTGTTCCATGATCACTGCGAGGCTGTTTAACTTGCGTGTCAAACTGTCTCTGAACACGACGAATGAAACTCATCAGAATTTCAGCAGTATCACTTTTATTGCGCAAGAAGAATACCCATGTGAACCTGGTGTATTCATCAACAACCACCAAGGTATATTTCTTGCCTCCCATGCTAGGTGAGCTCACAGGACCAAAGAGATCCATGTGAAGTAACTGAAAAGCAGAGTTGATTTGATCACAGTGTTTTGATTTGAAGACTGATTTCTTCTGCTTTCCTTTCTCACAAGCATGACACACCTTGTCTTTTTGAAACCGAAGTGACGGTAGACCTCTGGTAAGCTAAAGCTTCGAGAGTTTACTGATGTTTTTGAAGTTGAGATGGGATAACCGTTTATGCCATAACCAGTTGACTTTGGAGTCAGCTTCTGAAAAGAAGCAGGCATCTCTTTTAGAGGAGGCAGAGGTAAAGTCGATAACATACATATTTCCGTGTCGTTTTGCTTGTAAGACCTCCTTGCCTTTATTGTTGAAGATAGAACCCTTGGTCTTCTTGAAATGCACTTCGTAAGTTGCATCACATAGCTGACTGATGCTGATAAGGTTATGTTCAAGTCTTGTAACATGAGCAACATTTTTAATGTTGACTGAACCTTGATTCAGGTAACCATATCCATCTGTTTTGCCACATTTTCCTCCTCCAAACATAGCTTTAGGGCCATTTGCTGCTTGAACCCCATTCAGTAAGGACTTAAATCCGGTCATATGCCTTGAACATCGACTGTCAAGGTACCAAATGTTATCATGATGATCGCCCTACACAGATTGTTTAAAGTCAGTTCATTTGATGAGCCCAAACTTTACTGGGCTCCAAAACACAATGCTCAGAGGAGCAAGTAAAATTTTCCTTTCACTAGAGAAAGAGATAGCTTCATGACCTCTTACCCCACACTTATAACATTTTTGTTGGGGAGATAATCACTTCACTCTAATAATCAACTCTGCCTATCCTAAAACATAGAATTTGATGATAACCAAACCCTACATTCAGTATGACTTAGAAAGAATTCGAACATGTGTTGTTTGAATCAGTTTATGTAAAAATATGCTAAGTATGGAACCATCAACTGAGCAGCAGATCCTACTTAATGTATCAGCCAAGGGATATCAGCCAAGAAGCATCAGATGAAGAAAACAAGTAAAGAAGACCATCAGCTGAGGAAAACAAACCATCAGCTGAGTGAAAAAGTTGACCAGCTGAGAAAAATACTCCATCAGCTGAGTGAACAAATTGATCAGCTGAGTGAACAAATTGATCAGCTGAGTGAACACATTGATTAGCTGAGTGCCTACTCCATCAGCTGAGTGAACAAATGGATCAGCTGAGGCCCAGAGCATCAGCTAAGTAAGTCTTCCTTTTCACAAGTCATCTCCCCTCATAAACTGATGTATTTGAATGATCAACTGAGCATTCTTGACGAATTGATCATACAAATACATGAGCTTATGCTCTCCTAAGCTTACTATTGATCAACTGAGCATCTATATGATCAGCTGAGCAATATGTATCAACTGAGTCCTAGCAAAAAGTGATCAACTGATATATTTTGTCAACTGAGTAGTGAATATTAGAGTTCCTAGTACAATCTGTTAGCTGAGTCGTGCAAAATTTCAAATCTACTCTATCTTTTCAGATTGTAAGTCATATGTAAAGCACGTGTGTTGTTCTATTATGCCTTAGATCTTTGTTTGTAAAAGTAAAAATGCACTTTTTTGATCAAGTATGAGACAAAAAGGTTTGATCTTATCCTCTGGAAAAGGATAATGATACCTCAAACAGACGAAGATCTTGAAGATTTGTTCAAACAACTAAGTATGGCTGGCAATCCTATACTTGGTAAAGTCAAATCAAACAGAAGGATGGTGGACATGCAACCACACTAACTTTACAATTAAACAAAGGAAGTTGTCATCCAAAGAGATGAAGGAGGTTGTGAAAGCTGCACCAACTGCCCTTGTATCAAGAGATACAAAGATGAGAAGCTTTGCAGCTATTAATTCTGGTTCTGATGAAGAAGGAGATGAAGAGGAGAGTGCTGGAGAAAGTGATGAGGAGAATGATTGTGAGGAAAGTAACCTGGAGGAGTTGGTTGAAGGTGTAGCAATGCTGGTTAAGAAGTTCAGACCTTTCAAGAAGGGAAAGGGTGTCAAGAGGTTCAGCAAGAGGTCATCAAAGATTGTCAAGCCCAAATCCACATTTGATGCCTCTACAGCAGAGTGTTATAAGTGTGGCAAGATTGGCCACATAGCCAGTGACTGTAAGTCCAAATATAACACTGGTTCTTCATCTGTGCAAAAGCAAGAGGGCAAAATTGATTATGAAGCCAAGTATAAGAAACTCCTTGCTGCTGTCCTTGACAAGAAGAAGAAGAAGAAGAAAGCCCAGGGCCAAGTTCTTGTTGCTGAAGAAGAAGATTGGGTAGAAGAAGATCTCTCCTCAGATGAAGATGAGGTGATCTCTGCTCAGTTTTGCGTGATGGCCAACAACAATGATGGTAGTTCCTTTGATGAAGACATGAAAAAGGCTGCTAAAGCTTGTTCAACTACCAACTGGGATCCTTCTTCTATGTATCAGGTTGGAAAATTTATTAACTATGATGATAATGAGAAGAATGCTATGTTTGATTACTTGTGTATTGATTTCCAGTCTGCTATTCAAAGAGAGAAGAAGCTAAAACTAGAAGTAGAATCATTAAAGGAAAAGTTAATTCTTAAGGATGAGGAACTTAAGCAGATAACAATCTTAAATGAGGAACTAGCTAATCAAAAGATACTTAATGAGATTTTAGTAACAGAAACTAGTGAAGAAACCAAAAAGTTTAATGACCTCCAAAAAGTAGTAAAGTCTTGGTGTGTATCTGCAGAAAAGACCACTCAGTGTGTCAAAGAGCAGATACCCAAACAAGTTCAAGCTATTATTGGTGGAAATTACTCTAAGGCTGCTAACTATGTTGATTCTAATAAGAACCTTAATATCTTAGACAAAGCTGACATTTTGCCACAGACTTTTCACAAAACTGTTAAAGGCAAAAGTGTGTTCACAAATAAGTTTGTTAGAAGCAAGAGTTCCCACTCAAAAGAATCAATTATTCTTTCTGTTGAATCATCCTCTAGTAAGATTTCAGAATGTAAAAATACTAATAACATAAAGTCAAAGGATGTGAGTAAAGGAAAGGTATCATTAGTTGAAACCAAAGAGACATTATGTTGTCAAACCTTGAAAACAGATGACTTAAATCTTAGCTTTTCATAAACTGAAGAATCATTAGCTAATACTACTCCATCAACTGATAGGTTAGTAGATGATAAATGCTCAGCTAATAACCTGTCAGCTGATCATAGCTCATCTTCTAAACACTCAGTTGATCTAGAAGTAATCAACTCTCTTTCAATAGAAGAAACTATGAGTAAAAAGAATGATGTTCACATTGTTCCCATTTCTGCCACTCCAAAGATTGGTCAAAAACTTTCCAAAAACACAGATCAATCTAAGGTGCCTGTAAATAAAGACCTAAAAAATTTACAGGATAAGCTTCATAAGCTGACTGGTCAAGTTAGTCAAATGATGACCGATAAGAAATCTCATAGGCATTCAAACCATGTTGTTCAATGCTCCAAGGCCACAAAATCTCAAAAATGTTATAAATGTGGAAGCAAAGAGCATAAGGCATTTGAATGTTCTTTAGAAGGAAATTCAAGACAGCGGACTTGTGATGATAACATAGTCATTCCTCTCATACATAAGAAACCTGAGATGAAGTGGAAAGCTAGGTGCATTCCATAGGGATCCACTAAGTAGTGGATTCCTACTTGTGTCACTAACTCTTCTTTCATTCAAATCTATGCAGGGTGTTGGTTCTTGGTTTCTTGACAGTGGATGTTCAAGAACCATGACAGGTAATAAGGCTTTGCTCAGTAACTACAAAAAAGAGAAAGGTCCTAGGGTGACCTTTGGTGACAACAACCATGGGAAAACAAAAGGCTATGGTGAACTTCATAATGGGAACCTCAAACTGTCCAAAGTTTCATATGTCAAAGGGCTGAAATATAATCTCATAAGCATAAGTCAATTGTGTGATGGAGATAATGAAGTCCACTTCACAAAGACAGGAGGCTCCATCATAAATAAAGAAGGTAATACAGTGTTTAGTGCCAAGAGAACCAAGGATGTGTATACACTTGACTTGTCCTCTGGTGACCCTTCAAAGGAAACATGTTTGTACTCCAAGAATAATGAGGATACAAATTGGCTGTGGCACAAGAGGCTTTCCCACCTTAATTTCAAAAATATCAACAAGTTGAGCAAGGGTGAACTAGTGTCAGGATTACCTTCTCTGACTTATCTCAAGCCTAAACCTTGCACTGCTTGTGAGAAGGGAAAGCATCATAAGACATCATTTCCATCTAAGCAGGCCTTCTCAATTACAGAACCTTTCTACATGTTGCACATTGATCTCTTTGGTCCTGTTGCAACTGCTAGTATTGGTGGAAGTAAGTATGCTCTTGTATTGGTTGATGAATTCTCAAGATACACTTGGGTTTTCTTTCTTAAAGCAAAGAGTGAGGCTGTTGAAGAAATTATTTGCTTTATCAAAAAGATGGAAGTGTTGAATGGCAATCTGGTGAGGAGTCTTAGAAGTGATCATGGAACTGAATTCAGAAATCATACTCTGGAATCTTTCTGTGATGAGAAAGGGATATCTCAAAACTTTTCTGCTCCAAGAAATCCACAACAAAATGGTGTAGCTGAAAGAAGAAATAGAACATTGATTTAAGCTGCCAGAACCATGTTGTGTGAAAGTGGTTACCCTTTAATTTCTGGGCTGAGGCTGTAAGTTGTGCATGTATCACACAGAACAGGTCCCTTATTATCAAGAAGCACAACAAAACTCCATATGAAGTGCTCAAGGGAAGGAAGCCAAGCATCAGCTTTCTGCATATCTTTGGTTGTCAATGTTTCATACTCAATCAAAAAGATCAATTGCAGAAGTTTGCTCCTAAAGCTGATGAAGGAGTGTTTGTAGGTTACTCAGTGATTTCTAAAGCATACAGAGTATACAACCTCAGAACCAAAGTCATAGAAGAATCCATCAATGTAAGTTTCAATGAAAATGACTTTGTTGCTTCTTGTTCTTCTAATCATGTTTCAGGTAAAGAATTTAACGATCTTATGCAAACTGGAGAAGTTCTTTCAGAGCAAGTAAATCCCTCTCCACCAGCTGCTCATGATATAGATGAACCTGTTCCTATCCAAATTTTTAACCATGTATAACCATCCTCATCCAATCCTATACCTCTACTGAATCATGTGGAAAATAACTCAACATCATTGGATTCCAATTCCATATCACTCATTCCCTCTTCAGTATAGATACCCACAGATTGCAATAATGAAGTTATATTAGCCACTCAAAATGAATTCATTTCTACTGCTGATAGCCACCACATAACTTCTTCTCCCCAAATCCAAATGAATCCCAATTCCCAAGCAATCCAAAAAGCCTTCAAAGACCTCAAGCACCATCCTCATAATTTGGTGATAGGCAACATAGATGATCCAGTTAGAACAAGATCAAGAGCTTGCAACATCCGCTTGTATTCTGGATTTGTCTCAATGATTGAACCAAAGAAGGGTGATGAAGCTCTCAATGATCCCCACTGGGTGTCTGCCATGCAAGAGGAACTCGCAGAATTCAAAAGAAATAATGTATGGACTTTGGTACCCAAACCAAAGGATAAATCCATCATTGGAACAAAGTGGGTGTTCAGAAATAAGCTAGATGAAAATGGGCAAATCATAAGAAACAAAGCAAGGCTAGTGACACAGGGGTATTGTCAAGAAGAAGGTATTGATTTTGATGAAACCTTTGCCCCTGTTGCAAGATTGGAAGCTATCAGACTAGTCCTAGCCTATGCTGCCTTCAAAAACTTCAAAGTGTTCCAAATGGATGTGAAGAGTGCATTACTGAGTGGAGATCTGAAAGAAGAGGTGTATGTAAAACAACCTCCTAGTTTTAAGGAGTCAAGCTTACCTGATCATGTTTACTTTCTAAACAAAGCTTTATATGATCTTAAGCAAGCTCCAAGAGCCTGGTATGATACCCTCTCTTCTTTTCTCATTAACAAAGGTTTCTCAAGAGGATGCATTGATAGCACTTTATTTATTAGGAAGTACAAAGGTGATGTAATACTTGTGCAGATATATGTAGATGATATAATATTTGGGTCTACTAATTTGGAACTATGCAAAAAGTTTTCTAAACTCATGTTTGATAATTATCAGATGAGCATGATGGGTGAGTTAAACTATTTTCTTGGTTTGCAAATTAAACAAGAGGTTGATGGTATTTTCATTCATCAAACAAAGTATGTCAAAGATTTACTCAAGAAGTTTGATTTTGAAAACTGTTCTTCAATGAAAACACCTATGTCTACTTCTATTAAGTTAGGAAAGGACACTGATGGCAAATCAGTGAACATTACTACTTATAGAGGAATGATTGGGTCACTTTTATGCCTCACTGCAAGTAGACCAGATATAATGTTTTCAACATGTCTCTGTGCAAGATATCAAGCAGATCCTAAGGAATCACATCTTGCTGCTGTTAAGAGAATATTCAGATATCTTAAAGGAACTCCTAATCTTGGTCTTTGGTACCCCAAAGACTCAGATTTTGAGTTAGTTGGATATTCTGATTCTGATTTTGCAGGATGTACATTAGACAGAAAAGTATTTCAGGTGGTTGTCAACTTCTAGGAGGAAGATTGATTAGTTAGTCTAGTAAGAAACATAATTCAGTGTCAAAATCCACTGCAGAGGCAGAATACATTGCTGTAGGAAGCTGTTGTGCTCAAATTTTATGGTTACAAAATCAACTACTTGACTAAGATATGAAGTTTGAAGACACCCCAAGTTTATGTGACAATACAAGTGCAATCTCCATCTCAAATAATCCAGTCATGCATTCAAAGACAAAGTATATTGAAATCAGACATCATTTTCTCAGAGATAATGTGCAAAAGAAGAAGGTAACTTTGCACTACATCAACACTGATTTACAACTTGCAGATTTATTCACAAAGCCATTAGATGAAGCAAGGTTCAATTTCCTAATATCCAAACTAGGTATGCTTAATTTCTAGTTTAGGATAGTGGTAATTTAGTTTGTGTTAATTTATAAGTGTTGAAAATTATAAGTTACTTATTTAAGCATATCTAAGTCTTACTTAATTTGTGTAAACTGAGTGACTATGCTCAGCTGATACCTATCAGCTGATCAGATTTACTCAGCTGATCACTCTAAGATAAGATAGACATGCTCAGCTAAGTACTTTTCACAGCTGATACTCCAAATTTTCACTATCAGCTGATAGTTTTTCATCAGCTGATACATTTCTATGATCAGCTGATGGTTCTACACTTAGTAAATTTTCACTTTTTACACTCATTTAATGCTTTTTAACCCTAGTTATTTACTCCGTTTTTCAGATTTCATTTAATAGCTAATTAATTTGTTTTCCGTTAGATCTTTTGTCAGTATCTAACAATCTCTGTTATCTAACCTTCATAAATATCCCACTCTCTCTCATTCACCTTTACCTGTTCAAACTTTCTAAATTCCCTCTCTCTCTCTACAAAGAACTACCCTATCTTCTCTCTCGATACTCACTGTTCATCATCCCTACCAAATGGCCACCTATATTCCAGACCCGGCTGTTAACCCTGGTGAGAATGTTGCACCAAATCAACCAATGAATATCACTCCAAACAACATTCTACTCTGCATCACCATCCCTGCCTCGCGAGAAAACCAAGGTTATGAACCGATGGTTCAGTTTCTTCAAGCTCATCCCTTGTTCGATAGTCTCACTGCTGATCCACACTACATATACCCTACCATTATCGGTAAGCTATGGTACTCCGCAACCTATAACCTAAACACCAACACCATCCACTGCACCCTAGCCCAAGGAATATACCATCTCCAGATCACCACCGAAACACTTCGCGAAGCCACTGGTATTCCTCACTTCCCACCTTACACAGCTTTTCCCTCCAGAGCAGAAGTTCAAAAAGTTTTGCAAACCATCGGATACAATGAACCTGTAGTGCATGGTCAAGTAAAAGTCTCTTTTCTTGCTCATCCGTGGAAGTATTTGGCCAACGTGGTCATACGTTGCTTCGGTCCAAAATCTGGAAGCCACCATCTCATCAATCAAACCGAGCTTCTTGTGCTTTATGCCCTAGTCTTTGGGGTAAACATCGACTTTGATCAAGTCATATTTTCTGACCTTATTGATAAAATCACTCAGAGCACCAACAAGAAATCATCAAGGTCTCAGGTGCCTTACATTCGATTATTAAGCTTGATAGCTATGAGTGAGATTGGAGAAAATGATTACGTGGGCTTAATTGAACATCTTGAGCATATTCCTGTCCTTGCCATGGGTGAAAAGATATTATACTTTCTTAAGGCAAACAGAGGTCCTCAAATCACTGCCCAAATGCAAAAATTAATAGATGCTGCAAACGACAATGCTAATGCTGGTGATGATGATGAAAATGATGATGATAATGATGGTGATGATGATGCTGATGAAAGCCACACTGGCTCTAATAATGATGATGATGATGCTGGTGATGGTGATGCTGGTGAATTTACTACTCTCAGTCCAATGGTGTTAAGTCCTCTTGGTGATGATGGTGATGCCCAAGAACAAGAAATTTCTGAGCAACTTCTGGAGCTCATTGACAGAAGCAAGCACATCATGTCCCAAGGTAAGGACAGTTCTGATTCCACCTCGGAGGATATTCAAATGGTAGTCCCAACCTTTGATAGCCCATCCTCCTCTCCAGTCCATACACTAATCCAACAGCCAAGCTCTAGTGAACCTCCTGTGGTCACTAGTTCTACTCCCATTCGTAGCCCCATATATACTAGGTCACCAGAAGTGACTCATTATGAGCACTTTGAGGGAGTGCAATCCACACCTCTGACCTCAACTCCAATTACCCTTCCTCATGTTGAGGGGGAGCAATTGGATGTTGCAACCTTTCAGAACCAACTCCAATAACAAGAGCCACTGTCCACAAAGGTGATGGTGAACCCTACCTCAAAGCTATAAGGCAAAACAACTTCAACAGCTGTGAAGTTGTATCCTATGAGAGGTGTCATATCTATGGGTTCACAGAGTTAGTTGAGATCATGTACCTTCTTTTCAAATCCGAATCTAAGCTCAAAGTTCAATTCATTCAGAAAATTCAGAATTGGATAGCTCTAGCTGTGTCACAAAGAGCCTTCACTCCAGATGACTATTACAGACATGTGCACACAGTTGATAATCTTCACAAGAAAGGCTCCAAGCCCTTTAAACCATTTGAGCTAAGAAAGGTACTACCCCAACATGAATTCTTATCTGACTTTGAGGGTCTCAAAACATCTCTTCCATTGAACATCACCCCTGAGCTGTACAAGTTTATAGTTATGCCTGTTGAAGGTATATTCTTTCTGGACAGAGCTGGCACATGGAGGTTCTTTAGACAGTCTGAAATCCACGAAGCTAGCAAGAAGTTTCTATTTGGGCTAAGGATATCTACAAGAGGCAGAACTGGAAATGAAAGTTTTGAAGCCCTTGTACAAGCCCAATGTGAAGTCTTAGCTGAAGCAGATCCCCATGCCAAAGATTTTGAAGTAAAAGAAGAACCATGGTGTGATGAATGAAGACTGATTCTAACTCTAAAGACTTGTTGATATCTAGTTGATTGTATATTATAGACTAGTTAGTTAGTAGTTAATCTATGTAAACACTTATGTATATTTCTTTATTATGTTATTTCAATTGATGTTTATGTATATTAGAAAATCAAAAACATATAAAAATGGAAAAAATGAAAAGATACCACAAAAACAGAACAAAATGGTACAACACAGAAAAAGATTCCACAAAAACAGAACAAAATGGAACACTAGAAAAGAAACCAAAACAGAACAAGGTTCAAAATAAAAAGAGCTACCAAAAACAGATAGCTAGGTAGCCAAATGTACTTAAAAGTTCAAATCTTTTGTATTCGAAGTCAAACTGATTCTTCAAAAAGAAAAAGGTTTTGTCATCATCAAATAGGGGGAGATTGTTGGGGAGATAATCACTTCACCCTAATAATCAACTCTGCCTACCCTAAAACATAGAATTTGATGATAACCAAACCCTACATTCAGTATGACTTAGAAAGAATTCAAACATGTGTTGTTTGAATAAGTTTATGTAAAAAATATGCTAAGTATGGAACCATCAACTGACCATCAGCTGAGCATCAGATCCTACTCAATGTATTAGCCAAGGGATATTAGCCAAGGAGCATCAGATGAAGAAAACAAGTAAAGAAGACCATCAGCTGAGGAAAACAAACCATCAGCTGAGTGAAAAAGTTGATCAGCTGAGAAAAATACTCCATCAGCTGAGTGAACAAATGGATCAGCTGAGGCCCAGAGCATCAGCTAAGTAAGTCTTCCTTTTCACAAGTCATCTCCCCTCATAAACTGATGTATTTGAATGATCAACTGAGCATTCTTGATCAACTGATCATACAAATACATGAGCTTATGCTCTCCTAAGCTTACTATTGATCAGCTGAGCATCTATATGATCAGCTGAGCAATATGTATCAACTGAGTCCTAGCAAAAAGTGATCAACTGATATATTTTGTCAACTGAGTAGTGAATATCAGAGTTCCTAGTACAATCTGTTAGCTGAGTTGTGCAAAATGTCAAATCCACGCTATCTTTTTAGATTGTAAGTCATATGTAAAAGGCAGAACATGTGTTGTTCTATTATGCCTTAGATCTTTGTTTGTAAAAGTAAAAATGCACTTTTTGGATCAAGTATGAGACAAAAAGGTTTTGATCTTATCCTCTGGAAAAGGATAATGATACCTCAAACAGACGAAGATCTTGAAGGTTTGTTCAAACAACTAAGTATGGCTGGCAATCCCATACTTGGTAAAGTCAAATCAAACAGAAGCATGTTGTTGATTAAAGTACAATCATGGAAAGGGAAAGATACTTCTACACGACAGTAGATGTGGGTTTTAATATTTTATATTGTGTATGGGTTGCACTTTTGCAGAAAACTATAATTACTTTTATCAAACAATTGATTAAAGTAACTTTACTTTTCACCCACTACCTTTACAATTAAAATATTATATTTCCACATCCTCCTTGTCTCTTACCTTCATGCAACCGGATTCACCAAGATTTCTATATATACTCATGCATGGTGGACATGCAACCACAACAACACAGTGAAGTCTCAACTCCACAGAAAGAAAATCTCATCAGTTGAGAAATTCGTAGAGTTTAAGCATTGTGTAGAATCAAGCTTGTTCATGTGTTGAACACTCTATATACATTAGTTGTTTTAGAGTTAGCTTGTCTATGTGTTAGATAAATAGATTACCACCTTTTATTGTACTTAGAATTTCCGCTTCTAGTACATGTAATTTTTGATTCAATATTAATAAGAATTATATAAAAGTATATCATTGTGTCTTTAAATTTTTAAAAGCTAAAGTTTGTATTCAACCCCCCCTTCTACAAACATTTGTTGTTGTGTACTCAATCTGGGACTAACAATTTTCTAGTAGATTTAGAATTGTGTGCCTTACTCTTTTTATCCTTCTTGTTTTTCTCTTTTTCTCTAATTAATTTTAAAATTTTGAAAAGAGAGTCTTTAACTTCCTTGAGTTTTGATACAGGCAAAGCAAAGGTTTTGTTAAGACTAATGGGTTTGGAGGGTTTGGAATTTTTAGCTAAGGGTTTTGAAGATTCAACTGATGAATCTTCATCTGAAGGGATAATAGGGATAATGATATCATAAAAGACAGTGGCTTCTGGAAGAAAGCTATAGTCATTTAATTCATCCATTTTGTTTTCTGAAAGTTTTTCATAACATGATTCAGAAGAGGATGGGTTGAGGGTTTCATAACTGGTTACAGATTGAGATACAGAGAAGGATTCCTTAATTGTTTCAGATACAACTTTAGGTTGGGTTTCAGTAGAGGTTGAAGTAGCAGGTATTTCAGGGATTGGTTCAGGAGTTTTGTTGGCAAGGGAATCATACTCAGTAGGAAGTTGAAGATTTCTTATTTTAGAATTTGTTCTTTCAGAAAAACTTGGATTCAAAACTTCAGATTTGGTGAATCTCTTATTAAGAAGATTTCGATTTCCAATATCATTAAAAATCATTTCATCGACATTTTTACACTTCTTGCTGAAATCAGCTGCTTGTTTAATGTGTCCAATGCCTACTCTCTCTCTTTGAATAACCATATGATGATTTATACTCTCAAATGCTAGTTTGTTAGGACTCAACCATAGATCAATAATCGACTGAAGATCTTTCACTTTTTCTTTTGAGTCTTGCAAATCCATTTTTACCTTTTTGAGTTCATTTGTTAAGGCATATGATTATTGAAGAAATTTTTCATTTTCCTTTTCTACAGCATTTACTTCAGAAGTGAGCTTGGTGATAGTTTGTTTAGATTTGTTTTGATTGTTATGCATAACAGTCAGATCAGAACACAAATAAGCAAACATATCATCCTTTTCATTCATTGAATAATTTTTGAAGTTAGATACCTCGTACATCATGGTAGGATTCCATCCTTCTACTGAGCTCAATTTTTCAGCCTCAACAAGATCACTGCTGAACTTGCTTTCATTGGCCATTAAGCACATTTCAGGATGTGCAGCTCCGAGGATTTCTTCAGCCACCAGGCACTTTCCTCTAACTTCATTCTTTTCATCCTCATCTGAAGAGGTTTCAGAATCTGTCCGGTTAAGGTCATCAACAATCATAGCCTTTTCTTTCTTCTTCTTCTTCTTCTCACTGGATGCTTTCAGGGCTTTATACTTAGCTTTGTATTTATCAGCCTTAGATGGAAGCCCTTTCTTTGGATTTGAGGATGTTTCCTTAACAAAGCAGTCAGCTGCATAATGACCAGGCTTCCCACATTTGAAGCATTCATTTTTTGACCCTTTAGATGAGCCCTTTTTCTTTGAAGAGAACTTCTTCTCGAACTTTATTCTTCCATCAGATTTGAACTTCTGAAACTTTTTATAGTTTTTCATGATGAAGGCTTTTTCTGAACATTCATCGTCAGACCTTTCTTCCTCCTCAGCATCATTCATCTGAGGCTCATCTTCAGAATCTGAGTCTTCAGTTGACCTGTACTTGACTCTTTGAGGATTTTCAGCAATGAGGGCCAGAGTTTTCTTGAAGGCCTTCTTCAGGTCAATTTTCTGAATGCGGGTTTGTTCGTCATTCAGCAGAATTCCGTAGACTTTACGCATGTTCATGTCCCTGAGCAAGTTGTTCATTCTCAGGATCATGCACATAGTATCCCACTCAGACGGAAGAGAATCCAAGAATCTGTTTAGGATTTGGAATTGCTCTCTGACAACTCCAACTTCAGTCATGTCATTCAGTAGACATGTAAATCTTGTGTAAACCTCAGTGAGAGACTCTGAGTCTTTAGCACAGAAGATTTCATACTTGCGTATGATGTTGGTCTTTTTGTTCTCACGAACCTCAACAGTTCCTTCAAACAATATGCATATGCTCTCTCACATATCCTTAGTAGTTTTTAGATTGCAAACAGTATGGAATATTTCATTAGGTAAGGCAATAACTATACTGTTTTGTATCTTGGCATCTAAACCAACAAGCTTCTTCTCCTCCTCAGTCCATTGAGATCTTGGTTTAGGACGAGAGGGAATAGAGGTTTCAGCAGAACTAGTCTCCATGGAGATGGTTTGAGGAATGAAAGGACCTTCCTCTAAAATAATGAGAGAATTGCAATCAAGATTTTCCAAATAAAGTAGCATTCTATTCTTCCAACTTGAAAAATGTTCAATTGAAAACTTTGGTGGTTTGGCAGAGGAGCCATTTTCGATGTAATCAAACTTTGACATATTGAACAGATCACTAATTTGTAAATTAAATTAGAACCTGCTCTGATACCAATTGTTTTACCCAATTAAGTATAAAACAAACAATGATTAATATCAAAGTGCGGAAATAGTTTTAAAGTAACAAACACACGAAAGTTTTCAAAGTAAGATTATATTAATAACCAGACTTCAAAGAGTGCACAAGAACAAACTTGAGCACCGAGTACAAACTAATCAAGAACAAACTTGATTACAAATTAGCGAACAAACGCTTAACCTTTTCTCGAACAACGAGAAGGTATTTATAGGCCAAGTAAATTAATCCTGTCCATCTAATTTAATTACACATGTACCACTCTTCATAAAATTAGGAACATAAAGCAACATTGCCGTTTCAAGCTCCTTCAGATGCGTAGATCGTGCACTTTACATAACAGGAAGATTCTGGTATTCAGTCGTGTCTTCAGTGTAGAAGACCCTTTGATAACTTAAGACTAACTTCAGTTGAAGTTCACTTCAGAACAAATCTTCAGATGAACTTTGGGCTTCTTTCTTCAGATGTGTTGCGTCAGAACAGTTTTCAAAAGAATAAAGAATAAAGAATCCTTTTTCAGGTGTTTCTTCGAAAGCTCCTTCAGCAATGGAATATATACAAATAAAGGACTAACACTTTCAATTTAACAAACTAATTGCTATTTCAACTGATGAATACATAAAACAATGATCTTCCAAAACAAACTTTGAACAAATTAGGTGGCAGACTAACCAAGTTTATTCACGAACAAACATGTGTAAAATCATTACTTCTAAACTCAATAGAAGTTTACCTTATACTAAACCTACGGACAAACATCTAAATTAACAGACTAAGACTAATCCTAATATGTTAATTCAAACTAACTGATCTATACATTCGCAAAGATAGTTTAGATAACTCTATCTTCAATCTTGAGTCTTATTATCCAACACTAGATAGGGAGTATAGAATTTGAAACACATTCAAACTCTTGGCGGGCTGACTTTCTTATGAAGTTGAGTTACTCATCTTGAAACTCATCAAGCTGAGTACTTTAACCAATCTTTGGTTTTCCTCATGTACTTACACATAGATACTCAAACTTAACTTAGAAAGTTATTTAAGTTCTCTAAAACATACTTAGAAACTTTGTTTCTGTCCTAAAGTTGACTACTCAGCTTAATGGAATTTAACTAAGGTTTTGTAAATAGTTCCGCTACTTTTGATTTATAATGACTCTGATTATATTTTGAAATCAACCTTTTGAAAAAGTTTAAATTGGTTGTGATATTAGGTGTGGTAGGATTGGTAGTGTGTGAGGGTTTTTAGTTGCAACCCCTCTTAGAGTATTATGGTGGTAGCAACCCTAACATTTACTACATCGTCACGTCAACTTTGTTCTCTCATCACTCAATGCACCACTTAGGGTTGTAATAGTTACTTTCCACCACAACATATTTTGTAACATACCTAATACCCTAATTATTAAATAAAAGTTAAAAATATAAAAGAATAGAGAGAGCCACCCACCTTGGGCCCACCCTACCCTCACTCATGTGGTCTCCACCTCATTTCCACCTTCACCACATCCCACCCCAACCTTCCCCAAGTGGTAGCCCCGACCTATACCCACCCTATTAGATAAATGTGCACAATTAGCAACATAGTGACGTTATATCCAATGTCATAAGATACTCAATCATCATACGTGTTAGTGCTTGTAAATCAAGCAGTAATGCAACTCTACTCATAGAGTGGGATTTATTATTGTTATTAATCGGTAGAAAGTTTTAAATTACGCGCGAGAGAATATTATGAACTAAATTTTAATCAACGGAATATATATTTATTAGTTAATAAATATATATGACATCAGTTAAGGTGTTTGAAAATTGTCTAAATAATTTCAGTTTAAATCGTTTGAATTTTCGATTAATTATTTTTTATTTAACCTATATATATATATATTATATTATAAAGCATTTAAGTCATTGAAATCTCTTAATTTTAAATAATTTAAAATTATTAATTTACCCCTTATTTAACCATATAAGGAATCTACTATATAGAGTTAATTAGATTCTTAAATACCATTTTTATAACTAAACCTTCCATAATAAATAATGTTTAAAAAAGTCAAGTCAATGCAAATTAATTTTCAACCTATATGATATTAAATAAAAATTAAAAATTAAATAAAAACGATTTTCATAAAAATAATAGTTTAAATATTTTATCATATAACACATACTTTAATTTAAGTATTAGAAAATACGTATATCAAGAACTTATAAACCTAATAACATGTAACCTAAATTTATAGACATTTCCTAATTTTTTAAATGACTCGTGTAATCAAAACAAAAGATTTAATTTATAATATATTAAGTATTCTTTTTGTTTCTCATTTTATTGTTTTTTAAAATTAATAAAAGAGTTATAAAGAAAAGAGAAATAAAAGAAATGGAAACATCAGAAAGAAAATAGATACATTGCGAATGAAAATTGTTCGATGTCATTATAATGTGTGATATAATAATCTTACTTTATTAAAAACAGACATGTTATCGAGCAAGAATTATTTCTAGCTGCCGCATTACGCGGGTACTATGCTAGTATATAAATATAAGTCGGCTAATGTATTAAATAAATTAAAGTGAATTTTAAATTCCTATTTTTGAGTTGATAATTGTTATCTTATTTTTGGGAGTTTGATTTTATCCTTAATAAGTTTACCTAATTATAAAAGGGTATAAACCCTCAAAAAATAAGATTAGTTTTTTAGGAAACAATTTCTTCTCTCCCTCTCCTCTTGAAACTCATGGTCAAACACCACGGTCCTTTGTGTGTTCGTTGGTTTTTAGTGTTTCAACTATAAAGCATATACAATCAAGTTGGATTGTTTGGTGTTCGGGATTTTCGGCTAAAAGTAGCTTGTTGACATCTTATGTGTGAATCATTCTTGAGCTTCCGAGGTAATATATTCCGGATAAAAGTTCCTTGTTTTAGTCGGATAACCATAAACAAAACTTTATTTAAGGGATTAAAATTGGAATTTTAGTTATGTATATGTATATTTTCTTTCTTCTTTTAGGAACTCGGTTTGGGATGTGTTCAGCAAGAGGCCTAGGCTCGAGTTGAAACACGGGTGATGGAAGGCTATGGCCCAAGTCATGGTTTGTGGATGGCGGAAGGCTATGGCCCAAGTTAGGTCTCAGCGGAGAGTTACGGTTCAAGTTGGGAAATCACATGCAAAAGGAGGCATCAGCCTAAGCCTCTTTCTCGGCTGCTAGTTATGCGGCCGAAAGGGGTGTATTGCCAATTGGGCTTCGGACCAATATAAGTGGTTAGTGTGTTGCAATGATGTGTTGAACGGATCTTGTGTGTTTTTTGTTTCTTGCATTTATTTCATTTTCTTTTTGCTTGGTTCGTATATATCTGTTTATATATATATGTGCCAGTTATAGAACTCTTGACTTGAATGTTTGTCACATTTAATATTATTTTAGATCACATTCTTGGTTTTACATGTCAACCGCAAGTGTCTTGATCTAATCAAGTCAACAGTAATTCTTTGTTTTTCCTCATTGTTATGACATGTTCTTTTCTATCTTTTTCCTTTTTGGTTTCAGGGAGACTTGCATGTCGCTTATAACCCCCTGTCTAAATGTAATCGTATTATATCAATTTTTATTATTGTATTATATTAAGAAGACCGATGTTTGAAGTTTCCAAAACTAAGGTACGAACATGAAGGACGGTCCAAAGCTTCATAGGAGGTGTTAAAGCAAGTGAGAGCTTTAAAACCAGAGGCAAGATTATTAGTTTAGATTTGTTCTTTAAGTTTGAACTTTAGAATTAGTTGACAGGTCTGTTATTCTTTTACTTTTATAATTTGCGTGGTTGTTTTATTTTAGGGTAAATTGAATGAAAATACAATGAACTTTGTCTTAATTATCATTGTATACAAACAACTTTATAATAAAATTTATTTAATCCGGTTTGTACCACATTTGGTTTGTAATAATTTATTTAATCCGGTTTGTAATATTTATTTATTTGTGGCTTGCATGTCAATGTATTTATTCTTTGTAATTTGTAAATTAGCTTAGAATAGATTGTGTGGCTTGCATGTCATTTCTCTTTAAATTATATATGTAATTTTGAAGAGAAGACTAGAACGCCATCGGGAGTCTTGGGAGACGTCTTGGCTACCTCGGATCCAGAGGCACGGGATCGAGTAGGAGCACGCCACCAAGTCTTGGATTGGTTGTCCTTAGGAGACTTTGTTCCTCGGTTGGCTCACCGGGGAACACTTAGGTTGGCTCAAATTGGTTTTGTTTGCGTGATTGTGTAGTTTTATTTATTTATTTTATTACGTGGTTGTAGGATCTTCGCATGCTAGAAAATGTTTTCAAAATAATAAAACTATATAGTTTTCCTTAATTGGTTAATAAACCCCGCTCGCTCACATGATTAATAAACGAATATAAAGTGTTTATGTTCAAATGGTGAAAAATGTGTTTTGTCACTTATTTGTTAATCAAAACGAAAAGAGGTTTTTAACCGGAAAAACAAAAGTCCTGTTTTTCTCAAAACGTAAATCACACGCCATCCAAAAGATGACACCACCCGAATCTAATGAAGCATGGGATAATTTTCGAGCTTAGCACGAGTTGTTCCAAGTGAATTTGTGTGGAAGGTGAGTATGGCGTCTTAAAATTATTGGTTGTCGAGCTTAGCATGGGCCAATGATTGTCAAGGGCCTTATCGTGTATCTTGTTGGACGATTTACAATTCCAATTTAATACGCCTTGGTAATTGTCGTGCCTATACCGAGTTACTAAAGTGGCTTATTGAGGAATCAGTGTGGGAAGGGATCAAACATGCTAAACTGGTGTTATGAGTACCGATGGATCCCGCAAGTGTCTAAGAGTTGTAATCTCCGATTCCAATTGGTAAAGCGTTTACCGGTCTAAATACCTTCATGAAGTGATCCGCGGTAAACCCGTCATGCAGTGAAGTTATGTTGGGTTCTTAGCCCTTGTTTAAATATAAGTGTTAAACTATTGGGTAATTATTTAACAAGGATTAAAATATGTCGAACTAACCTTTTTGTGTGTTTTGCCTTCTTTTAGATGACATCTACAAGCAACACCGCGACACACATGTCACTCCATCCATTTTGGAGAAAGAGAAACTCGTAGGAGTCAACTTCATGGATTGGCATAGGCAACTAAGAATTGTCTTACACCATGAGAGTAAGTTGTACGTCCTAGAGGAACCTCTTCCGGAGGCTCTTGCTACCACCGCTACGAGGGCTGTTAAGGATGCTTATGAGAAGCGTCTTAAAGACACAAATGAGGTAACTTGCCTCATGTTGACAACCATGAGTTCCGAGTTGTAAAGGCAATTCGAGGACGTTGGTTCATTTTACATGATCTTGTAGCTCAAGGAAATGTTCCAACATCAAGCGAGGCAAGAACTCTATGAGTGTGTCAAGGCCTTCATAGGGTGCCAGATGCAGGAGGGAAGGAACGTGAGCTCCCACGTGCATCGTATGAAGCAATACGTGGACCAGCTCGAGAGGTTGGGCTTTCCGATGGGGAAAGAGTTGGCTACGGATATAATCCTCCAATCTTTGCCTCAAGCATATTGTCCGTTCATTGTGAACTACCATATGCATAACATGGATAAGTCCTTGATGGAATTGCACGGCATGTTGAAGACTGCGGAGTCTAACATGTCCAAATCAAAACCATTAACCTCCTCACCCGTCCTAGCCATCCATGAGGGTGGTGCTAAGTGTAATACCTGAATTTCGAAATTTAATAAAAAGTATTTTTTACCGGAATGTTTATGGTGACTTTTGCTATTTAATGATGCATAGGAAATGTATTAAAGACGTTTGAGCTTAAATGTTTAAACTAATGAGAGTGTTAGTTGTGGATTTGGTCTTGAAGAGTGTGACTTGGGCTTAGGTCCACAAGGTGTATGCATGTGAGTATAAATAGAAAATTAGGGCACAGCCCCAACACTAACAATCAAATCACTATTTCATTCATTCAAGGACTGTGTGTGTGGGTGGTGTGCTACTCTCTTAGAACAGAGGGAGAAGGGAGCCAGGATCTTCTTTTGAAACTTGAGAATTTTCAAGGAAACCAACCGGTAATGTTTCTCACCTTATTGAAATGTTATAGATAACCATTTTGTCTTGTTAAGAGGTGATTTCTTAGTTGATGATGAGTTCTGGGTTTCTGGTTATGGTTTAAATGAAATGGGAAAAATGGGTGAGACTAAATCTCTTAATACTTGATGAAATACAAGTCTGTGTTAAAAGGAAAGATTTATATGAGTGGAGAAATGTTTTGCAACAAGAATGAGTTAATTTGATTGAGTTTTGAGAAAGCTTGATCTTGGCTATGGAATTTGTGTTTTCAAAACAATGAACTGACAGGGAAGGTATGTAGCTATGCGACTTTCACCCATATGTGTACATATGTTCATGTGACAGTCACATAGACATGTATAGATGCCCATGCGATAGTCGCATGGATATATATCTATGTCCATGCGACAGTCACATAGATATATATGTATGTTCATGCGACTTTCACCTAGGGATGTATACTTGTTCATGCGACTTTCACATAAGTGTGTATGGCCATGCGACTTCCACATGTGTGTGTTCATGCGACTCTTGCATGAGTGTGTGTGTCCATGCGACTTTCGCATGTGAGTGTTCATGCGACTTATGTATAGATGTAACCATGCGACTTACTCATGTTCATGCAACTTATGTAGATATGTGTCCATGCGACTTACATATATAGTGGTCCATGCGACTTATGTACATGTACATACCAGCTCATGTGACTTAAGTTGTATTTTAGCCCATCCGACTTATGAGATTCGTGTGGTCCGACCTATAGATGTGTGTAAGCAAACAAGAGACTAGTATCGGGATTTGACCCTATTGGACTTGGATCAGGTGGGGGTCAATTGCAGGGTAATCAATCACGGGTGAAGCCATAGATTAAGAACAGTGTGACGAGAACTGCTGACAGGTGAGTATTCTCACTTACATTTTTAAATAGACATCAAATACATTTGATAGTGCCTAATAAAGTGATTAATAATTGTGGGCTACATGAATGCTATGTGTAGACCAACTCTCCAATGTCGGGTATGTTATGAATAGACCTTGAACACGGCTGACGATGTGTAAGTAGGTGATAAGTTATGAGACATGTGAATACACTGACTTGTACATGATAGTAGTACATGTGACGTGTTATGTATGTGCTATGTGATAATTATATCATCAGTATGTTAAAGACCGTTTAATTCGGTAACGGGTATGAGACCAACACTTCAGTGTCAGGAATGAGACCAACACTTTGGTGTCGGGAATGAGAGCAGCACTTCGGTGTTGTGTATGTTAGACTGTTGTGACGACAACGGATTCTAGGAGACCATCTAACAGGCGGGTATGTTGAGACCACTTACTACGGTAGTTGGTATGAGTTATGTGTTGTTCGAAGAGACCGTCTAATAGGTGGGTATGTTGAGACCACTTACTACGATAATGGGTATGAGTTTTGTGTTGTTTGAAGAGACCATTTAACAACGGGTATGTTGAGACCACTTACTACGGTAGTGGGTACAGAGAATGAGTTTGATGAACTGTTTGGATTGTAAGTAGTATATTCGTTAAGCTTTGTGCTTACGGTTGTTGTTTAACTATCTTTTCAGGTGATGACCATGCCGGGGCTCTAGTTAGACGTTGATAACTCATTACCAATGCTTCCACGACTTTAATGATTCAGTTTCAATCTTAATAGTTTTAGTGACAATCAATTATGTCGGATGTAATTTACAGGATATTGTGTACTTATTTTAATTAACTGTTGTCACGCAATCACTTTATCAATATCTATTTATGAATGGAGTGTTTAAAAAATATAATTTTTGGGACGTTACAACTTGGTATTAGAGTCTTGGTTTAAGAGATTTGAATACGTTTCCGCCTGTTCGAACTTAAACCTTGGTTCGTAAAGGATTTTAAACAACTTTTTCGAAACCTTTTCAAGTGTTAAATATTACGATGATCTATCGGCTAGAGCTAGTCCGGGTGGTCACAAGCAAGATGCAAGGTATGCAGATATTATATGATGATTATGCTTCTTGAACTTTGATACTGAATTGCCTTAGTAGTAGAATGACACTATTATTCCTTACATGATGATTATATGCAACCTTGTATGCTAGATGGAAATGATTGATACATGGCCCAAGCCGGTGAGTCGGGATTCCTAGTGGTAGTGACCAGATCCAATACGTGTAGCGTGTTTGTAATAATAGGGCCCATATTATTATCTACACACAACACTTGTTGAAACTTATCAAAATCCGGGGAGTCTTGTGAATCCGGTAAGTGGTACTTGTAGAGATAGAATGCTTGTAGCTAGGGTGCCTTAGAAAGTCTAGGGTTACCTGATAGTTAAGTTTATGACATACGATAGATGATGTATGGACTAATATAGTAGTGAGGGCTATATGGCAATGTCGCCTATTGATTAGTGCATTTTCTATACATCTAGTATGATGAATACAAGAAACAGATCCGTGATCCCAACTGAAACGAGTTTTGGAAACCCACCCATTGGAGTAGATGATAGCGTGACAGTAGTATGCCTGTAGAGTATAAATGCCTTAGTATGACTAAGGCTGTTTCAGATTATGCAATGGGCATGTTGAAAGTCCACACATTATGTGGACATGATGTACGTTATGATTAAGATATATGATGAGGCCACCTATTGATGGGTACATTATCTATACATCCATTTAACAGTTGAGCGGGCAAGGGTGGAACATGGTATTATGTAGTAAAAGTTTTAATGTATCAGTAAAACGAGAAACACCTCGAGAGGTAGAGTTAGCAGATGAAAAATCCGTAAATATACTTGATATATTTAGAATCAATTTAATGGAGGAAGGTGATGTCAAACTTCCTATAGACTTCATTCCGATTCATGCGGGAGTTTCAATTGATGGTAAGAATAGACTGGCTATGTCATTACTAAGCCAGTATATTATACAAACGAGGAACTGTACAGGTTCAAACCACAAGTGGGGGAGAAATTCTAATCGATGGTGAATACGAGGCGAAACCGCAATCTGATTTCCGCTGAAAACCGTTATAACTACTAAAGTAATAGCCGACGGGATGAAAGAGCTGAGGGAGATGCTAACTCAGATAGTGACTGAGATAAAGGAGGATATATGAAAGATGATTATCATAAGTTAAGCACGTTATGGTCCGTATGAGAGGCCGTAGCTACTACTTCAATTGTGACTCCGGTAGTAAATAAGATACAGAGGGGTTACAACTACAAACATTTTTCTGCATGTCAACCAACGGCCTTCGAAGGGATTCCAAATCCCATTAAGAGCGCAAAGTAGACCTATGAGGTGGAAGAAGCTTTCCACACATATCGCTGTGTAGAAGGGAGTAAAGTATAGTTCATATCAAACTTATTAAGTGGAGCGCCAATGTGATTCGTTAAGAAAAAGGATGACATGTTCCATATGTGCTAGTGATAAATGATATAGACCTCCTACCAACCCCCATGAGGGAGTTTCAAGTGATTGTGGGCATGGGTTGGCTGGGCTGTCATCAAGCCAACATATTATCAGCAAGGGATCATACGGGTACAGAATCTAAGTGGGGGAGAAATCTCTATCTATGGCAAGCGATAGAGGGGATTGATGGCATGTTACACCGTAACCAAGGCTGCAAAGTATCTACGCAAGGGTTACACGGATTTTATAGCTAATGTGGTGGACTTCAGAATGGAAAAGAAGAAACTGATAGTTTCAGACGTACCGTGGTATGCGATTATCCGGAGGTGTTTCCGGAGGATTTGCCGGGGGGGTTCCGCCATACAGTAGAGTTTCATATAGACTTGGCACCGAGGGTTGCACCCACCACCAAGGCACCTTATCGACTTGCACCGTTGGAGATGTAGGAGCAGATGTCACAACTCCAGGAACTACTCGACAAGGGTTCTATTCGCCCAAGTATCTCGCCATAAGGAGCACCGATCCTATCTGTGAAAAAGAAAGACAGAACTTTTAGAATGTGCATAGACCACCGCGAACTCAACAAGGTGGCAGTAAAGAACAGATGCCCCGTTGCCGAGGATTGATGACTTATTTGATCAACTACAAGGAGCGGTACACTTCTTAAAGATAGACTTGCAGTCAAGTTATCATCGACTCAAGGTCCGGGAGGAGAATATAGCCAAGGCAGCTTTTCACACAGGCTATGGGCACTTCAAGTTTGTCATTATGCCTTTCGGTCTCACTAATGCACCAGTAGCTTTCATGGATCTAATGAATCGGGTTTGTAGACCGATGCTTCATAAGTCAGTGATTGTATTCATCGATGACATTCTAGTCTATTCCAAGACCGAGGCGGAGCATGAGAAACACCTACGAGAGGTGCTGGTGTCGGTAATGAGACCAACACTTCGGTGTTGGGTATGTTAGACCGTTGTGAGGAAAACGGGTTCGAAGAGACTGTCTAACAGGCGGGTATGTTGAGACCACTTACTACGGTAGTGGGTATGAGTTATGTGTTGTTCGAAGAGACCATCTAATAGGAGGGTATGTTGAGACCACTTACTACGGTAGTGGGTATGAGTTATGTGTTGTTTGAAGAGACCGTCTAGCAGGCGGGTATGTTGAGACCACTTACTACGATAGTGGGTATGAGTTATGTGTTGTTTGAAGAGACCATTTAACAACGGGTATGTTGAGACCACTTACTACGGTAGTGGGTACGGAGAATGCGTTTGATGAACTGTTTGGATTGTAAGTAGTATATTCGCTAAGCTTTGTGCTTACGGTTGTTGTTTAACTATCTTTTCAGGTGATGACCACGGCGGGGCTTCAGTTAGACGTTGATAGCTCATAACCAATGCTTTCGCGGCCTTAATGATTTAGTTTCAATCTTAATAGTTTTAGTGACAATCAATTATGTCGGATGTAATTTACAGGATATTGTGTACTTATTTTAATTAACTTTTGTCATGCAATCACTTTATCAATATCTATCTATGAATGGAGTGTTTAAAAAAAATTTTGGACGTTACACTAAGAGGAAGCGGCCCGCTTCAAGCTCCAAGGGCAAAGGGAAGGGAAAGGCAAAGGTGGCGACACCTAAGCCCAAACCAACCCCGACCCCAGAGCCAAAAGGGAAGGAACCGGATCCTATAGCTCCCTCATCGGAGGAGGCTACCCACTTCTTCTACGAGGAGAAGGGACACTACCGGCGTAGCTACCCCAAGTACATGGAGGAGCTCAAGAGGCTTCGCGCCAAGAGACAAGGTGCCTCCGGTACGTATATGATTGAACTCCATAACACTTCTACTTCTAATGCTTGGGTCTTTGACACCGGGTGTGCTAATCACATAGTTAATAATGTGTAGGTACTAAGAAGAAGTAGGGACCTAGTTGATGGGGAGCTGGATCTCATCATGGGAAACAAGATGGTTTGTCCCGGTTGAGAAGATTGGGAGCGTGGACCTCGCCTTTCAATCCGGATTATCTATTTCTTTGCTTAATGTATATTATTCACCCTGTGTGGCAAAAAACATTATTTCATTTTATGCTTTGGTTGACGATGGATTCTATTTTATTTCTCTAATAGAATTATATCTTGCTTTAAGAATGATTTATTTTATTTTAAAGCACATCTATGTCGTGGCATATATGAAACAAACGTATGCTTGCCAAGCAATAGATCAATCATGAATGTTGGTTCTAAATCCAAATGTGATTTGGATAAGTTATCTTTATGGTATGGTCGTTTAGGCCACATAAACAAGAAACGCATCTCCAAGCTCTAAGCGGATGGGATCTTGAAATCATTTTACAATAGGTCAGATGATGTATGCGAATCTTGCTTGTTGGAAAAAATGACCAAAGCACCCTTCACCGGCGTTTGTAAGAGGGGCAAAGACTTGTTGGATATCGTTCACATGGATGTGTGTAGTTCGTTCAAGCATGCCACTAGGGATAGCTCGAAATACTTCGTGACCTTTACCAATGCTTTTAGTAGGTATGGGTATGTCTACTTGGTGAGATAAAAGTCAGAAACCTTTGAGGTCTTCAAGACTTTCAAGAACGAAGTAGAGAACCAATTGGGTAAACGAATTAAGATGCTCAGATCGGATCGTGGTGGTGAGTATCTGAGTTCGGAATTCCTTGACCATCTAAAAGATTGTGGAATTGTTTCGCAATTGACACCTCCTAGGACACCAGAATTAAATGGTGTCGCTGAGAGGAGGAACCGGACATTGTTGGATATGGTCTGGTGTATGATGAGTCGTACGTATGTACCCATTAGCATTTGGGGCTATGCATTGGAAACGGCCGTTAGAATCCTTAACCTCGTACCAACTAAGAAGGTTAAGAAAACACCCTTTGAGATGTGGCATGTAAAGGTTCCATCGCTTTCATATCTAAAGGTTTGGGGTTGTCCCGCCTACGTGAGATGTGAGGTGGAGGACAAGTTAGAACCCCGAGCCAAGAGGTGTTTATTCATTGCGTATCCTGTCAGATCTATGGGATATTTGTTTTACAAACCTTCTCAGAACAAGGTATTTGTTGCTCGAAGGGCCATTTTCCTTGAAAGGGAAATGCTATCCAAAGATGCTAGTGGGCGAAAGGTAGATCTTGAAGAAATTCAAGAACCTTCCAATGACCAACCTGAAGTTGGCACTAGTTCACAATCTGATTCTCAGCACGACAATGCTGGAGAACCTGACACGGATCCTTTACCTCTTAGGAGATCCGATAGGAGTCGCAATGAACCAGAGAGATATGGGTTTCTCATGTCTGAGGGCTGCGACCTAGTGGTGGATCATGATGAACCATCATTTTATCGGGACGCCGTGGTGGACCCTAAGTCTGCTAGGTGGAAAGAGGCGATGGAGTCCGAGATGCAATCTATGTCGGATAATCAAGTTTGGGATTTGGTAGATCCTGTACCCGGGTGTAGACCCGTAGGGTGTAAATAGGTCTTTAAGAAAAAGACTGACATAGATGGAGAGGTAGACACCTTCAAAGCCTGACTGGTGGCTAAAGGTTTCACGCAAACTCATAGTGTAGACTATGATAAAACCTTTTCCCCGGTGGCTATGTTGAAGTCTATCCGGATACTCATGGCAATTGCTGCATTTCATGATTATGAGATTTGGCAAATGGATGTAAAACCGCATTCCTTAATGGGACACTTAGCGAGGAAGTCTATATGACTCAACCCGAGGGTTTTGTACATGTTAAGCATCTGGATAAAGTCTACAAGCTTAAGAAGTCCATTTATGGACTTAAGCAAGCATCACACAGCTAAATCTGTGCTTTGATGAGAAAGTCAAAGAGTTTGGCTTTTCGAAAAGCAAGGATGAGACGTGCGTATATGTCAGGGCTAGTGGGAGCATAGTTGTATTCCTAGTCTTGTATGTCGATGACATACTCCTCATTGGGAACGATATTCCGACCCTTCAAGGTGTAAAAACCTAGTTAGGTAATTGTTTTTCGATAAAGGATCTAGGATATGCAACTTATATTCTTGGGATCAAAATCTATAGAGAAAGATCCAAGAGGCTAATTGGGCTTAGCCAAAGTACATACGTTGACAAAGTCCTAAAGAGGTTTAGGATGCAAAACTCTAAGAAGGGGTTTATTCCTATGTCACATGGTTTTATTAAGTAAGACTCAACCCCCAAGCTCCCTTGAGGAACGATAAGTAATGAAGCGAGTGCCATATGCTTCGGATGTGGGCTCGATCATGTACGCCATGCTATGTACAAGGCCTGATCTATCGTATGCCTTGAGCATGACGAGTAGATATCAAGCCAACCCTGGCGAAGCCCATTGGATGGCGGTGAAGAGCATTCTCAAGTATCTTTGGAGGACCAAGGAGATGTTCTTAGTGTACGGAGGTGAGGAAGAACTTAGAGTAAAGGGTTACTCTGGCGCAAGCTTCCAAACCGATTGGGACGACTACCGATCTCAATCGGGGTTCGTGTTCCTATTAAATGGTGGAGCTATATCCTAGAGGAGGTCCAAGCAAGACACGGTGGCCGATTCCACTACAGAGTTGGAATATATTGCGGCTAGTGAAACTGCTAAGGAGGCCGTATGAATGAAGAAATTTGGGCTTGATTTGGGAGTGGTTCCTAGCTTCAGCGACCCTGTTGAGATCTTCTGTGACAACGAGGGTGCCGTTGCTTTAGCCAAGGAACCTAGGTCTCACCGATTCACGAGGCATATTCTGCGGAAATATCATCTTTTCCGGGACGTGGTCAAGAACGGAGACATTGTCATCAGCAGAGCACACACGGATAGCAATTTGGCGGATCCTTTCAGTAAACCGTTGTCACAAGCTAAGCATGATGCCCACACACGTGCTATTGGGATTAGATTTGCTAGTGACTTGGTTTGAGTTGTATATTGGTTACTATATTTGATATATTTGCTATGTATTTTGGTACATTAAGCAATATTGTATTTTTGAATGTATTGATTATTAAATAGAGATTTAATGATACACGTGTAACGAATACTTTCTTTAAATCATTATTGTGTTCCAACTTTGCATGTTTTATCTCTTCCTTGAATGTTTTACATTTTCAATTGTCTACGGTCGGTCATTCTTCATTGGGAGGAAGTATGAATGGAGATCGAGGGAAATGATTGGTCATAGTGTTCATAGGGGATTGAATACAAGGGACGCAATATTTTTCCTATACTTGAAAAGAGTTATCAAGTGATTGGACGACCCACACCTGACTTTACTTCATGGTACATGTCAAAAGTAAATCAGGATGATAATATCATTTTATCCTTAGACCGGAGATGCATGTGTTTCCTCTATTTTGGTCTGCTTTATTTTGATCGCTTTCAATCATAGTCCGTAACTGGCTATTATAAAGGAGGCTTTTGGGTAAGGTATTGCTAATGTAATAGGGCAATGTAGTCAAAGGAATTTGTTCCTCTATTTAGAGAGATATCCCTGGGCCCCTCAATGATTGGGCGCTCAGACCAAAAATGCATAGTCATGCTCAAGGTTGCAATGATAGTTGATCGGTTGCAACTTAACTTTTGGTCACCACCAATCTTGATCGAGAAACATAATCATGAACGATCGGAGAATGAATTTGTACCATGTCTCGTGTTCACTTGAATATCACGAACAATAGGATGATTGATCACTTATCTATAGGACCATCTCAAACCTTTCAGGTTGTGATTTGGTACTTGTTAGAGATGACATACCCCGTGTTTAGTTGGGGGCAGGGATGCCTTGCTAGAGGCCGCTCCTTGTCTGTGGTGCCCATGGATACGGTGTGTCATGTGCAAGTGGGAGTTTGTTGGAATCTTCCTACTAACACATGTAGGCCGGTATCACCGCCAATAAAGCGCGGGCCTATTGGGTCACACGCCATGTTTCAATCTCGACAGCCTACTATAAGAGGAAAGGATCAAAATGGTCAAATTTAAATTTACCTAAGCTTCACGATCGTGAAGGATGCTCCACGGGTCGTGAAGCAGCTCGTGTACACATGTACGGTCATGGCCGCATGGTTCGTGAAACCCTAGGGCTTCACGACCCTACACGGCTCGTGAAGGAGGACGTGAGAAGTTGTGCCCTCACGATTCTTGCCCGGCGCGGCACGGCTCGTGGAGGACTAATGGCCAAGTCATGGTGCATTTATCCTTCACAGCCCATGAGTGCCCGTGAAGAAGTCGTGAAGGCAGAAGTTCAAGTGACACTTGTGTTCATTGACCAGCTT
The DNA here is from genome assembly GCA_038502395.1 of Dittrichia graveolens. Classification (NCBI taxonomy): domain Eukaryota; kingdom Viridiplantae; phylum Streptophyta; class Magnoliopsida; order Asterales; family Asteraceae; genus Dittrichia; species Dittrichia graveolens. The sequence goes on from JARJIL010000003.1 coordinate 73,556,114, forward strand.
GTTGGTCCAACCACAAGCCAACACATGCACGAGCCAGGAGCAGATCTGGAGCCTTAGGAGCTCTATATATGCTCTCCTCCTTTCATTGAAGGATCTCTTGGTTAATTAATCAACTTACACTATATTAAGAGCTCTACACTTGTGAGTTAGAGAACCAAAGTAATTGTTGAAGAACCAAGGGCTGTTCCAACAAGAACTCATCAAGTGTTGGTGACTTCTTGGATTGCTAGTACAAGGAGATTGAAGTTAAGATTGGTGTGGACTTGCATTAGGAATTGGAGCCACTTATTTCAAGCCATCATCCCAAATACAATTTCAAGAAGGATTCCAGATCTTCTACAAGGGTATAACTTTCTTTCCTCTTGTCTTTCTTTTGGTTGCATGTTGATTTCGCAAGTTTCACCACCTTTGTGACTTCATGGGATCGTTTGTGTGTTTATTTCTTGCTTCCGTTGTGTGCTTTGATTCCCATGGAATCCCAACATTTCTTTCTAGGGGTTATTTTTTTAGATGATGGGACACTTGTTGATTGTCAACAGGTATGATGATTGGTCGGTGTTGATGTTGGTAACACCCATTTGTAACTTGACAACCAGTTGGGGTTAGTTTCAAACAAAGAAATAATTTTCTATACTCCTGTTGTTATGCTAAATGAATTGGATTACGGTTCAATAGAAGTTTAAAAAATTTAAATTTGACCTCGAATCATGGTGTTACATGTTTAATCGTATGAACTTGTTTTACAATAAATGTTTGTTAAGTAAGACTCTTTTAGAAGAAATGCCAAGACTTCCGTTATGTTTATGTTAAGGTTTGGTAGTTGTTTTGGTAGTATGGTAGTACTAATGTTACCCCTTATGGAGTTACAAGTCTTCAAAAACAAACATCAACTTCCACTCACCTTTTTTACTTCTAACAATAGTTCAACCTCCTAATATTTAATAACAAGCTTCAATGCACTAGAGTTTTAATATACAAGTCTTAATAGAACATCTCTCACCTGCCAATGCAGTCTCACTTTCTCTCTTTCCTCCTCGAACCGGTGCCTCAGCCCCATGTACCCTTCCCTCAGCCTCACTACAAGCAAGAGAAGTGGTGTTCCTATGATCATTACAAGGCTAACTTTGTAGTGGTCCGATTATGTGAGATCCAAAGCCGAACAATATTTTGATCCTAACAAACTCATCCTCCTCGCTACCCATCCGAACGTTTTTAGCATCACCACCTTGTTTATTAAACTAGACCCACTTACTTCATCACATGAAATTTTAAATTTGTTTACTTCTCAATATCATTTTATATACAATCAAATTCCTCATTCTCGTCATGATAAGTATCATATAGACTATCACATTGCCACGAGGAGACAGGAGACCTGCACAAGCAATCACAAGTGATACTCAAGCCCACATCAAGCACTCTTAAGGGGGTCTCCCTCCAACACACCTTGTAATGTCACTTTTTCCACAACAAACTATCTATCACACAACCATTATAGTAAATCCATCCTCCATCACATCATCACGCTCACCTGCCAACTCCTTTTTATACATAAAAACAAAAATAAAAATAGAATATAACTTGTTTAAGTAAGATTTGCCTCACGTCAAGGATTGCGCACACTACATAACTATCCCCATGTCATGCTATTTTGCTCGTCCATCACGTTGGAAATTTTCTCCTACAATAGGTCCTCTTATGAAAATTCCCTACTTTTGTACTCTAAAATTTCATATTAAAAATAAGGAAAAATTAGTAATCTAAACACAACCTAATAAGAATTCCCTTATGAGGAGGTCTTTATAACTTACCAATTTGAGTAGCATTTTTGTGACCAAAAGATTAAAAAGTTATTTACTTTGAAACCATCTCCTTACTGTACTAACAGAATTAATAGGCCTTGGGTATAAAAATACAAAACCTTTGGCCTAAAATGCATGTAAAAATATATACACTAATACAAGGCATTGGTCTTTTGGTTCAAATGGTTAGCATATGGAAGTTGAAGACACATCAAGAACCTCGACCACATCTATTGCAACCTTGTCTCATACAAAATGGAGGTTAATTTCAATATGCTTTGTCAATTGGTGTTAAAAGGATTTGTGGAAAGATAAAGTGATAAGAGACACCACCATTACCACAAAAGACCAAAATGGCATTGAAAATAGACGAGCTAATTTGGTAGCAGGTTATGGAGCCGGCATGCTTCAGTGACAACATTTGTGACTGTTAGTATTCAGCCTCTGGCGCAGGATAAGCATGCAGCTTATTACCGGAGGAAGTGTGGATATGAAAACCATAATTAAAGAGAATGCGTTTAATCATAGTAAAATACAGTTCATGTTGATCATATGAACAAACTAGTTGAAACACATATGTAACATCATAATAGCTCAAGATAAAGTATTGTAAGGCACTACTTAACTTCTATATAGTGTAGGGGTACAGACAACTACACCATTAAAATGAAGTTTATGTATAGTGTCAACGAGTGTGTTCATGGGCTTGCAATCTAGCATTTTTGTACACTCCAAAATAGATGTAGCCTGTTTGTATCGAGAGAGTAACATGCCATTAGCGTCATGTATCCTAAGGAAAGAGTTAAAGGAACTAAACAGTGATAGAGAACTAAGCACATAGAGAACAAAAAAACTTGTAAAGTAATGCTAGTGTCGAAACAAAACAATATCATCAACATAAAGAAAAAGGTAGACCACTATAGAACCATGACTGTATATAAGTAGAGATGGCTCAACATGTCTACAATGACTAACACATACTTCCGACCGCTCCTGCTTTGAATGGGAATCAGGCCATAGAGGTCCATGTGTGGTAGATCTAACGTTGAGACCAGCTAGGTTTAGGATTCAACTTATGATAACTTTCTTCATCATCTTTATTTCACCGGCTACACATAAGCGTTCCAAATAGCTATTGTTGATTCAGCGGTCCTCCGTGCTGGTATACGACAATCTCCGACATCCTAGTATGCAGCCAGAGGTACCTACGAGCACGAACAAACGTTAGCCTCGCCACGAGCTCCCGCTCGTGACCAAGCTCGGGCGCAAGAATGAGTATCAGGTGATTGTAATTAAGTGAGTAAATGAAGAGAGAGAGAGAGAGAGAATGTAAACCTGTTCACTTGCGCTTGAATGTGTATTTATAGTGAATAGGTTTGGTGATTACCTGTTGGTCATTGATCTTCTTCCCATCGGTTATGTGTTTAGTCCGCCTGGCATTGCCCATTTATATTAAATGTGGCATGACAACATTTCCAATATTCCATACTTTTGTCTGTTTGTGGCTATTACTTTTATTAGAGTATTTTCTGTTTAAATGCTATTTGAAGGGAACCAACTTGCTTTGGGGATTTGTATGTATATACACTAACAAGCCCTCCAGTCTGGTATGCATGGGTATACTACATGTATGCCAGACTTTTAAAATATTATTTTTGGTGTGAATATTATTGGTTTTTATTTTTTATTTTTACTTTTCTTTTCCGGTCACTTATTAGGAATTTAAATTTTGAATTTTGAGTTTGATGTGTTGACGGTTACCACGTGCTGATGTGCTTCTTCCCTAGCTATATGATTTTCTGCCGTCACAAAAGTGGGTCTCGTGTGTGGTTTCAAGAGATCATATCATTTCTTTCTTTAAATACGCTTCCTCTCACTTTATTGTCGCTTTTACTTCTTCTCCATCTTATTCTCCGGTGATTCCGCTTTCTTCCTCGATCTTTCAGGTTTGCTTTCTCCTACTTTCTTCTTCATGGGCTTTAAAAGGAACCTTTCTTTGTCTCTGTGTACTCTATCGGAGAGTGTTTTTAGTGATTTTCTTGATACTTATGATATTGATGTTCATTACTCACCGACCCTGCCACGCTCGGATGATAATGTTTTAAGTTGTTCGGAAGGGTTTTTTGGTCTCTACACCAATTTTTTTTACTTTGCTAACGTTCGGTTTTCTTTCTCGAAGTTTTTCTTATCTGTTCTTGAATATTTTGGGATTCACATGTCTCAACTGTCTCTTCTTGGGGCATTAAATATAACCGGTTTCGAAATACACCGCTGGGCATTAGGTGGTGCTCCGTCATTGACTTTGTTTCGAAGATTTTTTAAGTGTACCCGGTCCGGCGACTAGTTAACATTGGAGAGGAGAAAATCCCCCTTTTCTGCATGTATAATTGATAGCTATCCGTCGTTACACGGTTGGAAAAATAAATTTATATGGGTTCGCACCTCTATGGTTCCCCACATAATTCTTTGGAAGGATACGGAGGCTTCTGTTAACGATCCATGTCCTACCGTCTCGGAGATCGACATGGCTCTATATTCATCATTAATCGCAAATGTACTAGAGTATCGAACTTTACCCGAACCGGCGTTGGTTTTGGGTGGCATTAGTCTAAAATGGTGGTTTCCTGGCAAAAGACCATCGTTTAAGCATGAAGGAAAGGGTATGCGGGGAGATGAATTGGTTGTTTGTTATAAGTTATTTGATTTTATTTGTTTTGTTTTTTTCCATCTCTTCTTTTTTGCGTTGGGTATTTTATTAGTAATTATTTTAGTTTGCCCTCTTTCTGCTTGTGTTTTTTATTATTGAGTTACTTACGCATTCACTTTCTTTGTGACAGTGATGAGTTTTTTGGAATTCCTTAGGCTTCTGTCTTCCGATGAGTGTGATTTTGGGGTTGAGGATGAACTTGGGATGGAACTCCAATCAAAGAATAGGGATAATCTGGTCATTCCCGATGAGGCTTACAATGCGCAGTGGATCCTCGACGTTTCTACGGCCGGTGTGGAGGGTACCTCTAACCTCCGTGTGAAGATCAACACTTGTGTAGATGCCTCACCCAGCCCAAAGAAGGACGATGTTGGTTCCTCCGGGCACCCTTCTTGTCTGAAAATGGTGGTTGAGAGTCGAAGTAGGGCTTTTAAAGAGAAGGTGATAAAGGGAACTACCTCTGCTCCTGCCGACTCCCTTCCTGTTCTTGGATCTCTTGATCATGATGTTCCGTTACAGACCGTTCCTGTTAGGTCTCCGTCTTTGAAGCGTCCACTCGTTGACCCCACTGTTCGTGGAGTTTTGTAACCAAATAAAGCTGAGCGACCGTGAAGAGAGGACTATGCTGGATGAAGAGACATTTGAAGAGTCTGATGCTGAGGCTGGTTCTAGTTCCTCTACATCGGAGTATTCTCCTGCCGATCTAGAATCTGGCAACACCGTATACATTCCTCCGTATCAATTGGTAAAGAATTCAGCAGTGTTCGAAGATGTTACTGTCTGCCGTGATCTCTTTAGCAACCTGGCTCCTCCTGCTGAAATGCATAGGGTTACTCATGAAAACAATTCTAATCTTGTGAACAATTCCTTTTACTTTATCTCCCAGTTAGCTGTTAATCTGCCTGAAATAAGGCAAAGATGGGTTTCCGCACATAATGAGTCTATATCCCAAGACCGAAGCATAAAACAGATGAAAGAAAGGATAAAGAATCTGAAGACTCAGGTTGAACAAAGTGCCAGGCTCAGGGCCTCTGAGGCTCTTTTGCAGGAGAAGGAGAAGGACCTAGAGGGTCAGCTGACTGCAGAGAAACATGCCATCATGCTGCTGAGGGTGAAAGAGGAGGCTTTTGAGAAGTTGGAAGTTGAAAACGTAGGGTTGCGGACGTCTCTAGAGTTGGCATTGAATGAAAAGAAGATGATGTAGCAGGCTAATGACGTCCTCCATGAAGAGCGTAGGTGGTTGATCAAGGAAGGAGCTCAATGTTTCTTTGAGAAGCTACGTGGTGGTGAAGAGTATAAGCGTGCCCTTTCTAATCTTCAAAGTCATAGTGTTCTAGCCGGTTATCATAAGGGTTGGTGAAGGGTGAATCCGTGTGTAAGCAAGGAAAGCTATTGTCAGGCGTTTCTCATTACGACCCGATGGCTGAGGAGAAATTCCAGGTTGTTGCCTCCAACTTTGAGCGACTAAAGTTTTGGTATTTTGGTGAACTTTCCCGCCACGCTTCAGATCCCCTCGAAGTTGTCCAAGCTCTGAATCCCTCGAAGGTCGTTGATATTGGTAACGTTCCCGTTGTTGGTTCTTCTGCTGATGTCTCCGTAGCTCCGTCGTAGTTCTGATTTGAATTCAGTATTATATGCTACAATTATTATGGTGGTTTATGTTTTATTTTCGGTTTGCCATGTCGTTTATTGTCATTACATGGGTACAATGCACAATGATGCTTATGTTTTGGGTTAACTCTAAACACTTAATATGCCAATTACTTGATAATTTCTGTGAAAAGATGTACCTTTCTCGTATGGTTCTGTGGTTCTTGATCGTTGTGTCGTGGGAAGTAAGCATTCGTGTTGTTTCTTGCTTCAATGCTTCCTTTTATTGGTATTGCTTCTGTGGTTGTAATTTTGAAAATTTTTATGCGAGGTGTAGTATATCTTGGACTAATGTTTACCTTGGCAATCATGGCCTGAGTTTTTAATGCAGAGGATGTACCCCCGTCTTACATGTTCCTTGGAGATCATGGCCTAGGTTTTTTAATGCGGAGGATGTGCCTCCATCTTACATGTACCTAGGCAATCATAGCCTAGGTTTTTTAATGCGGAGGATGTACCTCCATCTTACATGTACCTTGGCAATCATAGCCTAGGTTTTTTAATGTGGAGGATGTGCCTCCGTCTTACATGTACCTTGACAATCATAGCCTAGGTTTTTTAATGCGGAGGATGTGCCTCCGTCTTACATGTACCTTGGCAATTGTGGCCTAGGTTTTTTAATGCGGAGGATGTGCCTCTGCCTTACATGTACCTTAGAAATCATAGCCTAGGTTTTTTAATGCGGAGGATGTGCCTCCGTCTTACATGTACCATGGCAATTATGGCCTAGGTTTTTTAATGCGGAGGATGTTCCTCCTATCAACATTGATAATATTTTTTCTCGTACATATGTGGCTTAGCTAGGGCCTTGTACGCTTATGAAGTAGGTATAAATAAGAGATTTACGAATGATATGATTAATAGGGACCAAAAAAGCCATCTATTAATTAGCGTTTTTGATTTTCTGCTTCTCAAAAGCAAAGAGTTTACAATAGGCATCTGGTCAACAAAAGGAGGGGGACGTGGCCACAAAAAGGTGGAGAGTTACTCTTATTTGTCCCCAGAAAGGGGGTTTTCATTTGGTACCCTCTTGTCACGAGACCCGCCACATGTAGCATTTCTTAAGATTTGCGCCATTCCACGTTCTTGGTATTGCTCTGCCATGCAAATCTTGGAGCTCGTATGATCCGTTTTGATGAGCTGTTGCGATCTGGTAAGGACCTTCCCAATTGGCTCCCAGCATCCCTTGCTTTTCTGCCCTACTTGCTTCATTTTTTCTCCAAACGAAATTGTCAGGCTTGAATGTAGTTGGCTTTACACGCTTATCGTAATATTGTTCTATTTTTCGCTTGTATTGGGCTTCTGTGATTGCTGCCATCTCCCTTCTTTCCATGAGTGAATCCAGGTTGAAGCATAAGTTCTCTGAGTTGGTGCTTTCCTGAGCTGCTACCGCTTCGGATGATCGACTCGTGGGCATTCCTATTTCGGGTGAAATGATGGCCTCTGTTCTGTACGTTAAACTAAAAGGTGTATCTCCGTGATTGGTCTTTATCATAGTCCTGTGGGCCCATAATACGTGGTGGAGATGATCTACCCATTTTCCTCCTTCTGCCTCCACTCAGGTCTTAATTCCTTTCAATAGACTTCGATTCATTCCTTCAACCTGTCCGTTCGCCTGTGGGTAGGCTACGGACATGAAGTTTTGGTTGATCCTTAAGTCTCTGCACCAAGACTTGAAAGGGTTTTCTACAAACTACTTACTATTGTCGGTGACAATTTCTTGTGGCACTCCGAACCTGCAAACTATATTTTCCCAGGCAAAACGTTCTTCTTGCAACCCTGTGATTGTGGCAAGAGGCTTGGCCTCGCACCATTTCGTGAAGTAGTCTATGGCAACTATCAAGAACTTTACTCGGCCCGGACCTTCTAGGAAGGGACCTACAATGTCCATTCCCCATTTTCGGAACGGCCAGGCTGCCATTATGGTGAAAAGATGCTTTTTGGGCTGCCTTGGGATGGGGGTGTGGACTTGGCAGGCACGACATTTCTTTACCTCCTCGAAGGCGTCTCTATGCATGGTTGGCCAATAATATCCCAATTGCATGGCTTTAGCCACAATGGATCGAGCTCCTGCATGTAGCCCGCAGGCTCCAGCATGTATCTCCCTCATTACATAATTAGCTTGTAGAGGTCCCACACAACGCAGCAGGGACCTAGGTCAGACCTTCTGTAGAGGACATTGTCGACTATTTCGTATTTTTGGATATCAGTTCTCAACCCACTTTCTTCAAGAGCCTTATTCGTCGTTTTGTGCTGAAGGTGATTGATTATGAGCGTCATCCACGTGTCTCCTTCTTCCTCCACCACCGTATTCACTTCTTGTTCCTCGATGGATTGTACCTCCAAAGCTTTGACGAGAACCTCCTTCGGTAAATGGGCGAAGGCGACTAAAGCAAGTTTACTTAAGGCGTCGGCCTTTTTATTCATGCTCCTTGGTACCTGTTTAATGACATAACTTGTGAACTTTTTTAATAACTCCTTGAACTTAGCTAAGTACTTCGCCATATTATTTTCTTTAGCTTCGTAAGATCCATTTACTTGATTTGCCACCAACAGTAAGTCTACGTATATTTTCAAATTTTGGATCTTCATAGTGGAGGCCATGCGCAATCTAGCCAGTAACGCTTCATATTCCGCCTCATTGTTGGAGGTGGGAAAGTTGAACCTTAATGCATAAGTGTACTGTGTTGTGATTACCAATCCTGCCCCCCACCGTTGGAGCTAGAAGCTCCGTCTGTGTGTAATTTCCAGACCCCTTGCTGTTCTAGGGATCCTACTGCTCCCTCTGCTGTTCTTGACTCCTCTGGTCGATTAGGGGCTTTTATATTACAAGGAATGTCTGTCTTAGCAGGACTTTTTGAAACACTCTTTTCTAATTCCCTTGTCACAGAGTTGTTGGCCTCTCGATTTGCCTCGAGTATGAAGTCTGCTAATATCTGACCTTTGACGGACGTCCTGGCCTCATACGGGATGTCAAATGCTCCCAACTCGACTATCCATTTGGCTAGTCTTCCTGAAACGTTTGGCTTGGTTAAGATGGATCTGATGGGCTGGTCCGTGAGTACCTTTATCTTGTGCGCCTGGAAATACCTTCTTAACCGTCGAGAAGCATGTATTAGACATAATGCCAATTTCTCAAGGGGAGGGTAATTGAGCTCCGGTCCTTGAAGCACTCTGCTGACGAAGTATACCGGCACTTGCTTATTTGACCTTTCAGTCATCAGGACCGCGTTGATGGCATCCCTGGATGTAGCCAGGTACATCAGGAGTATTTCACCTTCACATGGAGCTGCTAACATTGGGATTTCCGTGATGACTTCCTTCATTTGTTGAAAAGCTTTTTCAGCCTCCTCTGTCCATTCAAAATTCTTCCTCCCTAAACAATTGTGCATGGTTCGGAATATGAGCAAGGACCTCTCCGCTGCCTTCGAGATGTATGTATGCAAAGCCGCTAATTTGCCACTCAAACTCTACGCTTGCTTCAAGGTTTTTGGTGAGTTGAGCTCTAAAACAGCTTTCGTCTCATCCAGGTTAGCTCTTATCCCTTCCGGTGTGATCACGTGCCTCAAGAATTTCCCTTCCTTTAATCCAAAGGAGCACTTTTTGGGATTCAGCTTCATTTTTGCCTTTTTGAGATTGGCAAAGGTTTCTTCTACATCTTTAATCAACTGTTCTTCAGTATTACTTTTGATAACTATGTCATCGACATATGCTTCGACATTCCTCCCGATCTGACTTGTAAACATGGAATCGACTAACCTTTGGTATGTAGCTCCGGCGTTCTTTAACCCGAAAGGCATTTTTTGATAACAAAAAAATGCCTTTGTCCGTGAAGAAAGTTGTCTTGTCTTCGTCTTCTTTTGCCATTTGAATCTGATGATACCCTTTGTACGCATCCAGGAATCATTTATACTTGAAGCCTACCAGCGACTCGATTTTCAAGTCTATCTCCGGGAGCGGATAAGGATCTTTCGGGCAAGCTTTGTTCAGGTCTGTGAAATTAATGCACATTCTCCAACTTCCGTCCTTCTTTTTACCATTACTGGGTTGGCTACCCAGCTCTGGTATCGTACTTCTCTTAGTATCCCAGCGTGCAAAAGTTTGTCTACCTCCATGCAAGCAGCTCTGCTTCTGTCAGGAGCCATACCCCTCTTCTTTCACACAGTTGGCTTAATGTGCGGTGGAATGCCCAACTTGTGCTCCGCGATGTTTCTAGGAATCCCCGTCATGTCATCGGGTGTCTATGCAAAGATATCCATGTTATCTGCAAGGAGCTTCTCCAACTCCCTCTGACATTTTGCTGATAAGGAGCCACCTACCACTATGCTCTGTTCAGGGTATTTGGGGTTTACGCGTACCTTTCTTTCACTTCCTCCATCTCCTACGACTTGTTTTCTTCTCATTTCTCGTTCCACTTGGAGGCATTCGTGAACATCTTTCCTTTCGCTTGGCACTACGGATATACCTCCAGGGGTGGGAAACTTCATTGCCGAGTGGACAGTCGACACTACTGCTCCCAATTGGTACAACCCGGACCTCCCCAGAATGATGTTATACGGGGATGTGGACCATACAATGACGAACCTCAGGTGCACCGTTCTTTCCCTAGGGGTAGTCCCAAAAACTACCAGCAAGGTAATCTCCCCCAAAGGCTAGATTACCTCCCCTGAGAAGCTCATCAATGGAGATGCTTTGTCACGATAAGGGACCGGATTTTTGGACAGGGCTTTTCAAAGCAATGTTCGTACATGATCTCCGAGGAGCTCCCTCCGTCTACGAGTACTTGGTGCACCTCGTATCCGGCTGCCCGTATAACCATTGGTCCGGCAGTGGAATCTTCATCATCTCGAGTAGTGAATTCAATGGGCTCTCTCATCCACTCGAAATGCTTATCCGCCTTCCTTTTCTTTCCTGCATTTGAGGACTGAGCCATCATAATTTCTCCAATCTTTTCCTGGTTGTTAGTTCTGGTTTAACCTTGCCGGAGCGTCTGTTTGCCTGGGGCTCTCCTTACTTCCTTTATAAGATGAGCCAATTTCCCGGACCTTACTGCCTCCTCTATTTACTTTTTCAAATGAAAACAATCATTCGTATCGTGCCCCCTGTCCGCATGAAATTCACAATACCGGTCTATGTTCTTTTTATCCGGTACTCCCCTCATGGGCCTGGGAGCTTGGAAATTCTTACTTGCCTCCTCGGTGAGGAGTATCTCGTGCAGCGTCTTAGTTCTGAGAATGTTGGCCTGTAGTTCTTTCTGGGTGAGGGTTTCTAGGGCGTACCTTTCTGGGAATTGCCCCCGCTACGCATGTACTCGCTAGCCTGCCCGATTGCTTCCTTTCCACGTATATAAGCTCTGGCCCTCTCCGTTGTCTCATCTAGGGTTTTGGGCATATTACTGCAATATTTCTCTATGAGTTCTTTGCAGGAAGTTCCGTGTATCAACCCAGAAATCTTCACGGTCTCGTCGATACCGCCAATTTCTTGGCATTCTTTGAGATACCGCCCCATAAATGCCCAAAGGCTTTCCGTGCCTCTCTGCTTAATGTTGTGCACCTCTATCGGGTCTTTGGTGTGCCTCTTCTGTTGCATAAAGTTAGCTAAAAATTGTTTCCTTAGTTCTTCAAAACTGTCCAAGGACTCATTAGGCAAGTGTTCGAACCAAACTCTGGTTGGGCCTACTAAAGTCTGCACGAACATATGACACCAGACAGGCATGGACCATTGCTCCACCTCATCAGCTCCTTCAAAAATCTTCAAATGGTCCTCTGGTCCGTTCGTCCTTCATAAGTCAACATGATGAGGAATTTTGATTCTCCCATGGAAGCAGAAATGGGCTATTCTCTTAGAAAATTTTTGTTCGCTGGCTTGTATAGCTGAGAAAGGTCCTCATCATCCAGCCTTTCTATTTCTTCTTCTTCAGGCTCCAGTCCAGCCAATGTATGTGGAGTTGCTCCTGTCCACTCGTGATTCCTACTTGTGGACGTTCGTACCGAAGTTTCATAGTGGAAAAACATTCGTCCAATAGGTTCGGTCCGGTTAGGTGTTTTAAACCATGACCTGGTTGCCAACCTCCTGCTTGATGTTCCGCACTCCCACTCTGTTATGGTCATGCTCTGAGATCCTCTGAGCCGTAGCTCCCTTTCGTGGTCCTCCATGAGCTCCCGCACAAGTACGTAATTGTTTCGGACCTGGCGACTTGTGGGGTGCTATCAAAAATCGTCCTGGACCAGATGTACTCCCAACCTGGTGACGTACAGATGTCACGACGGCGTCAGTCACTACGTGCTCCAAGTCTGCACTTCGGGGGGCACCGGATGTATGAAGGTAGCTGGTGACTTGCAAAGGAATGGTGTCGTGAGAATTCTCCTGGCCCACTGTATCCCCTAGGGCATTGAGAGGAAGTACCGTGAGAGTAGACGTAGCTCCGTGTGCTGGAGGAACCTCCGGATCCATGATGCCTTGCGTCACTGGAGCCCTTGGCTCCTAAGCACTTAGCGAGCTTAGAGTCGTTCTAGGTTTGATCTTGTAGGACACTCAACGAGGTCCCACGGATGGCGCCAATGTTGATTCAGTGGTCCTCTGTGCTGGTATATGACAATCTCTAACGTCCTAGTATGCAGCCAGAGCTACCTAAGAGCACGAACAAACGTTAGCCTCGCCACGAGCTCCCGCTCGTGACCAAGCTCTGGCGTAAGAATGAGTATCTGGTGATTGTAATTAAGTGAGTAAATGAAGAGAGAGAGAGAGAGAATGTAAATCTGTTCACTTGCGCTTGAATGTGTATTTATAGTGATTAGGTTTGGTCATTACCCGTTGGTCACTGTTCTTCTTCCCATCAGTTATGTGTTTAGTCCGCCGGGCATTGCCCATTTATATTAAATGTGGTCTGACAACATTTCCAGTATTCCATATTTTTGTCTGTTTGTGGCTATTACTTTTATTAGAGTATTTTCTGTTTAAATGCTATTTGAAGGGAACCGACTTGGACATCCCTAGATGTGCTAGACCTACGTCCTGCTTTGGGGATTTGAATGTATATACACTAACAACTATTAAGCGTGCAGATTACTTTTATGTGTAGATATTTCATTATTTACCTTTATTGTATGCAGATTATGTTTAGATATTTGTGTACATGAATGCACGTGTTCAGATAGTGTGTGAGACCTATGCTATAGGTCGGTGCATATTGACATGGTATAGGAGTCCGGATTAGATCAGGTCTAGTATTCTTTACTAGGTGTTAAAGTATGCATATTTATGTGTTATTTAGTATGAAAAATACGTACATATAACACATAGTATGTGTTAGTGTAGTATAGCTCACTAATCTTATGCTTATGTCAGATTTACTCACCATATGTAAGTGTAACCGGTTCATCCGGCCTAGACAAAGGGAAGGATCCAATTTGAGGGTGACAACTCCTGTTTCAAAGTTGTGTCCAAGAGTTTAGTGTTTTCATAATGATATGTTTTTAAGAAATCGTCTTCCGCTTGTTAATAAACAAGATTGTGTAACTTGAGGTATAATGCCATGTTTTAAACATTTTAGGAATTATAATATGATTGTTTTTTATAAATTTCTTTAGGAAATGAGTCCTTACAAGTTAAACAAATTTTTCTGGTTACATGGCTAAGCTTAATTAGGTAATATTTGATTAGTGTGATAGAGAGTGTATATGTATGGATAGCCAACATAGACTATATTGGTGTGCTTGTTTGACAAGGATTTCTACATGTTTGAATATAATTGGTGATGTTGAAGCTTAAAGTTTCTTCTAGAAGGTTAGAAGGTAAACATTGGTGCATTATAAATAGTATAGATAGTCGAGTATTAAAAATTAATCAAAGTTTATATACAAATTTCTAATTATTATTCAAGATATAATATATAACATAAATATAACATATATATTGCATGTTTTGAACCATTAGTCCACTAGTATAGGTCCTTTCTTTGTTATGAACTATTAGTCTATATATTACTCAAAACAAAGAACACGCTTCCATCACGTCGGTCCATTACCTTAATATTAACATATTTAGCTCAAAACAAAGAACCTTGTCGGTACTCCAAGGTTCCAAATCGACAATCGTTCCTCCCAGGCTCTCTCACTCCTCATGATTATCCCCTTATTGACATAAATCAATCTTTAGTAGCTTTGCTCGCCGCCGGGTTCCCTTATCCCCATCTTGTCTCTCACATATCTATATCTGTGTAAGTGCCAATCGATTATGGCGGAATCAAATGTTTAAATGTTTTAACATGATAATCTTATTCATACATTATTAGATACTAGCAAGGTACCCGCGCAATACTACGACGGCAAATAATTTCTATTTTACATTATGTTGCTTTTAAAAATGTAATAATATGTTGCTTTTAAATAGATAAAAAGTTAAAGTAAATTAGGAGTTTAAAACAGAGTACTTTAAAATTTAAAGTAAATTAGGAGAGAGAATGAAATGGTTAAGAAGGAGTATTTTAGTACATTCAAGTTACTTAAAATTAAGAGATTTTAAGGTTGTAAATGTATTATAAAGGAGTAAGATTTTGTAAGTTTTATGTTGTGTTCAATATTTTTATGTTTTTAATTGGATTGGTTGTGTTCATAAACCACTAGTTATTAGGTAAATTTCTAGTTTTAAAAATTAATAAACTTATTTACTAATTATTTCAATATGAAAGGTGGCATGTGTGACAATTTTGGATGGATAATAGGTGAAGTATTTTAGCATCTTGAAGTCATATTATGGACAATGATGTTATTTAGACTTCAATTTTAAATTAGAGTTAATTACAAAAATGGTCATTGTGGTTGTCACTGATTTTCACTTTTAGTCCTTTAACTTGAAAAATTACGAAAATAGTCACTGTGGTTGTCATTTTGTTTCACTTTGTGTCCTTTACACTAACTGATGTTAAATCCTACAGTTAAAAGCCCTCACGTGCCTTACACATGAGGGTATTTTGGTCATTTTGTCAATTATCCATGTTACCAAACACTAGTAACCCTAAATAAATATTTATTCATCTCTTTACTCCATCTCTCTCAACACATTCTTCAGTGAGTTTACACACTCACCACCAACAACAACATTCAATTTTACCGCCGCCACTACCATCACAGTGGTTGCCTTCAACGCCACAACTACCACTGCCACCATTGTTCCTTTCAACGCCACCACCGCCACCGCCATAACCACCAATGCAAACAGTGGTTAGATCTATGCGCCATCGGTTTGTATTGTGGAGATGTCACCATTGCTTAGATCTGAAGCATCATCAACGTCATGACCACCATCGCTCAGATCTAAACCATCATCGCTTAGATCTGAACTGTCATCATCACCATCGCTTATAGAGTCAAAGCCGCCGACCTTCAAGTCACTAACACAACCACCCTCCGCCGACCTTGGAGTCACTAACACCACCGCCCACCACTACCGACCTTGGAGTCACACACAGGTAAGGATCCGTGTCTTCATCGCTCCAATAAGGATCCATGTCTTCATCGCTCCGGTAAGGGTCCATGTCTTCATCGCTCTAGTTAGGATCCGTGAGGAAACATGGATTGCAACGACCCTTCACCCTCGACATGTTTAATATTAAATTTTTGAAGTCATAAAGCCTTGATGTCTTCATTTTCTACACAAAAATTTCTAGGGTATTACTTGCTATTTGTGTTTGCTTCAAGTAATTGTATACACATTCAGCTTCATTTTATTCTTGTCGATAATTATTTACATAATCATTTCTATGTATTTGAATTTTGTAGATTTTGTGTAATTTTGGGTATACACATGGTTTTACTCATTTGTATTTGATTTTGGCACATTCAAGTGTAAATTTTACATAATTTTTAAGATACACAGTATTTGATTCATATGTATATGATTTTGATAGATTCATCTAAATTTGGTTTAAAGAATAATTATTATTTTAATTTCCTATTTTATAAAAAAAGTCAGTAACTAATATGTATTAAAGTATTACTTAACATTATTAATTATTAACTAATTATTAGTTAATTTGATAAAAGGTTAATTAATTATTAATTTAAGGGGGTAGATTTGTAACATCCTCGATTTGGGCCTAGTTTTAAATTGTACGTGAGCATACGTGATTAATATAATAGACGAATAATAGTTGTAAGTACTTGTGAAGTTAGAAGAATTAATGTTTGTGTTGTGGGTGTATTAATTATATGTAAGTATGTATATGTATATATATTGAATATATATATATATATGTACTTATTAAGTTAATGAAAGAATCAAGAAGGAAAAGAAGAAAAGAAAACGAGAATAGATATTTGTCCAGAGGCGGTTGCCTCTGGATAAGATTACTATAGATATGTATGTGTCTTGTTTGACTATGAATAGTCAAAGGTTGGGAAAGGTGAAAAACACACTCAAACACACACACTCGATAAGCTCTCGTGAGTTCTTGAAGAAGTTATTGAAAGATTTGAAGTCATAGACTCAAAGCAAGGTTAGTATGATGATTGTAGAATGAAATATATATGTATTATGCTAGAAACATGTGAGTTTCATGGCTGGAAGTAAAGTTGGAGTTGAAAACCCCATGGATGAACATGAGAGCTTACTTGATAAGTGGGTTTCTCATGTGTTTGATGTTTTAAATGGTGTTAAAGTGTTCATGAGATTCATATAGGTAGTATATGAGGTTTAGAAGTGTTTAAAAGTGAAAAACTAACATATTTGAAATCTGGGTTTTTGAATATATTGAACAAAAGTCGCATGAACTATGAACAAGAAGATGATGAAGTGCAGAGTTGCACGCGACGCGACGCGTCGAAGAGGAGTACGCGACGCGTTCCCATATGTCGTGCGACTTTCACTTTCATCCGACTCTTGTTTCATCCGACTTTTGGCTTAATCCGACTTTCATGGTCCGAGAGTCGCATGAGTCATCCGACTTTCGCATGGGTCATCCGACTTTCGCATGTTTGATCCGACTTTCAAAGATTGATCCAAAGGTCGCATGAAAGCTACGCGACGCGACGCGTCGGGTAAAAAGTGAGAATGTTCATTTTTAAAGCTAAGCAAACCTAAGGCACATGTTGTGCTATGAAGTGTAAGATTTTTGTAAGGTGACTAAGAGCCTTGATTGGTTCTTATATGTGTTTTATAATAGAGCCTTATGTGTGCAAACGCTTAACGCGATTGCCGATGTTTTAGGTGAACGTGTCAGCTGAACCAGCCTTAAGTAAACGAACGTTGTAAGCGAAACAGGTGAGTGCCTACTTTCATGAGACTCGGTATGAGTAAGTCTTGCAAGTTAAGATGACTATGTGAATGTGTATGTATGTATGACTAACCTGTTTATGCAGGTAGGCTTAAGAAGATAAGTGTAAGTTTCTGATTGACATTATGATCGCCTGTAAGATGTATGATAGGTGCATGCCAGCAGGTCCAGATTGGAATCGCTTAGTTAATGCCTGGTGATATGCATGAATGATGAGTTGTATGATGATTGCATGTGAAAGTATGAATGAATGATTGAATGACGGATTCCTATGGGATCCCATGTATGATATATGACTATATGAATAAATGATAAAGATGGATCCCTGTGGGATCAAATGTACGTATATATGTGTGTGTGAACTGTCTGCAGACAATCTGACGCATGGTTAAGGTCAGCCGACCGGCTGGATCCTAACAGGACTTCGGTCATTTCTGGATTCACGGTGATTCGGGGTGCATCCCGGATCGAGGTTCTGCAGAACCGCCGTGCCTTAACGTAAGACCGTAATCAGCCAGGATCTGGCCGTGATTACTCGGGAACCTTGTGTTCTGTAAAAGATGCTTGGTGGATTGCTTCATGCTCCCCCACCAGCAGATTGGTTGTGACTGATTTCCCCGGTCTGAGTTGTTGCACAGGACACCCCTGCAAGACACGAGTCTTACTGATCTTGTCGTGTTAAGCTAGCAATGTGTGCTTATGTACGATAAGATGTATACGATATGATATGTGTAATATGATGTGTATGATGTGCCTGCTGCATGAATCACTATATTGATGCTTATGCTAAGTATGTACTCACTAGCTAGTGTAGCTAATGGTGCTATGATTTCCCTTTTCAGGTAAAGACTAGATGGCCTGCGAGGCGGGTGACTTTTGATGTATTGCCCCTTGTGGGTGGAACACTTGTACTTAAATGTTGTAATGTATGTATGAAACTATGGTCGGTTCCTGTATGTTAGGTAACACCAACGAATGTTTTGGAAACAAAGATGCTGTAATTAATTGTTTGTTAATATTAAAAGAAAATTTTCCGCTGCTAAATCTGAGTTATAACTAAAAGCGGTGTTACAATAGGTCCTCTTATTAAAATCCCTACTTTTGTACTCTTAATTTCATACTTAAAATTAAGGAAAAACTATTAACCTAACACTACCCTAATAAGAATTCACTTTTGATGAGGCTTTCATAACTTATCAATTTGAGTACCATTTTCATGATCAAAACATCAACAAATTATTTCCTTTGAAAACCATCTCATTACTACACACACAAAATTAATAGACCTTGGAAATAAAAATACAAAACCTTGGGCCTAAAACGCATCTCTACAGTATAAACACTAATACAAGACATTGGTATTTTGGTGCAAATGTCAACATAAGCATATTGGGAGTTGAAGATACATCAAGAACCCGGACCTCGTCTATTGCAATCTTGTCTCATACAAAATGGAGGTTAATTTCAATATGCTTTGTCGTTGGTGTTGAACTTGGTGTGTGGAGAGATAAAGGGATAAGTGACCCTACCATTATCACGTCATACCAAAGTGGCTTTGAAATTAGACGAGTGTAAATCGGGTAGCAAGTTCCAAATTTGGCATGTTTCAGCGACAACATTTTGTGACTGTGTTGTATTCAGCCTTTGGAGTAGGATAAGCATGCAGTTTATCGGTGGAGGAAGGGCGGATATGAAAACCATAATTAAAATGTTGAGCATAATAAACTACGGTTCACGTGGATCATGCCTGAGTAAACAAACTAGTTAAAACACATATGCAATATCATAATAGCTCAAGGTAAAGTATTGTGAGGTGCTATTAGACATCCACAAGGTGTAGGGGTAGAGACAAATGCACCAATGAAGTGAATTTTAGTTGTAGTGTCAACAAGCGTGTTGATAAGCTTGCAATCTAGCATTTTTGCACGCTCTAAAATAGATATGTAACATATTTGTATTGAGAGAGGAACATGCTATTAGCGTCACTTTTCTTGAGGAAATAGTTAAAGAAGCCAAACGGTCATTGAGAACTTGGAAAGACCAAAAAATCTTGTAAAGTAATGCCGGTGTAGAAGCAAAACAATATCATCAACATAAAGCAAAAGATAGACCACTATAAAACTATGACTACATACAAGTAGAGATGGCTTAACATGTCTACGGATGAACCCCGCTTGATTGACATATTGAGAAACACAAATAGTGGCTGAGGTGTCCGATAAAGGCCATATAAAGACTTTTCTAGATGACTGACAGAATCGAGATGAACAGTCTTTTAAATATTGGTGGTTGATGCATATACACAGTTTTGTGCAAATCAACATCCAGATAGGGCATTTTTAACATCACATAGGTGCACAAGCTAATGTGAGAAACTAAGATTAGATCACTCACTATAATAGCAGGTTTGACAACTGAACTGGAGTCCCCTTACAATCAATACCAGGGCACCGACTACACTGTCGACAGAACCATGTGAATGAAATTATGCATAAATAAGCACATAGAGGAACTACACTCACTCCTTGAGGTCTACATATACGAACCCAGGTTTCGTCTTTAATTAACGAACTACATTCCTCATGCATTCCTTTGGCTTCAAAATGGATCTTAGAGGGCATCAATACGAGATTTGAAAATATGTGAAATGGTGACAAGGTAAGATGGTGTATAGGTTTGGAATATCTTTATACACATTAGCTCAGAAAATGATGCTAATTTAATACTTTATCTATGAGTGTAGGTTATAGAAAATGAGTATAATAAACAACATCCTTTATTTAATCATACTAGGGTTGGAAGAAAAAAGTTAATTAGCAATTGGACCACCAAGAGTGTTTGTAATGGAGGGGTTTTCATGTGCAGGTGAACAAGACCACACTATGGTCTAAGGGAAATGCCATACGCCCATACCATTGATGTGTATTCATGGCAATTGTGTGGATAGAACTAGGGGTGTTCAATATAATTACTAAATAATCCCATCCGGATATCCGAATTTTCGGAATCGGGTAGTGATTTTCTAAAGTTTCGGATATCCGATATCCGAAATATATTTTTTATTTTTTATTTATCTGATTTTTCAAACATATATAGTTTTATATACATTTATTTTTCATTTTGAAGTATATTTGAGCTATTTTTTGATGATTAAAGTTTAAAATATAATTATTTACTAATTATATTTTACATCAATTTATATAAAAAATTTATGTTTTTGAAATTTTTGGATATTTTGGATATCCGATATCCGAATCTGAAATTTCGAATTCAGATACTGAAAACCAACTATCCAAAATTTCATATATCCAGTTTTGAACACCTCTAAAAAGAACTACATTGAAGCCGTTACGTGGAGTGACCTTGTGGAACCATTTCCATTTCTTTACCTTTTTCTTTTTTTATTATTAATTTTTGATTGGATAGTTGGGTTATAGGTGAGTTCTACAATTTAGTGTGGTGTGGAGTTGTCGGAAATGATTGGTAAAATGTTAAGTAAGAGAAAAAAAAACATGCATGACGGTGTGGAGGAGTAGTGAGATGTTATGGTTGCAAACACTGTAATTGGTTGTAAGCAATGTTTTAAGACCCGGGTCGACCCGGTTGACCCGAGACCCGGTCACAAGGACGGGTCAATTAACACCGGTTTTTTGCCATTTTCCGGCCCAAAGCGACCCGGCCGGTTTTGCGGTCGAACCGAGAATTCAACCCAGTTTGACCAGGTTTCCTATTAAAAAAAATTTAACTCTTTAACCCTAAATTGGTGTCCTATCTCTCGAACCCCCTCTATCGTTTATTCGTTCGGCCTCTAGCCCTCTATCGCAGGGCCTTCGATCTCGTCCTCTTTCGTGTGTATCTAACATTGCATCTCCACCTTCAGCCTACTCTAACATCGGCATCCTCCTCGATAACCACCGCCGGCACCGCCTTCAGCGCCGGAACGATGTCAGCCTCCTCCACCGCCGCCGATTCTTGCTCGATTTGAACTGTTTCACGTAATTTCTTTGCCATTTGAACTCAGTTGTGTAAATTCTAAGCATATTTCGTGTAATGTCTAGCATAGATAATTTCATTGTGGATTTGATAGATTATGTAATATAGATAAATTGATTACTATAATCTTGACAAATTATGCTTTAGCTTGTTTATTTATTTGTGTAATATAGATAAATTAATTTCTATAATCTTGATAGATTAGTAATTCAAGATTTATGTTCTTCAAGATTTGGGTTTTTTATTAATCTTCAAGATTAGTAATTTAATTAATTTCTATAATCTTGGGAGATCATGCTTTAGCTTGTTTATTTTAATTAATTTCTATAATGTTGATAGATTAGTAATTCAAGATTGTTTATGTTCTTCAAGATTTGGGTGGTTTATTAATCTTCAAGATTAGTAATTCAAGTTTGTTTATGTTTGAGCTTCAAAACTAGTGTTGTAATCCTTAAATGTTTGGTTTTGTAGTAACATGGAATCTAGAGACAAAGCACCAAAGTCTTAATCTCATTCTTCCGTTCAATCAAGTGTAAGAGCGAAGACGGATAAAGCATGGGAATATGCAACATTAGCGGTTGATGATAAGGGAAAAAAGAATTTCATATGTAATTTTTGTCAAAAAAAATTATTCGTGGTGGTGGAATAAATAGAGTTAAGAAACATCTTGCCGGTATTACCGGTGAGATAACATCATGTAAAAAAGTAAGTGCGGAAGTTTGTTTTACTATGCAAGGTATTTTGAAAGAGAAGGCTAAAAAGACCAAAGTTAAAGCAAGTGGTGTTGAACGTAGTGTTGATATCTTGGATGATGATGATGATGATGATGATGATGATGATGATGATGAAGAATCACTGTTGCGAAATGTTAAAGCACAATTTGTTAAAGAAGGAAAAAGGAAAGCTACATCAACTTTGCATCCTTTCTTTACAAAAGGTATAAACGATCCTTCTCAACCCACTATTAAATCAGCCATGCAAAGTAAGGCAAAATTACTTGATGTCGATTTGGCTATTGCTATGTTCTTCTATTATACATGCATACCTATGAATGCTTGTAACTCTCCTTACTTTCAGCTTATGGTAGATAAAATAGCAAATGTTGGTTAGGTTACAAAGTACCTAATTATCATGCTTTGAGGGCCAATTTGTTAGAGGATGTAAAGAAATCGGTTTCACTATTAATTGATTCATATAGAAATCAATGGGTTGAATGTGGTTGCACGATTATGAGTGATGGCTGGAGGGATATTAGGCAACGACATCCGATAAATTTCTTGGTCTATTGTCCTAAAGGGATATCATTTCTTAAATCTATTGATGCATCTGGTATAGAGAGCAATGCTACAAATTTGTGTAATTTGTTCGCTGAGATTGTTGAAATAGTAGGAGCAAAGAATGTGGTTCAAATTTTTACTAACAATGTTGCTAATTACAAACTTGCTCGTAATTTGTTATGTGAAAGATATAAGTCCTTTACTTGGTCTCCATGTGCAGCACATTGCCTTAATCTTATTTTAAAGGATGTTTTAGAATTGGAAAATGTGAAAAGTTTGGTCACTCTTGCATCTAGGATTACCATGTTTGTTTATAATCATAAGTGGCCTTTGAATTGGTTAAGAAAAAGACCTCGTTGGACAGAAATCATCTAATGACTCGTTTACTATGACTCGTTTTGGTACAGCATTTATTGCATTGATAAGTTTGTATGACCTAAAGCTGATTTGCAAGCTATGGTCATATCTAATGACTTTAAGAAGATGTTGAAAGTGGGAAATGCCATTAAATGTAAACAAATTCTCTTGAATGAAATTTTTTGGAATAATGCTTTGATTACGGTGAAAGTGATGACTCCTTTGTTAAGGCTTTTGCGTTTGTTTGATTCAGATGAAAAACCTGCGTTGGGATATGTTTATGAGGGAATGCTTTGGGCAAGGAGAGGTATTAAGGAATTGTTTAAGAAAAAGAAAGAATTATACAATCCTTATACAGATGTAATTGATCGTCGTAGGGATAGGATGTTGCGTAAAAGTATTCATTGTGCGGCTTACTGGCTAAATCCGGCTTTTCAGTATGATCGTGAGAATCTTTGTGAGAAAAGGGAGGTGTTTCAAGGTGTTCTTGATATGGTTGAGAAGAATTATACCGGTAGGGATATCTTAGATCTTACATTGTATTTAGGAAAGTTTCGTGACAGTGAAGGTACTTTTGGTAGGGAGCGTGCTATTGTCTCTCGTACTAGTACTCAACCAGGTAATATTTAAATTTTATATGTTATTATTAAATATTGTTTTGAAATAAATTTTTTGCTAACAATTTCTTTTTTAGCCGAGTGATGGAAGTTATTTGGTGGAGATCATCCGAAACTGTAAAGGTTTGCTATTAGGATATTAAGTCAAATGGCATCATCTTCGGTTGTGAACGTAACTGGAGTGTCTTTGAAAGGATTCACACAAAAAGAAGGAATAGCTTGGAACATCAAAGGCTAAATGATCTTGTATATGTTCATTACAACTTGCGTTTACAAAATAGGTAAGATGTGTTGTAGTAAAGTTTTATCTATTAATATTGTAATTCTATTTTTACATAGTATATTTTTGGTGAATCTTTTTCTAGGCTCAAGGTTGATAAGACGTCTTACGATCCTATAAACTATGAATGTATTGATAAGACGGATTTTTGGATGGTTGAAAAAGAGCCGGAAGGAGAACTTAATTATGACGATTTAGAGAATATGGTTGACGAGCAAGAGCATGAACCGGGTTCTCAAACACAAGGTTATAATTTTTGTTTTTACATAAAGTAATTTGGTATATAATCTTAGTTTACTATTAGTATTTTACATAAGGTTACATTTTTTGTTTTTACATACATTTATTGTTTGATATTGTAGGAAACTTAAGTGGCTATATTCTCGTTGATGATGAAGATGATAAAGTTGGACAGGATAGTGAATTTCATATAATAAGTGATCGTGAACTTGATGCGTACAATACACAAATGTCTTAAAAATTTTAATTTAGTTTGATTGTGAGCTTATAACAATTATTGTTTGATGTTTGAATTTATTTATTTGTTTTTTTTTTTGTATTGTATGTTGAACTTAATTATTGTATTTTGATTGATAATATTGTAGGTTTATGTATTTTTTGCAGTTTATATATATGTATACACACATATTCATATATATTTAAAAAATAGAAACCGAGTTGATCCGACGGTTTAACTAGTTGACCTGTGACCCGGTGAGGGAACCGGGTCAACTAAAAAACCGGTTTTTAAAGCATTGGTTGTAAGTAGAAACTTTGAAACCAAAGGGCTAATAATGTACATCTCTATAAACATAGAGGTCCTACGTGACTTTGAGAACCATCTGAAACTCCGCGAAGAAGCAACGAGACAAGGCACAAGTCTTGTAGACTTGTAGGATGTTGACTTGCGATCCTCCGGCGATAAAACCACCCTCTCACGCAACCTCATTCGTTCTCACCGCAACCCCAAATCAAAATTGATGGAACAACAACAACGTCATGTAATTATAGCCTCCGGTGAAGTATTCGTCAACGATGACAAAACATCACTTACGCTCTCCGATGACGGCATACTCCGGTGGTTTGATCGAGGCCAAATTCACCGGTGTTTATCTGTAGAGAAGGAAGTTCTTGGATTCTCAACGTTCGAACGTCTGATTACAATTAGGGCACTTGTTCATACCGGCGGTGACGGATTTTGCTACGGCGGTAGTGGCGGAGGGAGTTTGGTTAGGAAGAGCTTTGTGTTTCAATCGGTGTCGCAGGATTCGTTACGGAATTTGTGCGATAAGATTCAAGGATTCATCGATTCGTTAGGTAATTCATCGATTTTTGTTTCTCTGATCAACTTAATTGATAATTCTCGATTGTAATACATAGTTATTTCTCGAATTTTGTTACGGGATTGTTGAGCTTTGATAGTTGACTTAACCCTAGTAATCCTAAACTTTGAATTATTATCATGTAACCTTTCAGCCTCGCTGTTAAAATTAAAAACTAGTTTCTCTTGAGCTATCTGAGCTCGGATGTTAAAAGTTCAAAACAAGCCCGAGTTCGATTAAAACTCATTTAATAAATGAGCCGAAGTGGGCTCGTTTAAACTCAGGAGCCTAAATGAGCTCAATAATATAATTTATACTTTATGAGTTTAATTTTTAATATTTATATATATCATTTTTAATAAAAATATCAAAATATTACCCGAGTCTAAACGAGTCCGAGCTTTATAAATCTTAAACGAGCTGAGCTCGAGCTCAACATCACGGCCTCTAAACAAGCCGAACAAGTCTGACTCGATAAGTGTCTGGTTACATCCTTAAGTAGAAATAGTTTTTCGGAGTATTTGGATCTTTTAATTTGTAAAATTACGTAAAAACCCTTAGCGAATAGTTTTGTCAATTGTTTTTTATCGTTTAAGTTTTTTTTTTTTGGGAATTGACAAGTACAGCTAACATCACTTAACCTAAGTGATGTTGCTCTCGGTCTCTCACATACCATTTAAATCATTAAAACACTCAAAAGACTTAAGTATCCTTCATTTAAGTGGTATGCGAAAGAGAAATCACCTAAGATACGTGATGTTAACTACATGTGTCATTTTCCCTTTTTTTTTATTATGTGTTTTACACTTTCCAGCTGGCCGAAATGTAACAAAAAAAAACTTTAGCTCCGCACTGTAGCTACCACCTGCTTTTGCCAAACACACCCGTAGTCTTTCCTTCCTGTTTTGATATACTCTGTTTGTTTGCAATAGAAATTTACTCAAAACAGAGTTCATTCTGCTATGTGGTTATCCCTCAAGATAACATACATCTCCACCACTTATACGATCTTTGGATTTCAAAGATTGTGTCGAAATGTTAAATGTATTTCTTAATTTTGACTGGATGTTGTGTTACATGCTGTAGTTCGGTTAACTCTTTCGTCTCTTTGGAAGACAGTTGATAAAAAAAAGCGAAAATTTTTCATTCTCTCTGTGGACTTACTTATATCATCTATATTCGTACTTAATTTAATGTCGAGTGAGTACTAAATTTATCATCACAATGCTGTTTAATGCTTAAATGCACGTTTACTCAACAGACTGGATTACTGCTGGATGAAAGAAAATACTAGTTTTTACGAATATATCTTTCTCTGTATCACTTAGAATGGTTGTTGCAACAGGTCGACCAAAGAGACTGTTTATATTTGTTAATCCATTTGGCGGGAAGAAAGCCGCTTCTAAGATTTTTACAAATGACATAAAACCTATACTTGAGGATGCTAATATCGAATATGCAATTCAAGGTTCGTTCAACTTACATCTATTTATCATGTACTTGCCTGGTTTTCATTTTCTGTTGCTTATTGGAATCATAACTTCAGAAACCAAATATCAGCTTCACGCGAAAGAAGTGTCTCGTTCACTCGACCTTACAAAATATGATGGTATCATTTGTGTCAGCGGGGATGGCATATTAGTTGAGGTTGGTTTGTCAAATTTTCTTTTAGTATATGAAGTTTTAAAAACATCACAGGGTTTAGTTCACCCAAATGTATCCAACTTGTCACGTTCTGCTATTGTGTGTATCAAACTTTAAAAGTTTCTATTTTGTGTATCAAACTTTTAATTTGTTGCTATTGTATGTATTTTGGTTACATAAAAAGAAAAAAATGTATAAGTTTGGTACATACAATAGAAAGTTTAATACACACAATAGCAACAAATTAAAGGTTTGATACACACAATAGAAGTTCTAAAAGTTCGATACACACAATAGCAAAACGTGACAAGTTGGATATATTTTCTTGAACTAAACCCCAACATCATGTGCATTTCTGGAAGTAAATAGTTTTAGGGATTGGAATATTTAATGTCATTGCTAAATTTTAATCATGGGATGCAAATTGTAGTAGGTTGTGAATGGATTGCTTGAAAGAGAAGACTGGGCAACTGCACTGAAGATGCCTCTTGGAGCTGTACCTGCAGGTTTTATATTTTTTTTTAATTTTTTCTGCGTGACTACATATTTTGAGCGTGTCTGATGGAATCATTTTCACTCGGTTTTCTTTAAAAACTAACATGAATGGTTATTGCAAAGGTACTGGGAATGGCATGATAAAATCTCTTTTGGATTCAGTTGGCGAGCCATGCACCGCAACTAATGCTATTCTAGCTGCGATTCGAGGTTTGTGTGTGTGCGTGTATAGTGATTGTGTGTATCAATTCATATTTACGTGAATTCTTGTTGCCTGTTTCGTGTATGGCAGGGCATAAACGCTCTTTGGATGTAGCTACGATCTGGCAAGGGGAGACTATATTTTTTAGTGTCTTGATGCTTGCATGGGGTATCCTGAAAACAAATAAATTTTAATAATCATTCCTTTGTTGTCCTTACATTCTGTATTATTATTTTTGATTGGTTTGTAATTGTCTTTGTATAGGGCTAGTATCAGATATAGACATCGAGTCCGAGAAGTATCGATGGATGGGTAGTGCTCGTATCGAGTTTTATGTAAGTCCAGATCTTTGCATTTTAAGTTTGCACTGAAATAGACAATTTGATGTCAATAATATTTCAACTGGTAATTAAGCTGTTTTTTAATCCTTTCGAAAATCAGGCTCTTAAACGAATCTTACGACTGCGGAAATATAATGGCAGTATATCATTTGTGCCGGCACCCGGATTTGAAGGTGTAGGAGAGGCAACCGGTTCATGTGTTGATATTATGGAACCTCTTAAGCCTCGACAGCATGGTTACCAAGGTCCCAAATTTGATTTTCAGAATTATAATTGGAGAAAGCTAAATGGCCCATTTGTATCTGTTTGGCTTCATAATGTTCCTTGGGGTGCTGAAAACACAATGGCAGCACCTGATGCAAAGGTTAGATTGTTTTATGTCATCTCAAAGAAAGTTCTTGCTTTTCAAGTAATATCAAGATTTACAAATTACGTATTTCGTTTTCAGTTTGAAGACGGTTATTTGGACTTGATTGTAATGCGGGATTGTCCAAAGTTAGCCTTGATATCCCTCATGTCTAAAATGAACAATGGAGGTCATGTGAAATCACCATATGTTTTATACATCAAGGTGAGCGCTCTGTCGTTCATTGTGCGTTTATATTACAGATAACAGGTCAAACAGATTAGATACAAAAAAATCGAACGGGTTAGATGTGTCGAAAGTCACAAACCATTAACATGCATTTTGGAGACATAAATCAAGTTGAAATGTGATCCCAATGTTGGTTTATTTTAAATATTTGAGCAGGTAAAAGCAGTGATCTTGGAGCCTGGCACGCGAACGGGTGATTCAACAAAGGAAGGGATCATAGATTCAGACGGGGAAGTGTTGGCACGAGGGAAAGGAACGTACAAGTCCGACCAGAAATCCTTGATGGAATACGACAAGCTGCAAGTTATTGTGGACCAAGGTTTAGCCACTCTTTTCGCCCCTGTTTAATCTTTGACGGTTTCTGAATGTATATAACGAAGTACAAACCGAATGTTGAATTAAAACTAAACATGAAAAATGTGTGTACATAGATTCAAAGTGTTTATAAGGCTTCCATTTGTTTCTCCTAACAAGTATCATCTCTCTCTCTCTCTCTTAATTTTAAACTGTTTCTTCTATAAGAATATAAAGTTGGTGTTGTAGTAAGTAGGCAAAAATTTTGTTGATACCCAGTAATTTCTGGTTTTTGTTTGGTATTGTTTATTTTCAATTAGCTATTTTGGGGTGTTAAGTAATGTCACATGTCGGACGAAAATTGACTTTGTAATCTTCTTAATAAGGGTTCTGGCTACTACTCTCATGGCCAATTAGTGACTTTGTAATCGTAACCAATTGGTTTTGAGTTATAACTCCACAAACTTACATGGTATTAGAGCCACCTCGTGGTTTGTCAAAGGCCACACACACTCTACGTAACCCATAAGTATCCACGTGTTAGGCGCAAAAAAAAAAGCCACACATGAGACATGTTAAGTAATATCTCACATCGGACAGAAAGTAATTTTGTAATCTGCTTAATAAGAGTCATGTGCTACTACTCTTATAGTCGATTGGTTTTGTGTTAGAACCTCACAAACTTACATGGGGTCAAGGTATTTTTCTCCACTTATGCATGTGGACAGGCAAAGGTTTTTAACGTAGACTCTTTATCTAGCTAGAGGGATTCAAAGTTGTTAGAAAGGAGAACGATGTAAACCTCATCATCGTACGAATTTAGACGATCATCAAGGCAATGGTACATATGATGGAATTGAAGTACGTAAGGATCGAATATGACCATTAGGTTTTTCTAACAAGTTACAACATACATCAAGGTTATTTCACTCCTTAGTTTAAGCGGAGGCTGCAGCTATATCACCAAAGAAAGATGTAGAAAGAGAATATATGAAGAGTGTAGCATATGCAAATGTTGTTTGTAGCTTAATGTATGCTTTGGTGCATACAGTGTAGAATGGTTATATTCTTAACCCACTCAATGATATTGAGAACAAATAGAGTACAAACTATGCATGATACAATGGGCCTAAACTATACATACACAATAGAATACAAGTATATACATTAACCTACTCCGGTACAGTTTGAAGGGGAAGTTGAGGACGAACATTGAAACCGTTCGAGACAATGATGATGGCCAGCCTTTGGTAAAGATACCCGCATATTGAGAGGTCCATGGAACATGAATCACACATAAGTCCCTAGTAGTCACTTTGTCCTTGACAAAAGGTAGACCGATCTCAATATGCTTGATGTGTTCGTGTTGCACCAGATTACAGAACATGTATATGACGTTGACGGTTGTCATATTAGACAAAAGTCGTAGTAGATATTGGCGGCTGAAGTTCACCCAGGAGATTGCGCAACCAACATTAATAACTACCTTACATTCTGCTTATCGTTTTGGTGGATTTTGTATTTTTACTACTTTTTTCCCGATTTTAATTCCGATTTTGATCAAGATCGAGTTTGGTTCGTTAAGAACTTATAACGCGGATCGAATGAATCGTCATTCATATACAAGTATATCCCAGTGTTATCCAAGCTGGGTTGAGAGATAATTAAGATTGAGATAGGTTTGAAGATTCAAGTTGGAGGCTTATCTCGCAAACGATATAACTTTATAAAGTTAGCTATTTATATAAGTTATATATATAATTGTGATGCACACAAATTACAAATAGGATGTACAAAATTTATAACTTGATACACATGATTTTAACACAATAATGCGCAACATATAACACACTAACACGCAACATATAAGGCTGGGCGTATAGCCCTTCCCGATTGAATTCGGGATTCTTCGGGTTGGGTGGGTTCCTTCGGGAACACCCCTACCCCCATCTCAGGTTACCCCTTTTTTTCCATTTAGGCTTCGTACACTTGAGACTCTCGAAATTCTTTTCTTTTTTTCTTTTTTTGGTTTTGTAGAGAGAGAGTTAGGAGAGAGAAAATATTTGGGTTGTTTGCTATGAGTCCTACTTGGGTTTTGGGTTAATTTGGGTTGTGAAGAAAAAAGGAAGAAAAGCTGATGTGATATTTGAGTTAATTTGGGTTGAGTATTGTTATACTCATGGGCCATGGCCTAACACACTAAGGTCATGTGTTATGGGTTATCTTTTCATTTTCCTTACCCAATGTCACATTAGCATCACATCATTCTCTCTTTTATTTTTTTCACTCTATTCAAAATAAGTGTTATACCTTTCCTTTTCTTACACAAACTTTTCCTACTTTTTTTTATATTAACAAATAATTATTTAAGTAAATAATAAAGTTCATTCATTCATCCATACAATACTAATAATAAAAACTTAATTAAAACCTAAAATTGTAAAATAAAAATAACAAACATAATTTTAAACTTAAAAGTAAAAAATAATATTTAGTCAAGTGGAGCTCATCCGTGCTTAGCTCATATCTTCTCCTTCAACATCAGCATCGTCGCCAATGCACCTCCCGAAAGATGACCTGTCAGCTTCACGTAAAATTCGTAGTCTTTCAAAGTTTGATCCGCTTCTTGTACTTCCAATTGTTTTTGACGATACGAGAGAAAGGAGTCATTTTTCGAATTTATCGATGCTAGTTCGTCCAACAACGACGTGATGTTCTCTTCTTTCGACCCGGTTCCGGTTGATGCCAATGCCAACCGTTTCGCATAGGTTCGTTTGCCTCAACATCCTCGTCTTCTTCTTCGTCATCGTCTTCGTTGAGGTTGATAGAAGCGTGTGCATCGGAAGACCCCGTAGTGGATCGAGGATTGGATTCCGAAGTTTTGCTTCTTTTTTAAGGACGGGGGGTGGCATCCACGGGAGGAACTTGGTGCCACTTGGGAGAACTCTTAAGAATTACCCAACATTTTTCGTGACCAAAAGTTGTGCCGTGATTATTGTCTCGATAACGGTTTAGCGCGGTTTTTAAAATATCCGTGTCACTCATTCCACTAGCTCTTGTATTGAAGAGGTTATTGTAAATCCCGGCAAACTTTGTTACTTTAGCATTGATATCTTTGAACTTGGCATTCAGTTGATGCACGTTGCGGTAATTGTTGGGTTTGCCGAGTAGACTTTGAAACGATGCCATGACGCGATTCCAAAAATTTTCTAATATAACAATAATAATATCTTAGTAGTATTACTAACAATAATTATGAAATAATAATAATAATAATAATAATAATAACAACAACAACAACAACAACAACAACAACAATAACAATAACAACAACAACGAAATAATAAAAGTTAAGAATAATAGTAAGGAATAAAGAATAATACTTTGTTTTTGTGTATTTTCAACTACGGGATCCTCCGAAATGTAAACCCATGCCGTGACCAACGCGATCTCTTCCTCGTTTGTCCATAAGATAGGTTTAGTCTGTTGAAATATGCTCCGCTCTTCTTATTTTGTGATGGTCCCTCTTCTTGTGTTTCC
Source organism: Dittrichia graveolens (assembly GCA_038502395.1). Classification (NCBI taxonomy): domain Eukaryota; kingdom Viridiplantae; phylum Streptophyta; class Magnoliopsida; order Asterales; family Asteraceae; genus Dittrichia; species Dittrichia graveolens. The sequence continues at coordinate 73,588,502 of JARJIL010000003.1, forward strand.
GGTTGTGGTTCTGGATTTTGTGATTGTTCTTGATGTTGTTGTTGTTGGGTTTCGGGCACATAATCATAGTATTCATCTTCTTGGGTTAGTGGAATTTGTTGTTGTTAAATCGGATAGCCAAGATGTGAGAGGGGAATTTCTTGGGGTTAATTGAGCATTCCCGTATAGGTGAACCGTGGTGGAGCAAAAAACGGGTTTGGTTGGTGGGTGGGTGGCAGAATGTTTATAAAAAACGGGTTGTCGAGCCTTTGAGGTGTGGAACTTGCAACCCTTGACCGGTTACGTCTGGATGAAGGGAGATTTGATTGAGGATCCATGAGTAGAGTGGAGAGTGGAGAATAGAATTAATAAAAAAAATGATAGAGAGTGAAGAGTGTTAAAAATGATGAATAATAATGGTATATATAATGATTAGTTGGTTGAATAAATAAATAAATAATTGTCCGCTGAGCGGTAATTTTTTTTTAAAAAAAATGGGACATTGACAGGGGGTGGGGTGGGTTTCTTGGTTCTCCATCGAGCTCCTCTACCCGAGTGACCTACCCGATTGCCTTACCCGCTTCCTTCGTTTTGGTGTTCCTTGGCTAACCCAAGGCTACTCGATGGATTGGAGTAGCCCGTAACGGACGGTCTAATGAGAATCATATTAAGAGATTGATAAACAACCCCTCTTATAAAAATTTTTGATGGATTTATTAGTTTTTTTTCACCAATTTGACCAAAATATAGTTTAATTCGTCAAAAACCTAAAAAACATGAAAGTTTGATGTACACTTTCGACTCTTCTTAAGAAGATAGGTGAGCTAACGTGTATTTGAGGGGTTATTTATCCATATTTCTCATGATTTTTACCAAGATCGAGTTTGGTTCATCAAAAAACTTATAATACAAAAGTTGTAGAGCTTGTTGCGCACTTTCTACATGTTTTTTAATTACCCTAAACTAATTTCATACATAAAATATGTAGCTTTACAACGTTAGCGGTTTATATATAATTGTGATGCACAAAAATTATAACTACCATACATAAATTTTTAACTTTGTTACAGATTTTAACTATAGCTGTCAATTCGAGTCGACTTTGGATTAATAGGCCGTTTCATTTTTGTTTCGACATATTTTCGCGTTATTTTTTGTGTTGATCCACTTTTGACTTGGTTCTATTTTGTGTTGGATTTGGTTCATGTCACTTAGGTTCTGGTCATGTTTCGGATTAAACCACTTCTTTTGGCATAATTAACGCATCTTCAACTTTTGGCAAAGACCATTAAAAAACTATACCTACTTGAATAAACTGATCGAAATAAGTTTCGATCGATCGGTATTTTGTTTTTGATTATTAGTTTTTAGCGGATTTAGTCGGATAACCCAAAATTTGCTCACTCAGGTTTTCAGTTTGAAATTTGCAAATTCCAGTATTCCACTATTCAAGTATTCTCTAATAACCGTAATAGTAATAAATTTTTTTTATAAAAACTACATTGTATCATGTTGACAATAATAAAAAAATTATAAAAATGCTTCATGTAGACAATAAAATATATTTTTCTTATAAAAATTGTATATTTTTTAGATAAAAAAGTATCATTCAATCGTGTTGTGACTTATCGGGTCACGGTTCAACCGGCGGGTTAACCCGGTTTTTACTTTTATTTATTTATTTTCTTATATATGCATATATGTGTGTATACATATATATAAAGTGCAAAAAATAAAAAAAAATAACGCATCAAGCTCACAATCACTTAGTATATGAAATTCACTATCATCCCCAACTACATCATCACCATGATCAGCAAGAACATAACCACTTGAGTTTCCTAAGTTTATGTAAAAACAAAAAATATAACCTTATGTAAAAGACTAATAGTAAACTAAGATTATAATACCAAATTACTTTATGTAAAAACAAATTTTAGGATTAAAATAAAAAAAATAAAATTAATTAATATAAAACCGGGTTGATATTGACCGGTTCAACCAGTTCGACCGCTAAACCCGCCGAGTAGCTCCGGGCCGCAAAATGTCAAAAAACCGATATACGTTGACCCGCTCTTGTGTCCGGGTCCTGGGTCAACCAGTTCGACCCGGGTTTTAAAACATTGGTTTTAAATCTAAATTATCCAATGTTTTTTTTATTTTTTATTTTTTATTTTTTATTTTAATGCATAAATTAATTTAAAGTTCAATTTTGCTTTATTTTTAATTTTAATTTAATACTTAATCAAAAGTCAATCGGGTTAAACGAGTCTACTTTGAGTTGACCTAATAATTTTCATATTATTTTCGTGTCAACCTATTATTGACCTTTTCGGAATCCTGTTGACCTACTTCGTGTCGATTTTTGGGTCATGTCAAGAATTGTCAACCCTAACTTTAACACAATGAATATCAGAATATAACATATTAATGCAAATCATATTAAAATTTTGATGTATGATATGGTCTTGCAAAATGTTTTTGTGGGTTTTTGGTCTTTTTTCTAGATTTTTTTTTCAATACTTTAACCCTAATTTTGATGATGATCAACTTTAATTTGTCAAAAAACCTAAAACTTGTAAAATGTATTGATGCACACTTTATACGAGTTTTTATCACTCCAAACATATATCATATAAGCAAAAGATAACTTTTCAAAACCGTAAGTTCAATAGTCGACTTAAGAAAATATGTGAGCCGAGTCTATAGTTTTTATGAGTCGGAATGCATTAAAAACGGAGCTAGTTGACGGTTTTTGATTTAGATGAGGTTGAGGTGTTTGAAGAGGAATCCATTTTGAAGTCAAAATATAAATTGTGTAAAGTTTGTAGAAAGAATGAGTAGAAATTTGTGGTGTAAAATGGTATAAAAATGAAGTGTTTATATAAATAGAGGGTAAATTGTTTTAAATTTTTTTTATTTGAAACGGTAATTTGACCGTTTGGAGTATATGGCTCTCTCTCTCTCTCTCTCTCTCTTCTCAGTACTGTACGCATTCAAACGCTGATCATTTAAAAACAATCGGTATCGATGGCACCGAGGTGGTGTTCCACGGTACCGATCGCCACCTCACCCTCGCAAATCCTATACCACACCCACACCCTTTGCTCTAAGTTTTCCACCCCTACATATTATACAACTATGACACACATGATTTTAAACACAATGACGTACAACATATAACACCCTAATGAGCATTAATGAGGCATTAATAGCTCATTAATGACGCGTTAATGAAGGGATCTTAAGAGAATCAAACCTTGCTCATTACGACATTTCATCCGGATGTAATTTACGGTTGGGTATACATAAATGACCAAAACACCCCTATTAGAGTCATTTACGATGTTACAAATAGTTCTTACAATTCTTATACGAAAAACAACTATCATTTGAATTTATCTACTTCTTTTCATATATCTATTACAACTCAATTATTTATTATGTTTTACTAGGCTTATATTTTAGAAATTTGTAATATTTTTTTAAATATATTAAGTTCAATATTAGGTTTTTCACTTTAATGTAAAGTATCGACTACTGTTACCGTCAAACATGGGCCGAACTGATACTGTTGTCATTGGGCCCATTTCCTTCATACGTTGACATCAATGGGCCAGTGATGGAACAATGGAAAAAGTAGCAATATTTCTTGACCATATGTTAATGCTCAAGTCAATTAGACTTGTTCAAACCTATTTTAGTCAAGTCAAGCCGAGTTAGCTTCGATATCGTACCAGACGTGCTAATAATCGAAGCGGGTTAGTTCAACTAATTGTCATCTTGAACCTTATCACTAAAATAGTTCGACTCGATATTCAAACAACTTAAATATCCAAACATAGAGGGAAACTCGTGCTTCATACGGAAACTTGTCGATAATGACTTGAAAACTTTATGAGGGTAATGATGCCCCCTCCATAACACCCAACACATAAAACATTCATCAATAATGTTGTACAATGGACCGAAAAATTAAAACCTAATAATTATTTAGTGATGGATAAAACTTGATCATAGTTGATATTTTTGTACATTTATTAATTATAGTAAAGTAATAGTAATATTTTGAAAATTGAAAATTTTAGCAAAAGTAAATTTCATTATTTTTTAATTAAAATGGTATGCTTTTATTATTTTATCAATAACCAATAATAAATGTACTTGCATAAAAATTATTGTGGTTAGTAAAATAATAAACTTATATTTAATTTCTGATACTTTTTAATAATAATAATAATATTATTATTAAATTAATATATTATTTCCGGACGTTATCAGAATAATAATATAATAATAATAATAATAATATTATTATTCATTACTAGGGTTTAGTTCAATAAAATGTATTCAAGTTATCATGTTTTGCTATTGTGTGTATCGAAATTTTAAAGTTTCTATTGTGTGTATCAAACTTGTAATTTGTTGCTATTGTATGTATTTTGGTTACATTAAAAAGTAAAAAACTTACAAGTTTAGTACATTTACAATAGAAAGTTTAATACACACAATAGCGACAAATTAAAAGTTCGATACACACAATAGAAAATTTCTAAGTCCAATACATACAATAGCAAAACATGACAACTTGGATACATTTTAGTAAACTAAGCCCTTCATTACTAATAGGGTTAAAGTTGTGTAATTTCATGAAAGTTGTCTTAATGTCCAATATAGTACTTAAAGTATTTTTTTTACACATATGACCATTTAACTTGTCAAAAACGTATTAATATACCTCTTTTTTAACCTGTAACCGGCTTAGCCAGTAAATTCATGATTTTTAAACTCATTTAAAGTGTTAGGGCATGTAGGAATCTTGTCCTAATGTTCAAATATGGTACTTAAAGTTTTTTAGTACACATCTGAACATCTTCCAAAAACTTCATTTTTCCTCCATTTTTTATTTTAATAACTCCATCTTGGCTTTATACATAACAAGTTCAGTTTCCTTATCATCTAAAAGTTGTTTGTAATCTGTGTAATCATGGTTGTAATTCTCATTGACTAATTAGGGCAATTTTCACAAATTTCAGTGACTAATTTCATACAAAATCATAGCAAAGAATTTCAGTATGTTAGGAATCTTTGACAAGGGTTGTTTCTTATCTATGATGTTAGACATTTTACTAGCTTCTCATAATAACATTCACTTAGAAGCTTTGAATTTAGGTTGGAGTTATAGAACGATGATGAAGACATTTCCGACAACTTCAAGAGCTCCAAATAATCAATTCCCCTAGTTTTTTATGCATCACTGATGAAAAATTGGTGGGTAAACCATCAAATTAGAATTTCTACCTGTTTACCAAGTAACATTTAATGTAAGGGTATATTAACACGTTTTTAACAAGTTAAATGGTCATATGTGTAAAAAAATACTTTAAGTATCATATTAGAACATTAGGACAACTATCATGTCAGTATGCAACTTTAACCCTTACTAATATGGGCTGATTTGTACATAATATTAGTTTGTTATAAAAAAGCAGGGCAATGTTCTTTAAAGTGTATTTAATTTTATACGTTTTGCTATTACATGTATTAAACTTCAAAGTTTTATTGTGTGTATCAAGCTTTTAATTTGTTGTTATTATATGTATTTTAGTTACATAGAAAAGAAAAAAAATAGTTTAAGTTTAGTACATATAATAGGAAGTTTAATAAACATAATAATAACAAATTAAAAGTTTGATCCATATGATAGAAATTTTAAATATTCGATACACACAATAGCAAAGTCGCAAATTTAGATATATTTTGAAAAATTTTAGCCAAAAAATTATGACTTATATACACTGTTAGTCCCAGATTGAGTACGCAACAACAAATGTTTGTAGAAGGGGTGGTTGAATACAAACTTTAGCTTTTTAAAATTAAAGACACACCGTTATACTTTTTTATAATTCTTATTGATTATGAATCAAGAATTACATGTACTAGAAGCGGAAATTCTAAGTACAATAAAAGGTGGCAATCAATTTGTCTAACACATAGACAAGCTAACTTTAAAACAACTAATGTTTAAAGAGTGTTCAACACATGAACAAGTTTGGTTCTACACAATGCTTAAACTCTACGAATTTTCTCAACTAATAAGATTGCTTTGTTTTGTGTTGAAGCTTGATCTTTTTTTGGATGTTTTGCATGTCCACCATGCATGCATATTTATAGAAGTCTTGGCATCCAGTAGCATGAACGAAGAAGACAAAAAGTGTGTGGAGATAAAATATTTTAATTGTAAAGATAGTGGGTGAAAAGTAAAGTTACTTTAATCAACTGTTTGATAAAAGTAATTGTACTTTTCTGAAAAAGTGTAACCCACTCACAATATAAAATATTAAGACACACATCTTCTGTCGTGTAGAACTGTCTTTCCCTTTCCATGCTTGTACTTTAAACAACAGTCATTGTTGGGGAGATAATCACTTCACCCTAATAATCAACTCTGCCTATTCTAAAACATAGAATTTGATGATAACCAAACCCTACATTCAGTATGACTTAGAAAGAATTCAAACATGTGTTACTTGAATCAGTTTATGTAAAAATATGCTAAGTATGGAACCATCAGCTGAGGAAAATAAGCCATCAGTTGAGCATCAGATCCTACTCAAAGTATCAGCCAAAGGATATCAGCCAAGGAGCATCAGATGAAGAAAACAAGTAAAGAAGACCATCAGCTTAGGAAAACAATCTATCAGCTAAGCGAAATTGTTGATCAGCTGATGAAAATATTTCATCAGCTGAGTAAACAGATTGATCAGCCGAGTGAAGAATTTGATCAGCTAAGTGTCTACTCTATCAACTGAGTGAACAATTGGATCAGCTGAGGCCCAGAGCATCAGCTAAGTAAGTCTTTCTTCACACAAGTCATCTCCCCTTATAAACTGATGTATTTGATTGATCAGCTGAGCATCTATATGATCAGCTGAGCAATATGTGTCAACTGAGTCCTAGCAAAAAGTGATCAACTAATATATTTTGTCAACTGAGTAGTGAATATCAGAGTTCCTTGTACAATCTGTTAGCTGAGTCGTGAAAAATGTCAAATCTACTCTATCTTTTCAGATTGTAAGTCATATGTAAAAGGCAGAACATGTGTTGTTCTATTATGCCTTAGATCTTTGTTTGTAAAAGTAAAATGCACTTTTTGGATCAAGTATGAGACAAAAAGGTTTGATCTTATCCTCTGGAAAGGGATAATGATACCTCAAACAGACGAAGATCTTGAAGATTTGTTCAAACAACTAAGTATGACTGGCAATCCCATACTTGGTAAAGTCAAATCAATCAGAAGCATGGTGTTGATTAAAGTACAATCATGGAAAAGGAAAGACACTTCTACACGACAGTAGATGTGGACTTTAATATTTTATATTGTGAATGGGTTGCACTTTTGCAGAAAAGTACAATTACTTTTATCATACATTTGATTAAAGTAACTTTACTTTTCACCCACTACCATTACAATTAAAATATCATATTTCCACATCCTCTTGGTCTCTTACCTTCATGCAACCGGATCCACCAAGACTTCTATATATATGTGCATGGTGGACATGCAAATAGAATATACTACACAACACAACAAAGTGAAGTCTCTACTACACAAAAAGAAAATCTCATCAGTTGAGAAATTTCGTAGAGTATAAGCATTGTGTAGAATCAAACTAGTTCATGTGTTGAACACTCTAAATACATTAGTTGTTTTAGAGTTAGCTTGTCTATGTGTTAGACAAATTGATTGCCACCTTTTATTGTACTTAGAATTTCCGCTTCTAGTACATGTAATTCTTGATTCATATCAATAAGAATTATATAAAAGTATATAAGTGTGTCTTTAATTTTTAAAAGCTAAAGTTTGTATTCAACCCCACCTTCTACAAACATTTGTTGTTGCGTACTCAATCTGGGACTAACAACTGGTATCAGAGCAGGTTAGATAATCAATATCTAGATCTGTTTTGCTTACTCTACAACTGCTTCTACCCCTCTCAATATGGCCTCATCCGCAAACAATATGAATATCTCAAACACTGGGTCCTTAACAAGATGTCCCATGTTTGACGCTGTAAATTTCTCCATGTGGAAAAGTAGAGCACATCTTTTCCTATCCACCCTTGATATCCAAATGTTTGAGATAGTCACTGATGGTCCTTATGTTCCAACATCAGTGTTATCTGTCCCATCAGAATCTGAAGGTCAAACCTCTATAACTGAAAGAATCATAACCAAACCCATGCATCTGTGAACAGATGAGGATAAGAGGTTGGTTAGCCTAGATGTTAAGGCTAGATCAACTCTTGTCTCTGCACTACCCAATGAAATCTATCATCAAGTGCTTAACTGTCCTTCTGCAAAAGAGATGTTAGATACACTCACAGTTGCATATGAAGGGACTGAAGAGGTGAAGGAGAACAAGAAGCTCCTCCTCAACAGAGAGTATGAATTCTTCTTTGCTCAGAAAGGTGAGAGTCTTACACAGACATACACCAGGTTCAACTGCCTAGTTAATGACTTGAAAAGGGCAGACATAACCAAGAGCAACTTTGTCTTGGTGAACAAGTTTCTAGACTCCCTCCCTAAAACATGGGATCACTTTGTCACTGTTCTAAGACATAGTGAGAAGATTAAGGGAATGTCTCTGGTTGCTCTCTATGGTAACTTACTCAACCATGAGCAATCAGTCAAGCAAAGGAAGTTGTCATCCAAGGAGATGAAGGAGGTAGTGAAAGCTGCACCAACTGCCCTTGTATCAAGAGATACAAAGATGAGAAGCTTTGCAGTTATTGATTCTGGTTCTGATGAAGAAGGAGATGGAGAGAAGAGTGCTGGAGAAAGTGATGAGGAGAAGGATTGTGAGGAAAGTAATCTGGAGGAGTTGGTTGAAGGTGTAGCTATGTTGGTTAAGAAGTTCAGACCTTTCAAGAAGGGAAAGGGTGTTAAGAGGTTCAGCAAGAGGTCATCAAAGTTTGTCAAGCCCAAATCCACTTTTGATGCCTCCACAGAAGAGTGTTATAAGTGTGGCAAGATTGGCCACATAGCCAGTGACTGTAAGTCCAAATATAACACTGGTTCTTCATCTGTGCAAAAGCAGGAGGGCCAGATTGATTATGAAGCCAAGTATAAGAAACTCCTTGCTGCTATCCTTGACCAGAAGAAGAAGAAGAAAGCCCAGGGCCAAGTTCTTGTTGCTGAAGAAGAAGATTGGGCAGAAGAAGATCTCTCCTCAGATGAAGATGAGGTGATCTCTGCTCAGTTCTGCATGATGGCCAACAACAATGATGGTAGTTCCTTTGATGAAGACATGAAAAAGGCTGCTAAAGCTTGTTCAACTACCAACTGGGATCCTTCTTCTATGTATCAGGTTGGAAAATTTATTAACTATGATGATAATGAGAAGCATGCTATGTTTGATTACTTGTGTATTGATTTCCAGTCTGCTATTCAAAGAGAGAAGAAGCTAAAACTAGAAGTAGAATCACTAAAGGAAAAATTAATTCTTAAGGATGAGGAACTTAAGCAGATAACAATCTTAAATGATGAACTAGCTAATCAAAAGATACTTAATGAGATCTTAGTAAAAGAAACTAGTGAAGCAACCAAAAAGTTTAATGACCTCCAAAAAGTAGTAAAGTCTTGGTGTGTATCTGCAGAAAAGACCACTCAGTGTGTCAAGGAGCAGATACCCAAACAAGTTCAAGCTATTATTGGTGGAAATTACTCTAAGGCTGCTAACTATGTTGATTCTAGTAAGAACCTTAATATCTTAGACAAAGCTGACATCTTGCCACAGACCTTTCACAAGACTTTTAAAGGCAAAAGTGTGTTCACAAATAAGTTTGTTAGAAGCAAGAGTTCCCACTCAAAAGAATTAATTATTCCTTCTGTTGAATCATCCTCTAGTAAGATTTCAGAATGTAAAAATACTAATAACAAAAAGTCAAAGGATGTGATTAAAGGAAAGGAATCATTAGTTGAGACCTCAGAGACATTATGTTGTCAAACCTTGAAAACAGATGACTTAATTCTTAGCATTTCACAAACTGAAGAATCATTAGCTAATACTACTCCATCAGCTGATAGGTTAGTAGATGATAAATGCTCAGTTGATAATCTGTCAGCTGATCATAGCTCATCTTCTAAACAATCAGTTGATCTAGAAGTAATCAACTCTCTTTTAATAGAAGAAACTATGAGTAAAAAGAATGGTGTTCACATTGTTCCCATTTCTGCCACTCCAAAGATTGGTCAAAAACTTTCCAAAAACAAAGATCAATCTAAGGTGCCTGTAAATAAAGACCTAAGAAATTTACAGGATAAGCTTCATAAGCTGAATGGTCAAATTAGTCAAATGATGACTGATAAGAAATCTCATAGGCATTCAAACCATGTTGTTCAATGCTCTAAGGCCACAAAATCTCAAAAATGTTATAAATGTGGAAGCAAAGAGCATAAGGCATTTGAATGTTCTTTAGAAGGGAATTCAAGACAGCGGACTTGTGATGATAACATAGTCACTCCTCTCATACATAAGAAACCTGAGATGAAGTGGAAAGCTAGGTGCATTCCACAGGGATCCACTGAGTAGTGGATTCCTACGTGTGTCACTAACTCTTCTTTCATTCAAATCTGTGCAGGGTGTTGGTTCTTGGTTTCTTGACAGTGGATGTTCAAGAACCATGACAGGTAATAAGGCTTTGCTCAGTAACTACAAGAAAGAGAAAGGTCCAAGGGTGACTTTTGGTGACAACAACCATGGGCAAACTAAAGGCTATGGTGAGCTTCATAATGGGAACCTCAAGCTGTCAAAAGTTTCATATGTCAAAGGGCTGAAATATTATCTCATAAGCATAAGTCAATTGTGTGATGGAGATAATGAAGTCCACTTCACAAAGACAGGAGGCTCCATCATAAATAAAGAAGGTAATACAGTGTTCAGTGCCAAGAGAACCAAGGATGTGTATACACTTGACATGTCCTCTGGTGACCCTTCAAAGGAAACATGTTTGTACTCCAAGAATGATGAGGATACAAACTGGCTATGGTACAAGAGGCTTTCCCTCCTTAATTTTAAAAACATCAACAAGTTGAGCAAGGGTGAACTAGTGTCAGGACTACCTTCACTGACTTATCTTAAGCCTAAACCTTGCACTGCTTGTGAGAAGGGAAAGCAGCATAAGACATCATTTACATCCAAGTAGGCCTTCTCAATGACAGAACCTTTCTATATATTGCACATGGATCTCTTTGGTCCTGTTGCAACTGCTAGTATTGGTGGAAGTAAGTATGCTATTGTATTGGTTGATGAATTCTCAAGATATACTTGGGTTTTCTTTCTTAAAACAAAGAGTGAGGCTGCTGAAGAGATTATCTGTTTTATCAATAAAATGGAAGTGTTGAATGGCAATCTGGTGAGGAGTCTTAGAAGTGATCATGGACCTGAATTCAGAAACCAAACTCTGGACTCTTTCTGTGATGAGAAAGGGATATCTCAAAACTTTTCTGCTCCAAGAACCCCATAACAAAATGGTGTAGCTGAAAGAAGAAATAGAACATTGATTGAAGCTGCTAGAACCATGTTGTGTGAAAGTGGGTTACCATTTAATTTCTGGGCTGAGGCTATAAGTTGTGCATGTTTCACACAGAACAGGTCCCTTATTATCAAGAGGCACAACAAAACTCCATATGAAGTGCTCAAGGGAAGGAAGCCAAGCATCAGCTTTCTGCATATCTTTGGTTGTCAATGTTTCATACTTAATCAAAAAGATCAATTGTAGAAGTTTGCTCCTAAAGCTGATGAAGTAGTGTTTGTAGGTTACTCAGTGATTTCTAAAGCATACAGAGTATACAACCTCAGAACCAAAGTCATAGAAGAATCTATCAATGTAAGTTTTAATGAAAATGACTTTGTTGCTTCTTGTTCTTCTAATCATGTTTTAGGTGAAGAATTTAATGATCTTATGGAAACTGGAGAAGTTCCTTCAGAGCAAGTAGATCCCTCTCCACCAGCTGCTCATGATTTAGATGAACCTGTTCCTATCCAAGTTTTTAACCATGTACAACCATCCTCATCCAATCCTATACCTCTACTGAATCATGTGGAAAATGACTCAACATCATTGGATTCCAATTCCATATCACTCATTCCCTCTTCAGTAGAGATACCCACAGATTGCAATAATGAAGTTATATCAGCCACTCAAAATGAACTCATTTCTACTGCTGATAGCCAACATGTAACTTCTTCTCCCCAAATCCAAATGAATCCCAATTCCCAAGAAATCCAAAAAGCCTTCAAATACCTCAAGCACCATCCTCATAATTTGGTGATAGGCAACATAGATGATCCAGTTAGAACAAGATCAAAAGCTTGCAACATCTATTTGTATTCTGGATTTGTCTCAATGATTGAACCAAAGAAGGTTGATGAAGCTCTCAATGATCCCTACTGGGTGTCTGCCATGCAAGAGGAACTGGCAGAATTCAAAAGAAATAATGTATGGACTTTGGTACCCAAACCAAAGGATAAATCCATCATTGGAAAAAAGTGGGTGTTCAGAAATAAGCTAGATGAAAATGGGAAAATCATTAGAAACAAAGCAAGGCTAGTGGCACAGGGGTACTGTCAAGAAAAAGGTATTGATTTTCATGAAACCTTTGCCCCTGTTGCAAGATTGGAAGCCATCAGACTATTCCTAGCCTATGCTGCCTTCAAAAACTTCAAAGTGTTCCAAATGGATGTGAAGAGTGCATTTCTGAATGGAGATTTGAAAGAAGAGGTGTATGTCAAACAACCTCCTGATTTTGAGGAGTCAAGCTTACCTGATCATGTTTACTTCCTAAACAAAGTTTTATATGGTCTTAAGCAAGCTCCAAGAGCCTGGTATGATACCCTCTCTTCTTTTCTTATTAATAAAGGTTTTACAAGAGGATGCATAGATAGCACTTTATTTATTAGGAAGTACAAAGGTGATGTGATACTTGTGCAGATATATGTAGATGATATAATATTTGGGTCTACTAATTTGGAACTATGCAAAAAGTTTTCTAAACTCATGTCTGATAATTATCAAATGAGCATGATGGGTGAGTTAAACTATTTTCTTGGTTTGCAAATAAAACAAGAGGTTGATGGTATTTTCATTCATCAAACAAAGTATGTCAAAGATTTACTCAAGAAGTTTGATTTTGAAAACTGTTCTTCAATGAAAACACCTATGTCTACTTCTATTAAGTTAGGAAAGTACACTGATGGCAAATCAGTGAACATTACTACTTATAGAGGAATGATTGGGTCACTTTTATACCTCACTGCAAGTAGACCAGATATAATGTTTTCAACATGTCTTTGTGCAAGATATCAAGTAGATCCTAAAGAATCACATCTTGCTGTTGTTAAGAGAATATTCAGATATCTCAAAGGAACTCCTAATCTTGGTCATTGGTATCCCAAAGACTCAGATTTTGAGTTAGCTGGATATTCTGATTCTGATTTTGCAGGATGTACATTAGACAGAAAAGTATTTCAGGTGGTTGTCAACTTCTAGGAGGAAGATTGATTATTTGGTCTAGTAAGAAACAGAATTCAGTGTCAACATCTACTGCAGAGGCAGAATACATTGCTGTAGGAAGCTGTTGTGCTCAAATTTTATGGTTACAAAATCAACTACTTGATTATGATATGAAGTTTGAAGATACCCCAATTCTTTGTGACAATACAAGTGCAATCTCCATCTCAAATAATCCAGTCATGCATTCAAAGACAAAGTATATTGAAATCAGACATCATTTTCTCAGAGATAATGTGCAAAAGAAGAAGGTAATTTTGCACTACATCAACACTGATTTACAACTTGCAGATTTATTCACAAAGCCATTAGATGAAGCAAGGTTCAATTTCCTAATATCCAAACTAGGTATGCTAAATTTTTAGTTTAAAATAATGGTAATTTAGTTTGTGTCAATTTATAAGTGTTGAAAATTATAAGATACTTATTTAAGCATATCTGAGTCTTACTTGATTTGTGTAAACTGAGTAACTATGCTCAGCTGATGCCTATCAGCTGATCAAATTTACTCAGCTGATCACTTTAAGATAAGGAAGACATGCTCAGCTAAGTACTTTACTCAGCTGATACCCAAATTCTCACTATCAGCTGATAGTTTTCCATCAGCTAATACCCCTCAGCTGATAGTTTTCCATCAGCTGATACCCTTCAACTAATAGTTTTTCATCAGCTGATACCCATTAGCTGATACTCTTCTTGATCAGCTGATGATTCTACACTTAGTAAATTTTCACTTTTTACTCTCATTTAATGCTTTTTAACCCTAGTTATTTACTCCGTTTGTCAGTTTTCATTTAATAGCCTTTTAATTTGTTTTCCGTTAGATCTTTTGGCAGTATCTAACGATCTCTGTTAACTAATCTTCATAAATATCCCAATTTCTCTCTCATTCACCTTTACATGTTCAAACTTTCCAAATTCCCTCTCTCTCTCTCTACAAAGAACTACCCTACCTTCTCTCTCGATACTCACTGTTCATCATCCCTACCAAATGGCCACCTATATTCCAGACCCGGCTGTTAACCCTAGTAAGAATGTTGCACCCAATCAACCGATGAATATAACTCCCAACAACATTCTACTTTGCACCACAATCCCTGCCTCGCGAGAAAACCAAGGTTATGAACCAATGGTTCAGTTCCTTCAAGCCCATCCCCTGTTTGAAAATCTCAACGCTGATCCACACTACATTTACCCTACCATTATCGGTGAACTATGGTACTCCGCAACCTATAACCTAAACACCAACACCAACCACTGCACCCTAGCCCAAGGAAACTATCATCTCCAGATCACCACTGAAACCCTTCATGAAGCCTCTGCTATTCCTAACTTCCCACCGTACACCGCTTTTCCCTCCAGAGCAGAAGTTCAAACCATTTTAGACACCATTAGCTACAATGAACTTGTAGTACATGGTCAAGTCAAGGTCTCTGCTCTCGCTCATCCATGGAAGTATTTGGCCAACGTGGTCATACGTTGCTTCGGTCCTAAATCTGAAAGCCATCATCTCATCAACCAAACCGAGCTTCTGGTGCTCTATGCCCTAGTCTTCGGGGTAAATATTGACTTTGCTCAAGTGATATTTTCGGACCTTATTGATAAAATCACCCAGAGCACCAACAAGAAATCATCGAGGTCGCAGGTGCCCTACATTAGACTATTGAGCCTGATAGCTATGAGGGAGATTGGAGAGGATGATTATGTGGGCTTAACAGAACATCTTGAAATATACCTGTCCCTGCCATGGGTGAAAAGATATTCCATTTCTTAAAGGCAGACAGAGGTCCTCCAATCACTGCTCAAATGCAAGAGCTGATTGATGCTGCAAACGACAATGCATATGAAATTGATGATGATAATGATGGTGATGATGATGCTGATGAAAGCCACACTGGCTCTAAGGATGATGATGATGATGCTGGTGATTTTGCTCCTCCCAGTCCAATGGAACTAAGTCCTCTTGGTGATGATGGTGATGCCCAAGAACAAGAGATCTCTGAGCAACTTCTGGAGCTCATTGACAGAAGTAGGCACATCAAGTCCCAAGGTATGGATAGTACTGATTCCACCTCTGGGGATATTAAAATGGTCGTCCCAACCTTTGATAGCCCATCCTCATCTCCAGTCCAAACACCACTCCAACAGCCAAGCTCTAGTGAACCTCCTGTGGTCACTAGTTCTACTCCTATCCGTAGCCCCATATATACAAGGTCACCAGAAGTGACTCATTATGAGCACTTTTAGGGAGTGCAATCCACACCTCTGACCTCAACTTCAATTACCCTTCCTCATGTTAAGGGGGAGCAATTGGATGTTGCAACCTTTCAGCCAGTGGATGTATCCTCACAACATGATACATCTGTAAAAATGGGACTTAAACCGTTAGCTGAGACAACCTCCCAAAAGGTTGATCTCATTGAAAGACAGACCTCAACCCAAGGTCACACTGTGTCTATCCCACAATTGAGTCAGCCTATACCATCTACATTCTCCCAACAGAATGTGGATCCAATAAGGGATTCCCTGTTATTAAGTGCATCCCACACTCAGTCCACTTACCTTGCACCTATTATTAATTCAATTCTTACACTTGCACAGCCTGCTAATGCTAGTGGTACAAACCAACCACTTGCACAGGGCTCAACTCTCTTTTCTAATGAATTTGAGCTTATACACCAAGGCTCAAATGAGGGGACACAAACCTTACCCAAATTCTTTGAACCTCTATCTACTCCTTCCACCTCTACCCCATCCATATCTACCCAAACCACAAACCTTATCCTTATCCAAACCATAAACCAGAACATTGATCACCTAACCCAAACCTTCCAAGCCTTCCAAACCCAAACCTCTACTCAACTGTCTAGACTTACAAAAGACATTGAGCTCCTCAAGACCCTACCCCAACCCTCCCCTGCACCCATTGATCTTACCCCCCCTCCTAACCAAAATAGACCATCTTTCTACCCTTCTTCCCTCTCAAGCACAAATTCCCAGCCTACCTCAATCTACCATATCTACCCTAAACCAAACCACAAATTCCCAGCCAAAGATTTTGAAGTTAAAGAAGAACCATGGTGGGATGATTGAAGACTGATTCTAACTCTGAAGATTTTGTTGTTATTTAGTTGATTGTACATTATAGAATAGTTAGTTAGTAGTTAATCCTATGTAATCACTTATGTACATTTCTTTATTCTGTTATTTCAAGTGATGTTTATGTATATCAGAAAATCAAAAGCATATAAAAATGGAAAAATAAAAAGATACCACAAAAACAGAACAAAATGGTACAACACAGAAAAAGATTCCACAAAAACAGAACAAAATGGAACATTAGAAAAGAAACCAAAAACAGAACAAGGTTCAAATAAAAAGACCTACCAAAAACAGATAGCTAGGTAGCCAAATGTACTTAAAAGTTTAAATCTTTTGTTATTCGAAGTCAAACTGATTCTTCAAAAAGAAAAAGGTTTTGTCATCATCAAATAGGGGGAGATTGTTGGGGAGATAATCACTTCACCCTAATAATCAACTCTGTCTATCCTAAAACATAGAATTTGATGATAACCAAACCCTACATTCAGTATGACTTAGAAAGAATTCAAACATGTGTTGTTTGAATCAGTTTATGTAAAAATATGCTAAGTATGGAACCATCAGCTGAGGAAAATAAGCCATTAGCTGAGCATCAAATCCTACTCAAAGTATCAGCCAAGGAGCATCAGATGAAGAAAACAAGTAAAGAAGACCAGCAGCTGAAGAAAACAATTTATCAGCTGAGCGAAATTGTTGATCAGCTGATGAAAATATTTCATCAGCTGAGTAAACAGATTGATCAGCTGAGTGAAGAATTTGATCAGCTGAGTGCCTACTCTATCAGCTGAGTGAACAATTGGATCAGCTGAGGCCCAGAGCTTTAGCTAAGTAAGTCTTTCTTCACACAAGTCATCTCCCCTTATAAACTAATGTATTTGATTGATCAGCTGAGCATTCTTGATCAACTGATCATACAAATACATGAGCATTATGTCCTCCTAAGCTTACTATTGATCAGCTGAGCATCTATATGATCAGCTGAGCAATATGTGTCAACTGAGTCCTAGCAAAAAGTGATCAACTGATATATTTTGTCAACTGAGTAGTGAATATCAGAGTTCCTTGTACAATCTGTTAGCTGAGTCGTGAAAAATGTCAAATCTACTCTATCTTTTCAGATTGTAAGTCATATGTAAAAGGCAGAACATGTGTTGTTCTATTATGCCTTAGATCTTTGTTTGTAAAAGTAAAATGCACTTTTTGGATCAAGTATGAGACAAAAAGGTTTGATCTTATCCTCTGGAAAGGGATAATGATACCTCAAACAGACGAAGATCTTGAAGATTAGTTCAAACAACTAAGTATGGCTGGCAATCCCATACTTGGTAAAGTCAAATCAATCAGAAGCATGGTGTTGATTAAAGTACAATCATGGAAAAGGAAAGACACTTCTACACGACAGTAGATGTGGACTTTAATATTTTATATTGTGAATGGGTTGCACTTTTGCAGAAAAGTACAATTACTTTTATCATACATTTGATTAAAGTAACTTTACTTTTCACTCACTACCTTTACAATTAAAATATTATATTTCCACATCCTCTTGGTCTCTTACCTTCATGCAACCGGATCCACCAAGACTTCTATATATATATCCATGGTGGACATGCAAATAGAATATACTACACAACACAACAAAGTGAAGTCTCTACTACACAAAAAGAAAATCTCATCAGTTGAGAAATTTCGTAGAGTATAAGCATTGTGTAGAATCAAACTAGTTCATGTGTTGAACACTCTAAATACATTAGTTGTTTTAGAGTTAGCTTGTCTATGTGTTAGACAAATTGATTGCCACCTTTTATTGTACTTAGAATTTCCGCTTCTAGTACATGTAATTCTTGATTCATATCAATAAGAATTATATAAAAGTATATAAGTGTGTCTTTAATTTTTAAAAGCTAAAGTTTGTATTCAACCCCCCCCCCCCCTTCTACAAACATTTGTTGTTACGTACTCAATCTGGGACTAACAGTCATGCTTCTTCTTGATTTGACTTTACCAAGTATGGGATTGTCAGCCATACTTAGTTGTTGAAACAAATCTTTGAGATGTTCGTCTGTTTGAGGTATCTTTCTCCTTTTTCAGAGGATAAGATCAAACCTTTTTATCTCATACTTGATCCAAAAAGTGCTTTTTACTTTTACAAACAAAGATCTAAGGCATAATAGAATAACACATGTTCTGCCTTTTACATATGACTTTTACAATCTGAAAGATAGAGCAGATTTAACATTTTGCTTGACTCAGCTAACATAAAATAATAGGAACTTTAAATTTCACTACTTACTTGACAAGATAGATAAGTTGTTTAATTTTTGCTAGGACTCAGTTGATACATATTGCTCAGCTGATCATATAGATGCTCAGTTGATCAATAGTTATCTTAGGAGGACATAAGCTCATGTATTGATGTGATCAGTTGATCAAGTATGCTCAGCTGATCATTTAAATACATCAGTTTATGTAGAAAGATGGCTTGTGTTTAAAAAGACTTACTTAGCTGATGCTCTGGGCCTCAGCTTATCCAATGTTCACTCAACTAATGGTGTAGCTGAGCAAAGTCCTTGCTCAGCTGATGGTGTAAGCACTCAGCTGATCGAATTTCTTCACTCAGCTGATAGTTCGTTTTCCTCAGCTGATGGTCTTCTTCACTTGTTTTCTTCATCTGATACTCCTTAGCTGATGTCTCTTGGCTAATACTTTGAGTAAGGGCTGATACTCAGCTAACCATCAGCTGATAGTTCCATACTTAGCATATTTTCCAGAATCTGATTCAAACAACATATGTTTGAATACTTTCTAAATCTCACTGAATGTAGGGTTTGGTTATCATCAAATTCTATGTTTTAAGATAGGCAGAGTTCATTATTAGGGTGAAGTGATTATCTCTCCAACATACACCAATAATCTTACTATCAAATTTCCCGATTAAAATGTTTAAAGATATTATGATAAAAAACACTTTATATATATATATATAGAGAGAGAGAGAGAGAGAGAGAGAGGAAGGTTCATTTGAGAACCGTTTTTATTGTGAGAACCATGAGAACCAATCTTAGCCGTTCATTTTGGATAATGGAATTCATGAATGAAGAGTGTGGGGGGATTGAGTGTGTCAAGGTGAATGTAAGGAATTAATGGGTGGTCAATCCAATTGAATGAGGGGGAATTGGACGCATAATATTGGTTCTCGCAATAAAAACGGTTCTCAAATAAACACTTCACTATATATATATATATATGTGAGAATAGTATTATATGCAAATCATATCCCCTGACACCTAAGGCCATGCGCATTGCACTACCTAATTCAAATTAACCCAAATGTCACATCAACTTTTCTTCCTTTTTTCTTCCTAACTCAAATTAACCCAAAACCCAAGTAGCACTTATCTCAAATCAACTCAAACAACCCAAATATTTTCTATTTCATTACTCTCTCTCTCTCTCTCTACAAAACAAAGACAAAAACATAAAAAAAAAATTCGGTTGCGCTCAGGTCTACGGAGCCAAAGAGGGAGAACCCGAAGGTTACCGTAGCGGTATTCCCGTTGAACTCACACAAACCCAAAACAACCTAAGAGTTTCGGGATGGACTATACGCACGGTCTAATGAAAAGAGTAAAAGCAAATTTAACTTTAGTCATCCAATTATAGGCCTAAGAAAGGCATAAAACCGATGTGTGTATTATGGAATAATTAACTTAGCGTCAACATAACAACTCCACTAGTCCACTCTAATAAACACTAATAGTTAAAGCTAAAGTTAGGTTTTGTTAATTTTTTAAAATAATGATTTATTTTAAAGAAACATAAGAAACATGCCGTGCAGATGTTTCTAATAAGCTTGTTTTTTCAAATAAATGTCTGCGCGTTCGCAGACGTTTCTAATAAGCTTATTTGTTTTTTCGCAGATATAAAACCTTATTTTGTCTTATTTTTGCTTATTTTGAGAAGCTAAAAACTATATCTTTTTTTCGCTGAACTTCTCAGACTTGATACCTTCTAAACCACATCTTTTCCTGAAGACATGAAATAAGACACAAGATATTTATGAAATAAGTAGTAGTAGTAGTAGTAGTAAAAAAGGTGTAAGGATATTTTTTGTCGTTTTAAATGCACGAGAGACCATAACTGATATAAAATGTATACTATAGGGATCAATGTTGTAATTTTTAAAATAAAAGAACTAAATATGTGGTTTCATGTAAATAAAATGATTTCTTTCACTTCTAAATCCCAAACTATTCGATTAGGGGTCAGTACTCAAAGACCACATAAACAAAAATGTAATTCCCTTGATCTTATGTAAACCCAGTAGAATAGATGCCCATTTTATACACGAATTGGTTTAACAAAATAATAAATATTAAACATTGATAAAAAGATATTAAATAATTATAAAGCACAAAAGAAATGGAGACACACAACGTCAACACCTAGACCAGCTGTGAAAGTGTCAACGTGGGATTGAAGTCAGACGTGACGGAAGCAACATGGTATCATGATATGAACAGACATGATTGTATTTCTTGTACAATCCATCAATCATTATTGTTACAACTAAAACAGGTCAAATATTTATTGGTTTTAATAAAAAGCAATTTAAAGTAACTATAAAATATTTTAAAATGATATAAATTTAGTTAAGTATGATATTTTAAAATATTATAAAGGATTAATATTATATTTATAAATTAGAGTGAACATATATGATATTTTAAGATTTTAGAAGTATATATATGAAATTTATTTTTCTTATTCAATTTTGACTTATAAAAGTCAAAATTGAAATTTCAATTATGATTAAATAGATGGTAAAGATTAAATAATTAAATTTATTTCATTAAATAAAGGGTTAGAATCATTTAATAAACTTAAGAGTTAATTACAAAATTGGTCATTTCGGTATACCACTTATTTCACATTTAGTCCTTTCTTCCAAAAAGTTCCGGATTAAATCCTTTAAATGAGATTTTCGCACACAATTGGTCCTTCCCCTAAACAGACGTTGAATCTTAACGTTAGTTTAGGGGTATTTTCATCAAATCCATGCTATAAAACCAACACCCGCCTAATTAAACAACCGGCTTCAACGTTCATCCATTGACAAGAAGAAGAAGAAGAAGGCTAAGGGCGACGATGGTGTTCTATATGTGCGGGAAGGTTGCTGTAATTCGAACTTCATGGACATCTCTGAACCCCGGTCATAGGTTCTATGCTTGTCCTCAACAGGTAACATTTAATTTTCCCCAAAATTAGGTTTTTCATCAAACTCCATGTGTCTGAGTTGGAGCTAATCTAAGTCCGATTTTTATGTTTCTTGAATTAGGGTTCATCTTGCAGGTTTATTGGGTGGTTTGACCCTGTTATGTGCCAACGTTTAGTTGACATTATTCCAGGGTTATTGAGGTCCAAGAACAAGACAGAAGCTGATTTGAAAGCAAGTTTAGCACAATGTAGGAGGTTGAAGGTGTATTTGTTTGTGAGTTAGATGGTATTTTTAGTGTATTTAATGTACTAGGGTGCTTGGCTATATCTTTTGTAGGACAAAATGGTATGTTATGCTCCTGTTTTTTGTAAGTTATTCTCCTAAATTTATTACACCAAATCTTTACTTTTGAGAATATGTGATCCCTTCTCTTTATTACCATCCGTGTTACTGCAATTAGTGTGGGTGAAGTATGCTACTTAATTGATTGGGTGGTTGGAATTGAAGTGGGTTCTTTATTACCGAATCTTGATCTCAGAATATCTCTTGCCTTTTTTGTTGTTGGTGAGAGTTTAGCACAGTCTGCAGTATGCATGCTACTTACCGTGAGTTAATTGGTGTTGGTGGGAGTTATTGGAGTATTAATTAGATAGTTGGAGTTGAAGTGAGTTAGGAGGATCATTTTGTGTATAAATACCTTTGCTATGTAAATTGTTATCACATACACTCACACTACTCACACAACTTTGAAAATGGATGGTGCTCATGCTCCTACTGCTCATGCTCCTGCTGCTCATGCTCCTGCTTCTCATGCTCATGCTCCTGATGCTCCTGCTGCTGACACATACTTCACTATGCAGTTTGAGAAGCATATCAGGAAGAATGGAAGGCTGGTAAGTAAGTTTTTTTATTGTGTTATTAGGTAAATGTACGTATATACACAATGTGTTTTTTTATATATTTTACAGACCATTCCTTCCTATTTCGTGAGGATGCATTCCCTGTGGAGGTTCAGTAGGTGTCTCATTCAAGTTGGTGACTGGATGCACCCAGTGAATATGCATGTCTATGGGGACAAGAGAAGGAATCTAGAGATTACTGATCATGTTGTGATTACTGGAGATTTTGACTTCTTGGGGCAATTTCACAAGTGGGCTACTAACTGTTGGTTAAAGTTCACCATTGATGAGGAGGCTTTGAATGAAGGGGAGGATGTTGTGTTCAATGTTGTGTTTAATGTGACCAAGGTCTAGATGGGGTGATGGTGATGATGTTTTGTAACAGTTTACATGTTGTTAGTAGTGTATATATGGTGATGGTACTTTGTAATGGTGATTGTCTTTTGTAATGGTGATGGTCTTTTGTGTGAAGTTAGTATGGTAATGTAATGGCTCCTCATGTAATGGTCACTGGTTATTAATAGAAATGTGTGTTTTGAAGCAAATGACATATTACACATGTAACAAATGGTTGAGGGTGTTTTGAATGTAATGTTTAAGTTAACAAATTGTGTTTAAGTTAGTATGGTAACAAATGGGAGTTGACAGAATTGCACATGTAACAAAATGTTTGAGTGTGTTTTGAATGTAATGTTTAAGTTAACAAATTGTGTTTAAGTTAGTATGGTAACAAATGGGAGTTGACAGAATTGCACATGTAACAAAATGTTTGAGTGTGTTTTGAATGTAATGTTTAAGTTAACAAATTGTGTTTAAGTTAGTATGGTAACAAATGGGAGTTGACAGAATTGCACATGTAACAAATGTTTGAGTGTGTTTTGAATGTAATGTTTAAGTTAACAAATTGCACATGTAACAAATGGGAGTTGACTCTCATCCTCATGTAATGTGCACTGCATATTAATGGAAAAGTGTGTTTTGAATGATATAATAAGTCTAATACAAATGACATGTAATGGGTGACAGGATTGCACATTTAACATATTGTGTTTAAGTTAGTATGGTAACAAAACCAACATAATAAGTCTAGTACAAATGACATAAGTCTATTACAAAATGACATAATGCCTCCTCATGCAATGTTTAAACAAAACAAACATCTCAAAGTTACATTAAAAATAATGGTTGACTTGAAGTAGTTCTCAATGACATAATGCCTCCTCATGCAATGTTTAAACAAAATCAACATGTCAAAGTTACATTAAACATAAGTCTGTTACAACTTCAAGTAGTTCTCAATAGCCATTACACAAAACAGAGTACTTCACAATGGTTGACTTCCTGATCCTTCACCCTAGGTAGACTGAGTATGAGCATCTCCTTCATGGCCATTACAAGTTCTCTGGTTGTGACCATATCCACCACATTTGCTGCACCTCACAGCGAAATTCCTTTTCTTCTTGTTGCTTTAGGATGCAGTTTCCTCATCTGCTGCCTTTGACCTCTTCTTTTTTGGTCTTCCAACCTGGATATGGTACTTGGGTGGTAACAGAGTAGTTGGAACACCAGTAGCCTTCCACATTGATTGACCATTGATTGGGTTTACCTTGTGACTGTAAACATTCTTCCAAGCATCAATTCTGTAAATCTTGTTTACCCAAAACTCTGGTATTCCTACATCCTGCCCATTCAAGGTTGCATTCCATATACTAGCCACAACATGTTTGCATGGGATTCCAGTCAACTCCCATTTGTTACATGTGCAATTCTTATCCTTCAAATCTACAACACATTGGTCCCCCTATGGTCCACTAACCTGATATTTGTCACCCCCATTCCATATAGCAGTATATCTTACTGCTTCTTTTTTGACAGCATCCAACAACTTCATAACAGATGAAGTCAATGGTCCATCACTCCTTTCTATCATTGCCAAAACATTGACAATCCTCTTCATGATGTATTCTCTTATGTATTTCAGTGCATGTATAATGGGTTTGTCTCTAGCATCAACAAGTTGTTTGTTAAAAACCTCACACAAGTTATTCAACAACACATCTGTTTGGGCCCTCCCTGCAATTAATAAAAACAGATCATGATCAAATGAATTTTTACATTCAATCCAACAATATAAATTTCTGAATGGATGTTACCAGAAAAATGGCTTCTTGACCAGTGTTTTGGTGGAATTTTAGAAAGCCACAAGTGTGCATCTTGATTGTATTTCTTCAAGTCATCCATTGCTTTCCCAAATTCTTGAATAGTAGTTGCAGTTGCAGCCTTCCACAACATGTTCTTATATGCCTAACCCCTCCATCTCAACTTCATATTTTCATGTATGTGTCTTACACAAAATATGTGTTCAGCATAGGGGAACACAGATTCAACAACCTGAACTATCCCCTGCAATCAATGTAATGAATATTTAAGGAAAAAGCTATGTGTTAAAATCTAGTTAGCAATAGTAACAAAAAGTTCTAACCTTTTGTCTGTCACTGATAAATGTGAAGTTACCATTAGCTTCAAGCTCCAAATCATCAGCAAGATGAGTCAAAAACCAAGTCCATGAGTTTTTTGTTTCTGCCTCCACAATTGCATAAGCAAGAGGATAAATCCCATTGCTAGGGTCTACACCCACAGCTGTAAGAACTTGTCCTGGAAATGGACCTTTCATGAAAGCCCCATCTAAGCCTAGAATATCCCTACCACAAGCTTTAAAACCCTCCTTTAATGCTCCAAGACAAACATATATCCTTTTGAAGACCCTTGTCTCCACATTCGGGTTGTTTTCTTCCTCTACATCTAGCCTAACTATAGTTCCTGGATTTTTGTCCATTAACTCATACATATAATCTTTTAGATGTGCATATTGTTGGGTGAAATCACCTCTTAAATGCCCTTGTGCTAAAGCTTTTGCTCTAAAAGCCTTCATTTGTGAAACCCCTAACTCAAACTTCTTCTGCAACTGATCTTGAAGTGCCCTTGTAGGAATCTTAGGATTGTTGCAAATTTGATCAGCAATTTGTTTTGACAGGTAGAGGGAAGTGCATGCTCTTAATTTGCGAGATTGCAAGCACTTGTGTTCATTCACAAAGGTTTCCACCATCCAAGTATCAGAATCCTTTATTTTGGAAACCAACAGTGACCATGGGCATGTATATGCATTAGGATTTATTGGTCACGGGCATGTATATGCATTAGGATTTATTCTCTTTCCTCTGCCCCCTTTATTTTTCAACTTTGGTCCTTTAGGACTAGTATTCACCTTTGGTCCTTTGGGACTAGGGACCACTTCACTAAAGTTTCGCATTTTACCAAAGCACACAACCCTAACTCTTTGTTTATCATTCTTCATAAATTTCAACTCTCTCCTAGTTTCAATTGAATGATTGTTAACCATTTCTTTCACCTCACTAGCACACCCAAACACCTGGCCTACATGAAAGCTATGTTTATAATTTTCACCTTCACCCACCTTCTTTGTCTTCTTACTTAGCCTCTTCAAGTAGTTCTCCTTACTTCTAGGTAATTCACTGTCACTGTCACTTCCTCTTTGTTTAACACATCCTCATTGTCATCACCACAAGCCCATTCAGGATCCATCTCAACATCCTTGTCAGTGTGCAAATGAAAGTCAGACATGTCAACATCTACCTCATCAACATGGTTCTCATCATCTTGAAAGTATTCACTATCCTCACTATCCTCACTAACCTCACTATCAAGATTACACTCATTGACATCATCACATTTACCTTTTCCCTTATCTACTATTGGGTCATAATCATATATATCATTTTCATGGTTAGGTTGAGAAAGACCAAATGACATGTTCTCAAATGGTTCTAAGTTAATTAGATCAACAAGGTCTATGGATACACTTTGAGAAGGCACACTTTGAGGTTCAACAGTTTAGGGATCAACAGCAGATAGTTCAACATGGGGTTCATTAACAGTTGGTTCAACATGGGGTTCATTAACAGTTGCTTCAACATGAGATTCAATAACGGTTGGTTCAAAAACAGTTGGTTCATTTACAGTTGGTTCAATAACAGTTGGATCATTTTCAGTTGATTCAATAACAGTTGGTTGAACATGGGGTTCATCATTTTCACTTTGTCATTCTAACATAAGCACCTTAGAAGATGAACTTTTTGGTATTGGTGCATCAGAAACAGATTCATCAATTTCCCTAATGGTTACCTTAGATGGAGATACGAAATTAGTGTGAACTATTGTGGTCATATGTTCAGTGAAAACATCAATGCATTTATGAACACCAATGTACTTGTTCAATTTCAAAATATCAGAATCACAACCACCAAGAGCTTCAAGCCCAAAATCTAGGTCACTTCCAGGGATCACAAAATGGTAATAAGTTTCCATCTCTTCAAAATAACCCAACTCTAATATAATCTCATCCAAGTCTAATGGAGAGAACAAATCAACGTCCACAAAGTCAACATAACTCACCTTACCTTTTACATATCTTCTTCCTGGAAACTTGGTAAAACGGCCACCATGGTGCAATTTGATAGAAAACAGGTTAGGGTCACCTCCTGCAGTTTCGAAAACCATCAACTAAAATCAAACGCATTGCAATACAAAAACCATTAACGATAATCAAGAATGTAATTTCAAACTTACCATATAACTCATTGCAATCAACTTCATCGTTGTCGGGACGAATGTAATGACAAGGAACCACCATGATATTGCAAAATCTAAACTTCGATTCTTCAATTACACGAGCTAGGGTTTAGCAAATTTCAGTGAAGAAGAGAAGAGAAGAGTGGAAGAGAGAGTAGAGTGTGATTACTTAGACGTCTGGTATTCAATTAGAGGGAAGACACAGACACGACATGGATTTGATGAAAATACCCCTAAACTAACGTTAAGATTCAACGTCCGTTTAGGGGAAGGACCAATTGTGTGCGAAAATCTCATTTAAAGGATTTAATCCGCAACTTTTTGGAAGAAAGGACTAAAAGTGAAATAAGTGGTATACTGAAAGGACCAATTTTGTAATTAACTCTAAATTTAATGTATGTTAGTCTTTTATTTATATTAGAAAATATATAAAAAGGAATATAATTAGTAACCATTTGAAGATGGTCTAGTAATAAATAGTTTGAAAATTATGACAGATACTCCGATTCAATATTCTTTAGATAAACATCTTAGATAGACAAAGATTACATACAAAATAGCCATTAAAACGATTAGGTCATCTCAAAGTTCTAAATATCGTGAAGCGCGACTTTGTAGTATGGTTAAGCCTAAAGCCTTGGAAACCATGATGAGACACGGCGTTTTTTAAAGCGTGACTGAAGGCGACAATTTTATATATAATTTTAATTATAAGTATACAATAATAAAAAAAACACCTAATTATAGATTTATAACATAAACACATAGTATATCCAATTTTTTTGTTCGTTTTAGTATATTCAACCATCCTTATAACTGAATAACTATATATATTCAACTCATATGACTCAATACTTTTATCATACCACAAAAACATGACTTATACGGGTAAATGGGCACCAAGTTGAGCCTTAGCATACGTCAAGGCTTACATCCAAGCCTTGGACCTTGACATGGCGCCATAGTCAAATCTCAAACCTTTGCGAAACGAATACGAGCGTTTTAGAATCATGGGTCGTCTGCACAAAGTATAGCTTAACTCCATATTTGATCATATTTTAATAGCAACTTAGTTTGCAAAGTAGAAGGGTGACATCTTTAGCATAAGTAGCATTTTTGGACAAAAATCCCATAAATCATTTTCCTCAGATGTATTAAAATTGGCATAAATGACACGACAAAGCAAAGCCACTATCATTGCCTCATTTCAACTTGCTTAACAACAATTTTGACCCAAATTCTTTAATTCAAACCTTCAGAAACTTCGATCACGACGTTTTCATGTGCAAACTTATCGAATTGTCAATTTCTTTGATTTGATTGTTTCTCATTTTGCCAAACACAACAAGAATTCGAATCTTCGTCGTTTTTGTATGTTTTCATTACGTGTTATGGTTTAAATGCGATCCTCTTGGAGTTATAGGAGACAGGTTTTGGGTTACACTTTCGCTAGGTGTTATGATGGTACTTGTGTTTTGTCTTATTAATGTAAAATCACGGGCGTATTATAGTCTGGTTTTATATGATCGGAATTATCACGAGCTTATCCGACATTTGAGATAGATTTTTATTGGAACAAATTTTAATATCTTGTTATCATGGAGCCTATTAGCTTAATTGTGTTTTTGCCACTTTGGTAAAATTCAAGGATTTATAAAAAAATTTAGGTTGTAATTGGTTTTCTTTTATTGGTTTTCTGGAGATCAACAATAGAAAGGAAAATATATAATTATATATATATAGGGATGAGATCAAATAAAAAGAAAATTAAAGTAAAAAGTGTAAAAGGGATGATTATTTGATCATTTTTCGGTATATATATCAACTGATAATCGTTAGTTCATCATCTTTATTGATTAAAACTAGTTATTCATCAATTTATTTTTTATTTCAAATACAGATTTTGAAAACAAAATTTTGGAATAATTTATTGATGAACAAAATGCTTTCATCTAAAAAGTGATGAATATGTTGGATTCATCAAAAAGAAATTGATGAATAACTAGTTTTAATCAATAAAGATGATAAACTAACGATTATCAGTTGATATATATATACCGAAAAATGATCAAATAATCATCCATTTTACCGTTTTTACTTTAATTTTCTTTTTACTTGATCTCTACCCTATATATATATATATATATATATATATATATAATTATACATAATTATATTATAACCCATTAACCCAAAAACATATATTAGGGAAACTTGTTCGAGGGATGATGCATTTGGAAGAATAGACGAGGCATTTAGGGAAAACAGGCAAGACATTCGCTTAATAGAAAAGAATACTAGAAAACACATACAATAATTAATTATTTTATAACGAATTAGGCTAAAGATATATATATATATATATATATATATATATATATATATATATATATAGGCAAAAGTTCATTTGAGAACCATTCTTATTGCGAGAACCGCGAGAACCAATCTTAGCCGTCAAATTCCCCCTCCTTCAATTGGATTGCCTACCCATGAATTCCTTACATGCACCATGCTACACTCAATCCCCCCACGCTCTTCATCCATGAATTCCATTAGCTAAAGTGAACAGCTAAGATTGGTTCTCGCGGTTCTCGCAATAAAAACGGTTCTCAAATGAACCCTCCCCTATATATATATATATATATATTATGGAAACTCATTCGAGGGCGATGCATTTGGGATAATAGATGAGGCATCGGTAAAATGGACGAGTTGTTTGAGAATAATAGCAAGCCACAAAAAGTCAGTATTCAAAAACAATACAAGACCTACTAATGTGGTAATATCTGAAAGAAGTCGATAGACGTTGAAATTATTATCGAAGTTAAAAAGTTTGACGTAGTTAAAGAATTTAACCGTTCCAATAAATCTCTCTAAATGTTAGGATTGAATTATTGCGGGCACTCAAATGTTTGACCCATGAATGTCATATGGTATAGGCCATCACACCATAATATGGTTGAATATCGGGGTGTTAAAAAAAATCAAAAAACCAACAAACCGAACCGTCCCGTATGAACCAAAACCGAAAAAACCGATACCCGTAAAACCCGTAACCCAAAAACCGAAAACTAGGGTACCCGTTGAACATGGGGCGAGTTTGGTTTTTAAAATTCGATATCCACGGGTACCCGCCCCGTCCCGCATGCTTTTAACTTTTATATATATATATATATATATATATATATATATATATATATATTTGTTAATATGAAATAACAAGAACTATTAGAAACTTAAATTACTCAAAACTATATAACTTATTCTGGTAGCCCCCACCGTCTCCCTGAATTCTTTTTTTTAGCTTCGACATTGAGAGTTTGCAAGCTTGCAATGATCGAGAGTTCAAGAAAGAGACATTAAAATCGATCATCAATGCCAACTTCAATTCTATCGGCTTTTCGTTTCTACGATGCTCTAATCGAAGATCTATTTGTTCTGTTAGTGATTTATTCATTATTGTTGAATTGTTTCTACCATAGTTTATTGCTATATTATGAATATGAACTTGTCGAAAACAACAAAAATGAAAAACAACTCAATTTTAGGGTACCCGTGACCCGAACTGTGGATACCCACCTCTCTTGGGGTACCCGCACAACGGGTACCCGCTTTGTGTGGTTCGGTTTTGGTTTCTAAAACTAGATACCGGCTCGCAGTAACGGTTTATAAAAATTCCACTACCCGTCCCGCTCCGCCCCGTGAACACCCCTAGTTGAATATGCACACTTATCCTAACAACATATTCCCACTTTCATAGTTGAATAATAGTTGCAATTTTTTGTATGGTTTTTGATGTTATGCTTTGATCTAAAGAGATGTCCAACCCTTTTCAACATACTTTGCCGTATCTTGCTTCTTTCTTGACAACCAATAATCTGTTCTAAGATCCCTACATATCTATATACTGCCTAAATTGTTAGGATTTGTATGAACAGTCAGTAACACCGTGATGTCACATTAAATATTATGAGACACTAAAGGCTTACATCTGTAAGTACTTATAATTTCAATAGTAATACAACCCTAATTGAAGAGTAATTATTAAGGAATGGATTTGTAAATGTTATTACAAATCAAAATTAAGTTGATATTTAACTACGATATATATCTTTATTAGTGTAATAAATATATAATTAGTTAAGTTGATTGAAATTATTAAACGATTTTTACATATAACATTTATTTATTGTAAAAACCATTTTTTTTGTTTAAATAAGTATATATATTGTTAGTATATACATGATCACAAATTAAAAAATATACTTTTTGTTTTGATAATAATAAAAATATGAACATATGATATTATTGTTCATCAAAATTATTCATATATGTTCATGTGCTACATTCTTTAGATATCAACAAGAATTAAATTGATGTCCAAATGAAGAAAAAATATAGTCAACACCTCAAATCAACAAGAAAAAAAGAACTCAAACAAGAAACAAAATCAGAACCAACGCTCACAGTCGACTCATGGTCAATCGTGCACGAGCCGTTACTACATTGTCTTTAAAGCTACACGATTATCTTTCGCGCTCACGCTCAAAATCATTAGACAATTGAAGACGCCATCTTAATTAAAAGGCGAATAATACGAGCTCACAAATAATTTTTATAAAACACGCCACTTAACCTAAAGAAAGGTCGACCTGAGAAAGCCCTCTCGTGACTCGTATATGTACTTTCTATAGCAAGCACACGAGACCTATAGCTAAAGATCATATAGCGCCACAGTATACGAACCTATACGGAACACGAAAAAATATTTCATTCAAACTTTTATAAATACGTAACATATATATTTTATTAAAATACTTTAAAACTTTTATTCTTTAATCTTGTATGCAATATAAGACAAACTATAATAAAAAATAATTTTCCATTGTGGTTAAAACTAAACATAAATTTGTATTGAAATACCACAACACCAAAACTAGAAAAACATCTTCTATTTGTAGTAAATATCCAACATCATTTTTGTAAATCTTCCTAATCTTTCAAATTTGCATAAATATTTCAAACTCTTTTGGTAAGTTAACTTGGGACTTCTCTAAATGCATTCTCTAATGAATTTTTTATGGCAAAAAGTGTTTGAGTATGATACAAAACAAAGTGCAACGTCCATATTCAAAATATCAAAAATTATGAACTGACACCCCACGTCATGTCCACGGTCGATCGTGGATTTTCCGTGAAGATCCGAACAAAATTAGCTTTTGCTCTTTTACATCTATTTAAAGAAGTTTGCAACTTTACTTTTTTAAACTCATGCAAACCGAAAAACCAGATTTAAACCTTAAATCTTGTAAGTTCATATCTCATACAAAACATCATTTTTCAATGCCGAGATCAAGAGCAAGAGTATAAAGTTTGGAAGAGCAAATTTACATTTTATTTTATCATTTTATATGTATATTTATGTAAGGATTAACTCTAGCCACCAAATTAGAGTGAAGTATGATATTAACTCTAGCCTTAATGAAAACGAATTTTTTAGATAATAAGAATTTTTAAGTTTATATTAAAGATTTGAAGATTAAGTTTTAACAAATAAAAATTCATTCACAACTGAAATTATGTTACTAAACCAAAAGATAAATGAGGTTTAATAACATAAATTCAATAAAAGAAATGAGACGTGAAATCAAAAGGTTAAATTGTTATATTCAAATTTACTAAAAGTATAATCGAAAATTTTATAAAATATATATTTTTATTACACATTATTTGCAGACAAAGATTAGGTACAAACCCGTAGCAAAACGCATGCTTGCTCCACTCGTTTAATAAAATTAGTTGCTTTAAAAATAAAATGGAAACTGAAAACTAAAATATGCTTGCTCCACTCATTTAATAAAATTCCTAAATCTACTTCATTGTTTATCACGGGCCTTGAATCGTCAACCTTTATACCAGTTGGAGAGGGACAACTTTCATCAACATGTATACCGTTGTACTACAATTAGGGGTGAGCACGGTTCAAAAACCGGTCCGGTCCGGACCGAACCGAAACCCGAAATCTATAAAAAAACTAGGACCGAAGACCGGATCGACCAGTTCCGGTCCGGACCGTTCTTCTTTCTGTTTAGTCGGTTTTTTCGGTCTATTGTTTGTTTTATGCACTATATTAAACAAAACCGGACCGGACCGAAACCCGAAATCTATAAAAAAACAAGGACCGAAGACCGGACCGACTAGTCCCGGTCTCGGTCCGGTTCGTCGGTTTTTTCGGTCTATCGGGTCCCATGCTGAAATGAAAAGATGCATCGATGTTCGGTTGTTCCCAAACATCCTAAGCTGAAATGAAAAAATGTGATAGGTATACAACTGGTTAAATACTAAATAATAAAAAAGAAATTTGTTATCCTTATTTTTATTAAAAAAAGTTATCATTAATGTAAAAAGATAATAAAAAATTGTATCAAATAAAAACTTGTTACTTCTATGAATCTATTGTATAACAAAGTTATTTTGGTGAACTAAACTCATTTTAAAATTATTGGTTTTAATGGAATGGTAATTAATATTTTTGGTTGGATTTTGAAACCCTTGCTTTGATAAAAGGATTTTTATAGATACAAATATTCAGAAAGATGAAGATAGAAGGATTAAAAGACCCACATGCTTTAAGTGTAAGACACATTAGGGCCCCTTAAATGAGACATGAAAGACACCTTATATAAATGTTGTACACAAAGGCGAATTTGCTTTTAAATAGTGAAAACGAACCAAATAGTTTATAGCTTAGCGGTATCTGGTGTTTAGGTGTTTATAAGATTGTGGGTTCAAGTCCTATTCTAAACAAAGTGGTGTAGATTTAAGATTAGATTAAGGGGTCTATGTGTGTTTAGCCGTTAAAAAAATAGCAAAAACAAGACCAAAGAGCTTGTTGTTTTAGGTCATCGGTATGAGGTGTATTAATTGTCCCGCAAGATTGTGGATTCAAATCCCGTAATGAATAAAAATGTAAATTTAAGAGTATGATTAAAGTGTGTTTTCTCGTTAAAAAATAGTTAAAATAAGAACTATATTTGGCATTTAAATTAAAAATGAATAGTAAGAAAAGTTACACAAAGCATATAGATTTTTCTTTTTTTTTGAAATTTAATACAAATATATAAATTTAATTTGACAAATAATATCACCAAAACATAACAATTCTTCGTACACACGCTATTAAGATCCGGATTATACGGATTTTCTCTAAATAAAAACCGTAAACCGAACAATTATAGTCCATTTATATTTTAAAAACCATCAGATTGACATAGCACTACTTAAGACAGTCAAACTGGCCGCATAATCTCGGTCTGCATAATTCGTTCGGTTTCGGATGTTTCAAGCTCACCCTTGAAAGAGATTTTATATCTACCTACTATATTTTCCTATATAATTTGTTACTCAATAGATGTTATAAATGTTGAAATAAGAAATAGTTAAGTAGAATTAATAGATTTTATGTATGGTTATTTAGTAAATAAAAGGAGGAAACATGAAGATATAATTTAAAAACAAAACTTTTTAAATTCAACTAAAGCAATGTTGACTTAGAAAAGTGAATATCCTTCTTCTAAAACAAGAATAGCTTGCAAAAGAATAACCAAACATGTTAAGTAATTATTGATAATCATAGTCAAAATTGGTCAAGCAAGATAGATACACCATAATTTTTTATATTTTTTCTTAATTTTAAACATAACTAATTTAATATAATTTTTAAAATATATTTTAAATAAAAAAGGTATTACCTTATCTTTTAGACTTTTAAACCATTTTATTTTAAATTTACATTTTATATCTAGTCACATCCCCACACATACTTGTTGATATTTTGAAATTATCACCTTTTTCCCTATAAAACTATCACGATATTGATTAGAGAGGTTATATAAAAGTCGGCAAAATCACCGTCTAATTATGGATTGTTTTAGTTTTTACAAGATTTAATCAAAATTGTAATAAACTACTATGATTTTATAGATTCTTAATATGAGTAGTTTTTATACAAATGGTGATTTTGTAATAAATTAATATAAAATTCAGAGTTTAAATATATTAATAGACAAATACAACTACTAAATATTTATATTTGTAATTAAGATATTATAAATTTAAATTTTAAATAGACCCAAAATCTTTTATTTGATTAGCTCTAGACCTCTAATTAAGTAGGATCGAATTAGATCGAGATCATCTTAAGGTCCTATGAATAAAATCGGGATTTTACGTAAAATCATATTGTTTTAGATAAATAATATAGCAAAATCGCAAAATCTTAGGATCAAGATGGAGATATCTATAAACTTGTATTCTTGAAGGTCAGGTGGGTCGGGAATTTGACAATAAAAGATCGGTTTCGAAGGCTGTTTGGTTTCAAAAACAACAAAGATTCAAGCGTAAAGGAAAAGGGAGAACTTCAAGATGGAGCGTGGCGGTGGAAATGAACGTGCAAACAACAACCAGAAGGGAAGAAGGTGAGCTCACGGAATTGGAGGGTCTTTTAGCAATAGGTAAGTTGAATATAATGAACAGAAATTATAAGTTTGTTGTATTTATGGATTTTCTTGTATAGATTCATCATCTTTGTAGGTTATTTTATTAAAGTCATTAAAAAAGTATAAGAAAAGGTAAAAACGGGATGCTAATATGTAGTAATATGTAAGTTGTATACAATGAATATAAATTATAAGTTGGTTGTATTTCTTGGTACAAAATAAAGTTAGTTACATACAATGATAATTTTGGTAAAAATTATTATTTTTTCACGTACTTTACCATATATTTTTATAATTTTAAATTATATGATTTACCGACTCTTAAAAGATAGTTACAACACCAAAAAAAAAAGAATGAAAGAGTAAATTAATAATTTTAGATATTTTAATATTTTGTGAGTAATTATTACCGTACAATTTTCAAAATAGCATTTTTTAGTGTTTTTTTTTAAGCCGGTAGCTTTTCGGCTTTTTGTTTTTAAAAGAAAAAACTACAAATCATGCTCGACTGAAAAAGTAGAAGCTTTTTATTGAACAAAAATCTTCTAAAATAAAAGTTTTTTGAGTAGTTTTTAAAACTATCTGAAAGTTTTTTTATACCAAATTATTTAAATACCCTATTTATTTGTTTTATAATTTCACTTATTTTTATAATTTATTCTTTTTTAATATTTTACATTATTTAACTCTAATTAGCATATAATTTACGAACACATATGAAGTTACTAACCTATGTATTTTTATTACTTAAAATAGTAAATGAATCACACATTTTCTTCAAAAGCTTCACTACTTTGTTGTGATGCAATAATAAAGTAATCATTTACCGACCACTTTTCATTTATGTATTCTCCATTTTTCTTTAAAATAAATTCTGAATATTAGTTTTTGTTTTCCTAAGGCAAAATATGAAAATTAGTTATTCTGGTTTTAGATACTAAAATCCACAACAAAAGTCATGACTAGTTCCATTTAAATGAGGTATGAAAAAAATAAGATATCGATATTTATACTTCTGTCAGATAAAAGAAAGACGGCTTCTCTATAGGCTTGAATTTAGGTTAAAGATCTTTATTAGGTTATATACTTTGTCATTCACTAATTGAGTCTCCAAGGTTCAAAAGATTTTAGGTTATTTTATTTTAATTTTTTCTAAAATTTTTAGTTTACTTTATTTCATTAATTTTATGTGTGTATATATATGATAAATGATAAAAAAAATAATATATGCGCTCAATAACATCTAACTTAGATGTTATTAAACATATATATCACATAAATAACAGATGTTTTAATCATCTAAGTTTAAATTGTATGCAAGTATAACATGATCTGACACGTGTTATAA
Organism: Dittrichia graveolens; assembly: GCA_038502395.1. Lineage (NCBI taxonomy): Eukaryota > Viridiplantae > Streptophyta > Magnoliopsida > Asterales > Asteraceae > Dittrichia > Dittrichia graveolens. The sequence continues at coordinate 73,625,770 of JARJIL010000003.1, forward strand.
GAAATTCTATATTATTTTACTTGTATTCTTACTTTTTTTTACTCACAAAATTAAGATGAATTTTATTAAAACATTATATAAAGATAAAAAATTATTGAATTTCACGTGTAATCATCTAGTGAATAAAAAGATAAATTATAATTATCACTCTAAAAAAAACAATTGTAAACACAAACATAAAACTACCATAATATCATTAGATTTACAAGTACACCCTCCTGTTTAAAGCCAAAATAAAAAAAGAAAAAAAATAAATAAATAATTCATCTTTTAACTATCATGATTCTCATAACTATACTCCCTTTTTTTATAAATTTATATATAAAAAATAAAAAAAAACACCCACGACATTAATGGGCAAACCCCCTTTTTTCTTTTTTCTTTTTTTAAAGTATATAAAAATATCAAAACCTGTTTTTTAAACAACAAAAATCTTCTTTTTATTAGTGGACCCCACGGTTCACCATCTCCATGTACTGATTCAGGGACTCTTGTCGCTGCAACCGCATATCATCATTAAACTTCTTTATGAACGCTTCCACTCGCCGGTTCAACTCGTCGTGACTCAGTGATCCGTCTTTCTTCAGCTTCCCTCCTGTCGCCGGCGACGAGTTCGTCGACGACGCTTGTGGATACTGATTCTGGTTTTCGTACGTTTCTGTACGGTCCTTGAACGTTTCCGATTTCTTCACCACCTTTGTCTTCGCCGCCGCCATCGTTTCGCCGGACTGGATGTTCTCGAAGGAATCCGATCTCCGGAGGTGTCTTGTTAATGGCATGTGACGGCCGTCGGTTATCATCTTCCACGTGCTCTCTAACGTCTCGTGCTTTCTAGGCTTTAGTACTCTCAGTGCTCTTGCACCTGTTGAATTGTTGATATCACAGATTACCAGTCAAACATTATGTAATTCAAATGTTATTTTATGAATTTATGTAACTTATTTATGAAATTTACCTTCTGGGTTGGTTTTTGTCGGTTTCCGATTGTTAGCGAATCTTGAAGTTATGAGTTGCTTCTCTTTGACCGGAAAAATTAACTCCGATTGAACGTTCTTCTGATGTAGTTGAGAGTTAATTACACTCTGTGGTGGATTCCACGTCGAATTCGATGTAATAAACTCATCTTCATGGTTTCCAACAACCTCAGCACCGCTCACCGCCACCGTCTTCACATCAATATCCGCGCGTTTACTCTCATACTCCACCGGAGGCTCCACCACTGCATCGTAAGTCACAGGTGAAGGCTCCATTACACCGAAATTCGGCGGAATCGATACTGGAGGCAAGTCAGACGTCAGATCTGACGGTGGATTAACCTGCTGCGGAGTCTGATTCTCGTGGTGGTGATTATGTTGGAAGCGTGTAGAGGCGGCGATAGTGATGATGATTCCGTTAATGACGAAATAGAGATACGGTGGCTTCAGGAAGGAGATGAAAACGGACCAAATCGCAGGGAGGTCGTTCATGGCGAAGTTAAGCATTAACGGAACCGCTAATTTCATCGTCACGGCTGTAGATATGACGCCGGCGGAGAGTAACAGAACTTTCAGGGAGAGAATCGATGAATTACTTGACGATGAAGACGCCATCTTCGAATCTTCTTCGCTTCGTGAGGTGTGTGAAGTGTGTGTGTGACTGTGTGTAGAGAGAGAGAGAGAGAGAGAGAGAGAGAGAGAAAGAGAGAGAAGATGGGGATTAAAAGATGGGAGTTGCAACGGTATAAAAAAAGGAGAATGTTACAGTTTGGACTCTTGAGTTTTGGTTTTCACAATACTTAGTCCTTTGAGTTTTGATACTATAAGAGCACATATTGAACTCATCATAGTCCTTTGCTAGTTTGCTTGGAATGGCTATGGATAGTCTTTACTAGTTTACTAAATAATACTATTAACCTTTGGTTTTTCTGAAATATTATCTTGAATTTATTATCATTCATAATGTTTTTTAATAAAACTACTTTTGATGACAAAATCGTTATAATAATTTAAAATACTGAATATGTATCTCACTCAATCTAGATAAGCACTTCTTTTTACATCAATGGTTAGACGACTACCAAAATCACTTTTAACTGTCTTTGGTTATCGAATATACTTAAGTTTTTAAAAACGATTAAACATAGACGTTTATTTAGCTTAGGAACATAAAATAGTATAGATATTAATGTAATATAGACATACAATATTAGAGACAAATTCAATGTTACCACAATACCGTGATTATCCAACATTGATTCTATACATATATATAATTTTATAATAACACCTTTAAGACATTGGATTTTATGATTTGTTATAGTTTAACACACGTTCATAAACCTGTAATACATACATACATACAGTTAGTTCCTAGAACAATAAATCAAAACTTAATATGTTTTTCTCAATACATGGGGGTCTAAGACTTCATTCGTGGGTTACTTTAGTTTAACAAGTAATAGTGTTTTTGTAAGAGATGATGCAGGATTGAAGAGAGTTTGGAACAATAGGAAATTAATAGTTGAAAAATACAAGGGGGTGAATGAATAGGAAGGCAAAGTTGAGGTGGGGATGTGCAACTTATACTATGAGAAGTAAAGGCGGAGCGACGCGGTTTGAATATGCAAATTGAAGGAGAGCCGTTGGATTGGATTGGATTGGGTTAGTTTGTTGGATAGGAAGGCAAATTTGAAAACTGGATATTGGTTGGATGACTTGTCATTCCCAGATTTATGCCACTTGGCTGGCCCTGCCTTTATTGGAGTCCAAATGGATATAATAAAATCATCAAATTACCCTACTATAAAAAGGTGAAGAAAAATTCTATTTAATACCTTACTAAAAGAAAATAATATATGATATGGTTATTTATTTTTTAAATTTTTTTCACCAATTTTTAATGCATTACTTTAAATAATTTTTTTAATTGAAGAAGCTTAACACATTATCATATACAAACTAATATTCGTTATATCTAACAAATTTTAAATATGAGAATGCTTAATAATCAGATAAATCAAATACAAATAGAGATTGAATTAACTTTAAGATGTAAACATATTTATATGAGAATACATAATAATCGGATAGTATAAACCTTCTAATTGTTATTTTTTAAAATAAGTCAAACACAGATTCATCTTTGTAACTCATTGAATATGTTTAGTTTCTTCATCTTAAGAACCAAACTTTGAATTGTTTCTATCTTCATTTAATTGTTTATAGAAGTACTTTTTATGGTTGTTTATATATTTAGGGGGTGTTTGGTTGGTGTCATTTGGGAGGATTTTATGAGTTTAGGATTTCAAATCCCTTCAAATGTGGTGTTTGGTTTGCAAAAATGAGATGGGATTAGAAAACCTAGGGGGCGTTTGGTTCGTAGATTTTTTTTTTGGGATTTGCATTATGTCAAAGGATTCACATTCGCAAGATTTTCATTTGGTAGGATTGTGAATCCAGTCATGTGTTTGGTTAACAAAATCAGTCAGGATTTGCATTCCTGAAATCTTGTTTGTTTTGTAAATCAATCAAAGGATTTGGATTGATTCTGTGATAAATGATAGAATTACCCTTCAATTATATTTGGGTTGGGTAGGGTAGGGTAGGGTGAGGGTGGGTAGGGATAGGGTAGGGTAGGGATGGGGGTAGGGTAGGGATAGGGGTTAGGGTTAAGGTAGGGTAGGGTAGGGATGGGGGTTAGGGTAGGGTAGGTGGGGTAGGGTAGGGGTGAAGGTGGAGGAGAGGGTAGTGTAGGGTGGGGGTATGGTGGGTAGGTAGGGGTGGAGGTAGGGTAGGGGTAGGGTAGGAGTGAGGTAGGGGTGGGGTAGAGTAGGGTAGAGTGAGGGTGGGTGGGTGGGGGTAAGGTAGAGTAGAGTGAGGGTGGGTGGGGGTAGGGTAGGGTGAGGGTAGGTGGGGGTAGGGTAAGGGTAGGGGTGGGTTGCGATAAGAGTAGGGTAGTGTAGGGGGTGGGTAGGGTAGGATAGAGGGTGAGGGTAGGGTAAGGGTTAGGGTGGGGTAGGGTAGGGGTGGGGTAAGGATAGGTAGGGTGGCGGTGGGGTGGGTGGGGTGAGGGTAATATGGTAATTTGGAGATTCCCTTGTTTATGGATTTGAAAATACTAGGGAAGGGGGGGTGAGAGGATTTATAAAATCCCATGTCTAAAGCATTTGGTAGGATTTTAAGAAAATCCTATCATTTGAAATCTTTTGCCTTTTTTCCAAACAAACACAAGATTTCTCTAGATTTGAAATCCCAATCCCAGGAAATACGACGAAACAAACAGGGCCTGGGAATCTTTAAAATCCTATGAATGGAGGATTTCTCATTTCTTCATCCCCATGGTATTTTGAAATCCCATAGCTGAGGTATTTTCTTTGGCGAACCATCACCATTGTCGCCGTTAACCCCTCGTTGTCGCCGTCAAACCCTTCGTCACCGTCGCCCGTCGACCCGTTCGATGTTCGTAGAAACCTTAGTCGACCCCTCGTTCGCCATCAATCCCTTCCTTTGTCGCCGTTGCCGTCAATCACTTCCTTCGTCGCTGTCATTCAAACCATCATCGTTTTGACCATCACCATCGTCGTCGTCGCCGTTCACTAGAAACCCTTCCGTTCTGTAATACCCAAAATTTTGTAAAAATTATAAAAACTATTTAAAATGCAAGTTTTAATGAAAACTAATAAAATTATATGTTTGTTTATAATTAATTGATGCTAGTTGGAGGTATATATATATATATATATATATATAAGAATTTGGTAAATAAATGTAAAGGGGTAGGAAGTTGGGGGTTTAATGTGTATATATATATATATATGTGTGTGTGTGTGTGTGTGTGTAAGACTTCACAATTGAACCTTTCTTTGGTATTGTGTTCATATTGTGCAAAATATTTGAAATCGTTCTTTGGTTATTGATTGATAGTGGCAAGTATAGCCAGTGAATTAAGATGTGACCTTTGAAACAAATAATTTAGGTGAAGTGTCAGGGTTGCTAAGAACCTTGAGAGAATATGTTATGGCATAGGTCAATGTTGGACCAATGCTAAAGAATGACTGTATTTGTGATGCTTGTAAGTTTACTTCCCTATTTATGTGAGTAGACTTACTTTGATATAGAACTGTATTGGTGAGAGGGTGTTGGATCATGACATGTAGTTATGAATAAACATCCTTGTGCTACTCCAATTATTGGGAAAATACTTATGAGGAACTGTAACACCTTGATTTTCAGTCCAAATTTAAATTTTTCATAAATCAATTTAAAACCAAATTTATACAAAACCCTTAAAATTTATCGCGGAAGCATTTTCATTTTCAGTAAATATCTCAACAATAACATTTACAACCTTTATAATCCAAAGCCTTGGGTGTTAACACAGTCAATCTCACGACCATATACATAAAGTAGAAAATCCAGAATTACCGGAATTGTAACCAAGCCAAAGCCAAGCCCACAGCAATTACCCGACTCACCAAGGCATCTATAGAACCTGCGGATACAAAACATTTTTATACACCAGTTAGCTATAAACATAGCTAGTGAGTACATCCAAAAACATTTGTTTTATCAAAACCAAGTCATCCTTTTCACTTTTGAAAACATCGGTTTGGCAATCAATATCCTTTTAAAATTCCACATAGTAGCACATAAGGATGCGGGTTTGTCCATTGGGCCACAATGTATCCACGTGGTAGCTAGCCACGGTCAACACGTGCCCACATGGGGGATAACTACATCACCCCGTCAAGGTGGGGGGATGCACAATGCAGTCCACCATACAACGGTTAACTGGAGTGTAAGCCCTATTCACCAAATCCACTCGTGTTGCCATGGGTTCGGTGGCTCGTCAGCCCAGTGAACCCACACGGTCATGATGGCTACTGACATACCCCTCCACTCTCTACACCGATCCCTCAGCCACCCGTACCTCGGGGTTCCCCCAATTGCCGAAGCCACAGGAACCGCTATGTACGTCTCAATGACTTGGAACCCTATGGTACAAAGTTATATCACACAGTGGTCCGGACCGAAGCACATATACCCCGAAGGGTCACATAAGCACATACCCCAAAGGGTCACATAATCACTTACCCCGAAGGGTCATAAAATCTCTTACCCCGAAGGGTCATAAAACCACTTGCCATAAAGGCCACAAATTATCTTGCCATAAAGGCCAACTAATCCAAGCATACAGCTTATCACAAACAAATACGTGTCACAGTTCTTGTCACTTGAGCATAAATGCTCAACCATTAAAACCTTATTTGGCATCTCAATGCCTAAAAACATCTTTATTGAAAACATGAATTTCATTATTTCAAAATCAAAGCTTACTCCATCATGGAGTGTCATGTTTCAAAACCATTAATTAATCACAATTTAAACATAGACCATCTCCAACATGGAGCAATGGTCTTATTTTAAAAACCAACATTTAAAACACATCTTAAATCAAATACACAATTCCTCGTTCTTAAACCCAAAGGTTTCATAAAACATATGTAACTCATATTACCCGCATCATACAACAATTCATGTGAACCATATCATAAACAATACATGGTTCCCATATTCTTTAAGTTCATAAACACTTCCAAAGCGTTTAATCCATGTTATAAAAACAATTTCATAAACCACATGCTTTGAATCATTAAGATTCATCAAACAATTGCCAAACAATCAAAACACAATATGATGACTTGTAATCTTGTCAAACAGTTGGGTATCCGCAGGGTGTACTCACCTGAGGGTGTGATGAGGATCACAACCCCATCCAAACCAAAGCTTAATACTTGATCATAAACCTATGATCACCAAAACACAAGGTTAACTTAGTTAAGTTAACCACACATAGATGTTACACACAAATGTGAACTCAAAACACAACTTAATAGCTCATTCCGGGTCTTTCGGACTCCCTTTGGACTCCCTAAAACCATTAGAAACAAACCCCAATAAATTACAAGGTCAAATGGGGTCAAAAACAAGTTTTTGGACCTTTCAGGGGTCCTCGCGCCGGGAGAAATTCTCTAGAAAATGACCCTTGCCAAAACCGGACCCTCACGCCGCGACGCGCCTGTGAACAGTAACCCGGGGCTGTTTCTTTGTGCTGTAGGCCCCGATTTTTAGCACCAAAACTTCCAAATCTTATCTTTTCCAACATAAGTCACTTGCAGCAATAAAAACACTCCAAGAACACTTCAATGTACCATATTAACAACATGTAGCTTAACTTTGATCATTAAAACTATTTATTCAACAATTTTCCCCATTTTGACCCACTTAAATCAAGTTTTTAACACCATCACCAACAATCACCACATTCAACTAAATTTTAGCAACGATCCACCAACAACACATGTAGAATCACCATCATACACAAAGATTAACACTTTAAACACATTTGATCAAACCAAAATCCTAATTGTCAATTACCCAATCTTTGACCCATTTACTAACATTTTCAACATCAAAAGCCAAAGATCATCACAAACAACACTCCAAGCTAAAAACCAAACACAAATTAGAGATTAAACTTACTTGATTTACAAAACCCAACTTGGGTGCTTTCTTGCTTCAAATCCAAGCTCAAATGAAGAGTTTAAAAGCCCCAAACACTAAGTTCCTTGAATCCAAGCAACCCATCATCAAGCTTTTCCTTGTTTTCTCCTTCTTCCCAAGCTTTCTCTTTCTAACTCTCTCTCTCTAAGCTCTCACGAGCTCCTCTCTCTTTTCCAGAAATTTCTTCTTCTTTTTGACTCCAATTGAAAGAGTCAACAACATATATATATATATATATATATCCATATTTTCATGATGGGTCCTTGTATTTATTTCCTCTTTACATTTTTCACCCATAACCATATATATATATATATATATATATATATATATATATAAGACATAAATAACATCTTAAACATATATATTTCTAATTTCAAGTGAACTTGCCAATATATAAAAATCTTATAATTTTATAAAATTTCGGGTTTTACAGGAACACTTGCGTTCATGAGTGGGTTGTTTGCCCAATCTGACTTGCAATTGCTTTGGTGTTTGATTAGCTGGTATACTTTCAAATGAGACATACTATAAAGAACTTTTATGAGCTAATTCGGGTACTTGAGAATTGAAAAGTGATTGAAAGATCACTAATTAGTGCAATCAATTTGCTAGCCATAAGGTTATATGACTTAAGAGCCATAAAGATTGGGTTAATGATGTTGATTTTGACAGCCCAGTTGGGAGTTATTCATGAACCATTTAGTGATGAATACTAGGCTATTTTAAGAGGTCTAGTTAAAGAAATTGATCTTGAGCTTTGATTTATGAAAGCTGTACCGATGATCTATATTGATGATTAAGTATCTTAATTGATGATTGCTCTCATAGAGCGAAAGATTAAGTGATTATGAAAGAGTTGATACTATTAGTTGAATTAAATGATCCTAGTAAGGATCTTAGTGCAAACATGTGGGGATACCTAAGCTTGTGGATTGATTTGATTCTGAGGACGGAATCCTGATAAGGAGGGAGGAATTGTAATACCCGAGATTTTGTAAAAATTATAAAAACTATTTAAAATGCAAGTTTTAATGAAAACTAATAAAATTATGTGTTTGTTTGTAATTAATTGATGCTAGTTGGAGGTATATATATATGTGTGTGTGTGTGTGTGTAAGACTTCATAATTGAAGTCAAAACTCCATTTTCTGGAGTCTTCCAATCGTGAGGAGCATGGAGAGAGAGTTCTAAGGAGAACTTGCAAGAAGAAGGAAGAAATCAAGGAAAATTTGGTGGTATTGTGCTTGGATTCAAGGATTGTAGTGTTTGGGTTTCAATTTCTCCATCTATGGCTTTGATTTGAGCAAGGGAGGTTAGCTATTCAAGTGGGTGTTGATCAAGTAAGTTCTAACATGTAATTTATGCTTGATTTTTAGTTATATATGTTGGATTTGGTGATTCCTGGTTAAAATGGAGGTTTGATTGAGTAAATGGGTCAAAAAATCCCTTGAATTAGGGTTTGATTACCCATGTTTTGATGAATCCTAGTTATGTGGTTGTTTAGTGAAATGTTTTGTAGTTAAAATAGTTATTTATTTGTTACAAAATGAAGTTGTTGGGGAAAGGTTTGATTTTGGTCGGATTTGCAGCAAAGAAAACAACTGAAGGTTACTGTTTACGGGGCCTCGCGGCGCGACGCATGAAGGTCGCGGCGCGACGCTGCCTTGTCTACGCGATGAGTTTTCCAGCGAAATCTTCACGACGCGAGCATGGGTGCTTCGCGGCGCGGGATACCCTGAAGCCCCAAAAAATGTTATTTTTGACCCAATTGACTATGTACTTGTTTGGGGATTGATTCTAAGGTTTTATAAGGGTTATATGAAGTCTTTTTGTACCCGAAAGAGTGTTTAAGGCTAGAATTGAGTTTAGAAACCTTGTTTTGGTTAACTATGTAAGTTAACCTTGTGTTTTGGTGATCATAAGTTTATGATCAAGTGTTTAAGCTTGGTTTTGATGGGGTTTTGATCCTCATCACACCCTCAGGTGAGTACACCCTGCGGATACCCAACTGTTGTTAAAATTACAAGTCATCATGTCGTGTTTTGATTGTTTGGCAAATGTTGATGATACTTTATGAATCAAAGATTGTGGAATTATTGAATTTTTTCATAATGCGGGTTATATGATTTGCAAGTGTTTATGAAGCTTTTGAACTTAAAGAATGTGGAAACCATGGATTGTTTTATAATATGGTTTATATGAATTATAAATGCTTTATGTAACCTTTGGGTTTAAAGAATGTGGAATTGTGAACTTGATATAAGATGTGTTTAAATGATGTTTTTCCAAAATAAGACCATTGCTCCATTTTGGAGATGGTCAAAGTTTATGTCAGTTTTAATTGATGGTTTTGAAACATGATACTCCATGTGGAGTGAACTTTGGTTTGAAACAACCAACATCGTTTTGAGAAATGAAAGATATGTTTATATTAATGATGTTTTAGGCATTGAGATGCCAAATGCGGTTTTGATTGTTGAGCGTTTATGCTCACGAGATACGGACTGTGATACTTGCTTGTTTCACGATAAGCTTGATGCTTGGATTATTTGGCCTTGATGGCATGTGATTATATGACCTTTCAGGGTATGTGATTTATGTGACCCTTCGGGGTATGTGATTATTTGACCCTCCGGGGTATGTGATTATGTGGCCCTTCGGGGTATGTGCTTATGTGACCCTTTGGGGTATGTGATTTGGTCCGGACCATTGTGTGATATGAACTCTGTACCATAGGGTTTGTAGCCATTGAGACGTGCACAGGTTCATGTGGCTTCACCAATTGAGGAACCGCGATGTACGGGTGGTTGAGGGATCGGTGCAAAGAGTGGAGGGGTATGTCAGTAGTCATCATGACCGTGTATGTTCACTAGGCTGACGAGCCACCAAACCCGGGGCAACGCAAGTGGATTTGGTGAACAGGGCTTACACTCCAGTTAACCGTTGTATGGTGGACTGCTTTGTGCATCCCCCACCTTGACGGGGTGATGTGGTTATCCCCCATGTAGGCACGTGTTAACCGTGGCTAGCTACCACGTGGATACATTGTGGCCCAATAGACAGACCCGCATCCTTATGTGTTTATGTGTATGATTTTGAAATATATTGATTGCCAAACTTGTGTTTTCAAAAGAGAAAAATGATGACTTGGTTTTAAAAAAGGTAAATGATTTTTGGTTGTACTCACTAGCTATGTTTATAGCTAATCCAGTGTGTTAAAATGTTTTGTATCCGCAGGTTGTATAGAGGCCTTGGTGAGGCGGGTAGATGCCTTGGGCATAGTATTGGATTGTTTGCATTTCCGGTAATCTTGGATATCCTACCCTTTAGATGGTGGCTGTGAGATTGACTGTGGTAACACCAAAAGTTTTGGATTATATTTATTGATAATGTTTATTGTTGAAATATTTACAGAAAATGAAAATGCTTCCGCAAGTATGTATAAAATATGTTTTAAATTGAGATTTTAAAAGTTTAAATTTGGACTAAAAATCAGGGTGTTACACGTTCCATTCGCTGCTCGCAAGAAACACTAATCTTCGTCAATCCCATTTGCTAGAAACCTTTCGTCGCTTCCTTTGTTCCATTCGTTTCCGTTTCCGTCTCCGTCTCTTCATTTGTCGTCGTCGTCGCTTCAGTTCGTTCGCCATCGCCGACAAGCCGTTCTCCGTGGCAATGGATGTGGTGGTTAGTGGTGGCAATGGAGGTTGCAGGTGGTGTTTATGGGATTTAGTGGTGGTGGAAATCCCACCTAAGGAATCTTAACCAAACACCACATGGGATTTTAAATGCCATCAAATACAAATTTCACCAAATGCAAATCCTATTATAAAATGCAAATCCCACCAAAAACAATATTTGAACCAAACACCCCTTTAAAGTTGAGAAGATTGAATTTAAGCTTACCGACTCATGTTTATATGCAGTTATATTCACATAATTGATCAATAAAAACCCTCATAGATTGTGTAGTTATATAAATCATCGATTTAATTGAAAGGTTTATTGATAAAATAGAGAATTGTGTACAATGAAAGAGACATTCAAATAGATGATCAACGTTTTATCTATACATAATACACCTTCGAAAATCTTCAAATCCGTATTTGTGTATGTATATTTATAATTTATTTGTAGTGTAATCCTTCGATTTTTAATTTACATATAGTAAAACAAAAACAAGAGGTGTTAGCTCAAGACACAATTATTAGAATTATTATTTGTTTTCTTTTTCTGCTTATATTTTGACTTATACGTGCTCTTGTTATTATTGTATTGATTTTGCTATTGTTCACGAGGAAAATATATGCTTATTATTTTCAAATTTTTAGGATTATAAAGTTCAAACTCCACAAGATACAAGTTCAAACAGAAGTTGATCGAGATACGGCTGATAAACCAATTTATTTCTTTTTCGGCCTGCCCCGTACATTTAATAAAATGTTTAATGACAATATCCTGCAAAAGTCTGTCCTGTTAATACATCATTTATTTTATTTATACTCATACCATTTCTTTAATTTAATGACAATATCCTTCAAATGGTTAAATAATAATTTCAAAACATAATTTGAAATTTACATATATTAAAATAAATTATAACAATCCTTTTTCATTGTTAGTGTATTGTGAAAGTAATATATTAAACAACCATTTAATATATATTAAATATATAAGCTAATATAAGCTAATAAGCTAAATTAAATGTTATATTTCCGATTTATAAGATTATGTCGCTATTATGCAAAAAAGAAATCGAAGTTTTTAATTTCAAAATTTCAATATATAAATTATTGATGTTTAAAGAAAATCCTAATAAAAAGATCAAATTTATTGTAACCAAATTAATAAATTAGTTTGTTAAAATTTATTTTAATTTCTATAACTAATTGTCCAAATTTTATGTAACCAAATTAAAAAAAATTCAAATTTTAAAATGTAAATTCGAAAATTCACTTTTCCCTTTTTTATCTCATTTTTGTTAGATTTTTTAATATATATTAAATATAAGCTAATTTAAATGTTATATTTCCAATTTTTAAGATTATGTTGATATTATGCCAAAATATTTCATATTTTATAATTTCAAAACATAAATTATTGATGTTTGAAGAAAATCATAACAAGACCAAATTTGTAACACAGAAATCTTAAGCCATTTTTTTAAAAATCGCTACGGAAGCGTTTACTAATCTCTTTTAAACAAACACCCACAAAATACGAAGTATCATTTACAAAATACAACATCAACTTGTGTTACAAAAGATTTATAAAACACGGCTCGTCTCTTCTTAAAACACAATATCAGAGCGTTGGTCAAATTCCCCTTCCCACAAACATAGCTAAACAGCAAATCACACAATCCTGCAAAAAGCAATCAACCGTGGGGGATTAGCACAAAGCTAAGTGAATGGAAGCAACAAACAAGCTAACAACAACAACAGTTCACAACTGAACTTCTGAGCAACAATCACCAACAATCCGTCAATTCAACAATCTCTCAAAGCCCGAGGACCGGCGGTTCTGCCGAACCTACAACCAGTGCGGGCCAAAGCAAAGGTTTACCGATACCCCTCTGCCGATCGGCACAATGAAATTCCCCTCTAATACAACGCATGCATCAGGAGGACTACCACTGTTCAACCAACCGTAGACGAGCCCAGCTCTTTCAACAGCAGCTGACCCCAACCAGCCCTTTCACAGAAGCTGATCACTACCAACCCGTTACAACAGCAGTTGGTTCTCAAACAATCCCAGATACTCAATCAACCACGAACGCAAAGCATAACTCTATCACATAATAACACATACTCAATCATACAATTCTTGATCAACACTTATCAGACTAACAGTCTATCATGGCATATATACTAAACAATCCATCTTCACATATCAAACTCATCAGTCTATAATTGCATATCAGAAACAACAATCCATCATCACATATCAAACATTCCTTAAATCAAGAAATTCATAACATTACCACCATTACCACCCGCGAGTAAACTTCCACTCACCTCAGTCTTCGATCACATTTGCTCAGTTGTCTAGTATTACTGAGTCTTCGTAGTTCCTGAGAACACAAGAAACTGAAATCAATCTAGACTCATAAATATATATATATATCCACATATATTTATATCAATCATAACCGAATTCAATATGTTTAGATCACACGTAAATAAACATATAACATGCTCATAATCGAACCAACAACAAAAACTTCAAATCCAGAAAATCACTCGGACGCGTCACGTCCAATATCCCGACGCGTCGCGTCGCTTCAAATTGTCGGATTCCAACCTATCGGATTCATGGTTCCGGATTTCAAGCCCCGGATTTCATCTCTAATTCTAAGTGTCGGATTCTGGGTTGTCGGATTCACAAAGGTCGGATTTGAGACATCCGGATTCGAAATATTGGATTCTTAGTTTCGGATTTAAGAAAATTCGTCGGATTACGGGGAGCCATTGCGTCCATTCCTTTGATGCGTCGCATCGCGTGCTTCTCTGCATCATCTTCTCCAATTTTCAGCCGACTTAAAACTTACAAAATCCCATTTTAACATCTGATTTCAATTCAAAACATTTCTAAAACATGTTCAAACCTCATATAACATATCAATCAACATCTAGAGCTCATCAAATCCATGTATAACATCAAAACAATCAAAACCCATTTACCAAGTTAAGCTTCTAAAAGCTTCATATCTACATCAATGGTGTTTCTCACTAAACACATGAAAACACAATCAGAAATATAACCAGATAATCAGTAACATGTAAGGATCATAAACTAATCTTTGCTTTGATTTATGAATTATCAAATCTCCACTTTCAATATTCAAGTTTCAAGTTCGTCTTCTTTCTTCCTCTCAAAGAAACACACACACACACACACACTATCGCCAGTAATATCAAAATGAAAAGTTCTCTTTTTCTTTTTTAAAGTATATATCCATACACATACACTCTCACTTCATAGAATCATTTCATCAAATATGAGGTGTCACCATAAAATTCTATCCAAACTTACATACATATATACATACATACATGATCCAATACATACCTACATGCTTGCATAATATTACATCCAGCATGTTTATATATAAATATAAATAGCCATTTAATCATTTAAATAATATGGTACCATTTATCTTTTCTAAATACTTCCAACAACTAGTCTTTCTTAACCAATTAACTTAACACACAATCGAGGTATTTTCTACAACCCTCGTACAAAACTCAATCTTTTCCAAACATAAATTCATATGATATCAATTATTCGTTTAATATCGTAATTAATCTTTAAATACGCCTAACCAACACATTTCGACTTACCATTGGCCCACCCACGACTAGGCCGGGTTTTCGGATGTTACAAATCTTCTCTCCTTTAGAGGATTCCGTCCTTGGAATCTCATAGCACACATTAAACATAGGTATCAACTCTCCATATTCATCTTTGATGGTCAAGTCAATTATAACTCATATGTATTTCTATCTTGCCATCGCACAAAAATCAATTCTACACATCTTTATCATTTTACAATTATGAGAGTTCAACAACTCCTCTTTTAAATCTCTTCTTCAAATCAACATATAACTCACAAATTTGATAAACCTGTCTTTCAATCATTCTCTTTCACATTTACAAATTTAGGCAATATCATAACGTATTAACCTGTTTATCTCAATTCAAGGATTTTTACATGTCTTTTCTTCGTTGCCCGTCATATAGAAATAACCACATATTGCTTCACCCTTGCTTTACACTAACATGTCCGAACATTACTATGATATTCACATAACTATTCACAACTAATACTTTAACATCCACTTGATAGAAATCACATCACTCCAATCCAATCATTATGATTATGAATCCCATGACTCATCAAAATCCATTACACACAAATGCAATCCATTCTCAAATGTCTGTATAACTCGTTTACTCAACTTTCTACTAAGAATTCAGTCGTACTGCTCATTTCACATTTCAATTCTTGTAGTAAACTCATTTAGATGTTTGATCAAATCTTTCAATTTCCATCCGAAATCACTAAGTATAAAATATCATATCTTCGAATCATTTCACCAATATACAAGTCTGCTCAAAAGATACCGTCCCACTGGTGACATAAATACAAATAATGCTTAGTAATAAGTCAATAATCACTTGTAATATAATCAGGTTCCTTCTCATATAGTAACTTGGATATAAATTCCATCGTAACTGCCATTATCACCACTTTGGTATCTCTATTCGTCTCAACGATTCATAAATCTCTGTACCCTGTTTTAACTCATAAATAATCATGTCATATATCTACAAAATATATCACGTTTAATCCTCTTAGTAAGTCATCAATTCAACACTTTGTATGGCATTATACAATTTTTGCTGTTAAACCCGAAATTTTGTAAATTATAAAATATATATATATATATAATGCAAGTTAAGCAAGAATTGTTAAAAGTATGTGTTATTAACATTACTTGTATGATGCATGGGGTATTTTGTGGGTCATAAATTAAAATTGGTAATAAAATGTCAAGGGGAAGAAAGCTTAAGGACCTAATGTGTAAAATATGTATATATATGTGGGTATGACCTCAATAATTGAGGTAAAGTTCCCATTTTATGGAGAAGAGAGATCGTGAGAGCAGAGAAGAGAGTTCTAAAATCAAGAACTCAAGAATAAAGGAAGATAAAAAGGGGATTTGGTGTTCGGTGTTGGTTCTAGTTCAAAATAGAAGAAGGATTGCATTTTTGGGTGTTTTGAGCTTGGGCTTTGGTAAGGAAGCATCAACACAAGTTGGGGAAACTTGATTCAAGTAAGTCTCCTTCTTAAATAATGTTTGATTCTAAGATTTGTTAGTTGTTTATGGGAGATTATAGTTGATATTGTTGAAAACTTGTTTAATGGGTCAAAATGGGGAAATTTGTTGTGGCTAGAGTTTTGATGATTAAGAGTATGTTAAATGTTGTTATTATGATGTTTTGAAGTGTTATTGAGAGTGGTACATGCTGCAAACAAGTTTATTATGGAAGAAATTTAGTTTTTGGGCTGAATTGGTGATTAAAGATGCTGCAAGTTACTTGTCACGCGGGCTCGCGGCACGAGGTCCCCTTTTCGCGAAGGTCAAGTTTTCAGAGATTTTCTCCCGGCGCGAGGCACCCTGTCTCGCTGCGCGAGACATCCTGAAACTACCAAAACTCATGTTTTTGACCCCATTTGACTATGTACATGTTTGGGGATTGATTCTATGGTTTTATAAGGGATAAATGGAGTCTTTTTACACCCGAAAAGGTGTCAAAGGCTAGAATTGAGTCTAGAAAACCTTGTTTTTGGTTAACTATATAAGTTAACCTTGTGTTTTGGTGATCATAGGTTATCATCAAGTGTTTGAGCTTTGGTTTGGATGGGGTTGTGATCCTCATCACACCCTTGGGTGAGTACACCCTGCGGATACCCAAAATTGTTAAAGTTTTCAAGTCATCTATGTGTTTTGATTGTTTGGCAATTGTTTGATGAATTTTTATGATTCAAAGGATGTGGATTATGAAATTGTTTTATAACATGATTTATACGATTAGAAAAGGTTATGAAGCTTTGAACTTCTGAATGTGGAAATTATGCATTTGTTTTATAAATGCGGGTTATATGATTTGCAAATGTTTATGAGTTTTGAATTTAAAGAATGTGTAAACCATGTATTGTTTTATAATATGGTTTACGTGAAGTATAAATGCTTTATGAAACCTTTGGGGTTTAAGAATGTGGAATTGTGAATTCAATTTAAGATGTGTTTTAAATGACAGTTTTCAAAATAAGACCATTGCTCCATGTTGGAGATGGTCTATGTTCAAATTGTGATTTAAGTAAGGGTTTTGAAACATGATACTTCATGATGGAGTGGATTTTGGTTTTGAAATAACACAATGGTTTTGAGAAATAAAAGATAAGTTTTCACTAATGATGTTTTTGGGCATCAAGATGCCAAATATGGTTTTAATGGTTGAGCATTTATACCCAAGTGGTATGAACTGTGACACGTATGTGTTTTTTTGATAAGCTGTATGCTTGGATTAATTGGCCTTTATGGCACGGTATTTGTGGCCTTTATGGCATGTAATATTTGGCCTTGATGGAAAGTGGTTTTATGACCCTTCGGGGTAAGTGGTTTTATGACCCTTCGGGGTATATGTGCTTCGGTCCGGACCACTGTGTGATATAACTCTGTACCATAGGGTTCCTAGTCATTGAGACGTACACAGAGGTTCCTTTGGCTTCGGCGATTTGGGAACCACGAGGTACGGGTGGCTGAGGGATCGATGCAGAGAGTGGAGGGGGTATGTCAGTAGCCATCATGACCGTGTGGGTTCACTAGGCTGACGAGCCACCGAACCCGTGGCAACACGAGTGGATTTGGTGAACACGGCATGCACTCCAGATAACCGTTGTATGGTGGACTGCTTCGTGCATCCCCCACCTTGACGGGGTGATGTGGTTATCCCCCATGTGGGCACGTGTTTACCGTGGCTAGCTACCACGTGGATACATTGTGGCCCAATGTACAGACCCGCATCCTTATGTGCTAATGTGTATGCTTTTGAATGCTTAATTGATTGCCAAACTGGTGTTTTCAAAAGAGAAAGGATGACTTGGTTTTGATAACACAGATGTTTTTGATGTACTCACTAGCTATGTTTATAGTTAATAGTGTGTGTAAAATGTTTTGTATTCGCAGGTTGTACAGAGGCCTTGTTGAGGCGGGTAGATGCCTTGGGTATAGTTTTGACTGCATTTCCGGTAAGTTTGGATTTCCTACTCTTTCTGATTATGGTCGTGAGATTGACTGTAGTAACACCAAAAGGTTTTGGGATTCATATGTTGAAAAGTTTATTGATGAATTGTACTGTATTTCGTGAAATACTTCAAGGATGTTATAATGCTTCCGCGATAAATTTTATGGGTTTTGTATAAATATGGTTTCTAATTGATTTTATAAAAAATTTAAATTTGGACTGAAAAGCAGGGTGTTACAAGTTGGTATCAGAGCCTGGGTTTGAGTGAATCATGCACTCGAGTTAGTGTTTGGTCTCAAACCAGGCCGACCATTACAGGAAATCCATTTGAACTGGAAGGGGTAACTTGGGTTAGGATGAGAGTTGCCTGAGTGTTAGTTAACTCAAGTGTGTCGCTAGCCCTCTGTTACTAAGTTTGACCTCTGAGATGAGATACATTTATGAAAAGCCTACCTTGGGTAGCCGTTTGAAACTTAATTGTACTAATGAATACTAAGAATAGTTGTCCTGGTTCACATAGAACCTCAGATAGAGACAGAAAGCTGTTTGAGCTCGTATACTGAATCCTGTATTATGGATAAGTCCTTGATGAATCGTTTGTGAGGATAGTCTGGTTTAGAAGGAAAGATTTCCTTGAGGATATATGAGACGCTTTGAGCACTAGAATGAGAAACTAAGTCTTGATTAAGATTAGTTTCGTCAAGATAAGCATGAGCTTATGACATTAGACGCCTTGTTTAGTATGCCTTAATAATAAGGTAAGTAAGTGATGAACTTCATAGAATGGAGTTTGAACCGAAATATTCCAATTATCCTTGGTTCAAGGAGGGAGGCATCTTATGTGATGTAATATAAAAGACGATTTGGTCTATAGAATGAACCCTTTATGCGACTGCGGTTGCGGGTTCGGATCCTTTATGGATAATTGTTAGAGTCATCTGTTAGTGACATTCTATGTGTTTTGACTTGAGAGCTGTTTCTCTGTCTAAGTATGAATCCTACTAGGATTATTGGTTAAATTAAAACTGAAGTTAATGCTTCATGTATGATAGACTTACTCTGATGAGTTAAGTTATAAGTGAAATAGTGTTTGTGTGTTTCTCCGAGAGAAACATAAATTTTCTGTGGAAGTGTATCTTCTATGATAGAAGAATAGATATTGAGTCACCATCGGGGTGGTGTAGTTTAGTCCAAATGAGTAGGACTCCTCATGGGAATTATGTATAGATCATGTGATCTAATGGGTCTGACGTTGAGATGTAATGTAGAATGACTAAGATGAATTGAAAACCTTTAGTCACGTAAGCTCTCAAGTTTTGACTGAAAGCTATAAACCGCTCCTAGCACTTGATTAGTGCTTAGAGTAGATAAGAAGTATAAAGTCAGTTGAGTAATCCCAATCGTATCTTGTGATTGAGATAATGTGATGAAATGTTTAAGTAAGGTTGTACGATGAGTAACATTGTGACTAAGTTGTTGATTAATCTTAGAGATTTTAATTCTCTAGTGGTCGAGATTTTTGAAATTAAGATTTTGGTATTATTGATTAGTGATGTGATCACTTAAGAATTTGAGTAACCAAATCTCTTTTCTTTGATGGATTAGAGAGAGTTGTGTGAAAGAAAGATAATTGTGGACTATTAAACCTCTTATGAGGATAGACCAATTATAAGGTCAGTTTGGTGATATGAAAATTTGAATTGTATCTTGGTGTGACCTTATGTACCAGATTATCCCCGACAATGAGAATGATAAATTGTAAGTTCAATAGAACTGCAGTAAGTGCTAATGGTTGGGAATTTGATAAGTTGACTGTGACCTGTTTTGGGTATTTTTGAAAAGAGTTTCTTAATGATTCCAGTTAGTTTTGGTTGGATCAACGATCCAGTTGATGTATGAATATGAGTTCCATTAAGAACATGAAATTTTATGTGATATGGTGCTAGGGGTCTATAGATTTACCTTAGAGGTGAAAATCTTTAGGACCTCATAGTGGTTATTTTTGGAAACACCTGTGATCGTTTGGGTTAAATAGTTTGATTATGTTATCAATAGAACAACGTGTGGTTGTTACCTAAGGGGTGATTAACTCTGCCTGTGTGATTTGATACCCGAAAGAGATCTAGAGACTAGTGGAGCTGAACCCGAAAGTGAAGCTCCTGTGCATGAATTGAGGCATGTCCTCAGGCTATGAGAAAGAGTTGAGATCCTTCCATTTTGATAATAAATGTCATTGTGACAAATAGTTAGATTATATGTTTGTGACATAGTGTGGTGCTTTTAGACCACAAGAGTTGACTGAGTAAATGACCATCAGGCGTATGCGGCGAGGCCGGTAGCTCTAGTGGTCAGGAGTTTGACCTTGAGATCTGTTTCATCCAGGCATGGCATAGGTCGTGACCCAAATTTGCAGTCGCAAGGTTATAGCACTAATAGTGTTTTGTGGGTCTTTTAGACCAAGAGATGTTTTGAATTTTATAAGGCGGCTTAGGGGTGCGCGACAATGGCTTTGCGGGATTAAGATCCTTGAGTAGGGTCTGTGCTTACCTTAGTGATTGTCTTAAGGACGATAAATTATGTCTACCACGGCTGCTGAGCCGATTTGAACTTTAAGGCTTGATGTGAGTTAGGCATTATTGGTGTTTAATGCATACTGGTTCAAGTGAACTTTTCTTTGGTATTGTGATAATATTGTGTAAAAGATTTGAGATCATGCATTAGTCATTAATTGATAGTGGCAAGTATAGCCAGCGAAATAAGGTATAATGATTTGAAACCTTAAGTTATGAGATGTGCCATGATGTAATCGGTAATTTTTACTGTAGAAATTTCCGAAACAAAGGTTAGTCTATGTACTTTTGGCTATGTGCCAAGAATGTAATGAGTCATGAGGGAAGATTATACGATTTGGGTCTTCGTTGACCAATTGATGAAATAATGATTTCATTTTAATGATACTTAGGTGTTTATCTGTCTAGATTATGGACAAGTATTTAATGAATATGATTGTGTTAAGACATGGGATCATGATATTCGGTTATGGATAGACACTTGTGCGTTACTCGAATTATTGGAGAACTATTTATAAGTAACATATATGTTCATGAACGGGTTGTTTGCCCAAGTTGGCAGGCAATTGCCATAGTGTTTGAAAATTTAGAAGTGATTGGTAGATCACTAGCTAGTGTGAGCAATAGCTAGCCATGAGACTATATGGCTTAGGAGCTGTAAAGCTCGGGTTAATGATATTGACCTCTGATAGTCCAATTGGGAGATAATTATAAACCATTTAGTGATAAGATACTAGGATATTTTAAAAGGTCTAGTTATGGAAATTGATCTTGAGCTTTGATTATGAAAGAGTTGATACTAATAGTTGAATTAAATGATCCTAGTTAGGATCTTAGTGCAAACATGTGGAAATATCTAAGCTTGTGGATTGATTGGATTCTGAGGACAAGAATCCTGATAAGGAGGGAGGAATTGTAAAACCCGAAATTTTGTAAATTATAATATATATATATATATATATAATGCAAGTTAAGCAAGAATTGGTAAAATTATGTGTTATTAACATTACTTGTATGATGCATGGGGTATTTTGTGGGTCATAAATTAAAATTGGTAATAAAATGTCAAGGGGAAGAAAGCTTAAGGACCTAATGTGTAAAATATGTATATATATATATATGTGGGTGTGACCTCAATAATTGAGGTAAAGTTCCCATTTTCTGGAGAAGAGAGATCGTGAGAGCAGAGAAGAGAGTTCTAGAATCAAGAACTCAAGAAGAAAGGAAGATCAAAAGGGGATTTGGTGTTCGGTGTTGGTTGTAGTTCAAAATAGAAGAAGGATTGCATTTTTGGGTCTTTTGAGCTTGGGATTTGGTAAGGAAGCATCAACAAAAGTTGGGGAAACTTGATTCAAGTAAGTCTCCTTCTTAAATAATGTTTGATTCTAAGATTTGATAGTTGTTTATGAGAAATTATAGTTGAGATTGTTGAAAACTTGTTTAATGGGTCAAAATGGGGAAATTTGTTGTGGCTAGAGTTTTGATGATTAAGAGTATGTTAAATGTTGTTATTATGATGTTTTGAGCGTGTTATTGAGAGTGGTACATGCTGCAAACAAGTTTATTATGGAAGAAATGTAGTTTTGGGTCGAATTGGTGATTAAAGAAGATGCAAGTTACTGTTCACGCGGGCTCGCGGCGCGAGACCTATGCGTCGCAGCGCGAGGTCCCCTTTTTGCGAAGGTCAAGTTTCAAGAGATTTTCTCCCGGCGCGAGGCACCCTGTCTTGCAGCGCGAGACACCCTGAAACTACCAGAACTCATGTTTTTGACCCCATTTGACTATGTACATGTTTGGGGATTGATTCTATGGTTTTATAAGGGATAAAAGGAGTCTTTTTAGACCCGAAAAGGTGTCAAAGGCTAGAACTGAGTCTAGAAAACCTTGTTTTTTGTTAACTATGTAAGTTAACCTTGTGTTTTGGTGATCATAGGTTATGATCAAGTGTTTGAGTTTTGGTTTGGATGGGGTTGTGATCCTCATCACACCCTCAGGTGAGTACACCCTGCGGATACCCAAAATTGTTAAAGTTTTCAAGTCATCTATGTGTTTTGATTGTTTGACAATTGTTTGATGAATCTTGATGATTCAAAGGATGTGGATTATGAAATTGTTTTATAACATGATTTATACGATTAGAAAAGGTTATGAAGATTTGAACTTCTGAATGTGGAAATTATACATTGTTTTATAAATGCGGGTTATATGATTTGCAAATGTTTATGAGTTTTGAACTTAAAGAATGTGTAAACCATGTATTGTTTTATAATATGGTTTACGTGAAGTATAAATGCTTTATGAAACCTTTGGGGTTTAAGAATGTGGAATTTTGAATTCAATTTAAGATGTGTTTTAAATGACGGTGTAACACCCGCAAACCTGGGCTAGTAGATTAGTGGGTTTACGGTATGTGTTTGTTCGTGTTTTAATTACTTTAAATTTGATTATGTGATTATTAGAGTAATATTAATTATATAATTAATTTGAAATTATGAAATATGATGTAGGTATTTATATGCATCTATGACCGTATGTATGTATGTATTTGAGTTAGTGAGTTACACGTGGGGTGGAGTTAGGAATATGTTGCCACCTACTTTGCATGTAAACATATAGTGTGTGTGTGTATCCTATTCATTTTCTCTCAAACATTCAAGAGTGTGTGTGTGTGTTCTTGCTAAGAAACCGAGAGAAAGAAGAAGAAGGAAAGGAATCGGAATTTCCATTTTTTATTATGTGTGAACAATGATTAAGGTTGGTGTGTTTAAGATTATCGTAATATCTTTCTTCTTAAATGATATGCTATGTGATTTAGAACATGATACATGTTTAGTTAAAGATTGCATGTTAAATAATATCATAATCGGTTTTTGAAAAAAAAATAGGATTTTTGATAACTTTGAATGTTCATATGATTCATATGGTTAATTGCATAAGAATGTATTTAGAAATATTAATGTATATTTCTGGAATGATAGCTATGATTATTATGAAATCTGTGTTTGAGTTATGCTATCTTTGATGTCTGCGGATTTGGTGAATATGAACTTATCGGATTGTTGGAGATAGGAAAACCGATTGTGACTAAATCCGATTACTTTGGAAATCCGAATCTTTAAAACTGGAAATTCATAAACCGATACTTGAATTATGGGAACCCCAAATCCGAATACTATATTTACGTAATCCTAAACTTGGAAAGTGATTTAAGTCAGAATCTGACACATAGAATCCGAATGATGAAATCCGATACCCAAATCCGGAATTTGAACTCCGGGACTTAGTGAAATCCGATACTTATGATTTTGGAAACTTGAAATCCGATTAAGACAAAATAGAGATTGAAACCCATCGGATTCCTAAATCCGACAGTTATGAAATCCTAATAGATAGTTGCGGATTTTGGGAAAATCCGATACCTTGGTTGCGGATTTTCAAGAATCCGAGAGAGAATCCGATAGTTTCAAGAATCCGATATTTTGTGTTTGAATTTGTATTTGTTTATTGATTGTTGGATGTAATGAATGAATTATAGATATATGATGAGATATATTTATAAGATTTGGACTGATTGATTGCTATTATGTTTTCAGGAAATCCAAAGGCTCAGTAACATAAGAATTCGGAGTGCTTCACCTGAGATTGAAAGGTGAGTGGATGTTGGATGCGACTGGTAAAGATTGTGTTTAATATTACTGATGTGAGGCATGATTGTAAGTGATGGTTTGTTATTGGAACTGCCGATTGTGATTATTATTGATGTCTGTTGCATGACTATTTGTTCGATACGCACTCTTAGTATGATTTTGAGTTGCCTTTGAGAAGTCAGCTATACGTAGAATTGGGATGGGCTCGTTTACTGTTTGGTTGAACAGTGGTAGCCATACTGTTGCATTTGTTGCTTCAGAGTGGGATTTCACTGTGCTAATTCAGTAGAGGGCTATCGGTAAACCTTTGCTTTGGCCGGTATTGGTTGTAGGTTCTGTGCCGAACCGCCGGTCTTCTTAGAGTTGTGATTACATGATTAGTATTGACTTAATGTTTACTTTTGAGTTTAGCCTCTACTTACTTAGCTTTGTGCTAATTCCCCACAGTTGTTGCTTTTTGCAGGTTTGTGTTTGTGAGTGCTCGTGGAAGGAAAAGTTGACTTGACTCTGATGACTAGATTTAAATGAAACGAGCCAGTTATTTTTGTAACACAGACTTATGCATGTTAGATTTTCAAGGACAGATATTTTGTTTATACATATTTGTAATTACTTTATTTAGAATGAATTTTTAAAGTTAATCAAAGCTTCCGCAGCGCAATTTAAAAAAAATGGCTTAGATTTTACAGTGTTACAGACGGTTTTCAAAATAAGACCATTGCTCCATGTTGCAGATGGTCTATGTTCAAATTGTGATTTAAGTAAGGGTTTTGAAACATGATACTTCATGATGGAGTGAATTTTGGTTTTGAAATAACACAATGGTTTTGAGAAATAAAAGATAAGTTTTCACTAATGATGTTTTTGGGCATCAAGATGCCAAATATGGTTTTAATGGTTGAGCATTTATGCTCAAGTGGTATGAACTGTGACACGTATGTGTTTTTTTGATAAGCTGTATGCTTGGATTAATTGGCCTTTATGGCATGGTATTTGTGGCCTTTATGGCATGTAATATTTGGCCTTGATGGAAAGTCGTTTTATGACCCTTCGGGGTAAGTGGTTTTATGACCCTTCGGGGTATGTGATTATATGACCCTTCGGGGAATGTGCTTATGTGACCCTTCGGGGTATATGTGCTTCGGTCCGGACCACTGTGTGATATAACTCTGTACCATAGGGTTCCTAGTCATTGAGACGTACACAGAGGTTCCTTTGGCTTCGGCGATTTGGGAACCGCGAGGTACGGGTGGCTGAGGGATCGGTGCAGAGAGTGGAGGGGTATGTCAGTAGCCATCATGACCGTGTGGGTTCACTACGCTGACGAGCCACCGAACCCGTGGCAACACGAGTGGATTTGGTGAACAGGGCATGCACTCCAGATAACCGTTGTATGGTGGACTGCAACGTGCATCCCCCACCTTGACGGGGTGATGTGGTTATCCCCCATGTGGGCACGTGTTGACCGTGGCTAGCTACCACGTGGATACATTGTGGCCCAATGGACAGACCCGCATCCTTATGTGCTAATGTGTATGCTTTTGAAAGCTTAATTGATTGCCAAACTGGTGTTTTCAAAAGAGAAAGGATGACTTGGTTTTGATAAAACAAATGTTTTTGGATGTACTCACTAGCTATGTTTATAGCTAACAGTGTGTGTAAAATGTTTTGTATTTACAGGTTGTACAGAGGCCTTGTTGAGGCGGGTAGATGCCTTGGGCATACTTTTGACTGCATTTCCGGTAAACTTGGATTTCCTACTCTTTCTGATTATGGTCGTGAGATTGACTGTAGTAACACCAAAAGGTTTTGGGATTCATATGTTGAAAAGTTTATTGATGAATTGTACTGTATTTCGTTGAAATACTTCAAGGATGTTATAATGCTTCCGCGATAAGTTTTATGGGTTTTGTATAAATATGGTTTCAAATTGATTTTATAAAAAAATTAAATTTGGACTGAAAATCAGGGTGTTACATTTGCCCTTCCAAATGCACTAGCAATTTAGATTCATAAGTCTCTTTCAAAATAAATTTCCAATTTCAAGTAAAGGCACGTATACACAAGGGTCTATAAGTCTTCAATCCACATGTTTAGGAAATTAATTCCTCTATGCTCTTCCTCATATTTGATCATTTCAATAGTTAATCTATCAACTTACAGTAAAGGCAATTTCAATTCTATCCACCAAGTCAAATATACTTCAATTCATATAATTCCAATGTTATCATCATTAGCTCCCTCACATATCAACATGTCTGATAACATTTTGTCTCTTTGATGTGATATCAAATCTCTCAATCTCAATCTTTAATTCATTTCAATCATTGTCTCTACCACATGCTCAACTCATTTGTATATGAATATCCACCATTCTTTTAATAATTAGATCCATCCCACATACCTTTCTTTATAATCAATATTTCCACATTAATAATACAAATGCATCTACTACAACCTCCCAAGTCATGGATTGAATTATTTCTCTCAAGAATCTTTAATTATCGTAGAACATATACCATTCCTCCAGTTCCAAAGCATAACATCACATATATATACTGATCCAGCAAATACAATATCTCAACACATCATAAATCTCTTCAGGTTCATCAATCATCATCATAGATTATCTTCACTCATTAAGTTTATAAATAATTCATAATCTCCACTAAATCTTTATCAAAACATCTCTTGATCATCACAAAACCTTCCAAGCTTCAATAATTTATCCACTTTCTTTCTTCTTTGCACGAACACACATATATATACACATATACAAACACAGAAGGCAAGACAAGTCTTGTGACACATAACATAGCATGCAATTCTACTAAACTAAAAACATCTTTCTAGAGTATTTCATACCCAATTCACATCATTTCAAGTATCACATACTTATTATCACATGCATTAGATATTTCACGATTTAGAAAATATACATCAACTATCTCTATTTCTAAAGAATCTTCCTCTTTAGAAGTAAGCATACACTCTTAGCACACATAGGCATCAAACATTCACAATTAATTCTGAAGTTAATAAACACACGTACAAGTATAGGGGTTATCAAAACGTACCCGTTACATCATCTTCGATAGTGGCAACATCATCAGCCATCATATTGAAAGTCCTTCCTTTTTGCACAGAAGGGTTCTTTCTCTTTTGTCCACTTACTGATGAGGATCTCCCACCTGCCCCAACTCCTGACTCTGACTCTAGTTCCTTGCTGACATTAAATCTCTTGCTCAATGATCTGCCTCAAAACAACCAGCATACCTTTCGTGAGAAACGACATTCTTTCATTTCATGGCCAAACTGCCTACATGTCAGACATCGCATAGTCTGAGGCGTACATGGTCATGTGTGGTGAGACTTACACTTCCCACACCGTAACACTCGTTGATTATATTCATCAAATGCAGGTCTATGTTTCAAGTTTCTTTTACTTTGGCTACTCTGCCCTTTTTGCTTTTCAACGACATATTGTTCCAATCGTAATTTCTGTTGAGAAATCTGATCTCGATTTATTCTATCTCGAGCCTTCATATCACCTTCAGCCGACTTGGCCAAGGTAAATGCTTGCGACAAGGTGCTAGCCCATCTGGTAGCACTTCGGTATTCCGGAAGTAAAGCTCTCACAAAGTGTTGTATCTTTGATGCCTCATCAGGCACCCAATGCTTCACAAAACGCAATATCTCGTTAAATTGTTTGATTACTTCATCCACAGACATGTCTCCAGTCATATGAAACTCCATAAATTCTCTTTTGATACGTGCTATCTCAAAAGTATTACAATATTGTTCACACAGTTTCTCCTAAAACTGATCCCAAGTCACATTGTCTTGTTGTTGTTTCGAAAAATGATTGGTAAGGGAATCCCACCATACCATAGCATCTCCTTTAAGCATACGATTCGCAAAACAAACTCTCAATTCATCTTCGCAATTGCACGCGTCTAAAGCCTTTACCATTTCTCGCAACCAATTTAAAGTTATATTGGGGTCTGTACTTCCATAATACTCCGAAGGTTTACAATCCAGGAATTGCTTATATGAACATGGTGGTTTGACTCTTGGATACACAAAAGGATACACCCCTTGAGTAGTAAAAGGATGAAGGCTCGGTTGTTGTGTCACTTGTGATATTGGAGGAAATGGAATTGTAACTGGCACAATTGTAGCTTGAGTTGTAATAGACGTAGAAATCTGAATTCGTTCATTCTGAATAATCCTCTCTCGTTCCATGTTACACATAGCATTTCTGATTTCGCGAAGTTCACCTTCCAACTTGGAAATATATTCACTCTGATCTGTTCCAGGTTCTCAACCTGAAGTACCAACTTGACCTGTTATATTCAAAACATCCACCGTTGAAGTTCCAACCACTTCTTGGGTCACAGAAGTGTCAGCATGGGTATCTCTATCAGCCATATCTACACAATCACATCATCTCACAAGCTCATTAGATAAACCGTTAGTACATAACATACTAACTAACACACAACATTTCCAATTCACTCTAATTCCCCCAAAGGAAAGTTTGACCCAACACGAGCCAAGATTTGGGAATACAACACACTAGCCGTGCCTGCATCGCCAAACCAAAGCTCTGACACCAAACTTGTAACACCGAAATCTCAAGCCAATTTTTTTTTAAATCGCTACGGAAGCGTTTACTAATCTCTTTTAAACAAACACCCACAAAATACGAAGTATCATTTACAAAATACAACATCAACTTGTGTTACAAAAGATTTATAAAACACGGCTCGTCTCTTCTCAAAACACAATATCAGAGCATTGGTCAAATTCCCCTTCCCATAAACACAGCTAAACAGCAAATCACACAATTCAGCAAAAAGCAATCAACCGTGGGAGATTAGCACAAAGCTAAGTGAATGGAAGCAACAAACAAGCTAACAACAACAACAGTTCACAACTGAACTTCTGAGCAACAATCACCAACAATCTCTCAAAGCCCGAGGACCGGCGGTTCTACCGAACCTAAAACCAGTGCAGCTAAAGAAAAGGTTTACCGATAGCCCTCTGCCGATCGGCACAATGAAATTCCCCTCTGATACAGCGCATGCATCAGGAGGACTACCACTGTTCAACCAACCACAGACGAGCCCAGCTCTTTCAACAGCAGTTGCCCCAACCAGTCCTTTCACAGAAACTGATCACTACCAACCCGTTACAACAGCAGTTGGTTCTCAAACAATCCCAGATACACAATCAACCACGAACGCAAAGCATAACTCTATCACATAATAACACATACGCAATCATATCAGACTAACAGTCTATCATGGCATATATACTAAACAGTCCATCTTCTCATATCAAACTCATCGGTCTATAATCGCATATCAAAAACAACAATCCATCATCGCATATCAAATATTCCTTAAATCAAGCAATTCATAACATTACCACCATTACCACCCGTGAGTAAACTTCCACTCACCTCAGTCTTCGATCACGTTTGCTCAGTTGTCTACTATCACTAAGTCTTCGTAATTCCTGAGAACACAACAAACTGAAATCAATCTCGATTCATAAATATATATCCACATATATTTATATCAATCATAACCACATTCAATATGTTTAGATCACACGGAAATAAACATATAACATGCTACATAATCGAACCAACGACAAAAACTTCAAATCCAGAAAATCACTCGGACGCGTCACGTCCAATATCCCGACGCGTCGCATCGCGCCAAATTGTCGGATTCCAGCCTATCGGATTCATGGTTCCGGATTTCAAGCCCCGGATTTCATCTCTGATTCTGGGTTGTCAGATTCACAAAGGTCGGATTTGAGACATCCGGATTCCAAATATCGGATTCTTAGCTTCGGATTTAAGAAAATTCGTTAGATTACGGGGACCCGTCGCGTCCATTCCTTTGACGCGTCGCGTCGCATGCTTCTCTGCATCATCTTCTCCAATTTTCAGCCGACTTAAAACTTACAAAATCCCATTTTAACATCCGATTTCAATTCAAAACATTTCTAAAACATGTTCAAACCTCATATAACTTATCAATCAACATCTGGAGCTCATCAAATCCATGTATAACATCAAAACAATCAAAACCCATTTACCAAGTTAAGCTTCTAAAAGCTTCATATCTACATCAATGGTGTATCTCACTAAACACATGAAGACACATCAGTAACATGTAAGGATCATAAACTAACCTTTGGTTTGATTTATCAATTATCAAATTTCCACTTTCAATATTCAAGTTTCAAGTTATTCTTTCTTCCTCTCAAAGAAACACACACACACACACTATCACCAGTAATATCAAAATGAAAAGTTCTCTTTTTCTTTTTTTAAGTATATATCCATACACACATGTGCACTTCATAGAATCATTTCATCAAATATGAGGTGTCACCATAAAATTCTATCCAAACTTACATACATATATACATACATATATACATACATGATTCTATACATACCTACATGCTTGCATAATATTACATCCAACATGTTTATATATAAATATAAATAGCCATTTAATCATTTAAATAATATGATACCATCTAAATACTATCAACAAATAGTCTTTCTCAACCAATTAACTTAACACACAATCGAGGTATTTTCTACAACCCTCGTATCAAACTCAATCTTTTTCAAACATAAATTCATATGATATCAATTACTCGTTTAATATCGTAATTAATCTTTAAATATGCCTAATCAACAGATTTCCACTTACCATTGGCTCACCCACGTCTAGGCCGGGTTTTCGGATGTTATAAAATTTTATGTAACCAAAATAATAGATTAGTTTGTTAAATATTACTTTTTATCCTATAGCTAATAAGATTATATAACTAAGTGACCAAATTTTATGTAATCAAATTTTAAAAAAATTCAAATTTTGAAATTTGAAATGTGAATTTCGAAAATTTAATCAACAAATTTAATATTTTTCAGATCTTGAAAATTTAGGTTATTTAGAATAGTATTTAAACTTGATAGTTCATTCTATTCTCTTATTTCGATTTCCACTTACAATTTTTTCTCAGTTTTGCATTCCGTTGTTTTAAATGGCGATTCCTACTTCTAAAGTTGGAAATGTTATAGTGGAGAAACGAGATAGATTCATCTTTTACGTCTTTTATAATTTATTTTAATATATGTAAATTTCCTACTTCTTGGTTTGTTTTGCAACGACAATGAACAAAAGCCAAAGTCAATCTTTATTGAATGTTGGATTGTTTTTTAATCGACCCGTTTTCACTTATGGACAGTTATATGTTGCAGTTTCTCGAGTGAAGAGTAAGGAGGGTTTAAAGTTTTTAATTTGCGATGACGAAGGAAACCCTACTAATAAAACCATAAATGTTGTTTATAAAGAGGTTCTATAGAAAATCTAATGATAATCTTATGTATTAATTTTAAAATTCTGTAATGTTTACTTATATTTTACAAGATTTTATATTCCTATCTATGTTTTCTAATTATTTTTACTATACATGTTAGTACTCTTTAAAAATATATATGTTAAAATTGACTTATATCATTCCTGTGTTAACACACGGATTGCTTAGCTAGTATTCTCTATAACATTTTCGTATTTCAACTTCGTACCCACTAAGTTATAATATGTGTTTTTTATAAATTCTCTTTCTTATATTCATACTTGATTTTAACATATGTATTAATCATATGAGTAGAATAATCAATAGAAAGATAGTCTCACTGTTTAATTTTAAATTTTATTTGCTTTTTTAATTTTGATTTGGCGGTTATTCCCAATACACTTCTTTTTACCAC
The DNA here is from genome assembly GCA_038502395.1 of Dittrichia graveolens. Lineage (NCBI taxonomy): Eukaryota > Viridiplantae > Streptophyta > Magnoliopsida > Asterales > Asteraceae > Dittrichia > Dittrichia graveolens. The sequence goes on from JARJIL010000003.1 coordinate 73,658,153, forward strand.
ATTAGCTTCTTTTTAATTTTCACTTATTTTAATTAAAATAATGATTAATACGAAATTGTAATAAATATAAAAATAAAGATTGCATTTTTTTTAAAGGTAAACAATATTATTAAGATAAAACGATCAAGTTTTACAATTATCCGAAACTGACCGTACATAATAATACCAATGTTTTAAAAACCGGTTTTTTAGTTCACCCGGTTTTCTCACCGGGTCACGGGTCAACCGGGCCAACCGGTTCGACCGGCAGGTCAACCCGGTTTCTAGTTTTTATTTTTTATTTTTTATATATGTATATATGTGTGTATACATACATATAAAGTGCAAAAAATACAAAAAAAAGTAACGCATAAAGCTCATGATCACTTAGTATATGAAATTCACTATCATTTCCAACTTAATCATCATCATTAACAAGAACATAACCACTTGAGTTTCCTAAGTTTATGTAAAAACAAAAAAATATAACCTTATTGAAAAGACTAATAGTAAACTAAGATTATAATACCAAATTACTTTATGCAAAAACAAATTTTAGGATTAAAATAAATAATTAAAAAAATTAATTAATATAAAACCGGGTCAACTCGGGTCCAAATTGACCGGTTCGACCGGTTCAACCGCTAAACCGGCCGGGTCGCTCCGGGCTGCAAATTGCCAAAAACCCGGTATACATTGACCCGGTCTTGTGGCAGGGTCCCGGGTCAACCGGTTCAACCGGCCAGGTCGACCCGGGTTTTAAAACATTGAATAATACACTACTACCGCGACATTCTGTGAGTAACAGAATCAAACTTAACAAATTTCTAAAATAGCTAAACAAGTTAAACTGCCATAAAAGAAGGATAATTCTGTCAGATAAACCATTCTGCCCGACCCTTCTTGATTCTTGTTTTGATCCACAAAAATATTCTCCATTTGAGTTCTAGGAAAAGTTCAGTAATACCCATCTTATTTTCTTGAAATATCACCTTGTTTCTATAATTTCAAAATAGATATAGTACCGATCATATACATGCTTCCCAAAGATTGCATTAATTGAATCATAAAAAATATACATGAAATAAAAAGCATTATTTTAAGATAAAAAAACATTAGATTACAAGTTAAATTAAATAAAAATACTAGTGATTCATTGAGATTTGGAACATACGTTCTTGCAATATGTTCCAACATATATTAGTGAAGGTTGTAATCGATTTCTAGGTGCCTTCCTCTTAACATACCATTACCAACATCATAAATTTGAATCATAGCAAAGTAAGCTTTTACAAGACGCTTGTGTGAATCTACACAATGTCACAATCTCTCCGGACACTCGTTCTTGGTGCTTGGGGTCATAGTCTTGAACTCGCACCTTCGTTAACAGATTTTTTTCTTAGAACCTCCTTCATTTGTTGAAAATTTTGAGCAATTATGTTAACGAACTCACACAACTCCATGTCGACGATGGAAATAAAGATGAAATTCTTGATGAAAAAGATTTTCAGATTATATGAAAAATAAGAGAGAATAAAATGAAGGTGTTGAGAGAAAGAATTGAAGTGTGAATGCAATAGATATGATAAGAGGTATTTGTAGTGAAAATACTAGTAGGAAAAATAGACGTTGGAAGAAGGTTATGCTCTACCTCTCCCCGCTTTGGTCTCCCATCTCCATCCATCTAAACTCTACCATACGTAAGGCTAACAATTTTTGACCAGACAAAACATGATCTGAATCCGTTATGAAAAAAGTGACACTGACCCGAAATGGCTCAAAAGCAGACCGATACAAAGTTGACACGAAAATAATCTGGGGTCAACTTGACAACCCGAAAGTGACTATGCAAGGATAAAATTATAAAATTATAAATTTTTAATACTTAAAATTTAAATTTTAAAAAGAATCTTGTGAATTTAAACGAGGAAGTGACATCTAAGGTAATTAAACCTGACAAATAAAAGACATTTAAAAGTTAAAAACTTAAATAAACAATAAAAGATTTAAAGCTAAAGTGATATCGCGTTAAATATATATAAATATTAGGCGATATCGGGTTGGTTTTAGCCGGAAATCGTGCATTTAATTATAAAAAGATACATTTACCGTTTATTTTATGTTTTGTAGGCTAAAAAGGCAAAAAAAGAAATTTATCTAACAACCGATCCAAGGGAACCGAGAAAATTAATGAAAGCCCAATAAAATAAATGGGCCCAAAGAAAGAAGAGGGAAAAGAAAAAGAAAGCCCAATAAAAGAAAAAAAAAGGAAGAAAGAAAAATAAAGCTAAGGCCCAAGTCAAGACCTAAAATAAAAGAAAAGAGTCCACCGGCCGGCAAAAAGGGCATCGCGGCGCGACACCCTTAACCGTAGCGGCGCGACGAAGTCTTGTGGATAATGCCTATCCGGGTGCGAAGTGTCATCGCGGCGCAACTAATATACCCATCGCGGCGCGACGCGATAGATAACGACAAGATTGGAATTCAAAGAAGTAGGATCAGGGTAAACTTCTTTGTCACGACGCGACACCCCTGTTTTCAGAAATCTATATAAACGACCTTCCAGATCTGATTTGGGGTTAACCACTCGATTTCTTCCACCATTACTCTGCTAAACACGTCCAAGAACACATCCCAGAAGGCTTAAGCTCGGATTTGAAAGATTGGAGCATAATTTGGAAGATTAAAGGCTTTGGATCTTGCTTTGCTTTAGGTTTTATCATTCTCTCATGTTATTTATGTTTATTCTTGAATTCTAGAAGTTTGATATGATCTATCTAGGCTAGTTTTTCTGTTTTCCTCCCTAGAGGAGATGAAACTCTTTCAAGTTGGTTCATTTTACATCTTTATGACTTTAATGACATTATATTTATCTTTCAAGTCTAATCAATGATCCTTGCATGTTTTAATTCTGTTTTTGATATGTTTAGAATCTGAGTTAATGTAAATTGGAGAACCAATCCATTTATATGACTTTAATCAATGCTAATTAGGACCAATAATTAGTGTTGACTAGTGATGGATCAAATCCTAGGGTTAAACAATCAAGATAGGAACTTTAATGTGTTAGAATTGATATATGATGACTTTCAGGTGTTAATTGAAGGATTTGGTAACTTAATCAATCATTAAAGATTAGATCTTTATAGATACGAACTTAAAAATGCTTAATTGTGTAGTTAATTGATTTAATGACCAATTGGTTAGATAATTGCATGATTAGAAAAGTTGGATACTCGGATCAAGAGTCTAACAATATAGGAATCGGTATAGTGTCAATTAATTGTGCAATGCATCAATCTTGATATTTAAAAACAACTTGAAAAGGGTGGAATCAAATCTAGGGAGGGAAAGCCTTTTAATTGACATTTAATCCATAAAGTTCATTGCTTTTTGCTCTCTTTGATTGTTTTTGGGTATTTAGTAGTGTTAGTGATCATTTAGGATAATAAAGTTTCAATCTTGCACACAAATTCCCTTTTAAATTAGTTAATTGCTTTAGTTTAGTATTTAAATGCATTTATTTAGTTTAATTGTCTTTATTTGCTTTAATTAGTTTATTTTAGTTAATTCTTTATTAATTTGATAAAAATCAGTTTAGCTCCCGTTCCCCAAGAGTTCGACACCCGACTAACTAACTATATTACGAAACGATTAGGTACACTTGCCTATTCGTGCAGTTTTTGGTAATTAATTCGGTAAAATATAAATTTAAAACTAGTACGTAAAACGCACATCAAGTTTTTTGCGCCGTTGCCGGGGAACGGTCTTAATCTGTTTTTATTGAGTTAATTTAGAGTTAACCTTTGTTTCCCGCGAGTTTCGGCTCAAAAAGAACAAATTTTGTGTTTCTGTCTTCTCATCGCGCCGCGACACAGTGTCTGTCGCGCTGCCACGCGACGCGACCAGAACAGAAACCTTTGTTTTTTATTTCTGCTTTAGTTGAAAATTATTTCCGGGCCTGTTTAGGATTAGTACTTTAAATCTATAGCCTCTTTTAGGGTTTTTAGGGTAGTGTATGTCCTTAGACCCCACTCCTGATTTCGTTCAGCCTTTTGACGAACCGGAACGCGAATTTCATCAACGCCTCCGAGGAGTACGCGAGAGAGAGCGAGCACACATAATAGCAGAGAACATCGACGATATGTCGCTCGAGGAGTACGCGAGCCGTGTGCGCGAGGGCACCGGAGTGGGTATTCACCGACCTGAAATACCCGAGCAGAGAACTTTCGAGATCAAAGGCCAGTTCCTTCACCTTTTGCGCGAGACTCCTTTCACCGGAAAGGATAACGAGGATGCCAACCAGCATGTCGAGGCCGTTCTCGAGATTGCTGACTACTTTCACATGCCGGGAGTTAGTCGTGACGCTGTTATGCTGTGAGTGTTTCCGATAACACTCCAGGGTGCAGCTAAGCGTTGGTTACGATCCAAGCCCACCATCCGTTCATGGGAGACGCTCAAAACTCGCTTCATTAAACAATTTAGTCCTCCATCAAAGATTGCCAAGATGAAGATGCAAATCCAAAACTTCATACAATCTGAGGACGAAACCCTCTATGACGCCTGGGACAGATATAAGGAGATGCTCCAAAATTGTCCACAGCATGATCTCAATGCTCACCAGGTTGTCCAAACATTCTATAATGGTATTAATGTCTGCACTAGACAGATGGTCGATTCTCAGGGACCAATACCAAAGAAAACACCCGCCGCTGGGTACACCCTGATTGAGGAGATGACTCAGAACTCCCATCAGTGGCATTCATCTAGAGATTGTTCCTACCGGAGGAAGATTGCAGCTACAGCCGACTCATCTGATAGCATAGCGGCCCTTAGTGCCAAGCTTGATGCACTAGGGCGTGACATGAAAAAGGTGAATCAAAACATTCACGCTGTGCAGGTCGGTTGTGACAACTGTAGTGGACCTCATCTTGCGAGAGATTGCCCATATGACGAGAATGGGGATCTCAAAGAATCTGCGTGTTTTTCAGCTGTAGATAAATATGATTATCCAGAGGATGAGGCTTTCTTCCACAATAGAAAGCCAAACTGGAAACCATATCCTGAATACCACAAGGAGATGGAGGGGCGATTCAGGCAGTCTGGCCCAGGATTCTATTAGAGAGACCAGCCAAAGGGACCACTGCCAGAGAAGAAGCCCAATTTTGAGGATATGCTCACACGCTTCGCAGTAGCATCAGATCAGAGGCATAAGGAGACTGAGGAGTTAGTGAAGAAGATAGGCGTTTCTACTGAGGTCGCACTGAGGAATCAATAGGCGTCTATCCACAACATAGAGACCCAGATTGGGCAGATCTCTAGGGTTCTCCAGGACCATTTTCCTGGCACTCTTCCTAGTAACACTGAACCGAATCCAAAGGCCGAAATTAAAGCTGTAACCACCAGGAGTGGAAAAGAAGCTGCAGGCCCACCACCTTCCAGCACCCATCCTGATCCAATCGAGCCATTATCCACTCAGCCAGATAAAGGGAAGGGGAAGGAGGTCACTCCTGATCCAGAACCTATCCCACCTACTCAATCCGTTCCACCTCCAGTTAAACCTTACCGTCCTCCGATACCTTATCCGCAGCGTCTTCGGCAAGACAAACAGGATGAGTAGTACCGGAAATTTCTGGAGCACCTCAAATCCCTTCACATCAACATCCCATTTATTGAGGCTATGGCTCAAATGCCAAAATAATCTAAATTCATGAAAGACCTTCTTACCAACTGCAAGAAAATGGAAGAAGTGTCGAGTGTCACTCTAAACTATCAATGTTCAGCAGCCATGCTCAATAAGATCCCAAAGAAGATGACTGATCCTGGGAGTCTTACTTTTCCATGCCAGTTTGGCAATCTACCCGTGAGTCATGCACTTGCTGACTCGGGAGCGAGCGTGAACCTGATGCCATATTCTTTCTTCGCCAAACTAGATTTGCCCGAGCCTAAACCCGTTCGCATGGCTATACATCTGGCAAACAAGTCCATCACCCATCCACGTGGGATAGTGGAGGACTTGCTAGTTAAAGTAGACAAATTCATCTTTCCTGCGGACTTTATCGTTATAGATATGGAGGAGGATGATTCAGTTCCCATCATCTTGGGCAGACCCTTCCTGAGTACAACTCGTGCATTATTCGATATTCATGAGTCACAGCTGACACTCAGGGTAGGGACAGATGCTATCACATTTGGGATTGATAAATCCATGAAACATTCCAAAATCTGTGATGATTCTGCCTTCTTTGTGGACATAGTTGATATCCTTCTAGAAAGCGAGCTGCAGAAGTTCGACACATATGGAGATGAAGGGCATATGCCACTGGGGGAAGGTCTCTTGGATGCTGAAAGAGACCTGGAGGAGTTGGAGAGGCTGCTAGCAGAAGGGCCAGAGCCGAGTTCTGATTTGCAGAATTTTCAGCCGTCGCGGCGCACAGCGCAATGAATGCGTCGCGACAGGTTGCATCGTCGCACATAGAAGCTGTAGAAGTAAAGGAGGATCTAAAACCTCCAGTCATATCCAAGGAGGCACCTCCACTCTCGGGTCCTAATGCTGAGCTAAAGGTATTACCTCCACATTTGGAGTATGCCTATCTGGGGGAGAATTCTACATTCCCCATTATCATATCATCGGCACTATCCGTGTTTGAGAAAATCAAACTTGTCGATGTCCTTAAACAACGGAAAAATGTGATCGCCTGGTCCATTTCCGACATCAAAGGAATCAATCCATCGTACTGTTCACATAAAATCCTCATGGAAGATGATTCCAAACCGGTAGTCTAACCTCAGCGCCGTTTAAATCCTAAAATGCAAGAGGTTGTGAAGAAAGAAATTGTCAAACTCTTAGACGCCGGTATGATTTATCCAATTTCAGACAGCCCGTGGGTTAGTCCAATCCACATGGTTCCTAAAAAGGGAGGGATGACAGTAGTAACTAACGAAAAGAATGAACTCAATCCTGCCAGACCTGTCACTGGTTGGCAAGTGTGCATTGATTACCAAAGATTAAATTATGCCACTCGTAAAGACCACTTTCCCCTCTCATTCATAGATCAAATGCTTGAACGTCTTTTTGGTAATGCATTTACTGCTTCCTAGATGGTTTCTCTGGTTATTTCCAGATTCCCATCACACCTGAGGACCAGGAAAAGACAACCTTCACATGTCCATACAGGACGTTTGCTTACCGGAGGATGCCGTTTGGTCTGTGTAATGCTCCAGCAACCTTCCAACGATGCATGACCGCCATATTCCACGATATGGTGGAAGATTTCATGGAAGTATTCATGGACGACTTCTCGGTATTCGGAAATTCTTTCAATTTGTGCTTATCTAATCTTGATAAAATGCTCGCCAATTGTGAAGAAACCAACCTTGTGCTAAACTGGGAAAAGTGCCATTTCATGGTACGTGAAGGCATAGTGTTGGGACACAAAGTTTCACAAGCAGGCATAGAGGTGGATAGAGCTAAGATAGACACTATCTCTAAATTACCACCGCCTACTAATGTGAAAGGGGTGAGGAGTTTCGTAGGCCATGCGGGATTCTATCGCCGCTTCATCAAAGATTTCTCAAAAATCACAAGGCCTCTGACACAACTCTTATTAAAAGACGTTAAATTTGATTTATCCGACAAGTGTTTAACAGCCTTTAATACATTAAAGGAGAAGCTCACTACTGCCCCGATCATGATTGCTCCGGACTGGACCCTGCCGTTTGAGCTTATGTGTGATACCAGCGATTACGCGGTAGAGGCAGTCTTAGGCCAAAGGGTTAATAATCACTTCCAACCGATTAATTACGCGAGTAAAACCCTGAACCCAGCTCAGGAGAACTACACTACGACTAAAAAAGAGCTCCTAGCTGTGGTTTATGCCTTTGATAAATTCCGATCTTATCTGATTCTATCCAAAACTATCGTCTTCACTGATCATTCTGCTTTGAAGTACTTGTTTGACAAACAAGACTCCAAGCCTAGGCTTATCCGATGGGTCTTGCTTCTGCAAGAATTTGACATTGAGATTAGAAAATCCGCATCTAGATGAATTACGAGAGTCGGACATCGTTGACAACTTCCCAGACGAGCATTTAATGAAGGTCAACGATGAGCCTCCCTGGTTTGCAGACTTCGTGAACTATCTTGCTGCAGGGTTTCTCCTGAAAGGTATGACACATCAGCAAAAGAAAAAGTTCCAGGCAGATGTGAAGTACTATTTATGGGATGAACCCTATCTATTTCGACACTGCGTAGACAATATTATTCGGAGATGCGTTTCGGAAGATGAGGCGAGGAAAATACTGAGGGATTGCCATAGTGGGCCCACCGGGGGACACCACGGTGCGGTCTACAACGTAAAGAAGGTATTTGAAGCCGGATTTTATTGGCCCACCATCTTTAAAGACGCACACACCCTCATAAAGGAGTGTGATGCCTTCCAGAGGGCCGGTAATATATCTTCCCGAAACGAGATGCCCCAACACAACATCCAAGTCTGTGAAATCTTCGATGTGTGGGGTATAGACTTTATGGGTCCGTTTCCTTCCTCCCGTGGAAATAAATATATCTTAATGGTTGTCGACTATGTGTCGAAGTGGGCCGAGGCACAAGCTTTACCCACTAACGATGCCCGAGTCGTGGTGAAATTCTTAAAGAAATTATTCTCTCGGTTTGGTATCCCTAAAGCCTTGATCAGTGATAGGGGTACGCACTTCGCTAACAGCCTAATGGAGAAAGCGCTGTAGAAATATGGTGTGAACCATAGATTTGCAACTCCATATCATCCAAAAACAAGCAGGCAAACCGAGGTTACCAATCACGCGCTGAAATGAATTTTAGAACGATCGGTGAATGGGAACCGTAAGGAATGGGCAGATAAACTCGATGCCGCACTCTGGGTGTTTAGGACTGCCTATAAGACTCCTTTAGGTACCACACCCTTTAGGTTAGTCTACGGTAAGGCATGTCACCTGCCAGTCGAGGTAGAGCATAAGGCATACTGGGCATTGAAGGCATGCGATCCTGATCTAGATAAGGCACGTGCCAACCGTTTCTTACAGCTAAACAAGTTAGAGGAATTACAAAACGAAGCATACGAGAATTCCTTGATCTACAAAGATCGTACGAAAAAATGGCACGATGCACGTCTGAAAGAAATCAAACACTTCGAACCAGGCGACAAAGTTCTGCTATTCAATTCGCGGTTGAAGTTGTTTCCTGGAAAACTCAAAACCCGATGGTACGGCCCATATGTGGTTAGTAAGGTATTCCCATATGGCACATTTGAACTACTTGATTCAAAGGGAATTACCTTCAAAGTCAACGGGCACCGAGTAAAGCATTACTTGGAAGCAATGCCCGAGGAAAGGGAAGGTGAGGATATCAACCTCGCCGTACTAAAGCCCTAAGTGTGGGGTGGAGTCCAGCTAAAGACTCGCTTAAAGAAGCGCTTCCGGGAGGCACCCCGTATTCCAGCTTTGTGGGTGTGTTGCCTAAAACCCTCACGAGACTATAACTCGTCCACTCGGGCTACCGAGGGGTTTAAAGGCTTGTTGCATATGCTAAATGCAACCGTGATTCCTATGAAAGTGAGTTAGGATTTCCTTTGTTTTCGTTTTTCGTTTGTTTTGTCGTTTTTCGAGATTCCTAGCCTTAGTCGATCTTCATACACACTCATATCTGATATTTCGAGCCGTCAGAACTATCCGTTGTAGAATCCTGCGCGCGAGATCTCTAAACGAACAAATGTGGAAAAGAGCCCTATCGCGGCGTGACATGAATTTTCGCCCGTCACTCAATTAGCAGCCACGTGTCATCGCGGCGCTACGAAAAAGCCTGTCGCGGCGCGACGCGTCTTTTTCAGAATCCATCCAATGCGTGCCACGCATCGTAGCGGCGTGACACTTGTCACTGTAGCATATCCGAATAATGTTCTTGGTTTTCTCGATTTCTGAGATTAATTTACTGATACTCATGCTAATCTCTCTCAAGCTTCATATCTAAAACGATTACTTTTAGCCATGCATGCGAAATTTCAAGATTTTTGTTCAAGAACAGTTAGGTTTTTTTAAAACCCGAATTAAAATCTGATTTTCTCAAGTTCTTGATGATTAATCTGCTAATTCTCGTTAACATATCATTTCTAAACACTCATGCATCGTACATCTGCGTTACACTCGTTTTTATCATCTCTTTTTCTGCAACATTATCCTCTGAGTATGGGTTTTTGCCAAAACCGGGGTTTCTGCCCTTGTAATGGTTTTTGGTGAATATCTATGGTAAGTCTGCGTGTTTTCTGATAATTTGAGCCTGATCTAATTTTTGCCCTTGTACACAACAATGGATGCACGTGGACGTGGACGTAGGGGTCGTCTAGAAGAGGAGATTGCGGTTCCAGAAGGCCCTGCGGTATACCACCCGTGGTTGGTCTTTGCGCCAACTCTGCCTGCCCGACTGCGCGCAGATTATATCTTTCGGCTGCAGCAGCATCTTCACAGAGAGGTGGACATCCCCCATTCTCTCGATTGGGAGATTATTGATGGAGTTGGGCTTTCAAACCAGCTCCTTGGATTTTTGCCACAACAGTTCCGTGCTGCAGACGGGACTGTAGTGTTTACTTGCAACGCAAGGGAGCAGTTATTCCGTTTGTGCGAGCCAGTCTTCCGAGAGTTGTGTTTGGAGTTCTTCTCTACCGTCCAGCTCAGCTCCGTCACCACCGACGTTACTGATCGTCGGTTTCTGTCTTTCCATCTTGGAGGAGTTAGCCGCGAGTGTAGTCTCGCGGATTTCAGTCGTCGCATGGGGCTATACACGCCCGTGGAGGCCACCAGCCCGTTCTTTGAGCAATTCCTTTCGAGTTGCGATCGGGATGAGCCCGAGGGTTTCTCCCCTGCGGAGATGTGGGCGATGATCGCCAATGGGGGGTACGAGCCCCGCAGAGCCGTCGAGAGCAGCATCCACTATCTGCTCCACCGTCTTATCTCCACCTCCATTTCTCATCATCGAGGTGGTGAGAAGGTCACAACAGTTGACCTTATGTTTCTGTATAGTATTCTGAATCCTGGCGTGTTGTTCAACGTGCCGTTCCACCTAGCCTTCTATCTTGCTCGCTGGGCCACTGGATCCAAGCCGGAGAGTCCTATCTGTGGTGGACAGTTTGTCACCAGGTTGGCCCGTTCATACGGGATTCTGTCACTTCAGGAGGAGGCAAGGCAGGTGCAGTACGAGCCGCGCCTGATGAGTATCGGATACTTAGAAAAGATGCGGGTCCTGGAGAGGACCTTTGATGTGGGCTACCAAGTTATACTCGTGGAGGGTCATGGGCCTGAGCCAGAGGTTGAGCAGGGGCCCGGACAGGAGCAGCAGCTGCGCCAGCGCCGTAAGAGACGAGCGCCTGTGCCCGCAGATGAGGGGCCACAGCCTTACTCGTTGCAGTAGATATCCGGGTCGATTGAACGTCTTTTCGACCAAATGGGAAATTTGTCTATGAGAATAGATAGACTGGGGTACTACCATGATCATTTGCAATCGCGCCTGTCGGTGCACGAGCAAAATCAGCAGTATATGCACTCCAGTATGTCTAACATCTTCAACCATTATGGATATCCTCCCCCGCCATTCACGCCATACCCTCCCCCATATCCAGACTGGCATTCGCACTTTCCCCCATCGGATACTCACATGCCGGGCCCGTCTGGACATGCGGGTCACGACTCGGAGGATGAAGACTGAGAGATGATGATTATTTTTTATCTTCTGATGTAAATGTAATGAACTTTAATATATTTTAATTTAAAATATTTGTCTAATATTTGGTGCATGAGTGGTTTGCTTTTTCAGCATGATTGGTTGTTATGTGGAGTATGCTTATATGCTGGCAGTTAGTTCAACGATTGCTAATCATTTTTTGCTCCATTCACCTTGCTAATATCCAGGGAGCTATTCCTAATCTTTTTCTACCTTGATATATTTTATTGTGTACAATGGGGACATTGTACAATTTAAGTGTGGGGTAGGGGGTTAGAAAAAGATTCCTCGCTTGAAATTTATTTGTCCTCGTAGTAAATTATTGATTGTATTTGGGCGTTAAATTTTAAAATCATTCGAGTTAAAAGTTAGATATTATTTAAGATTGTCAAGATTGTTGATTTATAAACATTTCATAGTTATATTTAGCTTTTATGTGTAGTGCTTGTGGCTTTTCGGCAATTCTTTAGAAATTCGAGTCTATAGTATCAAATCTTTAATTTTTTAATTGCTGCAATAAAATATAAGGTTAAGCCCTTTTTGAGTCTAAGCTTGACAAAAATAGACTGAGTTGAATTTTCAATTTTTATAAACATATGTTAGAAAAAAAAGAGAAGTGAAAAAAGCCAATGTGCAAAACAAAAAAAAATGAAAAAATATGCAAAAGTGCTAAAAATATATAAGTCAAATAAATGGCCTTTGGAACTCGAATTAGTAAACTCTGAGAGGTGTTCTACATCTAGCCATCTAAAGCCAACTGGTTTGGAATTGGTTGAGTTGAGGATTTGCTACATGGATTTCATAGAAAGTCATAGGCTTATATAAAAAAGAGCTGAAAAGAGAAAAAACGTATGTGCAAATAAAGTTGGAAATCTGCAATAAGTATTGAGGTCAGGGGATTTTCAAAGGGTAACTTAACCAAATTAAATATAAATGCAATTTTTAAATTAAGGATGAGATGTATATAGATAGGAGTATTCTTTAGGAATCATTGAAAGTAAATGAGGATCTAATCATGGGTATATGCATAATTCTAAGTATAGTTTATGTTTCGTTTTAAATCAACATTTTTGACATTTGTAAGTTATATTTGATTTTTCGAGAATGGTGTTATTATTTGAAATTTTAAGCCTGGATAGAGTTGTGATTTGCTTGAGGACAAGCAAAGTTCAAGTATGGGGTATTTTGATATCGTGTTAAATATATATAAATATTAAGCGATATCGGGTTGGTTTTACCCGGAAATCGTGCATTTAATTGTAAAAAGATACGTTTACAGTTTCTTTTATGTTTTGCAGGCTAAAAAGACGAAAAAACAAATTTATCTAACAACCGATTCAAGGGAACCGAGAAAATCAATGAAAGCCCAATAAAATAAATGGGCCCAAAGAAAGAAGAGGGAAAAGAAAAAGAAAGCCCAATAAAAGAAAAAAAGAAAGAAAGAAAAATAAAGCTAAGGCCCAAGTCAAGGCCCAAAATAAAGGAAAAGAGTCCACTGGCCGGCAAAAATGGCATCGCGTCGCGACACCCTTAACTGTAGCGGCGTGACGAAGTCTTGTGGATAATGCCTATCCGGGTGCCAAGTGTCGTCGCGGCGCGACCAATATACCCATCGCGGCGCGACGCGATAGATAACGACAAGATTAGAATTTCAAAGAAGTAGGATCGGGGTAAACTTCTATGTCGCGGCGCGATACCCCAGTTTTCAGAAATCTATATAAACGAACTTCCAGATCTGATTTGGGGTTAACCACTCGATTTCTTCCACCATTACTTTGCTAAACATGTCCAAGAACACATCCCAGAAGGCTTGAGCTCGAATTTGAAGGATTGGAGCATAATTTGGAAGATTAAAGGCTTTGGATCTTGCTTTGCTTTAGGTTTTATCATTCTTTCATGTTATTTATGTTTATTCTTGAATTCCAGAAGTTTGATATGATCTATCTAGGCTAGTTTTTCTGTTTTCCTCCCTAGAGGAGATGAAACTCTTTCAAGTTGGTTAATTTTACATCTTTATGACTTTAATGACATTATATTTATCTTTCAAGTCTAATAAATGATCCTTGCATGTTTTAATTCTGTTTTTGATATGGTTAGAATCCGAGTTAATGTAAATTGGAGGACCAATCCATTTATATGACTTTAATTAATGCTAATTAGGACCAATAATTAGTGTTGACTAGTGATTGATCAAATCCTAGGGTTAAACAATCGGTAACTTAATCAATCCTTAAAGATTAGATCTTGATAGATACGAACTTAAAAATGCTTAATTGTGTAGTTAATTGATTTAATGACCAATTGATTAGTTAATTGCATGATCAGAAAAGTTGGATACTCGGATCAAGAGTCTAACAATATTGGAATCGGTATAGTGTCAATTAATTGTCCTATGCATCAATCTTGATATTTAAAACCAACTTGAAAAGGGTAGAATCAAATCTAGGGAGGGAAAGTCTTTTAATTGACATTTAATCCATAAAGTTCATTTCTTTTTGCTCTCTTTGATTGTTTTTGGGTATTTAGTAGTGTTAGTGATCATTTAGGATAATAAAGTTTCAATCTTGCACACAAATTCTCTTTTAAATTAGTTAATTGCTTTAGTTTAGTATTTAATTGCATTTATTTAGTTTAATTTTCTTTATTTGCTTTAATTAGTTTATTTAGTTAATTCTTTATTAATTTGATAAAAATCAGTTTAGCTCCCGTTGCTCAAGAGTTCGACACCCGACTTACTAACTATATTACGAAACGATTAGGTACACTTGCCTATTCGTGCAGTTTTTGGTAATTAATTCGGTAAAATATAAATTTAAAACTAGTACGTAAAACGTACATCATAAAGCAATATTATATTATTTTGGTATTTGTTATTTTGACTATATGGTTTTGATACTTTGATATTTGACTATTTGGTATATAGTACTTTAGTATTTTGGATTGATTTTGTAACTGTATTTAATGATATATTATTAATTATTTCAATTTTATTCTCGTTGTTTAATAACATTATTTATTAGTATTTGGTAGAAGCGTAGTAGATTATATTATTTAGTGTATTTATTTTTAAAAGTTGAATAAAAAAAGTCAAAATCAGAATCAAACGGAAACTGAAACAAACACCAAATCCAAAGTTCAAATACAATCGAAATAAATATTGAATATTGAAGTTAAAATCCGAAAGAAAATCATTTTCAAAATTCATATAGAAGAAAACAAGGAATTAGAAAAATTGAAAAGGAAAAGTGTATACGAAAATTGAAAAATATTCTCCGAATACAATTTAGCTAAATTGGTCGGCATGAAACACAACCCAAACCACTAAAACCGGACACGGAGAAGGTGACACGACCTGAATCTAACAAGAAAATAAACAGATCTAATTATCCAAATGGTCACCAATTTGAATGAAACCAATTGCAAATGATGCGAAAAAGTATTCGACCATAAATCAATCCATTTCAAACACATACAAAGATTTCAATATCAAAAAGTGATTTCCGTTGAACTAGTTTTCACGGTTTTTCACACACAAACACACTTCAAATTTTGATTGCAAAAGAGGATCAAACAATCTGATATTGAACCAATTCAACGAAGGATTGGCTCTGATACGAATTGAATGTCCAAAAACAACACAAAACAAAATGAAAATTGAGATTTGGCTAAGATAAAGATGAGAGAGCTCTCAACACACATAAAGGTTTTGTTGGAAAAAATAGGCTTACAAATATATCCTTTTTTGTTGACACAAAAATATACAACTTGTTTATATAATTGTATGTATTAACATTAACATATGTGCACATATACATATATACATATATATATATATATATATATATATTCAATCAAATATATTCTCATCTATAATTTACAAAATAAGCTTCATCAAATGGCCAAGCTCTAATAGTCAAGATCGGAGCTCAAGTAGAAGCCGATGTCGAAGATTCCTACAAACAAACGTTCGAAGTTTATGAGCTTACAAAATAAATTATCAAATGAGTTTAAGTTTTTATAAAATAATTTTTATAAAAACTTTTATAAAAATTGAGACATTTTTTATAAAAATCACAAGCTTGGAAGTCAAAACAAATGAATTCCTATTTTGGCAAATACTAAACACAATCTTCTATTGAAATAAGCCAAAATCATATTTAGTAAAAGGAATCTCCCAAAGAGGTAAACTTCCAATATGCTTTGTGCATTTGGTTTCCAAACTACCATTTTCATGATTAAATTCAAACTTAAGAAGTATGACACTAACCCAACTTTTCTTAAGCTTCTTTTCAGTACATTTTTATGATAAAAATGGGTTGTGTGTGGTTTTGGTAAAAGGCCAACGTCTATATTCTCAAGGCTCAAAAAGTTTCAGCAGGCCGATATGTATACGTGACCAGATATGATATGTTATATTATAACCAGATATGATATGTTATGTTATGACCAGATATGATATGTGATACAAGTACAGGTGTATAGCCATGTCGTGATCATAACTATGCACAAGAACAGAGACAGGGTATACAGTGAGCTGTGTACCAATAGTAGCTGGGATAGGCTACACCTGTGAGGTGTAGATAAGCCTGGCACAGAGGATACTCAGTACGTGCAAGCGTAGCTTTGTATCCAAGATAGTAGAAAGGGGTATATCGAGCTCTTTATACCCAAGAGAAGCGCTGGGGATATTCTAAACTGAGGTGTAGATAAACCCTAGTATAGTAACAGTTTTGTAGATTTGCAGGTGATACAACTTGGATGCGAGACATCCTGAGGAGATCTTACTCCAGTTGTTACAGTTCGGATACAAGATATCCCGGGGAGATTTTACTCTTGTTTCATGTTGTTTATGCTCAGTTAGTATGCTTACTAAGCGTTAGCTTATATTTCGGTATTGCATGTTGCAGGTTATGCAGATTCCAGCAAGGGTAAGGCCCCAGTGCAGTGCTCAGTCGGATAGCTCCTGGTTTTCAAGAAGCAAAAATTGACACTACTTTTGTAAATGTTAAGCGTATGTTTAGAAACTCTATTTTATTGAAACTTTGATATCTTTTTTGTGCTAATTCGTAAGATAATTGAAGATGTTAATCTTTGGAAGATTATTGAAGAAGGAGATCATGTTCCAAAAACCTTTGATTCTAAGCAAGATTCTTATGTTCCAACCCCTAAAGAAAAATGGAATCAAGAGGATAAGAAAATGGTTTCAAAAATTTTCAAGCAAAACTTTTTCTATACAATGCTTTACCTAGAAAAGAGTTTGAAAAAGTTTTCATTTGTAAAAGTTCAAATTCAATTTGGAAATCTCTTGTCACCACGCATCAAGGAAATGCCCAAGTTCTAGATAACAAACTTGAATTACTTGTGCAACAATATGAACAATTTCAAATACTAGATGATATGAAAATTGATGATACTTT
The DNA here is from genome assembly GCA_038502395.1 of Dittrichia graveolens. Taxonomy (NCBI): domain Eukaryota; kingdom Viridiplantae; phylum Streptophyta; class Magnoliopsida; order Asterales; family Asteraceae; genus Dittrichia; species Dittrichia graveolens. The sequence continues at coordinate 73,675,295 of JARJIL010000003.1, forward strand.
TGCAAAGTTTAATACTATTACTAGTCTCAAGGCACTTGGGACGACTTATTCTAACAAAAAGATTGTAAGAAAGTTTCTTAGGGCTCTTTCACCAAAATGGAGAGCAAAGGTGATGGCTATTGAGGAGTCAAAGGACTTGAACATAATACAAATGGATGAGTTAATAGGAAATCTCAAGGTATATGAAGTAATCATGCAAAAAGATGATGAGATTGCCAGGCTAAAGAAAGAAAGGAGCAAATCCATTGCACTTAAAGCTAAACATGTCAAAGAATCCTCAAGTTATGAAAAAGAAGAAACAAAAGAAGAAAAATATCTCATGGCCTTTGAGACAAGTGAGGTACATTCCAATTCTAGCTACTATAATGACAATGATGACCATCAATATGATCAATTATGTGATTTTAGCTCAAAAATACTTGCTAGAAATGTGGAGTTAAAAAATGAGAACAAGAGTTTGAAAAAGGAAAATGTCAAGTTGAAAAATGAAAATGATGACTTAAACATGAAAATAAAAGATCTAGAAAATAAAATTGCCTCTCATACACAAACAAGCTTAAAAGATTTGGAGAGTAAGTTCAAAACAAACTTTGATACAACCACCTTGTCAAAATTTGAAAATAGTTCAACTAAGTTAGATGAGATGTTAAAGATTCAAAAATCATCAAAAGATAAGGGTGGCATTGGATTCTCAGGCCACTCAAACAACATGCCAATAAATCACTTGAAAACTATCCAATTTGTGAAAGAAAAGGGGAAAGAAAAAATCCAGGACCCCCACGGTCGATACTGTGCATCGACCGTCGGGTCACTGGAATTTTCAAAAAAGCAAAAATTGTAACATTGTCTCTAGTTCTTCCACTTGTATGCCAAATGTTGCAAATAATGAATTTAATGGGAAAATTTTATACTCCAACTACAAGGCATGGACTTGAATTCAAGAAACCCAAATCAAATGTGACTCAAAAACCAAGATATTCTCAACCTATTAACTCTAAGAACACATGGTATCATAAAGGTTTTAAGATCACATAAAGATGGATTAGAATAGGAGTTTTTGATGCTAACCATCCAGGACCCATGAAACATTGGGTACCAAAACCTTGAATGAAAACTTCATATGTGTAGGGTTACAACAAAAGTGAGAGTATATCTCATGAATAGATTCTTGATAGTGGTTGTTCAAAACACATGACCGGTAAAAGAGAACTCTGCACTTCATACAAGGAGTATGATGGAGGACATATGGTGTTTAGAAGCAACCTGAGAGGAAAGGTAGTTGATAAAGGTAATATTATTCATGACAATATCAAATTCTCAAATATTAATCATGTTAGTTGCTTAGCTTATAACTTAATAAGTGTTGGTCAACTATGTGATAAAGATTTGAATGTTAGATTCTCTAAACATGAAAGTTTGATATGCAAAGATGATAAAGTATGAGTAGAAGGTGTTAGGAGAAATGGACTCTATACATGTAGATTTAGTGATAATCCTAACACACAAGTATGTCTTGCATCTATAATTGATAATTCAACATTGTGCATAGAAGACTAGGACATGCTAACATGAGATTGTTACAAAAATTGACTAGTAATGAGCTTGTTAGAGACTTACAAAATGTAAAATTTGATAATCATTTTTTTGTGATACATGTAAGATTGAAAAACAAGTGCATTCATCTCATAAATCTAAAAATGCTATAACTACAAAGAGATGTCTTGAAATATTGCATATGGATCTTTTTGGCCCTTCATCAATTCAAAGTTATGGGGGAAACTTCTACACACTAGTTGTTGTAGATGACTTTTCTAGATATACATGGATACTATTTTTGAAAACAAAAAATGAAGATTTTGACAAATTCAAAAATCTTGGCAAGAAAATTCATAACCAATTAGGTTGTACGATCATTTCAATTCGTACCGACCATGGAAGAGAATTTGACAATTAAGCGCAATTTGGAGCATTTTGTGATAAACATGGAGTTTCTCATAACTTTTCGGCTCCTCGCACTCCCGAATCAAATGGGGTTGTTGAAAGGAAAAATAGGACTTTACAAAAAATGAGTAGGACAATGCTAAATGAACAATCTATTTCACAAAAGTTTTGGTGTGATGCGGTCTCAACGGCTACATACATCCTGAATAGAGTCTTGATTAAACCAATGTTAAATAAAACACCCTATGAAATCATCAAAGGTAGAAAACCATCCTTAGGACATCTTAAGGTATTTGGTAGTAAATTCTTTATCCTTAATACCAAAGACTACTTGACCAAATTTGATCCTAAAGCCTATGAGGGTGTCTTCTTAGGATACTCCTTGAATAGTAAAGCCTATAGAGTCTTAAACAAATCCACTATGGTTATGGAGGAATCCCTTAATATCACATTTGATGAATCTCCACCACCTCCTAAGACTCAACCCCTAGTAGATGATGACAAATTAGAAGAAGAAGCCATAGAACAACAACTCTCTAAATTAGACATAGATCATCATAGTGTCCAAAGCCCAATAATAGATGACAAAACCACTAGTAATGAAAATGAAATTAAAGAAAATAGGAACCATCCAATAACTCAAATTATAGGAGACTAAAATCAAAGACTCACTAGATCCCAAGCCCAAAACCTTAATACTTTCTTTGCCTTTATGTCACACATAGAACCCAAGAACATTAAAGAGGCAATTAAAGATGAAAATTGGGTAATTGCAATGTAAGAAGAGTTAAATCAATTCACTAGAAGCCAAGTTTGGGACTTAGTATATTTACCTAGTGGTCACACAATAATTGGAACTAAATGGGTATTTAGAAACAAATTTGATAAAAAAGAAAATATCACTAGAAACAAAGCTAGACTAGTAGCCCAAGGATATAATCAACAAGAAGGGATAGATTATGATGAAACCTTTGCTCCGGTTGCTAGATTAGAATCCATTAGGATTCTACTTGCTTATGCTTGTGCTCAAAATTTCAAATTATATCAAATGGATGTCAAAAGTGCTTTTTTAAACGGTTTTATAAATGAAGAAGTATATGTATGTCAACCTCCCGGTTTTGAAGACCCCATTCATCCATCATATGTATATAAACTTAGAAAAGCATTGTATGACCTTAAACAAACTCCTAGAGCTTGGTATGATAGATTAAAATCATTCTTGTTGAAAAATGAATATAGTATGGGTAAAGTTAATAATGCATTGTTCACAAAGAAAAGAAAAAAAATGACATCTTGCTTGTGCAAATTTATGTGGATGATATCATATTTAGATCAACATGTCAAGACTTGTGTGATGAATTTTCAAATCTTATACATAATGAAATTGAAATGAGTATGATGGGTGAGTTGAATTACTTTCTTGGACTTCAAATAAAACAATATGAAGATGGTACATTCATAATCCAATCAAAATATATTAAACACATTGAAATTAAACATCATTTCATACGTGACAATATGCAAAAAGGAAATATAAATTTAGAAAAGGTTGCTTCGTGTTAAAATTTTGCCGACATATTCACTATCCCGCTAAAAAAGGAAATGTTTGATACATTACGACTTGGTTTAGAAATGATGAAACACGTTCCTTGAAAATAACACCTAAATGCATGAAAATGGTCAAAATATACATTCCAGAAGCACCACGGTCGACTCACGGTCGATACCGTGGATCGACCGTCGGATCACTGCCTAAATTCAAAAACTAAGCAAAAGGCGCGGTCGATATCACGGTCGACCGTGGATCGACCGTCGTGGGCCTGACAGATTTTTGACCCTATTTTGCCTTTTTTCTCTCTTTCCTCTCCACTACATCTCATCTCATCTTCCCCCACAAACCCTATCCTCCATTTTCACCATTTTTCTCTAAAAGGCTTGAAAATCATCACAAGAAAAAAAATACTTTACCTTATGATTGAAGTTGCGGTCGAAGGCTCGATTGGATTCAAGATTAATCCACGGCACAAATTTCTTGTTAAAGGTATAATTTATCTCTTCCTCCTTTTCTTAGAGCTCTCTTTGTGCACCAAAGAATAATGTGAACTATAGGATTTGGGTGATTTATAAGAAGAAAGTATGTTTGATTTGAAAATGATGCTTTTCTTTGTGTAAGAGAAAAATAATAAATGATATTTGTGTTGGTTAAGTATGATTACAATAAGTATATACATATCATGTCACAAAGGAAAAAAAAGTCAAATTTCAAACAGCTCACTAACGATCAAACTCACGGTCGACCGTCGTATACATGAAAATTCTAGACGAACCACGGTCGAACCACGGTCGATCCACAGTCGATACAGTGCATCGACCTTCAGCCCCCTGGAAATTTTTGAGATTTTCAATTTTTATTTTTTTTACTTTTAATGTCCAAATTCAATATATTCTTGTTTAATATATATCAACTAACATTTGATCACACTCTCAATTATGTTGAAGTGTCATATATCTTGTCATACTTTTACAAAGCAAAGGTCTTTTACAAATCTAGTGTCATGACAAGATGAAAATAAACATGGCACACACTAGTCCTTATAGATTGTGGTGATTTAAGGGGAAGTATTTGTGGTGATTGTTTGTTAATATGCTATGTGCTACTATTTGCTATGATTCTTATGTCATGAATTATGTTACTTGAATCTTGGCTTGTGATAATTGCATATTTAGAATTTTGTTTATACTCACATTTACTTGGTAAGTTCTTAGTAGTATTTCCATATATTATAGATCAAACACCTCAAAAAGTGAAGTTCTACATTCAAGGGAGCTTATGTCAAGGGGAAGTCTCCTTTTTGTTAAGACAAATAAGGGGGAGAAGATAGAAGAATATATACATATGTATGTATATATGCACATGTTAACATGTTAAAGTTATATATACAATTCTTACACAAGTTATAAATTTTTGTCTTTAACAAAAAGGGGGAGATTGTTGGGAAAAATAGGCTTACAAATATATCCTCTTTTGTTGACACAAAAATATACAACTTATTTATATAATTGTATGTATTAACATTAACATATGTGCACATATACATATATATGTATATATATTCAATCAAATATATTCTCATCTATAATCTAAAAAATAAGCTTCATCAAATGGCCAAGCTCCAATCGTCAATATCCGAGCTCAAGTAGAAACCGATGTCGAAGATTCCTACAATCAAACGTTCAAAATTTATGAGCTTACAAAATAAATTATCAAATTACTTTAAGTTTTTATAAAATGATTTTTATAAAAACTTCTATAAATATTGAGATATTTTTTATAAAAATCACAAGGTTGGAAGTCAAAACAATGAATTCCTATTTTGGTAAATACTAAACACAATCTTCTATTGAAATAAGCCAAAACTATATTTAGTAAAAGGAATCTCCCAAAGAGGTAAACTTCCAACATGCTTTGTGCATTTGGTTTCCAAACTACCATTTTCATAATTAAATTCAAAATTAAGAAGTATGACACTAACTCAACCTTTCTTAAGCTTCTTTTCAGTGCATTTTTATGGTAAAAATGGATTGTGTGTGGTTTTGGTAAAAGGCCAACGTCTATATTCACAAGGCTCAAAAAGTTCCAGCAGGCTGACGGTCGATGCCACGGTCGACCGTGGACAGTGTGGACACTTTTTGAGCTTGCACCTTTTTCCTTATTTAAGGCAACTCAAGTCTTGTGTTTTACCAAGCTCTTGCAATCTGAATAATACAAAATACATACAAAATCTTGTGAGCTCATATTCTTTAATAAATATTCAATCTTTCAAGATCAAGAATCAAGCAAGAGTGAAAGCCTTCAAAGTTCAAACACTACATTACCTTCTTATATATTTGTAATAGTGTGAGAATCATCTCTAGCCTTTAGAATTAGAGAGAAGTGAGGATCATCTCTAGCCTATAGAATTAGAGAGAAGTGTGGATCAATTCTAGCCTTTATAATTAGAGTGAAGTAAGGTTTATCTTAACCTTGTTTGCAAGAATGAAGTGTAATTCTTGTAAGCTAAAGAGAGAAGTTTTAAAAGGTTTATCTCTACCTTTAAAAAGAGAAGTTAGTGGAGCAACTCTTAGTGGGTGAGGCCAAGGAGTGGATGTAGAGCAAGGTTGTTAACCCTTGATTGAACCACTATAAATCATTGTGTCCTAGCTACTTACATTGATGATATCTTTCTTCCTTAAACTCTTTAATTACTTTTAAATATTGTTAAAAACTTTAAAAAGTTGGCATATTACCTATTCACCCCCTCTAGATTCTAACAGGTGTAAACACCCACTTTTCTATTAAGGGAAATATATAAGAGCTTTTTTACATGCGTTGGCTAGCTTCTTATATATAGGGGACCTTTGATAACCGGATTAGGTCTACATCTAGACCGAGATTGATGTCCCGGCCCCATAACACTAACCGAGATACATAACAAAATAAGAATATTCAAACCTACAAACTAAGAACTAACAACCATGTACGTTACACACACAAAAGAAAAAATGGATCCCTCTATCCATGAGTCCTGGGCGGTGGTCCTTTTCGCACGCCTTTTAACCCTTACTACAACATCATCTATGTATTAAAGATGCACTGTTGAAATTAAAAGTATGAATATTCTTTTATGTCTATACTCTATAGTAGTAACCTTTAACTTAGATTCACTGTGAAACGATTGTTATTCTTTGATTGCCTTTGACTTGCATGTGGTCCAGGCTCTCCATGTTTTAACATAGATTCATTGTCAAACGAACAAATATTTATTGTACAGTTTTTTTATAAATATATACAATGTAGATTAGATTTATTCTTTTAAGCTTACGAATTTATTAATATTTTAAAATTTTCTAAAGAATTAGTTGTATGATTCAATAAGATTATTGTAAAACCTTACAAAATATAATGTAAATTAAAAAAAAAACCCTCTTTGAAATTCAATGGTAACACAAACTAGGCTCCTTAGTCATTTATAAAAACCTTATATGTATCCAAAAAAGAAAATTTTGGAAGAGTTAAAGTTATTAATCTCTTAATATATATGCCTTTTTTCAAGCTGGCAGATGCTTAAGGATATTTAAATCAAGACATACATACAGGAGGTTAAAGAATATCTTGCAGGTGGGAAGATGGAGTGGCTTCAAAATCCAGATATGTGCGCTAATTAAAGCTAAAAAGGCATTTTTGGAATTTTTAGTTTTAGATTGCCTCATGTTGATCCTTTTCTTTTGTTTCAATTAAGATTAGAGGTTGTATTCACTTTCTAGAGTATATCATTTTAGGGTTTAGTTCATCAAAGTGTATTCAACTTGTCATATTTTGCTATTGTGTATATTGAATTTTAAAAATTTTTATTGTGTGTATCAAACATTTAATTTGTCCCTATTGTGTGTATTAAACTTTCTATTGTATGTATTAAACTTATACATTTTTTTCTTTCTTATGTAACCAAAATACATACAATATCAACAAACTAAAAATCCGATACACACAATAGAAACTTTTTAAGTTTGATATACACAATAGCAAAACATGATAAGTTGAATACATTTTTGTAAACTAAACCCATCATTTTACTTTGTAATTCAGCTTATCCTTTAATTCACAAGATTAGTACATGTATCAAAATCAATAGAGGTGATGAAGAAAGAGAACTAGTGGATTCCAGATGTAATCATACCTTGAGTAGAAGGATAAAGTAGAAAGATTTAGTAGGAAGATATAATTCCATTCCGTTTAGTTAGGATACAAAGGTGTTCTTTATCCTCGTAATTTGTATTCATACTTATCATCTACAAATATGACTAGAACAAGTGTCAAAGATTAATAAATATAATTAGTGGATTTCACATGTTATAATTGATGACATATGGTCCGAAGGTTGGACCATCCGAAGGAACATGCGAACCTTCCACAGAATCTGCCAAAAAACATTTACGAATTAAATAATACAAATGTGTTCCCCATGCAAATATCCAAGCATGGCTTACAAAGATCTTCATTAATGAGGCATTAAATGGGAAGGCGGCCGCTACCCGATAAAAACAGTAAACTGCAGACCTGCTGCAGACCAACTTTCGGCCACAGACCAGTTAGATCACATAACCATCGGACAAAACCTTTGTACAAGGACCAGGTGAATTATTATAAAAGAACCAGAGCTCAGGTACACAAGATAGAATTCTCTCCCTCATTTAACACTCACTATAACATTCTCTGCATTTACTCTCTCGCCATTAATACATACACATATACTTACTCGCACGCCCGAGCTTGGTCACGGGTCCAAACACCCGTGACGAGGCTAACCCTTTGTCTGTTTTATAGATCATCGAAGGAGCTCATCAGGACCTACGGAAGCAACATTGGCGCCATCCGTGGGACTGCATACGTTATAGTCATGAGTGCGGTTCCGTCCACTGAAGGCATCGTTACCTTCACCTCTTCAAACACTAAAGCCACCGTAGTAACTGTTGACGCCACCTCATCCATGATGTGTCGATCTATCTTTGACACAAGCCCCTCCTCGAGGCCTGGTGTTACACAAAATGCATCAGAGGAGACTAGTGCAAGAATCACACCAGACTTGGTGCGACAAAATTTCTCACTTCTAAGAAGGCTGACGGAAGAGCATGAGAGGGAGACTCAATGGGGAGAAATCCAGGCGAGGTTGGATTTCGGAAGAACTGAAGGAGTCCCAACGTCGAGAGTACACACTCCGTTCATTGGAGCTTCCAGTCAGCCCAACCAAGGGTTTGCAACCCCTCGGTTCAACTCGTTCACTACCCCAAGGCATGGAGAATCCCAAAGCTTTCGATACAACATTGGGCCTAGCGGGCAAAGTCGTTTTCAGGAAATGATTGAGCTAGACCAAGACGAGGAAGAGTTGGCCAGACCCTATAGACCTTCGGAAGTTACAAAGTTCACAAGAAGGATAGCCACCTTCCGTTTCTCCGGAAAGATAAAGATGCCAAGCCATGTTAAAATGTACGAAGGAACCACGGATCCGGATGATCACTTAAGGATCTTCTCAGGAGCGGCCGAAGTAAAGCAATGGCCGATGCCTATATGGTGCTACATGTTCGTACAGACCTTGACAGCACCTGCCAGAATATGGTTCGACCACCTTCCAAACGCAAGCATCAACAGCTTCCAAGAACTACAAGGGAGTTTCTTCATAAGCTTTATGCAACAAAAAAGATACGTATGGGATCCGGTAGAAATCCACAACATAGAACAAAGGGAAGGAGAAACCCTTTGGGATTTCATGGGGAGATACTTGAAAGAATGCCAAGAAATAGGTGGTGCATACAAAAAAATGAAGATTTTAGGCTTCATATAAGGCATCAAGTCGCAACAGCTGGTGGAGAAGTACCGTAATGAAATACCAAAAACTTTGGACGAAGTCATGGAAAAAGCAAGAGCTTTCATAAGGGGGAAACAAGCCACGGGAGGTTACGAAGAGTCCTCTAGAAGAGGAAGTTACCCTTAGAAGGTGTCTAGGTGGAGACCCTTTCCTCGGAAGACATTACATAACCCAACCATCAACAGGAAATAACCCGAAGCTAAGAAGCCCCCGTACACGCATGACGATCGAAGAAAGCCTCAGTTCACTCCACTTACCAAGTCGCCACATGAAATTCTTCTTACGGAGGAAGCGTGCAAAAGTTTTACACCACCAAGACCCATGACAGGGCCTCCTGAAAAACGGAACATGGAACGTTTCTGCGAGTTCCATGCTGATCGAGGGCATGACACGAACGAGTGTTACCAACTAAAAAAGCAAATCGAAGAAGCTGTAAAGATGGGAAAACTATCTCATTTGGTAAAAGAAATAAGGCAACACGCTAACAAAGGCCCCACCAAAGGAAGGCACCAAAAGCAAGAAAGCAAATACAAAGAGTCCAAGGAAATCCTCATGATCCAAACCCCATGCAGACAAGCAAAGAGAAAGGCCCCGGACAGGAAAGGATGGGAGAAGGCAACCATCGAGTTCAAAAATGATGATCTAGCCTCTCTAGAAGTCGGTCCAGTTGTCCTCCGAGGAAGAATAACTGGATACGAAGTCCATCAGATCATGGTTGACGGGGGAAGTTCCTCAGAAATTATGTACGGACAATGTTTCATGAAGTTTCATCCTAACATTCGTTCTCTCCTCGTAAAAGCGTCGGCTCCCCTCGTCAGTTTCTCAAGGGAAACCGTTTGGCCATTGGGGGAAATAAAGCTTCCAGTCACCTTCGGAACACCCCCCTTAAAAAGAATGGTATACCTGAAGTTCATGGTTGTAAAGACCATCACCATATATAATGTCATTTTGGGAAGATCTGGTCTACGACAGCTAAAAGCAGTAGTATCCACCATACATTCGGCAATGAAGTTCCCTACACCTAGAGTTATAGCAACGGTACAAAGTGAGAGAAAATATGTACAAGAATGCCTCAGCATCAAATGGGAAATGATGGCAAGAAAAGAAGAATCCAAGGCCGCAGAAAAACGCATAAGGGTGAACGAAAGCCATCCGGAACAAGAAGTAACCATTGGCCAGTCACTAACCCCAAAATGTCAACAACAACTTGAATCCCTCTTGAAGAAATACGTAGATGTCTTTACATGGACCCCTGGCGATATGAACGGAATACCAAGGAACATAGCAGAACATAGCAGAACATAAGCTTGGTATTCCAAAGGATGTGAAGCCCATCGTGTAGAAAAAGAGAGGTCTAGCCCCAGATCGAAGTCAGGCTGTATGCACGGAGGTTGAAAAACTTTTACAAGCAAGAGTCTTTTGCGAAGTAAAGTACCAAAGCTGGGTAGCAAATCCCGTCATGGTAAGAAAGAAAGACGGATCGTGGAGGATGTGTATCGACTTTACTAGCTTAAACAAAGCTTGTCCGAAGGATCCGTACCCACTGCCAGAGGTAGACCTGAAGGTAGAGTCTCTATCTGGGTTTAAGTTCAAATGCTTCTTGGATTCGTACAAAGGGTATCACCAGATCCAAATGTCCGAAGATGATGAGGACAAGACAACCTTTCATACTGATAAAGGAGTATTTTGTTACAAGAAAATGCCCTTTGGATTGAAGAATGTGGGAGCCACGTATCAACGCCTGGTGGATAAAGTATTCGAAACACAGATCGGAAGAAATTTGGAGGCTTACGTAGACGATATCGTAATAAAAAGTAACTCTGAGGAAGAGCTGATGCAAGACATAGAAGAAACCTTTGTCAACCTACGCAAAGCCAATATGAAGCTTAACCCCAGTAAATGCTCGTTTGGCCTCGAAGAAGGAAAATTCCTAGGACACCTAATAACACCCGAAGGTATCAAGGTGAATCCAGAAAAGACTAAAGCCATCATGGATCTGGAATCTCCAAAAACGCTAAAGCAATTTCAGAACCTAAGCGGAAAGTTAGCAGCGCTCCACTGATACACCTCCAAGGTCGCGGAGAAGTCTCTCCCAATATTCAAAACGATGAAAAACTATCTAAGCAAGATTGATTTCAAGTGGACCCAAGAGGCGGAGGAGGCTTTCCGAAAGATTAAAGAACCCATCTCCGAGCTGCCAATTCTCACGGCGCTAACAAACGGAGAAACATTGATTTTGTATCGAGCAGCATCAAAGCAAAGCTTAAGTGCAGTACTGATGGCCGAAAGACAAGAAAATCAAATTCCGGTTTACTTCGTTAGCAGGGTGACACAAGGGCCGGAGGTCAATTACTCTTCCATCGAAAGACTTGCATTGTGTCTTGTCCACGCTTCTAGGCGACTGAAAAGGTATTTCAAAGCTCACCCAATACGAGTACTAACAGATCAACCAATACGAAAAGTTCTAACTAAGCCAGACGTATCGGGGCGATTAGCAAAGTGGACAATAGAACTTGGAGCATATGACATTCGTTACGAACCAAGAACGTCGGTGAAAAGGCAAATCTTAACTGATTTTCAGACTGAGACAACCGACAAAGAGGCTGAAACAATCACCGAAGGAAAAGACAAAGTCGTTCAAGAAACAAAAAACAAGGAAATCACTATCCCAACAACAAAGACGTTGGAGAAAGGCAGATACGAAGAAGAAAAGAAAAACATAGAAGAATCTCCAGAGGTTTGGAGATTACATACTGACGAAGCATCAAGCACCGACGGAGGAGGAGTAGGTTTCGTGATTACCAGTCCTTCAGGAACTGAATACACTTACGCCCTCCGTTTCAATTTCCGAGCATCTAACAACGAAGCTGAATATAAGGCCTTGTTAGCAGGACTTTGAATAGCCTCTGCTATGAAAATACAGAACCTGAAAGTAATCGTGGACTCCATGCTAGTAGCCAATTAGATCAACGGCTCCTACGAAGCAAAAGAAGGAAGCATGAGAAGGTACTTAGCAAAAGCAACAGAAATGATAAAGTCATTCAAGAAATGCTTAATAAAGCAAGTTCCTCGCAGCAAAAACAAAAAGGTGGATACTCTAAGCAAGCTGGCTTCCGTAGCCTTCGCGCACTTAACAAAAGAAATCCTGGTGGAGGTCCTAGAGAAAAGATCAATCGAGGATGAGGAGGTAAATACCATCGTTGAAGAAGAAGGGGACAACTGGATAACCCTCATAATCAACTTCCTCAAGACAGGTGCAGCTCCGCAAGGTAATGAAGGAATTATGATCCGTCATGAGGCTATTAAATATCAGCTGATAGACAATGTCCTTTATCGAAAATCATATTTGGGACCACTTCTAAGGTTCGTAGGTTCCCTTCAGGCAAACTACATTATAAGGGAAATACACGAATGTAATACCCGGTTCCCGCATGTAATTTTTAAGGCAATGTGAATTTAATTATGAATATTTACCAAGGTTTATCGAATTCGAGAGGGCGAATTTATTTGGATTGTAGGTGACATGGGAAATTGATTTTAATATATATATATATATATATATATATATATATAATTGTGCACTTATTAATCATGGGCTCTTGGACTTGGGCTTAAGTTAATAATGAAAGAAGAGGGATTTGATGGGCTTGGCCCAAGAAGACATGTATATATATATATATATATATATATATAAAATTAGGGCACAGCCTCCCAAGCTTGCCACTGTTCCATTGAGTTACAACTTAGAGAGAGAGAGAAAGAAAGTGCTCTGTGTGTGTGTTCATCGTGAAAGGAAGAAGGAGAAGCAAGGAATTGGGTCTTAAAGCAATTGTGAAGAGAAATTCGAGGTATGGATTTTATCCTTCGTAGTTGATTTCAGTTTGAGTTTCTTGGGTGAGTTTTGGGTTGGAAGTTAGGTAGTTCATCCCTGTTCTTGAAGTTTTATGAAACCCATTTTTAAAGAGAAAGAAATTCATCTGTAGGCCACAAGATTGTAGTATTAAGTGGGTTTTTTAATAAGGAGTTGCTCTTTAGTTGTTAGGAATCTTCAGGAACTAAAATAAAGTAAATTGGTTAAGTTTTGAGAAGATTGTGATTTTGAAAATGGAGTTTCAAGGTTCTGGGGTTTTCCAAAATGATGAGCTGACAGGGAAGAAGGTACCCCCATGCGACAGTCGCATGAGTGCCTGGGTGTGCCATGCGACTTTAATTTTGGTTCCATGCGACTTTCACATTTGCCATGCGACTTTCACTTTGGTCATGCGACAATCGCATGAGCTCAAAGTGTCTCCATGCGACTTTCAGTTGATGATTGGGATGGGCCATGTGACTTTCACTGTTGTTCCATGCGACAGTCGCATGAGCTCAAAGTGGCTCCATGCGACTTTCAGCTGATAATTAGGGAGGGCCATGCGACTTTCACTGTTGTTCCATGCGACAGTCGCATGAGCTCAAAGTGGTTCCATGCGACTTTCACTAAGTATACCTCATGCGACCTTTAGTTGATCCGACTTTCGTGTGGTCCGACTTTAGGACTTAGGGTGTTCGTGTGTGCCTGATGATTTAATGACTTGTGTCCGGTATTGATTTCTTAGATGTGTTGTAGGTTCTTGCTGCTGAACAATCCCGAGTACTTCGACTGTTACTGTGTTTCTATTGCTTTTACCGCTGAACAGGTGAATTTCACTAACTCTTATATTATGTTGTGATACGTGCTCTATGTGATATTGTGATTTATGTGACACGGAGGTTGTGTCTACCCCGCCTGTGTGGCAATTGATATGACACGGAGGTTGTGTCTACCCCGCCTGTGTGGCAATTGATATGACACGGAGGTTGTGTCTACCCCGCCTTTCTGGCAGTTGATGTGACACGAAGGTTGTGTCTACCCCGTCTGTGTGGCGTAATTGATGTGTTGTACGTTATTTGTAGATGTGTGTTCTGATATAATGTATGCATATGGTGTGCTCACTAAGCTTTGTGCTTAACCCGTTGTTGTTGATTCCTTCAGGACCGTCACGTGCTGACAAGGGGAAGGCTCCTGCATGACATCTGTTTCGTTAAACTTTATTTGAACTCTGGTTTTAAACTACTACTTACGAACATGTATTTTGTGTCGTAAGTCCCGTGTGTTGGGCTGGCGGTTGATTGATGGTGAACTAAACGTTTAATTGACGACTAATGACCTTATATGAATATATATATATATATATATATATATATATATATATATTTGGGACGTTACAACTTGGTATCAGAGCCTAGGTTTAAGGGATTCGGGCACGCAGGTGGTGTGTTTGGACTTAAACCCTGGTTCAGTACGAGATTTTTAAAAACAATTTTCTTAACTTATTTTTAAAACGCGCTGTCAGCTGGAGCCGAAGCCGAAGGTCCTGGTGAGCACTTACTGTTGATATGATTATTGAACTGTGATTACTGAATTGTGAATGTTGCTAAGATATTGATGATATTATTGATGTCGGTGCTTAGTGTACTGCGAATATACTATGTCTTGCATGAAACTGGACAAATGGGTTTCGAAAACTTGAGTTAGCCTTGTTGTATGTTCTCGTTTGATGTTGTGGTAGGGTAGATTCAAGGATTCGACTACGCATAGCACCATATTTGCACTACACTACACCAATGTAAGAGGTGGTGACTTATACGTGACAACTTATACATGATGCTTTACGTTGGGATTTATGATACATGACCTAAACCCGTGAATCAGGAGATTGAGTGGTGAAGCTAAGATCCAGTGTGTATAGTGTGTTGGTAACAATATGAAGGCCTGTATTGTTAGAAACCCATGATACACATTAGAACTTGACGGAATCATTAAATGTCTTGTGAATCGGGCGAGGGGTTACTTGTTTGATGTTATGTGCTTAGCTAGGGTTGCTTTAGTGCACGTAGGGCTACTTGTAGGTGATCCTAGATGCGGGAAAGTTTGTGAGTTGGGAAGTTATGTGCGGTAACGCCTACCTAACATACAGTGCGTTATCTATACTTCAGAATGGTTGAAACGAGAAGGAACCGCAACATGTTGGCTGGGGGAAGCGCTCACGTACCCCGAGATGGGGAAGATGCAAGTGTCACAGCTGAAACAGATCCGCGGCGTCAACCAAGGATGCCGGTGGTTACAGCTGGGGAGGGGAATAAGGATCCCTTGGTGGTGGATGCTGGGTTGGTAGCTGCGATCGGGAAGGCTTTGTAACAAAACCTACCGAATATGTTTAAGGAGATGGATGAGGAAATGGAGGGTATGGTTGCCGCCGAGGTAAGGAAAGCACTGGATGCCAGGGGAATGAGCAGACACCCCGTGGCACAAGCAGGAGCCCAAGGAGCTACTGGGGGTTGTACATACCGGGAGTTTGTGGCTTGCCAGCCGCCGACCTTTGAAGGCAAGCCAGACCCCGTAGCTAGCTCCAGGTGGCTAGCGGAAGTTGAAGGGGCCTTCAGGACCAGTTATTGTCCCGCGGACCGCAAAGTCCTTTTCACAAGCAATTTGCTTCGCGGTGCTGTAAAGGACTGGTGGTCCTGTTGCTTATGCAGAAAGGTGAAGCTCTAGTAGGATCATCATGGGATGAGTTCAAAGCACTGTTTACCACAAATTTCACACCAAGAGTAGAGGTAGAAAGGATGAAGAAGGAATTCCTAGCTATGAAGCAAACAACTGAAACCATCACTGAGCTCAACGAGCGGTTCTTGGAAAAAGCTAGGTTTTGCCCCGAGTATGTAGCGGATGAGAAAATGAAGAAGTTTCGCTACATGGATGTGTTGAAGACAGAGATCAGGGAGTTTGTGGATGAGTCCAAGTATTAGACCTTGGAGCAGATGATGTGGGCTGCGAGGGAAAGGGAACTGGAACTGGAAAAGCAAGCGGCAGAGAGGCAGGTCAAGAGGAAAATGGAACAGGTTGATATGGGGTACAAGAAAGCAAGATTCAGTGTACCAAAGCAAGGGGGAAAGAAAGAACCTGTTAAGTGTGTGAAATGCGGGAAGCACCACCAGGGTGCGTGTGGAGAATGGGCACCGAACTGTTACAGGTGCAGGAAGATGGGTCATCTAAGCAGGGATTGCGGTTCGACTGCGAGATTATGCTTTGTGTGTTACCAACCTGGGCATGAGAGGTCAGCATGCCCACTCCTGAAAGCTAACCCTGTCAGGGCACCAGCCCCAGCTACGTTGAGGATCGCCGATGGTAACCAGGGCAAGAGGACCGAAGGGCCGAGTCGTAGGGGTCGGGCTTTCCAGCTAACCGCAGAGGAAGCCAAGACGGAGCCGGATGTGGTCGCAGGTACTTATTTTGTTAACTCGAAACCTACACTTGTATTGTTTGATTCGGGGGCCAGCATGTCCTTTGTGTCTTTTAACTTTTATGTTAACCTTGGAACTGCGCCTGTTAAGTTAGAAGTACCTTTAGAAGTAGACATTGTGGATGACCGGGTTGTATCAGTAACGTCGGTTTATAGAAGTAACCTCCTACATATAGAAGGGGAAGAATTCAAAATCGACCTGATACCTATTGCGATGAGGGAGTTCCATGTGATCGTCGGTATGGATTGGTTGAGTCAGAATCGGGCTACCATTGATTGCAATCGACGCGAGGTAAGGATTCGGACCCCAAGTGGGGGAGAAGTAGTAGTCTTCGGGGAACGCAAGAGGGGTGGTCCGGCTATCTACACGGTTTTGAAGGCGAGGAAATACCTGCGGCACGGGTGTTCTGCATTTCTAGCATACGTCGTCGATAGCACCAAGGAAAAGAAAATAGTGGAAGTAGGCAACGTACCAGTGGTAAGGGAATTGCCAGAAGTGTTTCCGAAGGACTTGCCGGGGGTGCCACCGGAACGTCAGGTGGAATTCAGGATTGATCTAGTTCTTGGCGCCACTCCGATAGCCAAAGCACCGTATCGCCTTGCACCACCAGAAATGAAGGAGTTGATGAGTCAGCAGCAAGAGCTACTAGACAAGGGATTTATATGCCCGAGTAGTTCACCGTGGGGAGCGCCGATACTCTTTGTAAAGAAGAAAGACGGAACCTTTAGAATGTGTATTGATTACCGAGAGCTGAATAAACTTACTGTCAAGAATCGTTACCCGTTACCCCGAATAGACGATCTATTCGACCAACTCCAGGGAGCGTCATTGTTTTTAAAGATAGACCTTCGATCAGGATACCATCAATTGAGGGTTCGGGAGGAAGATATTAGTAAGACTGCGTTTAGAACAAGGTATGGGCACTACGAGTTTGTAGTAATGCCCTTCGGGCTTACGAACGCGCCAGCCGCTTTTATGGACTTAATGAGTCGAGTGTGCCGACCCATGTTGGACCGATCCGTAATTGTGTTCATCGACGACATCTTAATATATTCCAAGACCCGGGAAGAGCACGAACGACACCTTGGGAGATCTTAGAAACCTTAAAGCAGAAAAAGATGTATGCAAAGCTCTCCAAGTGTGAATTTTGGCTACGCGAGGTTCAATTTCTAGGTCACCTTGTGAATCAGGACGGAATCAACGTAGATCCTGCCAAGATTGAAGCGGTGCTAAGATGGGAACAGCCGAAAAGCGCCACTAAGATCCAGAGTTTCCTTGGGTTGGCATGATACTACAGACGATTTATCCAGGATTTCTCAAAAATTGCCACACCGTTAACAAAGCTGACCAAAAAGAATGAGAAATTCAGTTGGGGGAGTGCACAGCAGACGGCTTTCGAGACACTGCAAAGGAGGTTATGTGAGGCTCCGGTATTAACCCTACCTGAGGGAATGGAGGATCTATTAGTCTATTGTGATGCATCGCACTGCGGGTTGGGATGCGTTCTGATGCAGCGGGGAAGGGTGACAGTGTATGCGTCGAGACAGCTTAAACCCGACGAGGTCAATTATCCAACTCACGACCTAGAGCTTGCGGTCGTGGTTTTCGCTTTGAAAATTTGGAGGCACTACCTCTATGGAGTTAAATGCACTATTTATACCGACCACAAGAGTTTAAAGTACTTTGCAGACCAGAAGAATCTAAATATGCGGCAGCGAAGGTGGTTAGATTTGGTGAAGGACTACGATTGCAAGGTCATGAGTCACCCGGGTAAGGCTAATGTTGTGGCCGACGCCTTGAGTCGTAAGTTGGGATGTTCGTTACTAGAGGCGAAATGTTTGCAAATAACCCTTACCACTTCGTTGTTTGACTTGGTTCGGTCGGCGCAGGCTGAAGAAATTAGACCGGAGAACCACAATAAAGAGAGAATTAAGGGCCAAGTGAAGAATTTTGTTAAGGATAGCCGAGATACACTCACGCATTATGGACAGATTTGGGTACCAGCAACAGCTAATGTCAGGGCAACACTGCTAGAGGAAGCTCATAAGTCAAAATTTTCCATTCATCCTGGGGCGACGAAGATGTATCGAGACTTAAGAATGGACTATTAATGGCCCGGAATGAAGCGGGAGCTTGCCAAATATGTTGAGGGGTGTTTGACTTCTATTAGGGTCAAAGCCAAGCACCAAAGACCTCATGGGAAGCTGCAGCCATTGGAAATTCCGGAATGGAAGTGGGAGCACATTACGATGGATTTTATTACCAAGCTACCAAGAACACCGAGAAATTTCGATACAATTTGGGTGGTGGTGGATAGGCTTACTAAGAGTGCACACTTTATACCAATTTGCGAGACCTTCTCGTTGGCAGCTTTGGCCAGTGTGTATGTGAAGGAAGTGATCTCTAGGCATGGTGTGCCGGTGTCGGTGGTGTCCGACGGGGATACGAGGTTCACTTCGAGGTTCTGGGAGAAGTTTCACGGAGATTTAGGAACGAAGTTGCATTTTAGTACCGCCTATCATCCGCAGACCGATGTCAGAGTGAGAGGACGATTCAAACTCTCGAGGACATGTTGAGGGCGTGTGTTCTAGATTTTGGGGGTAGCTGGGATACCTATCTTCCATTGGCGGAATTCTCTTATTATAACAATTACCATGCGAGTATTGGGATGCCTCCGTATGAGATGCTATACGGAAGGCGGTGTAGAACCCCGGTTTGTTGGGGTGAGGTTGGGCATAGGGTACTGGGTAGCACCGAAGTTGTGCAAAGGACGACAGAGAACATACAGAAAATTCGTGAGAGGCTCCGCGCAGCTTAGAGCCGGCAGAAGAGCTACGCAGATAAGAGACGATCGGACTTAGAATTTCAGGTTGGGGACTTCGTGTTGCTCAAGGTTGAAGGTATTTGTTTGGCATAATCGAGTAGCAACGGAAGCAAGATATAATACAAAATAATAAGCTAATCAAACAAACACTTCCCATGGACCAATATCTAGACATGGAATTGCAACTAAAATATAATAAACAAGATAGAAAGAAAGTTATACCACAACTCAAGCACAATGATCTTCCTCTTGTTAATCTTCAAGAACTCAAGCAAGTCAAGGCTTCAAGAATCCAAACAAGGATTCCTCTAATGAAGTCCACCCCAAGCAACCTTGATTCCCAAATGCTAGTAAGTTGGTGTAGCCACCAAAACAACACCTAAGTCTATGTGTTTCTAGCTTCTTGTGTTCAAGAACACCATGAACAAGATGAACAAGTGAGAGAGAGTTCAAGTGTCAACCAAGAGCCAAGAGCCATCCAAAAACCTCCCTTAGAGCAGATAACTTGTAGCCTCTTTGTCTACCACCATTATTAGAAGTTAAAACCATTAAACCAAGTGTTTAAGGCTCTTAATTCTGCTGTTACAGCGAACGTACACGGCCCGTGTAGGTCTACACGGCCGTGTAGGCCCAAAGTCCACGGCCCTAATTGGGCTAAGATGGCCCGTGTCTATCAAGCACTACACGGCCGTGTTCATCTACACGGCCCGTGTAGGCCCATACTACACGACCTTGAACTGGGCTGATACGCCTCATGTATGTTGGACTGGACACGGCCCGTGTTCAGGAACACGGCCCGTGTACCATCCTGCCAAAACCCATTTTGGCCTTTTCCTCTCTTTTGCTTGATCGTGTTTCCGGAATCAATACTTGGTGTGTGACCCAATAGGCCTATACCTCATCGGTAGTGCCATTAACTCGTTCGTGTCAGCGGGCATATTCCAACAGACTCCCACTTGCACGTGGCACGACTACGAAAAATAACACAAACATAGAGCGGCCTCTAGCAAGACATCTATGCTCCCAAGTCAGTATAGGGTATGCCACTCTTGACAAGATCCCAATCATAAAATGATTGTCCTAAAGATAAATGAACATATACATCCCTTTGTTCGCGATATCCTATGTGAACACAAGGCATGGAATAAAGTCAACCTTCAGATCGTTCACGATTATTTTTCTCAATTGTAGATTAGTGGTGACCAACAAACCAAGTTAACATTGATCCATCATCAATATAACTTGAGCACGGCCATGCATATGAACGTCAGCACTCAATCATCGAGGGGCCCATGGATATCTTCTCTATACATAGAGGAACAAATTCCTTTCGACTACATAGTCCCGCCACATAGATAATACTCTACCCAATTATCTCCCTTATAACAACCAGTTACGGACCGCGTTAGAAAACGATCAAAGCAAAGCAGACCTATGCTTTGGAATCACATGCATCTCTAGTTTAAGGATGAAACGTCATCATCATCCCGAGTTTCTTATGACTAGAACCATGAAGCGAACTCGGGTGCGGGTCCTCCAATCACTTGAAACCCCTTTCAAGTATAGGCAAGAATCACGTTTAACAAAACCAACTCTTTACCTCAATCTTAATTTATACTTCCTTTCCATAAAGTATAACCGATTGTGGAGATTTTAGAATGATAAACATTCTCGGAAGTGTTTAAACATGCTAAGATGGAACACAATAAGGATTCATAAAATACCCGTCCTCGGCGTATTATTAAATCTCCATTTAATAATCGATATGGTATGAATTGCAATATTGCTTAATGTCCCCAAAATATAAGTACAAATCAAACATAAACCAAAACATATTCAAGCCAAGTTATACGCATTAGACATGCTAATGGACCTAGTATGACAAACACCACTAGTCCATAACAACGGCTTAACTAGTGGATTTGTCCCACAACATCCACAAGATCTTTTGTTATTCAATTATATCTCTTTTGACAAGACTACTTCAAAGTATGCATCAAAGAGATCTTACTTTTCAAAAAGTTAAAGTAATCACACACTCATTGTCTCAAAAACCCACAATAAGGTTAGTGATACTTTAAGAATCAACAAACAACACCACAAGTTAGGATCATCAACTTTGATCAAAGATCAACAGTTATCCTAGCAGAAACATGCATTAGAGTAACTACTTACTCCAAGCCTATTCAAGTCGTCAAACATCAAGAACATATCTCTATATTTCTTGAACTAAATACTATCCAATTTTGTATCTCTTAAATGCCCCTATGAAGCAGTAATTCCTGAATTAGGTTTGCAGATAACCTAATATCGGGACACTATCTTCCATAGACATCTAACACTAGGAATACAACAAAGCTCCCACTAGCCCTGACACACGTAAAAGGTTTTATCTATGCTTTTAGAAAACTCATCACTATGATCTTCTAATAGTATGCAAAGATATCTTTCCTTCAAGATGCAAGAATAAGCCCGAAGTGGTCTTATCCACTTTTGTAGACATAATTCGGATACTACGGACGTATATTAAGACCCTCGGATAGTGTTATAAGCACTTCCTCATCATATTGTTTCATGACGAAACGCGGTCATTAATATCCACGAGTATCAAACATTCTTCAACATAGCTACTAGGACAAGTTTCTCCATAACCACCATGAAAAATGTTACCATTAGTCGGTATTTGAAGTTGTCTACAATTCCATCCATGTTAATCCCATATTCTTAGTCAGGCATACCAGCATAACCATGCTGATCATCTATCAAAGATATCAGATTATATGCTAGTATCATCATCAAGTCTTCATTTAAGTTCCACATTCTTCCACTGGAATGCCTTAGTTTTAGTTTCTTTCTTCTTCCCCTTTTAAGCAACAAACATTGTTCTCAAAAGGTTAAATAACTAAAACTTAGAAGAACTCCTCAAATGTATTAGCACTTCTCGATTTCAAGTTTATCCATCTCCCACTGAACGTAGAATGGATAACTACGAACTATAAGATAGACAAGCATAGAACCTTTCTAGTCGTATCTCAATAAATGCTAAATAGACTATCAATTGAATTTGAATTTGAGGACTTGGTCACAATGGAAAATGAATATCCCAACAAACCGGACACACATTATCGACCCATCATAAACCGGATCAATAACACCCGTTTCCCTACTCCATGACACCATGTACCAATGCATCTTAGTAGGAAATGAATTGTGAAACAATTCCACAATTCACAATATGGTCATCCAATATATAGATAATAGATACCTTAGCATCTTAAGTAGATCTAAGTACCTTGATCTATATGCCCTATTGATTCTTAAAGTTGTTTTGGCTAATTCTAAACACCAACAAGGTTTCAGACATATGCCTAAACTAATAAACGTCTTGAAATTACTACCATCAAGGCAGTGATGAAGAGGTTTCTCTTTCATTATTCTTTGTGGTATGCTTGAACGGATTATCCACAAAGTGTGATCAATATCCAACAAGCTTATAATCCTCTCACAAACTCTGGCGAAGGATCTCATAATCATCTTAGCCTAATAAACAAGATGAACATCAAAGCGTTTAGCCCGAGACTAAACTATTCCAAGATCCTAACAACATGGATCTAAGCGATATATTTCTTGTTTATGTGGTTAAGTTGATTATCACACAAAGATAACTCATCCAAATTATTTTGGATTCAGAATCAATTATTCATGAATATTCTATTGCTTGTAACAAATCATTGTGTATGCCATGACATGGGAAATTTTGAACCAAATATCTCACAACAAATTTTCATAATAAATTTCATATTTTAAGAATAAACTCATCGTCACCCCATGTTAAGTTGTGTGCCACGAAAGGCAAAACAACACATGAGCTATGACATAAAAACCTTAAATAACCAACGCTTAAAAAGGTTTTACATTAATTCTTAAAACTTCAAAATTATGTCCACCATAAACGTAAACGAGCATACAAAGAGATGTTACTTGCCACGCAGGGCAATAATACAAAGTAATAAATAAACCGGTGACACAAGCGATATCAAGTCTCCTTATCTTCTCTTGGAGGACAATCACCATGGTTTCCTCGTTCAAGATCTGGTTCTTCATGCTTTTCTTTCAACAAAGGACCTACACTTTGTAACAAATAAATTTGTGACAAACGTGAGTCAATCAACTCGGGTCAACAACCCAGCTTATAGAAGAATAGCAATGAATCATGAACGTACCTGAAGATGGAAAGTTAACTCTCTCTTTCCTGAGAAGTTTTATATCCTCTCGGCACGTAGGGCAGGCGTGACGGCCCCAATTTCCAAATCTTCCACAGAAGTAGCAAACCAACTTTTCTTGAGTCTCTTCTTGAGGCACATTCTCTATGCCCTTTGACTCAATATCAAAGATAGGCTTGGAAACTCCAACCTTTCCTTTTAGGGTCGGTCTCTTATTCCTTTTCTTTTGTTTCTTTAAGCCCAAGACGGAAAAAAGATGTCGGGAAAGATGTCGATGGAAAGGTTTTGAGGAAGATGTCGATGGAGAAGGTTTGGGGCTCAACTCTCCGTCTTTTTTTAACTAGCCGGCGGAGAAATGAAATTGCAATTCTCTTCTTCTCTCTCAATATGGTGGAGAAATATAAATAGGGAAAGAGAATTAGTTTTTTTCTCTCCTTGTAATTCTCGCCCATAACCAAACAAGGGAATTGTTTCTTATTTTCTTTTCTCTACTCTCATTTCTATCTACCAAACATCTCGTCAGAACATTTGCAATGAAGGGGTAACAAGCTCGTTATTGGTTCAAATTGCTCCATCAGGAGACGCAATGCTCATTACCTCCATCGCGAGTTGCTCGTAAAAGTCATGTTATAAGGATGTTCGTGAAATTGGTAACAAGCCATTTGGCTCTTGAGTGGTTTTTTAATCTCTTTTTGTCAAATGATAAAAAAGAAATTGATACTAATGTGATGCTTAGTGATGGTAGTGATGCATGTTACTACAGCAGGGTGTAAATGACGAGTTAGTGATGATGACATGACATTTAGTAATGATAGTGATGCTAGTTATCATTACGGATGCTCTTATATAACTTGAAGCTACATGGTATTACCAAACTTGGTTTTGGCGGATTGACAAATGTACTTAGGCTAAAGGGGTACATGCCTCGATGGTTGGGGTGGTAGCAATTTGGCCATCGGCCCCGCTGGGGTTACCACCCCTAGCTTGCTGAGACTGAAAAAACACACCATGCCAAGGTCCACCCATCGGGATATTTTTCAAAATCAATGTTCTTGCAGTTTTTTATCGTTTAAAAAAGTAATTTCTTTTCCATTTTTTATTTCTTAATTTCTTATATGAATACCACTTCATTCTCTCACACTATACAGTTCTCTTTATATACACTCATTTTCAAATATGGATCAAAACAAGGGTCAACAAATAGTACAAGAATGCGAGTCACAGTCAATGACGGTTGGTGTAGTGTGCATCAGACCGTAACACATGTCACCATTTCAATGTTATAGGACAATAAAATGTCACACTAGAACACACTCAATTAAAACCATTATTATTAGGGAAATAATCATTTCAACCCAAAAATCAAGTCCGTGTATTGAAATACATAGGATTTGATTTAAGAAAACCAGATCTTCAGTAAAGACTAAGATTGAATTAAACATGTGTTATTTGATTTCTGACTTAAAAATTACATGTTTTTATGTATTGTCAAAGACAAGCTAAAAGACTAAGTATGAGTTGAAGACAACATTTGAAGAAAAATGCAAGTGCAAAAGGTTATTCACTGAACATCTGAAGCCCTTCAGCTGAATAACTCAACAGATCAGTTGAACATTGTACGAGTAGCTGAGTAATCTCTTGATCAGCTGAGCCTCCAAACATTTCAGCTAAGTATACTCTTTCAAGCACTTATTTCCTATCTGATACATATACTTGGGTCGATAAGTTTCACTTTTTTCAGTCAAAGGAATGATCATCTGAACTTTTTATGATCGACCTTCTCATCTAGAACTTCCATGATCAACCTTTCTCATCTGAAACTTCCACGATCTACCTTTATCGCCTGAACTTTCCATGATCGATCTTTATTGTCTGAACTTTCCATGATTGATCTTTATCGTCTAAACTTTCTAGGATCGTACAAACATTTGTTGTTGCATACTCAACCTGAGAAACAATTATTCTATGGCACCTTGTATTGTGTGAGGAAGATTATTTTATTAAATAAATGAATCTAGAAGAAATAAATGATAAATGTATTTATATTTACGAATCGAGTAAAAGCCTAGTTAAATAGTTATTGGTTTAAATTTTTAAAGGTTATTTATTAATAAAAGACTTTGGGGGTTATTTGTAATAATCTAAACCTAAGGGTTTTGAAGGGAATTAATTGATTAATAATTTATAGGTTTAAATCAAAGATAAGGTTTTAGCTTTAGAAGTACTAGACCTTGACTAATACACATATAACCAAGGATTGGGTTATAATAAGTTTATATAAAAAAATCTCCTGTATCTCTCTCTTTATTGCGTTTGGCCAAAAGCAAGAACACACACATGAAACGTTTGTGTTTGTTGATCATACACACAAACGTACACATTGAATTCTAGTTCAAGAATTTAAGGTTTGGTGATTCCATTGTATGTGCATCACATTTCATTGAGGTGCATTGTTGATATAGATTTCTCTAGCATTCCATGGTCAAGAACGACTTGATTTCTAATCTATCTTTGTTTATTTTTTTCTATTGAATACACTGGATCATTAGTTGGGATTTTTATGTATTTTAATCAAGATTTATTTTTCCGCTATGCATGACTAAGAAGTTGTTTTGTAACTTTAATAACCAAATAGTGGTACCAGAACCATTTTTATTCTTAATAGAAAATAGATTTTGGATTTCGTGTATTTTGATGAAAATTATTAAGGATCTAGTTTTAGTTTTTGAAGTTGATATTAAATAAGTTCACTTTTGTTTTTAATTTTATAAGATCAAAATATGATCCTTAGTTAGTTTTTCGTTTAATTTTATCCTTTTTTTCTTTTTCGGTTGGACCAATTTGTACCTGAGATGCAACAAGGCTATGGCCCAGTTTCCATACGGTAGTGAGAGGGCTATGGCCCAAGTCATTGGCGGAAGAGATAGAGCAACGTTCTATGTCAGGTGCCTCGATGAGAGGGCTATGGCCCGAGTCAGTGGCCTCGTTGCTCACAATGGAAAGGTCTACAACTCAGTTCATTCTCTCAGTTCCAATCTTGGGCCAAGGGCTATTTTTGCAAACCTAGGCTTTGGCCTACTGATAGTGATAATTGAAGTGGGCTTCGGCCCCAGGGTTAGTATGTTAACCATTGGGATATTCTTTCACAGAAGATGAAAGAAGGCAAGTTAATTAATGATCGTCTTATTGATATGAGAAGGTTGTTTTATTGCTTAACAAGTCTTTAGTACCTAATCACACATGATCAATTAGTTATGTTGATGTAAAATTCGCTGACAACGGATTACTAAGCTTTGGTGAAAGAATCTATCGGGAAACGCGATATGACTGTTTGAAACAGCATGAAGTGCTTATGAGCATTGACAACAGTAAGAACTCAAGAACCTCGAGTCAGAAGAAATCGACTATATGGAAGATGAAGATTGAGCTAATGAGGTTGGAGAAATCTATTCCCTAGATTGTGGTAGCAAGGACACATGCGATCACTAGTTTGACATAGAACAAGTGGACATTGGTTCACCTAATGATACATATAGCTTTATGATAGATTTCTTAATCACTTCTATATGAGCCAGTGAAGACTCAATTTTTGGTGTTGAAGCCGTAGGGACCAATTGTCTTAATTTGCCTTTAGGCATGATTTTGAAACTTAAATATTGTTATTTTGTTTCTAGATTAATTTGAGCATTATCTCATTTGATTGATTAGTAGACTCGGGATTTTCATAGGCTTGTGAATTTAAATTGATTTTATGCTATAAAGATGATATTTTCTATTTCAAAGCATGTTCGTAAAATGGTCTATATACTTTATAACAACAATGAAATCTATCATATAACTAAAATATCCAAAGATATCTAAATTCAAAGTTATCTATGATACACATAAATAAGAAGCGCATAAAGAAGCTCCGTCAAGATGGAATTATAGAAACTTTTGACTTGGAGTCATTTTACAATTACGAATCTTGTTTGTCCGACAAGATGACAAGGAAACCCTTTGGAAAGGATAATGAAAAGAGCTGTTGACTTGTTAGGATCACAGTGATGTGTGTGATCCTTCAATCAAGAGGCTAGAGGAGGTTACCGGAACTTCATTATCTTTACCGATGATTTCAATATGTATGTTTATCTGATAAGACATAAATCTGAAAGTTTTGAGAAATTCACACACTTTTAGAATGAAGTATAGAAGTCATTAGACATGAAGATAAAACTTCTTCGGTTAGATTGAGGTGGTGAATATCTAACTCTGAAGTTTGACAATCATTTAAAAGAATGTAGAATTGTCTCATAGCTCACACCTCCTTACACACAGCAATGGAATGGTGTGTTTGAAACAAGAAATCTTACTTTGTTGGACATGGTACGGTCAATGATGTGTCATTCTTCGCTTCCAATATTGTCCTTAGGAGCACGCTCTTGAGACATCGGTGTTTATGCTGAACTACATGCCAACTAAATTGGTAGAAAAGACACTATTTGAAATCTAGACTAGTAAAAAGTATAGATTGTCTTTTTGGGGAAAGATTGCCAAAAACTAAACTGGTCGAGGCCATTTTCCAAAAACTAGAGCATCGTCTGCAAATTGTAAAAGGGAAAGATTGCGACTAGAGTTTGCAAGTCGAATTCCCTTAAACAGCCCTGCATCACAAGCATTAAGAATCATGAGCTGTAAGATTTCTACAATTAATAAAAAGAAAAACGGAGACAGGGGATCCCTCTTCTTCAAGCCCCTTTTCATGTGAAATTCTTTAGTTGGCGATCCATTAACCAAGATAGATGTTGTTGCAGATTTTAGACAGCTCCGTATCCAACCAATCCATTTTTTCCCTAAACCCATTTGCTCCATAGTGTGAAAAAGAAAGCTCCAATTCACTGAATCGTAGGCTTTCTCAAAATCTACTTTGAATAAAAACATTTTCATCATCTTCTTTTTTGCATGATGAACTATCTCGTTTGCTATTAGACAACCATCTAGCATTTGCCTACCCGGAATGTAAGCAGTTTGGTTACCACTCACTAATTTTCTCATAACTTTCACCAATCGCTTAGCCAGGAGCTTGGCAATTATTTTGTACGTACAACTCAACAAACTAACTGGACGGTAATCAGAAATTTCCAACGGATCTTTTTTTGGACCAAAGATACGAAGGACTGAAGGAGGCATTACATCCCTTGCCGATTCTTCCTGTTCTTTCAAAATGAAGAACCGCAACAACTATAGAATCACTTAATACTTGCCAAAACATTTTTATAAAATTAAAATTCAGACCATCTGGGCCTAGAGCTTTCGAGCCATTACAGCACCATGTTGCCTCTTTGATCTCACTTTCTAAAAAGGAACATTCCAATAACTCAGCTTCAAAATTTGACAACTTTTTGAGTGAAGGACTGAAAACCCACAGCCTTATTTGACAAGGCTCTTTGAATCTATTTGCAAAGTGATTAAAGAATGTTATTTTGATGGAAGCTGGATCAGACACCCATACACCATCACGAATAATTCCTTTGACATTATTTTGCCTCCACGGGTCATTAACAATGGAGTGAAAATACTTAGTATTCTCATCACCCTCTATAGCCCTTTTAGATCTCGATTTTTGCATAAGATCCAGCTTCTCCTTTTGGTCCAATTGCATAGATTCGAAAATCCAACCATCTCTTTTTATGCAATCCTCATCTGTAATTACACCATGTTCTGCATTCAGATCCCAATCATCAATGATCTCTTGGCCTAGTAGTTAAGAGGGAGGTGGAAGGCAAAGTCTTCCTTGGAGGTCCTGGGTTTAAACCCAGGCAAAGGCGTTTAATTACTAACTTGGCGCGTGGCTTGGGGCTTGCATACTGCCCTATATGGATGTCACTGCGGACCCAGCCCACTAACATACTAACATAACTTCGCTGTTTAAAAAAAAATTCAGATCCTAATCAAGAAGTGCCTTAGATAATTATTAAGTTAATTTGTATTGCCTTTAACTTTCAAAAAAATTGTATTGACTTAGATTTTATCAAATATGAAAAGTTTAGTTATTAAAATAGAATATAAGAATCTTATTAATAATATCTAATAGTTACTTAATTTAGTTTATATAAAAGGTAATTTAGTAATTTCAAATCACTTAAAATTTAAGAGTTTAAGGGTCTAAATGCTTTATAATATAGTACTAGACTAAATACCCATGTGATACACGGGTTGGTTTAAACAATAATAGTATTAAATATTAATAAAAACATATTAAATAATAATAAAATGCGAATTAAATGAGAATTTAAAAAATGACGATGTACGACATCAACACTCTAACCAGCGGTGGAAACATCGACGCAAGTGGGAGGACAGACTTGACGGCAGAAACGTAGTATCATGATACGAATAGACGTGATTGTATTTCTTATATAAGTCATCAATTATAATTGTTACAATTAATGGTAATAAAGTTAAAACATTATTGGTTATAATTAAAAAGAATTTAAAATGATTATAAAATATTTTAGAATGATAAAACTAAGAATTTGGTTAAATATGATATTTTAAAATATTATAAAGGGTAAATATGATATGTGTAAATTAAGCTGGGCAAATACGATTTTAAATGATTTAATAAGGACTAGCATCATACCCGCGCAATGCTGCGGCGGTAAATAGTTTTTGGTTTACAATATTTCGCTTTCAAGAATGTAATGATATGTTATTCGTGCGAGTCAATGTCACGAAAAAGTTATCTACAGCAACATGTCCGGTTTTTTTCAAATTTTCTTTTATTTACATTTAACTATTTTATTAATTTTAGAAATAAATTTTAAAAGATAATAAAATAAGAAAAAAGATTTATATTGATGAAATAAAGAGAAGAGTTAATAAGATTTTAAAAATTATGTTGATGTGGGTGGATAATTGTGTTAGTATGAGAGAATATATTTTGAATAAAGTTAAAGTAAATTAGGAGAGAATAAAATAGTTAAAAATTGAGTGGATGTGATTAATTTAGATTAAATGAAGGGTCAAGATTTTATATTGATTGAATTTTAAGAAGTCTTAAAATTTAAGAGAAGAGAGAATGTTAAATGCTTTATATAGTAGTATAGATATATATGAAATTATCTTTAATAATTTTGACTCCAAAAAGTCAAAATTGATTTTTTGATTTTAAGTAAATAAATGGTTATGATTAAATATTATTTTAAATGAATAATTTAAATTATTTAATAAATTTTATCGGTCTTTTATTTATATAGAATATAAGATATAGAACTTTTCTATTATTAAATCTTTTAAATCATTAGAAGTTTCCTTAAGACATTCTCGAGCTCCACAACCAATTGATTAATGACTAAGATACTTTGTTACATTAAATAATTATTATTATTATAAAAGGTACCCCACTAACGGTAACAAAGTCGACCGTTGAAAACATATTTACACACTCACACTTAATGGTGTTGTAAAGAACGTATAAATAATGAAAAATTATATATCCACTTCCTTTTTATTACTATTTCATCGATTTATTTATTTAATGTTTTATATATGTAATACACTAATTTTGTTATATCATTACTTGATTTTAACATTTGTCTTAATCAACTAAGTAGAAACAAAAAGTAAAATTATATATCATTTCGCATAAATATTAATATCGATTTGAATGAAACTATTATATTCATTTACTCATATAAATCATTTGTATCGTCCAAGCTTTTAGTGTGTACCGTATTTATCTATATTGTATTAGATTAGATGCTTATATGATAAACAAGTTGGTTTAAAAAATAATAAATATTAAATTTTAACAAAAAAAATATTTATAAACTATAAAACGCGGAATAAATAAAAATTTAAAAGGATGATAAATGAAAAATGGATTACTCAATTAAGAAATATTGTTAATATTGACTAAATGAAGTAGTAGGATTTTTGTATAGTTAAAGGTTTAGTTTACTAAAATGTAAAAGATTTTACACGTTTTACTATTGTATATATCTAACTTTCAAACTTATTTTTTAATGTATCGAACTCTCTAAACTAACTTTTTAATGTATTCAACCTCAAACTTTACATATTCAACTTTTCACATTTTGCTATTGTATGTAACAATTTTTCATACTGGATACATCAAATGACAGGGTTTGAAAATTCAGTACCTTAAAAGACAAGTTTGAAAGATAAATACATACAATAGTAAAAGGTGTAAAGTTAAATATATTTTCGTGAACTAATTAAACCCTACAATTAAATGGATTAATGTTCGTCTTTTATTAATAAGTTTAGTTCACTAAAATGAATCTAAGTTGTCAAATTTTGATATTATATGTATCAGACTTAAAAAATTTGTATTGTGTGTATCGAACTTTTAATTTGTTATTATTGTTTGTATTAAACGTTCTATTCTATGTACTAAACTTGTACGTTATTTTATATTTTATGTAATCAAAATACATATAATAACAACAAATTAAAAGTTTGATACACATAATTGAAACTTTTAAAATTTAATATACAAAATAGCAAAACGTAACAACTTAATACATTTTAATGAACTAAACCCTTTATTAATATTTCAGTTTTTAACGAAGATTAAACAAAAGCCTATAATTTGTAAGAAATAAATTCCCTGTAGACATTTATTAATATGCATTATTCTTTTCATGTTACTTCCACCGACGTCATGCGTCAATTTTTTTATAAATTAATTCATTTTTATGGTATAACTTATAAAAATATCGTAAATCAACTGGATAAGAGATTTGAACTATCAATTTGATTTAAATTGGATATTTAATTTTTACCAAAATGTATGATTAGCGAGAATAAAATTTATTAAGAAATTCTAAAATTTATTAAGAAATTCTAACCATTAATTTCGATAAAAAATTTAATTATCAAATAAACAATTAATTTTGATAAAAACTGAATTTCAAATTTGACGTTTCTTGTTTAAAAATGTGTACTACACAATATTATCATAATTTTAGTAAATATTTATTATTTAATATTTAAAGTATGTTATTATTTAATATTTTAGTATCTTCTAATTTCTTTTAATATTAATAACAAACTAATGATATGATGCAATAAATTTAAGGATATTTTATTGCATGATGGATGGAGTGGTTTGCAGATCTTACATGAAGGTCGGTATAAGTGGAGTGTGACGAGATCATGGAGGCAATACTGCTTGTGTATTCTTGAAACTAGTTTCGGGGTTAAACTGGTATTGATTGATACAAGTATTGATTACTGGTCGATGTTTGTCTATGAATAATGATGTTATGTTGTTCTACTCGAAAATTAAGTCAATATAAATTAAATATGAAACAAAACTCATTTCCATTAAAAGTTAAAACTAAATATCCGATCATGTAATTAAGTATTAAAATATTATATTTAATTATAATGCATAAAATTGAAGAAAATGTAACTTAAATTTATAAATATTATGAATTTTTTTAATAAAATTTGACTATTGTTTTAATTATGTTACGTTCATACCAAGTAGATGACTAGCTATTGTATAGCTATTGGATTTTTAAGTTGTTTTTGTTTTACTTACTAGTTTTTATAAGCTAAAATTTGTTGTTAAAATTTGATGTATTCGAGCCTTAGTTGGTGACAGGTAGACTTCGAGTTAATTTGTATTTTTAGGAGGGTTTGGAACACTTGTTTTGTACATTTGTCGATGGTCGGTTAATGTTCAAGTAACACCAAATCGGAAACATATATTGTGAAAAAATATGTTTGGTTGACAACCATCTGGTGCACATGAGTCAGGGTTTGTTAGGGAAAACCATGACTCATGTTTATTTGTAATGGAAGTCTTTTAATGCTTGAGCTTGGTTATAGATTGGATTTTGAAAAAAGTTTAAATTTGGATAAAAAATTAAGATATTACGACTTAGTATTAGAGTCTGAGTTTGAGTGAATTGGGCATGTTTAGAGGTGTCTAGAGTTGGAGCCCATTGGGTTTTGAGGTTGACTAGAAGGATACTATTGGATTATTGTCCAAGGGTTGTATTATAGGGTTAACAATGTAACACCGTATTTTAACCCAAAAATTTTCATTTTCATAATCAATGCGGAAGCGAATTAAAACAACCAAAGTGTTTACAACTGTACAAACACTACTTTTTAAATATCAGTATACAAAAGACGGCTCGTCACAAAATAATATATCAGAGTTCTAGGTGATTACTCCCCAAGCTAACCACTCTCAGCCGAGCCGCTGACTTACCAAAACCTGTAAAAAGAGTGAGAGTTGGGGGATTAGCACAAAACTAAGTGAATGGAGTCAAACCACAACAAATATATCAGCAAATAACCGCATCAATATCAACAACACATAACAGATAATCGTGCCCCGGGAAGACCGGCGGTTCTGCATGAACCTTCAACCAATGCCGGCCAAAGCAAAGGTTTACCGATAGTTCATTTGCTATTCTCACACAGTATTACCTTGAGTTGCAACAAATGCATCAAAAGATCCCAATACTGATTAGCCGATAGCAAACAAACCCAGCCCATATGCCCAGCCGAAGCTGACTTCCAACCTCATGTATACATATCAATGACGCACAATTAATTAACAATCAATAGTTAATCAATTATCAGACAAACAGTCTATCCCTGCGTCAAACCAATAACAGTTGCAACCCAATCCAATTACAACTAATAACATCTGTGAGTAAACGTCCACTCACCTCAAACTTTCAGTTTTCTCCACTCAGTGATCTTATATTACTGAGTCTTGCTTGTTCCTGAGAACACAACAAACTGAAATCAGTAACGATTCATAAATATATGTCAAACACATAAATTTATACCCTTTTAATCAAACATAAGCATGTATGATTCCCATCTGTATGCACATATAACACATAGCATTAAACCATGCAAATCAACAAGTCCAAACTATCGGATTTTATGTGAAATCCGATACTACCATCGGATTTCACCAAATCCGCAACCCTCCATCGGATTTCATAAGAATCCGACACATCCATCGGATTTGAGGAAATCCGCAACCTCAATCGGACTTCCACCTTTGCATTTAACTTGATACCTGCAATCGGTTTTCATAATAGGAATCCATCATCGGATTCCACACTCTTCGGATTCAAACCATCGGATTTCAATACTCGGATTTCACACATCCGGATTTATGAACCATCGGATTAGAACATAAGTCTCGGATTCTTAGAACACCCGGTTTTCATCATCATCAATAAAATCCGCAACCTTCATCATGCAAGAATCCGATAACTTCAAACCTTGCATACATCTTATATCCAGATCATAAACAAGTTCATATAATTCATATGCAAGTTCATACAAACACATATAAACATGTTAAAACATGCAAGCATGCATCAAAACACCCTTTAACACCAAGAACGTCAAATCCGATAACCTCATAAAGCATGAGTATATGATATTCATATCAAATTCTTGCAAAACCGTAGCATGTTAATACTAATCGAAGTATAACAACAACAATCAAAGAAGAATCAACAACCTTCAAACTTTGAATCACAATTCACCAATACCACACCAAATCCGATTTCTTGCTTCTTCTTTGCTCTCGGTTTTTCACACTAAAATACACACACATGCAAACTTTCAAGTGAAGTAAACTTCACTAAACCCACGTATACATATATACTAGCATGAGGTGTCATGGTTTAAAACACTAAACACATGCACACACACACATCCCCGTATGCATACATACATATATATACACGTATATATATTAAATCAATTAATTAAAACCATATAGTTCAATATTAACAAATAATTAATCAAAACTTAATCACAAGTTAACATACCAACGACCCCAAAACTACTAAGCCCGATCTCAGGATGTTACAAACAAAGTTAGACCCCATTGTACTTCAATGTTGACTAAATGGAATGTTTACACTACAATGTTAATTCTCCTATGATGGTCTCTAAACTTCCAGATTTAGTACATATTCTTACAAGTTCAAGGGTCATTTTTCTAACAGGAGCACGTACTAGAGATTTTGATTCTTCAGTTGATAAACTCGGGAGACTAAAGCTCTAACGAGGGTTGACATTGATGTAGTTTGACATCAATGTATAACATGGTAAGTGAGATGAGGTTTAATAGGTATCAACAACCAGTGTTTTTGAGGTTGGTGGTTATGGATTATATAATTATCATAAAGGAATTAGATTAGGGTTTGTGTAGGACTCTACATATGTGTAGACCTTTCCTCAAAGGATCAATAGAAGATTTTTAAAGGAAATCAAGAAAATCATATGGTAATCACAAGGACTAATAAAAAGGAGGTAAGATTATATGAATGAAACCATTCTTTAAAAGAAAAGTAGAATTAATGGAAGCTTAGAATCTACAAGCACACATACTACCAAAGCTCTATATCAAATGTGGAAAATTAGATGTGATATTGGCATGTCATTTGTTTGAGTATGGATCCTCCATTTGGATCTAGATAATTTTTTGATGAAGAATACAGTTGCATGAGAGGAAAGAAATCAAGCTAATCTAATGATAATATGTAAAATAGAAAATTTTATAAGTGCATCATAGAGAAGACTACTTTGGTAAACAATATATTATTCCATGAATAAAGTACTAGCAGATTTAGGAGTAGGTTGTGAGTTCAAGTCCGGTTATGAACAATAAAATAGATTTAGGAGTAGCTTTATTGTGTATGTGTTTGTGAGGAGGAAAATGCGTGATATTTAAATTAAAAAAAGTGTTATTTCTTCCGGAATTTCGACTTTCCAAACCTCTAACTTGATGGTCAAGAATAACTATGATTTTGTTGTTAGTTATGTGAATATTTTAAAGTTCACTTCGTTTGAATGCATGTAACGAGTCTAAGATAAAGAAATCCATGAAGTGGACAAACTTTTCAAATGGGAAAAATGCCACAAATTTTATCAAGAGATGATATATCTTACTACTAGTTCTTTCTACTAATCTTTCTACTTACAAGATTAATACAATTGTTAAAATCAACGAAAGAGATGAGAAAATGAAATTAATGGATTTCACATGCATGTTATGATAAGTAGAAGGATGAAATAGGTAGAAATAATATGAATTTGGATATATTATTATTTTTAATTATAAAAGGTTTAATAATGCACTAACATTGTTTGGAATGGAATTTGGAAGGAACCAACTAATTAAGCATGGGGATCACTTTACAGCCATAGATAGATATCCGGAGCCTATCGGACGTGTGCGGCGTGCGTGGTGGGGTGCACCCTTCAACCGACCATCATGCACTTTTTGGGTAACCAAATTTCCCTACCAAAATCTTTGACATTTCAATTTGATTAAAATAATAATAATAATAATAATAATAATAATAATAATAATAATAATATTAATAATAATAATAATCATTACTTGTAAATTGGTTCAAACGAGTTGATTTAAGCCCGCGCGTTACGGCGGGATTTTAGGACTAACAAAATATAAAAATTAAATTCAAACATAAGTATTTAAACTAAAGCTGGAAAAAGTATATGTAATACCCGCTAACCTGGGCTAGGAGATTAGCAGGTTGGCAATATGTGATTAATTGTGTTTTCAAATTGATTATGTGTTTTGTTAAGTTAAATTGATTAATATGAATATATATATATATATATATATATATATATATATATATATAAATGTGTATATATGTTTCTTATAGAATTTTAATAGGAAAAGAAAGTTACAAGTATGTATGTATGTGTGCATGGGAAAGTAAAAGTGTCACCACCTGCTTGGTTTAATTCAAATATATGTGTACGTGTAAAGGAATTAGTTCTCTGATCATTTTTTATCAAAGTGTGCAAAGGTGTAGTGTGTGTTCTTAGAAAGCAAAACCAAGAGTGAAGAAAGCTTCAAAAGTTCTAAACTTGAAATTCCATAGTCAAGATCTTGTGATCTTTAATTCAAAAAGAAGGTAAGCATATGTTTGTAACATGTTAGATGACATCTTGATGCTTGAATCTGTTGAAAAACATGAATATATGATGTTACACCATTATTGGAGCTTCAAGCTCAAACTAGTAAATGGGTTTTGCATAAAATGATGATTTAATGAGTTCTAGGATGTTTATGATAGTTGTATACATGTTATATTATGTTTATACATGTTTGGAAGTGTTTTGGATCGAAAATCAGAGGTTAAAATGGGGTTTGAAGGTTTGAGTCGGCTGAAAAAATGAAGAAGATGATGCAGAGTCGTCACGACGCGACGCGTTCCTTGCTTGGACGCGACGCGTTCATATATATTATCGGATTCTTTGAAATCCGAAGTCCAAATCCGATAGTTATTTCCGATACCCAAAATCCGATTCTTGAGAATCCAACAAACTGAAATCCGAGACTAAATCCGAGAGTTGAAATCCGAGGTTTGAAATCCGACCCGGAAATCCAATGGTTTGGGAAATCCGATTGAGAATCTGATACCTTGTAGCGACGCGATGCGTTCGGCCAGTTTCAGGATTTTGAACTTTGTTTGCTATATATTTTGATTGTGTTTTATGTGTATATGTTTTATGGACTTGTTATATGAATTGAAGTATAAAAATATGTGGGAAATATATTTGTATATTTCGAGACTGATTTGATTGTTGCTGTGTTTTCAGGCAATCAAAAGACTCAGTAAAATTAGATTTCTGAGCCCGTGTTGATTTTGAGGTGAGTGGACGTTAATCGCGGATGGTAAAGATTTCGGTTAATGTTATTGATGTGATGCATGACTGTGATTGAGATTGGATTGGATTGATTGAACTGTTGATTGTGATTATGAATGATTGATATCTGCTGCATGACTATTTGGTCGATACGCACTCTTAGGATGATTTTGAGTTGCGTTGGAAAGTCAGCTATACGTAGAATTAGGCTGGGCTCGTTCACTGGTTGGTTGAACAGTGTTAGCCTTACTGGTGCATATGTTGCATCAAAGGGGGATTTTCACTATGCCAGTTCAGTGGAGGGTTATCGGTACACCTTTGCTTTGGCCGGCATTGGTTGTAGGTTCTGCGCCGAACCGCCGGTCTTCTTGGGATATGTGATTACATGCTTTGATATTGATTGTGGATGTTTGCTTTTGGGTTTAGCCTCTATTCACTTAGCTTTGTGCTAATTCCCCCCAGTTGATGCTTTTTTAGGTTCGTGTTTGTGAGGTTGGCTGAAGGAGAAGTTGACCTGACTCTGATATTAGTTTTGAAAAGAAACGAGCCTTTAGTTTTTGTAACACGAAAATGATATTTTGTTTGAACAATGTTGTATATTTGTTAATATTGGTTTGTATATAATTAAGTTTGTTTACTTAAAGCTTCCGCAGCGTATTTAAAAAAAAATGGCTTGA
The DNA here is from genome assembly GCA_038502395.1 of Dittrichia graveolens. Classification (NCBI taxonomy): domain Eukaryota; kingdom Viridiplantae; phylum Streptophyta; class Magnoliopsida; order Asterales; family Asteraceae; genus Dittrichia; species Dittrichia graveolens. Next base: position 73,714,371 of record JARJIL010000003.1, read on the forward strand.
GTTTTCCGGTGTTACATTATAGGCTTTACACTTATAATGCGTCATTTGGTTCAAATTGATATTGTTTCATGTTTTATTTTTTAAATCACGTCAAATATAATTATTTAGTATTATTAATCCTTACAATCGAAAGTTTTGTTAGTATAAAGAAAATATAGAAACTAACATATGACCATAAGTATTTAAAATAAAACAGGATAAAGTTAAACATTTAGGATGTTGAAATTCAAACTGATTTAAATTTTATTTTCATATTGCGTTTAACGATTTATTTCTTATAAGTTTGACAAAAACATCAAACATTTAGGATGCTCAAATTTATATTGGTTTTAGTTTTACTTTTCATAATACGAATAACATATTTTCTCTTATGCGTTTTGATGTATAATGTTTGTTGAGAAGCAAAAAACACCACCAACCCTTGTTTAATAACGTAATATGCTAATTATGTCAAAATATACTTTATTTGAAAACTATATTTTTTAAAACAAATATCATATTTACATAAGATGTTATATATTAAAAAGTTAAAAAAAACAAAAGAAACATAAAATTAATGGTTTAAAATTTGAATATGATAATAAATTGTAAAACCTAAATACATGGGAAAAAGAAAAAAGAAAAAAAATTACTACAAAGTTAACAAAGGAAAAGTAAGTGTAAAGAGAGTCGAACACGTGACCAACGAATAAAAGAAGAAAGGATATATCCAACCCGCCAAGATAGCATTTGTTGAGAAATATGCTTTCCCAACTATTTATTATATATATTGTTTTTTCCTGCAAATTATATGGATATATAATTTAGTGAAAAAGACCGTTTCAATTATTAGCATTACTACTCTCCTTCTACTCTTCTTTGCACCAAATATAGGAAAACAGTTTAGTGTTTGTTCGGAAGTTTGAAATAAACTATCTCATGAGTAAATCGGATCTGGATTAACGAGAGAATGTCAAGTAATGATTCTTGTTAAATAATATTTCATATCGAACAAAAAGTGACTTTGTAATGTACTTAATAAGAGTCCTAAGCTACTTCATTAGCCTGAGCTACTTCATTAGTCTCTAGAGGCTGTTAAGGTGATAATCTTGGAGGAGGGTAGTGTTTGTTTGGAAGTTTGAAATAAAATATCTAACGAGTAAATCAGATCTGGATTAATGAGAGAATGTCAAGTAATGATTCTTGTTAAATAATATCTCATATTAAATAAAAAGTAACTTTGTAATATACTTAATAAGAATTTTAAGCTACTTTATTAGCCTAAGCTACTTCATTAGTCTCTAGAGGCTGTTAAGGTGATAATCTTGGAGGAGGGTAGTGTTTGTTTGGAAGTTTGAAATAAAATATCTAACGAGTAAATCAGATCTGGATTAATGAGAGAATGTCAAGTAATGATTCTTGTTAAATAATATCTCATATTAAATAAAAAGTAACTTTGTAATATACTTAATAAGAATTTTAAGCTACTTTATTAGCCTAAGCTACTTCATTAGTCTCTAGAGGCTGTTAAGGTGATAATCTTGGAGGAGGGTAGTGTTTGTTTGGAAGTTTGAAATAAAATATCTAACGAGTAAATCAGATCTGGATTAATGAGAGAATGTCAAGTAATGATTCTTGTTAAATAATATCTCATATTAAATAAAAAGTAACTTTGTAATATACTTAATAAGAATTTTAAGCTATTTTATTAGCCTAAGCTACTTCATTAGTCTCTAGAGGCTGTTAAGGTGATAATCTTGGAGGAGGGTAGTGTTTGTTTGGAAGTTTGAAATAAAATATCTAACGAGTAAATCAGATCTGGATTAATGAGAGAATGTCAAGTAATGATTCTTGTTAAATAATATCTCATATTAAATAAAAAGTAACTTTGTAATATACTTAATAAGAATTTTAAGCTACTTTATTAGCCTAAGCTACTTCATTAGTCTCTAGAGGCTGTTAAGGTGATAATCTTGGAGGAGGGTTATGAATTGTTTCCTGAAGCTAAGAGAAATTCAAAGATAGTCAGAAATGGGGAATTGTTATTGTAGTATATTATTATGATTTATTATTATTATTATTATTAAATTAAATATTGATAAATGTATGTACGTATATTATAAGTTTTATCATTCAACTAAATGGTTGTAGAACGAAAATTTAACTTTATAATATATCTTATAACATTTATTTCGATATAAAGATGTGAAATTATTAAATAATTGATGTTGAAAAATACGATTTTCAGATTAACAATAAATAAGCTGATATGAACAAACGTATTATATCAAATATAATATTAACAACAACCCGTTTGTTCGTATCTCAATAATAAGTCCGATTTTATTTAATAGTTACCAAATGATTGCCAACTACTGATTGATCCTACTCGATAAAAGCAGTAAAAGAAAGGTAGAAGGAGAGTGTCCCGTTATCGGACTATTTAAAGCAATACACAAAAATGAACACCAACCTGATTCGTAGAACAAGAAGAAACCCAAAAAACTGCACGGAAGAAACTCCTGTCCTTAAAGGTGTTTACGTTGCCCTTCTTGCTGTAAGCCTCAAACGTAAATAAACCCAGGATTTATGCAGCCTCAAACAAGAACTCGACAGCCCGGGATCTTGTTTCTTCAGAAGAACGATGGCAGAAAGAAGCAAAAACGCAGAGTGAGGGAGGAGCAGCCTTAGTTTTTTTCGCAGGGCACAACTGAGGAGACTGCAGGCAGCTTAAATAGCCAACCTGCAGTCAATCTGGTTGAGGAGAACGTGGAGGGTGGGCTCCTTAGCTCCTAGCGACGATGCGTACGTGCGAAGTGCAAAGTGCGCCTACACGCGCCACTCGCGGGCACGCGGCTCACGGCTAGGCGCGCGTGTGGGGAGTCCCCTTCTAGACCCCCACCATTTAGTTTGAATGATAAGGAAGTGACACCCCTTATAAACACACCCGAATTCTTTCCCTCCTCCTATGTGGGACACTAAACTTGACAACATTCAAGTTAAGTAATTTTCTATCAAATTCCAACAATCCCCCACCATGTTGGAAAGTTTTCTGTCATTCACATACATGATATCACATAGGTGTCACGAAGATTAAACCCAGTTTGATGCACGTGAACAAAGAGAAATCGATTCAATGGTATCCTATGGATTTAAACCAAGAACCTGATGATATCTCCGGCTTACATGCACATATCACATAATACCTTCCTGTTTTCACTGAGCGCTATTATGGCCATGTGCTATAAATCCTTTTCATGACCCTCTAGAAGATAAACCACTAATCTTCATTCAAGGCGGCACCACCTTTAGGTCATATAGGCAAAGTTTTACAACACCTTCGTTGCTTAGATGCCTCCAAAACTTTGTTAAGAGATTGAACTCAACCTAATTCACGGCAACGATGTACTATCTTTACCACACATGAGTCTATCGAAATGATAGTACCTTCTATCGGTTAATTGACTCGTTGTTACCCTTTAAACTTGAAAGATAGGAGCACTAAATTCAAGTTGGGTTTCCATCACTAACCGATTCTACTGTGGTTTTAGACCCATGTCTCTCGTGGTAGTTCCAACCAAATCTCTCGTCAGAGGTTTGGTGAGGGGATCTGCCAAGTTCTTACTCGACTTGACAAAGACAACTTTGCTGGTACCATTATCAAGAAGTTGTCTCACAAAATTGTGTCGGAGACCTACGTGTCTCGACTTCCCATTATACACAACATTGTATACTTTAGACAGTGTGGCCTCACTGTCACAGAACATGGGAATATAAGGCATTGGAACATCCCACAGACGGATGTCCAAAAGTAGATCTCTAATCCACTCTGCCTCTTTGCCAGCCGCAGCTAAAGCAATTAACTCGGCTTCCATAGTCGAGTGAGCTATACACGTCTGTTTCTTGCTCGCCCAAGAAATAGCTCCTCCAGCTAAAGTAAAAATCCAACCATTTGTGGATTTTGAATCACTAGTCTGATCAATCCAGCTAGCATCGGAATACCCTTCTAGTATGCCCGAAGATGACGTGTATGTCAGTTCCAGAGCACAGGTCCTTTTCAGGTACCCCAACACTCTCCTCACTGCTTTCCAGTGTTCTACACCAGGGTTGACAGTATACTGACTTAATTTGCTTACAGCGAATGCAATGTCAGGTCTTAAATTATTATTGTACTTTTTTATTAAAGGGGAGTTTGTTAAAATACGTAAAAAAATACGAGGACTAAAGCAAAATTAAGCATGAAAACACTTATTTAATAATTTGAGCCTTTATTTCATCGATTCATTTTGCTGATGGAGCCCCTATTGTCGACCAATGAAGTTGTGACATGTGTGTGAATAAAAAAAGTTTATCTCGCCGACACCATTGCATATTTAAAAAAAAACCTTTTCGTCGTTGGCTGCGTATTGCTGAGGTGATTTGATTTTTCTATTGCTTATTCCTGAGGTAATTAAAATATTTTTGTTAATGTGGCAAGTTTATTTTCTCACATGTAATTCTTAAAGTGTGTTATGTGGTGTTATATAACTTGTAGTGATTAGCATGTACATTATATGTAAAATGGTTTAAGGTTACTATTTTTATAGTTTTTATAAATTGTGGTGTATAACATTTTAAAATGATAAACTAACTATATGTACTAATTGAAGGTTAGTAACATACGTATTACTTTGTAAATTACATATGTGCATTTGTATTAAAAAAATTATCTTGTTACTAGAATATTTTTAATATTTAAGAAATAATTTTATTAACAAATTTTGTAATAAATATAAGAAATTATCAATATAAGTTGTGTTGTATAATTATTAAAATATTTATAGTTTTTTTTTTAAATTTGTCCCCTATCATTCTAAAATATTTATAATTTGTTAAAAATATTATTTATTTTATTAAAACAGTGCTCAAGTTCATAAATCGGTATTTTTCATGCTTACTTGGATTTGCTTCCTTGATAGTTGCTTATATTGTTAATTGGCTTTTTATTATATGCACAATTTGTCTTATTCTCTAGAGAGGAAAATGCATAAAACAATTAGGACCTTCATACCAAGATCCAAACTTGATTTATTGTAACGGCGCGTTTTTTTAAAATAAAATATCGAGCAACAAAATCTTTTGTCAAACAATACAACGGAAATAATAATAAAATTTCATTTCGTACGTTAAAACTTAAACAAGCTTGTAGTATTTAAATCTTTTAATCCAAAACACATTTATTTCAAAGTTGGACAACAACGGGCATTACTAAAACTTAAAACAAACGGTTGCATTACTCGAGTCCTATCTCTTCAATAAGAAATACCTGAAAAGGGTTAAAAGTATCCAATCAGTTATAAAGCTCAGTGAGTACTCAAACTCTAAAACTTGTAAAATATAAATTATATTAATCACATAATCTCCATTAAGCTTTGTTAAATACGTAACACTTGCTCTTTACAAAATCATATACTTTAAAACTTGTAAAATATAAATTATATGAATCACATAATCTCCATTAAGCTTTGTTAAATACGTAACACTTCCTTTTTACAAAATCATATATTCTTAATATGATTTCTCATTATTCGAGATTGATCACTTATTCTAGATTCTTTGTTATGGAATAAAACATAAACACATCTCACTTGCTATGTTTCTCATATCTTTTCATCTTACTTATGGATTGATCATAATCACTTTGGATTCGTGGTCACCGTTTTGATTTCATTCTATGTCTCAACTTTGTACCGGTTAGTGGATCCGTTATTTAAAAGATATTTTATATATTCTTTAGTCGTAGTAATTGAATCCATATTTTACTGATACAATTAAGATAAAGACATTCCTGTCTGATTCTTCAGTTCTTAACTTGTATAATTAATCATTTAATCATTATATAAATTCTCATAATTACTTTGAATCCCTTATCATCTCTTATGATTATATATATTTCCAATCTCTACTTGTTCTCGATTAATATTGGTCAATTGAAATGAATTCATATACATACTTTATTTTCAATATTTGAGTCTATAACTCCATCTATCTCTCTCTCGTATATTAGTACTAGGGATTAGGCCCGTGTAAACACGGGCTAGGGTATAAGATTTTTGTTAAGTTATATATTGGTGGTATAAATTTATTTTTTTGTTGAATACGAAGTATGTTTTTTGTGTGCACAAAGAAATTATTTGCCAAGCCTCTTTTAGGACTCAAATTCATAATGGTTATCCAATACTAAGAACAACCTATTCTTCCATAGATTAGAAAAGTAATAATTACAATTTCAAACTGCAATATAGTTACAAAATGAAAATCAATTTCACGTCCTATGTAACACACTAACACCTTAGTGCAGTTGCTATGTCCATCTGTATGTGATGATATATTAAGATCAATAAATGTTAATTATGAATATATGCATTTATTCATCACTACAAGAAAAATGGTTTTTTGCGGCGACATATTTTCGTCGCAAATATCCTAATTGTCGCCCCAAAAGGTTTTTTTAAGCGACATGTCGCCTCAAAAAGTACGCCGCAAAAAATTTGTCCCAAAAACTTATTTGCGGCGAAAAATCGTTAACATTGTCTAGTCCACGGGGCCTTTTGCGACGACATATGTCGCCTCAAAAAGTTTTCGTCTCAAAAAGTCATTTTTCTAGTAGTGCATGAACAGAAGGCAAAAAAATAACATTAGCTTCATTAGTTGTGTTTATGTGTATAGAAAGAGTTACTATAGGACCAAAAACTCGTGATCATTTAGAGCGGAGTTCGACTCAGATTCATGTTCTGACAGAGACATCATGACTTTGGCTACAAACCTTCCCCTAAAGCTTCTAAACTTCTAGCCAAGGTGGCAACCGAGGCTTCTCTCCGGCAATAGTACTCAAAAGTCTTGGTGCAAGAAAAGCAACATGTAGAGAAAATCAATAAGATTATGCAAACATCTTTATGCTAACGGAGACATCTATCGCTTGGGTTTGTGCTGAAATTCAGAATACTACTACAGGAAAATAGAATGTCTATACTTACATGGTTATTGAAATCCAGACGAATATCTTTCAACAAACACATTGTCCAGACCCTCATTTTTCAAGCATACTTTAAAGAATAGGTTTCATTCACTAAACTCACTTGTGAAGCCATCATGATCAAAATGGATAAATAAGAAACATGTTACACTATCTTTTTAATTACGAGCACCACGTGGCAAGGTAGATTGAAGAAGCAAGTGAAATCAATCGTGTGATACACTTACGAATTGATATAGAATTGATATAAACTAACTCTTTGTCATCCCTCGAAGTAATTATACTTCTAACATCTTTTTTACTTAATCATATCCTCTTCTTAATAGGTTAATTCTCATTAACTATATATATATATATATATATTACTTTCTTCGCATATTACCCTTCATCATCATATTAAATAATATATAAATTGTAGTATTGCACTACTCTTTTGTACATTATTTATTCTTTAAGATTATATATTTAATATCCCTTCCTTCTAAGCATCATCATCGTTTATCTCTTTAATACATAATGCTAGATTATCATTAATTCACAAGTCATACTCAAATATACTGACCTCATACTCCATAAACTTCTCAAATAATCACAATAAACTCTTCAGTAAATTTTAATGTATTTAAACATGTAATCATTTAGCTTACACCTACAAGTTCCAATTTCGAGGTACTCACTGTGGTGCAAGATATGCAACCATCCTCTAATAATGTCCTCTATCCGGGTTTTAGCCTATACAACCCAAACATCAACGCATGAAAAATCAAACAACACTTGATATATGCTTCTTGATCATTTCCCCCAACATGCAAGGCTTAAATCTTGATAAATCTCTTGATTTGACACTTTCTCTCTCTAGATTCTCTCACACTAAGAACACTTATTAATTGTGTGTTTCCAGATCTTCAAGATGATGAAGAACAACCCCAGATCTTGATTATAAACTTGACATGAACTTGATTATGCCTTAAACTTGTCTAATCTCACTTTCTCTATCTAAAATGTAGAGTTTCTCTCGCTATTCTCTTTCTAAAACATACACACAAAATTTCCAACACGCTCTACTGTGTGTTTTGGGAGGTGGAGATGGACTTTTTATAGGGAGCTTAGATGTGTGGGTATTAATAACCCTTATCCATTAACGTACTGGCTATTTAAGTAACTTTAAGATTTGCTCCTTTTTTATTTTATCCTTAATAGTTTTACCTATTTGGTCAACCCTTATCACTTTAAATCTTGATACTTGATTTCTTTTATAAGCAAAATATTCTTTCTGAAAATCCGAGTGTCACAACTCTCCGCTACTTAAAAATGATTTCGTTCCAAAAGTCCTCTGATTCTTTTATATACCGTTACTTCAGTTCTACTCATTTATAATTCTAATGTATTATACTATGGTGCTGTTTGGTTTGATGGAATTCTTGGGAATTTGTAGGAATTGGAATCCAATTCCTAGACATTCCTATGTTTGGTTCACTTTTGATGTATGGAATTGGAATCTTGGTATGGAAAATTTTCCCTTTAACAAAGGAATTCAAATTCCTTCCATTTAGCTAAGGAATTCAAATTCCTTCCTTCATGCTACCCAGTACCCACGATATGGCGACTGCCGACCGACAACAAACAATCGGCGACCGGCGACCAGAGATGGTGAGTAGCGACCTTCGACCAGTGACCGGCAACCTTTGACCGGTGACATGCGATTAGGCCTTCGGCCTTCAACAAGTGACGGGTGACGATGTCTTCGATTAGGGCTTCGATTTTCGTCAGTGGCTTTGACGCTGGTGGCGATGGTGTCTTCTCGTCCGTGTTCGTCTTCACAGCTTCAACTTTCAGAGGTGTCCCGACGACGGTGACTTTGACGGTGGTGGCGGCGTTGGGGTAGTGGTCGCGAGCAGGGATTAGGGCTACGGTGGTGGTGACTGCGTTGGGGTAGTGGTTGCGAGCAAGGATTAGGGCTACGGTGGTGGTGGTGAGCGGCGATGTTAGGGTCAGCTATGGTGGTGGTGGCGAGCGGTGATGTTGGGGTAGTGGTCGACTTTCAGATTCTCCCTTTTAATTCCCATTGTCTTGCCAAACACAAGGAGAAGGAATTACTTCCCAAATCAAATTCCTTCCCCTTCAAATTCCTTCCAAGATTCCAATTCCAATTCCTAACATTCCATCAAACCAAACAGCACCTATATACCTTGCTCACATATCGGTCTCAAATATTTTCACTTGCATTTATATTTCTCATCTGAGATTTACTTGCCATGCTAAAATAATTGATCTCATCATCCGTTTATATATTTTGGATAAATTGGTCTTTCCATATTCTTGTTCTCATAATATCAATCTTTGATTTAATTCAATTCATCTGACATCATACAACTTATCAAATTGCAAATCTTTTATAACAAAGTACCTCCATAGCATATCATAGCTTCTTCTCGGTTTTATTACTGTCATGCTTTGTGTTCTTCAATGTAACGGCCATTTTTTAAAGTGTGCAACAAGGAAATAACACATAATACTCATTAAAACGGGCGACAACCGGTACAGCTAATATAAAAACATTTTCCTTTGATGTTGCACAAAAACTCTTTAACATGTCCAGGTGAAAGCCTCATTTGTCACAAAACCTGAAAAGAATGAATAACTGAAGGAATGAGCTAGAAAGCCCAGTGAGTAACTCCATAAAATACTCAAATATTAACAATTAACATGTAATGTAATCTCATCAAATTGTGTCACTCAGGACTCTGTTTTTCCACTAAGGCGTCTCATTTGCCACTAAGGCATCTCGTCTGTCATTCAGGCATTTCATTTGCCACTCAGACATCTCATTTGCTAATCAGACATCTCATTTGCCATTCAGGATATTGTGTAACACAATACACATAACATATATAGCACATACATATAGTTATAAGTAACATTCTAGGTATTTATTGTTAGGTATTGGTAGCATCAAGAAACGCAACGGAAGCAATAAATGGGTATAACAATTTTCAAGAAATCCCCACCAATACACCTCCCAATAGATCATACTCTAAACACTAGCAATACAATTAAAAGAAACAAGAACAAGGACAAGAAATACACCATACACGAAGTGTGCTTCTCCTTGTTGTTGAACATAGCGAACACGAGAACACAAACAAGTGTTTCTCTATCGATGTCCACACCAATCTTGTATGATTATCACTTGCTAGAGTACTTGGACGCCCCCAAGAACAACACCACCATAGAACTAACACACTTGAGGTCATAAGTGCCTAGACTACCTTCCAAGTGTGTATTGAGAGAGATATGCTTTCTATGTTATTCAAAACGGCTAACCTAACCACCAAAACATGTTAGATACCATATAGACCACATTAAGCAGTCCATCTGTCATTCATAACTATTCTTGGTGTTAATAGCCATCAACAACCATTAAACAAGTCTTAAAAGACTAATTAAACAGACTGTTACAACGCCAGGCACGGTCATGCCTCAGAGGACACGCCGGTGCCGGCCCAATTTAGTACGCCCTTGACACGCCGGTCTTGGGCCCGTACCTAGCGGATAGGCACGCCCGTACCTTCAGTAGACATGGCCGCGCCCGGCCCACCAAAACCATCTTTTGGCTTTTTTTTCTCTCTCGTTCAAAGGTGTTTCCGAAATCAATACTTGGCGTATGACCCAATAGGCTTATACCCCATCGGCAACGTTACCAACTCATGTGTGTCAGTAGGCATATTCCAACAGACTCCCACTTGCACATGACACACCTATGAAAGGTAACACCGACATAGAGCGGCTTCTAGTGTAACACCGGAAAACTCAAGCCATTTTTTTTAAACGCTGCGGAAGCTTTAATTTAAACAAACATATAATACACAAACCATCATTTACAAATTTACAACATAGTACAAAACAACAGTATCATCTTGGTGTTACAAAAAAAAACTACAGGCTCGTTTCTTTTCAAAAACTAATATCAGAGTCAGGTCAACTTCTCCTTCAGCCAACCTCACAAACACGAACCTGCAAAAGCAACAACTAAGGGGATTAGCACAAAGCTAAGTGAGTAGAGGCTAAAAACCAAAAGCAAACATCCACATTTAATATCAAAGCATGCAATCACATATCCCGAGAAGACCGGCGGTTCGACGCAGAACCTACAACCAATGCCGGCCAAAGCAAAGGTTTACCGATAGCCCTCCACTGAATTGGCACAGTAAACTCCACATCTGAAGCAAAAAATGCAACAGAAGGGCTACTACTATTCAACCAACCAGTAAACGAGCCCAGCCAAATTCTACGTATAGCTGACTTCCCAACGCAACTCAAAATCATCCTAAGAGTGCGTATCGGCCAAATAATCAAACAGCAGATATCAATCATCAATAATCACAATCAACAGTTCAATCAATCCAATCCAATCTCAATCATAGTCATGCATCACATCAATAACATTAACTAAAATCTTTAGCCTCCGCGATTAACGTCCACTCACCTCAAAATCAACACGGGCTCAAAAATCTAATTTTACTGAGTCTTTTGATTGCCTGAAAACACAGCAACAAACAAATCAGTCTTGAATTTATAAATATATATATTCACATATATTTATATCCAATAAAACCATAACCAATATGCTAAATTTCACTTTTGAAAAGAAATATACGAAGTCGGGCCCGTTCAGGTCGCACGGGGCCTAACCCGGACCCTTTTTTTAGCTTGCCCGGGGCCTAAGGTCAGATGACCCGGGGCCGGGGCCTAAAATTCGGATGACCCGGGGCCGGGGCCTAAAAGTCGGATGACTCGGGGCCGGAGCATAAATGTCGGATGACCCGGGGCCGGGGCCGAAAGTCAGATGACCACCCGGAGCCAAAAGTTAGGCGACTTTCACAAGAGTCGGATGGAACCGGGGCCTAAAGTCGGATGACTTTAGCTTGCCCGGGGCCTAAGTCGGACCCCTTTCAGCAAACCCGGGGCCAAAGTCGGACCCCTTTCAGCACATAATAACTTCATCATCTTCTTCCCTGTTCTTTTTTAGTAAAATATATATACATACATACAATCTGAAATTCTACAAATCACAAAAAAATACATCCAAACTATACACAAACTTCATATAACACATAAACAAACATCATGAACACATCAAAAACAATTAAAACACTCAAATAATCAAAACCCACTTCTCAAGTTTACTTACAAAACTCCATTAATGGTGGTTTTTTCATATGACTATGGAAATCAACAAGAAAACATACCAAGATGCATAATAACTTGAGAGGATCATAAACTAACCTTTACTTTGAATTAACAACTTCAAAATCTGTACTTTAAATCTTCAAGTTGACACTTTCTAGCTTTCTTCACAAGAGGTTTTCTTAACACACACTACACTTTAACACTTTGATAGAAATGAGTAGATATCTTTTCATGAATTCACACGTACACATATATCTTCATTTTTCCAAAGCAGGAGGTGGCTAATTTAAAACTTATCTATAATTTTCATGCATACATACATGACATACTTAACATACATACATACTAACACATATCTACATAAGTTCTTTTTCTATTCTTTTCTTTTAACCGGTAAACATATATATATATATATGATTAAATTAATTACTATAATTAATCAATTAACCTTAACATAACACATAATAATTTAAAACACAATTAATCACATACCGCCAACCCGCTAATATTCTAGCCCGAGTTTGCGGGTGTTACAAATCTCCCCTCCTTAAGAGGATTCCGTCATCGGAATCCCTTCTCGTTCAAATTAGTGGGGGTATCTATCTCTCATCTAAGCTTCAGTCTCCCAGGTTAAGTCAGAACCTAAACTGTGCTTCCATTTGACCAACACCATTGGAATTTGCTTCTTACGGAGCTTGTTTACTTTATGATCCAACAGTTCGACAGGTTCCTCAATCAGCCTCTTCTTCGAATCCACTTTTAATTCGTGCACTGGGAGAATCTGGCTTTCATCTTCAACCTTGCATTTCCTCAAATAACAAACATTGAACGTATCGTGAATTCCTGCAAGCTCTGCTGGAAGATCCAGTGTAACTATCTGATCATTAACTATTTGACGAATGCGGAAAGGACCAATAAAACGGGGAGCTAATCTTCCCGCGTTTACCAAAACGAATTATGCCCTTCCATGTATAGACCTTTAAATACACTAACTCTTCTACTTCAAACGATACTGAACGGCGTCGTGGATATGCATACATTTTTTGTGTATATTTGGCCGCTTTCAACTTCTCTCTGGCTATAGCAACCTTGTCAGTAGTCAACTTAACAATCTCGGGCCCTGCAAACTGTTTCTCACCAGCCTCTAACCAACACGTCGGAGTACAGCAGCGACGACCATACAACATTTCATATGGAGGCATTCCAATACTGGAGTGGTAAGAATTATTGTACGCAAACTCTATCAATGGCAGGTGCAACTCCTAAGATCCACCATACTTAATTACACAGGCACGTAGCATATCTTCGAGTGTCTGTATGGTTTGCTATGACTGTCCGTCAGTCTGGGGATGCTAAGCAGTACTCAAATTAATTCTCGTCCCCAACTCTCTCTATAGACTCCTCCAGAAGTTAGAAACAAACCTTGAGTCTCTGTCATATACTATCGACAACGGTATACCATGCCTTGCAACAATCTCATCAATTTACAATTGAGCCAATTTACTCAGAGAAGCCGTCTCACAAGTAGCCAGAAAATGAGCACTCTTCGTATTTATTTCTGATTGTTAAGCCCTTTATAACGCATATATCAACTTACCACTGATATTTTAACATTCATCTAATATAAATCACATCACGTTTGTCCAATCAGCTTAATTATGAATTCCTCGAATCATCAAAATCCAATTCAAACACAAGTTTATTCCCATATATCTGCACAACTCCTACTACTCCACTATAAGGATTCAGTTGTACTGTTCATCTCACATCTCAATGCTTGTTATAAATTCTTCCAAAGTTTTATTAAATCTTTCAATCACACAATCGATTCATTCCATCAAGATACAATTCCGCTCACCATTTTCATCCCATAGGTAGAATATAATTACTTTTATTGAACAATCATAATCCCTCGTAATATATCCGGACTTCATTACCTATCATACCTCTCCTATATACTCCATCATAACTTGTTTTCATTACTATTCTGATATTTCTGGTCACCTCTACGGTTCATAATTCTCTAATACTCTGCCTTGACTCAAACCCAATCATGTCATATTTCCACGAAATATATCATGTTCACTCCTTTTAGTAAGTCATCAATTAAATACTCTGCATGGCATTATACTATTTAACCCTTCCAAGTGCACTGGCAATTTAGTTTCGTAAGTTTTATCAAATTAAATCCCCCCAATTCCAAGCAAGGGCACTTCCTAGCAAAGGCAAATTTATGCACAAAATTCACAAGTCTTCATTCTACATGTTCAGGCCATTACATTCCTCTTCTTTCTTCCTTATTTTCTAATGAACTCAATCTGTCATTCTTCAATCATATATATCTTTAGTTCACAGGAATCAACTGTTATTATAACTAGTCCTTTCACATATATACTCCTTGTAATTAAGCATCAATTATATCCTTTACCCAACAATTCTTTACATCTCAGACTTGCTCAATCTGTAGCAATCTATCTCTTTCTTATACTTGATAATTTCAATCATTTGAGTTACCAGCTTTCAATAAAGGAAATTTCAATTCTATCCATCAAATCAAATATACTTTAACTCGCATAATTCCAGGGTTATTATTATAAATTCTCTCGTATTTTCACATGTCTAACATCAATTATCCGTCCGAGGTAATATTTGAATCTCTCATTCACATTCTTCTATTCATACTAATCATTGTTTCTGTCACTTGTTCAACTTATCCGTATACAAGCATTCACTATCTCTTTTAATTATCCAATCAATCACATATACCTTTACAATCAATATCTTTTCACTTTGTCAATATAAACGCATCTATTACATTTTCCAAGTTATGGTTTAGATCATTCCTCTTAGAAATCCTTAACCATCGTAGGGCATGAATCATTCCTCCAATTTCAAAGCATAATATCATGCATCAATCCAACAAATATCATATCTCAATGTATCACAAATCTCTTCAGATTCACTACTTATCCTCATATATTATCTTTACTCATTAGGTTTAACGATAACTCGTAATCTCAATTATATCTTTTATCAAAACATATCTGAGCATCACAAAATCATTCAATTCCTGTACTTGTTCACTTTCTTCTTCTTTCCTTCCTCTTTGCGCAATCATAGCATATAAATACACATATACAATCACGATTTGCAAAGCAAATCTTATAACACATAGCATAACATGCAATTTGATTAATGTAGACATATCTTTCTCTAATATCTCTTATCAAATTCACTTCTTATCAAATACCACATACATACCATCATATCATTTTCTGACAATAGCACCAGGAAATTTCACGATTTAGATAACAAAATAACAACTAACTCTACTTCTAAAGAATCATTCTCTTTCAGAAGTAAGCACATACACTTAACACACATAGCCATCAAACATCTATAATCAACTTTGAGTTAATAAACATAAAGGTTATCAAAACATACCCGTTACATCATCTTCAATATTAGCATCGTCATCAGTCATCATATTGTAAGTTCTACCCTCTGGCACAGAAGGGTTCTTTCTTTTTCGTCCATCTGCTGACGAGGATCCCCCACTTGCATCCACTCCTGACCCCGACCTCATTTTCCTTTCCTCAGTACATTCACCCGAACGATGACCCTCTTTCTGACAATTCCAACACATACTCCGAGGGAACTCACATTTCTTAATTTCATGTCCAAACAATCCACATCGAATGCAACGCAAAGTATGGGGTGGTCATGACCCTGTATGGACAAATCTGCACCGGCAGCACCATTGCGAACTTTGTGTAGACCCACCTGTCATAGGTCTTTTGCGTTGATTTTCTTGTTTCTGACCAACTGCCGATGAGGGTTCCCCAATACTTGATCCATATTCGAGTTCTCTTTTAATTCTACAATCCCTCGCTCTATGATCTTTCCCAAAACAAAGCCAACATACCTTCTGGGAGAAATAACAATCTTTCATCTCATGACCAAACTGTCCGCGGGTAAGGCATCGCATAGTTTGGTAAGTACAAGGTCCTGTGTGGTGTGACTTACACTTTCCGCACCGTGGTGCTCGTTGATTGATTCCACTAAACCTAGGTTCATAATTCAAGTTCCCTTGTCTCTGACCATCTTGCTCATTTTTCTTTTGTATATAGTATTGTTCAGTTCTGGATTTATGTTGAGAAACTTGCTCTCGGGTCATGTTGTTTTTGGATTCCACATTTCTCCTTTCCAATTCAGCTAAGCCAAAAGATTGGGAAGAAGTACTATCCCTCCTAGTACCGCTTGAGTAATCCGGAAGCATAGCTCCCTGAAATGGGACTGAATATAAGTAGGGTTGTTGTGTTACTTGTGCCGTAGGGTAATATAGAACCGGAACTAGAAACGTTGTAGCCTGTGTAATAGCAGCTGGATAAGTCTGAGTTTGAGCATTTTGGGTTATCCTCTCTCGTTCCATTCGGTGTACAGTATTTCGAAGTTCTTGTATCTCATCTTTCAAGTTATTAATACACTTGCTCTGCTCATCCCTCTGTTCATATCCCAATGTACTTGTTTGATATGCCATATCCTTCACATTCACTGTTGAAGTTCCAGCTACTTCTTGGGTCACAGGAGTGTCAGTAGGGGTATCTTTGTCTGCCATATCTGTATAATCACATCACCTCACAATCTTATTAGCATAAACCGTTAGTACTCAAAATACTAACTACTACAAACAACTCTAACTAACCCTAATTCACCCGAAGGAAAGCTTGACCCGTCACGAGCCAAGATTTGGGAATGCAACACTCTAGCCGTGCATGCATCGCCAACCCTAGGCTCTGATACCAAACTGTAACACTGGAAAACTCAAGCCATTTTTTTAAACGCTGCGGAAGCTTTGATTTAAACAAACATATAATACACAAACCATCATTTACAAATTTACAACATAGTACAAAACAACAGTATCATCTTGGTGTTACAAAAAAAAACTACAGGCTTGTTTCTTTTCAAAAACTAATATCAGAGTCAGGTCAACTTCTCCTTGAGCCAACCTCACAAACACGAACCTGCAAAAGCAACAACTGAGAGGAATTAGCACAAAGCTAAGTGAGTAGAAGCTAAACACCAAAAGCAAACATCCACAGTCAATATCAAAGCATGTAATCACATATCCCGAGAAGACCGGCGGTTCGGCGCAGAACCTACAACCAATGCCGGCCAAAGCAAAGGTTTACCGATAGCCCTCCACTGAATTGGCACAGTAAACTCCACCTCTGAAGCAACAAATGCAACAGAAGGGCTACTACTGTTCAACCAACCAGTAAACGAGCCCAGCCCAATTCTACGTAAAGCTGACTTCCCAACGCAACTCAAAATCATCCTAAGAGTGCGTATCGGCCAAATAATCATGCAACAGATATCAATCATCAATAATCACAATTAACAGTTCAATCAATCCAATCCAATCTGAATCACAGTCATGCATCACATCAATAACATTAACTGAAATCTTTAGCCTCCGCGATTAACGTCCACTCACCTCAAAATCAACACGGGCTCAGAAATCTAATTTTACTGAGTCTTTTGATTGCCTGAAAACACAGCAACAATCAAATCAATCTCGAATTTATAAATATATATATATTCACATATATTTATATCCAATAAATCCATAACCAATATGCTAAATTTCACTTTTGAAAAGAAACATAAAAAGTCGGGCCCGTTCAGGTCGGACGGGCCCTAACCCACACCCTTTTTTTAGCTTGCCCGGGGCCTAAGGTCGGATGACCCGGGGCCGGGGCCTAAAAGTCGGATGACCCGGGGCCAGAGCTTAAAAGTCGGATGACCCGGGGCCGGGGCCGAAAGTCGGATGACCACCCGGAGCGAAAAGTCGGGCGACTTTCACAAGAGTCGGATGGAACCGGGGACTAAAGTCGGATGACTTTAGCTTGCCCGGGGCCTAAGTCGGATCCCTTTCAGCAAACCTGGGGCCAAAGTCGGACCCCTTTCAGCACATAACAACTTCATCATCTTCTTCCCTGTTCTTTTTTTAGTAAAATATATATACATACATACAATCTGAAATTCTACAAATCACTAAAAAATACATCCAAACTATACAAAAACTTCATATAACACAAACAAACATCATGAACACATCAAAAACAATTAAAACACTCAAATAATCAAAACCCACTTCTCAAGTTTACTTACAAAACTCCAGTAATGGTGGTTTTTCATATGACTATGGAAATCAACAAGAAAACATACCAAGATGCATAATAACTTGATAGGATCATAAACTAACGTTTACTTTGAATTAACAACTTCAAAATCTATACTTTGAATCTTCAAGTTGACACTTTCTAGCTTTCTTCACAAGAGGTTTTCTTAACACACACTACACTTTAACACTTTGATAGAAATGAGCAGATATCTTTTCATGAATTCACACGTACACATATATCTTCATTTTTCCAAAGCAGGAGGTGGCTAATTTAAAACTTATCTATAATTTTCATGCATACATACATGACATACTTAACATACATACATACTAACACATATCTACATAAGTTCTTTTTCTATTCTTTTATTTTAACCAGTAAACATATATATATATATGATTAAATTAATTACTATAAATAATCAATTAACCTTAACATAACACATAATAATTTAAAACACAATTAATCACATACCGCCAACCTGCTAATCTCCTAGCCGGGGTTTGTGAGTGTTACATCTAGCAAGGCATTTATGCCCCTAAGTCAGCATAGGGTATGTCATCCATGCCATGTACCAACCTGAAAAGAATGGTCCTATAGATAAGTGATCATTTTTCCTTTTGTTCACGATAACCGATGTGAATGCGAGGCATGGAACATCGTCAACCTCCAGATCATCCACGATGATGTTTCTCGATCAAGACTGATGGTGACCAACAAAAACAAGTTGCAAAATTGATCCATTATCAATTCAACTCGAGCATGGCCATGCATTTGATGTTAGCGCTCAGTCAACGAGGGGCCCATGGATATTTCTCTAAAAGAGGAACAAATTCCTTTGACTACATCGTCCCATCGTAGTAGCAAGGTCTTACTTGAAAACTCCTCTTATAGCACCCGTTATGAACTGCGTTAGAAAGACATCAGAGCAAAACAAGCTAATACTTAGAGATCACATGTATCTCCAGTGTAAAGATAAATGATATTATCATCCTGATTTACTCGTGACCATGTCCATAAAGTAAACTCAGGTACGGGTTCTCCCGTCACTTGATCCATTATCAAGTACAGGATAAGTGTTGCGTAACCGAGTATTCAATCCACGATGAATAGCTTTACCAACCACTTACCTCAGTCTTAATTGACTTCTTCCTTCCAATGAAGAACAACCGGCTGTGGAGCATTTAGAATAACCATGTTATTCAAGGAATTGGTTAATCATGCTAAGATAGAACACAATAAAGGCTAATGAAAGTACCCGCTCTACGCCCATTACCAAATCTCCATTTGATAATCGATATAACCAAAAGCATATTATTGCTTAATGTTCCCAACACAAACATACCAAATTTAACTAAAACAAATTGAGGCCAAAGCCACTTGTAAACCAAGTGCATACAAGCTTAGTATGAAAAATCATCACTAGTTTGCAACTATAACTTAGTAAATGGATTCACAAAGTGACATCCATGCATACCCTAACAATCACCTATCTATACTCTCAACCAATCACTTATAAAGTATTCATTGGCAAGATCATGATGCTTTACCCAAGCCCTCGTACTCTCATTGTTTCAAGGAACCTAATAGAGTCAACATTGTTTTAGAAACCGCCAGGTTAGGACATTATTTTCAATAAGATGTATATCATAGATACACAATTTTAGGAATACAAATGCTCCCACTAGCTCTGGCATTCATTTAAGTTTAATCTTCTCTTCTCGAAAACTCAAATCTATGATTTTCTCATTAAAGTGAAGATTACAACATTGAGATGCTTATTTAAGCCCACGAATACAAATGCTCCCACTACGAATTTTAGGAATACAAATCTATGATTACACAATTTTAGGAATACAAATGCTCCCACTACGAATTCCGATAGTTGATGAATTCAACAAGACCCATCATTGAGTCATCTTCCTCTAGATAAAATATATATCTATCCGGCCTTACAATGACTTCTATCAGATATAGGAACAGTAATGATTTATGCCAGGTACTCCAGCATCGCCATGCTGAGTTCGAATCATTACTGATTGAATGCTAGTGCCAACATCATCTTTTACCATTCAAGGCTCACTTTACTCCTACCGGCTCCCACAGATATCTTGTTTCACTTGCCATTGAGCAACAAAAACTTGTCCTCAAAAGTTTGTGAAACAAATATCCCGTGGTCTTAGTAGAATGACTAATGGAGTAGCCTCTCTAGACCCCCGATTCTTCCACCTCACGTCTGTACATAGGCCAGACAATCTAGGCTTTAAGATAGACAAGCAAAGATATTCTTTCTAGTCTTATATCCTAAGATGCATACTAGACCACCTTTGTTGTTCTATATTTAGAACATTGCCCGCCACTTTCAAGTATCCCAAATCATTGGGTATGAACTTGCAACCCACCAACACTGGAACATATCCAAGAATATCCGGTTCTTCCTCTAGCCGACCCCATATGCCAATGTGTCCTAGGAGAAGTAAATTATGAGATAAATCTCATAATTCTTATGATGGTTACAAATTCACAAATTAAGATACTTAACATCTCTACAAGATTTAAGCAACTTAACTTCTTGCCCACTAATGTGCGTTGTACGTACTAGTTTTAAATTTATCTTTTACCGATTTATTTACCAAAAACTGCACGAATAGGCAAGTGAACCTAATCGTTTCGTATTATAGTTAGTAAGTCGGGTGTCGAACTCTTGCGGAACGGAAGCTAAACTGAATTTATTAAATTACTCTAATTAAACCAATTAAACCAAATAAAGACAACTAAATACTAATTAAAAGCAATTAAATTAAATTAAGGGGAATTGGTGATCAAGTTTCAAATTTTATGAATTAAAACCACTCCTAATACTAATAAATTGCAAGAACACACCAAATATGGCAATAACAAAGACTTATGGATTAAAACTTATCAATTAAAAAGTTTTCCCTCCCTAGACTTGATTCCACCATTTTCAAGTTGATTTGATTAATTAAAGTTGTGCATTGGACAATTAATTAACACTATACCGATTCCTATAATAGTTAGATTCTTGATCCGATTATCCAACCTTTTTAATCATGCAATTAACTAACTTTATGGTCATTAAATCAATTAACTACACAATTAAGCACAATTAAGTTCGTATCTAACAAGATCTAATCTTTAATGATTGATTAGGTGTAACAACTTCAGATTGGGCTTAGTCGTGTTCGAATCGGGTACGTCTAAAATTCTAATTAAATATTGAATAAAAGAAATTATATATAAATAATTGATTAATGGGTGTAACACTGTAAATCTTAAGCCATTTTTTTAAAACGCTGCGGAAGCATTCTCTAATTTCATTTAATATAAACATCCACAAAGTACAAGGTACTTTTACAAATCACAACATTCGTTTGTGTTACAAAAGATTTACAAACATGGCTCGTCTCTCTCAAAACATAATATCAGAGCATTGGTCAAATTTCCCTACCTCACAAACAAGGCTAAACAGTCAAACCTGCAAAAAGCAATTAACCAAGGGGAATTAGCACAAAGCTAAGTGAATGGAAGCTACAAACAAGCATCCACAATCAACAAGCACAAGCAATCACCATCCGATCAAACATACAGATCTCAAATAGATAAAACAATATTCACAAACCAATCCAACCTCTAGAGGAACGGCGGTTCTGCAGAACCTGCAACCGATGTGGGCCAAAGCAAAGGTTTACCGATAGCTATTTGCTACTTGGTACAGTTAAACCCCTTCTACTGCAACAAATGCATAGAAGATCTAGAACTGTGCAACCAATAGCAGATAGCCCAGCCTAACACATACGATAGCTGACCCCTAACCATGTACGCATATCATTAACCATACGTATAGGTCTCGCCACGTGCACATATCATTAACCATGTACACCGGCCACGCAACAATCCAAACGATCTCAATCAACAAGCAACAATCGACTACCAACGAATACTGATCAACACAGTCTATCAACACATATCAAGTAACACATTCCATACTGGCAACTTAAACTTAAACAGTTTATCATGGCATCTTAGACTAAACAGTCTAGCATGGCATCTTAGACTAAACAGTCTATCAAGGCAACTCAGACTAAACAGTCTATCATGTCATCTCAAATCATAAGCATATCTCAATTCATATAACCATAAGCGTTACCACCATCACCACTTGTGAGTACGCTTCCACTCACCTCAGTCCACGTTCCCGTCTGCTCAATTGTCTAATATCATAGAGTCTTTGCAAATCCTAAGAACACAACAAACCGAAGTCAATCTCTGATAAATATTTATATCTCTATATAACTTGTAAACAATGTACAATAATCATATAAACAATAACCCATCACTTCCCACACAAGTACATAGCAAAACAAACAAGTTCCCAAAAATTGGCCTGTCGCGCCGCGACGCATACGGATTTGGGTGACGGATTTTGAGTATCGGATTTCGGGTTGTGGATTTCTGGGTTCCAGATTTGCATTTGTCGGATTTCCAAAAGACCCGGATTTCATGGTGTCGCAATACGACGCGTCGGATTTCAGCTTCTTCTTCCTTTGAACTGTCGGATTACCGGCCACCATACTTTCATATATTACAACCAACACCAATTTTCTCAATTCCAAAACACCTCTAACACCCATGAAACTTCATATAACATCTTTACACACATCATGAACATCATAACTCTTTTTAAATCATCAAACACATAAAACCCATTTTACACTTTTGAGCTTTCAAGCTCCTATCATGGTAGTTCACCATTTAAACATGTATCTCAGCACATAAACATATCAAAAAAATCTGTAGCATCATATAAACACATACTAACCTTCAGTTTGATTTATGAATCACAAAATCCTCTACTTGAAATTCCAAGTTTCTTGTTTTCTAGCTTTCTTCAAAGGAGGTTTTTAACACACAAACACACACTTCAACTTTACTATGAGTTGGTGAAATGAACCCCCACGTATACATCTTTCATTTTATTCAAGAAGGAGGTGGCTAAACCCATTCTTATTCCTTTCAATTTAAACACATGCATGCATACATACATACTTACCTACACATACATACATCACATGACTTTTTCCTTCTTTTATTTCTTTTAACTCCAGTAGCACAAACATATATATTCATAAATATATACTTTCAATTCTATCAAATATTTATTCAATTAATCACATAATCAACTTACGCAAATTAAATACGAAATCACCTGCCACTAGCCCGCTAATCAATTAGCCCGGATTTGCGGGTGTTACAGTGGGATAAAATGGAAGAAAATAATAAAGAAATGATACTATTAAAATATTATTATAAATAGATAAGAATAATGAATTATTAAATGGTTTAGAACGAGGTTTCTAAAAATATCCCCGTTAGTTAAAACGGGTACTCGTGTGTTAAGTTGTAAGTTGGAAAGGGGAACAAGATACCCACTTGTGGATAATAATAACCCACAAGCAGGTATCTAGCTATACACATACGTGTACAGCCATTTCACTTTCACAGACTTATTTTCCTTACTCTTGACTTTGTGTTCTTGTCTTTGGAAGAAGAAATTCATAGAAGAAGATCATCAAGTACCAATCATTTCTGCTGAATTCAAGTGCAAATCAAGTTTCTAATCTCCTATAAATCACTAAGTTAATCATCTCCTTGTTCAAGTAAGTTCCATGTCCAAGTTCTTCACTTTCAAGTTTAGGTTCCAATTTGGGTTTTATTGAATTTGATCCCAATCTTTGATTCTAAGGTTACCAATTTGTTCTTAGATGGTTTCTAAGTCAATAGAAATCAAAATCTGTAATTAAAAGGATGTTTTTGGTTGAATTCAAGAATTAAAGTAGTAAATGGGTCAAAATAGAGAATTGATCCCAAATTATGATTTTGGTTGTTTTGGTATGTAAAAATGGTGTTTTTAGGTTGCTTTAGACATGTTATTTCATATATGAACCATAGAAACCGATTGGTAAAGTATTGGGAATGTTTTGGTAATTTTTGGATGGAACACAGCAGGTTCTGCACGAACCTGCTGCTGTAAATAGAAAGGCACGGGCGTGCCTCTCAAGAACAGACCGTACCTCAGGGCGTACCTAGGAGGCACGACCGTACCTCCCAAAGGTATGGGGTGTGCCTAACCCTAGCAAGTCCGGGGGTGCCTTGAAGTCATGGGGTGTACCTGGGTATCAGGTACGGGGCGTACCTGGGGCGTGCCTTGCCTCTGGCAGAATCTGTTTTGCAAGGTTTTAATATCTAGACACTTTGTTTAGTACTCCAGTTGGTTCAAAAGCTACAGTATCGTAATGAAAAGTATTCTAGCTCGACAGGTGAGTGCCTGATAACATAACGATTAATATATCTATAACATATATTAACAATGATTACAGAATTGTATACCATGATTTATACACGCACTTGTTTAAGTGTAGGTTGCATGATGATGCTAGAATTTAACATGTTGACACAATGTAGTATGCACTTGATTAGGTGTATTCTATGATGATAATTGAATATATGCGCGCATTGATTGATGATTCGATTGAATCTGATTATTTGTTTGTGAACGGTCCGGATCTTAAGGACAAAGTTGTCCAACATTAAGAACAAAGCTGTTCTACTTTAAGGACAAAGTTGTCCTCTTCGGGTATAGCTTATGTTGTACAACAGAGGAATTGGTTGATTCCAAAATGCAATGGTGGACCGCTTTACAGCTCACCCACCGGAGCGGTTGATGTGTCTGGTATCCCGGTTTGGTGCATTGAGCCGGGTTAGC
The DNA here is from genome assembly GCA_038502395.1 of Dittrichia graveolens. NCBI lineage: Eukaryota > Viridiplantae > Streptophyta > Magnoliopsida > Asterales > Asteraceae > Dittrichia > Dittrichia graveolens. The sequence goes on from JARJIL010000003.1 coordinate 73,739,530, forward strand.
TCCCCTGCGAGATATGTTACCTTCTGACTATGCCAGCTCATCGCGAGATGCTAGGATAGAACTATCTGAGCATGATTGATGATATGTGATGTACTTATATTGATTGCATGCTATTTGGTACTCACTAGCTATTATAGCTAACAGATACTACTCTCCACATGTGCAGGTGATCCTCAGTGAGCTTGGGACCCTACGGGTAGTTTGCTTTAATAGGAGGAACATTGTTTTTGTATAACTCTGATATTATGTATGTCTGTAATAGATAATGGTCGAATGGTTCGGTAATAGTAACACCAAAACGTGTATGTGGCAATTTTGAATGTATTATATTTGCCATTTGTTTTATATTCCGCTGCGTGATTTTAAATGAAAATGATAAATAAGCATTTTAAAAAGAAAAATTTGGTTCTCGAAAGCACGGTGTTACATTAGGTTACCAAATCATTTAATTAACACATGAAAGTCGTCATATATTAATTCAAACACATCAAAGTTCCTATCTTGATTGTTTAAGCCTAGGATTTGATCAATCACTAGTCAAAACTAATTATTGGTCCTAATTAGCAATGATTAAAGTTATATAAATGGATTGGTCCTCCAATTTACATGAACTCAGATTATAAACTTCTCAATAACAGAAACTAAAACATGAAAGGATCTTTGATTAAACTTGAAAGATGAATATAATGCAAATTAATGTCATAAACATATAAATTAATCAACTTTAAAGGGTTTCATCTCCTCTAGAGAGGAAAACAGAAGAAATCTAGCCTATAAAAATCATATCAACTCTTTGGAATTTAATTAACATAATAAGAAATAGATAAGAATTGATAAAACCGTAAAATAGCCAAATATCCAAGCCGAAATCTTCAATTAAGCTTCTTTTTCGTCAAAGTTAATCTGGACGTGTTTTAGCAGAGTTTAGGTGCAAAAAGTGGGGTGGTTGACCCCAAAACAGATCTAGAGATGTGTTTATATAGGAAACCGAAAACAGAGCGGTAGCGCCGCGACCGGGATTTTTATTGCAATCTGGATTCTATTAAAATTCAAATCTGACGTAATCTCGACTCGTCGCGCCGCGACCCAGTATTTTGTCGCGCCGCGATCCCACGTGGCAGACTCTTTGACTTTATCTGGAATTCTTACATCGCGTCGTGACATATGAAATGGTCGCGCCGCGATCCTCCCTTTCCGCCCGGCTGAGCCTTTTCTTTTGGGCTTATTTTTGAGTTTGGGCCTATCTTTCTCTTCTTTTCTTGGACTTCTCTTATTTTCTTTCTTTCTTGGGCTTATTTTTCAACTATTTCATTATTTCCACCTTTTAGCCTGCAAAATATAAAAGAAACGATAAACGCATCTTTTTCTCCATTAAATTCATAATTTCTGGCTAAAACCAACCCGATTTCGCATAATATTTATATATTATATACACGATATCACCCACAAACCTCGTTATGGTAAGTCTTGAACACCTCGAAGGTTTCAAACATACCCATCCCTATTACCACCACTGGTAAAGGCAACGAAGTACAAGTAGTTATTCCCACGGTGTGCTTGAACCAATTATACACATAAGTGTGAACTAAATTCAACAAGCTTTCAATCCTCTTACATACGCCGATGAAGGATGTGCATGTCATTTAGCCTAACAAACAATTCTCGCACTCAACATTTGATCAGTTATCAAATGCATCCAAGATCCCAAACCACACGGAACTTGGTGAAGCAAGTCTTGTTTATATGGCTAAATTGATCTTGCGACAAGGATAACTTATCCAAAACATTTTTGGACTTAAACATACCATTCATATTATTTTATTACTTTTAAGCAAAAGCTTACGGATAAACTTTGAAATAAATTTCCACAAATAAATATCAAATACAAAGTAATATCCATCGCCAACCAAGGCATAATAGATATAATATTTATCTCGCCACGCAAGACAGATAATATATTTATCTAATAAAGTAATAATATAGCTTGACGGAATGGCGAGATCTAAACTCCGAATCCTCTCAAACGAGACAACGTCTAAATTTCCCAACTTAAGATCCAGTTCTCCATGCCTCATCCGCCTACTTCCGTTTAACATCTACACTTTGTAACAAACGATTTTTGTAACAAACGTGAGTGGCATAGGCAACATTTCAAAAATCTAGCTAAGAAGTAGAAGAGTAATGGAGTTAACCATGAATGTACCTAATGACGAGGAGCCATTCCCTTGCCTCGTAAGAAGCTTTAACTCCTTCAAACACTCAGAACATGGTGGCGGCGCCAATCTCCATATTCATCGCAGAATTAACAAACTTCTCCTTGAGGAGTCATGTTCTCCTTCTTGGTTTTACATTCCTTAAATAACCCGGTGGGAACGAACTTGCATTTGGCCATGTCAGACTCAAAAGCCTTTAGCATGTCATGCAATTCCGTTAAGGATTCCTCCATTTTGTCTTTTTGATAGTTTTTAATAAAATCATCATAAGACGCGGGCTAGGGATTGGAGAATCATATTCAATGCAAGCTCCCTCCCAATGGGAAAACATAGCATTTCCATTTGGTCAATGTATGCCTTCATACGAAGGACATGAACACTAACCTTACTACCTTCCCACATCCGGCAACCGAAAAAGGCCTTGACACATTCATAGAGTTCCTTTATAACCTGCTGTCGGAACATGTCCTTCAACTGGTTAATCATGTTATGCACACTCGTACGCTCGAGTTGCTTTTGCAGCTCGTAATTCATAGTCGACAACACGAAATAAGAAACCTCTTTTATATCCTCGACACGCTTTTCATAAGCGTATCTAGTGGCCCAACTCCCGTTTGTAGAAGTGGCTCTAGAAGAGGTTCCTCAAGGATGTGCAACTTAGATTCATGCCGAAGGATAATATGCAATTGCCTATGCCAATCAATAAAGCTCACACCCACGAGTTTCTCCTTCTCTAGGAACGAACGGAGTGATAGATTCGGTGTCATGTTGTTAACATTTGCCATCTACAATTTAGAGTACACGTTTTAGTTAATTTCGACATAAACCACCTTGTAGAAATAATTACCCAATGAGTTTGTCAAAACCAATTATTTAAGTACGGCTAGAAACAATATTTCACTTTACCTTATGACGGGTTTACTGCGGATCACAAAGCAAAGCTATTTAGGCCGGTAACCAATTTACCATTGCAACCATTTTGTAACTTCTAGATCCTTCCGGGGTCCATCGAAATCCAATATGTCTTTTGGCATATTTGATCCCTTCTTGCACCAATTCCTACTTGATCTCCCTAAATGACTCAGCTAGAGCTCGACACCACTTAAGTGTCACAAATAGAATTGTAAACCGCCCATCAAGACACACGGTGGTACTCTCGACCAACGATTGGCTCGTGCTAAGCTCGACAACAAACCTTGCGAGCTGCCACACTCACCTTCCACACAGTATGTAACATCCGGCAATTGGACCTAGTGAATACATAGGCTTCGGTATGTTAACATGTGATTAGTATTTGATCCTTTATTTTAATTATTTACTAATTAGGCTTAATTGTATTAATTTTTAGAATTAATTAATTAAGTTAAAATATCTAGTTATATATATATATGTATGGATATATGTAGATATGGGAATGTATGTTTGCATGTGTATTTGTTTAGTACATTGACACCTCATGCTACACAATTTGAGAAAACCATACATGGGTTTTAATATGGGTTAACTTCAGATTTAAGAAACATATTGAAATCTGTTAGTGTGTGCTTGTTTGTGTTTTTGAGAGAAAAAGCAAGAAGCAAGTTTACTTGAAAAATGAAAGCTAGGATTTGTTGGGTGTTAATTCTAAGCAAAGGTATGATGATGTTCATGGCATGATACTGGTCATTTTTTTATGTGTTGATGCTAAACTTATGTTGATTTCATGAAATCACCATGGATGAATATGAAGGAAACCTTCATAAGTGGGTTTTGTTGTTCTTGAGGATCTTGATGTTTTCAACATGTTCATGATGTTTCTAAGCATGCTAAATAACGCTTTTATGATTTTAATGTTTTGGTAAGTAATTTCCAGAAGTATATAAATATTTGAAATATTATATGGAGCTGGAAGAAGAAAAAGTTGGAGGTTTGATTCTGGAAGACGATGCGACGCGACGCGTCCAAAGAGGGAACGCGACGCGTTCTTGGTTAGGTTTCGAATTTGAAGCCTTTGACTTCGAGTTCGAAGTCTTCTACCTCGCATGGGGCGCTCGAAGTCTTATGGGCTCGAAGGAGGCACACTCGAAGTCTTCTTGGTGCGAAGAAGGACCCGCTCGAAGTCTTCTTCTTCGATGTTGGGCTGTTCGAAGTCCTCTTAGTTCGAAGGCCGACGTGACGCGTCAAGATGTTGGACGCGACGCGTCCCCGACTATTTAATTATATTCGAAGCTTTTGATGCTTTATTTGGTGTGATGCTTTATGTGACTGCATGCTGGGTGTTTCTAAGTTGTTATGCATAAGTTAGAATGGATATAAATATATGGTTGATATATATTTATGAGTTGGATACTGATGGTTGGATAATGAATGGTTGGTTGTTATGCTCAGTAAAATTAGATCACTGAGTGGAGAAGCTGAGATCTTGAGGTGAGTGGATGTTTACTCACGGGTGATATTAGTTGTACTGGTTTGGTTGCAACTGTTATTGGTTTAATGCATGGATAGACTTATTGTCTGATAATTGATTAACTGGTTGATGGTTAATTAATGTTTCTGTCAGTGATATGTATACATGATGGTTGAGAAGTCAGTTTAAGACTGGGCTTATGGGCTGAGTTTGTTTGCTATCGGCTAATCAATATTGGGATCTTTTGATGCATTTGTTGCAACATAAGATAATATTGTGTGAGAATAGCAAACGAACTATTGGTAAACCTTTGCTTTGGCCGGCATTGGTTGTAGGTTCTTGCAGAACCGCTGGTCTTTCCAGGGTGCTTATTTGTGGTTGTTGATATCATGCGGTTCTGGCTGATATATCTGTTGTGGTTGTACTCCATTCACTTATCTTTGTGCTAACCCCTCACCTCTCACTCTTTTTACAGGTTTTGGTAAGTCGGCGGCTCGGCTGAGAGTGGTTAGCTTGGGGAGTAATCACCTATGCCTCTGATGTGTATTTCTGACAACCTGTAATTTTTGTAATACTGATATTTTGGAACAACTTGTTTTGTAAACCGTGGTTTGTGATTAGTTGTAAATACTTTGGTATTTTAATCGCTTCCGCAATGTATTTAAAGTGAAAATTTTTGGTATGAAAATACGGTGTTACACAATACCACTAGGAATGACTCGTTCTAAAGCTCGTGAATCATCAAAGTTTTACTAGATTCGGGTGGTGTCGTCTTTCGGATGGCGCGTTATTTACATTTTAAAAAATGGGATTTTGTTTTTCCGGTTATAACCATTTTTAACCCATTTTGTGAATTAACAAATTAAGTGATAAAACCAATTTTTAACCACTTATAATACCAACTTTATATTATTTTGTTAATTTTATACGCGCGGAGAGAAGTAAACCATTTTTACAAATCTTGTGTTTTATTATTTTAGCAAAAATTATCTAGCATGAGATTTCCTAAACATCTATGCAAGAATAATAAATAATAAAAACATAACCACGCATACACAATAGTTCGGTAACATGCCCAATAGAATCATGTGCATTCGCGAGCCAAACGGGGAAAATAAGGTCAACTACGGAATCCAAGATCCAAAGTACCCCGTTGAGTGTGCTCCCACTGAATCCGGCATCTCCATTAGCATTCCGGACTTCATAACGCCGAGACATCATCGCCATGACTCCCGATGGTGTATTACAAATAAAATCAGCTTCTATACTATTATACAAATACATAGACGTGGAAACGGCGCACAGACCGCATTCCTATGCTACTAATACGAGTACAAAGGAATAAAAAACGGCATGCAAGCTGCACCAAATAATAAAATTACAAAAATACAGCACACAGGCCACAAAAACCAAAACATCAAACACTACAACTCATATGTCTATAGGGCTTATCAAGTTACTGAACCAACCAAACAAGCATAACCAAAGCCAAAACACATGGTGTAACAAAGAAAACCATGTCACAATATGTTTTGATCAAGATTACCAAACTAACACTCCAGGTACAAAGACAATCCTTGTATATATGCATTAGTGATTCTAAGACCAAGTTTAAAATCACATATTCATATACACACCTATAAGTATATGTTTTTATGCACTTTATGCCAAGCCATATAAAACATATAACTATCGGAACCAAAACACAATTGGAACCAAACCAGATCCAAGATTGGTCAAAACTGGTCAAAAACCAGATTTTTAGAAAAAACATTTTTTTTATTTCAAAAATTATAAAAAAACTAGTTCTGGTCAATACGGCTTGTATTCCCAAGTCACAACCCGTACTCCGAAAGGTACGACCGTGCCTGGTCACCGGAATCACAGAATCATAAAAAATTCCGGTTTTTCAAACCCCAAAGTGCATATCCATGTTAGAGATGGCTCTGATACCACTGTTGGGTATTGGTGGCATCAAGAAACGCAACATAAGCAATAAACGGGTATACCAATTTTCAAGAAATGCCCACCGATACACCTCCCAATGGACCATACTCTAAACACTAGCAATGCAACTAAAAGAAACAAGAACAAGGACAAGAAATATACCATACACGAGGTTGTATGATTCCCACTTGCTAGAGTACTTGGACGCCGCCAAGAACACCACCACTATATAAATAACACCACTTGAAGGTCATAAGTGCCTAGACTATCTTTCAAGTGTGTATAATGAGAGATGCTTTCTATGTTATTCAAAATGGCTAACCAAACCACCAAAACATGTTAAAGACCATATAGACCACATCAAGCAGTCCATTTGTCGTTCATAACTATTCTTGGTGTTAATATCTATCAACAATCATTAAACTAGTCTTAAAAGACTAATAAAACAAGTTGTTATAGCGCCAGACACGGACGTGCCTCACAGGGCACGCCCGTGCTAGCCTAACAGGCACACCTAAGTCACGCCCGACTTGGGCTCGTGCCTTAGCACTTGGGCACAGCCGTACCTCCATGATCATGCCCGTGCCGGCCTACGAAAACCATCTTTTGGTATTTTTCTCTCTCTCGTTCAAAGGTATTTCCGGAATCAATACTTGGCGTGTGACTCAATAGGCTTATGCCTCATTGACAATGTTACCAACTCGTGTGTGTCAGTGGATATATTCCAACATTTATATCATCATCATGGACTCATATGTGGTCCAACATTTGGTAGTTACATTGACTACTGGAACTCACATCAGCATCTAGCTAGTCTTATTGACTAGCCACACCTGCCTCTCAGGCTAAAGCATTATCATGTAATACACATAAACATTGTATGTTTAGCTATAATATGTTTAAAATAGTATGGAGCCTATACTATTATAAACACATGGTACATATTCGAGCTTAATAAGATCATAAGAAATTATGCAATAAGTGTAGAATAATAAGAAGTATTGTAAAAAGAAGAAGAAGTATGATAGAAGATTACAGCTTTATTAAATAAGGTTAGGGGTTATTATTATTCTGCTTTATATTAGACATTCATGAATTTAAGAACGAAGAATATGGAAAGAATTAAGGATGAAACTATATGATAACCTGGGGCAAGCCGACCTCAGGAAGGAGAGGAGTTTAACACTACAGATGTGACCATATCGTCTCCAATAGGAGCAAGATCAACTACAATTATCAGACTTACAACCATACCTGTTGATAGAACCCTAATTACAACGAACCACGAGTAGAGTATGATGAAACTATAATCAAAGAAGTAGTAGCTCAAAACTCGGTGTAGCTTTACAGGAGACCATCCCTTATATGATAAATCAAGTGTTTGAACATACATCAACTAGGATGTTAGGGATGATTCAACAACGTGTGGATGTTGCGGTTCAAATTGCTATGACTCAAGCACAAGGAGTTGGAGAGATGAAATACGATTTGAACAACCGCAAGGATGTACGTATAGGTATTTTGCTACGTGTAAACCACCTATTTTTTAGGGGGCAACTGATCTAATCATAAACAATAGTTGGTTGACTGATACTGAAGGTGCATTTAGAACAAGTGGGCACTTACCAGAAAAGAAAGTTACGTATGCTTCTAATATATTATGTGGGGTTGCCAACGACTAATGGGCCTTGTTGGTACAAAAAAAAGCACAAACTCAAATCGAGGCAATAACATGGCTTCAATTTAAAGTATTGTTTCTGTTACAGTTTGCACCAAGAGCTCGGGTAGACAAGACAATTAATAATTGCATTATGCAAACAATCGATTTGTGATAAAAAAATGTAATACATCATTAGGTTTGATTATTTCATCGTGTAAAAATATGTCAAGCAACTTCAATTCCATATAAAGTTCATTTGCATCAAGCTCTGATCCACTATACTTAAGTGTGGTTTTAGCACAACTACGCTATGACATATAATCTTTGTCATCAAATTCAAAGCCTTGATATGCATTTTTAAGCTTATAGAATAATTATTTTAAATATGGAAATCCTAGTTTTTCTATAATAAGTGTACGTTGAAAAATCATAATATTATATATATATAATATGTATATAAATATTTGAACCCTCTCTGAAACGTGGGTCCTGTGCACTCACACCTTCTATACTTCCTTATAGAAACCCCCGAGCAGTACATATCTTAGGTTCTTTCATACTAAAAAACAATTGAAATCAAGGTTATCTTAATCATTTTATCATTTACTCATTTAAGTGTTTGTGAGTGTGTCCGAAAACACCTATGACAGATGATTCTAATTACATATCATTTTCCCTGTTATAATATATTTAAACACTTAACTTGTATATTCTTATCATTTCTTTGTTTTTTATAAAAGAAATAAGGCGCTTACTATTTTAAACATAAAAAAATGGGCATTACCTATTTTGAACACTTTACTTGTGTATTCTTTTCATTTTTTTTTGTTTTTATATAATTAAATTTATTTTAATTACCATTATATACAACCAACTTTTTTGTCGGAAAAAATAATACAATCAACTTTTAATAGTTCTTTCATTTAATGCAAATAACGTTTTTCTGTGCATGATTTTAGTTACTATTATATAAAATAAAATTTGTCATAGTTCTCATTTTATATACAATAATTTGCATACAAGAAATATAAAACTTGATTGTTTTTTTTAATATAAAGTTTATATTTTATAGAGTAATAAGTACAATAAAGTTTATTATTTACATGTATTTAACACAAGGTCAAAGGATAAGGGCGTGTCGCGCGGGCAGTTAATTAAGTTCGCTGCTGTTTTAACAACCTGTCCTCCATCCATCTATTCAACCCGATTTGTCTTTTTCTTCTATTTAAAATCCTCTAATCAATAAAAGTTGGTTCTGCGATGGTTAGAAGGTTGTTATCATATGAGGAGTTTTCGGGTTCGAGTCTCCTCGTAAGGGTTTTCCTTCTGTGGTGGAGGAGTGTGGTTTATCCTTTTAGGAGCGTGGCTTGGGGCTCGCATATTATCCTTTATGGATGTCACTGTGAATCCAACTCACTAATAACTAACTCGTCGTTAAAAAAAAAGTTGTAAATTTTATAAAAAATGATATATTTTTATATTATTTTTTAGTTTTATTTTTCTTTTTATGATAAGATAGCATGTGAAATCTACTAACTTTTTTACCTCCGTTGATTTTGGGTGTGTTCGGCAACGAGTTTATTAAGAATTATAGAGGCTTGAAATTCTAGTTTTCATAATCTTTAACTCTCTAGCCTCGTTCGGGTGTTAAAATCTTGAGGCGATTATTAAAACATAATCTCTTAAAATAAAAGTCTTTTCTAAGTAGCTTATGGATCAGACTTGTAATTATCAATTAATCGGCCCCAACCACAGCTAGTTTACCGAACATACCTTTTAACCTTTATGTTAATCTTGTGCTACGGGAATAAATAGTAAGAAATAATAGAAAGAAATAGCTTTGAGAAACACCTTTTATGGTTTATCATTTGATTTAATATTAGTATATGATAGTTATTTTGTACACTTTGTGAATTATAGTATATAAGAGAGTAGGAATATAGAGAAATGTTTTATCAACAACCATTTTATATCTCTATAAAGTCTTATTTATTTTTTATGACAAATATTTGGGTGTCTTTACTTTGACCCCTTGTATGTAAATTTTGACCTATGATTTGTATTTTAAAACTGTACTCAATTGATATGTTATATATGAAATATAAGAGTGAAGTCTAAATATTATCACCTACAAGTTTTATAAAAATAAATAGGCAAACTAATACACTTATTTATATGAAAATTTAACATATATATAACTTTAGATAGGGGCGGACTTGCCTATAAGGCAGTGGTGACATCAGACATCCAAATTTTATCCGCATAGTGTAAATTTTGATTTTTTCGACGGTGCTATCATCGCGTAGTATAAATTCTGATTTTTTCAAGACGGTGCTACCACCTATTTCAAATCCCGGATCTACACCTGACTTTAGAAGTATAAGTAACATTTTTTCTTACAAATATATGTCATTTTTTTTTCTAAATAACTGATAAACAGAAAATTATGTGAACCTTATTTATCTTTTATGAAAAAACTTTTTAATCCTTGTTTGTTACTTTGTTAAAAAAATACTATCATTTATAACTCATTAATTATGATCAACGTATTTATCATAAAATCATAACGTGTTACGTTAGTTTTTTCTCTATTATCTTATTGGTCGATCACATAGCTATTACACTAAATATTTACTTCATCGATCACACTATCACAATCACTCGTCAAATCAAATCTTCTAATTTTTATTACTTTATAAAGCATTTAGCTCTTTTTTATGACATTTTTTAAAATTAAGTAGTACAAGTAATATAACATGTTTTATAATAACTTTTAGCAACAATCTTAACACTTTTAAAATAGTACAACTCAAATAGCATTATTTACAATATATTTCAACAATGATTTTAAACACTTTAAAACTGTTCAAAAATTTAATTACATAAATCTGTCATAATTTAAATACAAAAATTAATACTTTAAAACTGTCAAAAAATTAATTACAAAACATTTAATATACTTTAAAACTATCAGAATTAATACTTTAAGACTATAAAAGCATTTAACTCTTTTTTTAAGACAATTTTTAAAGTTAAGTAGTACAAGTAATATAAAATGCTTTATAATAACTTTCCGCATCAATCTTAACACTTTTAAAATAGTACAACTCAAATAGCATTATTTACAATATGCTCCAATAATTATCTTAAACACTTTAAAACTATCAAAAAATTTTAATTACATAAACTGTTAGAATTGAAGTACATAATTAATACTTTAAAACTGTCAAAAAATTAATTACAAAAACTATCCTGAATTTAATGACAGAAAATAGACCAAAATACTTTGCCTATATATACCTTATAACTGTCTACAAAGAAGTGTTATGTGATGAGTAAAGTATATATGTATTTAGCATGATCTAAATAATTGTCACATTTACTTACTGTTTTCAAAAAGCTTTATATTCTACCATATAATATGATCCTAAAAGATGGTATAAATTCGTTCATACAAGAATAGAATGTTGTCATTTAAACGTAAGTGTTGCGTTAACTTGATATTTGTACGAAGATCACAACCACCATATTCTCCGGCAACATCACAAATAACATGTTGAATTCACATGTCGACAAATGAAACTATTTTATCCCGCCGTATCGATCGCGCGAGTAAAATACTAGTGTAAATAAAGACTAACATTCGTCAATTAATTAGAATAGCTTGATCTTTCATTTAATCAAAATTAAATCTTATTCATTCACTTTATCAAAAATGAAAGTTTGATTTTAACTTTTAGTAGTCAAAGTTAAAAACTCAATTTTTAAAATTTAATTTTAATAGAGGATAAGATAGTTAGTAAAAAAATATTATTTAAACTTTAATATAATAATATTATTATAAATATTATTTATGTTATTATAAATCAAAATATTTGTAAATCATATAATAAGATTAAAAAAACATATATACTAATTTAATATAATAATATTATTTAGAGTAATATGATATTTAAAACCCAAAACTCATACAAATCAATTTTCCAACTTAGTTTTGTTTTTAAATTCAATTTTAATTTAAAATAAATTTAATTTGTGTTATAATTATTATCTAATTCAAACTTTTAATCCACTACATTAATTTAAGAATAAATATTTAAGTTCTTTATCATCATCTATAGTTATTATATGATACAAATCTTACCGTAATTAAATCTTACATTATTTTTGAAGTTATCATCAATTACTTTTATATGTCAACTAACTTTAATATAAAACTCTTTTAGTTTTCGAGAAAGTCTCGTATTAAAATTTTCTTTCATCGGTACAAAATAATTATATATTTAAATAAAAAAATATAAAATAATAATTTTATAATTACCTGTACATTTACACGAGTATTTAAACTAGTAACTTAATCTACGTATAAAACCCCGTTTTTCAACGTCGAATAGCTCATGTACGTCGAAACCATCTCGTACACGTACGTGTATCACGATCACTATCTTTAGCCATGGCGTTTTTAGGTGAAGTATATAAAAATAAACATAAAACATTAATAATATAGAAAGACCATATATTGACTTTCTTAAATGTGAAGGAAATTTACGAGGATGACGTACGAGATCGAGTCAAAGCACGAGAAGTCATTGAATACCACCGTCCATTATCCAAATTGGATATTATATATAACTTTTGCATGGGGTAACATAAAACATATATATATATATAGAGGGTATACATCAAGTAAAAAGAAAATTAAAGTAAAACGGGTAAAAAGGATGATTATTTAATTATTTTTTGGTATATATATCAACTGATAATCGTTAGTTCATCATCTTATTGATTAAAACTAGTTTTTCATCAATTTCTTTTTGATGAATCCAACATATTCATCACTTTTTAGATGAAAGCATTTTGTTCATCAACAAATTATTCCAAAATTTTGTTTTCAAAATCTGTATTTGAAATCAAAAAGAAATTGATGAAGAACTAGTTTTAATCAATAAAGATGATGAACTAACGATTATCAGTTGATATATATACCGAAAAATGATCAAATAATCATCCTTTTTACACTTTTTACTTTAATTTTCTTTTTATTTGATCTCATCCCTATATATATATAGGGGAGAGTTCATGCGAAAAGTGTTTTATTTGCGAAAAGTGTGAAAAGCAATTCCAGTCATTGATTGGTTTTTGATCTTGTGGTTCAGATTAATCATAATTAATATTTTTATTTAATCCAAAAGGATAAATTAATAAACAATAATATTTTCTCTCTCCTATCTCTAACTAATTTCCCTCTTTAAATAATTTTACTTTCTCTATTTAAAATTTTTTCTAGATTTTGTTTATTTTTTGTTTTTATTATTTTCCAAATTAATTCTTTTTTTCCAAATTTTTTTTCATATATTCAACTGTTCATTAATGAATCATAACATTTTGGTACGATTCTTTTATCTTTTATTACTGAAAATTATAATTAATATTTTGTATTCAACCATGAACAAAAATAATTAATTTATACTTTTGTTTAGCAACGAACAACCTGAAAATAAATAAAAAGAACTTAAAAATCTGAGTTTACTAATGCACAATTATCTAAATAACAAAATACACAAACAAAAGTTATGTTCACTAATAAACAAAACTATCCGTAGTAAACAAAAGAACATCCTAAAAACTCAAACAAACATTTATTTTATGAAAAAGATCATTTTTCAACAATGAACATAAAAAAACAAACTTAATAAAGATTTGAAAGTTTCTGTATCGAAGTAACAAACCCAAATAAAAAAATAAAAATTGAACTATGAATTCACTGTTGAACATATTTAAAGAAACCTAAATCTATACAAAAGTTTTATTCATTAATAAACAAAACCTGGTTTCCTAATCTAAATTTTTTGTTCATTAATAAATATAGACAAAAAAAAGATCTACGCTTCATTAAAATATATTATGAAAGATTATCTGTTTACAAGAAAACCTAACTAATTTGAAGAAGATCTACTAAGCACATAAGAAAAAAAAATTCCTTGCACAATCAATTAATAAAATCATCTTTTCTAATATACAGATTCATTATAAACCCCAAATAAAACAAAACAAAAACACAATGAACGAAACAAAAACATAATGGAATAGCACCTGTAAAATGGAATTTCAAAATTTTAAAAAAAAAAAAAAATTCCTATCTTGTTGTTCACCATCGTTAAACACTTAATGGTGATGTATATCTTCTTGTTCCCCATCGAATAAACCAAAACAAGTTTTTAAAATAGCCCTAAATTGTCGTTTGTTCATCTATTAAACAAAAAAAATACTACTAGTCGACACTATTAAAACGTCAGGTTCATCGATTTCCCTTCATCGCCTATTGATTTATTCATCTTTTTTTTCTTTTTGCAAAAAAATTAAATATTTAAGTTCACAGTAAAAAAAATAAGATTTTTCTTCAAGAATGTTAGTGATTTAAACTTACCTACTTCTTCTTTGAAACTTTTGGAGAAAAAACCAAGGGTTTTAGTCTCTTCTTCATCAGCGATGGTAATTCTGCAAAAAACAATAATGGTTTTTTGTTTACCTAGTTGACCACTTATTTAAGGGAAAACAAAACTACGGGGATAACAAATCATATTGAATTTTAAAAGATTTGTAAATAACATCTTTTTACAAAATTGCCCTTCCACGTTAATTTTTATATATAAAAATGTTCACTTATTTACAAGAATGACATCCTCATCTTAGCCCTTGATTAGTGGCCCAGAAACAATAAAACACTTTTTGTTTGAATCTCCATATATATATATATATATATATATATATATATATATATATATATATATATATATATATATATATATATAGGGTGAGGTTCAAAGTAGAACCCTTTTAAAATGCACCACAATGAGAACCTCGGTAAACTTGTAATTTAACATTTCTCATTTACGTTTATTTTCACCCATAACTACCCAAAAATAAAGTTTGCATCCTAAATCATAAAATCAAAATTATTTCTATAATATTAATAATTTAAAGATTTGTATGCAGGCCTGGCCCATTAGGGGGGGCAACCTGGGCAATGGTCTAGGGCCAAAAAATCCAAAGGCCCATTTTTTTTATAAAGTCTGTATATATATATATATATATATATATATCTGTAAGTTTACTAAGGAGCCCAGGATATTAAAGAAAGCCCACTAGAAAAGGCCCGCTTACAATTGTTGTGGATTAGAAAACAGCAGAAGTCAGTCTCAATTGTTCTCATGAACTGTGGAGGCGTCTTATAGGAATAGCTGCATAGGAAACGGCGGAAGGAAAACGACTTACGAGGCAGGAAACTAGGAATCGTTGCCATGCCTCGTTCGACGAATGGAACTATGGACGATGAAACGAAACCGAACGACTGCTCGTCCTTCAGTCCTTTGCCGTCTTCCATTTTCCTCTCCACTAAACGATTCAATGAAAGTATAGGCGTACAGCCCCTTCATTCTTCAACATTAGTTTTAGATCAACTGATTCATCATTCAAGTATTCAACTGAAATTCTAATTTCTGATTTCTAATGTAGCTGAAACTTTTGAATTTCTGATTCTGATTCAACTCATTCTGATTTTAGATTCAACAATTTCATATTTTCAACCTAACCCTAGACTTCGCGAATTGCAAACTGAAATTGTAAGCATTCTAACTTAAATTTTGATTCTTTAGTTGATTTTCGGTTCTAATTGTAAGCAAATTGAAATTGCTAATGTTCTTATGTTCTTGGTTATTATTATTATTATTATTTTGATTATTTAGAAGTTCATTGTTCATTTGTTCGACTGTAACTAGAATACTGGACGAGTGCTAAATCGCAAACCGAATTTGCAAGTTGTTGTTGATCAATCAATACTCAAAAAGACAAAAAAAACCATGTGTATAAATTCTAATCCTTTGTCTTTTTTATTATTTAGATGTTTATTAAATTATTGTTCACTTAATTACTTGCTATTGAGTTTTGATTCTTGGTTTTTCATTCTTGATTCATGAATAATATTCTTAGTTCAATAGTTCTCAATAATATTCTTGTTGATTGAATAATATTATTGTTTCCAACTTGAGTTTTGATTCTTGATTATTGAATAAATTTTATGAGTTTCAAAATTTGATAATTTAATATTGATTCTTGAACTTGTTTATTTGTGTTGCTTAATCTTTTGCTTGACTAATTTGAACAATTGAATATTAGTATTTCTTCATAATCTTTATGTAAGGATATATGTTTTTTATGTGAGATTTACTTAAATTGGGAAAAAAATTTAGGGGGCGCTTTTTAAAAATTCTGCCCAGGACCCAAAAATTGTTTGGGCGGGCCCTGTTTGTATGTATTGATGCATCAGATCACAAACTTTGTATGCATTGATGTATCAGGTATATAGTTAAACAAATGATCAAAAAACGTGGCAATTTTTAAACATTCGATCAATAAAATCAAAGGTACAAAAGAAATGTGACAATTTTCAAACCATCCAATCGATGAAATCAAAAGCCTAAAAGTGTTCTTACTGTCGTGCATTTTAAAGGTGTTCTCATTTGATCCTAACTCTTATATATATATATATATATATATATATATATATATATATATATATATATATATCAACAAGATCTAGGGCAGCAAGAAGATATGTGAATGAAATACAGTCATTTATTTATTTACTTGGGTGGGGTGGGGATGGAAATTAAGTTTAAATTTATGACGAGAGTTGTTTCGTATACAACAATTTTTAGCTATATACGACAAGATATAAACAGTTAATACATATTATATAAGTTAATAATACATAAAGTTATTTATATTAGTATCGTGAGTATTGTTATCTTAAAATTAACTTTACACACGTACGTCTATTACTTGCAAGATCTTAAGGATAGGGTGGAGTTAGTAATTAAAAAAGTCCACGGGGTGACAAATCAAGGGTTATTGAAGATCTAAATATCAGAGAATATATATTTAAATAATAGTATTCGAGTTTTTCAAAGCTAAGGTCATGTAGTATATTTGTCTTTCTACTTTTCCTGCCATTTTAACCAAAAAAAACAATACAATTATCCTTTTCTTTTACTTGCTACATGCAATTTGGGTTATCCAATTTAATGACTACATCAGTGTCACCCCTTTCTTTCTCGTCTCAAACTCAAAAGCTAATATAGATTAACTCAATTTTATTCCATTTATTTTATTTTAATAATATATATAAGAGAGATAAAGAGAGAAGAGGTAAGTGAGAAAAGAGATAGAGAGAAGGTGGGGGTGGAAAGCCATCGGATTAGTGAAGTAGAAATGATCACCCGATCAGGTTGTATTGAGGGAGGGGATACGGGTGTTTAGATTCTACCCAAACCAGCTCAAAAGACCCGAAGGTTTCCGGTCTCTGATCTAGCTATACACATGGCCTAAAAAAAAGACTTTGTTAGCTTGTTCTACCCGATGGTTTACCTCCTCCTCCTCTCTCTCTCTCTCACTCCTCTCTTTCTCACACACACTATTTAATATATAAAATATGGGATAAAGGCAAATAGTTAAAAAGTAACGTATTACTTAATAAGAAGGATGAGAATAAATATGAAAGAAGGAGCGACATAACGTCGACGTGACAAGAAAGAAAGGTTAAATGAGACCATATGGTCTAAGGCGAAGCTAGTAAGTGGTAAAAAGTTAGAGGGTGTTTTTTAGTTGGACTAACTAATTCATATTATTAGTTTTAAATTGGTTTATTCTCTAGTAAGATATCATTTTTTACTTTTTACGTGAAAACTGATTGTCATTATTAATTTGTTAGTGTATCGTCTTTGCAGAATATGGTTGTCTTTGAACCTTGCACCATTGTTGCTACTTCTTCATCTTTAAGTCTTTAACCACCACCATTGTAGCAACTACCATTGTAACCATGGTTCACCAACCACCATGAAACCACCGCCGACACCTTCTTAGTCTGAAACTGCCGCCGCTATGACGCCACCTTCATCTTCAACCTCTGCTGCCACCTCCTCCTTTGTCCTCAACCGCCAACACCACCTCCTTCTTTGTCTTTAACCACCACCGTTGCCACCTCCTATTTCATTGAATTTATAAACAAGGGAACCCTAACAATAATCGATTGAATAAATTAGGGTTTTCATCGATCGTCAAAGTCGATTACATTTTCGTTTAAGATTTGTTTTTAGGGTTTTTGGGTTTTAAGCGGTCTATTTTTAGGATTTGGCAGTGATGGCGGCAGTGGTGGTTGTAGATAAAGGGTTTTCATCGATCTGTTTTAGGGTTTTCATCCATTTGTTTTTAGGTTTTAGAGTTTTCATCGATCTGTTTTGGGGTTCTCATCCATTTGTTTAGCTGTTAGGGTTTACATCGATTTGTTTTAGGGTTTTCATCGATCTATTTTATGGTTTTCATCGATCTGTTTTTGGGTTTTGGTGGTTGTAGATGAAGTAGGTGGCGGTGGCGGTGTTGGTTGAAGAAGAAGCAAGTGGTGGCGGTGGTGGTGGTGGTAGAGGAAGAAGTATCTGGTTGAAGGCAAAGGAGGTGGTGGCAGCGTAGTTGGTAGTTAAAGAAGAAGGTGGTGGCGGTGATGGTGGTGGTTGTAGATGAAGGGGGTGGCGGTGGTGGTGGTAGTTGAAAAAGAAGTAGGTGGTAGTGGTGGTGAGGAGGTGTTGATGAGTAATTTGTAAATCTTCAATGAAATAAAAAATAGAATAAAATTATGGTATAATAATAAAAAAAAGAATATCAGAATAATATTATGGTATAATAATAATAATAAAGAAGAACAAAAATATAGAATAAAATAAATAGGTAACCTGCTCCGCATTAGCACTTACATTAATGAATGAAAGTTGAGGTACATTAAGTTCAAAGTTATGGGCTACTAATACCTTCCACTATGGTTTTAAATTGATTCCGAAGTTATTGGACTAGCCCGTAAGTTTGGGCTATGGAGTGTTACATATTGTATCAAAGCCATTCCTGTGCCGTACGTGATGGTGGAGCAAACCTCATCTCGGACGATGAGTCCCAAGGGGGTGTTTATAATTGTAATACCCGAACTTCGAAAATAAATAAAGGAAATATTGTGTTGAGAAATAATATTGTGAATTTAATTGTAAAATATATTAGATAATGATGTTGGGCTTGAATATATAAGGGTTAATGGACTAGTTGTATATATTATTGGATTATTGTTGTTGGGCCCAAATCAATGTGAATTTAGGCTTAAGCCTTTTAAAGGATTTATAAGGTAAAATAGGGCACAACCCCCAAAGGAATTGTCATTGTTTCATTGAGAGAGAAAGTTTGAGTGTGTTCTTGAGTGTGTGCTAAAACCCCACGAGGAAGCAAGGAAGAAGAGGCAAGAATCAGTTGGGAAACTCAAAGAATTGCTACAAGAATCATCAGGTAATGTTTCTTACCTTACTAGGATACTGTAGGTATCAATTTTATCTTGTTTAGATGATGATAGCATGAGTTAGCTTCTGGGTTTAAGAAGAACCAGAGAAAAAGAAATGTGGATATGAACTTGAAAACTTGATGAAATGTGCTTAAATCTTGAAAGAAGTGTTTAAATGAATGGAGAAATGTTTTGAAACCAAAATGAAATGATTTGCTTGAGTTTTGAAAGAACATGATTTTGGCCATGGAGCCTGAAAGTTGAAAAAAATGAACTGACAGGGATGAAATAAGTCGTGCGACCTATTGTTTTGTTCCATGCGACTTTCAGTTGAACCCCAGTTAACCCCATGCGACTTTCACATGCCTCATGCGAATTTCACACTTTGTTTCATCCGACTTTCATATTTTACCCCATGCGACCTTCTGTTTTGTGCCATTCGACCTTCACATGATACCCCATGCGACTTTCACCTTACAAACACAATCCATGCGACTGTCGCATGGAGCCTTCATGCGACTTTTACACTTGGAACCTTTCATGCGACTTTCGCTTGTACCTTAAACTTACCTCATGCGACTTTCGTTACTTATGAAACACACCATGCGACTTTCATGTGTTTACCCTATGCGACTTTCACTTTATATTTCATGCGACATATGAAATCGGGATGAGTTGAAATCTGAGTCTAACAATCCGATAGTTGCAAAATGAGTTGAAATCCGACAATCGAACCCGGATAGGGGAATCCGACACTTTGCATTGACGCAACGCGTCGGTTTGTTGGACGCGACGCTTCCCCGACTTTATGGACTTTAGTGAATTTCTTATTGTTACTGCCCTGTGAGGCTCGAATGTATTCTTACTTACTATCTAAACCTTATGATGCATGTGTTGAATGTGCTATGTGCTGCATGTATGATGAATGATGCAATGATGAATTGATGAACTGATATTTGTATCATGTTATGCTATTGTTTAGACCGTTCACTTCGGTGGCGGGAATGATTGGACCGTTCACTTCAGTGACGGAAATGATGGGACCGTGCACTTCGGTGGCAGGAATGATTGGACCGTTCACTTCGGTGACGGGAATGATGGGACCGTGCACTCCGGTGACGGGAATGACTAGACCGTTCACTACGGTGACGGGTATGATAGGACCGACTACTACGGTAGCGGGAATGAAAGATGTAACATGAATGTAAAGCAGTTGATGTGATGCCATATGGTTGATTGTAAGTAAGTGTACTCGCTAAGCTTCGTGCTTACGGTTGTCGTTTAACCTTCTTTTCAGGTGATGGCCACGGCGGGGCTCGAGCACGCGGTTGATAGCTCATATCTCCACAAGCTTCCGCAATGTTTTTAACTATTTTGTTTTAAGGATGTATTCAAAACAATTACATTTGAATTTATGGGTTAACACCCGGGGCTGTAATTAACTTGTACAATGTTTTATTGGTGGTGAATTATCAAGCATACTCTTTGTTTAATTGTTAAATTTTTTTTTTTTGGGACGTTACAACTTGGTATTAGAGCCTTGGTTTAAGAGATTCGAATACGTTTCCGCGTGTTTGAACTTAAATCTTGGTTCGTGAAAGATCTAAAACAAAGTTTTGAAACTTTTCAAGTGATAAATGTTACAATCAGCTATCAGTTGGAGCTAGTCCGAGTGGTCACACGCGAGTACAAGGTATGAGTTTATAATATGATGATCATGTTAACTGATATGTTGAAATTATGATATACTAACTATGATAGCTGAGACTTTGCAATTTAAGTGCTCTAGTAGAATCAGAATAGAATGGCATGTTAATGCTTACATGATAACTGATTATATGCTTGATGAGATGATTGATACATGGCCCAAGCCAGTGAATCGGGATTTTCAAGGGTAATGTTAGGGTCCAGTACGTATAGTGTGTTGGTAATAATAGGGCCCATATTATTAGTTGCACACGATACTTACGGGAACCTACCAGCATCCAAGGGAATCTTGTGAATCCGGTGAGGGGTACTTGTAGAAGATAAGATGCCTGTAGCTAGGGTGCCTTAGACTGACTAGGGTTGCCTGATAGCTGTAGTTATGACATGAAATACGTGAAACATGAACAGATATAGTGATGAGGACTGTGTGGCAATGTCGCCTGTTAATTAAGTGCATTGTCTATACATCCAGTATGGTGACTACAAGAAATCGATCTATGATACCGACGGGTTTTGAGAACCCACCTGATGGTGAGAATGCAAGTGTGACGGGAGAGAGTGACCCCCGTGCACAACCAGTCTTGAACGAAACTGAGAATGTAAATCCGGAAAACGTCGTACCGGAGAATGTGACGGATGATGATGAATATAGGAATGAGGCTATGACTGAGTTGGTGACTATTGTGGTTGCCTACACACTGAAGGAGCTACTGCCCAAGATTGTGGAGGATTTGAAACAGGATATGGGCACGATGATTGACCAGAAGTTAGGAGCCCTATGGGCTGCAAAGGAAGCTACCGCGGCTGTGGTTGTCGCTCAACCGGTAGCACCAACTGCAAATCAAGTGCTTCCCGGGGGAAGTTTCCGGGATTTCTCGGCGTGTCAGCCGCTTGTATTTGATGGAGTACCAGACCCGGTGCGGAGCACCCGATGGGTCTCGGCGATAGACGGAGCTTTCTTTACCAGCCGCTGTGCTGAGGAGTCCAAAGTGTGGTTCGCTTCTAATTTCCTCAGGGGAGCGGCCAAGGATTGGTGGAATCTACTGAGAAAGATGAAAGGCGAAGCTATCGCCAGTTTGAAGTGGGAAGAGTTCACGAAATTGTTCTTTGAGTAGTATGCTCCAAAGGTTGAGGTGGAGCGAGTACTGAGACGGTTAATCAAATAACCGCAACGGTCAAGGAGAAACTACTGTATTGTCCAACTTATGCAAGTGATTAACGACTGCAGATACACAGGTATACACAGATGCTGAAGGAAGACATCCAAGAGTTCGTGTCGAATGGTCAGTACGCGAGACTAGATCAACTGATTGAAGGAGCCAGGAAGAGGGAACTGTATTTGATTGAGAGAAACAAGAAGAGGTCCGCGGAGCGGGCCACAGTGGGAGGTAATGCCAGTAAGGAACCGTTCAAGAAACCAAATACTAGAAACTTCAAGCCTGCCGTTAGAAATCCGGGGGCGAGATGTGGTAAATGTGGAAAGGGGCACGCTGGGGAGTGCCGAGCTGGAACTATTAACTGCTTTGTATGCGGAAAGAGTGGGCACTACGGGAAGGATTGTAGGGTCCACCTGAATGTGTGTTTTAAATGCAACAAACCAGGGCACCGCATGGCAGAGTGCCCAGAGGCTACTGGAGGAAGCGGGAGACCCGCTTGGCAACCACCTCTCCGAATCACCGATGGGGATAAGGGAAAGAAGCCTGAGGTTTCGAAGCCTCGGGGACGGGCGTTCCAGATGACCGTGGAGGAAGCAAAGAAAGAGCCCGATGTGATTGCAGGTACATTTATTGTTAACTCCCTACCTGCACTTGTGTTATTTGATTCCGGGGCGAGTAAGTCCTTTGTATCTACTACTTTCTGTAATAAGTTTGTAATAGCTCCAGTGAAGTTAGAAACACCGTTAGAGGTAGAGATAGCCGATGATAAGGCTTTGTGTGTCACCTCGGTCTATAGGGATAATGTAATAGTGATAGACGATGTACGGTTTATGATAGATTGCTACCGACTCCGATGAGAGAGTTCCAAGTAATTGTAGGAATGGATTGGCTGGGACGTCACCAGGCCAACATCTTGTGCAAGAAAGGGATCATAAGGATCCAGAGTCCAAGTGGGGGAGAAATCTCCATCTACGGCAAACGACAGAATGGATTGACGGCATGCTGCACCGTGACTAAAGCGGCAAAGTATCTGCGTAAGGGCTGCACGGCCTTCATAGCTCATGTGGTCGACTCGAGAATGGAGAAGAAGAAGCTGACAGTGTCGGACGTACCCGTGGTATGTGAGTACCCGGAAGTGTTTCCGGAGGAATTGCCGGGGATTCCGCCAGATAGGCAAGTGGAGTTCCGAATAGACCTAGTGCCGAGAGTGGCACCTATCGCAAAGGCGCCGTACCGCCTAGCACCGCCAGAAATGCAAGAGCTGATGTCACAACTTCAGGAACTACTTGATAAGGGCTTCATACACCCGAGTAGCTCACCGTGGGGAGCACCGATCCTTTTCGTGAAAAAGAAGGATGGAACCTTCAGGATGTGTATAGATTATCGCGAACTCAACAAGGTGACAATCAAGAATTGTTATCCGCTGCCAAGGATCGACGACTTGTTCGACCAACTACAAGGAGCGGCTTGTTTTTCCAAGATAGACTTACGATCGGGATATCATCAACTCAAGGTTCGAGAGGAGGATATAGCCAAGACGGCTTTTCGCACGCGTTATGGGCACTTCGAGTTCGTCGTCATGCCTTTCGGTCTTACGAACACGCCGGCAGCTTTTATGGATCTAATGAACCGGGTCTGCAGACCAATGCTTGACAAGTCCGTGATAGTATTCATCAATGACATCTTGGTTTACTCAAAGACAGAGGCCGCGCACGAGCTACACCTACGGGAAGTACTTGAGACCCTGAAGAAAGAGAAGCTTTACGCAAAGTTTTCCAAGTGCGAGTTTTGGTTACCAGAAGTTCAGTTTCTTGGGCACCTGGTTAACCGAGAAGGAATCAAAGTCGACCCCGCCAAGATCGAGGCTGTAATGAAGTGGGAAACGCCAAAGAGTCCTACTGAGATTCGAAGTTTTCTAGGGTTAGCCGGCTACTACAGGAGGTTTATTAAGGATTTCTCAAAGATAGCAGTACCGTTAACCAAGCTGACAAAGAAAAGTGTTCGCTTTGATTGGGGAGAGAAAGAGCAGGAAGTGTTTGAAACTCTGCGAGGCAAGTTATGTGAAGCCCCGATATTAGCCTTACCAGAGGGGATGGAGGACTTGGTAGTCTATTGCGATGCGTCCCATGTGGGACTTGGTTGTGTGTTGATGCAAAAGGGGAAGGTGATTGCCTACGCCTCACGACAACTGAAACCGCACGAGTGCAACTACCCGACTCATGACTTGGAGTTGGCTGCTGTGGTGTTCGCGCTCAAGTTATGGAGGCATTATTTGTACGGAGTTAAGTGTACCATTTATACAGACCACAAAAGCTTAAAGTATTTCGCGGATCAAAAGAACCTGAACATGCGCCAGCGGAGATGGCTAGACCTGGTCAAGGACTACAATTGTGAAATCTTGTATCATCCGGGAAAGGCTAACGTTGTAGCAGATGCACTAAGACGTAAGGCAAACCATGCATGGTTGAACGTGAACTGTTTAAGGATGACGGTTACGACTTCGCTGTTTGAGTCGATTTCAGCTGCCCAAAGTGAAGCGGTCAAAGAAGAAAATTAGAAAACCGAGAGGGTAAAGGGCCAGATGGCGTTGATGGTTAAGGATAGCCGCGGGTTGTGGACCCGATACGGACGAATTTGGGTACCCAAGATCACTAAAGTCCGGGATCTCATTCTTGATGAAGCGCACAAGTCGAAGTTTTCGATACATCCGGGAGCCACCAAGATGTACAGAGACTTGAAAATGGACTATTGGTGGCCAGGAATGAAACGAGATGTGGCAAAGTATGTTGAAAGGTGCCTCACTTGTCTGCGAGTGAAAGCCGAGCACCAGCGACCGCACGGTAAATTGCAACCGTTAGAGATACCTGTATGGAAATGGGAGCATATAACCATGGATATGATAACGAAACTACCGAAAACACCAAGGAACTACGACGCAATTTGGGTAATAGTTGATCGGTTGACGAAAAGCGCTCACTTCATACCGATTCGAGAAGCTAGTTCGGCTGAGAGATTGGCCGATATTTATGTGAAAGAGATAGTTTCGAGGCACGGGGTGCCGGTGACCATCATATCTGATAGGGATGTACGATTTACATCCAGATTTTGGGGTAAATTTCATGAGGATTTGGGGACGAGGGTGAACTTGAGTACGGCTTATCACCCTCAAACTGACAGGCAAAGTGAACGGACTATCTAGACGCTAGAGGATATGATAAGGGCGTGTGTGATTGATTTCGGGGGGAAGTTGGGATTTGTACTTTCCCCTAGCGGAATTTTCGTATAACAATAGATACCATGCGAGTATTGGTATGCCTCCGTACGAGATGTTGTACGGTAGGAAATGTAGAACCCCGATCTGTTGGGGTGAGGTTGGACAGAAAGAGCTTGGCAACACGGAGATAGTACAGAGGACCTCAGAATATGTGCAACAAGTCCGTGAATGACTTAAAGCGGCCCAAAGCCGACAAAAGAGCTATGCGGATAAACGGAGATCACTACTGGAGTTTCAAGTTGGTTATTATGTGTTACTTAAGGTATCCCCGTGGAAAGGAGTGATACGATTCCGAAAACGTGGGAAACTGAACCCGAGGTTTATTGGGCCATTCAAAGTTATAGCAAGAGTTGGCAAGGTAGCTTATCGTCTGGAGCTACCCGAAGAATTGTCAAAAATACACAACACGTTCCATGTATCTCACCTAAGGAAGTGTTTGGCCGACGAGTCGGCGTTTGTACCATTGGGGGATATTACTATAGATGAAGGATTGAATTACATCGAGAGGCCGGTTGCGATCCTCGAAAGAAAGATCAAACGATTACGCAATAGAGAAGTGGGAATGGTAAAATTGCAGTGGGAGCACCGTAAGGGTTCAGAGTGGACATGGGAGTCCGAGGAAGAAATGAAAAAGAACTACCCCGCAATGTTCGAGTGAAGATTTCGAGGACGAAATTGTGTTTAAGTGGGGGAGAGTTGTAATACCCGAACTTCGAAAATAAATAAAGGAAATATTGTGTTGAGAAATAATATTGTGAATTTAATTGTAAAATATATTAGATAATGATGTTGGGCTTGAATATATAAGGGTTAATGGACTAGTTGTATATATTATTGGATTATTGTTGTTGGGCCCAAATCAATGTGAATTTGGGCTTAAGCCTTTTAAAGGATTTATAAGGTAAAATAGGGCACAACCCCCAAAGGAATTGTCATTGTTTCATTGAGAGAGAAAGTTTGAGTGTGTTCTTGAGTGTGTGCTAAAACCCCACGAGGAAGCAAGGAAGAAGAGGCAAGAATCAGTTGGGAAACTCAAAGAATTGCTACAAGAATCATCAGGTAATGTTTCTTACCTTACTAGGATACTGTAGGTATCAATTTTATCTTGTTTAGATGATGATAGCATGAGTTAGCTTCTGGGTTTAAGAAGAACCAGAGAAAAAGAAATGTGGATATGAACTTGAAAACTTGATGAAATGTGCTTAAATCTTGAAAGAAGTGTTTAAATGAATGGAGAAATGTTTTGAAACCAAAATGAAATGATTTGCTTGAGTTTTGAAAGAACATGATTTTGGCCATGGAGCCTGAAAGTTGAAAAAGATGAACTGACAAGGATGAAATAAGTCGTGCGACCTATTGTTTTGTTCCATGCGACTTTCAGTTGAACTCCAGTTAACCCCATGCGACTTTCGCTTGCCTCATGCGACTTTCACACTTTGTTTCATCCGACTTTCATATTTTACCCCATGCGACCTTCTGTTTTGTGCCATGCGACCTTCACATGATACCCCATGCGACTTTTACCTTACAAACACAATCCATGTGACTTTCCTTTGAAACCCTCATGCGTCTGTCGCATCATGCGACTGTCGCATGGAGCCTTCATGCGACTTTTACACTTGGAACCTTTCATGCGACTTTCGCTTGTACCCTAAACTTACCTCATGCGACTTTCATTACTTATGAAACACACCATGCGACTTTCATGTGTTTACCCTATGCGACTTTCACTTTCTATTGCATGCGACATATGAAATCCGGATGAGTTGAAATCTGAGTCTAACAATCCGATAGTTGCAAAATGAGTTGAAATCCGACAGTCGAACCCGGATAGGGGAATCCGACACTTTGCATTGACGCGACGCGTCGGTTTGTTGGACGCGACGCTTCCCCGACTTTATGGACTTTAGTGAATTTGTTATTGTTACTGCCCTGTGAGGCTCGAATGTATTATATGAATAAACGAACAAGGAATTCGTGCACGGTATTGATTTATTAGACCTATTGTAGGTGACGGTTGACTAGCAAGTAACCACGAGTGTACTAGTAAGCTAAGATTGAGAAAACTAAGACCGCAGATAGGTGAGTATTCTTACTTACTATCTAAATCTTATGATGTATGTGTTGAATGTGCTATGTGTTGCATGTATGATGAATGATGAAATGATGAATTGATGAACTGATATTTGTATCATGTTATGCTATTGTTTAGACCGTTCACTTCGGTGGCGAGAATGATTGGACCGTTCACTTCAGTGACGGGAATGATGGGACCGTGCACTTCGGTGGCAGGAATGATTGGACCGTTCACTTCGGTGACGGGAATGATGGGACCGTGCACTCCGGTGACGGGAATGACTAGACCGTTCACTACGGTGACGGGTATGATAGGACCGACTACTACGGTAGCGGGAATGAAAGATGTAACATGAATGTAAAGCAGTTGATGTGATGCCATATGGTTGATTGTAAGTAAGTGTACTCGCTAAGCTTCGTGCTTACGGTTGTCGTTTAACCTTCTTTTCAGGTGATGGCCACGGCGGGGCTCGAGCACGCGGTTGATAGCTCATATCTCCACAAGCTTCCACAATGTTTTTAACTATTTTGTTTTAAGGATGTATTCAAAACAATTACATTTGAATTTATGGGTTAACACCCGGTGCTGTAATTAACTTGTACAATGTTTTATTGGTGGTGAATTATCAAGCATACTCTTTGTTTAATTGTTAAAAGCATTTTGGGTATCCACATGGCACAACTCACCTGATTGAAGTGATGAGGATCACTTCCACTTCACCACAAGGCCACAAATCACACACACAACGATCCTATGATCATAACACAAGGTTAACTTAGTTAAGTTAACCATACAACGAAGTTACACGCAAGTATAGACTCAAAACAAGACTTAAACGCTCATTTCGGGTCTTTCGGACTCCCTTTGGACTCCCTAAAACCATTAGAAACAAACCCCAATCAATTACAAGGTCAAATGGGGTTAAAAACAAGTTTTTGGACCTTCCAGGGGGCCACGAGACAAGGTACCTCGCGCCGGGAGAAAATATCTGGAAAATGACCCTTGGCCAAACAGTACCCTCGCGCCGCGACGCCTATTGGTCGCGCCGCGACACAGGCGTGAACCTGGGGCCTTTTCAGCTGCTGCAAGCCCCAAATTTCACACACTAACTCAACCAAATCTTATTTGTTCCAACATACCTCATTTATATCAACAAAGGCACTTCAATACATCATATTAACAACATCAAACATAATTTTGATCATCAAAACTCTACACACCATAATTTTCCCATTTTTGACCCATTAAACGAATTTTCAACATAATAACCAACAATCACTACAATCAACCAATCTTTTAGCATCATTCATCCATACCTCATGTAATACCTCAATTTTAAACTCAAGAATCAATACTTTGAACACATTGACTCAACCAAAACCCTAACTTTAGCAATAACCCAACTTTTGACCCAATGAACCCAAAATCAAACTAAGAATCACCAACTATAACATGTATAACTCAAATCAAACACCAATTTAAGTTAAAACTTACTTGATTCTCAAAACCCACTAGAATGGTTGCTTTCTTGAGTCAAACCAAGCACAAAATGAAGAGTATGAAGGTTAAAACACCCAAATCTTGCACCAAATACTAGTTTTCCCACTTTTGCTTTCTACCTTCTTCTTCTTCCTTGCCACACTCCTCTAGAACACTCTTTTCTTCCTCTCTCGATTTCTTTCTCCAGGAAATGGGGCAATTGACTCCGATTATTGGAGTTTTGACCATAGTGTGTGCATATATTCAGTTTTGGTCCTTGACCTTTGTCCATCCTTACATCTTTTACCCTTCAATATACTTATATTTACCTTCTACATACTACACATGAAATATATATATTTATAACATGTAAATATCATTTCAATAACATAACCTACACCCAATTTGCCAATCCTCATTTAGTATTGCACATATATATTTTAATGATTTTTCAAAATTATGAGTTTTACATCGCCTGTATCAATAACAGTTCGCCAACTAATCTATTGATTTCCGACCAAAACAAAACCAAATTCTAATACAACTGTTTCCAGCACTTGTTTACAACCCAAAAAACACTATAAACACTAGAACCATAGCACTAACCTATTATGATCATTCTTTGATTAAACTCAAGAGCAAATTCATGATTTTGACCCGTTTGCATACCGAGTCACCAACCTATCAACCATTTAACACCCATCAGTGGATTTTCACCTTATTATGATTCAAAACAGATTCAACAATTCAATAAAATCATCACTAAGATGATTGTGACTCGCTAACTCAATCATACTCATAAGAATGGAGGAATTACCCCATTTCTAATGTTTGATTGGGTCAAAACACATACCTTAAGGTTTAATACAAGTCTAAGGAGTCTAATCCTCTTCACAATTGATTTGAACACAGCTCTCTTGCTTCTTCCTGGCTGTTCTCATTCCTTCTAGATATTCCACACATGTGCTTGACTTTCTTGTTGACTAACTTGACTTATACAAGGCTTACATACCAACCTATTAGTGTTTTAGGCAATCTATCCCCATCTAGTTAGTTTATTTTAAAATCTACACCTTATCCAATACTTCCACATATAAACACATACGCATAATCTATATCTCTTATAACTTAGTAAGTATCTCATCATATGTGGCATACATTACTGAGCTTCAATTTGTGAATCTAAGTTAATTAGGATAGGTGGTTAGATGATGTATCAACATATTATGAGTTTAAGTAAGTTAATTAGGATAGGTAGTTAGATGATGTGTCAACATATTATGAGTTTTAGTAAGTTAATTAGGATAGGTGGTTAGATCATATAGTAACATAACAATACCCATAAAACAATTCAAGTTTATTACACATTAATGTTAATTAATACACTTAAATAACAACATATAACTATAAATTTCAATTTATATTATTTACCCATGTCTATAATTGTTATATATTTTTGGTAAATTATTTGTAACTTATATGTTACTAGATAACCTAAAACATATATTAAACTATAAAAATTTATTAGTAACATTATAAATCTATGTATCTATACATCTTATAACTTAGTAACATTTTTATCCTATGTGGCATCCTTTATTGATCTCATTCTCAAAATATCAATTATTGTAGATTAACAATACTTATGTAACTATCAAAATTTATTACTCATTAATATTAATTTTAATTATTACTCTTAAATTACAAATATGATTTATCATTACTAATCTATTACAGTTTCTCTAGGCTTGCAGTTTTTAAGATATCAAGTCTATTTACAACTTCATATGCACAAGATTTATATAATATAATTCCTAAGAAATCCAACAATACCATAATGCAATCAGGGAGATTCTAAGTATTTCTTATTTTAAAAAAATGATTCTCAAAATATCAATTATTATAGGTTAATAATACTTATGTAAGTATCAAATTTTATTACTCATTAATATTAATTATTACTCTTAATTATTACCCTTACTTTATTTATTTCTTAATTTTGATGTAGGATGATAGTACAAGCAACAAAGTTATGATTAATAGTGATGATTTTGAAATTCTGACTCCTAAGGGTGGCTCGAAAACAAATACCGGGGGTTCATCCTCAAAATATCAAAATATTGATGACAAAGATGGAGATTTAGAAGGATGTGATGTTATGAAGAAGAAGCTTGTGTTTGTGAAGAAGGATAAAGTTTGAAGGATTTGCGATGGCTACCTTTTAGATTAATGTCTTTTATTTAAGACTTTTATCAAAGAAGTAACTTAATTATTTTTGGTATTATTTCCCAAACACTAATTCATTTCACTATATGATAATTAGGTCATTTGAAAATAATATATTTTGATTTGAGTTTTAAAATATAAGTTTGCATGTTTGGAATTATTAGTTTTTGATCAATTAGATGAGCTTGGTATTGTTTTACGAGAGTGATTTCAAAAAATCTTTTAAGTTAAGACAACCTACTAAGTTATTTTTTACAATTGATGTGAATGCCTTATAAAACAACCATCAAGTGGTGTTTAGGGTTACATTCTCTAACAATGATTATTTTGGGTACTCTAATGGATATGAGATTACTTAGGGTAACATAACAAATAAAAAAAGAATATCACAACAAAGTAAGATAATTTATACAATATGTGTAGAATGATAGTGTACATATTGCTATTATTTGAAATGTGTGATGGCTAACTTACTTTAAAAAACATTAAAATTAAACAAAATTACCAAACACATTATAAATTGTCTCGTGTTTACACGGGCTTGAGATCTAGTTACAATATATATTAATTAAATTTCCATTCTCTAGTATTATTACCAAGCGTATCAAATACACACTTAGGTATTCCCACTTTAGTTATACGTGTCTGTTTTAAAAAGTATATTTTTATATAAGCAAAATATAATTTACTTTTATTAAATAACTCACATATTTGGGGAGTTACACTTGGGGTGGGAGCAATACAGGGAAGTGACTCCTAGGAAGTTCTTGTATGGTTTCCAAAAACAAATCCATGAGCCAGTAGGGCATAGAGGACAATATTGTGTTGTGATAGATCCCTCATTTCACTTGCGCACGAGGAAACCCTAGTTTGTTAATGAATATTATTAATTAAGCATGTTGATTGTACATATTTGGTTCATATTTTGATGTGTATATGATAAGCACATATTTCTTATGATCAATACACATGCTTTGTTTATGAATGAGTGTGGTTGAAATACCAGCCATGTTTTGGTTTAATACGTGTTTGTGTTAGATAGTATGCATATTCGTATTCGTAGGATTTATGCAATTTAGTTTTACGGAGTAACTAAGGTAGATCTGTTGTATGAAACATTTGAATGTGTTTGGTTGTATTAATAAGATCAATCAATAAAACCACTGTGAGATTTGGACCAAGTAACCACGGATTACATGTGGACCAATATTGAATAGAAACTGAACACTTAGTTAGTCGAGTTTAACACGAGACCTCGTGGGGGCTTAGTTGATTAGAGTTTGAGAGTTCACTAACCAAGGGACCTAATACATGTTCACAACTATCACTTTATCTATGCTTATTGTTCATCAAAGTCATCCTTCAATTAGGGGTCCATTTTCCAAAACAACTTTAGTCGGTTTGATTTCCCAATTTCCAGCCTTTATCTTGTTTATTTAGTTTAATCTTTATTTTGCCAAGTTTCTAAATTTAGTTAATTATCAATTCAATCTCAAAAACTATTTATCTTAAATGTGTGACACCCAAAGATAGATATACAATTAGACTTGTTCCTCGTGGTTTCGACAACTAACTTAATCGCTAAGCTATATTGCTGCTACGGAGTGATGTTAGTACAGTACAATGTGATAAAGTTCATATATAAATTTTTTTGGGGAGATACAATTTCAACTCAAATTAAACCATCTTATTGCAAAATATAGAATTTGATGATAATAAAACTATCGTTTGTAATATACTAGAAATTATCTTAACATGTGTTGTTAAGATAAGACTTGTAATTATTATTAAGTCTTCTAGATTAGCAATCACCTCATTGCACTGAATAAGTTAGCTAAGCTTTAACCGATCACTCTGTGTAGAGCTAACCTAGTTTATCTCATCAATCAAATGATGTGTTACTTTCTATGTTTCCATATGTATTAGCTATTTGAGTCAAGGCTGGACATATGTTGCCTTAGGTCTTCTATTTGTAATGTACTAATACTTTAACTCTAAGACTAAAAAAAAGAACTTGAATCTAATGGAAAAAGATCAAGTTATTGAAGAAAGAGATCTCTAAGATCTTGATCAAATCTTAAGCGTGGCTGAAAACATCATACTTAACAAAGTCAAGATGTAATAAATATTAAAATACAAAAAGTTCTTGTATTAATAGAAAAATTGTACTTCTTAAGATAAAGGGTATGAGTTATTTATTTAAATAATGTTAGTGAAAATTATGACCTATTAAACTGATTTGGTTTGTTTTTGTATGATTTAAGCATGATATGTGGTTAATTTTAGTTTTCACTGGCAGGGCTCCTATATGAATTCTGTTGCTCACAGAATTGGAGCTTTTGATAATAGGTCATAATTGTAATATTCTTGGATTGCTTTTAATAAAATTTGTGCCTCTAAAAATATAAAGTAATATTACTTTAACAAATAGTTGATTAAAGTATTATATATCTTGTCTCCAACTAACTTTGTTATTTAAATTACCTATCACCGATATTATTACATGTGTTGAACACCTTTAGACATTAGTTATCTTTATGATAAGCTAGTCTATGTGTTATACTAAACTTGTTGTCATCATTTTTTAGTGTGAGCAATTTCGCATCCTAACACTTATAGTTTTTTATTTATAATCAATAAAAATTATATTAAAAGTAATTGTTTGTTTAATAAGTTTTAAAAACTAAAGTTTATATTCTACCCCTCCTTTTACAAACATTTTGTTGTTTGAGTCTCTAATCTAAAACTAAAAAATATAAAGTCGTGCACATAAAAAAACCATCAACGTATGGAGAACAACTAATTAAAAATAGAAAAGAGAATTACAATGACGTGCACCGTATAATTTAGGTTACATTTCGTATACAATAGAAGACATAGGAAAGTTGGTTGTATTGATTTTAAAACTAAAAATTTATTGTATGTAATGGTATCGTCCAAAATTATCTGTATTTTCAAGAAGATTGTATTTTCTAAAAAGACAATTTCTTGAACATTTTCTCATCACGGCCAAAAAGGTTCAATTTATTGGTATCATATACAAAATTTTGATAAGCAAAGAAATATAATGTTTGATGTTACAACATATATGATCTTCTCAATTGAGAATTGTTAAAATTTAAGATTTGTAGCCATCGGAATGTTTATCTTTAAATTAACACTCATTTTAAAAATAATTTTAAGTTGTCATTTTTATATAACCTTTTGTCTATCTACATATATCACTAGGTCTATGGTCATCTACCTAAAGTTATCATTATGAATGGTTTACACTTTAAGACAGATGATTACTTCAAACTTTGGTCTTAGAAATTATTGTTGAGTAACGTTACAATTCAGGCGGAAAGTGACTTTGTAATTTATTTAAGAAAGGTTTTGGGCTATTTCACTAATAGTAAATTAGTTTTGAGTTGAAATTTCACAAACTTACATGGTATAAGAGCAAGATTCAGTTGTTGCTCAAAGGTCACATAGACTCTACATAACCCATAAGTATCAACATGTTACGCGCAAAAAGAAGAACGTCACACGTGAGGGCACGTGTTGAGTAATGTCACACATCAGATAAAAAGTGACTTTGTAATATGCTTAATAAGGGTTTTGGACTTCTCCACTAATAACCAATTGGTTTTAAGTTGGAACGCTACAAAATTACATTTATTTCTTGATAATTTGCATGTATGAAACAAAGTAATTAGGTATTATTTAGGTTGTGTTACTACCAATCATATGCAAAACATACAAGCTAGAGTTAGACTATAAAAGGCAAGAAGAAGATATCAAATATTATCAATATAACTTGTTTCAGTATAACTTAAGATTTCAATGGCAAGAAGGTAACCACATATTAAGTTATTGTTTCCTTATTCTTCAATATGAGATATTATTACAAGTGCGGACCCTTTTATGACCACCCATATGGGTGTTTGTTTGCTCGTCATGACAAGCTCGTCGTCCACTACAGCCTTGTTCGTCATTCGCTCGTCGTGTCATGCTAGTCGTCTCATTGATGAGCTAGAACGTATGAATTTTTTTAATATATCCGTTATACGATGGTACCTCTCTCTCTCTTCAACTTCTGTCCTCTCTCTTTCCTCATCTCTCTTTCTCTCTCTTACAAATATATATACATATATTGAAATAATAATAAAAACTGAAGAAAAAATTGAGTTAGTTTGAGTTATTTTATACTAAGTATTTGACTATTTGGGTATGAAAAAGAAAGAGAAGGAAAAAATGATATGACGTTGATTTGAGATTTGGATAAAAGAAAGAAAAAGAGGAGGTCACACACATGGCCTTATACTCGTTTACATTCCTCTAAGCTATGAAACTTATGCCTAACAATGTCTATCTACCAACAAAATCGCACTTAAAGTTTCTTGAGTATGAGTTTTCCAAGTGAAGCCGGATATCAAACCGGTTTCCTTCTATTTGAACCATAGTCGTATGATCCATATTGATAGTAACACCTATATTAGTTATGACTAAACTTAATTTAGGTGCTACTAAGAACACGATTAATATTCTCTTTTATAATGAAAAAACTCAACTAGGGCGAGTGCAGGTCCTAGATCCCCTTCGACATGATTTTGGTGTTGCTTCTTCACTCTAAATGTTCTGTTGAAACACTTTTAACCCACGAAAAAGATCCAAGTATTTCCACTTGTTCTTATTTTGGTTTAAGGTGTAATTTTAGAGGTATGCTTAAAAAATACAAGATATAATTGATTCAATAAAATTAGGTTTAGATAAAAATATTACATGCAGTTAGATTTAGTTAATGATTATGTTTATTAATATCACTCATTTTATACCTAAGATTTCGTCTAATATCCACATTTTTACACTGAATTCAAGGTGTTTATGCTCATAACAAGCTATAATTAGTTTCTTTTCACATGGAAGGCTAAAATGAAGTTGCTTGAAGAAATTGGTCAAAAACGGGGTAAATTACAGATTTTTTGAAAAATATATATACCGGAGGATGCACCATGCCTTCATTTCAAGCACACCGTGCATCAAAGTTTGTGGAAATTAGGGTTTAGACTCTTCTAGCGTTGAGGCTCCGTTTTAATGTGTTTTGGATGTTAGGTTTTAGGAGCCATATAAAACAAAAGTTTTAATCTTTATTACATGAATTTTCGAAAACCATAATAAAATTTACAACTTTATAATAAAAAACCTTATCAGAATTAATTAGCAGAAGCTAAACTTGGTTTAAACAAAAAAAAAACTTCCTTTAACCCAAAAGTAGATCTAGTTTAATATAATAACTCAAGAAAATGAAAAACCTACAAGAAGGTTCATAAAATTACTTAGATTGCTTGAGCTAAAGTCCACCCGTGAGGTCACAAATGAGCACTCCTACTAAATGGAGAACTGAAACCAACGATCAAACCCGAACGTAGGATTGATGTACTCCTGCAAGAAACAGCCAAAAACCGAGTCCTCAGTTTTTATGTTCTTGGCCGATGCAAAGAAAGAGGTAGAGAGGAGAGAAAAATTTTAGGTGTTTAATTGTGTAATAACTTAAAACGTTCAAACCTTAACCCGTATTTATAGGATTAGAAATCCTATTTTAATTAGGATACAAATCTTAGTTTCCTATTTATCCAAACTCTATAAGTTAAAGAATAAGTTATCTTATTTCGAATAACTAAGATATAATACCTAGTATCCAAATTATTTGAATAACCAAATTTAATTAATTATATACTTCAAATTTCGGCTAAATATATATAAAATATATAAACCTAGATTTTCAATAATTGATATAAATTCTTTAATAAATATATTTATTAATCCAAAATAAACATACAATTAATTACTTGTTCCAATAAATAACTAGTGAATTAAAATCTTTTAATTTACTATCCTTTTATTCTGTAAAAAAAAAATGTTATAGAATAATATCTCCCATTTTAGTTGCTACTTTACTCATATGTGTGACTCTTGAGTGTCCTATAACATTGGTTGTGACATCATATAGCTATTGTTAACACAATCTCTAACACTAAAAAAGTGTGCCGCGCTTCTACCTGTCTATATAAAGTTGGCATTTTTCGTTTTTTAGAGAGACAAATAATTTTTTATGGTTGACCACAAAACAAAAACTAGGATTCAAGCAATAGAATCCTAACCTCAGAAAGTTGTAAACCCAAATCAAAAACAAGATTAGGAAGCCTAAGAACAAGAAACTCCAAGCCTCCAATATTCAAGATCACAAATATTCCTAAAATCCAGCCTGAGTTTGACCACCTATATCTCGACCTCCTGATGTTAAAATCAAATGCTCCGGTCATAACCATTGAATATATGTTAGGAACCTACAATCCAAAAATTACGACGATCCAACGGTTCAATATCTAGAAAACTACAAATACCCATGTGTACTAAAAAACAGGAGAATACCATAATTTTTTTTGCCTAATCTCCTGTACAAACTCTCTCAAGAACTCTTTATCTCTATTACCTAAGGCTGCAAGTGGAAGTGAATTAGGGTTTAGAAAAGTTTAATCTCATATTCCAACATATATATGTGGTTAACAATGTCTAAATGGCACTTTAAACCCTCATAACTTACATAAAATTCATCCTAATTTATATACTAACCCCATAAAGTCTTTACCTTTATAACGACTTAAGGTCTTTTCTTTTAACATTTTTGTCCCTAAATGTAACATCCCGAAAATTAGAATGCCAATTAAAAGTTCTGTAATTTAATTTATATAAATATTAATCAAATTTTTTGAAAGAATATATTATTTATTTAGTTAAATTCTATTAAAGTTATACGAGGATAATATATAGAACAAAGAATCTATATCTTCTTTAAGTTAAGATCCTTTTAAATTTTTAATCATATGTGGCAATGCTTTGGAGGTGAAAATTTTCAAATTGAGACTAATTAGAGTAAAGGATTTGATGATGTGTCATTATTTAAAGACTTGGGCTTTTTATTATTTATAAAATTGGCTAAATGTTTAGGTAGATATGTAACGCTTGATGGAAACAAAAATGTAACTCACCCTTATTAATATTCTCATTGATTGAAAGGATCAAACCAATAGTCCCCCTCATTGAAGTCAACTGATGAAAACAAAAATGTAACTCATTCAGTTAGGTCTTGAATTATGGGTCGTTCTTCTTCCTTTATTACAAGATTCAGTTACTTCTTTCATAATCTTCTTAAGCTTGAAGCACATATCGTGATTGCAATGAAGGTACAACTTCTCCACCCAAGCAAATTCTTAAAACACATTAGTTGGTAAATTTTGGGGTATTCCTTTTTGTTGTGTGCAAGCTTTGTATTAGGTAATTTGTTTTTCTTATGTGTATTTACTTAAGTTTTAGTATTAGGTAATTCGGTTTCGTTTTGAGATTCTTGGTATACCTAGTTTCCAATTATCACTCTTCTTTTTAGTTTCATTCACCAGGGTTAATGCTAACTTCTCAACGATTTTGTGTGGCTTCATCGGTTGTTAATAGGAATCCATTTCGTTTCTATTGATTGCCGTATAAATAGTCCCCTATTTGACATCATGGATGGATTGAGGTGATACATAAAGGTCTCAAAATTAGGTTTTGTGGGATTTTGTATATTCAATTGAGATGATTTGATTGCAACATCGTATCCATCGAATTGGTTGTTAAGCTTATCTTGGTTTCACCACCATGATCTCATCTGTAACTGCATCAACAAGATAACACGTGTTCGATGAAATGCCTCAATGAAATCCTTTTTCATATTCCATTGGTAAGTTTATCTTTAGCTGAAAGTTACTTTATATTCAATATGTTGTACAATGCCTTTGTTTATTTGGACTCAAAGTCGGATCGAATGTGCTTCTATTAATAAACACAATAGCTTCCTATTGTTTTATATTCAAATGAAAGAAACTTAAATATGATTGTTATTAAGAGGAAGATAAATTCCTTAGATGAGATTCTTTTACCTTTTTATCTCTTTGGATCTCATGTTTACTTCCATACATGATAGGTTGATTGTGAGATAAAAATATATGTATAATATTTTTTATGTTGATTTATAACTCATTAAGTGTGACATAACTATTAATATAGTTTGTTTTATTATAATTACTACCTCTTCATAATTAGAATATATATATATATATATATTTATTAAGTTGGGCACCTGTCAAACTGTTTGATGCTTAAATTATTTGTTTACCACAACATTTTAACGTTGCCATTGAAAACTCTTCTATGAGTTTCCTGATTTTAGGTTTTGTATTTCAGTTTGATAATTTTATACCATGTTTTTGTGTCTAGATAGTACATACCAATTTCGAAGGTCAAAGAAAAGCCTCCTTCCAAGTGAATTTAAATGGATAAATGACAACTATTTACTCTTATGCTAGAAACATGACTTTGTAGGGTTACTTGAATCACTTTTTCTATATTAATATCGATATCCATTTGTTTGTATCGGGAATAATCATCAATTGCATTAATCCTTCTTAGGATAATTGCCTATAGACTAATTTTCTTGCTAGAAGCATATATCGAATTTTTAATAAGAATATATTAGTTATTGCTTAATCCTACTAATCATCTTATCCTAATTGAATAACATTATATCCTTCTGGATTCTTATAGTTGGTTGTTCTAGATTATTTACATAGAATTTCACCGACAAACGGAATTGGTTTAGTGGTAACATATCATACTTAAAACCTCATTTAGCTTTTGTATGTTATTTCACTTTCTTTCTTTGATGCTTGATTAACACACTACAATTTAGACAAGTAAAATGCAACATGGTTATTCAAAAGTTGGTGGAACTTATCTCAAATTTCCATTTGAAGAATACTATGTAAATAAGGGGGAAAAGCACTTTAATGTCTAGACAAATTGATTGATATATCACAAACACATTTATTGAAGTAAGTATACATGAAATTTTCAATTTTTCCATTTCGATAAAATAATCAATTAAAGAATGATAGATAGAAACATGTGTTTCTCTTTGTTCAAGGTCTTTTAGAACTTGAATATGAAACTACTCTTTATTTTCTCCATATTTGCTAATATTTCCTCTTTTAACAATTTTTCTCTTTCAAGCTTAATGCGTTTTCTACAAATCGAATTGATGGTTCATAAAGGTACTATATGACCTTAGGTGTATTTAGTTTATGCATATGAGAAAACCCACAAGATGGATTTGTTAAACATTTGTAATGATTTTCCATAGTTTGATTTACCCTTTTTATCCCTACGAATTGAATCATTCTTTTTCTTTGTTTTTCTTTGCATTTAAAGCATTCTTACCGGTTGGATCTTATACTTCTACTTCTACAGATACAAGAAGTAATGTACAAACAATCAAGAAACAATCTCATTCTGCCCCCTGCTTTTGGCATATTTCAACTCGGGGTTATGGGTCGGCAATGTTGAGGTGATCACAAGTGTTTTAGGCTGGAACAATTATTATCTTAAGAATCACTATAATCAACTATAATTTATCTACGATACAAATTAGAAGGGCAAAGGAAGAAACCCGTTACATCTTTCATTGAAGACAATTCATTACCTATCAATCATCTTCATGCTTTGTCATGATCTATTCCTGTGGAGAATACATCAATACTCAAATTTAGTCGGATGAATATAATCTTGTGTGGAAAAAAGGATATATACGATCAGCTTTCTTCAAATCAAATATATTACTTCTCATATCCAAATACGGTATGGTTTTTAATTGCATATTAAGCGTGATTGTTGTTTATGTCGTTCTTCTACGAAGCATAATACATCATTCTTTTTTGTGGAGAAATAGAAAAAATGGTATTAAACTTATGATTTCAATATTTCACTACTACACGATGAAGCTTCAAGACCCCTTTTGTGAAACCAGATTTAAAAGCTTATCTTTAAGACTGGTTTTTTGGTATCCGGTCTAAAAAAACAATAAATTGGGTGCTAGACATTAACAACTTTCTGGACCGGTAGAAAACTGGTCTATAAGTCATCTTTGTAACACCACAATTTCAACCTATATTTTTTTAAAAATTTGCTGCGGAAGCGATAGATTAATATATATATATATACATATATGTTTACAAAACCACTACATAAAACCAGGGTTAACAGTTTTCAAAACAATATAATAAGTGTAGTGTTACATAAACCAATGGCTCATCAAACAAAATCAGAGTAGCGGTCAATTATTCCCCAAGCACGCCACTCCTCAGCCGAACCACTGATTTACCGAAACCTGTAAAATGGAGTGAGAGATGGGGGATTAGCACAAGGATAAGTGAATGAAGTTAAACCAACAATAGCAACAATACAACCGAAAGATACAACAGTAAACAAGCAATCGAGAAGACTAGCTCTTCTGCAGGAACCTACGACCAATGCCGGCCAAAGCAAAGGTTTACTGATAGTTCATTTGCTATTCTCACACAGTATTACCCTTAAGTTGCAACGAATGTATCAAAAGATCCAAATACTGATTAGCCGATAGCAAAAAAACCCAACCCATATGCCTAACCGAAACTGACTTCTCATCCGAATCATGTGCACATATCAATGATCTCCTAGTCACCATAACTGAGTTAAAAACTCACCTTAGATCTCCGAGTCACCAACTCAGTAATCTAATTTCACTGAGTCTGGTTTCCTCCTGAGAACACAGGATAACCAGAATTAGTAATCAATTCATAATTATCTCAAAATATCAAGTTTAGCACCAAACGGGTCAAAACCAACCTGTTATGTCTAACATGTAAAACCAATTTGAAATACATATCTAACAGTTTAAAATCATTATATATATATATATATATAATAGAAAACAAGTAGGAATCCATGAAACTTGCATAAACCTTTCCAA
Source organism: Dittrichia graveolens (assembly GCA_038502395.1). Classification (NCBI taxonomy): domain Eukaryota; kingdom Viridiplantae; phylum Streptophyta; class Magnoliopsida; order Asterales; family Asteraceae; genus Dittrichia; species Dittrichia graveolens. The sequence continues at coordinate 73,781,888 of JARJIL010000003.1, forward strand.
ATATCATATCGTGATTTCAAGTAAGCATATATTCCAAATAATAACTCATATATGCTATCCAACATTAACTAACCCAATTATAACAATTGAATCATGATTAGTATCAAGTATAAACAACCAAAACTGAACAAGATTGAAATAATGTAAAAAAACAAGCAAAACTAATTCTGTCAGCAGGGGACGCGACGCGTCCGGCGCTGAACAACAACTATTATGCAGTTTTGGTTCTGTCCTATTCCAGCTTAAACAAACACCCCAAAAGACCATTTTCAAACCTGGAAATTCATATGTAGCAGTAGTAAAGTATTACCAAGCTTGTCTAACATATAAACTAACAACAAGAACACATTAACATCATCAAATCCACAAAACCCAATTCAACTTCAACCTCAAGCTTCTAAAATGGAGTTCTAAGCTTTCAACCAACAAAACATAGAATTTATACATGATTTCAGTTCTAAATCATCATGTAATTACTACCAATCATCAAACCAAACTAATTTCATCAATTAGTCAAAAACCCAATTATCAAGAACCCTAAATTGAAGCAAGAGATACATAGACATGGCAAGAAAAATTCAAGAACAACTAACCTTTACTTAAAGCAATTAATCATGTAACACCCGCAAACCTGGGCTAGTAGATTAGCGGGTTGGCGGTACGTGATTAATTGCGTTAATTTAATTATGTGGTTAATTGGGTTAATTATTAGTTTGATTAATAAATTAAAAGGATTGTTTGATTTAATTAAATATGGGAAGATGTTATTGAATATATGTAAGCATGTATGCATGGTAGCATGGATGCATGTATGTTAATAAAAAAAATCATGTATGTGAACATGTAAAATTGGATAAGAAGTTGTATATGTCCACCTCCTGCTTTGAAGGTAAAAGCATATGTATACGTGTGTGTGTGTGTGTATTTGACAAATTAGAAAATCCTCTGCTCATTGTCTCTAAGGCTAAGTGTGTGTGTGCTTAGGTGTAAATTACCCTCTGCTGAAGAAACCTTACAAAAGTTACAAACTTGAATTTCTAAAGTCAAGATTTAGTGTTCTTCAATTCAAAAGGAAGGTGAGGAAGTGTTATTAACATGTTATGATTCATATCGGTATGTTTATATGTTGAAAAGCATGAGTTTATGTTATTTCACCGTTAATGGAGTTTGAAAGAAAGCTTGAATTATGGGTTTTGTAGATTTTGATGTTATGATTAAGTAAAAAGGTGTTTATGATGTTTGGTAGACATGGTATGTGTTATAAATATGTTTTGTTGAGAAAATATGATGTTAGAAAAGGTTACAAGAATGATACGTGAGCTGGAAATCCGAAACTGAAGAAGAAAATGACTTGCAGGACGAGTGTCGCGGCGCTACGCCTTAGGGTCGCGTCACGACGCTAAGGAAAATCCGATATATGGGTTTTGGATTGTTAGAATCCGAGACTTTGCAAATCCGACCCTTGGAAATCTGAAAGTTTGCAAATCCGATACTTTAGAAAACCGATACCAAAATCCGACAGATGCTTCTCGGATTTGAAATCCGCTATGGTCGCGGCACAACGGGGTTAGTGTCGCGGCGCGACGGACCTCATTTCAGAATATTACTTGTTCTTTATTGTGTTTTGCATGGAATAACTTGGCATGTTATTATGTGATTTTATTGATATATATATATATATATATATATATATATATATATATATATATATATATATGAGAAGGTATATTTGAGACTGATTTGATTGTTGTTGTGTTTTCAGGCAATCAAAAGACTCAGTAAAATTAGGTTTCTGAGCTCGTGCTAGTTTTGAGGTGAGTGGACGTTAATCGCGGATGGTAAAGATTTCGGTTAATGTTATTGGTGTGAAGCATGACTTTGATTGAGATTGGATTGGATTGATTGAACTGTTGATTGTGATTATTGAATGATTGATATCTGCTGCATGATTATTTGGTCGATACGCGCTCTTAGGATGATTTTGAGTTGCGTTGGGAAGTCAGCTATACGTAGAATTGGGCTGGGCTCGTTCACTTGTTGGTTGAACAGTGTTAGCCTTACTGGTGCATATGTTGCATCATAGGGGGATTTTCACTGTGCCAATTCAGTGGAGAGCTATCGGTAAACCTTTGCTTTGGCCGGCATTGGTTGTAGGTTCTGCGCCGAACCGCCAATCTTCTCGGGATATGTGATTACATGCTTTGATATTGACTGTGGATGTTTGCTTTTGGTGTTTAGCCTCTACTCACTTAGCTTTATGCCAATTCCCCTCAGTTGTTGCTTTTACAGGTTCGTGTTTGTGAGGTTGGCTGAAGGAGAAGTTGACCTGACTCTGATATTAGTTTTTGAAAAGAAACGAGCCAGTAATTTTTGTAACACCAAAACAGATGATGCTTTTGTTTGTGAACAATGTTTGTACATTTGTTAATATTGGTTTGTATGTAATGAGTTTGTTTACTTAAGCTTTCGCAGCGTATTAAAAAAAACGGCTTGAGTTTTCCGGTGTTACAAATCAACACCAAAAGAACAAGAAATCAAGAAATAAGAGGCTGCCTTAGTGAGATATCTTCAATCTAAAGCAAAGAACACACAAGAGATAAGTTCAAGAATGGCAAGGAGGAGGTGTCTAGAGTCTGTAACATAAGTCACGATTTTTACACACACAGTGCATTTATATGTTTTCTAACTCACAGTTAATTAATTAAGCAATCCTACTCAATTAATTATTTACCAACGAGGTATTATTCGTGACCCTATCTAAAAACGAATCCAAATAATCAATTAAACACATAAAAATATAAAATATATATTTTCCCTTTTTAACCTCGTGGCTTTAAATTAAATTAATAATTTTCTAAATAATACAAATAAACAAGTAACACACATACCAAGACACGTCCTATTAGGCCGGTGACTAGGGTGTTACAGTCTTTAAGACCGGTTTTATGAAGTTGTTCTCAAAAAACCAATAAGCAACCTTGTAGACTGGTTGTAAACCGGTCTATAAGTCATCTGGGCGCCAGCCTCAAAACCTAACTGTCTAGACCGGTAAAAACCGGTTTGTATACTCGCAAATCTCATACAAATGTAACTAACTTTCTAGACCGGTAAAAAACCAGTTTGTATAATTGCAAATCTCATCCATATGTAACTAACTTTCTAGACCGGTAAAAATCAGTTTGTATACTATCAAAAAATTCATAGATCCATATCCATATATCCATTATACATATAAGTATTATATATATATATATCTCTACCTAAAACCTACCTAACTCCATTTATTTTATATTTGCATGCAGTTCATTTCAAGAGTATCCAACAAACTTTAAGGTATGAGTTTTATTCATATACTAGTATTTATGAGTTTTTTAAGGGTAAATTGCATTAAAATATAATGAACTTTGTTTTAATTATCATTGTATATAACCAACTTTATTTTTTTAAAAACAATACAATCAACTAGATCTTTAAGTTAATTGTATTTTCATACGTAGATTAAAATTACTGAAAAATAAAACGAATTACCAAAGATTTACTTTTTCTAACGCTAGATCTTTAAATTATTTATTGCAAGTAGTTGGACAAAGATAGTGTTGTCATATCATTATTATGCATATCTCCATCCAAAGTTAACATATTATTAGTATGTATTTAGGAACTATCTTTTAGGTTTTCTTTTAAAATACCTTGTCTTCTTTATGATGGAAATGAGTATTAACAATTTACTTAAATATTGTTTAGAAAAGAGAATCAGCAATAATTTCTTGATACTCTTCATAGTTTGTGTTTTAAATATTTGATGTTATTCATAAGGAAAGATTTTAAATATAACTTATTGTAAATTTATTTATTTTAATTTAGTCGAAAGACAAAGTTACGTAATTCATATTATGTGTTTTGTACCGAACTAATTTAAATATAAAGAGATTTATGTTTCTTGTTACACTTAATATAAATAATGATAGCTAATTAAAATTTTTATTTGAAAAGTATTTTGAAATTATTGAAATTTATAATGTTTACAAATACATTGTACTAGTCTTTTACGTAGCATTAATAATAAAGAAACACCCTAAGTATATTTATTGGAATCTTAAAATATTATAGTTAACTTTAGGCCGTGTTTGTTTCACGAAATTCAAAGGAATAGAATTGAATTCCTAATGAATTAGATTCCTATTCATGTTTGTTTCGCTGAAAAGTAAATAGAATTGAATTCCATTGCAATCTTATTTTGTGTTTGTTTGCAAATTATTGGAATGGAATCATATCAAAAGACTAAAATGCCCTCGATTTATTTTTGTATTAGAACTTTATATAATTATATTTGTAAAACGCACTCACACCCACACCCAACCCCCGGGCCACCCACACCCCCGGGCCAATCCCCCCCACACAACACAATCTTTTTTTCAAGAATAAAAGGAAATATATGTCGCCGCCACCACCACCGTCACTGCTAACCACCACCTGCCGCTGCCAACACCACCAACCACCGCCACCGCCGTCACCCCATCGTCACTGCCGACCACCACTTGCCGGGACCTAAGAATAAGAAAATAATCTTTTGTAATTATCAATTATTTTACAATTAATTTTTTTTACGTTTTCCTAACTATCCTCTTCCATACTTTTTTTACGTCATTTAAATTATCCTCATCCCCGTTCACAATAAAGTAACTATAATAATTATTTAGATATAGGATAATTACGAATTAAAATTTTAGTGTTTAAACATGTCTAATACTTATATTTTATTTTAGGGGAAGATAATATTCAATATTTCAAACATTAGTTTGGATAATTATCAACGAATTAAAATTTTTCGTTTTTAAACATGTTCAATACATATATTTTATTTTATATGAAGATAATATTTAACATTTTAAATATTAGTTTGGGTAATTACCAACTTTATTTATTATAATTAATTAAAGATTTTACTAATTGATTAAACTTGGATATGTTTTAAATTATAGATGAATCGTACTAAATGGATGTACAAGATACCGTGTTGTACCAATGAGTTTATGACAAGGTTATCTGAGTTCATAAAAGTTGTCGAAGATGATCGAGTTAAGAGGGGAAGATCTATAATTAATTGCCTTTGTCAAAAGTGTAAAAATGTCAAGTGCTTAGATGATAGTGATAAAATTAAGTATCATTTAATAGAAGACGGGTTTGTAAAAGGGTATACCCGTTCGTCTTGGCATGGAGAACCACTGGATGGTAGTAACGTTCCCGTTTCTTACTATAGTGATGATGATAACGATAATGATAATTTAGATGAAATGTTACACAATTTAGAGGATAACAATGATGACAGATATCATGATAAATTTCAACAGCTCTTTGTCGACTCACAAAAACCATTATATAATGGTTGTACGAATTTTACTAGATTTTATACGGTGCTGAAATTGTTTAACTTAAAGACTGACAATGGGCAGAAAAAGTTTTACAAGTTTGTTAGAGTTGTTACATGAAATGTTTCCGGATGATAATGAGTTGCCTGTTTTAACATACCAAGCCAAGAAATCGATGTGTCCGACGGGTTTGAAAATTAAAAGAATACATGCATGTCCAAATGATTGTATGTTATACAGAAATGAAGATGAAAATCTATATAATGTAAGATATGTGGTACATCAAGGTACAAAAGAACACACCAAATGATTAATAGTAATGTGGCAAAAAAATGGGCCTCCTGCAAAATTATTGTGGTATTTTTTCATCATACCAAGACTTCAACGATTATTTGCAAATGCAAAGGATGCAAAATTGTTAAATTATTGTGGTATTTTTTCATCATACCAAGACTTCAACGATTATTTGTAAATGCAAAGGATGCAAAATTGTTACGTTGGCATGCTGAAGAATGCAAGAAAGATGGGAAAATCAGACATGTGGCTGATTCTCTTCAACGGAGGAATATCGATTACCAATTTGGATTTGGAGAGGATATAAGAAATATACGGTCCAGACTCAGTTCAAATGGAATTAATCCGTTTGTAAACATGAGCAGTCATCATAGCATTTGGCTAGTCTTGTAAACATGAGCAGACGTCATGGTGTCATTATTAATTCAAGGTCCGAAACAACTAGAAAATGACATTGATGTGTAATTACATCACTAACTGATGACTTGAAAAAATTATGGAACACGGGGGGAGGAAGTATATGACGCTTATAAAAAAGAATATTTTTAACTACGGGCTATGACTTTTTTGCACAATTAATGAATTCCTGGCGTATGGCATATGGAAATTTGTCTTGATATATTACTAAAGGTAAAAAAAGCATGCCATGTTTGCGAAGATGAAACTCACTCGATTTGGTTAGAAAAATGTAAGAAAATGATATATATATATATATAGGACATTGAAGATCGTTCCCAAAAATACACCTCTACCATAAAAAAGAAGTTATTTGATGGTAAAATAGAGTTTGGAGTGCTATGACAATCGGTGAGAGGAGAAGCTACACTCTCACGAGTTGCCAAATTGAAAGTTGTGTAAGAAAAAATTGCATCGCTCCCCTGGAAAAAAAATCAATATTCTGGAAATTACCTTATTTGAAGCACTTGAAAGTTTGACATTGTCTCAATGTTATACATATTGACAAGAATGTTTGTGAATGCTTGATAGACTTGTTGTTAAACATTCCTGGAAAATCAAAAGATGGGGTCAATGTTATAAAGGACATGATTCGGATGGGAATAAGACCAGAGTTTGCTCCAATTGATATTGATGGTTGGCAGGGTACGTATTTGCCACCAGCTTCTTATACCTTGTCAAAGTCTGAAAAAACTAAATTTTGTGAATGTCTATATGATGTTAAGGTTTCATCTGGCTATTCATCTAACAAGAGAAAGTTGGTGTCTTTGAAAGACTTGAAATTACTCGGTATGAAGTCACATGATTGTCATGTATAAATTAACACAAATGATCCCAATTGGAATTCGTGGAATATTGCTTGATCGTATCCGACACACAATCACAAAGCTTTGTTTGTTTTTCAATGTGATCCATTCAAGGTGATTGATCCTGAGGTATTGGATGAATGGCAACGTAATATTGTCTTAACACTTTCTCGGCTCGAGATGTACTTTCCACCTTTTTCAACATAATGGTTCATTTGATATCTCATATTGTAGGAGAAATAAAATCTTGTGGTCCTATTTTTCTAAGATACATGTATCCATTCGAAAGATATATGGGTGTCATAAAAGGATATGTGAGGAACTGTTATCATTCACAAGGAAGTATTATCGAAGGATATACTTCTGAGGAAGTGATTGGCTTTTGTACAGATTATATGCGAGGAATATCAGATATTGGAATTTCGCAATCTCGACACGAAGGAAGACTTGAAGGGAAAGGGACAATTGGACGTAAAGTGGAGACACTGGATCAAATTGATTTAAACCAAGCACATTTTACAGTCTTACAACACATGACATGCATTTATCCATACATACACGAGCACATGTCGTTTCTAAAAAGGAAAACATTCAGAAGAGCTCAATATGGTTAGCTACGGAGCATAATAGAAAATTCTCACATTGGTTGCGGGAAAAGGTGAGAAATAAACTTTCAAATGTTGATAAATCAGTGGAAATCTAGGACATGGCCCCATTACGCGTCATAAAGTATTAGGGTTATGACATTAACGGGTATACGTTTTACATCAAGCGTAACAACCTGAATTTCAGTACAAATTTAAACTTTTCAAAAACTCATTTTAAATCATAGTTTATATAAAATCTCTTAACTAACGTGGAAGCATCTAAAACTTGTAGTAAATCAAACTTCTCTTGAATATCTTAGCAAATTTAAGTACAACATTCAAACAAAAACTTATAAAACATTTATCATTATAACCCAAGTTTTTGTGTTACATGAGTCAATCTCACGACCATTAATCAGACAAATAGGAAATTCAAGATCACTAGAAAGCTAAAGCAAGCCTAAAGCTTCTACTCGCCTCACATAGGCCATAAATCTACTTACGGATACAAAACATATTATACACTGTGTTAGCTATAAAACATAGCTAGTGAGTACAACAAAAAACATTTATATTTCTAAACCTAGTCATCATAATTCAAAAACACGAGTTTGGAAATAAATTCTATAAACAAAAGTAGACATAAGAGCACATAAGAATGTGGGTCAATCCATTGAGTAACAGAATATCCATGTTGTAGCTACCCATGGTCAAAACGTGCCCACATAGGGGATAACCACATCTCCCCGTCAAGGTGGGGAAGCACGATGCATTCCACCATACAACGGTTGTCAAGAGTGAATGACTTGTTCCCAATTCCACTTGTGTATACACCGGTTCGATTCGCTTATCAGCCTCTTGAATCACACGGTTATAATGGGTACTATCATCCCCCTCCACACTTTGCACCAATTCCACAACCACCCGTGTATCTAGGTTCCCAATTGCTGATGCCATATAAACCAATACACGTCACCCAATGGTGAGGAACTAACATGGTGCAAAGCACTTAATCTCAATCACGAGTCCGTACCAAAACTCATACCACAAAGGTCACACGAATCACATGTCATAAAGGCCAAGTAACTTAAATACTTATGCTTAACAATAAGCACATAGATGTCACATAACTCATAACTCTTAAGTATAAATGTTCAATAAACAATATCATATTTGGCATCTTAATATCAATATCACACTCTAAGTGTAAACACAACTTATCAATTCAAAATCACAAGTTAATCAATACAAGATCATAACTCACTCCTACATGGAGTGTCATATCACAAGAGATTATCATATAACATGTCAATAACATAGACCTCCTCCTAAGTGGAGTATTCGTCTCACTTTGATTTCCATAATGATGTTCATCAATGGGGAAAGATTACTTAAGTTCCACATCCTTTAATTCGTTGAGTTTCGTAAATAAAATGGCCAAACATATAAACACATAACTATGGCGACTTATAATATTCTACAAAAGCTAAGTATCCGAAGGGTGTACTTACCTGAAGAAGTGATGAGGACCACTTCCTATCGAAACCAATGCTATATTGCTTGATCAATAGTCCTATAATCACAAAACATAAGGCCAACTTAAATAAGTTAACCGAAAACAAGACTTCTTAAGAGTACAGACTCAATTCTATGCTTAGACACTCTTTCGGGTCTTAAAAGACTCCATTTTAATCTTTTATAATCATAAGAATCAATCCCCAATCAATTACACGGTCAAATGGGGTCAAAATAAGATTTTTGGAGGTTTCAGGGCATCTCGCGCCGGAAAAAATTCCCTAGAAAGAGACCATGCATAGAAGAGGCGACTTCGCACCGCGAACCCCCTGTAAACAATAACATTTGTTCTTTTCATGGGCATATTCGATCATTAACAAAACCTTTCAACAAAACTTCATTTGCAGCATAAAAGAGGATTCTAAGTACAACAAAACAACCTTAACAACATCATGTACATTTTCTTTGATAATTCAAGTTCTAATTTCACAATTTTACCAAAAATGACCTATTTACTAACATTAACAACACATATCAACAATAAATCACCAAATACCTCATGTATTGCTAAAATCAAACACAAAATATAGTTAAAACTTACTTGATCACCAATCCCTCTTGTGCTAGCCTTTTCTTGCTCAAACCCAAGCTCCAAGTATGCTAGAACAACTAAAAAAACACCTATACTTGACTTCAAAGCCAATAAAATTTTGTAATCTCTTGTAATATCATGAAAACCCTAAATTTCTTTGCTTTCCCTTGTTAATCTCGATGAGCACAACCAAGAAGTGACTCAATTGATTCACTTTCTAGAGAATTCCCCTTTTTATAACGCATTTTTCATGTTCATCCCCTCTAGTTTCTATAATTACATTTTGGGCACCAAAATAATCTATCATTCACATTAAATAACATACATTACTAAAAGGAATTGCTATATTATTAACCATAGTAGTTTAACACTTAATCATATAATACACATAAAATATACGTATATATAAATGTTCAAATTCTCGGATATTACATTTCTTCCCTCATTACAAAGATTCCGTCCTCAGAATCAAATCAACCACAAGCCTATATATTACACCTTATGCTAAGATTCTAACCAGCTGCAGGATCAAGTAACTTAACTAGTGGTATAAATCGTTATCATAATCTCTTAATCTTTCTTTCTAAAATGGTAATCAATTATTTCTACTAGGCTTAAAGTTTAGTCATAATTTTATGCACTTAACCAATGGTATGTACCATTTACACAATTTCTCTCTATCTAAACGAAAAATCAATTCCTTTATCTAAACCTTCTTCAAACAACCTAGTGATTCACCACTAGAAAGTCCATAATTAACTTCTAATTTCACTTTCAGAAGTTTCATACCGTTAACCCAATTTTGGTGACTCTTTATCACCACCTAGTCACCTAATTCCATGACTTTCTATTGTTCACATTAATTAGTGAACTACCAATCACTTTTCAATTCTCATGTGCCACGTTACCTTATTAGAGGTTCTTTGTAATATATCTCATTTTACAATTATTCCTTAGCAAATCTAAGTCATCAAGTGGGTAATTGCATTATTTCTCCATCATCTCAATTAGAAAAATTCCAAATTCATAAATGCTAAAGGTAGCTGCAAGCAAACTTGAGCATGATAATGATTAATCTGAGCCCCACTACACTCCTTGCATGAACATGGGTGTTTCCTTAAAGATTTCTCCAATAGTTGGTGTAACACAAAAGTCTTTATCCATAAATGAATACTATGATTACATGCCTTGACACGATAATAACTATATAAAACCTGCCCACATGTTCAAAGGAGTAAGATCACAAGTGTCATCGAAGATGAAATTATTCTTTTATCAAATGGTCAACAATGACCTAACTCATGTCATCTTCTCTCAAGGTTCTTGACAACCTTGTCACATAACCATAGGAATACAAACTAACTTCTATTCCAAAAATTCCAACGGTATATAAATTACCGTTTAAACCATGGCACTTCATATAACTTAATTGTTCAAAAGATTATATCTTAGTTTAATGGCTATACTTGCCATCAACAACAATAGCTAATGCACGAGTTCAAGTCTCTGTACATAATTTACATAGTTCAAAAGAAAATTTCACTAAACCCGGTATACTTTTAACAAGAATAACTCAAAATGTATATCCAATCTTGACACTCACACCGACCCAGTAGCAATAGAAAACACAATTGTTGTCTTCAAGACAATCTTATCTTACTGGCACAAGCTCTCTCTAGAGATCTTTATCCCATAAGGCTTCTTGTCGTACACCTTTAAGTCATCTCATAAAGTCCAATAAGACTTTAGGTTTAAAAGGCCCGCAATAGAACTATTAGGACTATAACCCGCGACTTCAAACTTAGGTCACAACCTTTGCCATGCCCGGATAAAACCAAACCCCAAGGTCAAAGCTCTCGACCATCTCAAGCTACCGGCGTCGCCATAACTGCTTTCCCATGGTCGAATACTAAATCAACTCTTTTGGTTTAAGGACTCCACACTCTATCTATTAAATTATGGGTCAATTACTCTATCATAGAAGGCATCAACTATCAAGATACAAGAGTCTTAACTCTATCTCAGTGATAGAGAACAAGTCTCAATTCAAAAATAGAAGCCTTACTTTGAGAAATCAACTCCTCTAATCTCTTAAAAAGAATGCTTTAGGTATCAACCTCATATGCAGAGTGAATCACTCCTTTGGGCATCAAGCCACATGTTATTCTAAGGTAACACAAACAAAGCAAATTAAACCCAGAGAATCACATTTGATTATGATGGTAATAACCATGAGGTCTTAAAGGTTCTTGATCTCATAGGAAGATTTATATACCTCCCATTACGAAATCACCTGTAATCTTCATGATCTTAATGGAATTTATATTCATAAACCATCTTGATCATTGAGTAGAGCATAACTAGATGTAACCATTAAAAAAATCTCTTAAGTTTGCCCAACAATGGACTACTCACTCAATTCTTCAAATCCTTCAACATTATCAACTACTCAACTCTAAACGGGTTCTCAAGTAACTGCAAATACAACAATTTCACTATTTGGTCTTACTAATACTTGAAATCACATTCATTTCTTGGATCAAATTTCACATCGAGAGGTTGACCACATGATTTGTCTATCTCATAAGAGATTCAACACTCTAACTATTTATCTTTCCTTTCAACAACCCTCTACATCATCAAAGAAAAGAGACTTGATTATACAAATTCTTAAGTGAACACATCATTAATTAGCATTACCACTTCCTTATTTTCAGAAAGAATCTCAAACAAAAGAGAGTTTTAGTCTTAAATATTTTACTAAAGACTTTAATTACAAGGATTACCGAAAGTCTAAATTCCCTAAACATTTCATTACAAGATCTCAACCACAAAATACAATTTGAATCCACCAACTGATTTTATCCTTCTTATCTCTTTTAAGCATCTAAATAAGTGCTAAGAATAGTTTATAACTTTCAACTAAAAACTTGAGAGCTTATATGAATACAAGATTTTTAACTCAAGCTTATGCCTTTCACTACACATCTCAGCATGAAACTCATTAGACCACATGATCCATGAATGTTTTCAATAAGAAACTTAATTTGATTAAATTAAACCATACCATTTCAACGGTGACACGATATCTATTCTTGTATTAAAGAAAACTCAAATTAGAAGAAGATTCTCATTTCTTTCAAAGAAGCATAGAAACACTGTTTCATTTATAACATACCTTATCAAAGTAAGTCTGCCATGAATGGAAAAGAAACTAAAAATTCTAATTAAAAGCTCCACCAATGAACTCAGAAAGGTTTATAACTTAAATGACTGATTAATACTCAAATCAGAGATACATGAGAAGGCACAAAAGGAAATCTCATCTACAATGATACTAGTAATCCAAACCCGCAACCATAGTCGCCTAAAGGGTTCATTCTATAGGCTAAGTTATCTTTCTATGTTACTTCACATAAGGTGCCTCCCTCCTTGGACCAAAGATAAACCACACTTTTATAATCCATCTCCATTCTATGAAGTTCATCACTTCTTCAGCTTACTATATAAGGGAAGTTAGCCAAGGTTTTCAAAGCATCTTCATATCTTGTTAACCTTCAAAGACTTGGTCACATCTTTCTATTCGTGAAACTTATCTTCAATTAAGCTTATTTTCTCATTTTAGTGTTCAAAACATCCAACACATTGTCAAGGAAATCTTTTCTTCTAAACTAATACAACATTACAAAGGAGTCCATAAGGACTTAACAACAGTAATCACCTCCATATACAATCTTAAACAGCTTTTTTTCACCATCCCAAGGATCAACCTTGATAGAGATCATTGTTCATAGTACTCAACAGTATAATGCATTCCTAAACCACTACCCAAGGTAGGCTATTACGTAAGGCTTAACCCATCTCTGAAATCAAACTTAGTAACATAGGGCTAGTAACATACTTGAGTTACCTAACACTCAGGAAACTCTCATCCTAACTCAAGTTACCCTCCCAACACATTTGGATTTCCTTTAATGGTCGGCCCGGTTTGAGACAAAACACTAATTCGAGTGCCTATTTCACTTAAACCGAGGCTCTGATACCAACTTGAAACACCCTGAATTTCAGTACAAATTCAAACTTTTCAAAAACTTGTTTTAAATCATAGTTTATATAAAATCTTTTAACTAACGCGGAAGCATCTAAAACTTGTAAATTAAACTTCTCTTGAATATCTTAGCAAATTTGAGTACAACATTCAAACAAGAACTTATAAAACTTTTATTATTATATCCCAAGCTTTTGGTGTTACATGAGTCAATCTCACGACCATTAATCAGACAAATAAGAAATCCAATATTACCAAAAAGCTAAAGCAATCCTAAAGCTTCTACTCACCGCACATAGGCCAAAATCTACCTACGAATAAAAAACATAATAATTAATCATTATTGTTTCAAGACTTAGTTTATACTACATATTAGAATGTTTAGAATATGCAATGTAACCAAAACCCGTGAATCATGATGATTGAAGAAAACAAAACAAAACTACAATCTATCAACTTCTGAATACAGAAAGTTCAGTATTTGGTGCTGACATATGGCACTATGCAAGACCTAACATCAAGTTCTCTGATTGAGAATTGACTACTTAATTTATAACTTATTCAGCTCTTGTTTACTACATAATCTATTATTGAAACTTTATAATATATTATATAATATATAAAGTATAAACTGTCAAGAGATATATGCCAGAGTTAGTTCTCAACTTAAATTGCTCAGTCATGACTCAACAGTCCTCCATTATGGTTTTTTCGGAGCTTCTACCCAGCAAATTAAATCAATATCTCTCCCTTATATTTACACCCACAATATTTTACTATGACACTAACAATCGAATGTTTATTTATTCAGAAGATATGAATCTTCCGTCTTTACATCTGTTAGAAAAAGATGCAGGCATGTAGAAAAGTCAATGTCACCAAGGCACCAAATAATCTTCACTTTTTGTTGATCATTACCAGACTATGCTATACTTAATGTATTTACAAGTCATTATAGAACTTCTTGTTTAATAGGTAAACACACACACACACTTGCACTTATCCCAGCTGTGAGTTGAACCCACAACTTCCCGATTGGTGTGTGAGTGTGTCATCCTTGATATCAATACTCACTAGGCAACAGCATCACATGTCGGACCAGATTTAAGGAGCATGTTACTAATTTAGTGTAATTCAAGGGATTTTACATGTGCTTGGTAGACAACTTACGTTGTGCAGAGTGCACACTCGTTTTACATGTTACTAATTTAGTGTAATTCAGGGGATCTTTCTTACTATTGTGTAAATGCGTGCACTCACTAAGCTTTACGCTTACTGTTGTGGTTCTTAACTCTTTCAGGATGTGACTGTTGGAAAGCTCCGGCAGAGTGAAGGGGGTTCATCTATCATCCATGTTTTCTGTTGTTCTGTCTTAATTAAACATTTAAATGAATTTATATTTGTAATTAACACTTTTTACGGATTTATAATTTGTACGACATGTAGTTTCAGGTGGGGGACCTTGTCATGCATTTTGGTATATTTGCTACAATTATTTATTCTGATGTGTTTATATATACATATTTATTTATATTTACATTTACAAAAAAATTGGGTCGTTACAAACTCTTTATCTCTCTTGCTTAAGGCGGCAAATGGAAGTAAATTAGGGTTTAGAAGAGTTTATGGGGTTAAAAATGTCTAAAATGACACTTTAGATTCTCATAAGTTACTTAAAATGCATCCTAACCTATATACTAACCCATAAAGTCCTTTCCATTTTTAATGGCTTAAAGTCCTTTCTTTTAATATTTTTGTCCCTAACGCTGTGTTTCCGAGATATATCAAGGAACGAAGAAAAAAGAAAGGAAAATTAATGGGACAAACGAAGAAAAAAGAAAGGATAATGGTTTTGATTTTTCGCATTTTCGAGTTTGAAAGAAATGAAATGAAATTGGAGAAAAAAGAAATAAGGGTGATTTAGTCACTTACAAAAAATTATAAGGATTTTTCTTTTCTTTTCCTTCCAAATCCACCCATTTTGAGAGGAAAGATTAGGAGATAAAGTTACCCACACTTTCTTTCCAAATCATTTCTCTAGAACATAAAACTTTTTTTTATTTCTTTTCAAATCTTTTCTTTTCTTTTCAAATCTTTTCTTTTCTTTCCAAATTAAAACTCAGGAACATAGTGTAAATGTAACATCCCGAAATTTAGAATACCAATTAAAAGTTCTGTAATTTAGTTTATATAAATATTAATTAAATCTTTGGAAAGAATATATATTATTTATTTAGTTGAATTCTATTAAAGTTATACGAGGGATAATATATAGAACAAATAATTAAATTATAGAGTTAATTACAAAATTGGTCCTTTCGGTATACCCCATTGTTAGTCCCAGATTGAGTACACAACAACAAATGTTTGTAGAAGGGGGGGTTGAATACAAACTTTAGCTTTTAAAAATTAAAGACACACTTATATACTTTTATATCATTCTTATTGATATGAATCAAGAATTACATATACTAGAAGCGGAAATTCTAAGTACAATAAAAGGTGGCAATCAATTTGTCTAACACATAGACAAGCTAACTCTAAAACAACTAATGTATTTAGAGTGTTCAACACATGAACAAGTTTGATTCTACACAATGTTTATACTCTACGAAATTTCTCAACTGATGAGATTTTCTTTTAGTGTAGTAGAGACTTCACTTTGTTGTATTGTGTAGTATTCTTTTTTTTTGCATGTCCACCATGCATGAGTATATATAGAAGTCTTGGTGGATCCGGTTGCATGAAGGTAAGAGACCAAGAGGATGTCGAAATATAATATTTTAATTGTAAAGGTAGTGAGTGAAAAGTAAAGTTACTTTAATCAAAAGTATGATAAAAGTAATTGTACTTTTCAGCAAAAGTGCAAACCATTCACAATATAAAATATTAAAGTCCACATCTACTGTCGTGTAGAAGTATCTTTCCCTTTCCATGATTGTACTTTAATCAACACCATGCTTCTGATTGATTTGACAGCCATACTTAGTTGTTTGAACAAATCTTCAAGATCTTCGTCTGTTTGAGGTATCATTATCCTTTTCGAGAGGATAAGATCAAACCTTTTTGTCTCATACTTGATCCAAAAAGTGCATTTTACTTTTACAAACAAAGATCTAAGGCATAATAGAACAACACATGTTCTGCCTTTTACATATGACTTACAATCTGAAAAGATAGAGTAGATTTGACATTTTTCACGACTCAGCTAACAGATAGTATAAGGAACTCTGATATTCACTACTCAGTTGACAAAATATATCAGTTGATCACTTTTTGCTAGGACTCAGTTGATACATATTGCTCAGCTGATCATATAGGTGCTCAGCTGATCAATAGTAAACTTAGGAGAACATAAGCTCATGTATTTGTATGATCAGTTGATCAAGAATGCTCAGCTGATCAATCAAATACATCAGTTTATAAGGGGAGATAACTTGTGTAAGGAAAGACTTACTTAGCTGATGCTCTGGGCCTCAGCTGATCCAATTGTTCACTCAGCTGATAGAGTAGGCACTCAGCTGATCAAATTCTTCACTCAGCTGATCACTTTCTTCACTCAGCTGATCAAACTGTTTACTCAGCCGATGGAATATTTTCATCAGCTGATCAACAATTTTGCTCAGCTGATAGACTGTTTTCCTCAGCTGATGGTCTTCTTTACTTGTTTTCTTCATCTGATGCTCCTTGGCTGATATCCTTTGGCTGATACTTTGAGTAGGATCTGATGCTCAGCTGATGGCTTATTTTCCTCAGCTGATGATTCCATACTTAGCATATTTTTACATAAACTGATTCAAACAACACATGTTTGAATTCTTTTTAAGTCATACTGAATGTAGGGTTTGGTTATCATCAAATTCTATGTTTTAGGATATGCAGAGTTGATTATTAGGGTGAAGTGATTATTTCCCCAACACCTATATTTCACTTTTAGTCCTTTTTCCCACAAAGTTACAGATTAAGTCCTTTAAATGAGAATTTTGCACACTTTTAGTCCTTTCCCTAAACGGACGTTTGTTCCTAATGTTAGTTCAGGGGTATTTTCGTCAAATCCATGGTTATACAAACTGATCGACCACCTGATTTTCCGAATTGAAGTTCGCGTCTCAAAACCCGTCGCCGCTGCCTTCAAGGCGATCTCCGTCGTCCGGCAGTGTTGAGGGCGGAGGAGGGACTTGTGAGACTCGTCTTGACAAGGATAGTAAGGATCTAAGCTCTTTTGTTACATCTGAGAAGCCCTTGGTTGGTGATTTGAAGATACCAGATTTAGGGTTTTGTGTGACGGGTTCGTTCGAAGGCTGGGTTCCCAAATCAAACACATGGGAGACTAATCGAGGGGATAACAAGTCCCATGTAGTTCGGATTGAAGTAGATAAAAAGGATCCTAGAGCGATTGCTACTTCTAAAGATGTCTTCTACACTCCTCGATCAAAGGTTTCGAGCCCTAGAACAGTTACAGCGACTGAAAATGCTGCGAAATCTAAGATTGTGGGGTCTGTTGATGCTTCTTCGAAGAGATCAAAGTTTAACCACCGGTATGTGAATACCCGACGGTTGTCTCACCGGAGGATTCCGAGGATTTCGATGCTGTTGAAGAAGTTTTAGAGTTTGAAAATCAATTTGCTGATTATGTTGATGGTTTAATCGATTCTAAAGATCAATCGATGGGTCCTCATCAACCTATTTCCTCTATTCATAATCAAAAACAGGTTCTTATGAATTATGTTGATGGTACTTTGTGTTGATAATTCAAAGGTTCAAGTTCCTAATCCTTTTTTGAATATAAAGATCGCTGATTTAGGGGTTAAATCTTCAATTTTTGGTTCTGTTGAAGGTAATAGTGCTGCTGTAAATTTTGAGTAAGTCTTAATTCCTTCTCTGGATCAGTTTATGGTTTTGCTTCTGATCTACAAGGGCTATTGAATTCTGGTGAATATTAATAGGGAACGAAATCATCGGCTCAACATGATCCGATGGCGGATGATGCAGAGGCAAGAGTGGTGGCAACCGCCCTTTTGAAACCTAACGCCTCCCTCACCGGAGTCTCTTCCAATTTTCGAAGCAGACGACCCCCATTTGAGTGACCTAACCGCAAAATGATGTCTGGTATTCATTTAGAAGGAAGACACAGACATATCATGGACTGACACAGACATACCATGGATTTGACGAAAATACCCCTGAACTAACGTTAGGAACAAACGTCCGTTTAGGGAAAGGACTAAAAGTGTGCAAAGTTCTCATTTAAAGGACTTAATTTGCAACTTTTTTGGAAAAAGGACTAAAAGTGAAATATGGGGTATATCGGAAGGACCAATTTTGTAATTAACTCTAAATTATATAATCAAACACACGTGCGTGTGCTTGGACCCTTCCAGAAAGCCCAAAATCAAATATGTGTGTGTGGTGCGATTGAAACAGGGAACAAGTGTGTGTGAGTCGATCAAAGAGAACAAGTAATTTTTTCTTGAAAGCCGCCCCTAAATCTAGTGTGTGTGTGTGTGCGGCATTATGAAGCCGAGAAGGAAGGGATGTTGACTCAGGGCTCAAATCCTGCAATGTCCATTGATTTCCAGCAATATTTAGGGTTGGATTGAGGGTTTTTGATACAAGGTATGTAATCACTGCTTTGTTAGTGATTCTTGTTTGACACTAACCCCTAATTTGGAATTCTTTGCACAAGAGACCTTGATTAGTAGTTCTATGTGTTGTATGATTAGTATGTTGTTAGTAAAGCTAATTAATGACTACAAACTATCAAGCAATGTATAATGCAACTCTTTTGATTTGGGTTTCTTTTGTGAAAGTAAGCATGTATGTTAATCATGTGGAATTGAAATTGTTATTGGTGGGAAATTTTGATGGTTTAGTGATGTAAAAGGTTCAAGAATACCTTCGTGAATCAAGCAAGACAAATGGCCATTTAGGAGTTTTGGCAAGAGAACACTTGCAACAAGATGAAATGGGTCATGGGTTATATAATAAAGTTGTATGCTAATCATGTTTAAGCCTTCAAATATATGTTTCCAAACTTATTTTTAGCATTTCAGTGATTAAAATTGAAGTCATTGTGAAATTGGGTCGAAAATGGGTTAAAATATTCAGATTTTTGGCGGATTACATATGTTGTTTTACAAAAATCATTTAAAATTGGTCATAAATCATTAAAAGGCGTATTATATGCCATTTCGAAGCCCTAAGTAATTTAGTTTTCGATTGCTTAAGCTAGTTCATAAGATATCTTGGGAAAAAATCTATTTTAGTACAATTGGTCTATTTTGGATTAAAATTGAGGATAAACAATTTGTAAGCATAAAGTGGTCTATTGAGTTGTTATGAGTATCACAAGTGTTGGAGTTGTATTGTGGGTCAAAATGTGTAATATGCTATCAATTAATGGTTTGATAGGCAATTGGGTCAACCTATGAGTCTAAGAGTGTTTATAAACTAAAAGTATAAGAATACAAGCAATATAAATCAGATTTGGGTTAACATGTTGAAAATTGCAGAAATGTCAGCATGTTTGTCTTTCTTTACTTTTGTCGACGTTTTGAGTTATGACCCCAAATTTAGAGTTGAACACCTCTTGATAAGAGTAAAAAGCTTTCTTTCGCAAGTTCTTATAAAAAGGTCGTTGATGTTGATCTACTAAAATCAAACTTGCGAGTTTTTTGTTGGGTCCATGAACAATTTTATGTTTAGTTTCAAATATTTGAGCAGATTTATTAAGAGAATAGTTGCATTTATAAAGTAGTTTAGTGAGACTAAGGGATAGTAAAGTATAGTCAGAATTGAATGGTCACCGAAGTATGTAAATGAGATGTTAGTATAGTAAGCGTGAAGTTTCATTTTTGTTAATGTTCATTCTTTAGTAATGATATCAATATAAATGTTCTATTAGATGAGTTCAAAGGCGTCATTTGATTTAGGGGAATGTATTAATGCCAAGCAAAATACCTCAGGTGAGTAACTAGATTTGATACTTATAGAGTTATAGATATAAATTCATGGAGACTTATATTTCATTATTAGAATTAGAATTGTGTTCAATAAAGCTCATTTAAAAAACATAGTACTAAAATTTTATTATTCAATCAAAGATGATTCAGCATACAATCAAATATGATTTATAAAATCATCACATGTGAATTACGAAAAATTACGAAAATGACACTTCACTCAATTGTTTAAAATTTAATCTGGACCATTAATGCATTGATCTAAAGGCTAAAATTAGTCTCTTAACAATGAATTAATTATGAACTATATTGAACATTCTTCTTCATTATTAATGTGAGTATGTGACTATAAATTTATCAGAATGTGAATATTGGCATATTATAGCATCAATTACAACTAGGCGTGGCAATTCGGATCGTGTTTGTGTAAAATGGATCCTGTCATGTTCGTGTCAACCATTTTCATGTTGACTCATTTTCGACTCAGTTTAGTTTCGTGTCGTGTTCGGTTCGTGTCACTTAATTCATGTTCGGTTCGGCCGTGTTTCCATGTCGACCCATTTTTTAAGAAAAGATCAATTATGTTTTCGGTCAAATAACTTGATTTTCACTTTTTGTGTCGACCCAAATTTCACGAGTTACTCTTTCTTTTCCAGTTTTCCTGTTATCTTCTCCCTTATTTTCTTATTTCTATTCTTGTTATATATTAACTTTTAACTTGTTTTTCTATTAATATTTATTAATTTATCAAAATGAACATTTTAAATAGCACCAACTTTGGAAGTAAAATACTAAAAGCGCCGTTATTTTTTATATTGTAATTAGTTATTATTTATAATTTCAAATTTCTAAATATTTTTAAGTTGAATGTTTTTCTGGGTTTTTTTAATTATTATTGTAAATGATCGTGTTAAATAGGTTACCTACGGGTTATTGTGTTCGTGTTTTGTTTGTGTCGGCCAGTTTCGTGTCATTTGTGGATCGACCAATTTCTGACCCAATTTAGTTTCGTGTCGTGTTTGTGTCGACCTAGATCGTGTTTGGTTCGGGTCGTGTCAGGATTTGCCAGCCCTAATTATAACATATACGAGTTATAATATAAGGTCCCGTTCGTTTCACTGGAATGTGAAGGAATGGAATGGAATGGAATTCAAATCAAATTCCGTTATATTTTGCGTTCGGTAAAATTATTTGGGATGGAATCAAATTCTTTGGAATTTTAATATTCCTTTAGGTAATGGATTTCAATTCCTGTAATAGATTAGATGGAATTAAATTCATTTTTCTACGGAGTGTTGACAAAAGACAAGATTAACCTTAATTTAACCCTAATCGGTTAATCCTTCCGTCACAACAGATTTCCACCCTCCCCACCCCACCCTACCCTACCCCACCCTACCCTTACCCTACCCTCCCCATCATACCCTTACCCTACCCCCGGCCTATAGGAATTTGTTTGGCATAACCGAGTAGCAACGGAAGCAAGACATAATATAAAAATCTAAGTTAACCAAACAAACACACAACCATGGACCAAAATCTAACTATGAACTTGCAACTAAATAAAAGAACAAGATGGATAGAAATGTACCATAATACAAGTACAACAACCTTCCCATTGTCAAGCTTCAAGAATACAAACAAGTCAAGCTTCAAGAATCCAAACAAGGATTCCTCTAATGAAGTCCACCCCAAGTTGTGTTGATTCCCAAATGCTAGTTAGTTGATGTATAACCACCAAGACAACAATCAAGTATATTCTTACACTCTTGTGCACCAAAAGAACACCAAGAAGAAGATAAAGTTTGAGAGAACTTTCTTGTGCATGAACTAACTCAAAGAACAACCAAAAGTCTGTTCTTGAGCAGAGAAAAACGTAGCTTCTTTGCCTACCCAAGTTAATGACATAAACACCATTAAATAAAGTGTTTAAGGCTGTTAATTCTGCTGTTACAGGGATCATACACGGCCCGTGTTGGCCAACACGGCCGTGTTGGCCCAAAGCCTAAGGCTTCAATTGGGCCAAGATAGTCCGTGTCTAGTAGGCTCAACACGACCCGTGTTTACCTACATGGCCGTGTAGGCCCAAAGCACACAGCCTCAACTTGGGCCAATACGCCTCGTATATGTTGGACTGGACACGACCCGTGTTCAGGAACACGGCCCGTGTACCATCCTGCCAAAACCCATTTTGGCCTTTCTCTCTCTTTTGCTCGATCGTGTTGTCAGAATCAATACTTGGTGTGTGACCCAATAGGCCTATACCTCATCGGCAGTGCCATTAACTCGTTCGTGTCAGCGGACATATTCCAACAGACTCCCACTTGCACGTGACACGACTATGGAAAATAACACAAACATAGAGCGGCCTCTAGAAAGACATCTATGCTCCCAAGTTAGTATAGGGTATGCCACTCGTGACAAGATCCCCAATCATAAAATGATTGTCCTAAAGATAAATGAACATGTACATCCCTTTGTTCGCGATATCCAATGTGAACACAAGGCATGGAATATAGTCAACCTTCAGATCGTTCACGATTATATTTCTAGATTCTAGATTAGTGGTGACAAACAAACCAAGTTAACATTGATCCATCATCAATATAACTTAAGCACGACCATGCATATGAACGTCAGCACTCAATCATCGAGGGGCCCATGGATATCTTCTCTATACATAGAGGAACAAATTCCTTTCGACTACATAGTCCCGCCACATAGATAATACTCTACCCAATCATCTCCCTTATAACGACCAGTTACGGACCGCGTTAGAAAACGATCAAAGCAAAGCAGACCTGTAACACCGCTATTTCAGAGTCAATTTTAGTCTTTTTAAAAACTAAAAGTCAAACATTATTTTAGTTTGTTAAGAAAACAGCGGAAGTCTTTAAAAAAACATTTTCTTTATTTACAAATAGGTGTTACCAATAAAATACCGACCGGCCATCATACCTGCATTAAGCAACAAATGTCCCAGCACAATAAAAGCACTCCCATGCCCAGGCTAAGCACACCTCTGCAAAAACATTCATATATACTGGGAGGGGGTTAGCTTTAAAAGCTAGTGAATACAAACTTAACCCTAAACATCATGCAGCACATAGGGCATCATATACTTCACATCATAAGCATAGCAACATGGCAACATAGATACATGCGAGTCATATAATACAGGATTTAGCAAACAATGCTATCCTATCACATAGCGTAGTGCTGACCCAACCGGTAGGCATCATCATATCTTGCCGGGTAGCTAATCCAGCTCAATAATTTTCCACCGAGGAATCAGACACTACCATCCGTGCTGGTTTCATCACATAAGTGAATCTACCTGCTCGTTACAGAGCCAAAGGCTCATTAGGCTCAGCCAGTTAAGACAATCACCCCAAGATTTTGAAGGAACGGCACTCGAGTATCATTGGTCCCGAACAATTACCCGAAGGCCCCTGAGACCCAGCCGAAGCTGACCTTCCATACACATATATGTCCGGACACTCACATAGCTCATCAATAACCCTTTGTAGGGACAATAGCATGCTTGCATTTACATATAACTTGTATTCATTTATATATCCCAATATATGTACGTGTACTTAAATACATGTCTAGAATATCAATAATTCCACATGGTTGATCCAATCAGGATCCATAGCAGGCATAACAATAAGTTCTACTTACATTCAATAAGTAAAATTCATAAGCACAACATGGGTGATCCAATCAGGATCCATACACTTACAAACTAATCACAATCCAACATAACATGCCTATCATCAAGTTTAACTAGGCGGGTCCAACTTGGATCCGCTGGCATGCACTCTACAATAACTAACAACTTTAACGAGGCGGATGCAATCCGGATCCATCAACATGCATACATATCATATAACAAGTATTTGTTCATTATTATTATAAACATAAACCATAAAGGCATCTATACTTCGTGTTTCTATAAACACCAGTTTAAACTTACTTTACAAATCTATCCATACTCGTAACTATCGCATTTCGTATATACCTAATGGTAAATGATAAATCCGTATATACTGCATAATGGTTACAAGTTAAGTCGGTACTCACCTGAGTCCAGGATGCTCGTATTAATCTTCTAACGATGCCTTTTAGTCCATATATAAACCTATAATAATAGCCCACGCATTAATATGCGTAAAACAGCAAAACTACTAACTAACGTCCCGGACGCATCATGTCACGCTTAAATAGCCGGACGCACCGCAATCTTTATTTCGACGCATCGCGTTGCTAAAATAGTTACAAAGCGCCATTATTTTTCTATAGATTAAAACTCGACCAACTATCATCTAAATCAATCCCAAACATCTCCTAACACTTACAAAGCTTGTTTGGGACTATTTAGGGTCTTTATTATATTAAAATAAAATAATCCCATTAAAATAGTTTACACTCAAAACATCAGTTTTGATCTTATATTCACTTATTTACATAAAGATAGTCTATCTAAGTTATAGGGACCAATAGGAGACCTCCTAACATCACTTAATTGCAAAAATCAAGATTTGATTTAAGAACTCCAACCCAGTTTATAATTGAAACTTAATCATTTGTACACTCTACTATCCTCTTAAGGAGTCTACTAACATATATTAAAACTTATTTTAACAATCCTTTCAAGATTTGGGTTAATTACCCATTAACACTCCAAACCTTCTAAAACAATAAACAAAAGTAGATAAGAATACTTACTTGTCCCCAAATGATAGTTGTAATCTTCTCTTCCTAATCTCTAGCTTCAAACTTGATTAATTCTTCAATTTGTTTGAGCTATGTGTGTGTGTGTGTTTGTTCAAGTGAGGAAAGAAAGAAAAAGAAAGAAATAAAGAAGAAGAAAGAATGAAGAAAAGAAACAAAAAGCAAAACCAAATGGGAAGGAAAAGGGGTTGCCGCCTCTTTGGTGGTGGCCCTTTTTGACGGGTATCTCGCTCCCCTTTTCAACTTACAACTCATCCAAACGTTATCTGTAAATTCTAACGAGGATATATTCGGAATCCTTATTTCAAATCATTCAATAATTAATAACTATTATTCGTTTTCATAACTTTTATCAACGCCTCATTTAGTAATAACAATATACATATCGTCCTCCTATAAAATTAGAATTCTTATTTATATTACAAGGGTACAACCCTAAATACAAGGGGTACAACTAGACCCATTTTAGGGTGTTACAAGACCTATGCTTTAGGATCACAGGTATCTCTAGTTTAAGGATGAATCGCCATCATCATCCCGAGTTACTTATGACTAGAAGCATGAAGTGAACTCGGGTGCGGGTCCTCCAATCACTTGAAACCCCTTTCAAGTATAGGCAAGAATCACGTTTAACAAAACCGATTCTTTACCTCAATCTTAATTTATACTTCCTTCCCATAAAGTATAACTGATTGTGGAGATTTTAGAATGAAAAAAATTCTCGGAAGTGTTTAAACATGCTAAGATGGAACACAATAAGGATTCATAAAATACCCGCCCACGACGTATTATTAAATCTCCATTTATTAATCGAATAGTATGAATTGCAATACCGCTTAACGTCCCCAAAATATAAGTACAAATCAAACATAAACCAAAACATATTCAAGTCAAGTTATATGCATTAGAAATGCTAATGGGCCTAGTATGATAAACATCACTAGTCCATAACAACGGCTTAACTAGTGGATTTGTGCCACAACATCCACAAGTACTTTTTTTTATTCAATTATATCTCTTTTGACAAGACTACTTCAAAAGTATGGATCAAAGAGATCTTACTTTTCAAAAAATTAAAGTAATCACACCCTCATTGTCTCAAAAGCCCATAATAGGGTTAGTGATACTTTAAGAATCACAAACAACACAACAAGTTAGGATCATCAACTTTGATCAAAGATCAACAGTTATCCTAGCAGAAACACGCATTAGAGTAACTACTTACTCCAAGCCTATTCTAGTCGTCAAACATCAAGAACATATCTCTATATTTCTTGAACTAAATACTATTCAATTTTGTATCTCCTAAATGCCCTTATGAAGCAGTGATTTCTGAATTAGGTTTGCAGATAACCTAATGCAGGGACATTATCTTCAATAGACATTTAACACTAGGAATACAACAAAGCTCCCACTAGCCCTGACACATGTAAAAGGGTTTATCTACGCTTCTAGAAAACTCACCACTTTGATTTTTTAATAGCAAGCAAAGATATTTCCTTTAAGATGCTAGCATAAGTCCGAATTGGACTTATCCACTTTTGTTTTGTAGACATAATGCGGACACTACAAATGTATATTAAGACACTCGGAGAGTGTTATAAGCACTTACTCATCATATTGTTCCATGATGAAACGCGGCCATTAATATCCACGAGTATCAAACACTCTTCAACATATCCACTAGGAAAAGTTTCTCCATAACCATCATGAAAATTTTACCACTAGTCGGTATTTGAAGTTGTCTACAACTCCATCCATGTTAATCCCATAACTACCACCATGGTGTACACCTAGGCATGGGATCAAGTCAAGTCAAGTACTTGGAAATTTCAAATGGATTGCATCTATTTATCATTTACTTCTTTTATTTATTTATTTATTTTATTGAATTCCGGATCCACTACGTCTTCCGATAGGTGGTGAACTCAACATGACTCACCATCAAGTCATTGCCACTTAGATATGAGAAACCCATATCTCTTTGGCTCTATATGACTCTTATCAGAATTAAAAGAAGTAATGCATACCGGCATAACCAGGCTGATATATTATATGCTAGTATCATCATCAAGTCTTTCATTTAAGGTCCACGTTCTTCCACTGGAATGCCTTAGTTTTAGTTGTTCTTCTTCTTCCCTTTTTAAGCAACAAACATTGTTCTCAAAAGGTTAAATAACTAAAACTTAGAAGAACTCCTCAAATGTATTAGCACTTCTTGATTTCAAGTTTATCCATCTCCCACTGAACGTAGAATGGATAGCTTTGAACTATAAGATAGACAAGCAAAGAACCTTTCTAGTCGTATCTTAATAAATGCTAAATAGAATATCAATAGGATTTAGATTTGAGGACTTAATCACAATGGCAAATGAATGTACCAACAAGTCGTACATACATTCTTGACCCGTCATAAACCGGATCATTATCAATAATGCCCGGTTCCCTACACCATGACACCATGTACCAATGTGTCTTAGTAGAGGTATGAATTGTGAAACAATTCCACAACTCACTATATGGTCATTCAATATAGATAGTAGATATCCTAGCATCTTAACTAGATCCAAGTATCTTGATCTATATGCCCTATTGATTCTGAAATTTGTCTTAGTTAATTCTGAACACCAACAAGGCTTCAGACATATACCCAAACTAGTAAACGTCTCGCACCTACTACCATCAAGGTAGTGACGAAGAAGTTTCTCTTTCGTTATTCTTTGTGATGTGCTTGAACGGATTATTCACAAAATGTGATCAATATCCAACAAGCCTATAATCCTCTCACAAACTCCGGTGAAGGATATCATAATCATCTTAGCCTAATAAACAAGATCAACATCAAAACGTTTAGCCTGAGGCTAAACTATTCCGAGATCCCATCCACACGGATCTAGGTGTTATATCTCTTGTTTATGCGATTAAGTTGATTATCACACAAAGATAGTTTATCCAAACTATTTTGGATTCAGAATCAATTATTCATGAATATTCTATCACTGGTAACAAAACCTTGTGTATGCCATGACATGGAAAATTTTGAATATAACAAAATATTTCACAAAATAAACTTTCATAATAAATCTCATATTTTAAGAATAAAATCATCATCACCACATGTAAAGTTGTGTACCACGCAGGGCAATGCAACACATGAGCTATGACATGAATCAACCTTGAATAAACAGTGCTTAAAAGGTTTGACATCAATTCTTAAAACTTCAAAATTTTGTTCATCGTAACCAAAGCGAGCATACAAAGAGATGTTACTTGCCACGCAGGGCAATAAAATAAAGTAATAAATAAACCGGCTACAAAAGCGAGATCAAGTCTCCTTTTCTCCTCTTGGAGGACAATCACCATGGTTTCCTCGTTCGAGATCCGGCTCTTCATGCTTTTCTTTCACCAAAGGACCTACACTTTGTAACAAAATAAATTTGTGACAAACGTGAGTCAATCAGATCGGGTCAACTACCCAGCTTATACAAGAATATAAATGAATCATGAACGTACCTGAAGATGGAAAGTTAACTCTCTCTTTCCTGAGAAGTTTTATATCCTCTCGGCACGTAGGGCAGGCGTGACGGCCCCAATTTCCAAATCTTCCACAGAAGTAGCAAACCACCTTTTCTTGAGTCTCTTCTTGAAGCACATTCTCTATGTCCTTCGACTCAATATCAAGGATAAGCTAGGAAACTCCAACCTTTTCCTTTAGGGTCGGTTTCTTCTTCCTTTTCTTTTGTTTCTTTAAACCCAAGACGGGAGTGGTTGAGGTGGAACTATTCTTGGCCATGTCAGACTCCGCAGACTTCAACATGCCATGCAGTTCGCCTAAGGATTTCTCCATTCCTTGCATATGATAGTTTGTGACAAACTGATCATACGATGCGGGTGGAGACTGGGGTACAATATCCACAGCGAGCTCTCTCCCAATAGGAAATCCTAACCTCTCCATTTGGTCCAGATTCGCCTTCATCTTAAGGACGTGAAGACCAACAATCCCGCCCTCCTGCATCCTACAACCGACTAGGCTTATAACACACTCATGTGCTCGAGCTGCTTTCGCAAATCTGAGCTCATAGTTGACAACATGAGGCTGGAAACATCGTGCGTGTCCCCAACACGTTTTTCATACCCGTATCGGACGGCCCAAGTTGCGTTGGTAGCAGGTGGCTCCGGAAGGGGTTTCTCAAGGATGTGCAACTTTGACTCATGGTGAAGGACAATCCTTAATTGCCTAAGCCATGCAATAAAGTTCACCCCCGTGAGTTTCTCCCTTTCTAGAATCACGCGAAGTGAGATGTTTGACGTGGTGTTGTTATGGTTTGACATATATAAATAACAATAATACGAGTTTTGGTTAGTTTAGATAAACCTTGTTAAAAATAATTACCCCATAGTATTAGATAAAAACAATTACTTGTAATAAGGGTTAAGAACCTTATTTCACCTCGTACCGTGACGGGTTTACCGCGGATCACGTGGCGAAGCTATTTAGGCCGGTAACCATTTTACCAATTGTAATCTCTATTACAACTCTTAGACGCTTGCGGGATCCGTTGACATCCATTATGTCGGTTGGCATGTTTGATCCCTTCCTCACGCCAATCTTAATATATAATTTTTGTTTAGCTCGTTCTTAGCTCGACAACTAAGCAAGAACTATATACTAAAATTATAAACCGTCCGACAAGACACACGGGTGGCACTCCCGACCATCAATTGGCTCGTGCTTAGCTCGACAACCAATCATGCGAGTTACCCCACTCACCTTCCACACAACTACGCAAGGAATGACTCGTGCTTAGCTCGACAATCATCCTTGTTTCGCTAGATTCGGGTGGTGTCGTCTTACGGATGGTGCGTGATTTACATTTTAAAAATGGGATTTTGTTTCCGGTTTATAAAAACCTTTTTGTGAATTAACAAAGTAAGTGTCAAAACGATTTTAATCACTTTTAAATATAATACCAAGTTTATATTTTCTTTGTCAATTCTATTCGCGCGAGATTGTTAACCATTTTAACAAACGTTGTATTTTATTTAGTTTTATAGAAAAATTGTCTAGCATGCGAATCCTAATCCATGCATAGAAAAATAAAACACAACCACGCAAATATATATATACATATATAATTCGGTAACATGCCCAAAAATCCTATGTGTTTTCCCCGTGAGCCACAACGGGGAAAACGAGGCCAAAACGTAAGGATAAGGTAAAGTCTCGTTGGGTGAGCTCCCACCGAATCCAACATCTCCAATAGCGTGTTGATTCTTTCTCGCCAATACATCATCACCATGACTCCCGTTGACTTCTCCGGTTCCAATTTTATACAATTAACGAATACATAAAATATATATATAAACGACACCCAGGTCGCATTCCTATACTATTTATACAAATACACGGAATAAAAGAAACGGTGTGCAAGCCGCACCAATAAATAAATAAATAAATTATATTACAACAATACGGCACGCAGGCTACCAAAGAAAAAAAAAGAAATCAATCAACCACCACAACACATAGGTCTAAGGGCATATCATGTTACCGAATTAACCAAACACAACATAAATGAAACATGGTGTGCCACACAAAACCATGATACAAATATATATCTATATTTTAGTTAAGATTGTCAACAACATCAAAGGCACCATAATGACAATCCTTGTACATATGCATTAGTGTACCAAACCATTTTTGTGACACATATTCATATATACATTTATAAGTATATATTTGTGTACACTTCATGCCAAGTTACAACAAATATATAAATATAAAAACTAAAATATTAACAAGGCTACAAATATAACAATTCTAGCTCAACAAGAGTACAACAAGAGTCTCAATGAAAAACCAATTTTAAGAAAACAATTTTCTTATATAAAAGTATTTATATGGTTTTTCTCGACTCGATGTAAAAACTAAAATATTAGGTAGGCTACAAATATACCAATTTTAGCCTAACAAGAATCTACATGAAAAACCATTTCTAGAAAACAATTTTCTAATATAAAAGTATTTATATGAATATTATGTAGGCTACAAATATATCAATTTTAGCCTAGCAACCATCTACACGGAAAAACATTTCAAGAAAACAATTTTCTTATATATAAATATTTATACGGTTTTTCTAGACTCGTTAGTGCAAAGCCATGTTAGATATGGCTCTGATACCACTGTAGGAATTTGTTTGGCATAACCGAGTAGCAACGGAAGCAAGACATAATATAATAATCTAAGTTAACCAAACAAACACACAACCATGGACCAAAATCTAACTATGAACTTGCAACTAAATAAAAGAACAAGATGGATAGAAATGTACCATAATTCAAGTACAACAACATTCCCCTTGTCAAGCTTCAAGAATCCAAACAAGTCAAGCTTCAAGAATCCAAACAAGGATTCCTCTAATGAAGTCAACCCCAAGTTGTGTTGATTCCCAAATGCTAGTTAGTTGATGTGTAACCACAAAGACAACAATCAAGTATATTCTTACACTCTTGTGCACCAAAAGAACACCAAGAAGAAGATAAAGCTTGAGAGAACTTTCTTGTGCA
Organism: Dittrichia graveolens; assembly: GCA_038502395.1. Classification (NCBI taxonomy): domain Eukaryota; kingdom Viridiplantae; phylum Streptophyta; class Magnoliopsida; order Asterales; family Asteraceae; genus Dittrichia; species Dittrichia graveolens. The sequence continues at coordinate 73,813,827 of JARJIL010000003.1, forward strand.
TGAACTAACTCAAAGAACAACCAAAAGTCTGTTCTTGAGCAGAGAAAAACGTAGCCTCTTTGCCTACCCAAGTTAATGACATAAACACCATTAAATCAAGTGTTTAAGGCTGTTAATTCTGCTGTTACAGGGATCATACACGGCCCGTGTTGGCCAACACGGCCGTGTAGGCCCAAAGCCCACGGCTTCAATTGGGCCAAGATAGCACGTGTCTAGTAGGCTCAACACGGCTCGTGTTCACCTACACGGCCGTGTAAGCCCAAAGCATACGGCCTCAACTTGGGCCAATACGCCTCGTGTATGTTGGACTTGACACTGCCCGTGTACCATCCTGCCAAAACCCATTTTGGCCTTTCCCTCTCTTTTGCTTGATCGTGTTGTCGGAATCAATACTTGGTGTGTGACCCAATAGGCCTATACCTCATCGGCAGTGCCATTAACTCGTTCGATTCAGCGGACATATTCCAACACAGCCTACTCTACCCCACCCACCCTCCCCTACCCCCACCCACACTACCCTCACCCCTACCCGTACCCTTACCTTACCCCACCCTACCCTACCCCACCTACCCTACCCTTACCCTACCCCACCCTACCCTTACCTTACCTTACCTACCCTACCTCCACCCCACCCTACCCTACCCCACCCCACCTACCCTTACCTCTGCACCAACTACCCCATCCCACCTCACCCCTCCCCTTACCCTACCCTTTCCTACCCACCTCACCTCACCCCGCCCTTACCTATCCTATCCACCCACCCCTACACCTACCCCTACCCCACCCTACCATAGGTGGTGGCGACTGTTAGTAGGGGGAGCGGCTGGTAGTGCTCGGCAGGTGGCGATGATGGCGGTGGGTGTGACAACGGCGGTTGGTGGTGGGAGTGGCAATGATGGTGGCAACCGCGGACGTGGTGGCGGCGTGTAACACCGCCTTTGTACTTAGTAATTTTAATGAAAATTTGAGTTTTTAAACTGTGTGGGTCTGTTTGTAATACAAATGTTTACCTGTTTTATTACTTTACTAGTAATTCGAAACAACCCAGCGGAACTTTAAATAAGCAAACCCTATTAAACTATTACAGTTTTAAAACACAGGTTTGGCATATTTACAAATATACAATATAAAAGATGTCAAACATAATCCCAGTGTTACTTTGTCCTAAACCGACCATCAGTATATAATACCACAAAATAGTGTTCCTCAAAAAGCATGTACAGCGTTTCAAGTATCCCCACCCACCAGCTTGCCTAATCTTTATCTGTAAAAAAAGGAAACATCAACAACATTAGCTATTTAAAATAGCTAGTGAATACTGGGATGCATGAATAACAATAAAGCAAGTCATACATCAGGAATGAGCAAACAATGTTATCCTATCATATAATGGAGTGCTGACAGGTCCAGCAGGTGTCATCTCTCGCCGGGTAGATAGTCCAACTCAACAATTTCCACCAGACAAGTCAGACACTGCCAACCGTGCTAGTGAGAACACATAAAGTGATTCACTGTGCTCGTTCTGGTGCCAAAGGCTCATTTGGGCTCACCCACTTAGGCATTCACCACATATACTGAAACGAACAGTACTCGAGTACCGTTGATCCAGAACATTATGCCCGAAGGCCCAGGATCCAGCCGAAGCTGACCTTAATTAACATGTTTGTCCGGACACACAGATTGTTCATCAATTACCCTTTTCAGGGGCAATAGCATGCATGCATTTACATATAACATATGTTCATCAATAACTCATAATATATGCACATGTACTTAAATACATGTCTAGCATATCATTTATCATGTCAATACTTGTTTTCTAATCTTAACTGCATATACATATAGTTCTAGTGTGCAGTAAGTAACATACGATAGTCATTTAAATCAATTAGCACCCAAACCCCCCTTTATTGAACTCATGGAAGCCGGTACTCACCTGGCGAGCTAATATCAAGTAATTTACCGTATTGATACTTCTTGATCAGTTAAAGTACCTAATTATAGCTTACACATATCAGATTGTACTTAAAACAGAACTGTCACAGGGCAAGGCACACCCGTGACTTTCGAGGCACGCCCGTATCCTGGTCACAGGTACGCCCCGTGACCAAAGGCACACCCCCGGACCCTCTAGGGTTAGGCACGCCCGTACCTTTTCGAGGTACGCCCGTGCCTCCCTGGGTACGCCCAAAGGTACGGCCTGTTCTTGAGAGGCACACCCATGCCTATCAATAGACAGCAGCAGGTTCGACCAGAACCTGCTGTGTTCCATTCCCAAATCCACCAAATCAATTTCCAGATGTTCCCTTTCATTCACATATGAACCTATGCTACATAAACAAGCTAAAAACACCATTTTTAAATATTTTAATTACATAAAATAGAATTGGGACCAATTTCCATCATTTGACCCATTTTCACAAAATCATCAAATTCATCGTTAAACTTCATGTTAATTACTCAAACTGATTTCCATTCATCTGGAATCTGGATTAGAAGCATGTAACGTCCCAAAATTTTAATTTTTTTTGCAATTTAACAATCACCAACGTATAATTCACAATTTGTCATAGCCAAAATATTGTATCACTTTAAATACAACCCCGGGTGATAACCCGCAAAAGCTTAAATTCGAATGTAATTGTCCAGAATACATCATTAAGACAAAATAGTTTAAACACTGCGGAAGCTTGTGGAAATATGAGCTATCAATCGCGTACTGGAGCCCCACCGTGGCCATCACCTGAAAAGAAGGTTAAACAACAGCCGTAAGCACAAAGCTTAGCGAGTACACTTACTTACAATCAACCATATGACATCACACCAATTGCTTTACATTCATGTTACATCTTTCATTCCTGCTACCGTGGTAGTCGGTCCCACATTCCCGCTACCGTCGTAGTCGGTCCCACATTCCCGTCACTGAAGTGAACGGTCCCATCATACCCGTCACCGTAGTGAACGGTCTAGTCATTCCCGTCACCGAAGTGAACGGTTCAATCATTCCCGACACCGAAGTGCGCGGTCCCATCATTCCCGTCACCGAAGTGAACGGTCGAGTCAATCCCGTCACCGAAGTGAACGGTCCAATCATTCCCGTCATCGGAGTGAACGGTCCAATCATTCCCGTCATCGGAGTGAACGGTCCAACATTCCCGTCACCGGAGTGAACGGTCTAAACAATAGCATATCATGATACAAATATCAATTCATCAATTCACCAGTCATCATTTCATCAATTCATCATTCATCAATTCATCATTCGTTAATCATATAGCATATAGCACGTTTAACACACACATCATAGGGTTTAGATAGTAAGTAAGAATACTCACCTATATTGCAGTCTCAGTTTCTCAATCTTAGCTTACTAGTACACTTGTGGTTACTTCCTAGTCAACCGTCACCTACAATAGGTCTAATAAATCAATACCGTGCACAAAACCCTTGTTCGTTTATTCATATAATACATTCGAGCCTCACAAGGCAAGTAACAATAACAAATGCATTAAAGTCCATAAAGTCGGGGACGTGTCGCGTCCATCAAACCGACGTGTCGCGTCGAGTGTAAAAGTGTCGGATTTCATCCGACTGTCGGATTCTCAACTCTCGGATTTCCCATCATCCGGATTTCAAGTCATGATGTAACTATCGGATTTCCAACAAACTATCGGATTTCCACCCTTCGGATTTCAGTAATCAGATTTTTGTACATAAGCCGCATGGTTCCGTCATTGGGTGCATGAAAGTCGCATGGCTTATCAATAGGCATAAGTCGCATGAGGGTGGTAAACATGCGAAAGTCGCATGGATGTATCAAGTGTCGCATGGAAGGTTTTCAAGTTCAAAGGTCGCATGAAGCTCCATACGACAGTCGCATGATGCGAAAGTCGCATGGTGCAAAGGTTTCAGGCAAAGGTCGCATGAGGTTAAAGTATGAAAGTCGGATGGGGTAAAGTAGTGAAAGTCGGATGGGGTAAAAACAGTAAGTCGCATGGCACAAGTTCAAGGGTCGCATGGGATAAAAGGGAAAGTCGCATGGGTCGGCAACAAGAGTCGCATGACTCATCATCAAAAGTCGCATGAAGGAAAACCAAGTGTCGCACGACACAAACATAAAAGTCGTATGGATGATATTCATCCCTGTCAGTTCATCATTTTACAACTTTCAGGCTCCATGGCCAAAATCATGTTTCTTTCAAAACTCAACCAAATCATTTCATTTTTGTTTCAAAACATTTCTTCACTCATTTAAGTACTTCCTTCAAGATTTAAGCATATTTCATCAAGTTTTCACGCTCATAGCTCACTTTCTTTCTCTCTGGTTCTTCATAAACCCAGAACCCAAAAACCCAGCAGCTAAATCATGCTATCATCATCTAAACAAGATAAAATTGATACCTACAGTATCCTAGTGAGGTAAGAAACATTACCTGATGATTCTTGTAGCAATTCTTTGAGTTTCTAGTTGATCCTTGCACCCTTCTTCCTTGCTTTCTGATGAGGGTTTAAGCACACACACAATCACACACTCAAGCTCTCTCTCTAATGTAACAGTAACAACTCTTTGAAAAGGTATTGGAGGTTGTGCCCTAATTCTCTATATATATATATTTGAAAAAGGCCTAAGCCCACATTTACTCATAGACTGGGCCCAAGATCATAATTCAATATCACACACATGTCTAACCCAATAACATATATATATATATATAACTAGTCCACTACTTATTCAAGCCCATAAACTCTTTAACATATATCACAATCAAATTCACCATTCAATATAATTTATCATTTCTCAATAAATATTCTTTTATTTATTTTTCGGAAGTTCGGGTATTACAACTCTCCCCCACTTAAAAACGATTTCGTCCTCGAAATCTCTATTCGAACATGGTGGGGTAATTCTTCTTCATCTCTTCTTCGGACTCCTACGCCCATTCTGAACCCTTCCGGTGCTCCCACTGTACTTTTACCATTCCCACTTCTCTGTTGCGTAGTCGTTTGATCTTTCTTTCGACAATCGTAACCGGTTTCTCGATGTAATTCAATTTCTCGTTGATGGTGATGTCCCCCAATGGTACAAACGCCGAATCGTCGGCTAAACACTTCCTCAGATGTGATACATGAAACGTGTTATGTATCTTTGATAACTCCTCGGGTAGCTCAAGACGATAAGCCACCTTTCCAATCCTTGCAATGACCTTGAAAGGCCTAATAAACCTTGGGTTCAGTTTTCCACGTTTCGTGAATCGGATCACTCCTTTCCATGGAGATACCTTAAGTAACACATAATCACCAACTTGAAATTCTAGTACTGATCTCCGTTTATCCGCATAGCTTTTCTGTCAGCTCTGAGCCACTTTAAGTCATTCACGGACTTGTTGCACATATTCTGAGGTCCTCTACACTATTTCTGTGTTGCCAAGCTCTTTTTGTCTAACCTCACCCCAACAGATAGTGGTTCTACACTTGTTATACGAAAATTCCGCTAGGGGTAAGTACAAATCCCAGCTTCCCCCGAAATCAATTACACACGCTCGTAGCATATCCTCCAACGTTTGGATAGTCCGTTCACTTTGCCCGTCAGTTTGAGGATGATATGCCATACTCAAGTTCACCCTCGTTCCCAAATACTCATGAAATTTGCTCCAAAATCTGGATGTGAACCGCACATCCCTATCCGATATAATGGTCACCGGCACTCCGTGCCTCGAAACTATCTCTTTCACATAGATGTCCGCCAATCTCTCGGCCGAACTCGCCTCTCGGATCAGTATAAAGTGAGCGCTTTTCGTTAACCGATCAACTATTACCCAAATTGCATCATAGTTCCTTGGTGTTTTCGGTAGTTTCGTTATCAGATCCATAGTTATATGCTCCCATTTCCATACAGGTATCTCTAGCGATTGCAATTTACCGTGCGGTCGTTGGTGCTCAGCTTTCACTCGCAGACAAGTGAGGCACTTTTCAACATACTTTGCCACATCTCGCTTCATTCCTGGCCACCAATAGTCCATTTTCAAGTCCCTGTACATTTTCGTGGCTCCCGGGTGTATAGAAAACTTCGACTTGTGCGCTTCATCAAGAATGAGATTCCGGACTTCAGTGATCTTGGGTACCCAAATACGTCCGTATCGGGTCCACAACCTGCGACTATCCTTAACCATCAATGCCATCTGGCCCTTTACCCTCTCGGCTTTCTGATTCTTTTCTTTGACTGCTTCACTTTGGGCAGTTGAAATTGATTCAAACAGCAAAGTCGTAATCGTCATCCTTAAACATTTCACGTTCAATTGTGCATGGTATTCCTTATGGCTTAGAGCGTCTGCTACAACATTAGCCTTTCCCGGATGATACAAGATCTCACAATCGTAGTCCTTGACCAGGTCTAGCCATCTCCGCTGGCGCATATTCACGTTCTTTTGATCAGCGAATTACTTCAAACTCTTGTGATCTGTGTAAATGGTACACTTAACTCCGTACAAATAATGTCTCCATAACTTGAGCGCAAACACCACAATAGCTAATTCCAAGTCATGAGTCGGGTAGTTGCACTCGTGCGGTTTCAATTGCCGTGAGGCGTAGGCAATCACTTTCCCCCTTTGCATCAACACACAGCCAAGTCCCACATGGGATGCGTCGCAATAGACCAACAAATCTTCTATTCCTTCTGGTAAGGCCAGTATCGGGGCCTCACACAATTTCCCCCGAAGGGTCTCGAATGCATCTTGTTGCTTTTGTCCCCAATCGAAACGAACACTTTTCTTCGTCAACTTGGTTAATGGCACTGCTATCTTCGAGAAATCTTTAATGAACCTCCTGTAGTAACCGGCCAGACCTAGAAAACTTCAAATCTCCGTAGGACTCTTCGGTGTTTCCCATCTCATCACAGCCTCGATCTTGGCGAGGTCGACCTTGATTCCTTCCCGATTAACCAAGTGCCCAAGAAACTGAACTTCCTGTAACCAGAACTCGCACTTGGAAAACTTTGCGTAGAGCTTCTCCCTCTTTAAGGTTTTGAGTACTTCCCGTAGGTGCAGCTCGTGCTTGGTCTCCGTCTTCGAGTATACCAGGATGTCATCGATGAATACGATCACGGACTTATCCAGCATTGGTCTATAGACTCGGTTCATCAAATCCATGAATGTTGCCGGCGCGTTTGTAAGACCAAAAGGCATGACGACGAACTCAAAGTGCCCATAGCGCGTGCAAAAAGCCGTTTTGGCTATATCCTCCTCCCGGACCTTGAGTTGGTGATCTCCCGATCGTAAGTCTATCTTGGAAAAGCAGGCCGCTCCTTGGAGTTGGTCGAACAAGTCGTCAATCCTTGGCAGCGGATAACGATTCTTAATTGTCACCTTGTTAAGCTCGCGATAATCAATACACATCCTGAAGATTCCATCCTTCTTTTTCAAGAAAAGGATTGGTGCTCCCCACGGTGAGCTACTTGGGCGTATGAAGCCCTTCTCGAGTAGTTCTTGCAGTTGTGACATCAGCTCTTGCATTTGTGGTGGTGCTAGGCGGTACGGCGCCTTTGCGATAGGTGCCATTCCCGGCACTAAGTCTATGCGGAACTCCAGTTGTCTGTCTGGCGGAATCCCCGGCAGTTCCTCCGGAAACACTTCCGGGTAGTCACATACCACTGGGACATCGCACACTGTCAACGTTTTCTTCTCCATTCTCGAGTCGACCACGTGATCTATGAAGGCCGTGCAGCCCTTTCGTAGATACTTTGCCGCTTTAGTCACGGCGTAGCACGCCGTCAGTCCATTCTGTCGTTTACCGTAAATGGAGATTTCTCCCCCACTTAGGTTCTGGATCCGTATGATCCCTTGTTTGCACAATATGTTGGCCTGGTGAAGCCCCAGCCAATCCATTCCCACTATCACTTGAAACTCCCTCATCGGAGTCGGTAGCAGATCGATCGTAAACTGTACATCATCTATCACTATTACATTATCCCTATAGACCGAGGTAACACACAAGGCCTTATCATCGGCTATCTCTACCTCTAACGGTGTTTCTAACTTCACCGGTGCTATTACAAACTTATTACAAAAAGTAGTAGATACAAAGGACTTACTCGCCCCAGAATCAAATAATACAAGTGCAGGTAGAGAGTTAACAATGAATGTACCTGCGATCACATCGGGCTCTTTCTTTGCTTCCTCCACGGTCATCTAGAACGCCCGTCCCCGAGGCTTTGAGACCTCGGGCTTCTTTCCCTTCTCCCCATCAGTGATTCGGAGCGGTGGTTGCCAAGCAGGTCTCCCGCTTCCTCCCGTAGCTTCCGGGCACTCGGCCATGCGGTGCCCCGGCTTGTTGCATTTAAAACACACATTCAGGTGGACCCTACAATCCTTCCCGTAGTGCCCACTCTTTCTACATACAAAGCAGTTGATGGTTCCAGCTCGGCACTCCCCAGCGTGCCCCTTTCCACATTTCCCACATCGAGCCCCCGGATTCTTCCCAGCAGGCCTCACATTCCCAACATTCGGTTTCTTGAAGGGTTGCTTACTTGTGTTCCCTCCCAGAGCAGCCCGCTCAGCAGACCTCTTTTTGTTTCTCTCCATCAGATAAAGTTCCCTTTTTCTTGCTCCCTCAACCAGCTGGTCCAGTGTAGCATACTGGCCGTTTGAAACAAACTCTTGGATATCCTCCATTAACATCTGCGTGTGCCTGTGTATCTGCAGTCTCTCGTCATTCGCATAGGCCGGACAGTACAACAGCTTCTCCTTGAATATCGCGGTTATTTGATTAACCGTCTCAGTAGTTTGCTTGAGTTTCATAAACTCATCCATCACTCGCTCCACCTCAACCTTGGGAGCATACTCCTCATAGAACAGTTTCGTAAATTCCTCCCACTTTAGTCCGGCGATAGCTTCGCCTTTCATCTTTCTTAGTAGATTCCACCAATCCTTGGCCGCTCCCCTCAGGAAATTAGAAGCGAACCACGCTTTTGACTCCTCAGCACATCGGCTGGTAAAGAAAGCTCCTTCGATTGCGAAGACCCATCGGGTGCTTCGCACCGGGTCCGGTACTCCATCAAACACAGGCGACTGACACGCCGAAAAGTCCCTGAAAGTCCCTCCAGGGATCACTTGGTTCGTAACTTGTGCTACCGGTTGGGCGACCACAACAGCCGCGGTAGCCTCCTTTGCAGCCCATAGGGCTCCTAGCTTTTGATCAATCATCATGCCCATATCCTGTTTTAGATCCTCAACGATCTTGGGCAGCAGTTCTTTCAGTGTGTTGGTAACCACAATAGTTACCAACTCAGTCATGGCCTCATTCCTATATTCATCATCACCCGTCACATTTTCCGGTACGACGTTATCCGGATTCACATTCTCAGTTTCGTTCAAGACTAGTTGTGCACGTGGGTCACTCTCTCCCGTCACACTTGCATTCTCACCATCAGGTGGGCAAAACCCGTCGGTATCACAGATCGATTTCTCGTAGTCACCATACTGGATGTATAGACAATGCACTTAATTAACAGGCGGCATTGCCACACAGTCCTCATCACTATATCAGTTCACAGTTCACGTATTTCATGTCATAAGTACAGCTATCAGGCAACCCTGGTCATTCTAAGGCACCCTAGCTACAGGCATCTTATCTCTACAAGTACCCCTCACCGGATCCACAAGATTCCCCGGATTTTGACAAGTTTCAATAAGTGTTATGTGCAAATAATAATATGGGCCCTATTATTACAAACACGCTACACGTATTAGATCTGGTCATTACCACTAGGAATCCCGATTCACTAGCTTGGGCCATGTGTCAGTCATCTCATCAAGCATATAATCAGTTATCACGTAAACATTAACATGTCATTCTATTCTAGTTCTACTAGAGCACTTAAATTGCATAGTCTTAGTCATCATAGTCAGCATATCACAATTTCAACATATCAGTTAACCATGATCATCATATCATAAACTCGTACCTTGTACTCGCATGTGGCCACTCGGACTAACTCCAGCTGATAGCTCATTGTAACATTTGGCTTTTAAAAAGGTTTCAAAACTTTGTCAAAAATCTTTCACGAACCAAGGTTTAAGTTCAAACACGTGGAAATGCATTTGAATCTCTTAAACCAAGGCTCTGAAACCAAGTTGTAACGTCCCAATTTTTTTTTTTTTTTTTTTGCAATTTAACAATCACCAACATATAATTCACAATCTGTCATAGCCAAAATATTGTAACACTTTAAATACAACCCCGGGTGATAACCCGCAAAAGCTTAAATTCGAATGTAATTGTTCAGAATACATCATTAAGACAAAATAGTTTAAACACTGCGGAAGCTTGTGGAAATATGAGCTATCAATCGCGTACTGGAGCCCCACCGTGGCCATCACCTGAAAAGAAGGTTAAACAACAACCGTAAGCACGAAGCTTAGCGAGTACACTTACTTACAATCAACCATATGACATCACACCAATTACTTTACATTCATGTTACATCTTTCATTCCCGCTACCGTGGTAGTCGGTCCCACATTCCCCCTACCGTAGTAGTCGGTCCCACATTCCCATCACCGAAGTGAACGGTCCCATCATACCCGTCACCGTAGTGAACGGTCTAGTCATTCCCGTCACCGAAGTGAACGGTCCAATCATTCCCGCCACCGAAGTGCGCGGTCCCATCATTACCGTCACCGAAGTAAACGGTCTAGTCATTCCCGTCACCGAAGTGAACGGTCCAATCATTCCCGTCACCGGAGTAAACGGTCCAACATTCCCGTCACCGGAGTGAACGGTCTAAACAATAGCATAGCATGATACAAATATCAGTCCATCAATTCACCGGTCATCATTTCATCATTTCATCAATTCATCATTCGTTAATCATATAGCATATAGCACGTTTAACACACACATCATAGGGTTTAGACAGTAAGTAAGAATACTCACCTATATTGCAGTCTCAGTTTCTCAATCTTAGCTTACTAGTACACTTGTGGTTACTTGCTAGTCAACCGTCACCTACAATAGGTCTAATAAATCAATACCCTGCACGAATCCCTTGTTCGTTTATTCACATAATACATTCGAGCCTCACAAGGCAAGTAACAATAACAAATGCATTAAAGTCCATAAAGTCGGGGACGTGTCGCGTCCATCAAACCAACGCGTCGCGTCGAGTGTAAAAGTGTCGGATTTCATCCGACTGTCGGATTCTCAACTCTCGTATTTCCCATCATCCGTATTTCAACTCATGATGTAACTATCGGATTTCCAACAAACTATCGGATTTCCACCCTTCGGATTTCACTTATCGGATTTATGTACATAAGCCGCATGGTTCAAAGGTCGCATGAAGCTCCATACGACAGTCGCATGATGCGAAAGTCGCATGGTGCAAAGGTTTCAGGCAAAGGTCGCATGAGGTTAAAGTATGAAAGTCGGATGGGGTAAAGTAGTGAAAGTCGGATGGGGTAAAAACAGTAAGTCGCATGGCACAAGTTCAAGGGTCGCATGGGATAAAAGGGAAAGTCGCATGGGTCGGCAACAAGAGTCGCACGACTCATCATCAAAAGTCGCATGAAGGAAAACCAAGTGTCGCACGACACAAACATAAAAGTCGCATGGATGATATTCATCCCTGTCAGTTCATCATTTTACAACTTTAATGCTCCATGGCCAAAATCATGTTTCTTTCAAAACTCAACCAAATCATTTCATTTTTGTTTCAAAACATTTCTTCACTCATTTAAGTACTTCCTTCAATATTTAAGCATATTTCATTAAGTTTTCAAGCTCATAGCTCACTTTCTTTCTCTCTGGTTCATCATAAACCCAGAACCCAGAAACCCAGCAGCTAAATCATGCCATCATCATCTAAACAAGATAAAATTGATACCTACAGTATCCTAGTGAGGTAAGAAACATTACCTGATGATTCTTGTAGCAATTCTTTAAGTTTCCAGTTAATCCTTGCATTCTTCTTCCTTGCTTTCTCGTGAGGGTTTAAGCACACACACAATCACACACTCAAGCTCTCTTTCTAATGTAACAGTAACAACTCTTTGAAAGGGTATTGGGGGTTGTGCCCTAATTCTCTATATATATTTCAAAAAGGCCTAAGCCCACATTTACTCATAGATTGGGCCCAAGATCATAATTCAATATCACACACATGTCCAACCCAATAATATATATATATATATAACTAGTCCATTACTTATTCAAGCCCATAAACTCTTTAACATATATCACAATCAAATTCACCATTCAATATAATTTATCATTTCTCAATAAATATTCTTTTATTTATTTTTCGGAAGTTCGGGTATTACAAAGTAGATTGGATACATTAACTTCAATCATAGAATTTAATTTGGGTTTTAATCCACTTGAACCATAACATGAAAATCAAGAACAAGAGGTGGAGAGCTTACAAGAATCAAGGAAGATGATGTAGGAAATAATAAAAACAGATTATGAACCCAAGTACTTGCTTGAATCCAGCCTTGATTTGAATCCTTGCTTGAGTTCTTTCTTCTTCAAGAACAAAAGAGAGAAAGAGGAGTGTGTGTGTACGCGAGGTGTGTGTGTGTGTGTTGACTGTGATAATAAGGGAACCGACCTTGGTTTTCTTATTATCCACAAGGGGTATTTTGTTCCCCTTTTCAACATACAACCTAACGCACGAGTACCCGTTTCAACTAATGGGGATATTTTTGGAAACCTCGTTTGAAACCATTTATCATTTAATCACTTTTATTTAGTTTTATTACTATTTTTAAATTCACATTTAGTTGACAAATAGCATATTTTCTTTAAATACTTTACATATACTTTTAATTTAATTCTTTTAAATTAATTCACGTACCAAATGGAGCGCACGAATAGGCCCGATTGAGGATGTTACACGACGGGTGGTGGTCGGCGATGACGGTGGTGGTGGTGGCAGCGGTGGTTGGTGGTGGGAGCGATGACGACGAACTTGGCAGTGGCAGGTGGTGGTTGGCAGTGACGGTGGTGGTGGTGGCTGCATATATTTCCATTTATTCTTGAAAAAAAGATTGTGCTGTGTGTGGGAGGGTTGGCCGGGGGGTGTGGGTGGCTCGGGGGTTGGGGGTTGGGTGTGGGTGTGAGTACGTTTTACAAACATAATTATATAAAGTTATAATACAAAAATGAATCGAGGGTATTTTAGTCTTTTGATATGATTCCATTGCAATTATTTGCAAACAAACACAAAATAGGATTGGAATAGAATTCAATTTCATTTACTTTTCAGCGAAACAAACATAAATAGGAATCTCATTCCTTAGGAATTCAATTCTATTCATTTGAATTCCGTGAAACAAACGCGACCTAATAGTATTCATGATATCAAGAAGGTATAAAGTACTCAAGTACTTAAAAGTAATTTAAGTAGCGAATGATGAACAAATAATGGGTATATTGAAGGTAATGTTAGTAGTAATTTAACAATCTAAAAGTATAATACATCTGAACCCTAATTGGCATCCGAGATGATATAAGACTAAGAGTTAAAAGATGCGTATAATGAAATTAAATAATCAATTAATCATTGAAGTATACCGGTGACAAAAAGTTAGATAAAGTATTATATAAATACTCCGTTATAAAAAGAGTTGAGATAGCAGTGTTTTGCTCAATAAGAGACAAACGACAATGAAATACGGATAACTATATAACTAGAAGACAAATGCCCAGACTAACCGTGTCAATAAGAAATTGAAGATGTTTTGATAACATAAAGTGGATTAGAAAAGTGTTGGAGCCATATCAATGTTGAGTACCAGTGTCAAGACCGACATCATTATAAATTTTTTGAAGGATTTGTTATTAGATCTTTAGGGTTATTGGAGTTCAATATTTGTTATTAAATCTTTAAGCTTATTGGGATATAGTATTTTGTTATAGGATGTTTAGGGTTACCGGGATCCATTATTCGCTATTGGATCTTTAGAGTGTGTCCGGTATTCGTTATTGGATCTTCAGATATCAAAACTAAAGTAACAGATTCTAATATATGGATATGAGCATATAGTAGATTGTGATTCATGTTAATTGATAGACACAATATGGTACTGTAGAATGTACCGTTATGGAAATGTTTTAAGCTAAGTATACGAGTGTAGTAGAAGACTAAGGAAATGAATAGTGAAATTCTAATACCTATTATATTATTTAAAAGTATTTAATTGAGTTGCTCATTGAGCTTTTTAGCTCGTGTTAGTTGATTTTACACTGTCAGGTTCCTTGGATCTAGTTGATGTGCTTGAAATGTATGTGTAACTTTTTAGAAATTCGTTGTCTCGCCATTTCAAAATAGTTTATCTTAGATAATTCTCAAATTGATAAATGCTTCTTAATAGTTGTGATTAAGTTTCGAAGTTTAAAGTTTTTATCCAAGTTATGTTATTTGCTCCATAGTGGTTTAAATTAAATATAAATTTTGCACAATTTTTATGAAAAACATTTTAAATTAAATATAAGTTTCGGTCATTACATCTTCACTTTAGTATACGATATCTTGTCACCTTTAATAGTATGGTTAAGCCTTCTAAGCTCTTAGCCTGAGCGTATGGCTCTTGGGAAGAACCTTCGGGTTCTTTGGGTTGTTTTAGGTACCTTCGGGTACACCATTACGCCCTTTCGTGTTCCTTTCTTCCTCCGCCATTTCGGGTTTGGCAACCCAATGAAAGCGAAGCTTGCTTTTTTTTTGTTGAAAAAGAAAGAAGAGAGAAAATATATAGGTTGTTTGAGTTGATTTGAGATAAGTACTACTTGTGTTTTGGATTAATTTGAGTTGGGAAGAAAAAAGAAAAAAAACTGATATGATAGCTGATGTGACATTTGGATTGAGTATTGCTATACTCATAGCCTTAGTATATTGTCATCATTTTAAACGGACACTAATTTTAAACCTCTGTGTGTGTGTGACATATCTTCATTAAGCTTCTGAAAACTAGCATCCTACTCAACTTGAAAACTAGCTTCTCATGTTATACTAATGCTAGTAAATTTAAATTTTCAGAAAGTTGTACATGTATTAATTCTATTGCAATTCTCACCCAAAGTTTGTGTTTTTTTTTTGCTTTTGATTTGTTTTGAATGGATTACATATAATTTTTAAAAAATTAATTTGTAGACCAAAAGTTATGTGTAAATATATATCTAAAAATGTAAAGCTAGCAATTTTTGACATAATATAAAGCACGATCCGAACCCGGTGAGAAGAAAGTTACAAATTCGGAATGGGTCAAAGGTAGTTTAACATGAAACACGATCCGAACCCAACAAAGAAAAAAGTGACATCACTCTAACCTAACACGAAAATAAATAGGTCTAAAAATGGGTCGACATAAAACTGACACGAGTACAAATTGTTATGCAAACTACAAACGCGAGCCCCTCCCTAGGCCAATTCCTCACTTGATAAAAAAAATTAGATAATCAAAGGAAAAGATTATGAGGAAAAAATATTTTTTAAGCGTTCATATCGATCATTAAATAGATTATACATATATTTGGCAAACTTATTTGTCTTTTTTACAATGTGTTTCTTAGCAGGGGTAAGCGTATTAACTGAGTTTTCCGAACCAAACACGGTAATGGTTTTTGTATTTCAATTTGGTATTCAGTATCAAGAATTCAAAAAATACGGTTTCAGTATTTTCGGTACTGATTCCGGTACTAAGTTCAGCCTATTCTCACTCAAATTCGACTTTTGCTTTTGTTTTTTTAATTAACGAATAAAGTACATGCTAAAGTAGCATTTTGCATCTTCTAAAAAATACTTTAAATTTTATCTCCTTTTAAGATAAATGGAATATATTTTCATTATTTCGCTTGTAGCAACACAAATCAATGGCAATTCAAATGAATGCAAATCTAATCTACTTCAAATATACAACTCCAAAGCCATGAATAAATTTACTATAAGGTGCTATTTCTAGTTGATCATGAAAATCTGGATAACTGAAATACCAAATACGCTTTATCGTTTCGAAAACATCCCTTGGGTTAACGATGAGAAGTCGTATTCGCCTCCTAACTGAGTCGGGATGCTTAGCGGTCTCGTGCTAGCTTTCATGCTCGGGCCACCATACATACTACAAAACCAGATTGTACAGCATGCATGAAAAGTTGTACTTCACAGTATTGAAAGTGAAAAATGCACAAGCAACTCATGATGTAGATTTAGAATTTAGATGCTCTCAAGTTGAGAACATGATGACAGGTCATGTTTCTTCGCAACATAAACCAGTGGTTCCTACAAAGGGTCTCAATTTACTTCAACAATGGCCCCCTGATTTTTGTTGCGAAGGAAAATGACCGGCCATATTTTCCTCAACTTCAGAGGATTCCAATCCTGTAGATTTACGCTACCTGGATGTCGGGTAAAAACCGGGATTGCCAATAGGTTTGTGGAACCCGTTCATGCCATTTTGATTATTACCAATGAGCCGAGGTTTTTGTTGCTGGATGGAAAGGGGTGACACGATATTTGACTGTTCAGAAATTCAAAACACATATAAAATGTTTTAGTTATATCGCTCGAGATCAATTTGGTTTGAACGAAACATGTTGATGAGTATACCTTTTCGGAAAGATTCACGATTTCGTTTTTCATTTGTTTACATGGTTCTTGGGTGACATGATGAGGTGCCAACCAATCTAATCCATCAAAGAGATGATCAAATTCAGACTTTGGTTCCACTTTGTTACTTGATTTCTTGGAATCCTTTTCTTCTGCAAATGGTAACATTGCACCAGATGCTGCAAAGAAATCTTTCAATCAAGAATCTAATTGAAAATCAAAGATTGATTATGTGGGCTACAAAAGACTAAAATACCCTTTAAAGTACAACCAATAATGTACATGGTACAGCCTAAAACCACACCAAAAGGAGAACTTACTTTGAATTCTTGCTTCTGGAAGATCAAAAAGATCAGTAGCATGATAGTTATTAACATTCTGATTTGGTACAACCTCAATGACTTTACATTCCTCTGTCTTTGTTTCAGGTTTGACTTGTTTTGGTTCAACAATGGCCTATAGACATAAGGGTTAATTTATGGTTCAGTAAGTTATTAGAAAAAGTGAACACATGACAAATTTCAATTCCTTCATATTCAAATTTCATTAAGTTCCAATTCTCTTAACAGATTTCTGTTCTGTTCTTTTGACAAATTCCAATTCTTTCAAACATTTTGTGATCCAAACGCCTACTAAGTGAAAACATTCATACCTTATGCTCAGTAACTCCAGGAGGAAGAGGAGTTATAGTTTTGTTTAATTTGTAAAGCTGAGACCTTTCAGGTAAACGGATGAGGACTTTAGTTGGGGTACCAGCAGTGGAGCCGTGTTTATGAACCAGGGCACGCTCGACTGGTGTTATACTCAAATTATGTTCAACTTTTTGTTCCCGGGAAACCCATCTTTTAGCTACATACCTGATCAAAATCATTTACTATTCTATTTATAAAACGAATAGAGTGGGGAAATAAAAGGGTAATTATGCCGAGTAAAAGAAACATACTTTGCACGAATGAAATTCTCAATCCCAACTCTATCATATCTTGGAGGCAACTCGGCTTCCCAGTAGTTATTTGATTTATTATTTCCCATAGCTGCAATAAGCAAATATCGTATGTTACGAGTTTATCGATGTTATGGAAATGAAATAAAATTATTTTTTCTTTCTAAGATCCTTTTTATCATTTAAAAAAGGGGCAAACCGCAAAAGAAAATGCAATGTAATAGGTCCCTTTGTAGGTCCACTCTCATAATTGTGAGATAACATGATAAGTCATGTTTGACCACAACATCATAAGATGTTAACCCCACTTGTTTACAAATATATATGTAATGTATCTTTCTCCTACCATTTCTTACAAAACTATGCAGATTTTGACTATTTAAAGCAACCTACATACCATTTTTGTAATTTTCTTTTTAGGCTGTTTGATGCAGCCTCCTGCATTTTTTTACCATATAATGCAAAGAATTGCATAGTTTGGTAAGGGATGGTAACTATATTGCATTAAAATGGTAATTTCATTGCAATTTCTGGCAGTTTGCCCTTCAAACAGATACCAAGTAGAAGTATCTATACTACATTTTTTTTTTGGAAAAGCAGTATCTATACTACATTATAAAACATTTAACATTCTCTCTATTAAAAATTTTAACAATACTTAATTTGAAGTAGTACATGTTTTTATGCAAATAGTACAAATACTCAAAGCAATAGTTCAATCTATCATCTCCCTAATTAACTCATCAAGTTATGGTAAATGTTGTTTTAAACAACTCATTAAACATAATCAGGTATTTTTTTTCTTATTTTTATTGATTTAATAAAATTACTTTAACCGAATAAAAGGTTTGATGACAAAGTAGAAATAAATAAAATAGAAAAATGAGAGAAAACATATATTATGTCGAATAAAAATATCTACTACAATATTCCTCAAATACAATACCCTTACATTATCGGAACAAGACATGTTGTCAAGCACAAACTATTTGCCGTAAGCCTCCACATTGTGCGGGTACTATGCTAGTTGAATTATAAACCATGGTCAATTATGAAACTTAAGATTATAGTCTTCAAAAATCACAATGATCAAAATAGTAAATCATTGTACCTAAGAATCTACCTTGGCTGCAGAAACCCTATATAGAACACTAGGAAATTCTGAAAAACTCTAAAAATTGTACGGGATCTCTCTTACTACGATATCTGAACTTAAATATACCGGTTAAAAAATGTTAAACATTCAAATACTAGTAAAAAAAAGGAAACAAAGTACAAGATCTTGCAACTCACTTTGTATAAATGCAATCTGATCTGGAAGCCATGTATCAAGTGTAGCAGATCTCACCTAAAACGACACGAAACTATAAACATAACAAGAATTCGATATATGTTTTACAATCAAAAGCTGATGGTAATGAAATTGGACCTTTGATATGTGTACTCCAAGACTTCTATGAATCCCAGAACATTGCATACAAATAAAAATCCCAAGATTTACACTAGCCCATCTTGGACCCCTGAAATCATAAAGTAAACACTTCTAATCATTAGCAAAACTTAAAACAATCTTCTTGAAAATAACCATGAAAGTTATCTTTCACTATGCTAAGATTCTATCCACATACTTGGTTTTGCAATCAGCACATTCCCGATTCTCCGGTAATTTAAGTAATCCCTCAAGTATCTGCATTGGAGACCAGTGAGATAATAGGTGATATTATGTTAATTCCCATATACAAGATTCTCTTATTTTATCATTACTAGTTTAACACCCTGTGTATAAACAGTTAAACACGAGAGATGGTTAAAGTAAAGAAGCAAGACTATTGATATTTTCTAACACAAGGGCAACAATGTGAAATAGAAACAGCCATTTTTGACATTTGAACAACTGGACAAATTGATTTTCCTTAAAACACTATTCTAAATTATGTTCTTTATTGTCCTACAAGAGATTACAACTCATAAAAGTGTACCCAAGTGCCAATATATCATTTTGGCATCTACCAAAACATCCTTTTACAGCTATGTTACCAACTCTTAGAACTGAACACAAACACAAAACAGAAGCTCTTATAATTGTCTTTTTATTAAATAATTTATGCATTTGTTTAATGAACCACAACATCATGTGACCCTTTTGTGAATTCTTAATAAAGCCGGTTTGCAAACAGACAATTTTGTGTCGATAATTCCCATAAATCATTGTGGGGTAGCAAATTCCTACTTTTGCTTGTGAGTTGTGACCTTAAATAAAATGTACTCCAAATGTCAATTGTAGGCTTGACATAAGTTTTGCTCTTTTCTTAATCGAGTTAAGTCAGCTGCCTGTGACCCGTTTTAAGTTAAGACAGCTACACATGCCCCGTTTAAAGTTTCAAATACCCAGTATAAAGTTAGACCTTTTCTGAAGCAAGGTACAACTTCTACTGCATGATGTACACTTTCTAATGCATAAAGTACAAGTCAATATAACAGAAATAAGTTTGGTGTAGCACATTATTGTCTGCTGTGGAAAGATGATCTCCATATTAGATACCAATTATTCTAAGACTATCATGTTTTGCTTTACAGCTTGTACACCATGCATGAGTGGTTGTACTTTTTAATATACAAGTTGGAAATTTTGACTTTCTGTTGATAAATAAATCTGCACAACTGCTCCTCACATTAGTTACTATTTAAAATTTCAACCACCTTATTAACAACCCAATTATTGAAACCACTCTTTATGCTTCATGAATTGTCTATACCATGCATGACTAGGTGTACTTTTAAAGATGAAACTTTGACTTTGTTGAAAAGTGAAAAGTTTACTTCTTCAAAATATATTAAACTATACCATAAATATTAATATGTGTATTAACCTTTTAAAAATGTTATTGTATGTACTGAACTTTTATTTTGTTATTATTGTACGTATTTTGATTACAAAATAAAAATAAAAATTGTATAAGGTTAGTACATATAATAGGAAGTTTAATACACACAATAACACATTTTTTGAAGTTTGATACACGCAATAACATTTTTAAAAGGTGGATACACACAGTAATATTTGGAGTGTAGTTTAATACATTTTGAAGTAAACCCGAAAGTGAATTATGAAAACTTTTAAACTTCTATCATTATGCCACAAAACTTGTACATTATGCAGAAAAGGTTGTAATATAAAGAAATGCAAGTTTTTGGCCTTTTGACCTTGCAAACAACTTTTAATGCACCTGGGTATAGCTTAATGACCACAAAGAGACATCCATTGATTCCATTCCACATATATAAACTTATAATTATAAAAATATCTTAAACCAAAACTCAATCTTAAGTATAAAAATTAAGGTGGGAATTTCAACTCAAATTGAACTCTTTTTTCTTTTCTTTTTTTGTTTTTTTCTTTTTTGGGACAATGGAAAAATCTTATGCTGATTAGTCAAGAAAACCAGCTCAAGCAATTTGTAAATAATCATACAAAAGTACATAAAATTTACAAACCTAATTGATGATTAAAGAACAGTGCATAGACAACTGAATCAATTACAAAAAGCAAAGCTGAAATCATACATAATTTCATCAATCAACCCAGAAAACCCCACAAATGGAAAAGCAACAGAAAATTATCGAAATCAGATACGTTTTAAACAAGCTTTTGTATACCGTTTATGCGTAGCCTTATGAAATCGAGCGTAGTTAATCTATGAACTTAAAAACCTAATTGATGATTTCAGAGCACTGGAAATACAATTTGAATTTTACCAGGTAAAATTAAAAAAAACCAAACTCAAATCAGACAATAAAACACGAAATTCAATCATAGTTTCTCCAAATCAACCAGAGAAATTTCCCAATTTTGTTATGAACAGAGTAAAGATCAAAAACCCCAGTAATGAAAAGGGGGAGAGAAAGCAAACCTTTCGGTGTTTTTCATTAAGCTCTTTAGTAATTCGGGATTTCTGATTCATGCTAGAGAATCTGTGCAGGTGAATTCTGAGCGCGTAATGAAGATTGGATTGAAGAAATTGTGAGGAAACAGAGAAACTGAAGAAATGGTGTGTTTGATTGGATTTTGACTTGTTTAGATTGTGTGTGTAAAAGAAAGAGAGATTCCTTTTTCTGTTCGAAGCCTTTTTGGGCTTGCCTCGATACGCAGGCCTCTCTTCTATTCCTATTATAAAAAAATTAAAATCATACATTTATTAGTATTATCTCTTTATTATAAGACTAGACTAAATGTCATATAATACGCGTATTGATTTAAACGATAATAAGTATTAAATATTAATAAAAATGTATTAATTAATAATAAAACGTGAATTAATGAAAATTTAAAAAATGATAACATACGGTATCAACACTCTAAATAGCGTTGAAAATATCGACGCGAGTTATATTTGTCATAGCCGCATATTATGACTATGGATGGATACTTATTGCATCAATTGATGATCTTTTTGATCAATTGAATCAACACTCTAACCAGCGAGTGGAAACATCAAAATTAAGTGTTTCACTCAAACTCATGGTATTGACTATGATGAGACCTTCTCTCCAGTGGCCATGATTAAATCTATTAGAATACTTATTGCCATAGCCGCATATTATGACTATGAGATATGGCAAATGGATGTCAAAATGGTTTTTCTAAATGGACACTTAAGTGAAGATGTCTATATGGTTCAGCCCGAAGGTTTTGTAGATCCTAAGTATCCTAACAAGGTGTGCAAGCTTAAAAGATCCATTTATGGACTAAAGCAATTTCTTCTATTTGATGAGAAAATCAAAGAGTTTGGTTTTATCAAATCAGAAGATGAACCGTGTGTTTACAAGAAAACTAGTGGGAACGCAGTAGCATTCCTTGTCTTATATGTTGATGACATACTACTCATTGGAAACGACATCCCGACCTTGCAATACATCAAGTCTTGGCTTGGGAAGTGTTTCTCAATGAAAGACTTGGGAGAAGCCGCCTATATTCTTGGAATAAAGATCTATAGGGATAGATCTAGGCGTCTTATTGGCCTCAGTCAAAGTGCATATATTGACAAGATCGTGAAACGGTTCAAGATGGAGAATTCTAAGAGAGGATTCTTGCCAATGGCACAAGGCACGATTTTGAGTAAAGCTCAAAGCCCTAGTACAAAAGAAGAGCTAGATAGAATGAGTGAG
Source organism: Dittrichia graveolens (assembly GCA_038502395.1). Classification (NCBI taxonomy): domain Eukaryota; kingdom Viridiplantae; phylum Streptophyta; class Magnoliopsida; order Asterales; family Asteraceae; genus Dittrichia; species Dittrichia graveolens. The sequence continues at coordinate 73,836,532 of JARJIL010000003.1, forward strand.
ATCCCATATGCTTCTTCAATTGGATCCCTCATGTATGTTGTAACGTCTCTGTTGGTCCCAATGAGGGTAAACAAGCAACCGATACAGTGTAGAAGGGGGGGTTGAATACACTTTAAAAAACAGTCAAACAATTCAAACGAATGTATATTCAATAATCAATCAATGTATTACAATTTTACTCTTTAATCAAATCAACAGAATGATTTGATCTGACACTGATTACAAACTCAACTTTCTCTAAACACTCTTGAATCACAAACTAATTGATGATCGGATTTCTTGTTAAAACTGATTAACAAGAAATTGAAACTCTCGAAATTTGAACACACAAAGTAATCGCAACACACACAGTTTTTCAACTTATGCAGTTTTGCAACTTATGCAGTTTTGCAACTTATGCAGTTTTTGCTCTGTGTATCACGTACGTATAAACATATTAGGAGGATATATTTATATTCTATTTATCTACGAACAAATCGTGATTTAAATATAGAACTTATCTTTTCTTTAAAACTGTAACAAACTCTTTAATTAGAACATATCTAATTAAATTCATTTGAGATTTCTATCCAACTAACAGATAGTTTAAATTAGGTTTAGATATCCTAATTTAAATGTCGTAGATATCGAGAGTTAATATCGAGATTTAAAACAAATTTAAATTCTCCGATCTAACTTCTGACGCTGAGCTGACTTACTCAGTCTTGACTTTGTCAAGCTGAGCTCTTGGTTCTGTTCTTGAATCTTCAAACCTTCAAATCTTTATTCTGGAACCTATCTCAGCTTAGAAGTCACTGAGTTATCTAGTACTTACATAGAAAACTCTATATCTGTTTGTACGCTGACTACTCAGCCTAAGCTGACCAGTCAGTCTACAACAGACTTACATAATTCTTAATACTTAACCTATCATCTATACAATGCTATGGTTTGTCTCATCAAATCTAACTATTCTAAGCATGGGACTAACAATCTCCCCCTATTTGATGATGACAAAACATTTAATCAAAAGAAGCATAGGTAAAAAGAATTATGTTGAACAACTCTGGAACTGACCAAAGTTAATTCAAAAATAAGTATAGAATTGATCCATACTTATTCACCATGTCTTGAACTTACAGATTTTGTTATGTTACAAATCTGTTATAAGACTTGTATTATAAGTGTTGAACTAACAATCACTTAGATTCTGAACTTATCAGAATTAATTTAAGTTCTGAACTTACAAAACTTATAGAACTGAACTTATCAGTTTATAATTAAATTTATCAATCCTCAGCTTGAACTTACCAAGCTGGTTATTTGAACACACCAAACATAATTTTGAACATATCAAATAATAAACAGTTGAACATATCAAACTTGAATTTTCATTAATGAACATATCATTTACAATTTAAGCTTGATCAGTATGATCAGCTTATGAACACTTAGTGCTTACAAAATATAAAATTCTAATTTTCAGAATTTTCTTCCTCAACTTCCATCCACATGTTCAAACATTTTAATTCCCATATGGCAGCTTCTTTAATTGCACTGTTAAGAGTTTCTTCACCATCCTGATATTCTTTCATTTCATCCCTTCTGGACCTGATTGCCCTGTTAAGATGATATCTGAATGGTGAGTTCTGAACTGAGTCATCACATAGAATCCTCAGATGCAAAATTTGCTCCAAGCTGGCCAAATGTATATTTGCTTCTTCTAAAAAGCATTTATTTCCTTCAATATCTATATACATGAAACCTAATGTAGGTTGAATGATGTATGTATTTTCTTTAAACTCTACACCTTTGGGAATTTCTAAGCTGAGAGTTCTGTCTTTTCTTTGCCTTGCTGCTCTTTCTCTTGCAGCTTTGTTTCTGTTTAAGAAGACATCAAACTCAGCTGTGGGAACTTCTCCAAGCTGATCAATTTTAAGAAATATTTTCTCCAGCTCATCAATGACCTCCTGTTTGATCTGACTTTTATTCATCTTACGCATAATGGAGGCCACTATTTTCCACTCCGAGAATCCCAACTTATATATTCTTCTTAAATCCAATCCCACCTCAGCTTTGTTTTCTAATACAAAGTTGAGTATCACCAACTCACCTTTTCTGCTCAAAGTTAGCTCTTTAATCTTATGACCAAAATATTTTCTCTTGTAGCAGTATCTGAGTTCATCGTCAGTGTATGGAATTGGCTCATCTCTTGGTCCAAAGTAGTCAGCCTCAGCTTCAGCTAATGCAGCATCAGCTTTGGCCTGTTCTCTTTGTAGTTCAGCTTGCCTCTGCTATTCTTTCAACTCTTCCAATGTCATACCCAGTTTTTTGGCCATTTTCTGTAACATCTGTACAACTAACATATCACTGGCCTTCTGTGCTACATCAACTTCATCCCTAGAGTCAGAGTCAGCTTCAGCAACTTGGGATTGACCTTGTTGCTCAGGCTCTGAGATGATTACTATCCTCCTCTTAGCTTGAGACTTTGTACTTGTTCTTTTCTTTCTCTTTCCAGTCTCAATTGCTTTGCCTTTCCCTTTATCCATTCATAGAACTGGAACAGACTCAGCTTCAATATTCTTTGGTAGCTCAGATTGAGGAGTTTCAGCAGGCACAGCTTGAGTAGTTTCTGGTTGAGCTGACTTATCAACAGAAGCTTGGACACTTTGAGCTGATTGGACTGTTGGAGTTTGTTGTTGTTGAGGAACTGGTCCTTGATCTTTTTCTTGTTGTGGGAGAGGCTGATCTATAACAAGTGTTTCTTCTTCAATTTCGATGACTTCAGTCTGCTCCCCCTCAACTTCATCATCTTTGTGCTCTTTGGATTTTGATTCTTCCTCCCCCTTTTTGTCATCATCAATAGGGATGGTCTGAATGTACGCACAAAGCTTTCCAAAGCAGCCACGGACTTTGAAAGGTCACTTAATATGCCTATCACGTTGGCTTTATCCTTCTTTCTTTTCGTATGTAGAAGCTCAAATTGGGATTTAAGATAATGCATTATGCGTTGGGCATTAATAGGCTCCTCAGACCTTTGTTTAAACTCAAAGTCCTCCTGGCCAATGGAGGAGTGAACTTCCACTGTAGGAGAGGCTTGAGAATATGCTTTTGGAGGTGAGTGGATGGGCCCCATATCCAAAGGTTGGCGCTGACCTCTGGAATCAAGGGGGCCAGAGTGGGAACCCTGTAATCCTTCCTGGCCTAAGAAAGGATCATTGACAGCTTGTGCAAGTGTGTGTAAGAAGGGAATAGAAGAAGAAGGACCAAATTCGTGTAATTTGGTGGTAGGGTGGGCTGGGCTGAGTGGTGAGGAGGGGGGTATTTGACCCTAGGGATTGGTCAGTATTTCAATGTTACCTTCATGGGTCGGTGAAGGCACAGAAGTAGGCTCTCCCATGGCTCAAGTAGGCATGGTCCGAGTAGACACCATACCCAGTATAGGTTGAAGGGTTGAACTGAGCCTTGAGGTTGGCACCTTAAGAGAAGGTTTCTCCCCCTCAGCTCCTGCCGGTAGAGGTATCAATGTGATATCAGCTCCGGAGTCCTTTTGAGGTGAAGGACCATCTTTGGCAGTTTTTCTTGTATAGGTGTGAGATATAACCTTAGTAGTAGTGGGCTGACCAAGGTGGGCTGTAAAGTGGAAGATAGATAGAGATGTTTGTGGTGGGGGAGAGGGGTTAGACCGAGTTGGGCTTGACTCAGTCTTATATCCCAATTTAGGAGATGGAGAAGTAAAAGAGAGAGAAGGAGATAAGGGATGCGAAGTTATACCTGCTGCACCTAGAAGTGGTGACTCATAGGTAGGAAACAGACTCCTTTGCTCGGAACTCGAAGTGGTGAAGGAAATTCTTAGAGCACGTGATCTGAGCTGAGGCCTTGGTTGATCAGCGTGAGAGGACTCGGCTTCAGAATTATTAGGTGCACTTCCTTCCTCCTCAGCTTCCTCATCCGTAGCTTCCTCATCCCCATCAGCTTCACTTGACTCAGGGGTTGGAAGCTGTGAATACACTCTCATCTGAGCACTCAATGTGGGATGCTCAGGGAATATGTCATCTTTAAACATCCTTGAACTGAGGGTAGGGGTTGGAGTGGTTTCATACTTTCTCGCATATTGAAATCCAAGCCTGTACTCGAATATCATGGATAAAATTCGAATAAATGGCACGTTTACATCCCTCACAGCTTTGGTGACTTGTGATCTGAGTACTTCAAAGATCAATTCTGCATAATCCACATTACGCCCATAATACATGTTGTATATTAATTGCATCTTGAAGTCGTTGACATTGTCAAGACCACCAACTTTGTACCTAAGTGAATGTACCACTGTGGATACCATAAAACCCCAACCGGTTTGGAAAACTAATTTCTTGATTACACCGGTTACGTGCGGATGACCTAAAAGTGGAAGCACACTTCTGGCTGTTTCCCTAGAAACAGGGGCGTCGAAATTTGGAACGACAGGTAATCGTAAGAGTCTGCGTAGAACATTCGCATCGACCTCCATCCCCTGTTGTCCACTTAGGACAGTTCCCTGGATAACCCTGTGATCAGCTTTATAGCGACATGTGTACCAAAATTTTGTTAAGACCTGAGGAACAAGAACATCCGGACCTCCAAGAAAAGCATGAGCGAGTGGTCCTTTTCGAATATAGGATACCCACTCCTCATATCCGCGACCAAGTCTGGATTGCGGAATGTCGACGCATGCTAGCACGTTGTTGGGTTTGAATATAGGGAGGGCATTATTCTTGAAGTTTCCACCACGAATTATTTGATCGGTCAGATTAAGAATGAATCCTTCCATAGCTCTTGAGCTGAATGTGATCGATTGCACTTAGCAGATTTAGGGTTTCGCACTAAGCAAAAACAAGGTTTATGAATTAGAGAAGGAGAATATGATTCGAGAATGTAAACGACTTACGGTAAGAAATCTCCCTTTTTATACCTTTTCACTATGAGATAAAAGTTACCGTTACTAAATGATAATAAATATTACCGTTATAGTGAAACCGATTATCAACCTTTTTACAACGGCTCTAGTAAATGTTAGTTACTCAAACTAACATATTTATTCAGATTTTATCAAGATGACTGAAATTCTATTTAAGAACATAAAAATTTATAAACGACTCACGTTTATAGGACATATAAAAAAAGTTGGACTTACCATTTATGTTGGACTTTTACCATTTGTTAGGACTAACCTATACATGTGGGACTTACCACACTTTTAGAGCTGATTACTCAGCGTAGACTGAGTACTCGGCTTAGGTTGAGCACTCAGCTCGGAGTAAGCACTCAGCTCAGATTTTGACACTTAGTCAAATTTAGCACGTAGCAAATATTAAACAAAGACAAAAGAATAATAAAACATACCAAATTAAGGATTGAGTATTCCAAGCTTGCTTAGTAGAGTTGTGAATCTTGTGCCTTCAATTAGTTTAGTGAAGATATCTGCAAGCTGATCTTCAGTTTGAATAAAGACCAACTCTACCTTGCTCTTTTCTACTATGTCTCTGATGAAGTGATGTCGTATTTCAATGTGTTTTGTTCTTGAGTGAAAAACTGGATTGTGTGTAATGGCAATTGCACTTTGGTTATCACAAAATATAGGAGTCTTTGAGTAATGCAAATCAAAGTCCTTAAGCTGATGTTGCATCCATAGTATTTGAGCACAACAGCTACCTGCTGCAACATACTCAGCTGTGGAAATTGCCACTGAATTCTGTTTCTTAGTTGTCCAGCTGACTAATCTATCACCCAACAATTGACATCCTCCAGTGGTACTCTTTCTGTCTAGACCACAACCTGCAAAGTCTGAGTCTGAGTACCCTATTAACTCAAATCCTGATCCTTTGGGATACCAAAAACCTAAATTAGGTGTTCCCTTCAGATATTTGAATATTCTTTTGACAGCTAGCAAGTGTGATTCCTTTGGATCAGCCTGATATCTTGCACAAACACATGTAGCAAACATTATATCAGGTGTGCTTGCTGTTAGGTAGAGTAATGAACCAATCATCCCTCTGTATGTAGTCTGACATACAGACTTTCTATCAATGTCTTTGTTCAACTTGACATTGTGAGACATTGGAGACTTACAAGGATGGCTTAAGTCTAGTCCAAATTTCTTAATCAGATCAAAGACATATTTGCTCTGATTAATAAACATACCATCATTTTTCTGTTTAATCTGAAGTCCCAAAAAGTAAGTCATTTCACCCATCATACTCATTCTATATTGATCAGACATTATCTTAGAGAACCAATCACATAGATTTTGGTTTGTTGAACCAAAGATAATGTCATCTACATAAATTTGAACCAGAATGACATGTCCTCTACTTTTTCTTATAAATAGGGTTTTGTCAATACTTCCCCTTATAAAATCTTTTGAAAGTAGATAGGTGGATAGTGTATCATACCAGGCTCTTGGTGCCTGCTTAAGTCCATAAAGAGCTTTGTCCAACTTATAGACATAATCTGGATGTTTAGGATCAACAAAGCCAGGGGGTTGTTTCACATAGACTTTCTCCTGTAGTGAACCATTTAGGAATGCAATTTTAACATATATTTGATACACTTTAAAGTTCTTGAAGGCAGCATAGGCTAGAAACAGTCTTATAGCTTCAATTCTTGCAACAGGGGCAAAAGTCTTATCATAATCAATACATTCTTCTTGTCTATACCCCTGAGCCACTAGCATTGCCTTATTTCTGATCACTACTCCATCCTTGTCCATTTTAATTCTATAGACCCACTTAGTGCCTATAATTGTTTTTCCTTTAGACGCAGAGACAAGGGTCCAGACTTTATTTCTTTGAAATTCAGTTAGCTTCTCTTGCATAGCTTCAATCCAATCTTCATCCTTCAATGCATCTTCAGTCTTCTTTGGTTCCATCTGAGATAGAAAACTAGAGTATGCAAGATAATTCGCAGTAGCCTTTGATCTAGTTAACACACCATCTTCGATGTTACCAATAATATCATCAAGAGAATGATCCTTTAATACTTTGAAGGTAGTAGTAGGAGACGGTTGTTCTAAGTCTGGATCTGGGTAGTGTTCTTCAAGCTGAATAGGACTGACCTCTTCACTCTGAGTTGGGATTAAGGTTTCACTAAGATCCTCAATCTATGTTGTACCTGAAGAGTCACCTAGATTCTCAGGTTGATGATCAGATTCAAGTAACTTATTAGACTGGTCATCTTCAATGTTGATGGCTTCTTTAGGTGATACTTTCTTTTCAGATTTGCCACCAACTTCATCATCAGAATCATCCATAACATACATGGGATTTGATATGAGATCCTCTCTGCTCCTCTCAAGCTCTTTCAGATTAACCAGGTCAGCTTGAGCTTTGTCAGATTTATCAATACTTGTCTCATTAAATGTAACATGTATTGATTCTTCAATCACTTTTCTTTTAAGATTATAAACTCTGCAGGATTTTGAAATTGAAGAGTATCCAACAAATATGCCTTGATCAGCTTTAGGTTCCAACTTATGGAGCTAATCTCTTTGGTTTAGCACATAGCATGTTGAACTAAAGATATGGAAATATCTAATGTTGGGGTTTCTGCTATGATACATCTCATAAGGTGTTTTACCATGTCTTTTAACTATTACAGATCTGTTTTGAGTGTAGTAGGCTATACTTACAACTTCTGCGCAGAAACTCAGCTTGAGCTTTGCTTCACATAACATGGTTCTGGTAGCTTCAATTAATGTTCTATTTCTCCTTTCAGCAACTCCATTTTGTTGTGGAGTCCTTACAGATGAGAAATTTTGGATGATTCCCTTCTCTTCTCAAAAGCCTTCTAGTGTTGAGTTTCTAAACTCAGTTCCGTGATCACTTCTGAGCTGCTTGATGGACTTACCCTTCTGCAACTCTTCTTGTTTTATGAAGCTGATTAACTCATTAGCAGCTTCACTTTTGGCTTTTAAGAAGATTATCCAAGTAAATCTTGTGAACTCATCAACAATCACTAGGGTATACTTTTTGCCACTTAGGCTTGGGGTGCTTATAGGTCCAAATAGATCCATATGCAACAAATGCAATGGTTCTGTAGTTGAAAAGCTCTATTTGGACTTGAAGGATCCTTTATGATGTTTTCCCATCTCACAAGCTGAACAAAGTTTGTCCTTAGCAAATGTGATCTTTGGTAGACAAGATACTAGCTCTTTACTAGACAATTTGTTAATATATTTGAGGTTAAGATGTGACAGTCTCTTGTGCCACAACCAACTCAGCTTGGGAGTTAAGTCAGAGTACAAGCAGGTTTCTGTTGAAGGGTCTGCTGAGCTGAGATCTAACAGATAGATATCTCTTTCTCTTTTTGCCATAAGTATAGGTTTTCCCTTCTTGTCATAGATAGTCCCTGCATGTTTTCTGAAGGTGACTTCATAATCCTCATCACATAATTGACTGATACTTATCAGATTGTGTTTAAGGCCTTCAACATATGTGACGTTCTTGAAAGTAACTGTTCCAGCTGTTATCTTTCCATAGCATTTAGTTCTTCCTTGAGAATTATCCCCAAATGTCACATTGGGTCCTTCACTGTTTTGGAATTCACTTAGAATCCCTTTGCTTCCTATCATGTGCCTTGAGCATCCACTGTCTAAGTACCATTTGTAAGATCCCTGCACATGATAAACTAAACATATTAGTTTCTTTTAGGAACCCACTATTTGGTGGGTTCTAAGGATGAGCACTTAGCTGATCCTTTAGAAACTGACTGACCAGCTTGAGCAGGTTTTGATTCCTTCTTAGGCTGATCATCCTCTATTTTCTCAGGCCTTAGATTTAGACTGACACAATCTTTGGCTTCATGACCTCTATCACCACCACACTTATAGCATTTTCTTCTAAAAATAGGTGTTTGGGTGATTTCTTTGAGTTTTCCAACATTAAATTTGGATTCAGTTTTAGGGTCATGGGATGTGGATAACTTTTCAATCTTCTTAGACAGCTTATCTACTGGATTTTCTCTGACTTTGGACTTATCTTTGTCAGATTTTGTTTTATTACCCACAAAATATGAAGTCTGACTTACAGACTTGTGATGTGAAGTTTGACTTACAGACATTCTCCTATTTTATAACTCTTTCATAACTGACCAGAGATTTATTTCTTTTTGACTTATTAGGAGTTATTCTGTCAAAGATAGTTGTCCTTTGAACAGGATGTTGATTCAGTCTTTTGAAAACTGACTTACTGTTTTTATTTGACTGAGAGCACTGAGCTTGATGGTTGGCATTTATAATTTGGGGGCCTTGAGTTGGTCTCACAAACTTATTGTTTTTGACATGCTTGCCATCTTTTTCTTCTAAGAATGTTTTAGGCAAAATTTCATTGAATTCATCATCCTTTGAGTCAGTACTTGCTATCTTATCATCAGCTACACAAGCTGCTGTTTGATAGTCACCCCCTAGTACAGCTTGTACTTGTTTTGGTATCTGCTGGTTGATACATTTCTCTGCTTCTTTTGATGACTTACACCAAGACTCACAAATCTTTCTTAGATTGTCAGCTTGATCATTTGATTCTTGTAACTCTTCACTTAGAAGTTTGTTAATATGAAGCTGACACTCATAATCACTTTGAGTCTTTTTACAAGCATTTATAAGAGTTTCAGAGTGTTTAAGTTCATCTTTTAATTTTGATATTTCAGTTTTCAAATCAGATTGAACAGTGAGAGAGGTTTTGAAGTCACTTAACAAGTACTTGAACATTAAGCATTTTTGTTCATCAGTGTAAGAACTGAAATTATTTACCTTGTACATTGAGGCAGGATCCCAGTTGGTCAGTTTACTCAGCTTAGCACCTTCAGCTAGATCCTTGTCAAAAGAACTTTCTTCTAACTCATAGTCAACTTGTTCCTCTTCATCCTCAATGGCCATCAAACACCTATTTGGCTCATCATCATTTGATGTAGATGATTCAGTGTCCCAAGTCTCAGCATAGAGAACTTTGGTGTTATCAACTGGCTTGCCTTTGAGCTTTTGATATTTCTTTTTGTATTTTTCAGCTCAGTAGGCATTCTTGCCAGTTACTGAAGCTGACTCCCCTTTCTTAGTTCTGCACTTAGCAGCTATGTGTCCTATCTTCTGACAATTGTAGCACTTAGCTTTGTTAGGATCAAAAGCAGACCTACCACTTTTACTTTTGTTAGACTGACTCCTTTCTTTTCTGAACTTTCTAAAATTTCTTGCCAGCATAGATACTTGTTCAGTAAGAGCACTCATTCCTTCATCATCTGAATCTGAGTTGGAACTTATCTCCTCAGACTCAGACTCGGAGTCAGTCTCAGCTTGAGACTTTCTTGATCCTTTCTTTTTCTTTACTGCAACCAATGCAGATCCAGCACTATTAACAGATTCTTTCAATTGTTGCTGGGCCACTTTCTTCTGTTCCATGATATGTTGATGATTTAGAAGAAAACCATAGATAGATCTGAGATCATATTTACCTAGGGTTTCTCCAGTATGAAGAGCAATGGTGATTTCATTAAATTGTTCTGGTAACACATCCAAGAACTTTAGCACCAACTCAGATTCATCTTTCTTGACACCTACCAAGATCAGATCGTTGATCAAGCATTGAAACCTGGTAAACAGATCAGCCAGGGTTTCATCCTTTTTAGCAAAGAAAGTTTCATAAGTACGACTCATATTAGTCTTCTTATGTTGCTTGACTAGGTCAGTGCCTTCATAAGTGACACTAAGAGTATCCCACACCTCTTTTGCTATTTGGCACCCAGCCACAGTATGCAATAGAGGATTTGTCAAAGCATTTGCTATAATGCTCTGTGCCTTGTCATCAAGATTGAACAGTTTGCGATCTTCATCAGTCCAAGATGCTTCAGGCTTAGCAGTTTCTCCAGATGGAACAGTTTTGTCAGTGGCAGTGATATGGATCATGGGAATGATCGGGCCATCTTGAACCACGATACTCATCCTGTGATCCAAAGATTTTAGAAACAGGATGGCTCTAAACTTCCACATAGGATAGTCAGTGCCATCAAATATAGGACATCCTTTTACTGCCATTGTTGGAATATGATTGGATTGCTTGTTAGTAGACATCTTGATTTCTTGATAGCGAATCTTGATCTTCAACTTATGAAGAAACCTGCTCTGATACCAGTTGTTGGTCCCAATGAGGGTAAACAAGCAACCGATACAGTGTAGAAGGGGGGGTTGAATACACTTTAAAAAACAGTCAAACAATTCAAACGAATGTATATTCAATAATCAATCAATGTATTACAATTTCACTCTTTAATCAAATCAACAGAATGATTTGATCTGACACTGATTACATACTCAACTTTATCTAAACACTCTTGAATCACAAACTAATTGATGATCGGATTTCTTGTTAAAACTGATTAACAAGAAATTGAAACTCTCGAACTTTGAACACACAAAGTAATCGCAACACACACAGTTTTGCAACTTATGCAGTTTTTCCTCTGTGTATCACGTACATATAAACATATTGGGAGGATATATTTATACTCGATTTATCTACGAACAAATCGTGATTTAAAGATAGAACTTATGTTTTCTTTAAAACCGTAACAAACTCTTTAATTAGAACATATCTAGTTAAATTCGTTTGAGATTTCTACTTTTCCGTTTTAGTACCATACAAAAGGAAAGGGAGGACGTGAAGCTACTACGGGAGAGGGAGATCTTTCATATCTTTCGAGATCCACCCTACAAGAAAGACCCGTTTTTGCAACAGTTGCGTTCTTCTATGCAAGACGAAGACTTAGAAAGAACAAAGAAGTTTGGAGCTGTCGCGCTGGCGGAGCAGGGAGCCTACAGGGGCAATGAGGAGTTCTTAATAGATAGTTTAAATTAGGTTTAGATATCCTAATTTAAATGTCGTAGATATCGAGAGTTAATATCGAGATTTAAAACATTTAAATTCTCTGGTCTAACTTCTGACGCTGAGCTGACTTACTAAGTCTTGACTTTGTCAAGCTGAGCTCTTGGTTCTGTTCTTGAATCTTCAAACCTTCAAATCTTTATTCTGGAACCTATCTCAGCTTAGAAGTCACTGAGTTATCTAGTACTTACATAGAAAACTCTATATCTGTTTGTACGCTGACTACTCAGCCTAAGCTGACCAGCCAGTCTACAACAGACTTAATACTTCATAAGGCCTAAGCCCATGCCTCATTCTCAAGTCCAAGCCCGCTACCAATTTATTAATTAAACTACTCATATAAGCCCAACACAACTTCTCAATTACGTAAGCCCAATTGGCTTATTTACCTTAGTCCATTAATTCATCCATATATATATATATATATATATATATATATTCAAGCCCATGTACATCAAACTAGTCCACCACTAAGTCCATAACCCACACAATATTATTTTCTTGATAAAATATTCTTTTTATTTATTTTCGAAAGTTCGGGTATTACAACTCTCCCCCACTTAAAAACACGATTTCGTCCTCGAAATCTTCATTTGAACATTGCGGGGTAGTTCTTCCTCATTTCGTCCTTGGACTCCCACGTCCACTCTGAACCCTTCCTTTATGGTGGTGTCCTCCAATGGTACAAACGCCGACTCATCGGCTAAACCCTTCTTAGATGAGGCACATGAATTGTTTTGTGTATCTTTGATAACTCCTTGGGTAGCTCCCAACCGTAAGCCAGTTTGCCAATCCTTGCGATAACTTTGAAAGGCCCGATAAATCTTGGGTTCTGTTTTTCTCGCTTTCTGAATTGTATTACTCCTTTCCACGGAGATACTTTTAGTAGTAAAATTCACCAACCTGGAATTCGAGTAACGTTCATGAACTTGTTGTACATACTCGGAGGTTTTTTGTACTATTTCCGTGTTACCAAGCTCTTTCTATCCAACCTCGCCCCAGCAGATTGAGGTTCTACACTTTCTCCAGTACGCGTCTCGTACGGTGGCATACCAATACTCGCGTGATAGTCCTTGGTGTGTGAAAACTCTGCCAAGGGTAGATAATTAAAATCCCAACTTTCCCCGAAATCGAGCACACAAGCTCTCAGCCTATCCTCCAGGGTTTGGATCGTTCATTCACTTTGTCCGTCGGTTTGGGGTGATATGCTGTACTGAGGTAAGACCTTGTTCCCAAATCTTTATAAAAATTGCTCCAAAATCTAGATGTGAACCGTACATCCCTGCCAGGGATGATGGTAACCGGCACTCCGTGTCTTGAGATTGTCTCATTCACATAAAAATAAGCCAATATCTTTACCGAGCTAGATCCTCGTATGGGTATGAATGCGCGCTTTTGGTCAATCGATCCACCATAACCTAAATTGCGTCAAAATTTTGACTTGTGAGCTTCGTCTAAAGTGATACATTGGATCTCTGTAGTCTTTGGTACCCGAAATCCACCCGTAACGGATCCATAATCCACGACTATCCTTGATCATGAATGCTAGTTGTCTCTTAGTCCGCTCTGTTTCTGGTTCTCTTCCTTGATCGCCTCGGTTTGAGTCGTCAAAATCGTCTTGAAAAGTGACGTTGTGACCATCATTCTTAGGCATCCCACGTGAATTTTGCAACTGGCTCGTCTTGCGATTCGGCGCATTCGCCACCACGTTGGCCTTTCCCGGATGATGTAAGATCTCCCAGTTGTAATCCTTGACTACGTCTAGCCGTCTCCACTGGTGCACCGTTCAAATTCTTCTGATCGGCGAAGTACTTCAAGCTCTTGTGACCTGGGTAGATGGTGCACTTGACCCCGTGTAAGTAATATCTCCAGCACCTCCCGTAGGTGTTTCTCAAGCTCCGCCTCGGTCTTGGACTAAACTAGAATGTCATCGATGAACATGATTACTAGCTTCTCAAGCATCGGTCTGCAAACCCGATTCATTCGACCCATGAAAGCTGTTTGCGCGTTAGTAAAACCAAAGGGCATAATGATACTCGAAGTGCCCATAGCGCGTGCGAAAGGCCATCTTGGCCATATCCTCCCCTCGTACCTTGAGTTGATATCCCGACCGCAAATCCATCTTTGACAAACAGGTCGCTCCTTGTAGTTGGTCAAACAAGTCCTCGGTGCTCCCCTACGGTAAGCTCCTTAGGTGTGTGAGGCCCTTATCAATCAGTTCCTGAAGTTGTGACATCAATTCTTGCATCTCTTGTGGTGCTAATCGGTACGGTGCCTTGGCGATAGGTGCCACTCCCGGCACTAGGTCCATACGGAATCCACTTGTCTGTCTGGCAGGATCCCTGGTAGTTCCTCCGATGCTGGTATATTGGAAACCGTCAATTTCTTCTTCTCTAGCCTCGCGTCAACCCCATGAGCTATGAAGGCCGTGCAGCCCTTGCGTAGATACCCCCGCCGCCTCAGCCACGGCGTAGCACGCCGTCAATCCATTTTTCCGTCTACCTTAGATGGAGATTTCTCCTCCACTTGGATTCTGAATCCATATAAAACCCTGTTTGCACAAGATGTTTGCCCGGTGACGCCCCAGCAATCCATTACCACTATTACTTGGAATCCTCTCACAGGGGTTGGCAGTAAGTATGTAGGAAACTTTGCTTTATCTCTCACTAGCACATAGGGGACATGTCATCCTTCTTCTTAACGAATCACGTTGATGCTCCACTTACAAGCTCGATACAAACCACACTTTCCTTTCTTTTACAATAGTGGTATGTGTGAAAAGCTTCCTCCACCTCATAGGTCTACTTGGCGCTCTTACTGAAATCTGGATTTCCCTAGCAGGCCGTTGGTTGACATGTAGAAAATCGATGTAGGTGCAACCCCTCTGTATCTGATTCGCTTCTAGAGTAACAACTGAAGTAGTAGCTGCAGTCCCTCGTACGAATCATAACGTGCTCAACTTACGATAGTCATCTTTCGTATATCCTCCTTTGTCTTAGTCATTATCTGAGGTAGAATCTCCCTCAGCTCCTTCATCCCGTCGGCTGTTACTTTACCAGCTATAACAGCTTTTAGCAAAAATCAAAATGCGGTTTCGCTCTGTGTCCACCATTGATTAGAATTTCTCCCCCACTTGGGGTTTGAACTCGAACGGTTCCTCGTTTTCATAATATACTGGCTCAGTAACGACAGAGTCAGTCCATTCCCACCGTTAATTGAAACTCCCATGTGAATCGGAATAACGTCTATAGGGAGTTTGACATCACCTTTCTCCATCACATTGTCTCTAAATATATCAATTATATTTACGGATTTTCATCTACTAACTCCACCTCTCAAGGTGTCTCTGGTTTTACTGATATGTTAAAACTTTTACCATGTTCCACCCTTGCCCGCTCCACTGTCAAATGGAAGTATAGACAACGTGCCCCTCAACTGGTGGCTTCCTCGGATGCCATAATCATAACGTACATCACGTCCACCTAACGTGTGGATTGTTAACATCTCTACTCTATAGGCATACTTTTGTCACGCTATCATTTACTTCAATAGGTGGGTTTCCAAAACCCTTCTCAGTTAGGATCACGGATCTGTTTCTTATGCTCACCACAGTGGATGTATAGACAATGCACTAATCAATAGGCGACATTGCCATACAATCCTCACTACTATACTAGTTCATATCCTGTATCACACGTCAAAACTTAGCTAGCAGGCAACCCTAGACTTTCTAAGGAACCCTAGCTATAGGCATTCTATCTCTACAAGTACCCTTCACTGGATTCACAAGATTCACTTGGATGCTGGTAGGTTCCGGTAAGTATCGTGTGCAACTAATAGTATGGGCCCTATTATCACCGACACACTACACATATAGGATCCTAACATCACCCTCGAAAATCCTGATTCACTGGCTTGGGCCATGTATCAATCATCTCATCAAGCATATAGTCCGTTATCGGATAAGCACAATCATGTCATTCTATTCTGATTCTACTAAAGCATTTAAATTACAAGGTCTCAGTTATCTCAGTCAGCATATCATAATTTCAACATCTTAGTTAAAATAATCATCGTATCATAAATTCATACCTTGTACTCGCGTGTGACCACCCGGACTAGCTCCAGCCGATAGCTCATCGTAACATTAATCATTTGAAAAAGTTTCAAAACTTTATCCAAAATCCTTTACGAACCAAGGTTTAAGTTCAAACACACGGAAACGTATTCGAATCTCTTAAACCAAGGCTCTAATACCAAGTTGTAACGTCCCAAATATTTTACGATTATACGATTAAAATTCAACGATAATTGAAACACTGTATAATACCAATTACATCCTGAGTGAAACCCCATAAAAATCTTGAATTCAAGTGCAAACATTTTGGATTACATAAGTATGACTCATATTAGTCTTCTTATGTTGCTTGACTAGGTCAGTGCCTTCATAAGTGACATTAAGAGTATCCCACATCTCTTTTGCTATTTGGCACCCAGCCACAGTATGCAATAGAGGATTTGTCAAAGCATTTGCTATAATGCTCTGTGCCTTGTCATCAAGATTGAACAGTTTGCGATCTTCATCAGTCCAAGATGCTTCAGGCTTGGGAGTTTCTCCAGATGGAACAGTTTTGTTAGAGGCAGTGATATGGATCATGGGAATGATCGGGCCATCTTGAATCACGATACTCATCCTGTGATCCAAAGATTTTAGAAACAACATGGCTCTAAACTTCCACATAGGATAGTCAGTGCCATCAAATATAGGACATCCTTTTACTGCCATTGTTGGAATATGATTAGATTGCTTGTTAGTAGACATCTTGATTTCTTGATAGCGAATCTTGATCTTCAACTTATGAAGAAACCTGCTCTGATACCAGTTGTTGGTCCTAATGAGGGTAAACAAGCAACCGATACAGTGTAGAAGGGGGGGTTGAATACACTTTAAAAAACAGTCAAACAATTCAAACGAATGTATATTCAATAATCAATCAATGTATTACAATTTAACTCTTTAATCAAATCAACAGAATGATTTGATCTGACACTGATTACATACTCAACTTTATCTAAACACTCTTGAATCACAAACTAATTGATGATCGGATTTCTTGTTAAAACTGATTAACAAGAAATTGAAACTCTCGAACTTTGAACACACAAAGTAATCGCAACACACACAGTTTTGCAACTTATGCAGTTTTTCCTCTGTGTATCACGTATGTATAAACATATTGGGAGGATATATTTATACTCGATTTATCTACGAACAAATCGTGATTTAAAGATAGAACTTATGTTTTCTTTATAACCGTAACAAACACTTTAATTAGAACATATCTAATTAAATTCGTTTGAGATTTCTATCCAACTAATAGATTGTTTAAATTAGGTTTAGATATCCTAATTTAAATGTCGTAGATATCGAGAGTTAATATCGAGATTTAAAACATTTAAATTCTCTGATCTAACTTTTGACGCTGAGCTGACTTACTCAGTCTTGACTTTGTCAAGCTGAGCTCTTGGTTCTATTCTTGAATCTTCAAACCTTCAAATCTTTATTCTGGAACCTATCTCATCTTAGAAGTCACTCAGTTATCTAGTACTTAAATAGAAAACTCTATATCTATTTGTACGCTGACTGCTCAGCCTAAGCTGACCAGCCAGTCTACAACAGACTTACATAATTCTTAATACTTAACCTATCATCTATACAATGCTATGGTTTGTCTAATCAAATCTAACTATTCTAAGCACGGGACTAACAGTACCAAATTATTTTTTTTGCCAATACTAAATCATACGATTAAATGTCCACAATAATTGAAACACTGTATAATACCAATTACATCCTGAGTGAAACCCCATAAAAATCTTGAATTCAAGTGCAACCATTTTGGATTGCATTAGAAAGCTCATGAGAGTGAAAACGTTGTGGAACCTTGCTGGGGATGAGCTATCAAACACGAGCTGGAGCCCCGCCGTGCTCATCACCTAAAAAGATGGTTAAACAACAACCGTAAACACAAAGCTTAGCGAGTACTTTTACTTACAACCAAACAGTCCATCAAACACGTTCTTCGCACCCACTACTGCAATAAGTTGTCTCATCAAATAACACATATCTCATACCCACTACTGTAGTAAGTGGTCTCAACATACCCGCCTGTTAGACGGTCTCGTCTCACCCGTTGTCATCACAACGGTCTAACATACCCGGCACCGAAGTACTGGTCTCATACCCAACACCAGAGTGTTGGTCTCATACCCAACACCGAAGTGTGCGGTCTCATACCCGACACCGAAGTGTATGGTCTAACATACCCGTCACCGGAGTGAACGGTTTAACATACCCGACACCGAAGTGCTGGTCTCATATCCAACATCGGAGTGTTGGTCTCATACCCGACACCGAAGTGTACGGTCTAACATACCCGTCACCGAAGTGAACGGTCTAACATACCCGTTACCGAAGTAAATGGTCTAATCACATTCAGTTCTAACTCATAGCTATTCACGTATTCGCATGCATATATAAACATTTGGAGTCTATTTAGATCAGAAAGAGGATACTGATGATATAATTATCATATACCACATACATGGCACGTCACACATATTACTATCATGTACAATTGGTCTCCACATACCCGTCACCGAAGTAACGGTCTCTAGCATACTGATGGTTTAATTATCACAAGCCACATACTTAACATGTCACACATCTTACTATCATGTAATTGGCTATATTCACATGTCTCATAACTTATCATCTGCTTACACATCATAGGTCGTATGCAAGGTCTATTTAAAACATACCCGACACCGAAGTGTTAGTCTACACATAGTATTCACGTATTCCACAATTATCATTCACTCTCTTAGGTACTATCAACGCATTTGACGTCTATTTAGAAATGTAAGTAAGAATACTCACATGTCCGCAGTTCTCGTCGCACTGTTCTAGTTTAAGAATCCACTTGTGGCTACTCGTCAGCACTTACCTACAACATGCCTTAATCAAATTAATACCGGGTATCAGTCTCCCATACATTATATGCACTAATAAGGCCCCCAAGCCAGACCTTAGGTCTCATAAATTGTCCAATCCATGCGACTTACATAAACACACGCACTCAAAACTACAAAACATAATTCGGACCATTGCCGAACGCGTCGCATTTAAGGGTTCGACGTGTCGCGTCGCGCGACCCAAGCGAAAGTCGGACCAACTCTTCATGCGACCTTCGGACCAAACAACACCACCCCATGCGACTTTCAAGATCCCCCATGCAATAGTCGCATGACCCCATGCGACAGTCGCATGACTCATGCGACTTTCAAACATTCCCATGCGACAGTCGCACGACTCAAGCGACTTTCAGACTACAAAGTCGGACCATTCATCTTCCCTGTCAGTTCTAGTTTCAAAACTCCATAGCCAAAATCAAATTCTTTCAAAACTTGACCAAATCATTTCATTTTTGTTTCAAAACATTTCTCCACTTATATAAAACCTTCCTTCTAGCTTAAGACCATGTTTTATCAACTCATAAAGTGTTCTTGGCTAGATATTGCTCCTGGGTTTTTCCCACATATACAAAACCCAAAACCCAGATTCTAAGCATTCAAATATCATCTTTCATAGCAAGAAAATGATTTCTACATGATCCTAAAGGATAGAGAAACATTACCTGATGATCTTTTCAACAATTCCTTGAGTTCACAATGATTTTTGGTTTTCTTCTTTCCATGCTTCTCGTGAGCGCACACACAGACACACACTAGTTTTCTCTGGTAATGGAACAATGAAAGTGGTGGTATCTTGGGGGCTGAACCCTAACCACCTATTTATACCCATATGCCTACTTCATAAGGCCTAAGCCCATACCTCATTCTCAAGTCCAAGCCCGCTACCAATTTCTTAATTAAACTACACATATAAGCCCAACACAACTTCTCAATTACGTAAGCCCAATTGGCTTATTTACCTTAGTCCATTAATTAATCCATATATATATATATATATATATATATATATATATTCAAGCCCATATACATCAAACTAGTCCACTACTAAGTCCATAACCCACACAATATTATTTTCTTGTTAAAATATTTTTTTATTTATTTTTGAAAGTTCGGGTATTACATATGTCATGCTATGCACTAGGCCAGATGTCTCGTATGCTTTGAGCATGACAAGCAGATACTAGCAAAACCCAGGAGATAGCCATTGGATGGCAGTCAAGAACATTTTAAAATACTTGAGAAGAACCAAAGACATGTTCTTGATATATGGGGGTTTAGAAGATCTTTGTGTAAAGTGTTACACAGATGCTAATTTCCAAACAGATCGAGATGATTCTCGATCACAATCGGGCTATGTCTTCGTTATGAATGGAGGCGCGGTTTCTTGGAAAAGTTCTAAGCAAAGTTTAGTTGCACAATCCACTGCAGAATCTGAATACATTGCTGCTTCTGAGGCTGGACAAGATGTTGCATGGATGAAGAAGTTCATTGCTGACCTTGGGGTAGTAACAAGCATTCAAGACCCGATGGAGATATTTTGTGATAATTAAGGTGTTATTGCCCAGGTAAAAGAACCTAGATCACATCACAGCACCAAACACATCCTCAGGCGTTTCCACTACTTACGGGATATAGTGGATAGAGGAGATGTGTGTATTCGCAAAGTTCATACAGATCAGAATCTTGCAGATCCTTTTACGAAACCTCTTGCCTCGACTAAGCATGAGTCTCATACTAGGGCAATAGGTCTTCGCTTTGCAAGGGATTGGATTTGAATTGTAATTTAGTATTTGGATATTTTGGAACATTATAACAATATCTATTTTATCTGAATGATATATTGGATATGATCACTTCATTAATATTTATTGTGTTCTTTATTAGCATGTTTAAATCCATGAATAGTTCTTTATTCTAAAACGTCCATAGTCGATTATAACTATGGGAGTAGTTGTGAATTAAGACTAATGTGAATCGGTTGGTTGACTTTCATTCGTGATGATAGTAGGCAAAAGGGTTTGCAGCCAAATTCACTAATGTTTGTTAGGGAACGAACATTGGACATGACCCGCTCTGAAGATCGCTTCATGGATTAGTGTCATAAGTGAATCTTGAGAAAAAGGTGGTATCTTTGTATCCTTAGACCTGAGACACATATTGGGACTCAAGTATGATGAGTATCATGCTTTAATGTGGTTAAACGCTATCTTTAACCGGGTAGTTATAAAGGCCATTATTAGGTATGATGTGAGTCTTATTAGAGATGTATGTGGTCAAGATGGAATTTGTTTCTCTCATTTAATTGGGAGTATAATATCTCTGGGCCCTAAAACAAGTTGAACACCATATGAGAATTGATGACGATCCATGTCTCATGTTCAACGAGACGTTAAAACAAAGGGATAAATTGATGACTAACCTATAACAACGATTTGTAGCTAGTGAGTTAATTTCATTGGTGAAAGTGTTGATCAACACACTTTATTTATTATTAGGGGCAATGGGATGTTGCTAGACGTTGTTACCATTGTCTATATCGACTTAAGTTGTAACTTGTGCAAGTGGGAGATTGTTGGTTCTATGTGCACAAGACACAAATTAATACGATATTACTGATAATAAATAAACCCATAGGGTTACACATTTACAGTCAATGGACACCAATTACATATTTGAATATGATTTAAATATGTTTCCAACTCATTATATATATATAAGTCTATATGCATTGTTGTATATTATTATTTATGTGAAATAATAATATTACTCTTATATATTGATATAAGATAATGCATATCAAATATATAAATATAAACATATGATTTTATATATATGTATAAATATATATTTGTTACATGTAAATTGTTACTAGTAACAATTATATAAATGTATGTATATCCTTGTTACAAGTAAAGAGTTACTAGTAACAATCAAGTATGTATATAAAATATATGTAGATATATTTTATACATGTTAAGACACATCTAGTATTTTCTTTTAAGTATTTAAAAGAAAAACTAGAAAATTCTACATAATTCACAAATGGGGGCCATTTTGTGGTTTCTTCAAGTAAACTCCACCAAGACATGCATGTATGGAACAAGTAAAGAAGCAAGAGGCAAGAGGGGACCCTTCCCCCCCCCCTCCTAATTTCGTTCAAAATGTCCAAGGGAGGGGCCTCCCTCTCTTGCTTTTGCTTCTTGGCTTTATAGTTACATGCATGGTCCATTTTGTGATATACTTACATGCTACGACCTTTCCTTGTGTTTTTAGAATTGTTCTAAGTGTTTTCATACTTGAAAAATATCCTTACTTACTAGTATTGGTGTTCTTTCAATTAAGCCAAGTGTGGTAACATAATACATACTCAAACATACATCTAGTTCAAGAAGAAGAACAAAGGTTGTTGCTTGCATTCTTAAAAATCAATAGTTGGAGAAACTAGCATTTCAAGGTGTTGGAATCATTGGCTTGTGGATACCTTGGAGGAAGTCTTCTCTTGGCTTCTGATTGATCAACCACTACACCAACGGTTTACTCACGCTACAAAGGTTGTAGTTCTAAACACCCTATGGTTGGTTTTGTTTCTTAAGGCTTGCATATGGATCATTGGTGGGGAGTTTTAAAAAGTTTAAAATTGTTGTTCATGCTTCCGTTGCTAAAATATATTTTGAAAAACCGAACAAACCCCAACACATGAGAGCTTACTTGAGAAGTGAGTTTCTCATGTTTGATGTTTTCAAAAGGTGTTAAGGTGTTCATAAGATTCATATGGGTGGTATATGAAGTTCTAAGATGTTTTAGAAGTGAAAATTAACATGTTTGAAAACTGGGTTTTTGAAATGTTGAAATGAAAGTCACACGGAAGTTGCATGAGGAAGATGATGAATCTGTAAAATGCGAGATCGCGGCGCGACGGGTTTTGGGTCGCGGCGCGACCCCGTCAAAATGCACTATGCGACTTTCTCATTCGACTTTCGGACAAACCATCCGACTTTTGGGTCCGACAGTCGGATGACCCTTCCGACTTGTTGGTCCGACTGTCGGATAGTCCATATGCTCATTTGGTCCAACTTTCGCATGGATCAAGCGACTTATGATCCGAATTTTATGTGTCGCGGCGCGACGGGGCCTTTTCAGCAAGAATGTGTTTGTTTACATGTTCTTGTTGAATAGGTAATGTAGTGTCGAAAGTAAGTTTAATGAGTGAATTATGAACATTAGAGAGATATTGTAAGGTCCTAGTAATAGAATCTAATATGTGCAAACGCTTAACGCGATTTCCGTTGTTATAGGTGAACGTGTCAGCTGAATCAGCCTTAAGTAAACGAACGTTTTAAGCTAGTCAGGTGAGTGCCTGCTTTCATATGACTCAGTAGAGTAAGGATTGTATGCTAGATGATTGCATGATTGTACTATGTTTATCTGACTTATTTTTGTAGGTACGCTCAAGGAGGTAAGTCTATGACTTGATAATGTTAAGATGAATAATAGGTGCATGTCAGCGGGTCCAGATTGGAACCGCTTAGTTAATACTTGATGATATGTATGATTAGATAACTATATGATGTTGCATGTAAAATGATGGATCCCTGTGGGATCATATGTACGTATGTGTGTATGTGCACTGTCTGCAGACTATCTGAAGCATGGTTAAGGTCAGTCGGTTGTAACTGGATCCCATGAGTACTTCGGGATTTCACGGTGATTTGGGAGGCATCCCAGATCCTAGGTTCTGCAGAACCGTCGTGCCTTAACGTGAGTGGTGATCGGCCGGTTGTAGCTGGATTACCTGAGGAGCCTTTGGCTCTGTGAAAGATGTTTTGTGGACTGCTTTACGCTCCCCCACCAGCGCGGTTGGTCGTGTCTGATTCCCCGGTCTGAGTTGTTGAGCGGGATTGATTACCCTGCAAGACATGACTCTTACTGATCTTGTCAGCACATCGCTATGTGCTAAGTTAGCAATGACTGTTTATGTATGATATATATGATGCATGACTTACTGTATTGATGCTTATGATTGTATGTACTCACTAGCTAAGTGTTAGCTAATGGTGTTATGATTTCCCTTTTTAGGTAAAGATTATATGTCCTACGAGGCGGGTAGCTTATGGATGTAAATAGCCCTTGTGGATGGAACACTTAATTTTGTATGTATGTTGTAGTAATATACGTTATGGTCGGTTCCTGTACTAGGTAAAACCTTGGATGTTTTGAAAGACAACGATGTAATGAATAGTTTTTATGGTTTTAAAAAGAAAAATTTCCGCTGCTAAATCTGAATTACTATTTAAATAACTGTTATAAAGAAGTGGTGTTACAATTAGGTATCAGAGCCTAAGTTTGAGTGAATTGGGTACTTGTAAAAGTATTCGATCTCAAACTCGGGCCCGACCATAAAGAAGTGTTCTTATGGGGGGATTGAGTGAGAGTGTTATATGTATGCTAGTATTGTAAGATGACTTGTTAGTAAGTTAAGTAAGTGAGATAGAGTATTAACTGCTCTTTCTCTGTCATATAGAAAGTTGATATAACATGTCTGCCGGACGTGGCAATACAGAACAAGCACTACAAGAGATGGAGGATGAGGCTTCACATATGCTTCATCAAGCTGAATGTAACATCGGAAAATTTCAAGCCATTTTTTTAATACGCTGCGGAAGCTAATTTTAAAACAACTTAGTTACATTAACCAATAATTACAAATATACATTCATTGAGCAAAATTCATTAACATCATCTACAACTGTTTGGTGTTACAAAATAATTGGCTCGTCTCTTTTTCAAAATAAGTATCAGAGTGTGGTCAACTCTTCCTTCCTCAATCACAAACAGGAACCTTCAAAACATCAACTGAGTGGAATTAGCACAAAGCTAAGTGAGAAGAGGCTAAACATCAAATGCAAACATTCACAATCAACATCATAACATGTAATCACATATCGTGAGAAAACCGGCGGTTCGGCGCAAAACCTACAACCAATGTTGGCCAAAGCAAAGGTTTACCGATAGCTTTCCACTGATTTGGCACAGTTAACTCCACCTCAGAGCAACAAATGCAACAAAAGGGCTACTACTGTTCAACCAACCAGTTAGACAAGTCCAACCCAAGTCCACGTATAGCTGACTTCACAACGCAACTCAAAATCATCCTAAGAGCGCGTATCGACCAAATAGTCATGCAGCAGTTATCAACAATCAATATCACAATCAGCTGTTCAATCAATCCAATCTCAATCCACAATCATGCATTACATCAATAAAATTTACTGCAATCTTTACCATCCGCGATTAACGTCCACTCACCTCTATTTCAGCACGTACTCAGTTGTCTAATATTACTAAGCTTTTGGATTGCCTGAAAATACAGCAATAACCAAATCAGTATCAATCTCATAAATATTTATCTATCCATATATTTATAAATCATTCATCAAACAATAACAAACAATAAACAATTACAAATTCAAACACAAAGTGTCGGAATTTCAAAACTATCGGATTCTTAGAAATCCGCAACTCCTGAATGTCGGATTCTACTATCTGTCGGATTCTTGCAATATGTCGGATTTCCCTTCACTCGGATTCTTAGGCCCGAATTTGAGACTATCAGATTAAGGAGTTTAGGATTTTGGGTGTTGGGTTCTCAAGTATAGGATTTTATATATAACAACCGGATTTAAGTTCTTGCATCGGATTCTAGTATTGGATTTCTAGTCTCGGTTTTGGATATAGGATTTTGGTTCCATATGATTTGAAGTTCCAGATTTCAAGTACTTGGTTTGTAACAATCGGATTTAAGGTTTCGGATTTACAAGTATCGGTTTTAGCCTTCTTCCCAAACAAATCCGCCAGTTCATATATATTCATCCAATCCGCCATCTTTATAACTCCAAGCCAGATTTCTTAAATTTATCATATCATTCCAGAAACATGTTTTAACATCATAAAATACATATTTCATGCATCAAAACACCATATTAACATACAAATCATATGAACACTCAAAAACCTATCAAAACTCATATTCTTAAAACCGATTATAGAGTTCATCATAATTTCATGTTTAATCATCAACAATCCTACCCAACTTAGCATGCGAACATAATAGTATGTATCTAACCTTGTACTTGATTTAAAACACAAAAGATAGAAAATCCGAGGGTTGTTCTTTCTTTTCTTCTTCTTCGGTTTTGTTGACAAAGAGAATTCTTCACATACACACACTTCACTTTCTTTTGTTTTGAGATAATGAAGATAATTGCATGTTAAATTCCATAATTAACTAATACACACATATTTAGGCAAGAGGTGGCAAAACCCACCTCTTCACACGTGTATATACATAATACATACATGCATACATACGGCAACATATATATATACAATACATGCATGTTTATTGTAACACCGTAAAACTCAAGCCATTTTTTTTAAAACGCTGCGGAAGCATATACTTAATTTCATTAACTAAAATATCCACAAAGTACAAAGTACTTTTATAATTACAACATCTGTTTGTGTTACAAAAGATTATAAAACGTGGCTCGTCTCTTCTCAAAACACAATATCAGAGTATTGGTCAAATTTCCCTTTCCACAAGCAAAGCTAAACAGCTACTCACAAAATCCTGCAAGAAGCAATCAACCGTGGGGGATTAGCACAAAGCTAAGTAAATGGAAGCAACAAACAAGCTAACAAACAAACTCAGTTCACCAGTGAACCTCTAAACATCAATCCTCAATCAATCCGTCAATTCAACAATCTCTTCAATCCCGAGGACCGGCGGTTCTACCGAACCTACAACAAGTGCCGGCCAAAGCGAAGTTTTACCGATAGCTCCCTGCCGATTGACACAATGAAATTCCCCTCTGATACAACGCATACATCAGGAGGACTACCACTGCTCAACCAACCGCAGGCGAGCCCAGCTCATGCAATAGCAGCTGACCCCAATCAGCCCTTACACAGAAGCTGATCTCTACCAACCCGTTACACAGAAGTTGGTTCTCAAACAATCCAGATACACTTCCAGTCACAATCACAATCAAAACTCTATCACATATAACATATATGAACATATAATTCTCGTTTGACAAATAGCAGACTTAACAATCTATCATGGCATATCAATCGATCTATCTTCGTATATTGAACTTCATCAATCAATAATCACATACTCGAAACCACAATCAAACATTGCAATCAAACACTCCTTAAATCATTCAATTCATAACATTACCACCAATACCACCCGTGAGTAAACTTCCACTCACCT
The DNA here is from genome assembly GCA_038502395.1 of Dittrichia graveolens. Lineage (NCBI taxonomy): Eukaryota > Viridiplantae > Streptophyta > Magnoliopsida > Asterales > Asteraceae > Dittrichia > Dittrichia graveolens. The sequence goes on from JARJIL010000003.1 coordinate 73,863,730, forward strand.
CAGTCCTCGAATCACATGTGCTCAGTTGTCTAATATCACTGAGTCTGTGGTTTGCTTGAAAACACAACAACAACCGCATCAGTTTCGAATATATAAATATATCTTTTCACATATATTTATATCTCATATTCATATATTTATTCTCTTGAAACAGGCCCTGTCGCGCCGCGACACCATCGGATTTCGAATTCCGGATTTCACAATCGGATTTGGGGCAACGGATTCGAGTGTCGGATTTAGGGTCGGATTTCATGTACTCGGATTTTAAGTATCGGATTTCGTGGTTAAGGATTTGCAACAATCGGATTTCTCCACAAACCGACTCAACTGTCGGATTTCATGAAGGTCGCGCCGCGACCTTCAACGTAGCGCCACGACGTGTCTTCATCAGAATATTATCTTTCTTCAAGTTCAATTTCCATCCAACTTAATTTCTTGTAATCATTTCCAACATTATATTTCTTCAATCTAAACTCATATATATCATATATCATGCATATAAAACATCATAAACATCTTTTTAATCTATCAAAACAACAAAATTATCAAAACTCATTTCATCCATTTTCTTTATGAACCAACTATGGTATTTCTCTTCAAACACATGAAAACACAATAAAAAAGACAACCAAATCATCAGGAACATATAATGATCATGAACTAACCTTTGTTTTGAATTATGAATCACAAAATCTCAATTTTAAGAATTCAAGTTCTTCTTCTCTTTTCTTGTTTTTTTCCTTTCCAGAGAGCACACACACAAACACTTTTACTTCTTTCAAAATATCAGATTTCTTCAAATGGTCATATGCACACAAACACACGTGTAAACTCCACAAATATTGTGTGTCATCAACTCACATACACACATACACACATACATAAATGATATCATACATACATAAATACCCATATTAACTCTTCTAGCATATACTACATGTCAATTAACTATCAATTAATTATTCAAATATCATAATATCATTTATTATGTCCAAATACTTTCAAACAATTAATCTTTCTCAATCAATTAACTTAACATCCATTCGAGGTATTTTCTATGATCCTCGTACCAAACTCAATCTTATTTAATAAAAAATACATAAGATATCAAATACTCGGTAAATCACATAACAAATCTTTAAATATGCATAATTAAACACATTTAAATTTACCATTAGCCCGCCTACTTCTAGGCCGGGTTTTCGGATGTTACAAATCTTCCCTCCTTTAGAGGATTCCGTCCTCGGAATGCTATAGCATATCTCAAATGGAAAACCCACTCCTTATATTCATTCATTTGAGGTTGTCAAGTCCTTTGTAACGCATATCCATATCCATCTTACCACCATTCACAGTAATTCATTTCTACTTATCTTTTGTCGTTTTATGATCATCAGAACTTAACAACTTTTCTTCAACTCAGTCATATAACTCATAACTCAAGAAACCTGTCCTTCAATCATTTACCTTCGCACTTACACATTTAATCAATATCAAAACATCTCTTGAATACTTGTTCACATCAATCTGTTTATTTCAATTAGCAAATTCCATATATCTATCATTCGCTGTCTACCATACAAAGATATCCACTTATCACTTCTCTCTTGTTTCCAACTAATATGTCCAATTTTACCATGATATGCACATGTCAACTCACCACTAATATCTTAACATATATCAGATAGTAATCACATCATGTTTGTCTAACTAGTTTGATTATAAATTCCACAAATCATCAAAATTCAACAAAAAACACAAGTTCATCCTCATTTATCTGCACAATTCTTTCTGCCCGACCATCCCATAAGAATTCAGTTGTACTTCTCATTTCTCATCTCAATTCTTGTTATAAGCTCTTCCAGAAGTTTAGTCAATTTCTTCAATTCTCATCATAAACCTCTAAGTATAAAAATATTTATATCTTTAAATCATCTCATCAATGTAATTCTTCTCAAAAGATCACGTTCCACTGGTGGTAATCATACCAACACTTCTTACTACTCAGTCCATAATCACTTGTGATACATCAATTTCCTTCTCATGTAGTAATTTAGACGTCAACTCCATCGTATCTTGATATCACCATTCCTCTGGTATCTTAAATTATCTTCAACAATTATAAATTTCGGATATTCTTCTTTAACTCATATACAATCATATCACATTCCACGAGAAATATATCTATCATATTCACTCCTCTTGGTAAGTCATGAATCAATTGTTTTATATGGCATTATACTATTTAGCCCTTGCATTGGCAATTAAATTTCGTAAGTCTTGTTCAAATTAAATTTCCAGTTCCAAGCAATGGTACTTCCTAGCAAAGGCAATTCATGCATTTGATTTACAAGTCTTCATTCCATATGCTCAGGCCATTACATTCCTCTTCTCTCATTGTCTCATAAATTCAATCTGTCATTCTTCAAATCACATATATCTCCAGTTCACCAGTATCAACTATCATTACAACTATCTCTCTCTCATGTATAACTCCTTGTAATTAGGCACCAATAACATCTTTATCCATACAATTCTACATATTTCAGACTTGCCCAATCTGTAACAATCCACTTCTTTCTTTTACTTGATAATCTCAATCATCCATGTCATCAATTTCTAATAAAGATAATTTCAATTCCATCCATCAAGTCAAGTATGCGTCGACTCACATAATTTTCAATATTTTCATCATAAATTCTCTCGTATATCCACATATCTGACAATAATTTGTCTCTCCAAGGTGATTTCAAATTTCTCAATTACAACCTTTGATTCGTTCTAACCATCATTTCTATCACATGTTAAGTTCATTCATATGTATAAACATCTGCTACTTCTTTTAATACTCAAATCAATTTCACATATCTTTCTTTATAATCAATATCTTCATATTATCAATACAAACGCATCTGTTACATCTTCAAAGGCATGGATTAAATCATTTCTCTCATGGATTTTCAATTGTTACCAGACGTAAACCATTCTTCCAATTTCATAACATAACATCTTTTATATCAATCCAACAAATGCGATATCTCAACAAATCATCAATCTTCTCAGGTTCATTAATCGATATCACAGATTATCTTCAATCGTTAGATTTACCAACAACTTGTAATCTCCGTTATACATTTATTAACAACGTTTCTTGGTTTTCACAAACTTTCCAAGCTTCTATATCTTATCCACTTTTCTTCTTCTTTATACAAACACATACATATACATATAAGAATATATAAACACAGAAGGCAAGACAACTCTTGCAACACATTATTTAGCATGCAATTCTACAAATCTACAAACATCTTTCTAGGGTACTTCATACCCAATTCACGTCATGTCATATGTCTCATCATTTACCATCATATCACTTTCTACCATATGCATCAGACAATTTCACAATCAAATATCTCTACTTTCTAAAGAATCATACTCTTTTAGAAATAATCAAGCACACTTAGCACACATAGGCATCATACATTCTCGTTTAACTCGAAAGTTAATAAACATACGCACAAATATAAAGGTTATCAATACGTACCCGTTACATCATTAGTAATGGCAATATCATCAGCCATCATGTTGAAATTTCTACCCTCTTGCACAGAAGGGTCCTTTCTCTTTCGTCCACTTGCTGACGAGGATCCCCCACCTACCACAGCTCCTGACCCTGACTCTAACCCCTTGCTAACTTTACAATCTCTTGCTCGATGATCTTCCTCAAAACAGATCCAACATACCTTTCGTGAGAAATGACACTCTTTCATTTCATGGCCAAACTGCCCACAAGTCAGACACCGCATAGTCTGAGTCGTACATGGTCCCGTGTTGTGAGACTTACACTTACCACATCGTGACACTCGTTGATTAGATTCACCAAATGCAGATCTATGTTTCAGGTTTCTTTTAATTTGGCTACTCTGCCCTCTTTGCTTTTCAACATTATATTGTTCCAATCGAAATTTCTGCTGAGATATCTCATCTCGATTCGTTCAATCTCTAGCCTTCAAATCATCTTTAGCCGACTTGGCTAAGGTAAATGCCTGCGACAGTGTACTAGCCCATCTGGTAGTACTTCGATACTCAAGAAGCAAATCTCCCACAAAGTGTTGTATCTTAGACGCCTCATCAGGTACCCATTGCTTCACAAAACGCAATTTCTCGTTAAATTGTTTGATTACTTCATCCACAGTCATGTCTCTAGTCATACGCAACTCCATGAATTCTCTTTTGATACGAGCTATCTCGAAAGTATTGCAATACCGATCACACAGTTTCTCCTGAAACTGATCCTAGGTCACACTATCTTGCTGTTGTTAGACAAATGCCCTGTAAGGGAATCCCACCAAACCATTGCATCTCCTTTAAGCATATGGGTCGCAAAGCAAACTCTCAATTCGTCCTCGCAATTGCATGCTTCAAAAGCCTTTACCATTTCTCGCAACCAATTCAAAGTTATATTGGGGTCTGTACTTCCATAGTACTCTGACGGCTTACAATCCAAAAATTGCTTATACGTACATGGTGGAGTAAATCCTGGATACGCAATAGGATAAGCTCCTTGTGTAATAAAAGGATGAAAGCTCCATGGTTGTACCACTTGTGATATTCAAGAAAACGGAATCGTTACTGGCACAGTTGTAGCTTGAGTTGTAATAGATGTAGGAATCTGAATTCGTTCATTCTGAATAATCCTCTCTCGTTCCATGTTGCCCAAAGCATTTCTGAGTTCCCGCAGTTCATTTTCCAACTTAGAAATATATTCTCTCTGATCCATTCCAGATTCAAAACCTGAAGTATCCACTTGACCTATTACATTAGAACATCCACTGATATAGTTCCAGCCACTTCTTGGGTCACAAGAGTGTCAGCAGGGGTATCTTTGTCAGCCATATCTATACAATCACATCATCACACAAGCTCATTATATAAACCATTAGTACATAACATACTAACTATCTCACCACAATTCCAATTCACTCTAAATCCCCCCCACAAGAAAGTTTGACCCAACACGAGCCAAGATTTGGGAATGCAACACTCTAGCCGTGCCTGCATTGCCAAACCTAGGCTCTGATACCAACTTGTAACACCGTAAAACTCAAGCCATTTTTTTAAAACGCTGCGGAAGCATATACTTAATTTCATTAACTAAAATATCCACAAAGTACAAAGTACTTTTATAATTACAACATCTGTTTGTGTTACAAAAGATTATAAAATGTGGCTCGTCTCTTCTCAAAACACAATATCAGAGTATTGGTCAAATTTCCCTTTCCACAAGCAAAGCTAAACAGCTACTCACAAAATCCTGCAAAAAGCAATCAACCGAGGGGGATGAGCATAAAGCTAAGTGAATGGAAGCAACAAACAAGCTAAAAAACAAACTCAGTTCACCAATGAATCTATAAACATCAATCCTCAATCAATCTATCAATTCAACAATCTCTTCAATCCCGAGGACCGGCGGTTCTGTCGAACCTACAACAAGTGCCGGCCAAAGCAAAGGTTTACCGATAGCTCCCTGCCGATTGGAACAGTGAAATTCCCCTTAGATACAACGCATACATCAGGAGGACTACCGCTGCTCAACCAACCGCAGGCGAGCCCAGCTCTTGCAACAGCAGCTGACCCCAATCAGCCCTTACACAGAAGTTGATCTCTACCAACCCGTTACACAGAAGTTGGTTCTCAAACAATCCAGATACACTTCCAGTCACAATCACAATCAAAACTCTATCACATATAACATATATGAACATATAATTCTCGTTTGACAAATAGCAGACTTAACAGTCTATCATGGCATATCAATCGATCTATCTTCGTATATTGAACTTCTTCAATCAATAATCACATACTCGAAACCACAATCAAACATTGCAATCAAACACTCCTTAAATCATTCAATTCATAACATTACCACCAATACCACCCGTGAGTAAACTTCTATTCACCTCAGTCCTCGAATCACGTGTGCTTAGTTGGCTAATATCACTGAGTCTGTGGTTTGCCTGAGAACACAACAACAACCGAATCAGTTTCGAATATATAAATATATCTTTTCAAATATATTTATATCTCATATTCATGTAAACAACTTGATTTAATCATATAATTAATAATCCAACTTATTCCAAATGAAACACAAACGAAACAAACAATTCTCTTGAAACAGGCCCTATCGCGCCGCGACACAATCGGATTTCGAATTCCGGATTTCACAATCGGATTTGGGGCAACGGATTCGAGTGTCGGATTTAGGGTCGGATTTCATGTACTCGGATTTTAAGTATCGGATTTCGTGGTTAAGGATTTGCAACAATCGGATTTCTCCACAAACCAACTCAACTGTCGGATTTCATGAAGGTCACGCCGCGACCTTCAACGTAGCGCCGCGACGTGTCTTCATCAGAATATCATCTTTCTTCAAGTTCGATTTCCAGCCAACTTAATTTCTTGTAATCATTTCCAACATTACATTTCTTCAATCTAAACTCATATATATCATATATCATGCATATAAAACATCATAAACATCTTTTTAATCCATCAAAACAACAAAATTATCAAAACCCATTTCATCCATTTTCTTTATGAACTAACTATGGTGTTTCTCTTCAAACACATGAAAACACAATAAAAAACACAACCAAATCATCAGTAACATATAATGATCATGAACTAACCTTTGTTTTGAATTATGAATCATAAAATCTCAATTTCAAGAATTCAAGTTCTTCTTCTCTTTTCTTGTTTTTTTTTCCTTTCTAGAGAGCACACCCCACAAACACTTTTACTTCTTTCATAATATCATATTTCTTCAAATGGTCATATGCACACACACACACACACACACGTGTAAACTCCTCAAATATTGTGTGTCATCACCTTGCACACCAACTCACATACACACATACATACATGATATCATACATACATAAATACCCATATTAACTCTTCTAGCATATACTACATGCCAATTAACTATCAATTAATTATTCAAATATCATAATATCATTTATTATGTCCAAATACTTTCAAACAATTAATCTTTCTCAATCAATTAACTTAACATACATTCGAGGTATTTTCTACGATCCTCGTACTAAACTCAATCTTATTTAATCAAAAATACATATGATATCAAATACTCGGTTAATCACATAACAAATCTTTAAATATGCATAATTAAACACATTTAAATTTACCATTAGCCCGCCTACTACTAGGCCGGGTTTTCGGATGTTACATTTATTTAACCATATAATCATAATAAAACAATTAAGCACGTATCACAAACCTACTAATCTCCTAGCCCAGGTTTGCGGGTGTTACAAATCTCTCCCCTTTAAGAGGATTCCGTTCTCGGAATCCTTTCTTGCTCAAACAAGTGGGGATATCTGTCTTTCATTTCTGCTTCAGTCTCCCAAGTCAAATCAGAACCTAGACTGTGCTTCCACTTGACCAACACCATCGGTATCTGCTTCTTTCGGAGCTTGGTCACCTTTCGATCCAACAGTTCTACAGGTTCTTCTATCAATCTTTTCTTAGAATCAACTTTCAGTTCTTGTATTGGGAGTATCTGACTTTCATCATCAACTTTGCATTTCCTCAAATAACAGACGTTAAACGTGTCGTGAATTCCTGCAAGTTCTACCGGAAGATCCAGTGTGACGGTCTGATCATTAATTATCTGATGAATATGGAAGGGACCAATGTAACGGGGAGCCAACTTCCCTCGTTTACCGAATCGAATTACACCCTTCCATAGAGAGACCTTCAAATAGACTAACTCTCCCACTTCAAACTTAATTGGATGACGACGTGGATCTGCGTACATTTTTCTGTCTATCTCTAGCAGCTTTCAACTTGTCTCTAGCAATAGCAACCTTATCAGCTGTTATCGGAACTATCTCGGGCCCTGCAAACTGTTTCTCACCAGCCTCTAACCAACATGTCGGAGTACAGCAGCGATGGCCGTATAACATTTCGTACGGAGGCATCCTAATACTGGAGTGGTAAGAATTATTGTACGCAAACTCTATCAACGGGAGGTGCGAATCCCAAGATCCACCATACTCAATCACACAAGCACGTAACATATCCTCAAGTGTTTGTATGGTTCGTTCAGTCTGACCGTCAGTCTAGGGATGATAAGCAGTACTCAGATTAATCCTCGTCCCCAATTCCCTTTGTAAACTCCTCTAGAAGTTAGAAACGAATCTGGAGTCTCTGTCAGATACAATTGACAACGGCATACCATACCTCGCAACAATCTCGTTAACATACAGTTGAGCCAACTTACTCAGAGAAGCCGTCTCACACGTAACCAGAAAATGAGTGCTCTTTGTCAGCCGATCCACAATTACCCAAATCATATCATTATTCTTCTGAGTTCGCGGAAGTTTAGTCATGAAATCCATCGTTATGTGTTCCCACTTCCACTTAGGAATCTCCAACTGTTTCAAGGATCCGTAAGGCTTCTGGTGCTCGGCCTTCACCTGTGCACAGATATGGCATGAATCCACAAAATGTGCCACATCTGCCTTCATAGTAGGCCACCAGTAAAGCATTTTCAAATCGTTGTACATTTTAGTGCTTTCTGGGTGTACTGACAATCTCGACTTGTGTGCTTCTGTCAAAATCAGCTTCCTCAAATCTCTAAGCATAGGCACCCACACACGAGTCTTATATACTTTTAATCCACGAGAATCATCAGAAAGTTCGTCCTTACGTTTCTTCATCAGTTCATTCTTCAAGTTTTCTTCCTTCAGATCCTCTAACTGTGCAGACTTTAGTCTATCCACTAGATCAGATACTATCTCCATACGCATAAACTGGATAGAACTTCCCGCTCCCTTGCGGCTTAAGGCATCTGCTACCACGTTTGCTTTCCTTGGGTGATATCTGATTTCGCAATCATAGTCTTTAATCAATTCCACCCATCGTCTCTGTCTCATATTCAACTCTTTCTGTGTAAATACGTACTGTAGGCTTTTATGGTCGGTACAAATCATGCACTTGGTGCCATACAAGTAGTGTCTCCATATCTTAAGGGCAAAAACAACGGCTGCCAGCTCCAAATCATGTGTCGGGTAATTCTTTTCATGTGGTTTCAACTGTCTTGAAGCATACGCAATCACCCGATCCCTCTGCATGAGTACACAGCTCAATCCAGCAAACGACGCATCACAATACACAATGAAATCCTCGGATCCACTTGGCAATGCAAGAATATGGGCCTGACATAACAATTGTTTCAACATCTGAAAGGCTTTGTCTTGTTCACTGCCACATACAAACTTCACGTCTTTTCGAGTCAGTTTAGTCAACGGAACCGCAATCTTGGAGAAGTCTTAAATAAACCTGCGGTAGTATCCAGCTAACCCTAGAAAACTCTTGATCTCAGACGGTGTCTTTGGGGCATTCCAGTTCATAACTGCTTCCACTTTCGAAGGATCCACCTTTACTCCCTCGTTACAGATCACATGCCCCAAAAACTGTACTTCTCTTAACCAGAATTCGCATTTTGAGAACTTGGCAAACAAATGCTCTTTCTTCAGTGTCTCTAAAACCTACCTCAAATCTTGTTCGTGATCCATCTCAGTCTTTGAATATATCAGGTTGTCATAGATGAAGACTATTACAAATCATCAAGGAATGGTCGACAGACTCTATTCATTAAATCCATGAAAATTGCAGGTGCATTGGTTAAGCCGAACGGCATAACCAAGAACACATAGTGCCCGTAGCGCGTACAAAAAGCCGTTTTGGACACGTCTTCCTCTGAAATACGCACCTGATGATACCCTGATCTTAAATCAATTTTAGAAAAGAACGAAGCTCCCTGTAGTTGATCAAACATATCATCAATTCTTGGCAACTGATACTTGTTCTTTATTGTTCTCTTGTTCAGCTCACGGTAGTCAATACACATTCGCAACGTACCATCTTTCTTCTTTACAAACAATACCGGTGCTCCCCACGGAGATGAACTTGGACGAATAAAGCCCTTGTCTAACAGATCCTGTATCTGAGTCATCATCTCTCGGATCTCTGAAGGTGCCAACCTGTACGGTGCTTTCGCCACTGGTCGGGAACCAGGAATCAGATCTATCTTAAACTCTACCTCACGAACTGGAGGTAGCCCTGGTAATTCCTCTGGAAACACCTCTGGGTATTCCACTACCACCCGGATGTCGTTCATGGTTTGCTTCTCTTTCTTTCCATCAATAACATAGGCCAGATACGATTCGCAACCTTTATCCAACACCTTTTTAGCCTTCAAACACGAGATAATAGGAATCACATACCCAACTTTCTCTCTTCTTGCTACTACTCTTGTGCCATCAGCCAACGGAAAGGAGATCAACTTCTTGTGGCATTTGATACTAGCCTGATTCAGACTCAGCCAATCCATCCCAAGCACCACATCGAACCCAGATAATGGCATTACAAGAAAGTAAACAGGAAAGCAAATACCATCTATATCTATCTTGGCTCCAGCCACAGCAGTCGTGACCGGAACCATCATACCATCAGCTACTTCTATCTCTAAAGCATTAGCAAGTTCAGTTAAAGGCACGTTTAACCTACCACAGAATTCTATAATACAAAGGAGCGATTTGCCCCTGAATCAAATACCACTCTAGCAGGAGTAGAGTTTATCAGAAACATACCGGTTATCACATCATCCGTGGTAGTGGCATCATCCACTGTCATCTTGAATGCCCGACCCTCAGCAGTGGGTGGGTTCTTCCTTTTCTACCCGGCTGAAGATGATCCCCCAGCTCCTCCCCCTCCTGACCCAGACCCTGCTTTCTTACTCAGTGGGCAATCACCAACCCGGTGCCCCTCCTTTTGACAGTTCTAGAAGACGCTCCTCGGCAGTCTGCAATTCTTCAAGTCATGGCTAAACTTGCCACATTTCACACATCTCATGGATTGAGGCGTACACTGCCCGTGGTGATAGGACTTGCACCTATTACACCAAGGTGCCCTCTGCGCAGTCCCACCTGTAGTAGACATCCTACTTTGATTACCCTGTCAGTTTCCACTACCTTGCCCTCCTTGCCTTTGTTGAGTGTTATAGTGTTCAAATCTCGATTTCTGTTGGGAAATTCTTTCCCCACTCAACCTATTCCTTGTAATCAAATCCCCTTTAGCCGACTTGGTTAAAGTGAATGCCTGGGATAGTGTAGTAGCCCACCTAATGGCACTACGGAGATCAGGATGTAACGCCCCGACAAAATGGGCGATCTTTGACTCTTCATCAGGTACCCAATGCTTCGCAAATCTCATCTTTTCATTGAATTGCCTGATGAGTTGATCCACAGTCATATTTCCAGTCATCTGCAACTCCATAAATTCCCTCTTAATCTTTGCAATCTCAAAAGTACCACAGTATTGTTCACAAAGTTTCTCTTGGAATTGACTCCAGGTGATGCTTTCCTGCTGTTGCTCTATAAAGTGGCCGGTAACAGAATCCCACCAGACCATCGCGTCCCCTTCAGCATTCTCGATGCGTATTTCACTTTCAACTCGTTCTCGCAATTGCAGGCATCCAATGCCTTCGCCATTTCCTTAAGCCAGTTCAAGGTGATACTGGGATCAGAACTTCCTCGGTATTCAGAAGGTTTATAGTCGAGGAATTGCTTGTAAGTGCACGGTTGTCTGTATCCCGGAAACGCAAATGGATAACCTCCGGGTTGTGGATACGGATAGAAGAATGGTTGCTGCATCATCTGAGTCATTGGTGGTAAAGGTGCTAACATTGGTGGTACGGTTGCTTGTGTGGATATCGCAGTTGGTACAGGGGTTGGTTCAGGCTGATTCAATCTCTGTTCCATGTTAAGGACTTTAGTTCGAAGATCCATCAATTCATTCTCCATTTTGAAAATGTATTCGCTCTGGTCTTCTTCTTGCTCTTGGCTAGACGTTCCGGCTTGGTTCACATTACTTAAATCTTCAGTTATCGGAGCCTCTACTGCAGCTTGGGTCACTGGAGGTAGGATGGGAGTCTCTTAGTCAGCCATAATCTGTTACAATCAGATCACCTCATAGCTCATTAGCATAAACCATTAGTATCCAAAATACTAACTACTACAGACAACTCTAACTCACCCTAATTCCCCCTAATTCCCCCGATGGAAAGCTTGACCCGTCACGGGCCAAGATTTGGGAAAGCAACACTCTAGCCGTGCATGCATCGCCAAACCTAGGCTCTGATACCAAACTATAACACCGGAAAATTTCAAGCCATTTTTTTAATACGCTGTGGAAGCTAATTTTAAAACAAATTAATTACATTAACCAATAATTACAAATGTACATTCATTGAGCAAAAGTCATTAACATTGTCTACAACTGTTTTGTGTTACAAAATAATTGGCTCGGCTCTTTTTTAAAATAAGTATCAGAGTGTGGTCAACTCTTCCTTCTTCAATCACAAACAGGAACCTTCAAAACATCAACTGAGTGGAATTAGCACAAAGCTAAGTGAGAAGAGGCTAAACATCAAATGCAAACATTCACAATCAACATCATAACATGTAATCACATATCGTGAGAAGACCGGCGGTTCGGCGCAAAACCTACAACCAATGTTGGCCAAAGCAAAGGTTTACCGATAGCTTTCCACTGATTTGGCACAGTTAACTCCACCTCGGAGCAACAAATACAACAGAAGGGCTACTACTGTTCAACCAACCAGTTAGAGAAGTCCAACCCAAGTCCACGTATAGCTGACTTCACAACGCAACTCAAAATCATCCTAAGAGCGCATATCGACCAAATAGTCATGCAGCAGTTATCAACAATCAATATCACAATCAGCTGTTCAATCAATCCAATCTCAATCCACAATCATGCATTACATATATAAAATTTACTGCAATCTTTACCATCCGCGATTAACGTCCACTCACCTCTATTTCAGCACGTACTCAGTTGTCTAATATTACTAAGCTTTTGGATTGCCTGAAAATACAGCAATAACCAAATCAGTATCAATCTCATAAATATTTATCTATCCATATATTTATAAATCATTCATCAAACAATAACAAACAATAAACAATTACAAATTCAAACACAAAGTGTCGGAATTTCAAAACTATCGGATTCTTAGAAATCCGCAACTCCTGAATGTCGGATTCTACTATCTGTCGGATTCTTGCAATATATCGGATTTCCCTTCACTCGGATTCTTAGGCCCGAATTTGAGACTATCAGATTAAGGAGTTTAGGATTTTGGGTGTTGGGTTCTCAAGTACAGGATTTTATATATAACAACCGGATTTAAGTTCTTGCATCGGATTCTAGTATTGGATTTCTAGTCTCGGTTTTGGATATAGGATTTTGGTTCCATCAGATTTGAAGTTCCGGATTTCAAGTACTTGGTTTGTAACAATCGGATTTAAGGTTTCGGATTTACAAGAATCGGTTTTAGCCTTCTTCCCAAACAAATCCGCCAGTTCATATATATTCATCCAATCCGCCTTCTTTATAACTCAAACCCAGATTTCTTAAATTTATCATATCATTCCAGAAACATGTTTTAACATCATAAAATACATATTTCATGCATCAAAACACCATATTAACATACAAATCATATGAACACTCAAAACCCATCAAAACTCATATTCTTAAAACCGATTCTAGAGTTCATCATAATTTCATGTTTAATCATCAACAATCCTACCCAACTTAGCATGCGAACATAATAAAGTATGTATCTAACCTTGTACTTGATTTAAAACACAAAAGATAGAAAATCCGATGGTTGTTCTTTCTTTTCTTCTTCTTCGGTTTTGTTGGCGAAGAGAATTCTTTAGATACACACACTTCACTCTCTTATGTTTTGAGATAATGAAGATAATTTCATGGTAAATTCCATAATTAACTTATACATGCATATTTAGGCAAGAGGTGGTAAAACCCACCTCTTCACACGTGTATATACATAATACATACATGCATACATACGGCAACATATATACATACAATACATGCATGTTTATTTAACCATATAATCATTATAAAACAATTAAGCACGTACCACAAACTTGCTAATCTCCTAGCCCAAGTTTGCGGGTGTTACAAATCTCTCCCCCTTAAGAGGATTCCGTCCTCGGAATCCTTTCTTGATCAAACATGTGGGGAAATCTGTCTTTCATTTCTGCTTTAGTCTCCCAAGTCAAATCAGAACCTAGACTGTGCTTCCACTTGACCAACACCATCGGTATCTACTTCTTTTGGAGCTTGTGTTTGAATCGTGTGAATGCGAACCAGAGTATTGTGTGAAATACGCAGTACGTATGCTGAAGGGTCGTGCCATCTTCTGGTGGGATACGGTGAAAGCTTCTGTCAGCAAGGAAGTCTCTCTTGGGAGCAGTTTTCTGATAAAGTATTGAAGAAATATTTCACCGAGTATGATATGGAGAGGATGGAGAGGGAATTTACAGATCTCCAGAAAGGGAATAGACCGATTGAAGAACACATTACCTCGTTCACTGATAAAATGAGGTTTGTTCCCCATCTGATCCCTGATGAGACCACCAAGATAAGGAGGTTTGTGGCAACTCTGCCACTGGAATTTCGCCCTCACGTACGAGTTGCTGCTAATCAGGATCGGGCTTTTGAAATAGCTTGATAAATGGAGGGAGACCGCATCCACTGTAAGGGCGAATTTTCCGATGGAGGGTTAAGGCGAAAGTTTCAGCCATCTGACAAATCGGGTCCTTCCAAAGGACAATCCTCAGCATGTGGAAAGACTGGTTCTTCAAAGAAGTCGAGGCCTGATTCTCCTTCGTGTTCTCAATGTCGTACTTACCATTCTGGTTAGTGTTCGAACTCTACAAGATGATGCTGGAGGTGCGGGCAGAAGGGCCACGCTACTACTGAGTGTGGTTTCAAAGAAGATGTATGCTACCGGTGCCACAAGCCCAGGCACAAGCTGACAGACTGCCCGGAAAAACAGGGTGCTGGAACCAAGGGGTCTTCTTCTTCTAGAGGCCCGAAAGAGATGATGCGTCCCGCGCAAAAGGTAGGGCATTCGAAATGACCGCGGATGAGGCTAAAGCTACGAGGGATGTCATCATGGGTACTTTTCTTATAAACTATATCCCCGCTTGTGTTTTATTTGACTCTGGAGCTACCTACTCCTTCGTATCTGTGGCGTGTCGTAGAAGATTACAATTGCCTGTTGTTCCGTTAACTGAGCCGCTCAGAGTAGAGGTTGCTGATGGCAAAGTAGTCTCTGTTACAGAGAAAGTCCCAATAGCCGTGATTTATATTGACGGGAGTAGTATCCCTATTTCTTTCTTCGTTATGCCTATTGCGGGCTTTGATGTCGTCATCGGGATGGATTGGCTCAGCAAGCGTGATGCTGAGATTATCTATTCCAAAAAAATGATCAAGATCCCTCTCTTTGATGGATCTTATGATGTTGCACGTGAAGAACGACGGGATTCAGATATTCCTATTGTCTCCATGATTAAAGATTAGAAGTCAATTTCTAAAGGTTGTGACTCTTATCTAGCATACGTCATTGATGCTACGATGGAGAAGCGACCAGTTCGTGATATTCGGGTGGTGTCTGACTACCCTAAGGTAATCCCTGAAGAACTTCCGGGGTTGCCTCCAATCAGAGACGTTGAGTTCAAGATAGAGCTTATTCCAGGAGCTACACCTGTGGCTCAATCTCCGTATCGTCTTGCTCCTTCTGAAATAAGTGAGATGATGACTCAAGTTCAGGAGTTGCTCGACAAAGGTTTTATTCGTTCGAGTTTCTCACCGTGGGGAGCTCCTGTATTATTCGTGAAGAAGAAGGACGGAACGATGCGTATGTGCATAGATTACAAGGAGCATAACAAGTGAACTGTAAAGAATAAGTATCCACTTCCTTGAATTGATGATCTTTTTGATCAATTTCATGGAGCTACATGCTTCTCTAAGATTGATCTTCGGTCGGGGTATCACCAAGTACGAGTTCACGAAGAAGATATTCCGAAGACTGCGTTCCGAACTCGTTACGGTCACTACGAATTTCTGGTTATGCCATTCGGCTTAACCAATGCCCCTGCCATCTTCATGGATCTAATGAATCGGGTTTGTCATCCGTTTCTGAATAGATCCGTGATCGTGTTCATTGATGATATTCTTGTCTACTCGAAGACGGAAGCTGATCACGAGCTTCATCTTCGTCAGGTTCTCGAGACTTTAAAACAAGAACAATTGTACGCCAAGTTGTCCAAATGTGAATTCTGGTATAGGGAAGTTCATTTCCTGGGCCATGTTATATGTCAAGATGGTGTCAAAGTAAATCTAGCTAAGGTGGAGGCTATGATGAATTGGGGGGTTCCTCGAACTCCTACCGAGATTTAAAGTTTCCTTGGCGTGGCTAGCTACTATCGGCGGTTTATCCACGATTTCTCGAAGCTTACAGGTCCGTTGACCAAACTAACTCGCAAGAAAGTGGCGCTTGTCTGGTCGGAAGCTCAAGAAGAAGCCTTTCAGACCCTGAAGCGACTGTTATGTGAAGCTCCGGTCCTTACTCTGCCTGAGGGTTCGGAAGACTTTACAGTATACTGTGATGCCTTTTACGCGGGTTTGGGTTGTGTCCTGATGCAACGTGATAGAGTGATTGCATGAACGGAACTACCCAACCCATGATCTGGAGCTTGCTACTGTTGTGTTTGCACTAAAGTTGTGGAGGCCTTACCTTTATGACACGAAGTGTGTGATTTGCACAGATCACAAAAGTCTACAGTATGTCTTTTCCCAGAAAGAACTCAACATGCGGCAACGCCATTGGTTGGAGTTAATAAAAGACTATGATTGTGAGATCCGTTACCATCCTGGCAAGGCCAATGTTGTAGCGGACGCTTTAAGCCGTAAAGGACCGACAACAGAAGCTAAGTTTATGAGAATCGTAATAGTGCCAATTTTGATCTCCAAGTTGAAAGAAGCTCAGCAGACTGCAATGCAAGAAGAAAATCTGAAGACAGAAATGATGAAGAAATTGAAGGATCAGCTTACTGAAGATAATCGTGGATTGAAGACTTTTCAATCCAGGATTTGGGTACCTTCTATCGGAGGTAATCGTTAGCTGATTCTACAGGAAGCCCATAAGTCCAAATTATCCATCCGTCCGGGAATCACGAAGATGTATCACGATCTGAAGATGTTATACTGGTGGCCGACTCTAAAGAAGGACATCACTTCATTTGTGGAGAGATGTCAAATATGCGCGCAAGTGAAGACGGAACACCAGAGACCGTACGGTAATCTGCAGCAACTGGATATTCCGGAGTGGAAGTGGGATAATATTACGATGGATTTCGTGATGAAGCTACCGAAGACGTTCAGAGGGCACGATATGATCTGGGTTATCGTTGATCGACTGTCGAAGAGTGCTCATTTCTTGGCTACAAACGAGTCTGCTTCGCTGACCCGTTTAGCTCAGTTGTATATCGATGAGATTGTGTCACGTCACGGGCTTCCTTGTTCGATTGTTTCTGATCATGACTCTCGGTTTCTCTCGAATTTCTGGCAAAGTCTACAGCGCGAACTTGGCACTCGTGTTTATCTGAGCACTACCTACCATCCACAGACTGATGGCCAATCTGAACGTACGATCAAGACGTTGGAAGATATGCTTCGTGCGTGTGTACTCGAATTTGGTGGATCATGGGATTCTCATCTCCCATTGATTGAATTTGCTTATAATAATTCATATCATTCCAGCATTGGAATGCCACCATATGAGATGCTCTCTGGAAGACGATGTCGCACTCCGACCTGTTGGTTGGAGCCTGGTGAGAAGCAGTTCGCTGGACCTGAAATTGTCCAGATAACTTCCGATAAAGTGAATGTGGCTCTTGAAAAGCTGAAAGCAGCTCGGGACCGACAGAAGATGTACGCGGATCCAAAGTGTCATCCCGCTACATTTAAAGTTGGTGATTGCGTGTTCTTAAAGGTTTCTCCTTGAAAGGGCATCATTTGTTTTGGGCGCAAGGGGAAGCTGAGTCCACGTTTCATTGGCCCATTCAGAATTGTACGTAAAGTCAATGTTCAGACGGTAACTCTAGAGCTGCCGCCTGAACTTGCTGGTATTCACGACACCTTTAAAGTGTGCTACTTACGTAAGTGCCACGTTGAAGAAGAGCAGATTATTCCACTATAGGAGTTGAAGGTTGACTCTTCCAAGCGACTAGTTGAAGAACCTGTTGAGATTCTTGACATGAAGGTTAAGAAACTGCGCAAGAAAATGATCAAGCTAGTCCTGGTGAAGTGGAAGCACAACCTAGGTCCAAACCTAACTTGGGAAGTTGAGGACGAAATGAAGACAAGGTACCCTCACCTGTTTATCACCGAGTAGATTCCGAGGACGGAATCTTCTTAAGCGGGGTAGATTTGTAACATCCTCAGCTTGGGCCTAGTTGTAAATAGTATGTACGTGTGTGTAAAAGTAGTAGATTAAGTAAAGAATCCAAATTGTAAGTTTATTATATTAATGAGGAGGTTTAATTGTATATTTGTTAATGTTAAATGAATGTATGTATGTTATTGTATGTTAAGCATGTATGTATTTTGTTAAGTATATATATATGTACTAATTAATTGATTAAAAGAAAGAAAGAAAAGTATTAAGAAAAGAAAAGAAATAGATATTTGTCCAGAGGCGGTTTGCCTCTGGATAAGATTTATATAAGTGTAGATGTTGATATTGACTCATAAAGTCAATTATTGTAAAACTCTAAAAACACACATAAACACACACTTGTTACTCTCGTAAGATCTTAAAGAGGTTCTTGAAAGAGGCAGATGGAGATTTGAAGTTGTAAACTTGAATCTAAGGTTAGTAAGATGTTTTTTGTAAAGATTACACATGTATTAGGCTAGATTTATGTGTGTTGTGTCGCTGGAAATTGGGTTGGAGTGAAGAACTCCATGGATGAACATGAGAGCTTACTTGACAAGTGGGTTTCTCATGTTTGATGTTTTTAAAAGGAGTTAAGGTGTTCATAAGATTCATATGGGTGGTATATGAAGTTCTAAGATGTTTTAGAAGTGAAAATTAACATGTTTGAAAACTGGGTTTTTGAAATGTTGAAATGAAAGTCGCACGGAAGTTGCATAAGGAAGATGATGAATCTGTAAAATGCGAGATCACGGTGTGACGGGTTTTAGGTCGCGGCGCAACCCCATCAAAAATGCACTATGCGACTTTATCATTTCACTTTCGAACAAACCATCAGACTTTTGGGTCCGACAGTCGGATGACCCATCCGACTTGTTGGTCCGACTGTCGGATAGTCCATATGCTCATTTGGTCCGACTTTCGCATGGATCAAGCAACTTATGATCCGACTTTTATGTGTCGCGGCGCGACGGTTATGTGGTCGCGGCATGACGGGGCCTTTTCAGCAAGAATGTGTTTGTTTACATGTTCTTGTTGAATAGGTAATGTAGTGTTGAAAGTAAGTTTAATGAGTGAATTATGAGCATTAGAGAGATATTGTAAGGTCCTAGTAATAGAATCTAATATGTGCAAACGCTTAACGCGATTGCCGTTGTTATAGGTGAACGTGTCAGCTGAACCAGCCTTAAGTAAGTGAACGTTGTAAGCTAGTCAGGTGAGTGCCTGCTTTCATGAGACTTAGTAGAGTAAGGCTTGTATGCTAGATGATTGCATGATTGTACTATGTTTATTTGACTTATTTTTGCAGGTACGCTTAAGGAGGTAAGTCTATGACTTGTATAATGTTAAGATGAATAATAGGTGCACGCCAGCGGGTCCAGATTGGAACCGCTTAGTTAATACTTGATGATATGTATGATTAGATAATTGTATGATGTTGCATGTAAGATGATGGATCCCTGTGGGATCATATGTACGTATGTGTGTATGCGCACTGTCTGCAGACTATCTGAAGCATGGTTAAGGTCAATCGGTTGGAACTGGATCCCATGAGTACTTCGAGATTTCACGGTGATTTGGGAGGCATCCCAGATCCTAGGTTCTGCAGAACCGCCGTGCCTTAATGTGAGTGGTGATCAGCCGGTTGTAGCTGGATTACCTGAGGAGCCTCTGGCTCTGTGAACGATGTTTGGTGGACTGCTTTACGCTCCCCCACCAGCGCGATTGGTCGTGTCTGATTCCCCGGTCTGAGTTGTTGAGCGGGATTGATTACCCTCCAAGACATGACTCTTACTAATCTTGTCAGCACACTACTATGTGCTAAGTTAGCAATGACTGCTTAAGTATGATATGTATGATGCATGACTTACTGTATTGATGCTTATGATTGTATGTACTCACTAGCTAATTGTTAGCTAATGATGCTATAATTTCCCTTTTAAGGTAAAGATTAGATGTCCTGCGAGGCGGGTAGCTTATGGATGTAAATTGCCCTTGTGGGTGGAACACTTAATTTTGTATATATGTTGTAGTAAGATACGTTATGGTCGTTTCCTGTACTAGGTAACATCTGGGATGATTTGAAAGACAACGATGTAATGAACAGTTGTTATAGTTTTAAAAAGAAAAATTTTCGCTGCTAAATCTGAATTACTATTTAAATAACTGTTATAAAGAAGTGGTGTTATACTTTCATAGCTTAAAAGTTGTAAAATTTAGTGTCATTTCATTCGGTAGTGAAATAACCTATTAAAGAATATTTCAAAATTGAAAAAAATAAAATTAAATAAACTCTGATAATATTTAATTAATTAAATATTGTTGTTTAATTAGGTCGATCAATTGAATAAACTGATCAAGCTTTGATGTTTTCATATTTAAAATATAAGGTGATCGTATATATCAATCTTTAAAGTCAAAATTGATTTTAACTTTAACTAAACGAAAGACTATGGTTGTTTAAATAAAAATTGTTATTAATTATTTACTAAATAAATGGTTATGGCTATCTAATTAAATTTATTATTATTATTATTATTATTATTATTATTATTATTATTATTATTATAATAATAAGAGATAAGACATTTTGTTTAATACATTCCTCTATTTAATGCAATTACTTATAATATATAGATAACAAATATTTTTGTTTTTGTTTTTGACATTTTGACTTTATGAATCTCGAATGTAAAAGAAACAAAAGTAATGCTTAGACCATTGGGTGTGGGTTAAGCATCCGATCGGTAAGCTGAGGTGGATGTCTGTACCGATGGGCACATCACTCTCCAACCTTTGGTACCGAAAAAAATAAAAAACCATCGGCATTCAAATTCCGAGTGAGATGAAGTATTATTTGCTTATTTTCAAGGCATGGCAATGGTCACTCGGTTAGATGACCTTTTGGAATTTAAAAAAAAAAACTCTTTTACCTAATATATCCAATACCATTTCTTCTTCAAAGCACATAAAATATTCTTTCTCTATAAACTATTCTCTTTCTTTACAAAACACAAAAAATATTGTAACATCCTGAGAGTGGGCCTAGTAGAAATGTAGACTTGGGGTATGTTACACGTGAATTATAATTTGGTTTATGTTTAATTGATTATTAATCATTTAAATTAAACATGTTGATGTATGTATGTGTGTACGGTTGTGTGTGTGTGTGCATGTGTTTAGAATGCCACCTCATGCTAATTAAGTATGTATACGTGGGTGTGTGTTGCATTACTTCACATTGAAGCTATTGCATGTATGTGTGTTTGAGTGTGAAACCGAGAGCAAAAGCAAGGAAGAAGAGCAACAATCGGAATTTTGATTTCTTGATTGTGTGATTCAAGATTTGAAGGTTGTTGATGATTTCTTAATTCTTGTTAACATGCTAGTTGTTATAAGCATTCTACGGTTTTAAAGTGGGTTTTGGTTAGGAACATCATATGAGGTAATCGGATTTGATGTTCTTGGTGTTCTTATGGTTTTAGGGTGTTTAATATGCATGCTTGCATGTTTAAACATGATTATATGTGTTTTTATGAACTTGCATATGAATTGTATAAACTGGAAAGTTGATTTATGCAAGTTATGAACAAATAAATACCTTCAAATATGAATTGTTTGGTTAGCTTATTATTTTGTATTATATCTTGCTTCCGTTGCTACTCGATTATGCCAAACAAATACCTTCAAATATATGATTGATATATATATATATATATATATATATATTTATGAATTGAATACTGATTTCAGTTTGTTGTGTTCTCAGGAACAGACAAGGCTCAATAACATTAGATCACTGAGTGGAATAGCTGAGAATCAGAGGTGAGTGGATGTTTGCTCACGGGTGATATTAGTTGTATTGGTTTGGTTGCAACTATTGTTGGATAGATTGTATATCTATTGGTTAATTAACTGTGAATGTTAATTGTTGTATTCTGTGATATGTATACATGTTGGAAGGGAAGTCAGTTTACGACTGGGCTTATGGGCTGGGTTCATTTGCTATTGGCTAAGCAGTATCAGGACCTTGGGATGCATTTGTTGCTACCAGAGGATGATACTGTGTGAGAATAGCAAATGGACTATCGGTAAACCTTTGCTTTGGCCGGCATTGGTTGTAGGTTCCTGCAGAACCGCAGGTCTTCCTAGGGTGCTTATTTGTGGTTGTTGATATCATGCGGTTCTGGCTGATATATCTGTTGGGTGTTACTCCATTCACTTAGCTTTGTGCTAATCCCCCACCTCTCACTCTTTTTACAGGTTTTGGTAAGTCAGCGGCTCGGCTGAGAGTGGTTAGCTTGGGGAGTAATCACCTAGGACTCTGATAATGTATTTGTGATGAGCCGTGTTTTGTAATACTAATATTTTTGTAAACAGTAGGTTGTAATTAGTTGTAATTACTTTGATGTTTAAAACGCTTCCGCGGTATAATTAAAAGTGAAAATTTTTGGGTTAAAAATACGGTGTTACAAGTTTGGTATCAGAGCCTTGGTTTGGCAGTGTAGGCACAGTGGAAGTGTTACATTCCCAAATCTTTGCTCATGGTAGGTTGATTACTCCTTAGGTGTGGGATTGGGGTGAATTGGAGATGGTGGAGTTAGTATGTTGTGTACTAACGGATTTATCTAATAAATCGTGAGGTGATGTGATTGTTACAGATATCAATGGCTGGACGTGATTACTCAACCGGTACCCCTACTGTCCCAACTACTGCTGAGGTCCCTACTACAACTGTTGAGATTCCAACTAACGCTGGTACATCTGGTACAGTAGTTGATGACAGGGATGAGTACATATTTCAACTGGAAGGTCAGCTGCAAGATTTGAGATCAGAATTAGAGCAGCAGAGGCAAGCTCCTGCAGCACAACCACCAGTTACTTCTGTAGCTTCAACAACTGTTGCGATACCCCCTATCTTTCCAGCAATTACTACATTGGCAGAGGTTCCTCCGATCTCAGTGCCGATACCACCGTTTACTCAACCGATGACTCAACCTTTCTATTATCCACTGTTTCCTCAGGGGCCCTATCCGCAAGGATCTGTTCCACAGGGGTCGATGCCACAGGGATCTTATTCGTATCCATTTATGGGATTTCCACCAGGAATGGGTTACATGCAGCCGTGTACTTATAAACAATTTCTGGATTGTAAACCTGATGAATACCATGGCAGCACGGATCCTAATGTTACTTTAAACTGGTTGAGAGACACAAGGAGGATTTTGGATGCGTGTAACTGTGAAGAGGAAATGAGAGTATGCTTTGCCACCCGGATGCTCAGAGGCAAAGCAATGGTTTGGTGGGATTCCATTACCACACATTTATCGAGAGCACAAATGGATTCAATCACTTAGAATCAATTTTGGGATAAATTGTGTGAACAGTACTGCAACGCCTTTGAATTGAATAAAATAAGGCAGGAGTTCATGGAACTGAAGATGACGAGAAAGATGACGGTGAATGAACTGATTGAATAGTTCAACTCTAAACTGAGGTTTGTAACTCAGTGGGTGCCTGATGAATCTTCCCAGGTTCAGCACTTTATTGGGGCTTTGTTGCCAGAATATAGGAGCACCACGAGATTGGCTGGATCTCTGTCGCAGGCCTTCACCTTGGAAAAATCTGCAGAGGGGGACATCCAGGCCAAAGACAAACAGAGCAAGGAGGAGGCGGCTTTGTAGAAGCCGAGGTATGACCAGGCTGGGGGTAACCAGCAAAAGAAGAAATGGCAGGGTAACCAGTCCCAGGGCAGTCAGAATAAAAAAGCTCCTATAGGGGATTCAGGGAGTAAATCTCAATGGTGCACAAGGTGCAGGGCCACTCACACTGGGCAGTGTACTGCTCAGACAATGTGATGTGTGAGATGTGGAACGCACGGGCACGAATCTAAGGATTGTCGGTACCCTCGGAATGTATGCTGGAATTGTCACCAGGAGGGGCACAGGGCGGGTGATTGCCCTACAGGGAGAAGACCAGCGGCAGGGACTGGGTCTGGGACAGGGGCAGGGGCGGTTGGGGGCTCGTCTTCAGCGGGTGGGCAGAAAAGGAAGAATCCTCCAACTCCGGAGGGCAGGGCGTTCCGAATGACAATAGATGATGCTACTGCCACAGATGATGTGATCACCCGTACGTTTTTTATAAACTCCTTACCTGCTCGTGTGTTGTTTGATTCTGGAGCGAATCGCTCCTTTATTTCTGTAGCATTTTGTGCTAAGTTAAATTTGCCTACTACTAGTATCTATGTGCTGATTGATATAGAAGTAGTAGATGGTAAGATAGTGTCTGTTACGACTTCTGTGACGGGTGCTGAGATTGACATAGATGGTAAGTGCGTTCCTGTATCATTCCTATTGATGCCATTAGCGGGGTTTGATGTGGTTTTGGGGATGGATTGGCTGAGTAAGCAAAGGACGAGTATTAAATGTCATAGGAAGCTGATTTCGTTTCCGTTATCTGATGGGTCGCGTGTGGTGGCTCGAGGGGAAAGGAACAAGTCTGTGTTTCCTATCATTTCGATGTTAAAAGCCAAGAAATCCTTGAGTAAGGGATGCGAGTGTTTTCTGGCATATGCGATTGATGCTAGAAAAGAGAAATGGGCAGTTACTGATGTACGAGTTGTATCAGAATTTCCTGAGGTGTTTCCGGATGAGTTACCTGGGTTATCTCCCGTTCAAGAGGTAGAGTATAAGATTGATTTAATACCAGGTTCTAATCCAGTGGCTAGATCTCCTTATCGGTTGGCTCCTTCTGAGATAAGGGAGATGATGACGCAGATTCAGGATTTGTTGGATCAGGGATTTATTCGTCCGAGTTCTTCACCGTGGGGTGCACCAGTCTTATTTGTGAAAAAGAAAGATGGTACTCTACGAATGTGTATTGATTACAGAGAACTGAATAAGTGGACAGTGAAAAATAAATACCCTCTGCCCAGGATTGATGATTTGTTTGATCGGTTACAGGGTGCTTCGTATTTCTCGAAGATTGATTTGAGATCGGGTTATCACCAGGTACGAGTTTCTGACGGGGATGTTGCTAAGACTGCTTTTCGTACCAGGTATGGCCATTATGAGTTTTTAGTCATGCCGTTCGGTTTGACTAACGCACCTGCAGTGTTTATGGATTTGATGAACCGGGTTTGTCGACCGTTCTTGGATAAACCTGTGATAGTAATTATTGACGACATTCTTGTTTATTCGAAATCTGAAGCTGATCACGAGGTTCATTTGAGACAGGTTCTTGAAACTCTGAAACGGGAGAAATTGTATGCCAAGTACTCGAAGTGTGAATTCTGGATGCGAGAAGTTCACTTTCTAGGGCATGTTATTTGCAGTGATGGAGTCAAAGTAGATCCGGAAAAGATAGAAGCGGTAATGAACTGGGAGGCTCCGAAGTCGCCTTCTGAGATTAAAAGCTTCTTGGGATTGGCTGGGTATTATAGAAGATTCATTAAAGACTTTTCTAAAATTGCGAATCCCATGACTAAACTGACTCGCAAGGAGATTCCATTTAAATGAACAGGAGAGAGCTTTTCAGACGTTGAAACAACTCTTGTGCCAGGCTCCTATTCTTGCTTTACCAGATGGGTCAGATAACTTCATAGTTTACTGTGACGCGTCATTGGCAGGGTTGGGTTGTGTGTTGATGCAACGGGATAGAGTGATTGCGTATGCTTCTCGTCAGTTGAAACCGAATGAGAAGATTTCTTAGGCCACGCGGGATTCTATCGCCGCTTCATCAAAGATTTCTCAAAAATCACAAGGCCTCTGACACAACTCCTATTAAAAGACATTAAATTCGAGTTCTCCGACGAGTGTTTAACGGCTTTTAATACATTAAAGGAGAAACTCACTACTGCCCCGATCATGATTGCTCCAGAATGGACCCTTCCGTTTGAGCTTATGTGTGATGCCAGCGATTACGCGGTAGGGGCAATTCTAGGCCAAAGGGTTAATAATCGCTTCCAACCGATTCATTACGCGAGTAAAACCCTGAACCCAGTTCAGGAGAACTACACTACTAATGAGAAAGAACTCCTAGCTGTGGTTTATGCCTTTGATAAATTCCGATCTTATCTGATTCTATCCAAAACTATCGTCTTCACTGATCATTCTGCTTTGAAGTACTTGTTTGACAAACAAGACTCCAAGCCTAGGCTTATCCGATGGGTCTTGCTTCTGCAAGAATTCGACATCGAAATCAGGGACAAGAAAGGAGGAGAAAACGTGGCAGCCGACCATTTGTCTAGATTAGAAAACCCACATCTTGACGAATTACGAGAGTCAGACATTGTTGACAACTTCCCAGACGAGCATCTCATGAAGGTCAGCGACGAGCCTCCCTGGTTTGCAGACTTCGTGAACTATCTGGATGAAGGGGTTCTCCTGAAAGGTATGACACATCAGCAAAAGAAGAAATTCATGGCAGATGTGAAGTACTATTTATGGGATGAACCCTATCTATTTCGACACTACGCAGACAACATCATCCGGAGATGCGTTTCAGGAGATGAGGCGAGGGAAATACTGAGGGATTGCCATAGTGGGCCCACCGGGGGACACCACGGTGCGGTCTACATTGCAAAGAAGGTATTTAAAGCCGGATTTTATTGGCCCACCATCTTTAAAGACGCACACACCCTCGTAAAGGAGTGTGATGCCTGTCAGGGGGCCGGTAATATATCTTCCCGGAACGAGATGCCCCAACACAACATCCAAGTCTGTGAAATCTTCGATGTGTGGGGTATAGACTTTATGGGTCCATTTCCTTCATCCCGCAGAAATAAATATATCCTAGTAGCTGTCGACTATGTGTCGAAGTGGGCCGAGGCACAAGCCTTACCCACTAACGATGCCCGAGTCGTAGTGAAATTCCTAAAGAAGCTTTTCTCTCGGTTTGGTATCCCTAAAGCCTTGATCAGTGATAGGGGTACGCATTTCGCTAACAGCCTAATGGAGAAAGCGCTGCAGAAATATGGTGTGAACCATAGATTTGCAACGCCCTATCATCCGCAAACGAGCGGGCAAACCGAGGTTACCAATCGTGCGCTGAAACGAATTCTAGAACAATCGGTGAACGGGAACCGTAAGGAATGGGCAGATAAACTCGATGAAGCACTCTGGGCATTTAGGACTGCCTATAAGACTCCTTTAGGTACTACTCCCTTTAGGTTAGTCTACGGAAAGCCATGTCACCTTCCAGTCGAGGTAGAGCATAAGGCATACTGGGCATTGAAGGCATGCGATCCTGATCTAGATAAGGCACGTGCCAACCGTTTCTTACAGCTAAACGAGTTAGATGAATTACAAAACGAAGCGTACAAGAATTCATTGATCTATAAAGATCATACGAAAAAATGGCACGATGCACGTCTGAAAGAAATCAAACACTTCGAACCTGGCGATAAAGTTCTTCTATTCAATTCTAGGTTGAAGTTGTTTCCTGGAAAACTCAAAACCCGATGGTACGGCCCATACGTGGTTAGTAAGGTATTCCCATACGGCACAATTGAACTACTTGATTCCAAGGGAATTACCTTCAAAGTCAACGGGCACCGAGTAAAGCATTACTTGGAAGCAATGCCCGCAGAAAGGGAAGGTGAGGATATCAACCTCGCCGTACTAAAGCCCTAAGTGTGGGGTAGAGTCCAGCTAAAGACTCATTTAAAGAAGCGCTTCCGGGAGGCACCCCGTATTCCAGCTTTGTGGGTGTGTTGCCTAAAACCCTCACAAAACTATAACTCGTCCACTCGGGCTACCGAGGGGTTTAAAGGCTTGTTGCATACGCTAAATGCAACCATGATTCCTACGAAAGTGAGTTAGGATTTCCTTTGTTTTCGTTTTTCGTTCGTTTTGTCGTTTTTCGAGATTCCTAGCCTTAGCCGATCTTCATACACACTCATATCTGATATTTTGAGCCGTAGGAACTATTCGTTGTCGAATCCCGCGCGCGAGATCTCTAAACGAGCAAATGTGGAAAAAGATCCTATCGCGGCGCAACGACTTTTTTTTGACCCGTCACCTTAGAAGCGGCCACGTGGCGTCGCGGCGCTACCAAGAAATCTGTCACGGCGTGACGTAGCTTTTCAGATTCCCATCAGTTCTGCGCCACGTAGTGTAGCGGCGCGACACTTGTCAATGTAGCGGCGTGACAGACCTTTTTCCAGATTCAGCCATTTTCTGCCACGCGTCATAGCGGCGCGACACCTATCCCGTAGCGGCGCGACGTGGCAGTGTCGGTCCAGCCTTCTTTTGACATGTGGCATAGCGGCTCTACACCTCTATTTGTCACGGCGCGACATGTTCCAGGCCATTTTAAAAAGAACTTTTCACCAGTCATCTTCTCCACACGAAATCTTCATTCTCACGACGCTACAATCATATTTTCTCCGGTTTTCAAGGTTCTAACGTCAGATTTAATTGTTTTCGAGTGAAATCTTCACCATCTAACAAGATAGTAAGTATTTTTCCTCCTGCATTGCGTTTTCGTGTTAGTTCCAGTCACCATATCCGACTAATTTCTTGGGTTTCTCGATTTCTTGAGTATTCTACTATTATCATGTTAATATCTCTCAGGATTCATCCATAACACGATTATTTACAGCCATGCAAGCGAAAATTCAAGATTCTTGTTCAAGAACGGTTAAGGTTTTTAACACCCTAAATTAAATCTGATTTTTTTCAAGTTCTTGATGATTAATCTGCTGAGTCTTGTTAATATATCATTTCTAAACACTCATGCATCGTACATCTGCGTTTCACTCGGTTATTATCATCTCTTTTCTGCAACATTATCTTCCGAGCATGGGTTTTTGCCAAACCCGGGGTTTCTGCCCTTGTAACGGTTTTTGGTGAATATATGTGGTCATTCTGCGTGTTTTTTGATATTTGGGCCTATTCTGATCTTTTTAACCTTGTACAAAGCTATGGCAGCCCGTGGACGTGGACGCAGGGGTCGTCAAGAGCAGGAGATTGTGGTTCCAGAAGGCCCAGCGGTATACCACCCGTGGTTTGGTATTTTCGCCAACTCTGCCTGCCTGGCTACGTGCTGATTATACCTCTCGGCTATAGCAGAATCTTCGTAGAGAGGTGGACATCCCCCCATTCTCTTGATTGGGAGATCACTGATGGAGTTGGGCTTTCAAACTAGCTCCTCCGATTTTTGCCACAACAGTTCCGTGCTGCAGACGAGACTGTAGTGTTTACTTGCAACGCATGGGAGCGGTTGTTCCGCTTGCGCGAGCCAGTTTTCCGAGAGTTGTGTTTAGAGTTTTTCTCTACCGTCCAGCTCAGCTGAGTCTCGTCGACGTTACTGATCGTCGATTCCTGTCCTTCCATCTTGGAGGAGTTAGCCGCGAGTGTAATCTCGCGGATTTCAGTCGCCGCATGGGCCTATACACGCACGTGGAGACCACCAGCCCATTCTTTGAGCAATTCCTTTCGAGTTGCGATAGGGATGAGCCCGAGGGTTTCTCCCCTGCAGCGATGTGGGCGATGATCACCAACGGGGGGTACGAGCCCCGCAGAGCCGTCGAGAGCAGCATCCGCCTTCCGATCCACCGTCTGCTCCACTGTCTTATCTCCACCTCCATTTCTCATCGCCGAGGTGGTGAGAAGGTCACAGCAGTTGACCTTATGTTTCTATACGATATTCTGACTCCTGGCGTGTTGTTCAATGTGCCATTCCACCTAGCCTTCTATCTCGCTCGCCGGGCTACTGGATCCAAACCGGCGAGTCCTATCTGTGGTGGCCAATTTGTCACCAGGTTGGCCCGTTCGTACGGGATTCTGTCACTGCAAGAGGAGGCGAGGCAGGTGCAGTACGAGCCGCGCCTGATGAGTATCGGACACTTAGAGACAATGCGGGTCCTGGAGAGGACCTATGATGGAGGTTACCGAGTTGTACCCGTGGAGGGTCCTGGGCCTGAGCCAGAGGTTGAGCAGGGGCCCGAACAGCAGCAGCAACCGCGCCAGCGCCGTAGGAGACAGGCGCCTAGGCCCCAGATGAGGGGCCGCAGCCTTACTCGCTGCAGCAGATATCCGGGTCGATAGAACGTCTCTCCGACCAAATGGGAAATATGTCTATGAGAATAGACACACTGGGGTACTATCATGATCACTTGCAAACGCGCCTGTCGGTGCACGAGCAAAATTTCGAGGATATGCACTCCAGTATGTCTAAACATCTTTATCCATTATGGATATCCACCCCCGCCATTCACGCCATACCCGCCCCCATTTCCAGACTGGCGTTCACACTTTCCCCAATCGGATACTCATATGCCGGGGCCGTCTGGACATGCGGGTCACGACTCGAATGATGAAGACTGAGATGATAATTATATTTTTTTATCTTGTGATGTAAATGTACTGAATTTTAATATATTATAATATTTGTCTAATATTTGGTGCATGAGTGATTTACTTTTTCAGCATGTTTGGTTGTTATATGGAGTGTGCGTATATGCTGGCAGTCAGTTTAGCGATTGCTTATCATTTATTGCTCCATTCGCCTTGCTAATACCCAGGGAGTTTTTCTAATCTTTTTCTACCTTAGTTATATTTTATTGTGTACAATGGGGACATTGTACAATTTAAGTGTGGGGTAGGGGGTTAGAAAAAGATTACTCGCTTGAAATTTATTTGTTCTCGTAGTAAATTATTGATTGTATTTGGGCGTTAAATTTTAAATTTTTAGTATCATTCGAGTTAAAAGTTAGATATTATTTAAGATTGTCAAGATTGTTTATTTATAAATATTTCATAGTTATATTTAGCTTTTATGCATAGTGCTTGTGGCTTTTTGCCAATTCTTTAGAAATTTGAGTCTATAGTATCCAATTTTTAATTTTTGAATTGCTGCAATAAAATATAAGGTTAAGCCCTTTTTAAGTCTAAGCTTAACAAAAATAGACTGAGTTGAATTTTCAATTTTTATAAGCATATGTTAGAAAAAAAAGAGTGAAAAAAGCCAATGTGCAAAAAAATGAAAAAAATATATAAAAGAGCTAGAAAATATATAAGTCAAATAAATGACCTTTGGAACTCGAATTAGTAAACTCTGAGGGGTGTTCTACACCTAATCACCTAAAGCCAACTGGTTTGGGATCGGTTGAGTTGAGAATTCGCTACATGGGTTCCATAGTAAGTCATAGGCTTATATAAAAAAGAGTTGAAAAGAGAAAAAAACATATGTGCAAATAAAGTTGAAAATCTGCAATAAGTCTTGAGGTCAGGGGATTTTCAAAGGGTAACTTAACCAAATTAAATATAAATGCAATTTTTAAATTAAGGATTGGATGTATATAGATAGGAATATTCTTTAGGAATGGTTGAAAGTAAATGAGGATCTAATCATGGGTGTATGCATAATTCTAAGTATAGTTTATGTTTTGTTATTGAATCAACCTTTTTGACATTCGTAAGTTATATTTGATTTTTTCGAGAATGGTGTTAATATTTGAAATTTTAAGCCTGGATAGAGTTGTGATTTGCTTGAGGACAAACAAAGTTCAAGTGTGGGGTATTTTGATATCGCGCTAAATATATCTAAATATTATGCGATGTCGGGTTGGTTTTAGCCGGAAAATGTGCATTTAATTGTAAAAAGGTACGTTTACCGTTTCTTTTATGTTTTGCAGGCTAAAAAGGCAAAATATTCAAATAATCGAGAAAAATAAATAAAACCCGAGAAGTCGAGAAAGTAAAAAGAAATCGAGAAAAATAGATGGGCCAAAGAAAGAAAAGAAAAGAGAAAAAGAAAGAAGCCCAAAAAGAAGAAAAAAGAAAGAAAGAAAATTAGTTAAGCCCAAAAGCCCAAAGCCCAAAAGGAAAGATCCGGAGCCAAAAGTGATTGTCGCGGCGCGACATCAAAGTGCGTAGCGGCGCTACGAAGTGTTCGGATAAGCCTCATCTCTTCGCCATGTGGTGTCGCGGCGCGACGCGTTTAGATGACGTCACTTTGAATTTTGAAAGAAGAAGGATCGGGTTAAAACACTCCGTCGCGGCGCGACACCCCTGTTTTCAGAATCCTATTTAAACGAACATCCAGATCTGAAAAAGGGTTAACCACCCGATTTCTTCCACCATTCCTCTGCTAAATACATCCCTTAACACATCCCAGAAAGCTTAAGCTCGGATTTGGAGGATTAAAGCTACAATTGAAGATTAAAGGCTTGGAATTCTTGCTTTTAACGGTTTTTCTACTTCTCTTCTGTTTTTAATGTTTAATCTTAATTTCCAGAAGTTGATTATGTTTGTAATAGGCTAGGTTTTCTGTTTTCCTCCCTAGAGGAGATGAAACTCTATCAAGTTGGTTAATTTTATATCTTTTTTACTTTATGGCATTATATTTATCTTTCAAATCTAATCAATGATCCTAGCATGTTTTAATTCTGTTTTTGATTTGTTTAGAATCTGAGTTGATGTAAATTGGAGGACCAATCTATTTATAAGACTTTAATCAATGTTAATTAGGACCAATA
Source organism: Dittrichia graveolens (assembly GCA_038502395.1). Taxonomy (NCBI): domain Eukaryota; kingdom Viridiplantae; phylum Streptophyta; class Magnoliopsida; order Asterales; family Asteraceae; genus Dittrichia; species Dittrichia graveolens. Next base: position 73,896,645 of record JARJIL010000003.1, read on the forward strand.
GTTAGTGTTGACTAGTGTTTGATCAAAACCTAGGGTTAAACAATCAAGATAGGAACTTTAATGTGTTAGAATTGATATATGATGACTTTCATGTGTTAATTAAATGATTTGGTAACTTAATCAATCATTAAAGGTTAGATCTTAATAGATACGAACTTAAATATGCTTAATTGTGTAGTTAATTGATTTAATGACCAATTGATTATTTAATTGCATGATTAGATAAGTTGGATACTCAGATCAAGAGTCTAACAATATAGGAATCGGTATGGTGTTCATTAATTGTCCAATGCACTGATTTTGATTTATAAAACCAACTTGAAAAGGGTGGAATTGAATCTAGGGAGGGAAAGCTTTTATTTGATAGTTTAATCCAACAAAGTTGCTTGCTTTTTGCTTAATTGGTTGTTTTTGGTAATCTAGAAGTGTTAGTAGTCATCTAGGTTAATAAAGTTTCAAACTTGATTACAAATTCCCCTTAATTTAGTTTAATTGCTTTATTTTAGTATTTAATTGCATTTATTTAGTTTAATTGTCTTTATTTGGTTTAATTAGTTTGTTTTAGTTAATTCTTTATTAATTTGATAAAATCAGTTTAACTCCCGTTCCCCAAGAGTTCGACACCCGACTTACTAACTATAATACGAAACGATTAGGTATACTTGCCTATTCGTGCAGTTTTTAGTAAATAATTCGGTAAAATATAAATTTAAAACTACTACGTAAAACGCACATCAAGAGGTTAGGATTTCCTATTGGGAGAGAGCTCGCTGTGGATATTGTACTCCAGTCTCTGCCCGCATCATATGGTCAGTTTGTCACAAACTATCATATGCAAGGAATGGAGAAGTCCTTAAGCGAATTGCATGGCATGTTGAAGTCTGCGGAGTCTGACATGGCCAAGCATAATTCCACCTCAACCACTCCCGTATTGGGCTTAAAGAAACAAATAAAAAGGAAGAAGAAACCGACCCTAAGAGGAAAGGTTGGAGTTTCCAAGCCTATCCTTAATATTGAGTCGAAGGACATAGAGAATGTGCCTCAACAAGAGACTCAAGAAAAGGTAGTTTACTACTTCTGTGGAAGATTTGGAAATTGGGGCCGTCACGCCTGCCCTACGTGCCGAGAGGATATAAAAATTCTCAGGAAAGAGAGAGTTAACTTTCCATCTTCAGGTACGTTCATGATTCATTGCTATTCTTCTATAAGCTGGGTTGTTGACCCGAGCTGATTGACTCACGTTTGTCACAAATTTGTTTGTTACAAAGTGTAAGTCCTTTGGTGAAAGAAAAGCATGAAGAACCGGATCTCGGGCGAGGAAACCATGATGATTGTCCTCCAAGAGAAGATAAGGAGACTTGATCTCGCTTTTGTCACCGGTTTATTTATTACTTTATTTTATTGCCCTGCGTGGTAAGTAACATCTCTTTGTATGCTCGCTTTAATTATGGTGAACAAAAATTTTGAAGTTTTAAGAATTGATGTTGAACCTTTTTTAAACGTTATTTATTCAAGGTTTTATGTCATAGCTCATGTGTTGTTTTGCCCTGCGTGGCGTACAACTTTACATGTGGTGACGATGAGTTATTCTTAAAAAACGAAATTTATTATGAAAATCTATTGTGAGATATTTTTGTTCAAAATTTCCCATGTCATGGCATACACAAGGATTTGTTACAAGTAATAGAATATTCATGAATAATTGATTCTGAATCCAAAATAGTTTGGATGAGTTATCTTTGTGTGATAATCAACTTGATCACATAAACAAGAAATATATCGCCTAGATCCATGTGGTTAGGATTTTAGAATAGTTTAGTCTCGGGATAAACGCTTTGATGTTGATCTTGTTTATTAGGCTAAGATGATTATGAGATCCTTCGCCGGAGTTTGTGAGAGGATTATAAGCTTGTTGGATATTGATCACATTTTGTGGATAATCCGTTCAAGCATACCACAAAGAATAACGAAAGGGAAACATCTTCATCACTACCTTGATGGTAGTAATTGCGAGATGTTTATTAGTTTAGGCATATGTCTGAGACCTTGTTGGTGGGCAGAATTAGCCAAAACAACTTTAAGAATCAATAGGGCATATAGATCAAGGTACTTAGATCTAGTTAAGATGCTAAGATATCTATTATCTATATATTGGATGACCATATAATGAATTGTAGAATTGTTTCACAATTCATATCCTACTAAGACGCATTGGTACATGGTTTCATGGAGTAGGGAACCGGGTGTTATTGATCCGGTTTATGACGGGTCGATAATGTGCGTCCGTTTTGTTGGGATATTCATTTGCCATTGTGACTAAGTCCTCAAATCCAAATCCAATCGATAGTCTATTTAGCATTTATTGAGATACGACTAGAAAGGTTCTATGCTTGTCTATCTTATAGTTCGAAGTTATCCATTCTACGTTCAGTGGGAGATGGATAAACTTGAAATCGAGAAGTGCTAATACATTTGAGGAGTTCTTCTAAGTTTTAGTTATTTAACCTTTTGAGAACAATGTTTGATGCTTAAAAGGGGAAGAAGAAAGAAACTAAAACTAAGGCATTCCAGTGGAAGAACGTGGAACTTAAATGAAGACTTGATGATGTCATATAGAGCCAAAGAGATATGGGTTTCTCATATCTAAGTGGTAATGACTTAATGGTGAGTCTTGTTGAGTTCGCCACCTATTTGGAATGTCCAGGTGCTTGACTTGACTTGATCCCATACCTAGGTGTATACCAAGGTGGTAGTGATGAGATTAACATGGATGAGATTGTAAACAACTTCAAATACCGACTAGTGGTAAAGTTTTTCATGGTGGTTATGGAGAAACTTGTCCTAGTGGCTATGTTGAAGAATGTTGATACTCGTGGATATTAATGACCACGTTTCGTCATGAAACAATATGATGAGGAAGTGCTTATAACACTATCCGAGGGTCTTAATATACGTCCGTAGTATTCGAATTATGTCTACAAAAGTGGATAAGACCACTTCGGGCTTATTCTTGCATCTTGAAGGAAAGATATCTTTGCTTACTATTAGAAGATCATAGTGATAAGTTTTCTAAAAGCATAGATAAAACCTTTTACGTATGTCGGGGCTAGTGGGAGCTTTGTTGTATTCCTAGTGTTAAATGTCTATGGAAGATAATGTCCCGATATTAGGTTATCTGCAAACCTAATTCAGGAATTACTGCTTCATAGGGGCATTTAAGAGATACAAAATTGGATAGTATTTAGTTCAAGAAATATAGAGATATGTTCTTGATGTTTGACGACTTGAATAGGCTTGGAGTAAGTAGTTACTCTAATGTGTGTTTCTGCTAGGATAACGGTTGATCTTTGATCAAAGTTGATGCTCCTAACTTGTGGTGTTGTTTGTTGGGTCTTAAGTATCACTAACCCTATTGTGGGTTTTTTTGAGACAATGAGGGTGTGATTACTTTAACTTTTTTGAAAAGTAAGATCTCTTTGATGCATACTTTTGAAGTAGTCTTGTCAAAAGAGATATAATTGAATAACAAAAGAACTTGTGGATGTTGTGGGACAAATCCACTAGTTAAGCCGTTGTTATGGACTAGTGGTGTTTGTCATACTAGGTCCAATAGCATTTCTAATGCATGTAACTTGCTTGAATATGTTTTGGTTTATGTTTGATTTGTACTTATGTTTTGGGGACGTTAACCAGTATTGCAATTCATACTATATCGATTATTAAATGGAGATTTAATAATACGCCGAGGGCGGGTATTTTATGAATCCTTATTGTGTTCCATCTTAGCATGTTTAAACACTTCCGAGAATTTTTATCATTCTAAAATCTCCACAATCGGTTATACTTTATGGGAAGGAAGTATAAATTAAGATTGAGGTAAAGAGTTGGTTTTGTTAAACGTGATTCTTGCCTATACTTGAAAGGGGTTTCAAGTGATTGGAGGACCCGTACCCGAGTTTGCTTCATGGTTCTAGTCATAAGAAACTTGGGATGATGATGACGTTTCATCCTTAAACTAGAGATGCATGTGATTCCAAAGCATAGGTCTGCTTTGCTTTGATCGTTTTCTAACGCGGTCCGTAACTGGTCGTTATAAGGGAGATGATTGGGTAGAGTATTATCTATGTGGCGGGACTATGTAGTCGAAAGGAATTTGTTCCTCTATGTATAAAGATATCCATGGGCCCCTCGATGATTGAGTGCTGACGTTCATATGCATGGCCGTGCTCAAGTTATATTGATGATGGATCAATGGTAACTTGGTTTGTTGGTCACCACTAATCTACAATTGAGAAACATAATCGTGAACGATCTGAAGGTTGACTTTATTCCATGCCTTGTGTTCACATAGGATATCGCGAACAAAGGGATGTATATGTTCATTTATCTTTAGGACAATCATTTTATGATTGGGATCTTGTCAAGAGTGGCATACCCTATACTGACTTGGGAGCATAGATGTCTTGCTAGAGGCCGCTCTATGTTTGTGTTATTTTTCGTAGTCGTGCCACATGCAAGTAGGAGTCTGTTGGAATATGCCCGCTGACACGAATGAGTTAATGTCACTACCGATGAGGTATAGGCCTATTGGGTCACACACCAAGTATTGATTCCGGCAACACGATCAAGCAAAAGAGAGGAAAAGGCCAAAATGGGTTTTGGCAGGATGGTACACGGACCGTGTTCCTGAACACGGGCCGTGTCCAGTCCAACATACACGAGGCGTATTAGCTCAGTTCAAGGTCGTGTAGTTTGGGCCTACACGGGCCGTGTAGATGAACACGTGCCGTGTAGTGCTTGATAGACACGGGCCATCTTAGCCCAATTGGGGTCGTGGACTTTGGGCCTACACGGCCGTGTAGACCTACACGGGCCGTGTACGTTCGCTATAACAGCAGAATTAACAGCCTTAAACACTTGGTTTAATGGTGTTAACTTCTAATAATGGTGGTAGACAAAGAGGCTACGAGTTATCTACTCTAAGGGAGGTTTTTGGATGTCTCTTGGCTCTTGATTGACACTTGAACTCTCTCTCACTTGTTCATCTTGTTCTTGGTGTTCTTGAACACAAGAAGCAAGAAACACATAGACTTGGGTGTTGTTTTGGTGGCTACACCAACTTACTAGCATTTGGGAATCAAGGTTGCTTGGGGTGGACTTCATTAGAGGAATCCTTGTTTGGATTCTTGAAGCCTTGACTTGCTTGAGTTCTTGAAGATTAACAAGAGGAAGATCATTGTGCTTGAGTTGTGGTATAACTTTCTTTCTATCTTGTTTATTATATTTTAGTTGCAATTCCATGTCTAGATATTGGTCCATGGGAAGTTTTTGTTTGGTTAGCTTATTATTTTGTATTATATCTTGCTTCCGTTGCTACTCGATTATGCCAAACAAATACCTTCAAATATATGATTGATATATATATATATATATATTTATGAATTGAATACTGATTTCAGTTTGTTGTGTTCTCAGGAACAGACAAGGCTCAGTAACATTAGATCACTGAGTGGAATAGCTGAGAATCAGAGGTGAGTGGATGTTTGCTCACGGGTGATATTAGTTGTATTGGTTTGGTTGCAACTATTGTTGGATAGATTGTATATCTATTGGTTAATTAACTGTGAATGTTAATTGTTGTATTCTGTGATATGTATACATGTTGGAAGGGAAGTCAGTTTACGACTGGGCTTATGGGCTGGGTTCATTTGCTATTGGCTAAGCAGTATCAGGACCTTGGGATGCATTTGTTGCTACCAGAGGATGATACTGTGTGAGAATAGCAAATGGACTATCGGTAAACCTTTGCTTTGGCCGGCATTGGTTGTAGGTTCCTGCAGAACCGCAGGTCTTCCTAGGGTGCTTATTTGTGGTTGTTGATATCATGCGGTTCTGGCTGATATATCTGTTGGGTGTTACTCCATTCACTTAGCTTTGTGCTAATCCCCCACCTCTCACTCTTTTTACAGGTTTTGGTAAGTCAGCGGCTCGGCTGAGAGTGGTTAGCTTGGGGAGTAATCACCTAGGACTCTGATAATGTATTTGTGATGAGCCGTGTTTTGTAATACTGATATTTTTGTAAACAGTGGGTTGTAATTAGTTGTAATTACTTTGATGTTTAAAACGCTTCCGCGGTATAATTAAAAGTGAAAATTTTTGGGTTAAAAATACGGTGTTACAAATGTCATCAAACTCATTTCTTTTACTTCATCTTCTTCATCATCTTCCGAATAGGAACCAGATATGAAGTATAAAATGATTTACAAAACGTTTGCACGAACGGCTTTATATATCAAAAATCAAGTGGTCCACGAAAAACAAAAATGGTGGTCAATAGGCAGCATGACGAGGCACATCTCTGGCTCATGAAGGACAACTTTGACAAGAATTGTGTTTTTTATGAAGGTTCGTTTAGGAGACGTTTTCGGATGTCCAAAGAATTGTTTTTGCATATCGTGGATGAATTACAAATTGCAATTCCGTATTTTACATAAAAAATTTCAAAAAAGCTCAAGAGTCGGCAAGGAATGACGTTGAAAGAGCATTCAATGTCGTTAAAGCGCGTTGACAAATATTACATAATCTGTATGTACGCGTATGTAATATTATACAATATGATATTACAAGACAAGATACACAACATCATGCACGCGTATGTAATATTATACAATATGATATTACAAGACAAGAACCAAGCGATTTGTATGTTTGATGAAAGTGATCTACCACCGTCCCCGAAGCACTATTCAAATATGGCTGAAATTTCAAATACGACTCTTCGTGAACTACGTTGTCGTGAAATACATAATAATCTACGTTTGGACTTAGCGGAGCATATAAGCACTCTAGTATCCGACGAGTAGGGTGATGAATAAAGTGCATGTCTTTTTTATATATTTATTAGTTTAACGTGATCTTGAGTTTCTTTATGTAATGTTTAATTAATTAAAAAATTTAGTGTTTATTTTATTTATTTTTAATTTTTTACGTTTTATTAGTTTTTATTAATTTCTTAATTTAATAAATGTTTATTTAACAAATTAAATTTAGTATTAAGAAAAAGAAATAAAAAAGTTTGAAGCACGAAGCGTGGGTAATACTCGGTTTAAGAATGTTTGAAGCATGAAGTTGGTTATATTGATGTGGCGCTGATAGGGTACAAACGCATGAGGTGTTTCAAACATATACACTACGTGCTCTTAAAAGACAACTAGTTTAACTTTTGCATATGCAATCTATTCGAACAGTTAAAGTTTGCTTAAAAAGAAAATGTACAAAGAATCGTTTTGGAGTCAAAATTAGTCTTAATTTCCATCAATTAGAGGATTGGGATTTAAAGTTTAACTAAATGAATTTTTAAGATTATTTAATAAAAGTCATTAATGTTTGTCTTTTATTAATATTATTAGACTAAATGTTCGTGTAATACACGGGTTGGTTTAAACGATAATAAATATTAAACATTAATAAAAACGTATTAAATAATAATAAAACGCGAATTAAATGGGAATTTAAAAAATGACGATGTTTAGTATCAACACTCTAAGCAGAAGTGAAAACATCGACGCGAGTGGGAGTGAAGACTTGACGGCAGAAACGTGGTATCATGATATGAAAAGGTATGATTGTATTTCTTATATAAGTCATCAATCATTATTGTTACAATTAAAGATAATAAAGTTAAATGTTATTAGTTATAATTAAAAAGGATTTAAAATGATTATAAAATATTTTAGGATGATAAAACTAAGAATTTGGTTAATTATGATATTTTAAAATATTATAAAGAGTAAAAAAGATATTTGTAAATTAAGGTAGACAAATATGATTTTATAAAATTTAATAAGGACATATATGAAATTATCTCTAATAATTTTGACTCTAAAAAGTCAAAATTATTTTTTTGATTTTAAGTGAATAAATGGTTAAGATTAAATATTTTTTAAATGAATGGTTCAATAATTTAATAAATTTGATCAAATTTGTCTTTTATTTATATTAGAAGATTAGAAGATAAGAGATTAGATAAAAGATAACAAGGAGTAGGTTTTTTTAGTTAGATACACTAGTCATTCTTAAGATTTATCCAAATTGCAACTTTATCCTTTAAGAATTGAAAGTGCGGTGGGGTCCTTTTTCCTGGTTTTTGTTGCATCCATAGTCTTTTGGTCATTATCGTTAACCGGTTATGTTTAACTTAAAAAAATTGAAAAATCTACATTTTCTATTTCAATCCTTATGGTTTAGATTATCTTGCATAAATGGTCCTTTATGGAAATCTTTTTAGAGTTAATTATATTTTTTGTCCTTATCACCATTGTGGTTTTTATGTTTTAGTCTTTAAATTTTCATTTCTACAGTTTTAGTCTCTAAACGCTTAAAACTCTTATGATTTTTGTCCCTAGTCAAACTAAAATGATCAAATTATCCATGTTCTTTTTTTATTCAATTTTTTCTTTAATAAATCATTTTTAAACTGATTAAAAAAATAAAATAAATATTGTTAGATCTTTCTATTCTCTCTTTTATATAGTAAACTCTCTCTGTTATCCCACTCTCTAACTTTCTCTCTTTCTCTCTCTCTTTATGTCATTGATATCGTCAAATTTAGATATACATTTTAAGCGAATTTATTTTATTTTAGCCTGTTATTGTTCGCAAATAAGTAAAAGATAATTATCTTCATTTATTGAATTTCAGGTCAAAAGGCTGATGATAAAATGTTTTGAGCAAAAACCGGAAAAACTGAAGAAATAAGAAAAGTTGTCTGCTCCGACACATCTTCACTGTTTTGATCATATCTCACTCATACGAACTTGAATTGATGTGATTCAAAAGGCCACGGAAACTAGACTCAGAGGCTACAAAATCACTTTGGTGTTCAATGCCTAAAAATGCAAGGTCGCGGTGCGACCATTAAAGAGATCGCGACGAGACCTTATAAGAGCAAATTTCAAATTTTAAAAGAGTTTTGGATCGCGTCAAACTCATGGGTTGCGACGCGACACTTACTCGTCGCGAAGCGACACCCCTATTTTCAGTTTTCTATATAAACGCAACTCCAGATCCGTTTTGTGGTTAAAAACCCAACTTATACTACCCAAACGCTACCAAAACTCGTCCAAAATCATTCCAGGGTGGTGGAGCTCAACTTTGGAGGATTGGAGGTTATTATTTGAAGATTTCGGCTTAGATTCTTCCCGGTTCTATCATTCTTTCTATTTTATCTTCTATATTCATAATGTTTATTGATTCCCAGAAGTATTTTATGATGTTTATTGGCTGATTTTTCATGTATTCCTCTCTAGAGGAGATGGATTCTTTTAAAGTTGGTTGCTTTTTGTGTTTATGATGCTAGGTTTCATATATTTATCGATTTAAGTTCTATCAAAGATCCACATGTATTCTAGATCTTGTTTTGGCATGTTTAAATTCTGAGTTTGCATGAGTAGGAGGACCAATCCATTTGTGTGGCTTTTATCATGACTATTTAGGACCAATAAATAGGTTTGACTAATGATTGACCAAATTCTAGGCTTAAACATGAAAGTATAGGAACTTTAATGTATGTGCAATTGCATATGATGACCTTTATATGTTAATTGAATGTTTTGTTGATTTAAACAATCATTAAAGGTAGAATCTTGATTGATACGAACTATAAGGACTAATTTTGCTTTAAATTGACTCCTTGACCATATAATTAGTTAATTGCATAATTATAGGGTTAGATAATCGGAACAAGAGTCTAACTAATATAGGAATCGGTATATGAGATTTAATTGTTTGTTGCACTTAATAGATTGACTTGAGGAGAGTTTCATTGAATCTAGGGAGGGAGTCTTCATTTTATAAGCTTAATTCCAGTAAAGTTTGTTGCTTTCTGCTTTCTTTGGCTTGTTCTTGGTTCTAGCTATTATTATTAAGTGAGTTGGGTAATAAAGTTTGAATCTTTATTGATAAGATTCTAAATCCCCCTATTTACTGCTTTAATTTAGTTTAATATTTAATTGATATAGTTATATTCAAAATCATACCCGTTCCCCTAGTATTTGACACCCGTACTTATTTACTATACTACGATACGATTAGGTTCTTTTGCCTATTTGTGTTGTAGTTGTGCTAAATAACTCGGATTTATAAATTTAAAACTGGTACGCTATACGCACATCAGTCATACACCACCACCATCACCTCATTAACACCACCCCACCACCACCTCCACCACCGTTACCCACCTCTCTATCACTACCTCTTTTACTGTTACTTATTTCCTTCCTCAAACTCCTAACCTATGAAACTCAAACACCGGTACAATTCAATATGAACCATGAAACTCAAACACAAAAATTAGATCTAAAATCGATTATAGTTCATGAAGATGAAATCATTTTTATTTGGGATTTCTAAGATCATTAGAAGCATAAATTGTTTAGAGATCTCACCAAATCGTGGCCAAATCAAAATAGATTTGAGTGGTATGGCAGTGGTGATGGTAGTCGATTGTCAAACCAAGGGTATGAAATGAGAATAAGTAATTCAATACCACTATTAGGTTTTGTTCAAAAACTATTAATAAGTCATGCACAACGAAATAAAGATGATCAATTCATGATTTATTTAATCAAAAACCTCAACCAGCGATCTAGTCTATTCATTAGTAAAAACAATAAACAATTAGGATTAAAAACCCTACCTTTATGAGCAAGTCTTCAAACTAGGAATGCTAAGGGGATTCACACCACCACTGCACCTCATAAACCATACTGCTAAACTGCACGAGAAATCATCTCAAATCACGAACTTGATTTGATCGTGTGTGTGTGTGTGTCTATGCACGCGATCGAGATCTCTTGTAATACCCGTTTCCCAAATTAATATTAAAGTGTAATATTATTATTATTATTATTATTATTATTATTATTATTATATTTGGAACTTATTAGACTTACATTCATGGGTATTTAATAGTGTTAATGCTATTGGACTTAATGGTTATTAACTTTAATGGAAGAATATTTATTGGCTTAAGAGGGATTTATTTGGCTTAGGCTTGAGGCCTAAGGGAAGGGCATAGATACCCTATTAGGGCACATCCCCCAACAATTCATTCACTGTAGCTTTTTGCTTGTATCTGTCTATGTGTAACCTACGTGCTTCTGAGAGAGAAAGGATCAAGAGCTCAAGTTCAAGCTTCACTAATTGTTGCAAATCGATTTAAAAGCTACAGGTATTTGATTCTCGCACTAATACAACAATTTTCTTCATCAAAGTCATAGTAAAACGTTGGGTTTAGGGGCCTGTTTTGTTAAGTCATAGCCGAGAACAAAACAGGACATTATACCAACTAAAAATCGATGGAATATCAGATTTAACGTGTAGGATGCGTCTAAAAGATGATAGACACATATAGAAATTGGAATTTCATAAATTGATTAAGGTTTGAATAGATTGATTCAAACTATGTTGCTTATTTGCGCTCGAACCCAGTCAGGAACGAAACTGGGTCTTTGACCCATCGAAACACGTTTTCAGTGAAATTAAATTATCATGATTAAACGAAATGCTACTAAGAACATTTAGCAAAAAAATTTATGCATTTCCTTAGAAATTGGGTGACTTTGATTTTGAGAGTGACAATGGAAGAAATGTGAACTGTTCTAAGTGTTGACTAAATTCGGTTGAGGACCGAATTTCATCAAGTGTTGACAGAATTCAGTGGTCAACCGAATTTGATGGAGATGATAGACTTTCATTGAGTGTTGACCGAATTCGGTTCGGCCAAATTTGATGAGGATGACCGAATGCCATAAGTGTTGACTGGATTTCAAACAAGTGTACAATTATAATCATGATTAACATTTGAGTCGTAATGTGGGAACTAGTACTCGGTATTAACTTAGTAGGGCATGTGTGTAGGTTCCTGCTACTGCCAGATTCATTAACAGGCAACCTTTTGTGATTTACTGATACTTGTGTTGCGGGTTAAGTAATTTACACTAACTTATATCTTATATTGTGATACGTGTTCATATGTGATACTATGATAATGATGTTTGGAAGATGGCTACCCCGCCTGTGTGGTATTTTGAGTAGATGGCTCGCTTTGGCGGATGCCACCCTTGCTTGTGTGGCATATATGATATGATATGTATTATTTGTGAATGTGCTATCTGATATAATATTCAAGTGTTGTGTGCTCACTAAGCTGTGTGATTAACCCCTGTTGTTGATTATTTTCCAGGACCGTCTCGTGCTGAAAGGGAAAGGCTCCTGCGTGAAAATTACACTTTCGCAAAACTATTTACGAAACTTTGATTTTATAAACTAAATAATATTTTATTGATTTGCCACCGTAAGTCCCGTGTGTGGGTTAGGTTATTGATGATTATATATATTGAACATCTTTTACCTAAATTTCTTTATTCAAATGAATTATGAATTTTGTTAGGATCATTGTTATATTTAAAAAAAATTGGGGCGTTACAACTTGGTATTAGAGTCTTGGTTTTAGAGATTCAAATGAGCAAGTGGTGTGTTTGGACTTAAGCCTTGGTTCTAATAGATTTTCAAACTAGTTGGGTTAGGGCTACAGGTCGAATCTTGATGCATGTTATTGTTGGATTGTTACTTTGGGGATTGAACTATAGTCCTGACACCTAACCTATATTTTAGAAAACCTGTTCAAAACTCACTATCAGCTGGAGCCGAAGGTCCCGTGGGCACTACTTGATGTGTATATGATTACTACATTGCGACTATTACTTAGATAGTGATGATACTAATGATGTGGATTCTTAGTGTACTGTGAATACTTAATGCCATGCATGAAACTAGACATATAGGTTTAGAATAGTTGCTTTGGCCTTATAGCATGCTCTTGTTTAATTGTTGTGGAAGGATAGATTCAATGTAACACCGGAAAATTTCAAACCATTTTTTTCAAAACGCACTACGGAAGCTAATTCAAAACTACTTGATTACATATAATCAATATTTACAAATGTACATTCATTGCAAAATTCATTAACATCAACTACTACTGTTTAGTGTTACAAAATAATTGGCTCGTCTCTTTTTCAAAACAAGTATCAGAGTGTGGTTAACTCTTCCTTCTTCAACTACAAACACGAACCTGTAAAACATCAACCGAGGGGAATTAGCACAAAGCTAAGTGAGTAGAGGCTAAAAAATCAAATGCAAACATTCACAATCAACATCAATCATGTAATCACATATCACGAGAAGACCGGCGGTTCGGCGCAGAACCTACAACCAATGCCGGCCAAAGCAAAGGTTTACCGATAGCTTTTCACTGAATAGGCACAGTAAACTCCCCTCTGAGCAACATATGCAACAGAAAGGCTACTACTGTTTAACCAACCAGTTAGACAAGCCCAGCCCAAGTCCACGTATAGCTGACTTCTCAAACGCAACTCAAAATCATCCTAAGAGCGCGTATCGACCAAATAGTCATGCAGCAGTTATCAACAATTAATATCACAATCAACAGTTCAATCAATCCAATCTCAATCCACAATCATGCATCACATCAGTAATATTAATTGCAATCTTTACCATCCGCGATTAACGTCCACTCACCTCAGTTTCAGCTTGAACTCAGAAATCTAATTTTACTGAGCTTTTGGATTGCCTGTAAACACAGCAATAACCAAATCAGTCTCAATCACGTAAATATATCTTATCCATATATTTATAAATCATTCATCAAACAATAAACAAATACAAATTCCAAACACAATGTATCGGAATTCCCAAAACTAGCGGATTTCCAAGAATCCGCAACTCTTTGTCTGATTTAACCACTCTCGGATTTTCCTTAATCGGAATTCACTAAGTACCGGTTATTCACTTGTTATCGGATTTCATTCATGTCTCGGATTTAAGATGAATCGGATTCTAAATTATCATTTCCCAAATTTATCGGATTTGGGTATAGGATTTTGAGTGTCGGATTTTATCATTCGGATTTCAAATCTATCGGATTTGGGTCTCGGTTTACAAGTATCGGTTTCTCATGACTAGGATTTCACACACATATATATTATCGGATTTCACTAAGACTAGGTTAGTCAAGTGTAGGATTTGAGTATCGGTTTTGCTTGCATCGGTTTTAAAGTTCCGGATTTAATCTATCGGTTTTCCAACATTAGGATTTCAAGTATTGGTTTTAGCCTTCTTCCCCAACCAAATCCGCGAGTTCATAACTCCTTTAATCCACCATTTTCAAAACATCATAATGCAAATCCAAATTTCATAAATTCATCATATCATCTCAGAATCATAATAAAACACTTTTAAACACATATTCATGCAACAATACACCATATTAACATACAAATCATATGAACACAAAAACTAACCCAAACTCATGTTTTCAAATCCAATCCTACTATTCCTTACGAATTTCATGTTTAATCATTCAAAGTTTATATCAAATTAAAATGTGATCATAACAAAGTATATTTCTAACCTTGAATCTTGAATACACACACTAATTCTGAAAATCCGATTACTTCCTTGTTCTTGTTCTTCGGCCGAGAGAAACACACAGCACACACACACACAATACTTTCTTGAATTCGGTGTAAATGAGATTATTGCATATTTTCTGCCTAGATTAACACACGCACACATAACAAATATGAGGTGACAAACCCACCTCTTCTCACTTATACGTGCACACACTTATACATGCATAAATACATACATATGGTAACATACATACATACACTAATATTCATGTATTAAAACATTAACACATTAATTTAATAAGTTAAAATAATTAACCACTTAATCAAGATTAAACAATTAAACATATACCTCAAACCTGCTAATCTCCTAGCCCAGGTTTGCGGATGTTACATTCAAGCATTTGACTACCTATACGACTAGGGTCATGCATAGCACCTTATTTCCACTACTAGATCTCAAGCCCATGTATACACGGGCAAAGTTTCAATGTGTTTTGTAATTTTGTTTAATTTTAATTTTTTTAAAGTAATTTAGTCACCACACATTTCTAATAATGAGAGTACGTACACTATCTTTCTACACAAATTGTATAACCCAAAACAATCATAGTTAGGAAATGTAATCGTAAAAAAACAATTTTAAAAAACAACCTAGTAGGTTGTCTTAACTTTAAAGATTTTTTGAATTTCCTCCACCGGTTCTTCCATCATTTATTATTTTGATATCTTTTTTCTGTAGCCTTGTTCACCTCTTCATGTGTAGGGATTATTACTTTGCCGGATATGTCAAAGTGTGTAAGGCTTATCATTCCTTCCATTATGTGATCGAGCACGAGATAATGTTCTACAAAGATTTTAAGATCTTTGCATAATTTTTGCCATGTTGGTCCACATAAACCAACCGGTAGAGTTTCATCAAACGCCACATCCACCTCATACACTCGTAAGTGAGTATATATTGCTTTTTTTGTAGCTACATTCCTTTTTATTGTAGTAGGGGAAGTAGAATTTGTGTAGTTACGTATATGTAGTGAGATTATTACGTCAACAAAATGGGAATTCGTAGTTAATCAAACATACCATGGAATTGATGATTTTTGGACACGTCCTTTTTCCATTCTTCATATCTAGCTGCACTTTTCTGAACCTTCGCGCAAGCCTAGCATGATAACTCCTTTGAACATCTATTACGAAAAGGGTTCATTTATTAATAATTTTAATAAGAAGAAGAATCAATAAACATACAACGACAATGAAGTAGGTAAAACAATAAAAAAGTGCATTTTATGATAAATACTTACATTGTTGTAAATAAAAAATATTTGGATTCTCACTCATTGCATCATGATATTGTTGCTATCTTAGAAATATTATCATACGATCTTGTGTATATGAAGTTGTAAATAGATTTGGAATGTTAAAAATTGAGAAGCCTAGAGAATTTGAAATATAGTACAAAGTAAAGAGAAATCATAATTGCAAATTAAGAGTAATAATTAATATTAATGAGTAATAAATTCTGATAGTTACATAAGTATTGTTAACATACAACAATTGATATTTTGAGAATTATTCTTTTGGTTTTGCTAGGTTGTAAATATATTTGACTTTAATAATTTTAATAATTAGAAAAATTAATAAACATAAAACAATAATGAAGGAGGTAAATCAATAATGACTGTATTTTATGATAAAGACTTACATTATTATAGATGAGAAAATCTTGATACATCCCTCATTACATTATGATGTTGTTAGATTTCTTGGAAATCTTATCGTATTATCTTGTGCATATGAAATTGTAAATAAATTTGGGATTTTAAAAACTGACAAGTTTAGATAAATTGTAATAAAATATAAAATAATGATAAATCATATTTGCAATTTAAGAGTAATATTGTTGGATATTTTACAAATCTTATCATAGGATCTTGTGTATATGAAATTATAAATAGATTTGGAATGTTAAAAACTGAGAAGCCTAGAGAAATTGAAATAGAGTATAAAACAATGATAAATTATAATTACAAATTAAGAAAAATAATTAATATTAATGAGTAATAAATTTTGATAGTTATATAAGTTTTGTTAACCTACAATAATTGATATTTTAAGAATCATTACAAGTCTAGATAAATTGTAATAGAATAAAGTAATGATAAATCATATTTGCAATTTAAGAGTAATAATTAATATTTATAACTTATGAATATTAATACTTACATAAGTATTGTTAATATACAATAATTAAAATATATTTGGCATATTAATAATTTTTAATGTTGAGGAAATCATAAGAGAGTATAAAGTAATGATAAATAATAATTGCAATTTAATAGTAATAATTATCATTAAAGTCTAATAAATTTGTATAGTTCAATATATGATCTTAGGTTATTTTAGTAATATATAAGTTACAAATAATTAATCAAAAATATATAGGAATTACGGACATAGGTAAATAATATAAAGTGACTTTTATAGTTATTGGTTATTATTTAAGTGTAGTAATTAACATTAATGTGTAACAAATTTGAATTATTTTTTGGGTGTTGTTATATTACTATAGTAACATATAAATTACAACAACATCCTCAATAAAGATTTTGTAAAACAATATGAAGTTCATTTAATTACGCAAAAACTAATAATTCCAAACATGAAAACGTAGATTTTAAAACTCAAGCCAAAGTATATTATTTTCAAATGACCTAATTATCATAATAATACGATAAATAATTATGCTACTTATTTAATAAAAGTAAAAAACAAAAGACATTAATCTAAACTGTAGCAAGCTCAAACCCTTCAAACTTTTTCTCCTTCATAAACACAAACTTCTTCTTCATAACGGAACATCCTTCTACGTCCCCATCTTTGTCTTCAATATTTCAATGTTTTCCAGATGAACTCACACATTTGTTTTTGAGCCACTATTAGGAGTCACAATTTCACAATCATCATTGTCAATCACAACTTTGTTGCTTATATCGTCATCCTACATTAAAATTAGGAAATATATAGAGTAAGCTTCGAAATTCTTTTACTATTTATGTTCTTTTTATTTTTAAATAACCATGGTTAAAGACAAGAATACCTTTAATAATTCAACCTTCATATATAGGAAAGTTTGCAAGTAACTCAGGTTGGTCACTTACATTACCAACGGTGAAAACATGATAGTTATAGGTAATGTTGTACGTTGCAATGCTGAACATAAACACATATAATTTTTCTACCATTATATTCAACTCATCAGGGAACACATTAGTTTCTACATTCGATGAGATCAACTTGAAAAGGTCGTAAGCACTCTTTCCAATAAGTTTAGTAGCTTCACGATGAAAGAGACAAAGAGACACAGAACCCGATGTGTCTTTAACACGGATTTGGAGTTTATACCTACGATAACTATTACGGTTATGTCTTGCAATTGGTATGTGTACAATACCAATAAAATCATGGTTATTTAAAATTTAGAATCCTTACCTATACTCAAAAAGTCAAAACCCGTCTAACCACACTTTTCACACTTCCATTCCTTGTAATCTTCAATGATATATTGGTCTAGAATATCATTAGGAACACTCCACAAACACTTTCTACATGCAACATAATACCAGAGTCGATCTTTTTGCACACATAAAATCTTCTCAACAAGTATAACTTTCTTCACCAGCAAAGCGGTTAATTTTCATAGATATATAATAAAAATTTACCACAAATGGTGAACTTCATTAAAGTAAAACAAACTACCTCACTAATGTTGCGCAAATTTTTAACCAAAACACGTTTACCTCCTTGTCCATCAACACCATTTCGATATAATATTCTTCCGAAGGTTTCATATAGACATGATGCTCCCACAATAGAACAACACGGACCTGAATTTTCCACCCACCGGCATCGGGGTTTACCTCACTTAACAAATGATATTTAGAGGCCATTATCTTAGAATAAATTAACAAATGTGTAAATGGTGCAATGTGCGTAAACTAAAGCAAAAAGAGAAGGAAGCTTTTGGAATTTATAAACTATTGGTTGGAGCTCAAATGTTACTTCTCCTAATAAATTCTAAGACATAATCAAAAATAATATTTAATACACGAATTCCATAATGCATGTTAAGACATATCCGAAAAAATACTCAATACACTAATTGAATAACATAACTCTAAACATAACCAAAAAATACTTAATACACTAATTGAATAGAATAACTCTACTAAGACATAACCGAAAAAAATAGCATAATACATGTTCAGTCATAACTGAAAAAAAAATACTTAATACACTAATCTAATAACATAACTCTACTAATACATAACCAAAAAGAATACTTAATACACTAACATATAAACAAAAAAAAACTTAATACACTAATAGAATTGCATAACTCTACAAAGACATAACCGAAAAAAATACTTAATATACTAATTGAATATCATAACTCTAGACAAAACCGAACAAAAATACTTAATACACTAATTGAATAGCATAACTTTACAAAGACATAACCGAAAAGATTACTTAATACACCAACACATAACCGAAAAAATACTTAATACACTAAAAGTTAATAATAGTTAATGAAGCTCATAATTAAGTGAGAATATACATTGTCTTCAAACTCAAACTCCTAATTGACACATCATCCACTCACCTAGGCTAATTAGCTTGGATTCAAGAATTAAAGCTCAATCATGTACGCCACATATGTTTGAAACCTTACTAAGTTATAAGAGATATAGATACTAGACTAACGAATGATGTGATGACTTAGACATGGTGCCTTATATGGGTTGTTAATGATGCAAGACGTAAGCCTGTGAATCAAGAGACTTAGTGGTGATGCTAAGATCTAGTATGTATAGTGTGTTCGTAATAATATGAAGGCCAATGTTGTTACAAACACACGGTACACATTAGAACTTGACAAAATCATAAAGAATCTTGTGGATCTAGTGAAGGATTACTTGTTTGTTGTAACATGGCACTAGCTAGGACTGCCTTAGTACGCTTAGGGCTGCTCTTAGAAGAGTTAAGTATGCAAGTGGATCTAAATGCTAGAAAGTTGTATGCGATAATGCTTACCTAAGCTATAAAGAGTTATCTATACTTCAAAATGGTTACTACTCGAAGAAACCAAATTGGGGAAACTACTAATATAGCCCGGGATGGAGATACCGCTAGCCACACTTCTGAGACTGACCTGAGATGTCAGCGAAGAATTCCGGTGGGCCATGTTGGGGGTGAAAATGTGAATCGCGCTGAGGTGACGGTTCAAAGAGTAATAGCTGCGGTGGGCAGGGCGCTGGAACAGATTCTACCAAACATGTTCTAACAAATGACTTAAGAGATGAAAGTTATCGTTGTTGATGTGGTTGATCAAGCACAGAAAACCAGGGGAGTTACTACGCAGCCTAGGTTTTGAGAGGGCAATCAAGATGTTCTTGGGGATGCATCTATAGGGAGTCCTCAGCATGCTAGCCACCCACCTTCAAAGGAAAGTCGGACCTAGTGGCTAGCTCGAGATGGCTTGCAAAGGTCGAGGGGGCGTTCAGGACAAGTTATTGCCCGGCGGATTGTAAGGTCCTTTTTGCTAGCAACTTACTTTGCGGGGTAGCGAAAGACCGGTGGTCGAGTCTACTTCGGAGGAGTTCAAGGGGAAGTTCACTTTGAAGTTCACGCCAAGGGTGGAAGTTGAGAGGGTGAAGAGGGAAATCCTGGTTATGAAGCAGATGATAGAGACCATCACCCGAGCTGAATGAACTGTTCTTGGAAAAGGCTAGATTTTGTCCTGAATATTTAGTGGATGAGCAAATAAAGATCTTGTGCTACATGGATGTGTTGAAAACAAAAATCAGGGTGTTTGTGGATGAGTCCAAGTACTAGACACTGGACCAGATAATGAGTGCAGCCAGGGCTAGGGAGCTTGAGTTAGAGAAACAAGCTGTAGAAAGATACAGCAAGAGAAAAGCGGAACAAGATGATGTGGGATTCAAGAGAATGAAGTTCATGGGGCTGAAGCAGGGAGGAAAGAGAGAACCACCAAAATGCATCAAATACGGCAAGCACCACAAGGTGCATGTGGGGTCCGGGTTCGAAGCTGCTATAAGTATGGGCAGAGGGTCGCCTGAGCAAGGATTATGGATCAACTACAAAGTTGTGCTTCGGATGCTACCAACCGGGACATGAGAAGGCTGCATGCCCAAAACTGAATGTCAACCTCATCAAAGAACCTGCGCTAGCTTCTCTCAGAATCACCGATGGTATGCAAGGAAGGAAGAATGAAGGATCAAACAGCGGAGGTCATGCTTTTCAACTTACTACGGAGGAAGCTAGGGAGGAACCACATATAGTAGTTCGTACCTTTCTTCTTAACTCAACACCTGCAATTTGTATTGTTTGATTCGTGGGCCTGTACATCTTTTGTGTCTTTTACTTTTTGTAATACCTTAAAACCAGACTTGTTAAGTTAGAAGTGCCTTTAGAGGTGGAAATCGCTGATGATAAAACTCTAAGAGTAACAACAATTTAAAGGGTAATATGATTCAGATAAAGGATGAGAACTTCAAGCTTGACCTCATACCGATCGTGATGCGGGAATTTCACGTGATTGCCAGTATGGATTGGCTGGTTCAGCACTAGGCTACAATTGTTTGCAAACATGCGGAGGTAAAGGTTCGAACTCCGAGTGGGGAAGAACTAGTAATTGTCGGGGAGCGTAATAAAAGGGACGCAACCTTCTGCACGGTAATGAAAGCAAGAAAATACCTTGAGCAGGATGTTCTGCGTTCCTAGCCTATGTAATTGATGGCACCAAGGAAAAGAAAGCATTGAGTTTGAAAGACGTACCGGTGGTTAGGGAACTTCCCAAAGTGTTCCCGAAGGATCTGTTAGGAGTACCACCGGAACAACAGGAGGATCTATTCAAGATTGATTTAGTGCTAGGCACGGCACCGATAGCGAAGGCACCGTATCGGTTAGGACCGCTATAGATGAAAGAATTGATGAGTGAACTTCAAGAAGTGCTAGACAAGGGATTCATCCAAGCGAGCAGTTTGCCATGGGGAGCACCGATACTTTTTGTGAAGAAGAAGGATGGGTCCTTCCGAATGTGCATTGATTACAGTGAATTGAACAAACTTACTATCAAGAACCGCTACCCAGGATAAACGACTTATTCAATCAACTACAAGGAGCATCGTGGCTTTCTAAGATAGACCTTCAATCAGGGTATCACCAACTATGAGTACGGAAGAAGACATTAGTAAGAGTACGTTCAAAATGAGGTATGAGCACTATGATTATGAGGTAATACCCTTTAAGCTTACCAATGCACCAGTTGCCACCCATGCTGGATCAATCGGTGATTGTCTTCGTCGATGATATCTCGATATATTCCACAACTCGGGGGGAGCATGAACGTTGTCTCCGAGAAGTGTTACAAACCCTGACGCGGGAAATATTATATGTAAAATTCTCCAAGTGTGAGTTTTGGTTACAAGAGGTCCAGTTTTAGGTCACCTAGTGAACAAAGATGGGATAAAGGTGGATCCAGCCAAGATTGAAGCGATAATGAGGTGGGAACAGACGAAGAGTCCTACAGAGATCCGAAGCTTCCTAGGATTGGTGGGATACTATAGACGATTCATACAGGATTTCTCCAAGATTGCAACTCCACTCACGAAGTTAACCAAGGAAAGTGAAAAGTTTATTTGGGGAATCGCACAACAAACAGCCTTCGAGACATTCAAAAAAAATTATGCAAGGCTCCTATGCTAACCTTGCCGGAGGGGATGGAAGACTTAGTGGTTTACCCATTTTTTTTGCTCACATGTATTCTTTATTATTAATTTTCAAGTTAATGACTACTATTTTGTGGTTATTAACTCTTTTCACCCATTAAAAATAGCTAATGACCAACATTCGTTGTCATTAAATCTTTAATATAGTGAGCTCAAATTTTTGGTCATTAACACTTGTCATTATATTATAAAAAAAATGTTTTTGATTTTATTTTATGATTTAGTAACTAGTGAGTGGTGAGAAATTTGGTGTTGGTCACTGAATTTGCAGCACTACCAAAACTTAGTGACAACTTAATATGTCTTGACCAAACAATGGGGTAGTGACTAGCATTCGGATCGTCAGAAAAACTAGTCACTAATAAGGACTTCACTAAATATATTTTATTATGTCGGTCTAGCTTTAGTTTTGAAAATTGTATTAGTTTTATAAATAGGAGGATGAATAGAGAAAATAGTAGGCAAATAACTAAATATATAACCTCTCATTTATTTGAACACGTGTATTATTTGAGCCATTTTTATCTCCATTGACTCACTCATAAGTGCTTTATTGTTACGATGCTTTATAGTTGGTTATTTTTTACAGCCTTTTACAGTAATCAAAATTTTAAGGTCCAATGCATTTATAGTTTAATCAGTCTTTGAGTTCCAAGGAGGTATGAGCTTTCCACAGTCAAAATATTTAGGGTAAATATATATACCCATCCTTCCACCCTTAATTTGGCCACAGCCGCCGTAGTGCCACCGCCGTCCTCCCATAACAGATACAAACCCTGGATGAAAAGTAGATCAGACAACCAATCAATCAATCGCATGATCATCTTTCAATTGACAACCTTAATTTATACGTGTGAGTTGCAATGCTAGATCAATCAGATTGTAATCAATTAAGCATGCATGCATGCATGGCAATTTCAATTTCCAATTCAGAATCAAAGTTTCGATCATCATAAGGATTAATTCATGTCTTTTGT
This sequence comes from Dittrichia graveolens, assembly GCA_038502395.1. Taxonomy (NCBI): domain Eukaryota; kingdom Viridiplantae; phylum Streptophyta; class Magnoliopsida; order Asterales; family Asteraceae; genus Dittrichia; species Dittrichia graveolens. The sequence continues at coordinate 73,919,928 of JARJIL010000003.1, forward strand.
TTTCATCTCTAGTTCAAGTCTTGTTACATAATGGAGAGCGAAAATGAACGTCAAGAATCGACACAAGGAACAAAAGCCTCCGGTTTCCTAAAAACTTGTTTGAATGGAGCCAATACTTTATGCGGTAAATATTTCGATAAAGACTTGATTAAACTTGAATACTTTATGCATGTTTTTATATATATTTCTCTAGGAAAAAGATTGTTATTATTCTCTTTTTCTAGGTATTGGGATATTGTCAGTTCCGTATGCGCTTTCAAAAGGAGGATGGTTAAGTTTGTTATTACTGTTTTTGGTAGCTCTTTTGTGTTTTTATACGGGTATACTTCTCAAAAAATGCATGGATTCAAATTCGGTTATCAAATCATACCCCGATATAGGCCATGTAGCGTTTGGGAGAAAAGGGCGGGTGACGATTTCGATGTTCTTGTATCTTGAGCTTTTCTTGGTGGCTGTTGAGTGTCTAATCATGGAAGGTGACAACTTACAGAAATTATTTCCAAATCAAAACTTTGAAATTCATGGAAAAAAGATTGGAGGGAAACAAGGGTTTATTTTGCTTACTGCTCTTATTGTATTGCCTACAACTTGGATAAGAAATTTAAGGTATTTGGCATATGTTTCTATGTGTGGGGTAATATCATTACTGATTCTTATATTAGCTGTATTATGGATTGGTGCTTTTGATGGAATTGGATTCCATCACAGAGGGGAACTATGGAAATGGAGTGAGCTGCCAATTACCATAAGCTTATTTACATTTTGTTATTGTGGTCATGCTGTTTTTCCTACAATTTACAATTCCATGGAAAAGAAGACACAATTTGCCAAGGTAAGTCAAGTTAATTAGTTTCAACATTCTAGAAGTAGTAGTGGAATTACTTGTTATATGTTATGTGAAGAATCTAAATTATGAATCTAATATAGAGATAGAAAGTAGAGATCAAATTAAATATGTAATGTATTATGTTTATAAGTTACAAGTTGTAACCAACTAACCATGCCACATAATCATGTATTTATACTAAAGGTCTAATTCAATTGTAACTAACTTAAATTTTTACTCTATCATATTCAATTGTTTATGCATGTCAATCAACTATTGATCTATAAAACTTACAAAACTCAAAACTTTGATGATATTCACATTTGCAGGTTCTACTTCTTTGCTTTACTTTGAGCACTGTGAGCTATGGATCAATGTCGATATTAGGCTACTTGATGTTTGGAGAACACATAGGATCACAAGTGACATTAAATTTGCCCACGAAGAACACAAGCTCAATGATAGCAATTTACACGACATTGATCATCCCCATAACCAAATATGCCTTAATCGTAGCACCAATTGCGATAGTGGTAGAAGAAACATTTCTTTCTCGAGATAGCACAATAAGGAGTTGTCTCATTCGAACATGTCTTGTGCTTAGCACACTCTTTGTGGCATTGATGATCCCATTCTTTGGCCATGTGATGGCATTCATTGGCGCATTTGTGGGCGTTATGTTGGCGATAGTGTTTCCATGTTTGTGTTACTGGAAGATAGTCATAGGGTTTAAGATATTTAGTAGAGAATCAATGATAATTTTCATCATTGTGTTGATTGGAACTTTTGTTGGAGTGATAGGAACTTACACAGCTTTAGTGAACATCATAAAGGATGTTCAAACTAAATAAGTTTAATTTGATTTACTTACTGTAATTCCAAACTAGCATTTTAATGTGCAAACATGTGCTCTCATTTCTAGTTGTAGACTCTCTATGTATTTGTATCTCTTTTATGTCTTTTCCGGATAGTATTTGAAGTACTTTGTATTGCTTTATGGCTTATTAGTTTGATGTCAAGGGAAGTAGTGTTCCTTTAGTTCTCTTGTTGTTTTGATACTGCTGAATTCAATTTGGCCTCTGTTTATCCCTCACAATTGGGCCTTTGTTTATCCCTCACAAGTAACAAACAGTGGCTCTATTTGTAGTTTTGGGATTGGTTTGATTCTAATATATATTGCTTAAAAAACATATATTCAGTCATTTGATTAATGTATCTATTAGCAACAATAATTATATAAACGGTATGTTTGGTGATGGATCAGTACACTAAGACTGACCACATCGGCCAAGGAACCCGAGAAGGGTTGGGGTGAACACCATCGCCGCCCCTCGGGTTGGGGTGGCTCGCACATCCGGCTAGCTCTCGAACCCGTTACGGGTAACCTTTTTTTTCCTTTTCTTCTCTCTTTATCTCTCCTATTTAATATATATTTTTTATTAATATTTGATGTGGGGTTGAAGAGGCTTGGATGTGGGGTTTGTGGGTTTGATAGGATTGGAGGTGGGAGATGCTATGGATGCGGATTTGGCAATGAGGTTAGCAGGGTAAGTCCGGGTTGGATGCTGTCTAATGAGTATATAAGAACTTTGATTTCAAAACCTTGCTTGTGATATGAATTTTGTAACATCATTTTTGGATGTGTTTGAAAAGATTGTACGTAGACTTTGTTATAAGACTTTTATGTCTTTGGGACTTGTGCAAAAACTTAATTAGGTATTGCTTGTTTCATAGAATTCGAAGGAATGAAATTAATTTAAATTCCATCCAGCCCAATTATGAAATGAATTTTTCATTACTTGAGAGAATGAAAACATCTCAAAGAATTAGAGTCCATTCAAAACCAAGTTTACCAAACACAATACAACACGGAATTTGATTTTAATTTAATTCCATTTCTTCTAATTTTGAGAAACAAACGGGACCTTATATTCTTTGAAAATCTATACTCTTGTACGAGTCACAGTGTACATGAATAGGACGGTGTTAGCCCATAACTAAACTAAGAAGAAAAATAAAAGAAAACAAATGTTCTAAACCAGTTACTTTCACCTGCGTGTTGTGATGGGGTTTTAAGATACACCAGACGAATATGCCTTCAAGCCGGTCGACCTTGTATCTTTAACTTTTTCAGTAGAAGATAATTTCCTACATAAGTTGAACCGTTGAAGCTTGTTGATGATTAAAGTGATTTACACCAAACATAACTTTTCAAACGGTTGAGGGAGAATTTTAAATCCTCCCGAAGGGTATGCATTTAGTTTGATTTTTATAAGCCTAACTGAATCGGGTTCTTGAACGGGTGGCAGGTCAATTTAAGTAGGGCATGTGAACGGGCTATAAGAAAAGTAAACGGGTCAAAATGGGTGGAATACCGAAAAATATTTACTTTAATGCTTTCAAGTTTAGTAATTTATCTTTAATGAGTCAAATTGTTAATAACATGTCAAATGGCATGACACAACCCATTTTGACCTATCATCTAACCATATTTCAAATTTTACTTCACTATACACCGAACATTTTCACAATCCTTTGAAATAATAGTTTACCTTTATTCCGGTTGTGTCACATGAAAGATCTCATTTGTAGGAAACAATATAAAGATATTTAATCGTCACTTGATGACCTACCGGGTAAAATACTTACCCACCATAGGGGATGTCAAAAGTTCTAATCTAATGGGGATTTCAATCGGGAATGGGCAGGGATGCTAGTTGGACCGTGTACATCTGAACCAAAGACTTGGCGCCTTGGTTTTAAAAGGCGTAAAGCACCCAAAAGCGCTAAGGGTCTTGGAAGCCGATGCGCTAAGCGCTAAGTGAAAGCGCTCGCTTTAAGCACACAAAGCGCCAAAAATTCACCCAAAAAAAATACATAATACTTATAAATTAGGGTAAATTGTATGAAAATACAATGAACTTTGTCTTAATTATCATTGTATACAATCAACTTTATTTTTTTTCAAATAATACAATCAACTTTTATAATCCTCTCATTGTATGCAAGTTGTTGCATATTATGGAAATTATGTGAAAGTTTATTGTATACAATGATAGCAAAGGACTAGACACAGAAAAAAATTGTTTGCATACAATGAATTTTTTTTGAAAGTTAGTTGTATTATTTTTAAGAATTTAAAGTTAGTTGTATACAATGACAATTAAGACAAAATTAATTGTATTTTCATGCATTTTGCCCTATAAATTACCTAATTTCTATACATAGTCATAATGTCATATATTACCTTATAAATACTAAAACACCAAAGTGTCAACGACTCAACGCATGTATTCAAAACTCAGAAGTACTTAAACACCAAAACATATTTAAAAATTTACTTATAAGTTATAAATACTTATATATCATTAATCATTGCCGATTCAAAAGTTGACTTATCGACTTGTTACCGCTCTAGAGGATCAAAATTTAGTAATTAGGATGATGACTCTTTGTTTCCTTATCCAAGCCCGTAGAAACTACCTGCTTATAACTTAAAGCTTGTTAAAAGCCGAAACTAATCAAGACTACCTTAATCGTTATTAAGAGCCGCTTAGCGCTTCACCTAAACCGAGCGCTTTTTCTCGCTTTTCGTAATCGTAGCGCTTAAGTATAGCGTAAGCGCTAATCCTCATTGCTTCGGCGTTTAACGCTTTAAATGGCGCTTAAGCACGCTTTTTTTAAACCAAGCTCGGCGGCCCTGGTCACACGTAACCTAAACAAGGAACACCCTCCATTTACACATTTACCCAATATAGATATAAGTAATAATAATTTGAATCATGTCAACAAACCAACTTCAAAGCTACAACACACGAGTCAAGAAAAGTTCCAATTCTACATAGCTTCATTTGGATAGATATAATTGATAGTGTTTCGATGTACATATGACTCAACCTAATGCATCTATTTTTAATTACAATCAACCCACCAAATGTTGCCCTAATCTTAAACAAAGAAATAATTAAATTCCTTAATTAAAAGATATGGTGCCGCATGCATTATGATTCAAAATAAACCTTGGGCCGGGCACCATACCCCACGTCGTGGGCCTGTGTCTCGCGCCGAGAAGTCCCGAAGACCCCATGCCGTGGGGCTTTGATGCACGCCGAGCTCAACCTGAAACCCCACGCCATGAACTCATATTTCACACCATGCAACATTTATATTGGATTCCATGCAATTTTGTCTTCAAGTCCTACAAGAAAAGTGGGCATTTGCGGCGACATAGGCCAATAATGGCGACATGATGTAGTCCGCCGAACTGCATGTCGCCCCTATTGGCCTATGTCACCACAAATGTTGTCGCCACAAATGCCATTAAAAAGTACCGGGGGTATTTCCCTCCCAAACATTTCACGTATCGCTACAAATGGGGTTTGTCGCCACTATCGGTGACGCCGCAATTGATTCTGAAATTAAAAACCCCCCTTTTGCAAACCTGTGAACTCACTTTTACCCAAAGGAGTTCTCTCGATCGGAATTGAAAGCCCTCCCTACCTCCGCCGCCGGATAACCGCTGCTGCTCACCTGCGCTGCCGCCACCCCCTCCGACCTGCATTTCACAAAATACGAACAAGGTACCTCGATCTTCCCTTATTTTTTGTGTTTGTTTTAGTGTGTGTGTATTTTCTGTGCGTGTGTGTGTGTTTCAATGTGCATGTTTTTCATTATGTGTTCATGTGTGTGTGTGGTCGAGTGTGTGTGTGTTTTCTGTGTGTGTGTGTGTGTTTTCTATGTGAGTCGGTGTGTGATCTAGTGTGTGTGTGTGTTTTCTGTGCGTGCGTGTGAGTCAGTGTGTGCGTGTGTTCTAGTGTGTGTATTGTGAATATTCTTGTTAATTACTGTTAATTGAATGACCCATTGTTGTAAATTAGTGTTAATTGTAGTTAATTAGTGTAAATTATTGTTAATTAGTGTTACTTGTTGCTAATTGGTGTAATTAATTGTGTTGTTAATTATCGTTGTTATTGTGTTGTTAATTATTGTTGTTATTAGTGTTTAAAATTAATGTTAAATTAGTTGTTAAATTAGTATTAAATCAAACATTTATATTATTTGAAAATTTTTAAATGGTAACATTTAAGAGTATATATAAACACGTACACAATCTAACAGGTTATATTTGTTATTTATGGGTTATATTCATTTCTAACGGGTCATAATTACTATTTATGAGTTATATTCACTTCTAACGGGTCATAATTGGTATGACTGAGTTATATTCACTTGAATTAATAATTTTTTACCTTTATTTTGTAGTCGGATGCTATTCAAAAAATGTTTAATAATCCGGATTTCAGAGAACAATTGATGGCGATGGTTCGATCCGCTACAACTCAAAATGCTACCGTAGAAAATAACGAGAACGAGAATGATGAAAGTGATGATGATGATGATGTTCAGTAGTTTGTGTGTTTGTTAGTTAATTAATAGGCGTATTTGTACGTTTTAACTAACAACGAATTGTAAATGTTTGTACAAACTTCGATTCAGTACGTATGGTTGGTTTGCGTGTAAGCATGGACAACTAATTAGTTAGTACATAATAGCTTGTGGCTTCATTAAAACTTCGTATTTTATATTTGGTTGTAATATATATTAAAGACTAAAAATTATTAGCGGCGACACCTTTAGTGGCGACAAAGGTCTTTAGCGGCGACACCTAATAAGGAAAATAAATAAATAAATAAAATTAAAAAATCAATAGTGGCGACACCTTTAGTGGCGACAATTAGAAATAGTGGTGACATGTAATAGTGGCGACATGATTAGTGGCGACATGTAGGCTATTGCGGTGAGGTATTAGCGGCGACGTATTAGTGGCGACATGTCGCCACTAAAGGCAATTGCGGCGACATTTTGAAGCTTTTACGTCGACGCCTGTCACTGCTAATACCCTATTTTCTTGTGGTGTCATATATTCAACAACAGCTTTAGAGAATGGAGTACTTCATTTTGCAGTAAATGGGATCTTTGAGAAAGACCGGCAGTTAGTGAAGGAGATGAGTGACAGCTATCCTTGTGTAATTCCATCATTCGGGCTCCACCCGTGGTTCATCACTGACCGAACACCCTATTGGTTGACCATTTTAAGGGAGTTCTTGGATGATAATCCTGCAGCTGCAGTTGGAGAGATCGGTTTAGACAAAGGGCCACTTGCGAGAACGATTGATTTCGATGATCAAGTTGAAGCTTTTCGCCCACAACTTCAACTTACCAAAGATCTAAAATGACCGATTTCTGTACACTGTGTTGATGCTTTTGTGGATCTTCTTGATATAATTAATGAAATCTATCGGGCCGTTCCATGAAGGTGTAATCTTGCACTCTTGTATAGGATCTGCAGAGATGGTTCCTGAGTTTGCTAAACTCGGTGCTTATTTTTCATTTTCGGGCCATCTTATGCCAATGGAAGAAACCAAGGCAAAGAAAATGGTGAAAGCTGTGCCTTCTGATAGGATTTTATTGGAGACTAATGCACCAGATGCAGTGCCTAAAGCATATGATGCAGACTCCCTATTTGTGGTTGAAGAACAGAATAATCAGGATAAGAACCCGAAAAGTGTTCTTAATCATCCGGACAATATCCACTTTGTGCTTTCTTATGTTGCATCGTTGCTTGAAGTGTCTAAAGAAAAACTCACGGATCTTAGCTACAGAAACGCAACACGTTTGTTTTCGTATGAAGGTTCTAAACTGCAGCAAGATTAGTTCAGCAGATAATGTGAATATTGTTAATTAAGATGAAAAATCTAAGCAGTATATTTTTGTACAATTCATATGTGAATAACTAATGTTGAATTGGTGTTACAAGATATGAATTTCAATGGTAATATAAGAAAATCGATCAAATTAATGAGAAATTTACATCTAGCATAGGTGAGCCAAATGGTTTCCGGTTGAACCAATTTCGCCCGGAATTTTTTTTTAAATAATGCATTTTTTAACGAAATTATCAGAAGTAAACCAAGTCTCTCAAAGTTTATAAAAGTAGAGTTTTGGGGATTTAAGATCCCGAATTTGATTGAAAATTCGGGATTTGAGATCCCGAATTTGCCACATGTCACGTAGGTGCACTTCCCTACTTTTCATTTGTCATTTTCAATGCATGTGGTGGTTGTACTTGGTCAAATTCGGGATCTCAAATTCCGAATTCTTCATCAAATTCGGGATCTTAAATCCCGAAAACTCTACTTTTAAAATTTTTGAGAAACTTGCATTACTTTTAATAATTTTTATAGAAAATACATTGTTTTTAAAAAAAATTCGTATCGCCTGCAGATCAAGTTCGGGTATACTTCATATTCCACCCTTTGTAATTACAAATTTACAACTAATTACCTGGTACAGATATGCATGTTTTTGATTGCTAGCTTTGACTAATTTGACCTATTTGTGTTGATTTTTATTGACCTAATTATTATGATTTGATCAATTTTGGCTGCTGATTTTGATGGAAGTTTCCCTAATCATGCGAATTTTTTTTAAAATAATGCATTTTTTAAAAAAATTATCAGAAGTAATGCAAGTCTCTCAAAGTTTATAAAAGTAGAGTTTTCGGGATTTAAGATCCCGAATTTGATTGAGAATTCGGGATTTGAGATCCCGAATTTGCCACATGCCACGTAGGTGCACTTCCCAACTTTTCTTTTGTCATTTTTAATGCATTTGATGGTTGTACTTGGTCAAATTCGGGATCTCAAATCCTGAATTCTTTATCAAATTTGGAATCTTAAATCCCGAAAACTCTACTTTTAAAATTTTTGAGAAACTTGCGTTACTTTTAATAATTTTTATAGAAAAAACATTATTTTTACAAAAAATTCCCAATCATGCTGATTTGGAGCAATTTTGACCTAAATAAGTTAATTTTGACTAATGTTGAACTATCATGCTACTAAATTAATGATCCGTGCACCCTAGTATTACATAAATAAACCTAAAGAACATATGAATCAAACAAAAGTGGAAACCGATCCGAAAACAATTTTTTTCTACTCAAAAGCATTAGCATTTTAGTTAACTCAAAAGCATGTTGTAGCTTTAAATGGGAAGCACTGACAAGGTAAACCATGAAAAGTCAACTCAAGATGTGAAATCTTGAATGCAAGGGATCATGAATAACGCCGTCACACAACCAAAGAAAGAGGTCATCAACGCGAGTATGTTAATCACAAGACATGTTCAAACGAGACAACTCCTCATTGTGCTATCTCGACAAATAAAGGTTTCTTCTACCTCTATCACGATTGGTACTCTATGATCAAGAAATATTTGGTTATGGGGGTGATCAATGTTGTGTAAATGGTTGTCATTGAGCTTTTGTTCTTCCTTGTCAAATTTAATTCCACTAAAATTCTGCTAATATTACTTAAAAGACCATTTTACCCTTTATAATGTTTCAATTTTAGTACCTAACTATTCCAGGTTATAGCATTTTAGTCCCTAACTTTAATAACCATTTTAATTGTCCGCAACTTTAGTCCCTAAATCATAGTGTATTTCATCCAATTCCAGTTTTATTCCATTTCCAAGAACAAATCTCACGTTTCTATATCCACTCATAATGGGCACAATCTCACCCAAATTAACGTTGAATTCCTCCTTCGCTCACTTCAAGATTCTTGATTTGTCGAAGAGGAGAGATTCTAGTGAGCGACGGAGTTGATCGGATGACGGAGCTTTACTTCGACTTCAGGTTTGTTTGTTCTTATTAAAAAGATGGAAACAACGTACACCCATTCACCATGAAACCGAACTAAACAAAGAAGAACGACGGCGATCATCCATGAGGATTTGGTGGTCTAGATGGTGGTCGGAATTGTTCTCGTTGGTGGTCGGAATATTCTCATCAGTGTGCGTCGAAAAGAGGTAATAACTTTCAGGGGTTAAATAGTATTGAGTTTTTATGACGAGTACTATGAATATGTAGGATATATTATTTTTCATAGTTACGAGCTTAATACCATGTGTATAAGACGATTAAAGTAAATTTTAAATGATTTTGTAGTTAAACAGTACTAATAAGTACAGTAAAATAATTGTAAATAATACAAAAAGTATTGCAATAACGAATGTCACGAGCATCGTTTATATTCTCCACCATTACTACCTTTTATATAGTGGATATGAATAAAAGAAAACCATTTTTAATTAAGTTTAAGAAAACAAATAATATATAGCTATCCAATAAGTTTATGAATTAATATGAAAAATACAGTTAGATGTATCGCTTAAAGGTATTCGTAGAGTCTTTCTATCATTTGCAATCGATAGTGAAGTTCTGAAAATGATTGTCGCGTGTAGTTTTGGTGAACCGTGTTTTCTTGAATACTATCTCATTGAAGTTCTCTTTGAAGCCGATAGAAAACTGTTTTTTATTCAAAAAACAATTGCTGTATGTGAATTGTAGCATCTTGAATCGTGATTATTTCCATAAATCTCCATGATAGAAAACAAAAATAACAAAGAAAGAAGTTACTCGAAATGAAATGTTATTGCGTCATTTTTGAAAATTAATTTCCAAAATAAAATAGTATCATAAATCGGATAATGAAAATTCAATGTTTTAATTTAATCAGTTTGGTTTACGTGTTTACATAAATAACCACAAATAAATGTATCTATTAAATGATTTGAATAAATCTTTTTGTTAAAATATTTTAGTATTAACAAACTAAATCACCTAAAAAATGAAAATCTTGAACAATATGTAAGGCTTAAGGTTTTGATGTAAAAACAACTAATTCTAAAATAATTGAGAAAATAAAGGGACTTCATTGGTGGAAACTATTCAAAATTAAAAGGGTTTAGTATCCAAAAGTATATAGAACTTGTCACTTTTTGCTATTGTGTATACCCAACTTTCAAAACTACCATTTAGTATACTCAACTCTCTAAAACTACCATTTAGTGTCTCCGACCTATTATATCAGGTTACCCGCTGACGTGACGCCGGTTTTGATGACGTTGCGTGTGACTTGGGTGCTGACATGTCCTTTTTTGTTTAAAAATAATTGAAAATATAATAATAATAATAATAATTTTCACTTTGAAAGTCGCTCACCAGCGACTACACCATCGATCACCGGCGATTGCACCTTCACCACCATCGCTTTTGAAAGTCACCATCGCTCAAGATCTCCATGGCAGCCACCATCGACTACACCATCACCACCATCATCCGTCACCATCGATTATCATTATGAATTTCTCGACATTTTCTAGGGTTTCTTTGAAAGGGGAATGTTACAATCGAAAAGGGAAGTCGATTAGTCATCTTAGGGAAGTCGATTGGTCTTCTTCGTCAACGTCTTCTTCGTTAACCAAAGATCTTCGATTTCTTGTTCGAGCTGATGAGTCGTGTTCTTCGTATGGTCTGGGTTCTTCGAGAGTGTTCTTCGGCTAAAGGTTTTATTCATATGTTGCTATGGAGTTTTTCGTTCAAATGGTTTTGTCGATTTAGTGATTGCTAATGTTTAAGATCTAAGGTTTTCCAGATCTGAGTTATTGTTCAATTTTTGTTGCTTAGATCTGAATTTTTAGGGTTCTTGATTGATTATTCATGTTTTAGGGTTCCATTTGCTCTCCAGATTTGAGTTCTTTGAAGGTGTGTTTTGATCTTCATCTGTGTTTTAGTGTTAATCCTTCAAAACAGAACCCCTTTAATGAACTTTTAGATTTGATTTAGTTTTTTTTCATATACGATTTACAGATTCATCTTCATCAGATTTGATCTTCATCTTCAAACATGCTTCATCTTCATGCCCAGTTCTTGTGTTCTTCTATTCTTCTTCATCATTTTGATTCTTTCTAATTTTTTTAGCATGGATAATAATGTAATTTAGTGATGTGGAATTTAAAAATAAATTAAAATTAAGAAAATTACTTGCAACTTGTTAAGCAGGTTTCCCGATATATCAGATGGTAGTTTTAGAGAGTTGAGTATACTAAATAGTAGTTTTGAAAGTTGGGTATACACAATAGCAAAAAGTGACAACTTCGGTACACTTTTGGATACTAAACCCAAATTAAAATGATGACATCATAACTCTATTGTTTAAATATATACTAGTATTATACCCGCGTAACACTGTGGCGGCAAATAATTTTTATTTTGCAACATGTTTCTTTCAAAAATGTAATGATATGTTATTCGCGTGATTTCAACGTTACAAAAAAGTTTTCTTCAATAACATGTCCGTTAAGGAGGAAAGATAACGTTAGATGGTTTATTAATTTTAAAAATAAATTCTAAAATACATTAAAATAAGAAAAAAGATTTATATTTATGAAATAAGGAGAGAAGTTAATAAGATTTTGGAAATTATGTTGGTGTGATGGATAATTGTGTTTATTTGAAAGTATATTTTAAATGAATAAAAACTTAAAGTAAATTATAAGAGTTGTGTTCAATAAAGTCCATTTAAAAAAATAGTCCTAAAATTTTAATATTATATGTGATTCACTATACAATCACATGTGATTTGTAAAAGCATCACATGTGAATTACGAAAAATTACGAAAATGCCACTCCGCCCAAATTTTTATAATTTAATTTAGACTATTGATGTCATTGATCCAAAGGCTAAAAGAACTATATAGAACATTCTTCTAGAAGATATAGTGAAATGGTTAAAGATTGAGTGAATTAGATTAATTTAAATTGAATGAAAGGTCTAGATGTTGTTTTGAATAAATTTTAAGAAACATTTAACAACATATAAGTTAATAATGCATAAATTATTATGTATGTATAATTTTTATTGTGTATCATCACCCATTAATTAATTATGAGTAACTAGATTAAATACATATGTGATCTATGGGTTGGTTTTAAAAAATAATAAATATTATTAATATAAACAGAGATATCCAATAATTATAAAACACAAAAAAAATAAGAATTTAAAAAATGGCGACTGACAACGTAAACACATAGACCAGTGGTGGAAGAGTCAACGCGAGGAGGACACACGTGATGACAAAAATATGATATCATAATACGAAAAACCGTGATTGTCTTTCTTTTAGAAACAATTAATCATTATTGTTATAATTAGCGGTAATTAAGTTAAATATTTATTGGTTATAACTAAAAAGAAATTAAAATGATTATAAAATATTGTAAAATGATAAAACTAAAAATTTGGTTAAATATGATATTTTGAAAAAAAAATTCAAACAAGGAAATTTTTTTCAAAATGTATCTTATTTTACAACGTTTTGCTATAATGTGTATTGAAATTTATAAATTTTCATTATGTGTATCAAACTCATAATTTTTACTATTGTATATATTTTGCTTACATAAAGAAGGGAAAAGTTAATAATAATAATAAATAAAATAAGAAGTTTAATACGTACAATATCGATAAATTAAAAGTTTGATATAAACAATTAAATTTTTAAAATTTAATACACATAATATCAAAATGTATGAAATTATATACATTTCGAAGAACGTTACCCTTCAAACAACTAACAAGACTAAAAATTAAATGTGGAGCGGGCACCTTTCCCTTTACTTATCTTGGTATTCCTGGCGGCTCTCCTATGTCGAGAATTAGCATTTGGCAACCTATGCTTTCCAAATTTGAATCAAAATTATCAATCTAGAAAGCTGCCACGCTTTCTTTTGCAGGAAGATTAGTTATTTGAAAATTTGTTCTGGGGTCCTCGGTTCATACTTTTTCTCATTGTACAAGGCCCTAGAATTTGTATTAAAAAAGCTAGAAAGACTAAGGAAGGACTTCTTCCGGGGAAGGAACAATTCAAAGAGGAAGATTTCTTGGATTAGCTGGAAAACAAGTTCTCTCTAAAAAAGAAGACGGTGGCCTAGGGCTTGGAAGCTTAAAAGCTCAAAATCTCTCCCTCCTTCCTAAATGGTGGTGGAGACTAAAAATAGATAATGGCTCGCTTTGGAAACAGGTAATTCATTCTCTTCACGGGTTCAACAGAGGACTCGAATCTGGTCCATTATACTCTCGAAGAAAGGGTGTTAATTTAGGGTGCAATAGCAAGCATTCACTCTCCATTGCTCTCTGTTAATATCAATCTTAATGACATTCTCGGTCCCTCCATCATCAATATCAACGAGGAAGACACAATTAGATGGACTTGGGAATTAGAAACATCGAGGAAGTTTACGGTGTCCTTGTTGAGGAAAAAAATTGATGAAAAATTGTTACCAACCTTAACAAGGAGGCAAATGAGATGGATAAAAGCGGCTTCGAGTAACATCTTGGTGTGGCGTCTACTACACCTTAGGCTACCTACCCGTTGGAACCTTCTATCAAAGGGATTGCAACTAGATAGCGTTGGGTGCTCTTGTTGTGGCGCAAGCTTCGAAACAGAGGAACATGTATTTCTTTTATACCAGATTGCTAAGACTTTACTTTGGTCCATTACCAATTGGTGGAGCATCGATTCTTAACTACCTTCATCGATAAACCTTCTCATCAACCGGGGATCTAATTTGGGTTCACAGGAGACAGATTGGAAGCTTTCTCCACTTCAATTTACGCATACCGCTAAGTTATTTGGAATCACCGAATCGCTAAGGTCTTTGAACAAAAAGATTCTCCAATGGTGGTACTCATAGGAAAGATACAAAGTTTGACGCTTTTTGGCTAAACACGAAAGGAAATCTCAAAAGAAAATTATTTTGGATCAATTGGTGTACTAATCCTTTTATTGAAACTTCTATGTAAACTTTTCCTTCCTAGCTACTTGCTAGATTTCTAATAATAAATACCTTATGCTATTCAAAATAAATAAATAAATAAATAAGGGTATGTTTGGTAGAGAGAATTGAGGGTAGTGAATTGGAAATAGGAATGAAATATCTTGTTTGGTTGTACATGAGAATTACAAAAGGATAAATAAATCTTTTCCTATTCCCTATTTTCTTTTCTCTGCTACTAAAAGAGAAATAGAGAGAAAACCTATCAAATCTCTATAAAATAAAATACGGAGACTTGCCCGTCCTCTCCCAACTGACTCCCCATCGATCGCTCATTCTCCATCATCGCTCCTCGCCTCCTTCACCGGTGCCTTCTTCTACCAACTGACGTTCCTCGCCTCCTTCACTAGTGCCGCCGTCGACCTCCACCCGTCGACCTGCAGCGAACACCCGACGACCTGCAGTGAACTACCGTCGACCTGCAGCGAACACCCGACGACCTGCAGTGAACTCCCATCGACATGCAACGAACACTCGTCGACCTGTAGCTGCCGGCGTCGACCTCACTCACAACCGTTGACCTGCAGATTCAATCTCCAAAATTTAGGTTCGTATTTTACTTCTCTAAACTTAGGCTTTGTAATATTAACATCCCTTTGTACATTCTGTAACATTAGCCATCTTGGATTAGATTGTTTGTTTTTAAATTCTTGATTTTGGTGCTCCTTGACTTGCTGTGTATAACTGATGTGTGGTCAGGTCAATAGCTTGAAATTTTAATATCAAACTAATAGATAGATGAATATTTGGAATAACCAACCACGTAATCCTAAGGATGTTTGTATGTTGTTAGTATAAAGAATTCAAGTGACATAAATCAGATTTGTTTTAAAATATATAGTTAAATAAGCCTAAATTTGTAAGTACTGTTATCATCCTTTTGATTGAATTATAACCTGATATATATATATATATATATATATATATATTGTAGATAGACTCCTCTTGAAAAGGAGAATATTCAATTCCATCTCTAGAATGTTTTTTCCTTCAAAAATGTCATTTGGTGTTGGTCAAAGAAAGTCAAGCTTACATGTGTTGGACCCAATTGATCAAAAATCAACTTGTTGCTAACTTTAAACTTTTGACAAGGTTAGTGACGAGCTAAAAGTTTTACCAAGTATTACTATGATCAAGCATTTTAAAGCTGCTCAGTTGACTGGTAAGGATGTACTTCTCCGACGATTATTTCTTGGGTTGACACAAGAGGAGAAAATATGCATGGTGGAATCATATACCGATGGTTCCGTTGGATAAATTTTTGTGATTATTGTTTTTTTGTTAGACTTTGGTTGAAAATACTTTTTGTTACCTTGGTTGAAAGGGTTTTTTTGGATCATCTACATTATACAAAATGCATTTCAATGATTAATAAATGTTACTTTTTATGTTTTTTGAGGTTAAAATATATTATTTTATACACTGATTATGTGTTGGTTTATTAAATTGACTATCAATAGAACTTGAAATAGATGAAATTGGATTGTTAATTGACACAAATTGATTGTTAGTTATTGAAATTAAAAAAATGCAATTGATAAATTTGGTATAATTCTCAATTGAAATCTCTGTGCTACCAAACAAGAGAAATGATTCTCTGTTACAAATCTCGGTTGGATTCTCTGTGCTACCAAACAGAAGATTCAATTCTCATTCTCCAGACTAATTCTCTTTTTCTGCAATTCCATTCTCTGCAATTCCATTCTCTGTACCAAACGCACCCTAAAGTAAAATAAAATTATAATACCTACGTGATCCAAGAATTGTAACATTTTAATTGCGGCACAGATTAACATTGAAACATGTCAATTTATATACAAAATGGGGTTTGAGGGGCCGGTTTTATAATAAATACAAATTAATTATAAATTACACTTTAAATAATTAATTATAAATTACATATTTTGTATAAATAATAAACTAATGATTGTGACCTAGTCTACCTCCTGTACCATAATGAGGTACTCTTTTATTTCTCCTAAGTCTATCTTCTTCTACCTTCTTCAAAATTGGAATTTACTGCTTCAATCCGATGAACCCTCCAACTTTAGTGATATTTTTGGTCATTGTTATCAACCTTTACTAGCATTTGGTGAAAATGTAAATAGACGTGCAAATTCACCTGTACCTTTAATAATTTTGACACATATATAGATATTAATCTACCCAGTTTTGAAGAAGGTAGACGTAGGAGAAATAGAAGAGCACCTCATTGTGGTACATAAGGTAGACTAGATCACAATCATTAGTTTATTATTTATACAAAAGATGTAATCTATAATTAATTTTGTATTTAATTATTTAAAGTGTAATTTATAATTAATTTGTATTTATTATAAGACCAGCCCCTCAAACCCAATTTTATGTGAAGACCCGGTTTTATCATATGTGTCAATGAATCAACAAACATGGTGTGCAGTAGGCTTCAATACCGGGCCCCTCAAAGGCCGGTTATAGTAATAACATAAAAAAATTTCCACTTAGTTTTGTTAATTCTTCTGTAAACAGCAAGGATGGCAATTTCTGGGTTGACGCGAAACCCGATACGAAAAAGGTAACACGAACTTGAAACGGGTCAAAAACGGGTTGACACGAAATCGACACGAAAATAAAAAAGGTCAAAACCCGACAACCTGAAAATGATCCGTATAACCCGTTTATAGGTAAAACTATAATATTTTAAAATTTTCTTTAGTACTTGAAATTTAAATTTTGAAAAGAAGATTATGAATTCAAATAACAGAGTGACATTTTAAGACAATAAAACCCATCAAATAAAAGTACAAACTCCTTAAACGTTAAAAACTCAAAATAAACAATAAAAGATTTACAGTTAAAATAATAGTACGTTATTTTCACTATATGATTTTTATACTTTTATATTTAATTATTTGATAGGTGATAATTTAGTATTTTGGATCGATTCATAATTCTATTTAATGATTAATAATCTTAAATTATTTAGTTGTTCAATAACATTATTTATTGATATAAAATAGTAATACATCATAGTTTTTATTATATTCATTTATATAAGTGAATAAAAAGGTAAAATCAAAATTTCAATTAAACAGAAATAAATACCAAATTTGAAGTTCGAATACAACGGAAACGAACATTGATTATTAAAGTTAGAATATAAATGAAAATCGTTTTCAAAATTTGTGCCGAACGTTGGAAAACAAACATGGAATTTGAAATATTGATAAAGAAAATCATAGTTGAAACGTAAAACCATATTCGAAAAAATTCTCGTCCATGACATTTGGCCTAAATGGGTTGACATGAACTTGACACGGAAAAAACTAATGTAACATCCCAAATTTTTTTTTTACAATGGAATATAGAAATATAACTGCATTCACAACATCATACGGGGTCCCGCACCCGGAACTACCCGCAGCTAAATGTATTTAAATAAGATTACAGACTTTGTTCTAGCAAAATGTTTAAGTATTAAAACAGCGGAAACGTTTTAAATAAATGATGAGCCATCTTCACATTGCTGGAGCCTCCCCACGATCAGGTCCTGAAAAGAATAAGTTCAACAACAGTAAGCATAAAGCTTAGCGAGCACTCTAACTTACACATCACACGAGGTATGTACATGTCACATCATAACACAAATCCATGATCACATATCATAACACATACTACCGACGCAGTGCACTGACGACGATTTCACACTTTGGGTCACAGTTGACTATCCAAGCCGTACCAAGGATTTCACACTATGTCTGACTGTGCTCGAGTTACGTTTTCACCACAATATAACGTAACCTTTCACTTCACGTAAATCACATCAGCTAAACATCACATAAAATATAACATATACATTTCACACTAATATTATGTATAAGTTAGTGTAACTCACTTGATTGCAGCACAGATAAAAGCAACAGGTTTCACAAGCTGTAAGTTAACAATTCCAGTCGCAAGGACCTACAATACAGATATCTCCACTGATTAGCTCTTGCGTATACTACAGACCCTAAGTCGGACCACCCTAGGCCAGACCTAACACTGAAAGTCGCATGGACTCTCACTCAAAGTCGCATGGACTCTCACTCAAAGTCGCATGGACTTGTGAAATTCGCATGGACCTACACCCCATCCATCCGAAAGTCGCATGAAGTCTCTCCCTAGCTGAAAGTCGCATGGACTCTCACTGAAAATCTCATGGACTTGTGAAAGTCGCATGGACACAAACACCCCCTATCCGACTGTCGCATGGTGCCAATCCTACATCCGACTGTCGCATGGACTTGCACTAAAATTCGCATGAAACAACTTTGAAAGTCGCATGGCCCTCTGAAAGTCACATGGGACTTCCTGAAAGTCGCATGGACCTTCATCCTCCTACAAGTTCATCTTTTCTTTTGAAAACCCAGAACTTGAAACTCCATTTTCAAAATCATAACCTTCTTAAAACTTAACCAAATCACTTTATTTTTGTTCCAAAACGTTTCTCCATTCATATAAGCATTTTCTTCAAGATTTAAACATAACCCAACATGTATACAAGTTTCTAGCTCAGATTCTTTACTATGTTCTTCATAAACCCAAAACCCCATAAAAACCTCAGACCTTATCTAGCTTAATAACCATCCAACCAAGGTAAAATTGCTGCCTACAACATCATAGAGATATAGGAAACATTACCTGATGATTCCTTTGCCAATTCCTTGAGTTTTCAAATGATTCTTGCCTCCTTCTCCTTGCTTCTCTCGTGGGTTTTACACACACACAGGCACACACAAAATTTCCTCCAATGCAACAGTGAAACCTTGGAGGCTGCACCCTAATCCTCCCTTTATACTCACCCCTAGCAAGGCCTTGGGCCCAATGATTGTGCAATTCCTAGGCCCACCAGGCTTATTCTTTCCCACTTTTAGTTCAAAATTCTTAGTTATTTAACCCAACAATATGGTAGCCCAACTTGTTTATTTAATAGACTAAATAGCCCACCAATTCAAATATAACTTAAATTCCATAAATAATAAGCAACTCCAAAATATATAAACTCGCATCATCCAATAAAATATTCATTTATTTATTTAGAAACAGGGTATTACAACTCTCCCCCACTTAAATACGATTTCGTCCTCGAAATCTTTACTTGAACAATTCGGGGTAGTTCTGCTTCATCTCGTCCTCTGGTTCCCAAGTCCACTCAGATCCCTTACGGTGCTCCCACTGAACCTTGACCGTCGCTATCTGTTTGTTGCGTAGCTGTTTAACTTTTCGTTCCAAAATAGCTACTGGTCTCTCCACATAATTCAGTCTCTCGTCCACTGTTATGTCCTCCAATGGCACAAAAGTGGACTCGTCCGCTAAACACTTCCAAAGATGAGATACATAGAATGTGTTGTGAATCCTAGACAATTCGTCCGGTAGCTCTAACCGATATGCAACCTTCCCAACCCTGGCAGTCATTTTGAAAGGCCCTATGTATCTCGGGTTCAGTTTTCCTCGCTTCCGAAATCGAATCACGCCCTTCCACGGAGATACTTTTAACAGTACGAAATCTCCAACCTGGAATTCTAGCGGAGACCGTCTCTTATCAGCATAACTTTTCTGTCGGCTTTGCGCGGCTTTCAACCTTTTTCGCACTTGTTGGACGTATTCTGACGTTTTCTGCACAATTTCCGCGTTTCCGAGCTCCCGCTGACCCACTTCTCCCCGGTAGATGGGGGTTCTACACCTCCTTCCGTACAACATCTCGTACGGAGGCATGCCGATACTCGCGTGATAGCTGTTGTTGTAGGAGAATTCCGCCAATGGTAGGTAAGAATCCCAACTTCCCCCGAAGTCGATCACGCACGCTCGTAGCATATCCTCCAGGGTTTGTATGGTCCTCTCGCTTTGGCCGTCAGTCTGCGAGTGATACGCCGTGCTAAGGTTCACCCGAGTCCCCAAATCCTCATGAAACTTTTGCCAAAACCTTGAAGTAAAGCGTACATCCCTATCCGATACTATGGTCACTGGCACTCCATGTCGCGATATTACCTCCTTGACGTACACGTCTGCCATTTTCTCTGCTGAAAAGGCTTCCTTGATCGGGATAAAGTGAGCACTCTTAGTTAGTCGGTCGACGATCACCCAAATCGCATTGAAGTTTATTGGAGTCTTTGGTAGCTTAGTGATCAAATCCATGGTGATGTGTTCCTATTTCCAAACCGGGATTTCTAACGGTTGCAGCTTTCCGTGAGGCCTTTGGTGCTCGGCCTTAACTCGAAGGCAAGTTAAACACTTCTCCACGTATTTCATTACATCTCGCTTCATTCCCGGCCACCAGTAGTCTGCCTTAAGGTCTCGGTACATCTTAGTCAAACCTGGATGGATAGAAAACTTGGATTTGTGAGCCTCATCGAGCAGTGTAGCACGCGTGTCAGTGATCTTCGGTACCCAGATACGTCCGAAACGTGTCATCAACCCTCGACTATCCACGGAGAATAGTGCCTTCTGCCCCTTAATCCGCTCCGACCTATGGTTCTCGTCCTTCAGTGCCTCATACTGAGCGGCTCGAATCGAGTCTAACAATGTCGTTGTCACTGTCAATCTCATACATTGTGCTGGTAGTAGTACTATACTGGCCTTCCTACTCAAGGCATCGGCCACGACATTGGCTTTCCCTGGGTGATAGAGAATCTCGCAGTCTTAATCCTTGACTAAGTCGATCCACCTCCTCTGCCTCATGTTCAGATTCTTCTGGTCGGCGAAGTATTTCAGGCTTTTGTGGTTGGTGTAGATAGTGCATTTGACCCCATATAAGTAGTGCCTCCATATCTTTAGTGCAAACACAACTGTAGCTAGTTCCAAGTCGTGGGTCGGATAGTTGCACTCATGCGGTTTCGGCTGTCGCGAAGCGTACACAATGACTTTACCCCGTTGCATCAATACACACCCTAATCCTACGTGTGAGGCATCGCAGTAAACCACCATATCGTCCACTCCCTCTCGCAAGGTTAAGATCGGTGCCTCGCATGACTTCCCTCGCAGAATCTCAAATGCTCGTTGCTGCTGTTCACCCCATATGAAGCGCACATTCTTCTTAGTCATCTTTGTCAAAGGTACTGCGATCTTAGAGAAGTCTTGTATGAATCTACGATAATACCTGGACAATCCCAAGAAACTTCGGATTTCGGTAGGACTCCTCGGTACCTCCCACTTCATCACCGCTTCAATCTTAGCAGGGTCCACTTTAATACCTTCCTGGTTCACTACGTGCCCTAGAAATTGCACTTCCCGTAACCAAAACTCGTACTTGGATAACTTGGCATAAAGCCTTTCCCGCTTCAAAGTCTGTAGCATCATCCGCAGGTGATCTTCATGCTCTTTCTCTGTCTTGGAGTAGATCAAGATATCGTCTATAAACACAATTACCGACTTATCCAACATTGGTCGGCAGATTCTGTTCATCAAATCCATAAACGCAACTGGTGCGTTTGTTAATCTGAAGGGCATCATTACAAACTCGAAATGACCGTATCTCGTCCTAAATTCCGTTTTCTCGATATCTCCTTCCTTCACCTTTAATTGATGGTACCCGGAGCGTAGGTCGATCTTTGAAAACCAGGCTGCACCTTGCAGTTGATCGAATAAATCGTCGATCCTGGGTAGAGGGTATCTGTTCTTGATTGTTACCTTGTTCAGTTCGCGATAGTCTATACACATACGGAACGTGCCATCCTTCTTCTTGACGAATAAGATCGATGCTCCCCACGGCGAACTACTCGGTCGGATAAACCCTTTGTTTAATAACTCTTGCAGTTGAGACATCAACTCCTGCATCTCCGGTGGTGCTAGTCGATACGGAGCTTTCGCTATTGGCGTGGTACCCGGCATAAGGTCGATTTTAAACTCCACCTGGCGGTCAGGAGGAATCCCAGGGAGATCCTCTGGAAACACTTCGGGAAATTCACACACCACGGGTACGTCCGTAACGCTTCTCTTACTCTTTTCCAGCTTGTTGTCGACCACATGTGCTAGGAATGTCGTGTACCCCTTATGAATATACTTAGCCGCCTTAACCGCCGTACACAGTGTCGTTCTCCTTTTGTGATGCTCGCCGTAGATTAGAATCTCTCCCCCACTCAGGGTTTGCACCCGCACGACTCCTTGCTTGCACAAAATACTGGCTTGGTGACGACCCAACCAGTCCATACCTACTACCACTTGGAACTCCCTCATCTGAATCGGTATAAGGTCTATAGGGAACTTCTCTTCTCCTATCTCTATTACATTGTCATTATAAATAACGAATATATTGACAGCTTTCTCATATGCGATTTCTACTTCTAAAGGTGTCTCTAACCTTACCGGTGAAAAGCTAAAACTTTTACAAAATGAAGCAGAAACAAAAGATTTACTCGCACCCAAGTCAAACAACACTAACGGAGGCATAGAGTTAACAATGAAAGTACCTGCAATTACATCCGGTTCTGCCTTCGCTTCCTCCACAGTCATTTGAAAGGCCCTGCCCCGAGCCCTCGGTACTTGCCCTTTCTCCCCGTTTGTGATCATCAAAGGTGGTTGTTGAGCAGGCCTCCCACCTCCTGTAGCAGCCCCCGGGCATTCTGCCATACAATGCCCCGGTTGGTTGCATCTGAAGCAAACACTCATGTTGGACCGGCAGTCCTTGCTCACGTGGCCCGGTCTTCCACACTTGTAACAGTTCATCTGCCCCAGGCGGCACTCTCTCGCATGCCCTCTCCCACACTTGGGGCATTTCACGTGATCACCTTTTCCCGCGGGTCGGGAACTCCCAGCTTTGAACCTCTTCTCTGGCGCTCTCCCTTGAACGTTACCCACTGCAGCTTGCCCCGCAGTTCGCTTCTTAGCCCGTAGTTCCAAATCCATCTCTCTCTTCCTAGCCACCTCAATCATTTCCTCCAAACTCGTGCACCTACCTGTGGTCACTAACTCACGGATGTCTTCCTTCAGCATTTGAGAATAACGGTGCATCTGTAGACTCTCATCTGCCACATAGGCAGGGCAGAACAAGACCTTCTCCTTGAAGATGGCGGTGATCTCATTCACCGTTTCGGTAGTCTGCTCCAGCTTCAGAAACTCATTCATCAACCTCTCTCTTTCCACTTTCGGGGCGAACTGGTCGTTAAACAACTCCTTGAACTCATCCCATGTCATGGCAGAAATCAACTCCCCCTTCCTCTGTCTCAAAAGGTTCCACCACGTCTTTGCTGCTCCTCTAAGAAGGTTCGATGTGAACCACACCCTACTCCCATCCGCGCACCGACTGGTGTGAAAGGCTCCTTCCACCTCGGAAATCCATTGAGCACTCTTAATGGGGTCCATAACCCCTTCAAAGATCGGTGGCTGACATGCCGAGAAGTATCTATAGCTGCCACCCTACTGTTTCTGGTTTGTTGTTGGGGTGGCAGTTGGCGTGGTGGCCTCTTTAGCTGCCCATATAACACTCAGCTTCTGATCCATCATCTTGCCCATATCCTCCTTGATCTCAGTAACAATCTGGGGCAACATCTCCCTCAACTCTTTCAGCACATCGGCTGTCATTTTGGCGGCTAGAAGAGCCTCTCTGTCTGTTTCTTCCTCATCAGTAACCGGAATCGCGTTCTCCGGTGTCACAATCGTTGGGTTAGCACCCTCATACTCCTCGTTCAGTATAGGCTGTTGACGGGGGTTTGTCTCCCCGGTGACGCTGGTCTCTAGGCCCTCGGGCCCATAGCTGGTTCCAGTTCTAGCAGTAGCAATGAGATTGCGGTTCCTCCTCGTGTTCACCATTCTGGAAGTATAGATAATGCACTATTAAGCAGGTGGCTTTATCATACTATCCTGCTCACACCGTAGTCTATATCCACACCACATACAATTCTAGCATGCCGTTCACCTCGTCTGAGGTAGCCCTACTCACTAAGGCACTCCTATTCTACAGGCATACTACAGTCCTACAAGTACCCCTCACCTGATTCACAAGAGTTCGTATGATGCCGGTAAGTCCTGACATGTATCATGTGCTCACAATAATATGGGCCCTTATATTATTCTAAACACATCACACATACCAAGTCTTGTCGTTACCATCTGAAATCCCGATTCACAGGCTTAGGTCATGCATCACATAACATTCCACATACATATACACATTGCATCTTCATATCATCATAAAATCATGCAAACACATAAAGTTCAACACACCAGCCATCATATCCTAGTCTATCCATATCACGAATACATCCACGTATAATGCTAAGTCATACAAGTCTTTGAGCGTCTGATCCTACCCTACCCCAACATCAAACGAGAACATGAAATAAGGCCAAATCATCCGTTCTAAGCCTATATGGTTACCATTATACATGGTGCACAGTATTCACGATATGTATAAACATGGATACAGTTAGGAACTACTCTAGCATATATCATGGATTCGACTATATAGTATATTTCACCAACTATCTATATATATACTATGCTTCACTTCACTTCGTGCTCACCGGGACCAAGCTCCAGCCGACAGCTCATCGTTCGGTTTTTTTAAAATTAATTTTGTAAATTTGAAAATGTTTTAGAACCAAGGTTTAAGTCCAAACACACCTCTTGCATGCTTGAATCCCTTAAACCTAGGCTCTAATATCAAGTTGTAACATCCCAAATTTTTTTTTACAATGGAATATAGAAATATAACTGCATTCACAACATCATACGGGGTCCCGCACCCGGAACTACCCGCAGCTAAATGTATTTAAATAAGATTACAGACTTTGTTCTAGCAAAATTTTTAAGTATTAAAACTGCGGAAACGATTTAAATAAATGATGAGCCATCTTCACATTGCTGGAGCCTCCCCACGATCAGGTCCTGAAAAGAATAAGTTCAACAACAGTAAGCATAAAGCTTAGCGAGCACTCTAACTTACACACCACACGAGGTATGTACATGTCACATCATAACACGAATCCATGATCACATATCATAACACATACTACCGACGCAGTGCACTGACGACGATTTCACACTTTGGGTCACAGTTGACTATCCAAGCCGTACCAAGGATTTCACACTATGTCTGACTGTGCCCGAGTTACGTTTTCACCACAATATAACGTAACCCTTCACTTCACGTAAATCACATCAGCTAAACATCACATAAAATATAACACATACATTTCACACTAATACTATGTATAAGTTAGGGTAACTCACTTGATTGCAGCACAGATAAAAGCAACAGGTTTCACAAGCTGTAAGTTAACAATTCCAGTCGCAAGGACCTACAATACAGATATCTCCACTGATTAGCTCTTGCGTATACTACAGACCCTAAGTCGGACCACCCTAGGCCAGACCTAACACTGAAAGTCGCATGGCACTAAGTCCCCAGCTGAAAGTCGCATGGACTCTCACTGAAAATCGCATGGACTTGTGAAATTCGCATGGACCTACACCCCATCCATCCGAAAGTCGCATGAAGTCTCTCCCTAGCTGAAAGTCGCATGGACTCTCACTAAAAATCTCATGGACTTGTGAAATTCGCATGGACACAAACACCCCCCTATCCGACTGTCACATGGTGCCAATCCTACATCCGACTGTCGCATGGACTTGCACTAAAAGTCGCATGGAAATAGCCTAAAAGTCGCATGAAACAACTTTGAAAGTCGCATGGCCCTCTGAAAGTCACATGGGACTTCCTGAAAGTCGCATGGACCTTCATCCTCCTGCTAGTTCATCTTTTCTTTTGAAAACCCAGAACTTGAAACTCCATTTTCAAAATCATAACCTTCTCAAAACTTAACCAAATCACTTTATTTTTGTTCCAAAACGTTTCTCCATACATATAAGCATTTTCTTCAAGATTTAAACATAACCCAACATGTATACAAGTTTCTAGCTCAGATTCTTTACCATCCCACCAAGGTAAAATTGCTGCCTACAACATCATAAAGATATAGGAAACATTACCTGATGATTCCTTTGCCAATTCCTTGAGTTTTCAAATGATTCTTGCCTCCTTCTCCTTGCTTCTCTCGTGGGTTTTACACACACACAGGCACACACAAAATTTCCTCCAATGCAACAGTGAAACCTTGGAGGTTGCACCCTAATCCTCCCTTTATACTCACCCCTAGCAAGGCCTTGGGCCCAATGATTGTGCAATTCCTAGGCCCACCAGGCTTATTCTTTCCCACTTTTACTTCAAAATTCTTAGTTATTTAACCCAACAATATGGTAGCCCAACTTGTTTATTTAATAGACTAAATAGCCCACCAACTCAAATATAACTTAAATTCCATAAATAATAAGCAACTCCAAAATATATAAACTCGTATCATCCAATAAAATATTCATTTATTTATTTAGAAACAGGGTATTACAACTGACACGACCCGAACACGAAAATAAATGGGTCGAAATTGGATCGACACAAAACTGACCCGAACTCGAACGACATGATCCCGAGCCAAATTAATAGCCTTAGTAAATAGTATCACGTTTGAAACAATATTCCAACAAGAATCTTTTTCTTCCATTGTATCCTTTATGGCTAAAGAGCCAATAATTTGTTAAGTTGTTTCAACTTATTAGGGGGGGGATTAATAATTTGTTCACGACGCTTTCTTCATATCTCCTTTGATCGGTGATTCGGTGGTGTATAATCCCTCACTGCCACTTCTTCTATGTTAGTCACTTCTTCTAATTCAAGTCTTGTTACATAATGGAGAGCGAAAATGAACTTCAAGAATCGACACAAGGAACAAAAGCCACCGGTTTCCTAAGAACTTGTTTGAATGGAGCCAATACTTTATGCGGTAAATATTTCGATAAAGACTTAATTAAACTTGAATACTATATGCATTCTTTTATATATATTTAAACTTGTTTGAATGATGCATGTAAGGAATTCATGGGTGGGCAATCCAATTAAAGGAGGGGGAATTGGACAGCTTAGAATGGTTCTCGCGATTCTCGCAATAAAAACAGTTCTCAAATAAACTTTTCACTTAGCTGTATTATGGGTTGGTGCTTTTGATGGAATTGGATTCCACCACAGAGAGGAACTATAGAAATGGAGTGAGCTGCCAATTACCATAAGCTTATTTACATTTTGTTATTGTGCTCATGCTGTTTTTCCTACAATTTACAATTCCATGGAAAAGAAGACACAATTTGCCAAGGTAAGTCAAGTTAATTAGTTTCAAAATTCTAGAAGTAGTAGTGGAATTACTTGTTATATGTTATGTGAAGAATCTAAACTATGAATCTAATAGAGATATCAAGTTAAATATGTAATGTATTATGTTTATAAGTTACAAGTTGTAACCATGCCACCTAATCATGTTCAATTGTTTATGTATGTCCATCAACTATTGACCTATAAAACTTACAAAACTCAAAACTTTGATGATATTCACATTTGCAGGTTCTACTTGTTTGCTTTACTTTGAGCACTGTGAGCTATGGATCAATGTCGATATTAGGCTACTTGATGTTTGGAGAACACATTGGATCACAAGTGACATTAAATTTGCCCATGAAGAACACAAGCTCAATGATAGCAATTTACACGACATTGATCATCCCCATAACCAAATATGCCTTAATCATAGCATCAATTGCGATAGTGGTAGAAGAAACATTTCTTTCTCGAGATAGCACAATAAGGAGTTGTCTCATTCGCACATGTCTTGTGCTTAGCACACTCTTTGTGGCATTGATGATCCCATTCTTTGGCCATGTGATGGCGTTCATTGGCGCATTTATGGGCGTTATGTTGTCGATAGTGTTTCCATGTTTGTGTTACTGGAAGATAGTCATAGGGTTTAAGATATTTAGTAGAGAATCAATGATGATTTTCATTATTGTGTTGATTGGAACTTTTGTTGGAGTGATAGGAACTTACACAGCTTTAGTGAACATCATAAAGGAGGTTCAAACTAAATAAGTTTAATTTGATTTACTTATTGTAATTCCAAACTAGCATTTTAATGTGCAAACATTTGCTCTCATTTCTAGTTGTAAACTCTCTATTTATTTGTATCTCTTTAATTTATGTCTTTTTCAGATAGTATTTGAAGTACTTTGAATTGCTTAATGCCTTGTTAGTTTGATGTCAAGGGAAGTAGTGTTCCTTTAGTTCTCTTGTTGTTTTGATATTGTTGAATTCAGTTTGGCCTCTGATTATCCCTCACAAGTAACAAAGAGTGGCTCTATTTGTAGTTTTGGGATTGGTTTGATTCTAATACATATTGCTTAAAAAACATATATTCAGCCATTTGATTAATGTATCTATTAGCAGCAATAATGATATAAATGGTATGTTTGGTGGATGGATCAGTACACTAATGAGTATACAAGAACTTTGATTTCAAAATCTTGCTTGTTATATGAATTTTGTAACACCATGTGTTTGAAAAGCCTGTAGACTTTGTTATAAGTCTTTTTATGTCTTTGGGACTTCTGCAAAAACGGAATGGAATTTATTTAAATTTCATCCAGCACAACTATGGAATGGATTTTTCATTATTTGAGGGAATGAAAACATCTCAAAGAATGAAATTCCATTCAAAAACAAGTTTACCAAACACAATACAAAAAGGAATTTGATTTCAATTTAATTCCATTTCTTCGAATTTTGAGAAACAAACGGTACCTTATATTCTTTGAAAATCTCTACTCTTGTAAGAGTCAGAGTGTACATTAATAGGATGGTATTCGCCCATAACTGAACTAAGAAGAAAAATAAAAGAAAACAAATGTTCTAAACGAGTTGCCTTCACCGGCGTTTAGTTTAGTTTGATTTTTATAAGCCTAACTGAATCGGGTCCTCGAACAAAATGGGTGGAATAACGAAAGATATGTCTGCTACTTTAATACTTTCAAGTTTAGTGATTTATCTTTAATGAGTGAAGTTGTTAATAACATGTCAAACGGGATAAGCCAACCCGTTTTGACCTTACTTTCACTATAAGCCGACTATTTTCACAGTCACTTAAAAGAATAGTTTACCTTTATTCCGGTTGTGCCACATGGAAGATCTCATTTGTAGGAAACAATATAAAGATAATAATCGTCACTTAATGACCTACGGGGTAAAGCACTTGCCCACTATAACTCAAAAGTTCTAGTCTCATTAGGATTCAATCAGGAATAGGAAGCTTCATAAATGATCATAGGTATACCAGTTGGGCCTTGTACATTTAAACCAAAGACTCGACGCTCCTAGCCATGGGTAACCTAAACAAGAAACACCCTCTATTACACATTTACCCGGTATAGATATAACTAATAATATATTGAATCATGTCAACAAACCAGCTTCAAAGTACAACAAATGAGTTTACCAAACAAATTTATGTTTTAATTATGAATACACAATAAATAAATTTTCAAGTAGTAATATATTTGAGATAACACTAAACATCAATGATTGTCATATAGTTGACTTTTGATGACGTATACAACCAGCAACCTCTGTTCAATCATAGAGGCAAACAATAATTTTTTAATAGTGAAATAATCATTTAAAACTTCTGATTTGAGCTGGACAATTTTGACTTTTGATCAGAGTATAACAGATCAAAAGTTCAACATCTAACAAGAAAGTGAAGCAGAATTTGAAGTTAAGCAATGGTAAAACTCTTTGATGCTCATTGTCACCTACAAGACCCAAGAATCTTTAACAAGATCCCAACTGTTATCAAGACAGCTTTAGAGAATGGAGTACTTCATTTTGCAGTAAATGGGATCTTTGAGAAAGACTGGCAGTTGGTGAAGGAGATGAGTGACAGCTATCCTTGTGTAATTCCATCATTCGGGCTCCACCCGTGGTTCATCGCTGACCGAACACCCGATTGGTTGACCATTTTAAGGAAGTTCCTGGATGATAATCCTGCAGCTGCAGTTGGAGAGATTGGTTTGGACAAAGGGCCACTTGCGAAATCGATTGATTTCGATGATCAAGTTGAAGTTTTTCGCCCACAACTTAAACTTGCCAAAGATCTTAAAAGACCGGTTTCTGTACACTGTGTTGATGCTTTTGTGGATCTTCTTGATATAATGAAATCTATCGGGCCGTTTGAAGGTGTAATCTTGCACTCTTATATAGGATCTGCAGAGATGGTTCCTGAGTTTGCTAAACTCGGTGCTTATTTTTCGTTCTCGGGCCATCTTATGCCAATGGAAGAAACCAAGGCAAAGAAAATGGTGAAAGCTGTGCCTTTTGATAGGATTTTGTTGGAGACTGATGCACCAGATGCAGTGCCTAAAGCATATGATGCAGACTCCCTATTTGTGGTTGAAGAACAGAATAATCAGGATAAGAACCCGAAAAGTGTTCTTAATCATCCAGCCAATATCCACTTTGTGCTTTCTTATGTTGCATCTTTGCTTGAAGTGTCTAAAGAAGAACTCGCGGATCTTAGCTACAGAAACGCAACGCGTTTGTTTTCGTATGAAGGTTCTAAACTGCAGCAAGATTAGTTCAGCAGTTAATTTGGATATTGTTAATTAAGATGAAAAAACTAAGCAGTATATTTGTGTACAATTCTTATGTGAATAACTACTGTTGAATTGGTGTTACAAGATATGAATATCAATGGTAATCGAAGAAAATCGATCAAATTAATGAGAAATTTACATCTAGCATAGGTGAGCCAAATGGTCTCCGGTTGAACCAGTTTCGCCTGCCGATCCAGTTCGGCTATACTCCATATTCCAACCTTTGTAATTACAATTAATTACCTGGTACAGATATGCATGTTTTTTATTGCTAGCTTTGACTAATTTGACCTATTTGTGTTGATTTTTATTGACCTAATTATTATGATTTGATCAATTTTAGCAACTGATTTTGATGGAAGTTTCCCCAATCATGCTGATTTGGATCAATTTTTGACCTAAATAAGTTAATTTTGACTATTGTTGAACTATCATGCTACTAAATTAATGATCCGTGCACACACCGGTATTACATAAATAAACCTAAAGAACAATTGAATCAAACAAAAGGGGAAACCAATCTGAAAACAATTTTTTTTTGTACTCAATGTTTAAAACCATGAGGGGAACAAAAATTTTGTACATGATCATAGTGATACTGATGTTTCGACCAATAACTTATTTGATTTAACCTGCACGAGCCGCTCACTACTGAAATTTAAAGAGAAGAAGATAAGGAAGCTCAAGATCAGGGATGGCTCAGTCACCATTAGCATTTTAGTTGACTCAAAAGCATGTTGTAGCTTTAAATGGGAAGCACTGACAAGGTAACCCATGAAAAGTCAACTCAAGATGTGAAATCTTGAATGTAAGGGATCATGAACAATGCAGAAGTTAAAATTAACCACAAAAGCAAAATGCAAGGTTGATAATAGTCTGGTGGCACATAAACATCCTTCAAAAGGCTAGACTCTCCAAATGGCACACATATATCCTTTGGCCTACACACAACATGAGTTTGCAAAATGGTCAATTATCAATAAATAGTATGTAAATATTTCCTTGGAATTCAGATCAAAATAACCGGCTTCCTCAAGACACAGGAACGAACATGAATTAGGAATACGAGGATGGCGGGGTTGTAGGGAGAAGTGCAAAAAGAAACACAAAGAGAACAAATAGTTAATCACCCTCAATCTGACCACATAGAGTTGAATTATCATTCATCTAGCTTACATACCTCTTCATCCATTTATGTTGACCATAAAAAGAATAGATAATATGTAACGGTCATCATTGGGTAGTAAAACTAATAAAGGTGATTAACAAGGACTGATACAAGGATCAATGTTAGAAACTCAGAATTAAGCTACTTGATGTTTGGAGAACAGTACTTAGCATGACAAGTAACATTGAATTTCCCATGAAGAACAGAAGCTCAATGATAGCAATTTACACAACATTGAATCACCCCCCATAACCAAATATGTCTTAATTGTAGCACCCATCGCGACAGTGGTAGAAGAAACAGTTCTTTCTCAAGATAGCATGATAAGGAGTCGTCTCATTCAAACATGTCTTCTGATGACACACTTACATGACAAACATTTCGTTCTCAAGATAGCATGAGATAGCATGATAAGGAGTCGTCTCATTCAAACATTTCTTTCTCAAGATAGCATGATAAGGAGTATGCTAATCACAAGACATGTTAGAATGAGACAACTCCTCATCGTGCTATCTCGACAAATAAAGGTTTCTTCTACAACTATTGCGATTGGTACTATGATCAAGACATATTTGGTTATGGGGATGATCAATGTTGTGTAAATTGCTGTCATTGAGCTTTTGTTCTTCATGGGCAAATTTAATGTCACTTGTGAGATACTAAGTGTTCTCCAAACATAAGTAGCCTAATTCCACTAAAATTCTGCTAATATTACTTAATATATTATTTAAAAGACCATTTTACCCCTTATAATGTTTCAATTTTAGTACCTAACTATTCCATGTCATAGCATTTTAGTCCCTAACTTTAATAACCATTTTAACTGTCCGCAACTTTAGTCCCTAAATCATAGTGTATTTCATCCAATTCTAGTTTTATTCCATTTCAAGGAAAAGATCTCACGTTTCTAAATCCAACAATAATGCGCACAATCTAACCAAAATTAACGCTGCATTCCTCCTTCACTCTCTTCAAGAATCTTGATTTGCCGAAAAGGAGAGTTTCTGGTGAGCGGCGGAGTTGATCGGTTGCCAGAGCTTTACAAAGTTGTGCTTTGGATGCTACCAACCGGGACATGAGAAAGCTACATGCCCAAACCTGAATGTCAACCCCGCCAAAGCACCTGTGCCAACTTCTCTCAGGATCACTGATGGTAGGCTACTTGATGTTTGGAGAACACATAGGATCACAATTCACAAGTGACATTAAATTTGCCCACGGAGAACAAAAGCTCAATGATAGCAATTTACACGACATTGATCATCCCCATAACCAAATATGCCTTAATCGTAGCACCAATTGCGATAGTGGTAGAAGAAACATTTCTTTCTCGAGATAGCACAGTAAGGAGTTGTCTCATTCGAACATGTCTTGTGCTTAGCACACTCTTTGTGGTATTGATGATCCCATTCTTTGGCCATGTGATGACGTTCATTGGCGCATTTGTGGGCGTTATGTTGTCGATAGTGTTTCCATGTTTGTGTTACTGGAAGACAGTCATAGGGTTTAAGATATTTAGGAGAGAATCAATGATGATTTTCATCATTGTGTTGATTGGAACTTTTGTTGGAGTGATAGGAACTTACACAGCTTTAGTGAACATTATAAAGGATGTTCAAACTAAATAAGTTTAATTTGATTTACTTATTGTAATTCCAAACTAGCATTTTAATGTGCAAACATTTGCTCTCATTTCTAGTTGTAGACACTCTATTTATTTGTATCTCTTTTATGTCTTTTCCAGATAGTATTTGAAGTACTTTGACTTGCTTAATGGCTTGTTAGTTTGATGTCTACAGAAGTAGTGTTCCTTTAGTTCTCTTGTTGTTTTGATACTGTTGAATTCAGTTTGGCCTCTGTTTATCCCTCACAAGTAACAAACAGTGGCTCTATTTGTAGTTTTGGGATTGGTTTGATTCTAATATATATTGCTTAAAAAACCAATCCCAAAACTACAAATAGAGCCACTGTTTGTTACTTGTGAGGGATAAACAGAGGCCAAACTGAATTCAAAAGTATCAAAGCAACAAGAGAACTAAAGGAACACTACTTCCCTTGATATCAAACTAACAAGCCATTAAGCAATTCAAAGTACTTCAAATACTATCGGGAAAAGGCATAAAAGAGATACAAATAAATAGAGTGTCTACAACTAGAAATGAGAGCAAATGTTTGCACATTAAAATGCTAGTTTGAAATTACAATAAGTAAATCAAATTAAACTTATTTAGTTTGAGCATCCTTTATGATGTTCACTAAAGTTGTGTAAGTTCCTATCACTCCAACAAAAGTTCCAATCAACACAATGATGAAAATCATCATTGATTCTCTCCTAAATATCTTAGACCCAATGACTATTTAAGTATTTTCCAATAACACAAACATAGGAACACAATTGACAACTTAAGGCCTACAAATGCACCAATAACGCCGTCACACAGCGAAAGAATGAGGTCATCAATGCGAGTATGCTAATCACAAGACATGTTTGAATGAGACAACTCTTCATCATGCTATCTCGACAAATAAAGGTTTCTTCTACCACTATCGCGATTGGTGCTATGATTAAGACTTATTTTGCTATGGGGATGATAAATGTTTTGTAAATTGCTGTCATTTAGCTTTTGTTCTTCATGGGCAAATTTAATGTCACTTGTGATACTAAGGGGGCGTTTGGTTCGCGGATTTTTTTTCATGGGATTTGCATTCTGTCAAATGATTTGCATTTCGCAGGATTTGCATTTGACAGCATTGTAAAATGGATTTGCATTTGGCAAAATGGTAAAATAGAAAATCCTTCATACAAAGCATTTTGAAATACCATGGGGGTGGATGCATTTGTAAAATCCCTTGAGTAAGGGAATTTGAGGGATTTTAAAGAATTCCCAGCATTTAAAATCCCTTCCTTTTTTTCCAACCAAACACAACATTTCTCTGTATTTGAAATCCCATTCCTACGAAATCACACGAAATACAGTGAACCAAACAGGGCCTAAGTGTTCTCCAAACATAAGTAGCCAAATTCCACTGAAATTCTGCTAATATTTCTTAATATATTATTTAAAAGACCAATTTACCCTTTATTATGTTTCAATTTTAATACCTAACTATTCCATGTCATAGCATTTTAGTCCCTAACTTTAATAACCATTTTAATTGTCCATAACTTTAATAAACTTTTTAATTAACACCAATATGTTCTTAAAGATTTTCTTTTAACACCAAAGCAAAAATTCAAAGAACATATTTTTATGCAATTTAAAGAAATTAACTCACTACAAAGCAAAAATTCAAGGAATATTTTGTGCTTACTTGATTTTTATGCAAGTTTCTGAGACATGGGAATAAGAAAACCTAATCCCATTTCGATTAAGAAAATCTTCAATCATCAGTTTAGCTTTGGTACTCTCACAAACCTCAAATGGTGCCCGACCATTTCCAAGAACAGATCTGACATTTCTAAATCCACCCATAATGCGCACAATCTCACCCAAATTAACGCTGCATTCCTCCTTCCCTCTCTTCAAGATTCTTGATTTGTCGAAGAGGAGAGTTTCTGGTGAGCGACGGAGTTGATCGGTTGCCGGAGCTTTACTTCGAATTCAGGTTTGTTTGCTCTTATTAAATAGATGGAAACAACGCACACCCATTCACCATGAAACCGAACTAAACGAAGAAGAACGACGGTGATCATCCATGACGATTTGGTAGTCTAGATGGTGGTCGGAATTGTTCTCGTTGGTGGTCGTAGGCCTGTCAATGGGTCAGATCTTGCCCCAGATTCGATCCGATCTGCCCCATTTATTGGATCCAATGGGTCTAAATATTGGATCCATCGCCCTAATTAGAGATCTAATAGGTCGACCCATTTAATTGGATCACTACATGGGTCGATCCAAGATCTGTCTGGGTCGATCCATTTAATATTAAACTACAATTTAATTTTAACCATCAACTATCATCAATTTATCAGTCATCACCCGCCACCGCCGTGGCTATCGCTGTCGCCGATTACCACCCCCGCCACCCGTCCTCTCCATCACCACCACGACCACCACCGCCAACCACCGGCCACCGTCACCGCCGGCCACCTGCCGCCGCCGACACTCCGTCACCATCACCACCACCAGCCGCCACCATCATCACCAATATGTATTTATATTTATACCAAACATTGTGTGTTCAAATTTAATCATACTTACCATGTGGGAAAGACACTGTTTCTGGAAGCAGCGTATGTTGTGAGTAAGATTGTATCTTGATGCTTATCTTGACCTTCCCAAAGTTGGTTAGTAAACAAGGGCTATTCCCACACATATGGAGAGGATTATGTATGTAAGCATAATATGGAGGTATCTTCATGGTTCACAAGTACATAAGTATATGTTTGCATGGACAAATAGGTTGAGCTGAAGTCAAACTAGTAATAGGAGATTAAGAGGTATCTTCATGGTTCACAAGTACGATGTTATAAAACTTGAGTGAACACTAAACGCCAGACACATGTGGTATACATGCATACAAAGTATATAAGCAAATCAAAAAGGTACTGAAGTACAGCATATTTGACTTTCTTGGTATACGCATGTAATCATGTATTTATATACACACACAACATAATACATATACATACTACTTAACACTCATGATAAGAATGAAAAGAGTACTAACTTGAAGTAGCGCGATTAACTAACTACCAAGAGAAAGAATGTTTCGGCGGCCGGCGGTGGTGACGATTTCAGCGGCGGCGGGTGGTGGCCGGCGGTGAAGGTGGCGGTGGTGATGGTTTCGGCGGCGGCGGGTGGTGGCCGACGGTGAAGGTGGCGGTGGTGACGGTTTTGGCGGTGGCGGGTGGTGGCCAGTGGTGAAGGTGACGGCGGCTGGTGGGCGGCAGTGGTGGTGGTGACGGCAGCGGCCGGTGGTGGCTGGCGGTGACGGTGGCAGCGGCGGGTATTCAGCAGTGGTGGTGGTGGTGGCGGTGGCGGGTGGTGGTCACAGTGGCGGGTGGTAGCGGCGGTGGTCGTGGTGACGGTGGCGGCGGTGGGTAGTCGACGGTGGTGGTGACGGTGGTGGCCGGCAGTGGTGGTGTGGTGGGGTGGGGTAGGGACGTAGGGTGGGGGGTAGTGGTTGAAAAAATATTTGATAAATTATACTATAAATAATAAAATATTAAATGGGTCGCTCTGGGTCAGGATCCATTAGTATTGGATCCGATCCAAATCCAAGTAATTGGATCTTAATGCTAATGGGTCAGATCCAAATCCAATTAAATGGGTCTACGGGTCAGGTCAGATCTTTAAAAGATCCGATCCGATCTGCCCCATTGACAGCCCTAGGTGGTCGGAATATTCTCATCAGTGTGGGTCAAAATGTGGTAATAACTTTCAGGGGTTAAATAGTATTTGAGTTACGAGTACTATGAATAACAAGGATCTTTTATTTTTCTTAGTTGCGAGCTTCATACCCTGTTTATAAGTTTACTAACTAAATTTTCGTATGATACACGTGTTGTTTTAAAAATAATAAATATTAAATATTAATAAAAACGTATTAAATAATAATAAAACGTGAATTAACTGAGAATTTAAAAAATGACGACGTACGATATCAACACTCTAACCGGAAGTGGAAACATCGACGCGAGTGGGAGTCCAGACTTGACGACACAAACATAGTATCATGATATGAAGAGATGTGATTGTATTTCTTATATAAGTCATCAATCATTATTGTTACAATTAAGGGTAATAAAATTAAACGTTATTGGTTATAATTTAAAATGATTATATTTTATAATGATAAAACTAAAATTTGGTTAATTATTATATTTTGAAATATTATAAAGGATAAATATGATATTTGTAAATTAAGAAGGACAAATACGATTTTATATGGTTTAATAAGAGCATATATGAAATTATCTCTAATAATTTTGACTCTAAAAAGTCAAAATTGATTTTTTTTTATTTTAAGTGAATGAATGGTAAAGATTAAATATGTTTTAAATAAATGGTTCAGATCGTCTAATAAATTTTATCAAATTAGTCTTTTATTTATATTAGAAGATTAAAGTAATTTTAAATGTCTTTGTAGTTAAACATTAATAATATGTATAGTAAAAGAATTATAAATTATAAAAAGTATTGCAATAACGAATGTCACGAGCATTGTTTATATTCTTCACCAGTACTGTTTTTTATATAGTGGATATGAATAAAAGACAAATATTTTATAATAGGTCTAAGAAAACCAATAATATATAGCTATCCAATAAGTTTATGAATTAATATAAAACGTATAGTTAGATGTATCGCTTAAAGGTATTCGTAGAGTTTTTTCCATCATTTGCAATTGATAATGAAGTTCTGAAAATGATTGTTGCTTGTAGTTTTGATGAACCATGTTTTCTAGAAGACTATCTCGTTGAAGTTATCTTTGAAGCCGATGAAAACAGTTTTTTATTCAAAAAAAAAAAAAAACAGCTGATATATGTGAATTGTAGCATCTTGAATCGTCATTATCTCCATAAATCTCCATGATAGAAAACAAAAATAACAAAGAAAGAAGGTACTCGAAATGTTGTGGCGCCCTTTTTGAAAATTAATTTCCAAAATAAAATAGTATCATAAATCAGATAATGAAAATTCAATGTTTTAATTTAATCAATTTGGTTTACGTGTTTAAATAAATAACCACAAATAAATGTATCTATTAAATGATTTGGATAAATATTTTTGTTAAAATATTTTAGTGTTAACAAACTAAATAACCTAAAAAATGAAGATCTTGAACAATATGTAAAGCTTAAGATATTGATGTAAAAACAACTAATTCTAAAATAACTGAGAAAATAAATAGACTTAATTGGTGGAAAATATTCAAAATTAAGATGATGACATCATAACTCTATTCTTTTAATATATACTAGCATTATACCCGCGTAATACTGCGGCGTCGAATATTTTTTATTTTATAATATGTCGCTTTCAAAAATGTAATGATATGTTATTCGTGTGATTCAATGTCACAAAAAAAAATTTCTTCAACAAAATGTCTGTTAAGAAGGAGAGATAATGTTAAATGATTTATTAATTTTAAAAATAAATTTTACAATATATTAAAATAAGAAGAAAATTTTATATTTATGAAATAAGAAGAGAAGTTATAAGATTTTGAAAATTATGTTGGTGTGGTGGATAATTCTGTTTAT
This sequence comes from Dittrichia graveolens, assembly GCA_038502395.1. Taxonomy (NCBI): domain Eukaryota; kingdom Viridiplantae; phylum Streptophyta; class Magnoliopsida; order Asterales; family Asteraceae; genus Dittrichia; species Dittrichia graveolens. Next base: position 73,959,361 of record JARJIL010000003.1, read on the forward strand.
TTAAAAGTATATTTTAAATGAATAAAAAGTTAAAGTAAGTTAGAAAGGCAAATTGCATTAAAACATAATGAACTTTGTCTTAATTACCATTATATACAATCAACTTTATTTTCTTAAAAATAATACAACCAACTTTCATAATCCTCGTATTGTATACAACTTGTTGTATATTATGGAAGCTAAGGAAAAGTTCATTGTATACAATGATAACTAAACAACAGACACATAAAAAAGTTATTTGCATACAATAAGGGGATTATAAAAGTTAATTGTATTATTTTTAAAAATTTAAAGTTGATTTTATACAATAGTAACTAAGACAAAGTTTATTGCATTATCATGCAATTTGCCTAATTAGAAAAGATAGTGGAAAATTAGATTAATTTAAATAGAATGAAATGTCAATATGTTATTTTGATTAAATTTTAAGAACTCTTATAGTTAAGAAGAAAGAGAATATTAAATGATTTTTATAGTAGTATAGTTTAAAGATTATATAATAAACATAAGAACTTACAACTTACATATTTCTCTTTTCAAACAAACATAAGAATGCTTTCAATAATGAATAATTCCATTTTGAGAATACCACCAAACCATGTATTAATTAAACAACCTTATTCATAAACAATAAAATTCGATTATCCACAACATATATATTTAACAACATAAGGTATAAATTAATAATATATAAATTATTGCGTATGGATAATTTTTATTATGTATCATCACCCATTAATTAATTATGAGTAACTAGATTAAATGCATATGTGATGAGTGGGTTGGTTTTAAGAAATGATAAATATTATTAATATAAACAGAGATATCCAATAATTATAAAACAAAAAAGAAATAACAATTTAAAAATGACGACAAACAACGTAAACACATAGACCAGCGGTGGAAGAGTCGATGAAGGAGGACACACATGATGGCAGAATATGGTATCATAATATGAAAAACCGTGATTGTAATTCTTTTAGACAAAATGAATCATTATTGTTATAGTTAGCGGTAATTAAATTAAGTATTTATTGGTTATAACTAAAAATAAATTAAAATGATTATAAAATATTGTAAAATGATAAAACTAAAATTTAGTTAAATATGATATTTTGAAATAAAAAAATTCAAACAAGGAAATTTTATTCAAAATGTATCTTATAGTTAGCGGTAATAATAAACGTCACGAGCATTATTTATATTATCCACCAATACTGCTTTTTATATATTGGATATGAATAAAAGACAAATATTTTTAATTAGGTTTAAGAAAACAAATGATATATATAGTTATCCAATAAGTTTATGAATTAATATGAAACGTACAGTTAGATGTATCACTTAAAGGTATTAGTAGAGTTTTTCCATCATATGCAATCGATAGTGAAGTTCTGACTATCTCATTGAAGTTCTCTTTGAAGCCGATGAAAACTGTTTTTTATTCAAAAAAACAAAAAACATCTGCTATATGTGAATTGTAACATCTTGAATCGTGATTAATTCCATAAATCTCCATAATATAAAATAAAAATAACAAAGAAAGAAGGTACTCGAAATGAAATGTTATGGCGCCATTTTTGAAAATTAATTTCCAAAATAAAATAGTATCATAAATCGGATAATGAAAATTCAATGTTTTAATTTAATCAATTTGGTTTACGTGTTTACATAAATAACCACAAAAAATGTATCTATTAAATGGTTTTGATAAAACTTTTTGTTAAAATATTTTAATGTTAACATACTAAATCACTTAAAAATAAAAAATCTTGAACAATATGGAAGGCTTAAGGTATTGATGTAAAAACAACGAATTCTAAAATAATTGAGAAAATAAAGGGACTTGATTGGTGGAAAATATTCAAAATTAAGATGATGATATCATAACTCTATTCTTTTAATATATACTAGCATTATACCCGCGTAATATTGCGACGACGAATAGTTTTTATTTTACAATATATCGCTTTCAATAATGTAATGATATGTTATTCGCGTGATTCAATGTCATACACAAAATTTCTTCAACAACATGTCCGTTAAGGAGGAGAGATAATGTTAAATGGTTTATTAATTTTAAAAATAAATTTTACAATATATTAAAATAAGAAAAAATATTTATATTTATGAAATAAGAGAGAAGTTAACAAGATTTTGGAAATCATGTTGGTGTGGTGAATAATTGTGTTTATTTAAAAGTATATTTTAAATGAATAAAAAGTTAAAGTAAATTAGAAAGGGCAAATTGCATTAAAACACAATGAACTTTGTCTTAATTACCATTATATCCAACCAACTTTATTTTCTTAAAAATAACACAACCAACTTTCATAATCCTTGCATTGTATGCAACTTGTTGTATACTATGGAAGTTATGGAAAAGTTTATTGTATACAATGACAACTAAACAATAGACACATAAAAAAGTTATTTGCATACAATGAGAGAATTATGAAAGTTAATTGTATTATTTTTAAAATTTTAAAGTTTGTTGTATACAATAGTAACTAAGACAAAGTTCATTGCATTTTCCTGTCATTTGCCCAATTAGAAAAGATAGTGGAATGGTTAAAGATTGAGTGAATTAGATTAATTTAAATAGAATGAAAGGTGAAGATGTTTTAATTAAAATTTAAGAACTCTTATAGTTAAGAAGAAAGAGAATATTAAATGGTTTATATAATAGTATAGTTTAAAGATTAAAGATTATATAATACACATAAGAATGTGTTACAACTTACATATTTCTCTTTTCTACAAACAAACATAAGAATGCGTTCAATAATTAATAATTCCATTTTGAGAATACCCACCAAAAGTGCATCTCATGTATTAATTAAACAACCTTTATTCATATACAATAAAATTAGTCCATACACAATATATATAAGTATTTAACAACAAAAGGTATAAGTTAATAATACATAAATTATTACGTATGGACAATTTTTATTATGTATCATCGCCCATTAATTAATTATGAGTAACTAGATTAAATGCATATGTGATGAGTTGGTTGGTTTTAAGAAATGATAAATATTATTAATATAAACAGAGATATCCAATCATTATAAAACAAAAAAGAAATAAGAATTTAAAAAATAAACACACAGATCAGCGGTGAAAGAGTCAATGAGAGGAGGACACATGTGATGGCAGAAATATGATATCATAATACGAGAAACCGTGATTGTATTTCTTTTAAAAACAATTAATCATTATTGTTATAACTAGCGGTTATTAAGTTAAGTATTTATTGGTTATAACTAAAAAGAATTAAAATTATTATAAAATATTGTAAAATGATAAAACTAAAAATTTGATTAAATGTGATATTTTGAAAAAAAAAATTCAAACAAGGAACTTTTTTATTTCAAAATGTATCTTATTTTACACGTCTTGCTATAATGTGTATTGAAATTTATAAATTTTCACAATGTGTATCAAACTCACAATTTGTTACTAATGTATATCTTTTGCTTACATAAAGAAGGGAAAATGTAATACCCTGTTTTCATATAATAAATAAACGAATATTTTATTGGATGATGCAATTTTTATATATATGTTGGAGTTGTTTATGATTTATGGAAATTAAGTTGTTAGTGGATGTGGTGGGTTATTTAGCCTATTGAATAAACAAGTAATTGGGCTACCTTATGGTTGGGCTAATTAATTAAGAGAAATGGAGTAAAATGTGAAAGAATCAAGCCTTATGGGCTTATAGAAAGTGTCATTGTTGGGCCCAGGGCCTTATTTGAAGCATGTATAAATAGAAAATTAGGGTGCAGCCTCCAAGATTTCATTGTTGCATTGAAAGTTCTAGAGTGTGTCTGTGTGTGCAAAAACTCACGAGAGAGCAAGAAGGAAGGTGTTAAGAATCTTTTGGAAACTCAAGGTTTTGGCAAAGGAATCATCAGGTAATGTTTCCTATATCTCTATGATGTTGTAGATACCAATTTTACCTTGTTTGGATGATTATTAGGCTAGATAAGCTCTGGGTTTTATGGGGTTTGGGGTTTATGAAGAACAATGGTAAAGAATCTAAGCTAGGAACTTGAATACTTGTTGTGTTGTGTTTAAATATTGTAAGAAGTGCTTAAATGAATGGAGAAATGTTTTGAAACAAAAATATAGTGATTTGGTTAAGTTTTGAGAAGGTTGTGATTTTGAAAATGGAGTTTTAAGGTTCTGGGTTTTTTCAAAAAGATGAACTGGTAGGGAAGAATAAGTCGTGCGACCTTCAAGCTAGGTCCATGCGACTTTCAGCTTGATTATTTGCTCCATGCGACTTACAGTCTAAGTCCATGCGACTTTCGGATGGTATGGTTAGGTGTTCATGTGACTTAAGTGTTTTCATGCGACTGTCGGATCCTATGAATGGTCATGCGACTGTCGGATGGCCTATGTATATCCATGCGACAGTCGGATCTGCATAAGAGTCGGATTGTGTGAGAGTCGGATGGGTATGAGTGTCGGATTGTGTGAGTGTCGGATTGTGTGAGAGTCGGATGGGTATGAGTGTCGGATTGTGTAAGAGTCGGATTGTGTGAGAGTCGGATTGTGTGAGAGTCGGATTGTGTGAGTGTCGGATTGTGTGAGAGTCGGATGGGTATGAGTGTCGGATTGTGTAACTATCGGATTGAGGAGTTGAACCATGCGACTGTCGGATTCTTGAGTTTAGGCCCATGCAACTTTCGCATGGAGCATGATAGCAGTCCATGCGACTTTCAGAAGGGTGCGAGTGTTCCATGCGACCTTCGGTTGTTAGGCCCGACCTAGTGTGGTCCGACTTTGGGCCTGTAGTATACCCAAAGCTAATAAGTGGAGATAAATGTGTTGTAGGTCCTTGCGACTGGAATTGTTAACTTACAGCTTGTGAAACCTGTTGCTTTTATTTGTGCTGCAATCAGGTGAGTTACCCTAACTTATACATGATATTAGTGTGAAATGTATATGTTATATTTTTATGTGATGTTTTAACTGATGTGATATATGTGAAGTGAAGGGTTACGTTATATTGTGGTGAAAACGTAACTCGGGCACAGTCAGACATAGTGTGAAATCCTTGGTACGGCTTGGATAGTCAACTGTGACCCAAAGTGTGAAATCGTCGTCAGTGCACTGCGTCGGTAGGATGTGTTATGATATGTGATCATGGATTCGTGTTATGATGTGACATGTACATGCATATTGTGGTGTGTAAGTTAGAGTGCTCGCTAAGCTTTATGCTTACTGTTGTTGAACTTATTCTTTTCAGGACCTGATCGTGAGGAGGCTCCAGCAATGTGAAGATGGCTCATCGCTTAATTAATTGTTTCTGCTGTTTTAATTACGTAAACACTTTGTTGGAACAATGTCTGTAATATTACTTAATTACATTTTGCTACGGGTAGTTCCGGGTGCGGGACCTCGTAGGACCCTTTTTGAATGCATTTATATTTCTAAATCATTTGTTTAAAAAAAATAAAAAAAAATTGGGACGTTACGGAAAAGTTAATAAGTTTAATAGATAAAATACAAAGTTTAATACGCACAATATCAACAAATTAAAATTTTATATACAAACAATTATATTTTTAAAATTTAATACACAATAACAAAATGAATAAAATTATATACATTTCAAAGAACAATGTTACCCTTCAAACAACTAACAAGACTAAAAATCAAATAAATAAAGTAAAATGAATTTATTATACCTACCTTGATCCAAAAACAAGGGTTTTTATAGCTCCTCGTCTTGCGAGGGGATGATGCAAATATTTTATAATATTAATAAAATGAATATTTATTTGGTAGAAAGCTATAAATTTTATTTCATTCGGGATAATTATTGAAATAATTTGTAATTGTTTTTAAAAAAAATTAATGCATTAGATATTTAAATGTATTTATTTTGTTTCTTTAGAGAAACTATATCACCTAAGAGTAGTAGTATTGTTGTGTCTTATATCATTCATTTATTTTGTAAGAAGCACATAAGATCATGTATTACTAATCCATAATAAAAGTAGAGGTATATATTAGCCTAATACATTGATATACAAATGAGGAAGAGTAGAGGTATTCACCATTGTATATTGATATACAAAAATGAGAATAGCAAAATGTATTTCATGAGGAAGTTGTTAGAAGGTTTTTTCAAAAGGGTGTGCATGCATCTTCCTTGTTGTCATTGTCTTTAATTTCTTCGGTCCGCTTATATAGTCATTAATTAGCTTCTACATTCTGTTGTTTGAATCGGGAGTAAGTGGCCACCATTTAAAGTCATCATATTTGCATCATAGCATTCGGTCACCATTATTTCCATTCAATATAGATATGTCAATTCATGTCACAAATTAAAAATTGTAAATATTAAATAAGAAATGAGTTTTCAAGTACCTCTTAGACGCGATAACAACTTAGCCTGTGACTTGAAGCGTAGATAGGGAGCTTAAACAAAGAAAGGTAAAAATTAGTAAATACATAAAATAATACAGTAACAAATAAACACCAAGTATCTAAACTTGAAACAAACCACAAAACGAATATTTTCATGCAACAGCTTATAACAAACTATAACATAACAATCGTGTCCAAATTTGAACCCCAAAAGAACCATGACTGATTTCACTGCATTGCTCACAACATTTGCTACTATAATCTTATGGCATAAGTATCATGATTGCAGCATTGGAAACAAACTAACAATGCAATGCATGCAATGTTAAATACAACTTATTAATTAACCTTAGTAATGTCTACCTAAGATTGGTTCTTTCTTATATTTGTTAAAATTATCCTTATTTGCTTTTTTTTAGCAATATATTTAATTTTCTTACAGTTGGTAAACCTGCTTAACTTATTTGGTGTGAACTTTGTTAAACTCGTGTCTTGTGTTATATATTAATTACACATTTATACTTTTCTACTCTCTTAAGAATGCATGCATAAGATGAGTCGTTTTATTGGCTTATTAATCACTAATTCAAATATGATTACAGATAACAATCTTTATTTATTAGTAGCTTGGTGTTTTATGTTTTAATAAACCCAATAAAAATACTCTGTTTCATACATTGACTTTAAGTCAACATATGAATTACTTCACTCCAAAATTATCAATTAATGGAAAACAAAAATCAAAATTTGATCTGTTACAGTGACTTCATCAAACAATTTTGGAATAAAAGGAACAAATTTGCTTACTATCTTCAAAATATCACCGGCGGTTGACCCACTTGACTTCACCATCTCAAATTCCTTGGTGTTAGCCGAGTCTATCCATTCTCTTATATATCAATGAGAGGTAGATTAGAGAGGAAGATTGGACTATACGAAGATCCATGATTATATATGTCAATGGAAACAAAGAATTCGGCGTCGAAATTGAGTCTATTGAGTGTAGCTTTCTTGTAAAGCGACGATGAAGGGAGCACCAGATCCAGCAACTACAACCGCCGGCTCCATTCGTCGGATGCCGTACATTGTCGTTTCCATTAACTGGCATTACGAAATCATATCGTCCGATGAAATCAAATCTGCTAGGTTTCGACAATTATCGTTTCAAATCGGATGGGTTGGTAAAGCCTCGTCGTCTCCATTCGTCGGATCCCGTACCTCTCCGTTTCCATTCACTGGCACTACGAAATCAAAGTTGCTGGGTTTCCACAATTATAGTTTCAATCACATGGGTTGATAAAGCCGGGAAACCACCACCACCATCACCTTGGAAACCACCGTTAGGCTCCCGATTACAAAGACTTCCATAAGATTTTTTCAATGTTTTAAAACCCGGGTCGACCCGGCCGGTCGTACCGGTTGACCCGGGACTCGTCACAAGACTGGTTTAATGTATACCGGTTTTTTGGCATTTTGCGGCCCGGAGCGACCCGGCCGGTTTAGCGGTTGAACCGGTCGAACCGGTTAAGTTTAACTCGGGTTGACCCGGTTTTATATTAATCAATTTTTTTAATTATTTATTTTAATCCTAAAATTTGTTTTTGCATAAAGTAATTTGGTATTATAATCTTAGTTTACTATTAGTCTTTTTAATAAGGTTATATTTTTTTGTTTTTACATAAACTTAGGAAACTCAAGTGGTTATGTTCTTGTTGATGATGATAATGATGATGAAGTTGAAAATGATAGTGAATTTCATATGCTAAGTGATCGTGAGCTTAATGCGTTACTTTGTTTTTTATTTTTTGCACTTTATATATATATGTATACACACATATATACATATATAAAAAATAAAAAATAAAAACTAAAAACCGGGTTGACCTGCCGGTCGAACCGGTTAACCAGTAACCCGATGAGAAGATCGGATCAACTAAAAAACCGGTTTTTAAAACATTGGATTTTTTAGTTCAAAGTTTTGGAAATGTGGGTTTTGTATTGAAAAATCCACGGTAAGGCGAGAAAAAGAAACACCATATCATATCGTGAGATAATGGTAAATTACCATATTCTCCCTTAATATATCACGATAAATTGGCAAAATACTTAGCAAATTGATAGTATAGGATAATTGTAACATTTTAATTGCGCCACATATTTACATTGAAATAGATCAGTTTATATACAAATATTTTTTTATTTAATTCTTGTTTAACTTTTATTTAAAAGATTTATTTTTTTCATAAAAATACTAAAATAATTGAATTTGTTATATTTAGAATGAATAGCACAACAAGCAAATCCTCTAAAGGACTTATAGTCTAATGATATCTAGTATTTAGGTGTCCTATAAAATTGTGTATTCAAATCTTATGAACAAAAATAGTGTAGATTTATAATTAGATTAGAGGGTGTGTGTTCAATCATTAAAAAAAGGAAATTGCTAAATAAAAACCCAAGTTTACTAAAAAGACACATTTATCCAAATTATTCACCTTTTAATTTGTTTTAAGACATATTTAATCACTTTCTAATAATTTTGTCCTTTTCTTTTAAATATTATTTTTTAATTATTGTAATTATTTGTTTTATTATTTTAATTTTTGTATATATGATTTATTTATTATTTTAGTTTTTCTTTTTTTAATATGATTTATTTTATTATGACGTATATCTTGTAAGAAAGACAACGGATTACGTAAATCATGTAACACCGGAAAATCATAGCCATTTTTTTTATAACGCGTTGCGGAAGCATAATTAAACAAACTAGCTTTACATACAATACAAATAATTACAAACAACCAACATTTATTCACAAATAACAAAACATCTGTCTTGGTGTTTCAAAATAAACTGGCTCGTTTTCTTTTAAAATTCAAAAATATATCAGAGCAGGATCGAGCTTTCCTTGTACAAATGCCACCAAATCACAAACCTGCAAAAGCATCAACTGAGGGGAATTAGCGCAAAGCTAAATGAGCAGAAGCTAAACACAAAGGTAAACATCATCAGTCAATATCAAAGCATGTAACCACAAAATCAAGAAGACCGGCGATTCGGCGCAGAACCTACAACCAATGCCGGTCAAAGCAAAGGTTTACCGATAACCCTCTACTGAATTGGCACAGTGAAATTCCCCTATGACACAACGCATGGATCAGTAAGACTACCACTGTTCAACCAACCAGTAGAGGAGCCCAACCCAATTCCACGTATAGCTGACTTCTCAAACGCAACTCAATATCATCCAAAGAGTGCGTATCGACCAAATAATCATGCAACAGATATAATCAATCAACAATCACAATCAACAGTCTATCAATCACATACGCATGCGTCACATCAATAACATCAACCATAATCTTTACCATCCGCGATTAACGTTCACTCACATCGTAATCTCAAGCGCGGAACTCAGATGTCTAATTACTGAGTTTTTGTGTTCCTTGAAAACATAGTAACAACAAAACCAGTCTCAAATATATAAATATATCTGTCCACATATATTTATATCTCAATTTCTCATACACACTCATATTAATCCTCATAAGGTAGTATATGTATCAAACAACATCAAAGAATCAACAAACAAAAGCATTTCCTAAACAAAACCGCAGACGCGTCGCGTCCTATAATCCGACGCGTCACGTGAATGTCGGATTTTGGGACCATCGGATTTGTCGGATTCTTGGGTATCGGATTCTTAAGATCGGATTCTATAATGTTGGATTTAGGGAATAGCGGATTCAAGGAATACCGAATTCAAGTGTCGGATTTTGGGGTATCGGTTTTAAAGTAACCGGATTTCACAGTGTAGGATTTGATATTCTCGGATTTTGGTTTTCGGATTTAGGTACCGGATTTTGAGAATACCGGATTCAAAGTTTCGGAGTTTGATTGTCGGTTTTCAGGGTGATGGGATTTCAAGTGTCGGATTCATCATCATCTTCCTGAACTCATATCCAACTAACTTAAAACTCCATGGATCAACCCAGAACTTACAAAACTTACTAAAACTTACCAAAAGCATATCCAAACATCTATAAATATATTCTCATGCATCATAAACATCTTTTAACCATGTAAATCACTAGAGCAAACAAAACCCATTTACCATGTTTTGAGCTTCAAGCTCCCATAATGGTGATTTACCATATATGCATAGAACTCAATTGAAAAACATACCAAGATGAATAATAACATGCCAGGATCATATACGAACCTTTACTTTGATTTATCAATCAACCAATTCTTGATTCAGACTTTCAAGTTGCAAAGCTTGGTTTCTTCAACAGAGAGTTAAGAACACACACTACCCCTTTTTACTTTTGAAAATAACTAGCAGATGACTAACTTCAATTTGCAATATAATCATACACGTACACAAACTTCATCAAAACCAAAGCATGAGGTGGCCAATTCTCACTCAATTTTGCATGCATACTGTAACACCGCGATTTCGAGAACCAAATTTTTCTTTTTTAAAAGCTTATTTATCATTTTCATTAAAAATCACGCAGCGGAATTAAAACAAGTGGCTAATATTTTACATTTAAAATTACCACATACTAGGTTTGGTGTTACAGTTACTGAACCGGCCGACCATTATCTGCTACAAGATAAACATAATATCAGAGCTAAATAAAATACAGTGTTCCTCCTAAAACAGTGTTCCTCCTAAAACATGCAACTACCCGCAGGCACCCGAGCTCACAGCCTAAGGAACACCTGCACATGTGGAGAGTAGTATCTGTTAGCTATAATAACTAGTGAGTACACGATAGCATGCAATCAATATAAATATACCACATATCATCAATCATGCTCAAATAGTTCTATCCTAGCATCTCGCGATGAGCTAGCGTAGTCAGGAGGTAGCATATCTCGCAGGGGGGCCAACCCGGCTCAATGCACCAAACTGGGGTACCAGACACATCAACCGCGCCAATGGGGGAGCTATGAAGCATCCACCGTTGCGTTTCAGAATCAACCGATTCTTCTGAGTAAAGCCCTGAGCTAAACCCACAGGGGACAAACCTTGTCCGGGGCAAACCTTGACCAATAAGTAGGACAAACCTTGTCCAGGGCAAACCTTGCCCAATAGATCCGTACCGATCACAAACAAATAAACTGATTCAATCGAATCATCAATCAATCAATGCATAATTATGTCCACATAACATACACCTAAACAGATGCATATTATTTATATCAATCAAATATCTAGCATTATCATGCCATTCATTCTTTACTTCCTTGCGCGCACGCAATAATATATATCTATCATCATAACATACACCTAATCAAGTGCATGCTATTATATATCAATAAGTTAAGCCTAGCATCATCATGCTATACAATCTACACTTAAACAAGTGTGTATCATACTGTGTCAACATGTTAAGTCTAGCATCATCATGCTATACAATCTACACTTAAACAAGTGTGTATCATACTGTGTCAACATGTTAAGTCTAGCATCATTATGCTTTACAAACTACACTTAATCAAGTACGTATAATATCCTGATAATCATTTATCATACATACTACAAGGTATACAACCTTTCAACAACATATTCAAACGCTTAATCAATTGTTTACAACTCAGGGTATTCAATTCAATTCATTGTTAATATATGTTATAAATATATTAATCGTTATGATATCAGGCACTCACCTGACGAGCTTAAATTGCTAATTATACGTTCCGGGTCTTCGGTTGTTAGGCTCACCTAAACAAACACCCCGAATATAAGAACAACGCGAATCAATAATTCTTCTGCAGAAACAATGTTCCTTGTAGGCACAAGCAAACTGCTTGCACCCACAAGGGCAGAATATTGCTTACACCCACAAGGGCAGAATCATGCTTGCGGCCGTAAGCAGACAACCCCTTGCGGCCGTAAGCAGACATCCCCTTGCGGCCACAAGGGTGGTCCTTGCGCCCGCAAGCACGCCTGGACAGACCAGTGCGATTTTCCAGCCTCTGTTTTGGCCATTTCAACCCCAAAACTCAACCAAACGATTCCAATCAAATTTCCAGTGTTCACATATGAAAAAGGTACTTAAGCTAAGCTAGAAACAACTCTTAATTCTTACTTTAACATCAAATTCAAGGATTGGGATCAAAATCTCCATTTTGACCCATTTACACTTTAATTCAAGAACTCAATCAAAAACTCAACTTTAATTCATGAATCTGATCATTTATGACTTAGAAATGATATAGGAACAAATTAGAATCATTGGAATCAATTGTTGAAGTCAATTTGTAATTTTTGACCCATTTGACCTAAGTGGTCAAAACTTGAAGAACATGAAGATTTATGGAAGAAAGCTTACAAATTGGAGTAGAGATGATGAAGAAGGAACTTAATAACAGATTGAAGCTTTAATCCTTGCAAAATCAGTAGCTTGATTGATCTTTCTTTGATGATTTCTCCTTCTTCTTCAAGTGCAAACCAAGAACAAAAGAAAGAACAAGGATAAGTGTCTGTGTGTTTGTGGCTGTGTACGTGGGAGATAAACACACACCGACATTGTGGGTTATCAATATCTACAAGTGGGTATTTTATTCCCCTTTTCAATCTACAACTTTACGCACGAGTACCCGTTTTAACTAACGGAGATATTTTTGGAAACCTTGTTCTAAACCATTTAATATTTTATTATTCTTATCTATTTTCGATAATATTTTAATATTATCATTTCTTTATTATTTTCTTCTATTTATCCCATTAATCAATTATACACATTTAATTCCTTTTATCCAATATTTAATTAGAATTTTAACGTATCAGATTCGAACACGACTAGGCCCAATATGAGGATGTTACACATACATACACGCTTATAAACATACATACATATCATACATATCTTCCAATAACTTTTCCCATGTTTAATTAAATCAATTAATCCTTTAATTAATTCACTTAATAATATTAATTAACTCATAAAACCATATGATCAATTTAAACACAAATAAACACGTACCGCTAACCCGCTAATGACTAGTATGGGTTCGTGGGTGTTACAAATCATCAATTCTATTATAACATAAATTATGTTTATGTCCCTCCGGTGAGAATTTTTGTTTCATCATGCTATTGTTTTAGATTTATTCGGATTCGTTATTGTTACTCTTGTGATTGTCCAACCATCCCAAAAGCACACAAAGCCATCTTTTTTTTTTTGTTAAAAATAAAAATTACAGATTAAGTAATAGAAAGTGATTAACGATTTTTTAAAACAAATATATGAAGACAATATTATTTAGAGAGTGATTAACTTACATTAATAACTATCTAACTAAAATTTAGAAAAAAATATAGAAACACTATAAATAACTTCAATTTAAAGTTGTAATGTCTATGTAAAAATACCCTTATGGAAATTATACTAGGATAAGTTTGGTTAATAATAGTGAATTCGTATCAATAACGTCTTTTTTGTTAACATTTTATTTACGAAATTATGAGATAAACTATTTTTATTTTTTAATTTGTCAAAAAATATAGGTGCGTAGAAATTTTTATAAATTTGAATTCAAATCATTTTTCAAAAAAAAAAACGATAAAATTATTTAGAAAACGAATGAACGTGTTCTAAAATAAAAATTTAGACTATCAAGCAAATCCGTTAGTAAACCGGACCGGCACGCCTAAAAATGGCGGGAAACAACAAAGAAACAAAAACACACACACCACTGTCGTATCCATTGAATCTTTGCATAATAGCAATCATACAAACATGATCGACACGAATCGTCTTTAGTGATCATCGATTCATACAGTTTCATCAGGTATAATCCAAATTCCATTCTATATGTTTTTCTTAATTGGATTCTTAATCTTCTATTCGATACCAACAAATGTTACAAACCAATCACATGGAAACAATCGTCCAATTTTATCTTCTTTATATGCGGAATAGATTCTTCTTTCTGTTACCTTTCTGACATTTCTGAACTGAATTAATGGGGAAGCATGTGATTCCTGGGTTGATTTTGTTCATAATCGTACTTTACGGAGCTTGGTTTTGTGAATTAGGGTTTTCTGTGACGGTAACTTACGACAGTAAAGCGTTGGTTATAGATGGTAGAAGGCGAATTTTGCAGTCTGGATCCATTCATTATCCTCGAGCCACTCCCGAAGTGAGTTCAGTTTCCTTTTTCGAATTTCTCATGTATGTGATGATTTTTTGCTGTGTTTGAGGTTGGATTATAGGTGTGGCCAGATATCATTGCAAAGGCAAAGGAAGGGGGTTTGGATGTGATTGAGACTTATGTTTTCTGGAATTATCATGAGCCTGTGAAGGGACAGGTATACAATTGAATATATATATTTCTATATTTATGATAATCAAGATTCTATTTTGTATATTTATGTTGAATTACAAAGAAGTGATCAATACCCATGGACTTTTGTACTGATCATAACTTGCTTTCTTTATGTCATAGTACTACTTTGAAGGGCGGTTCGATTTGGTTCGGTTTGTGAAGATTGTGCAGGATGCAGGGTTGTTTGTACATCTTCGTATTGGTCCATATGCCTGTGCTGAATGGAATTATGGGTCTCTTATTTCTTTTATACACACGCACACATACTTTGGTCCATCTTTGCTGAATGTGAAGCTTACTTTCCGTTTTATTTCGTTTCTGTAAATTGTTGAGCAGAGGGTTCCCGCTTTGGTTACACTTCATACCTGGGATTCAATTCCGGACCACTAATGGTCCTTTTCAGGTACTCCATTACCACACACAATGCTAATTTTGTGTAAATCATGTTTTGAACATTATTCCTACTGTTACTTCACTCGATGAGAAAAAGTCTTCTGCGTTTATTGCATAAATGTTTATATATTTATAATTGTATATGGAGTTTTGGTGCAGGCAGAAATGGAACTTTTTCTTGCTAAAATTGTCAACTTAATGAAAGAGAACAATCTTTTTGCATCTCAAGGAGGCCCAATCATTCTGGCTCAGGTACTTTTTTACAATATCAGATATATGTTTATGATCAAGTTTTAGGCGCTATATTTGAGCATGATTTGTTACATGAAACAGGTTGAGAATGAATATGGAAATGTTGAGTGGGCCTATGGTGTTGGTGGAGAGCTATATGTAAAATGGGCAGCAGAAACTGCTGTAAATTTAAATACATCTGTTCCTTGGGTGATGTGCGCACAGAGTGATGCACCTGATCCAATTGTAAGTAAAATTATCTCAACATTTTTTCCTACATGAATATGTTTCTTTTAAACATGTATTTGGGGTCACAATTTAGGAAATATATATCACTTTATAACATAATGTCACACCAAATGCAGATAAACACATGTAATGGGTTCTATTGTGATACTTTCACCCCAAATTCTCCTTCAAAGCCAAAGATCTGGACAGAGGACTACACCGGATGGTAAAGTTAACATTTTTGAGTTCCTTATGTTTTTCTTTGATTTTTCAATATCATATCATATATGATAATAATGTTGGAGGAAAGGATTTGAGACAGGGTAAAGAATAACAATATATACTCGGATAATATCGTGGACCGTGTTTAATACACTTTCCGTAATCTGTAACGACCCTTTTGCCTGGGGTATCACAAATTCAGATATAAGATAAACCAAGAAACTTGATTTGAATTATAGGCTTAATTCAAATCCAAACACAAAATATCTTTGCTTTGATTTTCGTTTATTAGAGACTATTTTGACAGAATATCGACTTAGAAATTGTATATCCTTCGTTTGCTTTTTCCTCGTTTTCCGTTCGTTGTTCGTGGAAAAACACAGAACTGAGAAGCCTATTTATAGGTGTGAATCCGCAGTGGTTACCGGCGGTTGGGCGGCGGGTGGCGGCAGTTATCATATATATATATATATATATAATTTTTGCTACGGGGCGCTGCGCCGCACCCCGCCCGGTCAGCGGGCAGCGGGACCCCGCCAAGGGCGCTGCCCCTTGGACCCTGTCTAAGGGGCGGCCCCGGACCTCCATATTCCCAATACCAACTTAGTTTATTCGAGTGTGCACTCCGCACCTCCAAACCCGAATTATAACTAAGTCTAGAATCGGCTAAGTCTCATGTCAATTCCGATTATACTAAATGGCTTGATGACACTAAAATCACCAACAAATAAGTTTTTTTTTTTAATTTACAGGTTTCTTTCATTTGGGTATCCTGTTCCTTACAGACCAGTTGAAGATCTGGCTTTCGCTGTTGCACGTTTTTTTGAGAAAGGAGGCACGTTTCATAATTATTATATGGTACATTCAGGGAATCTTTCAGTTTCATGTCAACGTTTCTCTAACATTAAAAGGTTAGTTCAAAATATGAATGTGTGGTATCTTGCAGTATTTTGGCGGAACGAATTTTGGACGAACAGCTGGAGGCCCACTGGTTGCTACAAGCTATGATTACGATGCCCCAATAGACGAATATGGTAATTTGATAAGCTATGTTCTTTTTTAACAAGTATTTTTGGTAAAACTAATATAACAATAATTTATAAAGGATTTATAAGGCAACCAAAGTGGGGTCATTTGCGAGACCTACATATGGCAATAAAGCAATGTGAAGAATATTTGGTAAATGGAAATCAAGTTCATCAATCTCTTGGCGTCAACCTAGAGGTTCGTACGTTAAAGCCTGAATATTTCTTTACATACAAACATAAAAATAAAATTTATATGTGATGAAGTAAATGAATGTGGAAACAAGATAGATGAATATGAAAGATTTTTCTATGCACACATAACATTGTGGTTAGTGATTACTGTCCCTTACAAAGTTTATTCATTCACCAGGCAGATGTATACTATAAATCAGCCAATGATTGTGCAGCTTTTCTTGCAAATTATGGTAGTAGTTTAGATGCAAATGTGACATTTAATGGAAAATCATATTTTCTCCCTGCATGGTCCGTGAGCATTCTTCCAGATTGTAAACATGTTGTTTTTAACACAGCAAAGGTAAAGATTATCTTTCCATTGACTACGTTTTCTTTTGTTTTTCATTTAATTGTATAAAATCTGAATTTTGATGTATTTTATTCTGTTGACTATGGATAAAGGTTGTTACATTTGCTTCGAGTGCCAGTTCGAGTGAAGTTTCACTGTCAACTTCGGTTTGGAGCTGGTATTTAGAAAAAGTAGGTGTTTGGAATAATGATTCATTTACAGCAAACAGTTTGCTAGAGCAGATAAAAACAACAAAAGACACAAGTGATTTTCTATGGTACACTACAAGGTAATTTCTTAAGAAACAAGTTGATGTTAAATTTTAGGTTAAAAGATTATTATTAACCATCTCAAGATGGTCTAGTAAGGTGGCCTGAAAAGTCTTTAAAAGACTCAGGTTCAATCCTGATCGGGTAAACATCTTGGATGGCCGAGGAAGTATAGGAAACGGTCATCAAAACAGTTAGGCTGCATGCATCATAAGTCATAACATAGCTTGATTCCCCCGAGGAACTTGCTGAAGTAGGAAATCCCTTCAAATTAAATTAAAGTTATTAGAAAATTATTTATAATTATACCGACTGAATGTGTCTACAGCATAAAAGTAGATGAAAAGAAAGATGCTTTTTTACTCATTCAGAGTTTGGGACATGCTGCTTTGGTTTTCCTGAACAAAAAAGTTATAGGTAACATTTGGTTGTTGATATTTGTTCTCTATGTGTATGTAAATCTAAGCTTAATTAATCACACAAGATGCATTGTTTTCTTTCTTAATGAATTGTAGCATTTGGCTATGGTTATCATGATGATGCAAGCTTCAACATAAGTGAAAAGATTAGTCTTCAACAAGGAAATAACACATTGGATATAATTAGTATGATTATAGGTGTACAGGTGACCCTTTCTTTCTTCTCTAATACTTATTTCTCCATATCCATATAGGATATAATTAAATGAAATATCACAAAAACTTCATTTACATTTGAATTTGTTGTGATTAAGCAAACTTCAATTAAATAAGAAGGGTTAATAATGGTTTAACCATCAAAGTTTTACTTCAGTTTCGGTTTAATCATCAAAGTTCTTTTTCAAATGATTTTACCATAAAGTTTGAATTTATTATTATTTAATACTCAAAGTTACACCTTCTTTTTGGTTTAAACCTTAAAGTTTTCTCCCAAATAATTTAACCCTTAACTTTTTATTAAAAAATGGTTTAACCCTCTAAGTTTTGTTAACTTTTTAATAAAAAGTAAAATGCATAATAAGTAGGGGGTAAAATTGAAAACCATACAAAACTTAAGTGATTACTCGGTTCTTTTAACAAAACTTCAAGGTTTAAATCATTTGAAAAAAAGTTTGAGGTTTAAATCATAACAAATTCAAACTTTATGGTAATATCGTTTAGAAAAAAACTTCGATGGTTAAACCGAAATTGAACGAAAACTTTGATGATTAAACCATTATTGACCCAAATAAGAAACAATAAGTAATCTAATTAATAATAAGATAAATATAAAAACACTATCGTTATAGACCTTCGATTAAAGAGATTTTTGAAGTTTTTATCTTTTTTTTTTTCAGAACTATGGTCCATGGTTTGATATCATGGGGGCAGGTCTATATTCAGTAATTCTTGCTGATCTAAAGAACAAGAAAGAGCTCTCTTTATCTAACAAGTGGACCTACCAGGTTTAGTTCATAAACCCTAAAACTTTTTATTTATGAATGTTATTATCTCAAGCATTAAACTTTATGTAACAAGACTTATCTGCATTTAGGTGGGAACCGAAGGAGAAAGCCTTGGACTCGATAAGACAAGTCTTTCTAATAGTTCCCTATGGACTCGGGGCAGTGACGTACCTGTTAATCAGAGTCTAATTTGGTATAAGGTATTGAAGACTCAAGACTATCTACACAGTCATTTCAGTAAATAAAAAAACATATCAAACAATTCTTAAAATCATTACACTTATGAAAATAATTATTAGAAAGTCAACTGATTTTAGTTTCTTATTGCCAGTCCACATTTGTGGCCCCTGAAGGGAAAGGTCCATTATCATTGAACCTTGGTAGCATGGGGAAAGGTCAAGCTTGGGTCAATGGTCAAAGTATAGGACGATATTGGTCAACTTACCTTTCACCAACAACAGGTTGCACCAATAACTGTGACTACAGGGGAAGTTATGATGCACAAAAATGTCAGAAAAAGTGTGGTCAACCAGCTCAAATATTGTTAGTAACATACAGTTTCTTGTCTTCAAAATCTATTGATATTTATGGTCTGTGCTCTAAAAATAATCTACATAACAAGAACAAATTAAACATAAGTTTTAATTACTAATTTGTTTTATGTCAGTTTTGTGAGTTAGGGGCTGCATATATGTGAGTTAAAAAGTGGGTAAAATAATTTAAAATATATATGTCACCAGATATCATATACCGCGAAGCTGGGTGCATGGTGGTGAAAACCTGCTTGTTCTTCATGAAGAGCTTGGTGGTGACCCCTCAAAAATTTCTGTGCAAACACGAACCAGGCAACAAGTGTGTAGTCATGTGTCGGAGAACGATTTCACTTCTGAAGTTCGATTAACATGTGACCATGGTTGGAAAATCACATCGATTAGTTTTGCTAGTTTCGGTAATCCGAAAGGAGATTGCGGCACATTTACTCGAGGAAATTGTCACACGGATATCTTGTCTATTGTCGAACAGGTAATTAGTGGTGTTACATTTACACGTTTATGCTACTAAATTATAATCTTTTACCTAATTACACAACTTTTGAGCTAAAGGTCTTTCGTCAAGTAGTCTCTCTACCCACGGGTAGAGGTATGGCTGCTCCATCTTACCTCCCTCATATATGTGGGATAGGGTATTGTTATTGCTAATTACAAGTTTATTGTTGTAACTATGTGTGATTTAGTAGCATTAACTTGGATTTAAGAAGGATTTTGGCTTTAAGGAGGATAAAACCAATGTTGATGAATAATGCAATGCAGGTTTGTATTGGGAAGCAAAAGTGTTCTGTTCCTGTTGCAAAAGCTATGTTTGGAAACTTGTGTCCTGGTGTGGTTAGAAGCTTGGCAATTGAAGCTTTATGCAACAATGGTGCTTGAAACAAACACTTTCCTAATTGCTGGAATGAATCAAGAACAAATTCAAGTAAACTTTCTGGTTTTGCAATGTTGTGACAAATTGTATGATCGAAATGAAATTCCTCGTCGTATTGCATTTGTTCCCAATATTTTATAGAGAACGAGGCACTCATGATCTGCGTGTTGCGGCGGGAAAAAGTAAAGATAAATAATATAAAAGCTAACGTCCAACACAAATATTTGAAATAAAGTAGATAAAAATCTAAATAATAAGAATTTGATATATGGTCAAATTTTGCTTTGAAAAATTTGTAATGTGTTTACACAGTTTGGTTCGAATTCGAATACATTTTGATATAAATTTTAACGTAATATAAATTTAATCCAACGAAATTTATTTTTGTAGTATTACAGTAAGTTTTATATCGAAATGTAAAAAGAATAGGTCACTATTATATTATATGATCATGTTTAAACCAGACAACGTATGTTAAAAGTTATAAAAAAATATCATATAAAATTCATCAAATAGATATAATAATAATACATCTAAAATTAAAAAGACTATTATATCCCTATTTCATATACAACTGTATATCCATAAATGAAAAACAAAAATGAAAAATTGGTAAAGCAAGGGTCCAACAGTGCACCTTGCTTAAGCATTTAGTGGGTAGCAAATTACTATTCTGCCAAGACAACAACAATTTACTTAGGCAGCATCATATAAAAAAATATATATTATTTAAAAAGATAATGTTCAGTAACCTTTTCACCCTTTCTAATGACTTGTAAACTTCCAAACCCACAATTTTCTTTTGAACAAATCCCAAATCTAGTACAAATTTATTCATCATAGTACTTCTTAAATTCATAACCTTAGGCCATAGGTGACATGAAAACAAGTGAACATGTGACACTCCTTAATTAGATTGTAGATACAGAAATAAAATATAAAATAAATAAAACTAATCAATTTTTAAGATGAAACGGGTTGTGTGAAAAAAAATCAATTACCTAGGTAATTAAAACTTTAACATAAACTTAGAGTTATGTTTAATAAACATAGTCCTAAAATTTTAATATTTAATCACAGATGATTCAGTATACAATCACATATGATTTGTAAAAGCATCACATGTGAATTATGAAAATATCACTCCGCCCAAAATTTTAAAATACTATCTAGACCATTGATACTATTGATCCAAAGGATAAAATTAGTCCATTAGGATGGACTATATTAAACATTCTTCTATAAACTTAACCTAAATCAAAACCTAGGAAATTAATAATGGTTCAAATTTCAACAATAACAAATTAATAATATTTTTTAACAACAAACACATACATTCTAATCTACATATATGTTCTTAGGAGGACTTGAACCCATAACCTCAAGAAATGAGACATCTTAAACACAGCTTGATACCGCTAAGCCAAAATCACATTAGTACAAATTAAAATTCTGATTTAAATTTTGGCATCATTGGTGACGCGTGACCATACGCCCTACCTCGGTCAACCAGTGCCCTTGAAATCTTGAATGATCAACCAGTGAGCATACTCCCTACCAGTACCCATGAACCATACTTGTCTAAATTGAACTCAACATAGTGCAAATGATGGCTATAGCCGGCATCGATAGCAGAAATTAAGAGCTCTAACTTGATTACTCGAAGCTACTAAGACTTGGTGTTGAAGAAAAACCAAAGAAAAAAACAACAAACCTCACCAGCCTTTTAGGTTTAAGAGGGTAACTAAAGTAATCCCTAACCAAGTGGTTCTGGGCTCAAATCCCTTCCAAGGACAAGGTGTAGTGTGAGTTTATTTGGCATTTAATAGAAAAAAAAAAGACATCATTGTGGCCAATGGTACATAGCTTTCAACATGATACAGGAAGAACTTCCAAACACCCAAAGAGTGGATTAAAAATTTTGTGGTTTATGCAGAAAATGTTCATGCAAGTAGGAGTATCTTGCCAATATGTGTACTGGTCTCCATAAGCTTGTGAGCCTCTCCTGCTTCAGATAAAGGCAGATACTTGTACACAATAGGTTTCACCTTCCCTTCTGCAATTGCCGGCCAAACATTCTTCTCCACTTCACTCACTATTTCCGCTTTCTTTTCCACACTTCTTGTTCTTAAACCAGCAGCTGAAAATACATCAAAGAACATATATGTATATCTTGCAAGATAACGAATATTGGAATTGTATATTCAACGTTCTTTTCTTTAACGTCACCTGCAAAGACTGGCTAAAGACATGTTTGATCAAAATGTTTTGACCATTTGTTTTTACAAAAGAGATTTCCCGTTTTAACAGGTTCCTGGCAGAGTCGAGCTATGCTCTCATGTGCAAGACCTAACTATTTCCGTGGCTGTTCCCTATACTTCCCTTAGCCATGCAAGATGTTTACCTAGCGAGGATTGAACCCATGTCTCTTTTGAGACTTTCCAGGCCACCTGCTATTACGCCATCTTGCAATGCTTAAATTATCCTTCACCTACCACTAGGCCATCCAAGATGTTTTAACCATTTGTGAAATGTCTAAAATACCTCAATAATAACAAACGTGGAAATACTTCTTTAACAAAAATCAACATCCTCAACTGTTTGTGCCACTACCCAAAATTACAAATGAAAAGATTCATAACCTAAAAGCTACTTGTAGGACATAGACATAACCTAAAGGTAAGTTCAGAATGACATGGGGTTTAGTATATTCTATCTCAGAACTGTAATAATTCAAAATGAAAAGATTCAACAAATCCTTCCGGTGATCCGGTCCTCTTATAAGAAACATAAAGATAACTAGCAAAACAAGCACACATGCATCAACAAGAGGTCTTTTGGTTTTGGCATATATACCTTGCACAGTGAGACGTTTTGCCAACAACAATGATATATTATTTGCTTCTGCTTTCACTCCACCCATGAAACCAATGATGAAAAGCCTGCCATCCATGCCTAAACTTTCAAGGTTTTTTTGGAGGTAAGGCCCACCAACATTATCCAGTATAACATCAACGCCTATTATACACCTTTTCTAATGTTAGAATTAAGAAAAGAAAGACAAGTAAACCGGTTTGAAAATTCAAATTGGAAGGTATATCACCTTTCCCTCCTGTTTCTTCCTTTACACGTGCAACAAAATCTTCTGTCTTGTAATTAATGCCAACATCAGCTCCAAGCTCCTTACACGCCTTTAACTTTTCCTCACTCCCTAAATTAATAAATAAATAACAATTTTTATATGATTGCAGAGAATCATGGTCAAAATGAATCATTGAATCATCAATGTATGTGTAGGAAAACGAGTTTTCACCAGCAGTAACAAACACTTTAACGCCGAGATATTTGGCAATTTGAATTGCAAATGTACCAATGCCACTTGAACCACCATGTATCTGAAAATCTTACAAGCTCTGAATCAATATGTTTGAGAATATAACCTCTCTCTTATGGGGGAATTACCATTCAACCTACTTTCCTATATAAATAAACTGAGAATGTGTTGGTTTGGAGCAATAAATTTCTTTTTACTCATTACATTGAAAGTATTATATATTTATATATGTTTTTCAATAAATTGACTAATTGAGCATCAGAGCATGTACTTAAACAGCCAAAAGAATGTTGCAATTCATATGAGACATACAAACTTCTTTTTGTGTATCATTGGTCATTTTCTTTGCCAGTTTTCGGGTTCCATTGCCACAATTCTGGTACTCGGATTGAAATTAAAACAGTTGTTGGATCCTAGAATAAATAATAAAAATTCACTTTACCAAAAACGTTTCCCCTGAAGATAGCTTGCTTGTCATGAAGACGGTTGACCAAACGGTGCAAGCCACCTCCGGGAAGCTAGCAGCATCTTTCAAAGAAACACCAGGCGGGATAGGAAGCACTTGACCCACGAGTACAACTACTTTTTCAGCATATCCTCCACCACTTAAAAGAGCGCATACCTACAAAACAATAGTTCAAAACTATACACAAATATTTATGAATATATGATATTCCAAATTTTCAAATGACATTTGAGCCTCTAGACAAATTTCTTAAAAGAAACTTTTCCTATATATACAAATAAATCACACAATAAAAAGTATGATGTTGGAACACACAAGCGCATAAGAACTAAGCATATGAATATAACTGCACAATAAAAAACCAAAAGAACACAAAAATTTACATGCTTTTAACTGGATCAATATTCTTCTCTCTCAAATTAGGGTTTATAATTACATAAGAGTTGTATTTATAGATGTCAAATTAGGTTAGATTTCTATACTTTTCAAATTCCAAGTTGTAACGTACGATAATGCACTTGGTTGGACAATTTTAGCTTCAATTTGATTGAATTCTCTGAAGCTAAACTCAGCAACTAAAATTCTACACATCAAATAATCACACACAACGGAAACTATCATAACTATGATCCACAATAATCCCAAAGTTCAAGCCCTAAACACATTTCAAAGACTCACCTGGTCACCAGCTTTCCACCGAGATACGTTTTTGCCGACAGTTTCGATGGTTCCGGAACATTCTAACCCTGGATACTCACTCTCTCCCTTTGGCGGAGGGTATTTCCCTTGGCGTTGAAGCGTATCAGCTCTGTTGAGAGCTGTGGCTTCCACTCTGATCAACACCTCATCATCATTGGGTTTAGGCTCATCAACTTCTTGCAGTTTCAGAACTTCAGGACCTCCCGGAGTTGTGATTACTACAGCCTTCATGGTCGCCGGCGACGGTGTTTATCAAAGACAAGTGCAATGGAACTCGCTGTTCCAATCACTCACGGAACCGATTCCAAAGGACCAAAACAAAAACACATTTTAACATTTAACATTTAATATAACAAACACTTTTTTATTATAAACAATAAGCGTATGATCAGACCATATTACCCTTTAATATGTAGTTAATAAATATAGTTAGCGAATTTGTAAGTATACTAGTTTAGATGCTCGTGTGGTTACACGGATAGTCGTAATTATTTATATAAGAGTATTACTTATATTCACTTACCTATTGAATAAATAGTTCATCTGAGTCTTTCTTAAAAAATTTATATTAATTTCAATCGATATGGGAAAATAATAGATTAAAGCTACTAAAAACAGGAACGTTTCCACAATTTTTTATTAAGGCACGTCAACTTTTGATTAAGAAAACAGGGCAATTAGAAACGTGTTTTTTGCTTAATATTTGATTGTTTTTCTTAATTCTTTTTGTAAATCCTAGTAGATAATAGTTTTGCCTTTCAAATAACATAATGAATTTAGGACATGAGAAGAAATATGAATTTAAAAAAATATATATATACGTGTGATATATAGGTTTTTAAAACAATATAATCCGATTTAGTAGGTGTT
This sequence comes from Dittrichia graveolens, assembly GCA_038502395.1. Classification (NCBI taxonomy): domain Eukaryota; kingdom Viridiplantae; phylum Streptophyta; class Magnoliopsida; order Asterales; family Asteraceae; genus Dittrichia; species Dittrichia graveolens. The sequence continues at coordinate 73,985,205 of JARJIL010000003.1, forward strand.
ATTTAGCTATTTTATACACATATATAGGTTTTTAAAACAATATAATCCGATTTAGTAGGTGTTATTTAGTTATTTTAAATTTTTAATATTGAAATTGTGAAACTTTATATTTGAATACAACATTTAAAATTGTACATATAAGAAGTTTGAAGACACATTGGTACATTTAATTTTTAAAAGTGGATCATTATTAGTTTGAACTTTAAAATTCAAAATTGATTTTATCAATTTAAGTAAATAGATGGCCAAAATTTTATAGTCAAAATTAATTTATTAAATGAAAGGCTACGATCCTATAATAAATTTTATCAAAATTAGTCTTTTATTTAGATTAGAAGATTATGTTTAACAAAAAAAATATTATGTATAAATCATTTGCCATTTAACATTGTAAAACATGTAAGAAATGATTAATTTCTAATTTTTATAAAACATGTAAAAATGCTTAGATTAAAAATTTAATTATGTAGATGGTCCGTTTGGTTAATCACAAAATATAGATTCAGACATTTAACTTTTTAAAATTACATTGACGGTCATTTTGATTGACAATTTATTTCAAATTTAGTTTTTACACTAACTCAACGTTTAAGAGACCCTGTGTGCATTGCACATGAGGGTATTTTAATCTTTTTCTGTATTATCCTTGTAACCAAACAATATTCTAGCTCTGTGTTTTATTATTATTTCTAATTTATATTTAATGTGTTATTTGATAAGCAAAATTCTGCAATTAAATAATATATTTTTAATCGCGAAATATATTTTTATTAATTCATAAATAATCGAATTTTCAGATCAATTATTAGTGTTAGTGTTACTTGACAAGGATGATCTACAAATCAAATTGTTACATAGTACTAACGAAACAAAAATATAATGATTAAAGAATAAAATTTGAAGCCAAATTGGTGAAGAAGAACATATAAATAAAAAACCTGAAATCATGGACTAGTGTTTTTGAAATATAGTGAACATCCAACTTCATTTAACAAAATAAAAACATGTGTTCACCTATACCAATAAAATTCAAATTGATTTAAAATGAAAACCTACTCTTTAATCCCTAGTCTCACAAAAATAGGGTTTGGATGAACATAGAGCTTCGATTTTTAGTGGTGGCAGTTGTGAGGTGTTGCTAACTACAAAGGTGCCAGCTGTGGCCTTCAAGGGCGGCGGTTGTGGTTGTGACTCGAATTTGGCGGTGGCTGTCACTCCAAGGATTGCAATGCCGATGGTGGTTGACTTTATTGTGGTGGTAATGGTAGTTCAAATCTAGTGAGACAGTGGTTCAGATTGGTTGTGGCGAGGGTGGTTCTAGCAAAAATATGGTTGAAGATGAGGGGACATCAGAGAATTTATAATGGTGAAGGTAGGGGGATAAAAAGAAAAGGGGAGAGAGATCATGTAAGGTGAAGAGGGAGTTGTGAGAGAGAGATATGAACTATGAAGGGGATATCGGACTCAAGCCAAGGATTAGGCCAAGGCCCAATTACGTTGTGATACCCCGACTCGAGTCGTAGCCCTTCTCCACCCGTGATTAGACTTGGGCTAAAGCCCTCCGCCTTCGAAACTAACTTGAGCCTTAGCCCACTCGCCTAATAATTTATTTAATTTATACTAGATTAATCCGAACTTAAAATGAAAAAAGAAGGCAGATAGTCGAAAACTATATTTATACTATATTATAAAGGATTTAGGTTTTTTTAATCTCTTAGTTTTATGTAATTTGAAAGTACTAATTTGCCCTTAATATTAAACTAAATGAAAACTATTAAATAAAACAACTTTTTGGTGAAGTTAATAACAATCTTTGAAACACCTGAAAATAACAACCCATTTTTTTAACGCATTGCGGAAGCTAATTAAAACCAACTTGATTACATATAATCAATAATTACAAATGTACAAACATTGTTTGAAAGTTAACATCATCATCTACTAAAGTTTGGTGTTACAAAATACTGGCTCATCTCATTTAAAACTTAGTATCAGAGTAATGGTCAACTCTTCCTCCTTCAACTCAAATACGAACCTGCAAAACATCAACTGAGGGGAATTAGCACAAAGCTAAGTGAGTAGAGGTTAAAACAACAAATGCAAACATTCACAATCAATCATCAATCATGTAATCACATATCCAGAGAAGACCGGCGGTTCGGCGCAGAACCTACAACCAATGTCGGCCAAAGCAAAGGTCTACCGATAGCTTTCCACTAGATTGACACAGTAAACTCCCCTCTGAGCAACATATGCAACAGAAAGGCTACTACTGTTTAACCAACTAGTTAGACAAGCCCAGCCCAAGTCCACGTATACTGACTTCTCAACGCAACTCAAAATCATCCTAAGAGCGCGTATCTACCAAATAGTCATGCAGCAGTTATCAATAATCAATATCACAATCAACAGTTCAATCATTCTCATTTCAATCCACAATCATGCATCACATTTATAACATTAACTGTAATCTTTACCATCCGTGAATAACGTCCACTCACCTCTATTTCAGCTTGAACTCAGATATCTAATTTTACTGAGCTTTTGGATTGCCTGAAAACACAGCAATAAATAAATCAGTCTCAACCTCATAAATATACCTATCCATATATTTATAAATCATTCATCAAATAATAACAAACAATAAATAAATACAATTTCCAAACATAAAGTATCGGATTCTTAGAAATCCACAACTCATAGGTCTCGGATTCTCAAACTGTCGGATTCTGATAAATTCCGCAACTCTTGAATGTCAGATTCTATCAATTGTGTCGGATTTCAAGTACCCGGATTCAATCTATCGGATTTCATCATGTCTTGAATTCTAGGTTTCGGATTTATAAATGAATCGGATTTTGGAGTTATCGGTTTTCAAAAGTTCAAATGCATCGGATTCAAGGGTATCGGTTTTCACATGTATCGGTTTTCATTACACTCAGATTACCTAGTATAGGATTTCATATCTCGGATTCTAGCATTAATCGAATTTAGGCTTATGGTTTACAAGTTTCGGTTTATAGGTTTCCGGATTCCAAACTATCGGAATTCACCACAATCGGAATTCCTCTTCTTCCCAAACACCAAAACCGATAGTTCATGTTTTCATTAAATCCACCATCTTCAAAACTTCATAACTCAAATCCAGGTTTTCATAATTTCATCATATCATATCAGAAACATGTTTTTATCTATCTAAACACATTTCCATGCATCATATCATCATTTAAACACAAAAATCATATGAACATATAAAACCCATAAAACTTATATTTCATCAAAACCGATTCTTATGATCTTCATATATTCATGTTATTTCAATCTTCAATCTTATTAAGTTATCATGTAATCATAAAATCTAACCTTTTCTTGAATGTAGAATTAATTTCTAGAAATTCCGATTGTTTCCTTCTTGCTTCGGTTTTTGGCAGAGAAGAACACACTTTCACACACATACACCTTTGTTAAGTTTGAGATAATGAATATTTACCTCCTAATCCCCTACGTATACAACATACAAAGCAAGAGGTGGCATCACCTCACTAAATACCTCCCACGTACACAATTATATATACATACATGCATACGGTTTCAACATACATACATACAACACATACATGCATATTAATAATCACATATTTAAAATTAACTCAATTAGTCATTTGAACATAATAAAACAATTAAACACGTACCACAAACCTGCTAATCTCCTAGCCCAGGTTTGAGGGTGTTACAATCTTATATACCATTTTAATAACTAAATATTCCAAAATAAAGATTATCTAAAAAATCAATTCAATACAAATTAACTTAAAAATTTTAAAATATTAATAAGTAAATTTTTCATATTAAATATTCTATCATATATTAAATATTTAAACTTAACTATTAAAAATTACGTATAACTAAAAGTATTAAATCTAAACAACATAACCTAAATTTATAAAAATTACTAGATTTTTTAAAATGGGTATATTTAAAATATAATAGAGTTATATTTACTATCTTTTAAAACAGTTAGGTCTTTTGTCGTGATCCTTAATTTCAAGTAATTTGAAATCACTATTTTACCCTTAATATTAACTAAATGAAAGCTATTAAATAATGGGTCAATTGCCGAGAAAGGTAACATAAACATTGAAATTTACCAATAAAGATAATGTCAATTTTTTAGGCCAAGAAAGGATTCTAAATTTTATTTTCTAATAAAAAAAGGGTATGGTGACCTGAATAACCTGCTAAACGTTTAGTCAGCAGGTTAAGATTGTCCAAATTTGTCAAGAAAGGTAATTTCTAATTTTTTTAGTCAAAAAAAGGATGATAAATTTCAATATTTAGTAAAAAAGGGTATGCTGACTAATGCTGACAATTTGCGACTAGTTCTTATTACTGTTTTCATGTCAATTACGTGTCAACCATTTTGACCATTCATTTATAGGTCATGTTTTGGGTCGACCTATTTCAGCCAAATATATTTGATGAGTATTTTTTCGATTTTCCAATCCTAGTATTCTCTTTTGTTTTGATACGAACTTCGAATTTGATATTTAAACATGAGCACGAACACAAAGCTAGATCCAAAATGATGTTTTGTTTTAAATTGGAATTCATCATCCTTTATTGGTCTAGAAAAAATGAACATTACCTTTATTGACAAATTTTGATATTTATGTTACATTTTTTTTGTCAATTTGCGTAATATAAAAATTAGTCACGTCATCAGTTTAACATGTTACCTGCTATGACGGTTACCGGTTACCTTTAATGTTAGAAATTGAAATTTAGAATCCTTTCTTGGTCTAAAAAATTGAACAATACCTTTATTGACAAATATCGATATTTATGTTACCTTTCTCGGCAATATACCCTTAAATAAAACATATTTGGTGGAGCTAATGACAATCTTATATACCATTTTAATAACTAAACCTTCCAAAATAAAGATTATTTAAAAAATCAAATCAATGAAAATTAACTTAATAATTAAAAAAGTTATAATTAAACTTTTCATATTAAATATTCTATTATATAATAAATATTTTAATTTAACTTTTAAAAATTATGTATAACTAGAAGTATTAAATCTAAATAACATATAACCTAAATTTATAAAATTACTGGACTTTTTAAATGGGTAATATAATTAAAATAGAATAGAGTTATAATGCCAACACTCTTGTTGGATTTTACCATCCACGTCAAATTTTATTGACCCATTATAATTTGGAAAGAAACACATCACCCCTATTTTAAAAACGAACAAGTTATCGAGAGAAATATTCGTCAGCGCTGTAATGCTTAGTATATATAAACATAAAAACCCAAACTTTGAACCCTTTAAACTAATTGTTCAAAGTTACCGATTAAAATATGATTTTTACCTTGGAAGGGAAAAACAAAACTTGTTTTTCTCTTCCTTTACGATTTTCGATTAACCAAGAAGGAAAAAGGAGAAAATCCAAACTTTTAACCCTTTAAATTGAATTGCTGACTATGTATATAAATCTATCACTTTAGTCCCGTTAAGATGATTTCTAAGTTCTCGAAAATTAACACTGACCAACTAAACTTTTAACGGACAAAACTAAATATTCATAACATATACATAATTACATTCTAAATGTTAAGGCACACTATAGTGACTAATTTAAGAGTGCTACAAATATGATACGAGTGTATTGTTGTTATTTGATGTAATATATATATATATATATATATATATATATATATATATTTTAAAATAATGCATTTTCTAAAGAAATTATCATAAGTAATGCAAGTCTTTCAAAGTTTTTAATTAAATGTAGAGTTTTCGGGATTTTAGATCCTAGATTTGAACCACATGTCAAGTAGGTAGACTTTCCAGCCTTTTCTTTGTTATTTTCAATGCATTTGGTGGTTGTAATTGATCAAATTCGAGATCTTAAATCCCGAAAACTCTATTGTTGAAAATTTTGAAAGACTTGTATTACTTTTAATAATTTTTATAGAAAATGCATTATTTTTTAAAAAAATTCTTGAATATATTGGATTTCAGTGGGCTTTTTTACCTGAATAAAAATATAAAACGTTTTTTTTTAAAAATAAATACAAAAGAGGTCTGTTTTATTAAAACTGAAAATGGGTTCTATTTGATTTTTCTTAAATCAAGAAATAAACAAACTTGGCTTTATGGAGGTAAGAGATGCTCTCTTTTAGCATGCACAAGCCCGATTTATTGGGTGTAAAAAATGGGCTGTTCTATGTGTAAACAAACCGGGTTTTTTTAATGAAAAGTAGCCTCTTCAAGTGTAAACAAATCTGGTTTTATGTTAAAGAAACCTAATTCTAAACTAGAGGTGCCGGTTCAAATATGTCCTGATCCTAAACAGTCATGAACAGGTCAAAAAGAGTTCAAAAGTTGGTCCAAACTAAGCCGGTCTAAAGGTCCAAACTGGTCGAAAAAATAGAGCCGGTCCGAACGGTCTCAACGGTAGTTGTTGAAACTTGGGGTCCAACGGTTAGTTTCCCGGTTTACTACTTCTTTCATTTTTCTTTACCCCACACTTCTTTCTACTTACCCTCTCTCTATTGTTCTCTCTACTTTTCAAATTCGGTTATACGTTTGATAAATTATGAACTGTCTCGATTATACGTTTCTAGTATTCTCCGTTGTAAGTGTGAAGATTTGCATCAGGTGCACATTAATTACATTTCTAGTATTCTTCAATTTGTCAAGTTATTTATTTCGAATAATACATAGTTTAATTTTAAAGAACATGTTAGTTATTTTCAACAATATATATTTTTATTTCGTAAAAGTGCACAATTATTGAAATTTTCAATAAGATGAGTATATTTTTCAATAATGATATATGTTTCTAACTTGCAATTTTTTACCATTTAATTGTCAAAAATTTTAACGAAAAACGAACCCGAAGCCGATATGTCTAAACCAAAACTTAAAATACAAAACCGGAAATATCTAATCCAAACCGGAAAATATCCAAACGAAACCGGACCGGTCTAAATCGAAGTCGAACAGGTCTAAACGAGAACTAGTCCGAAAAAAGACCTAACTGTCAAAAAATCAAATGGTCTTATTCGAGAACTAGTCCGGCCCAGACCGGACAAACCCCGAAAGAGTCCGTAACCGAATTTGTGCACATCTACTCTAAACCTTTAAAACCCGGTTAAACAATGGGCTTGATATTCAGACATCCCTATTCCCTCTTTTTTTGGCTAAGTAAACTAGAGTAAATAATCGAAACAATAGAAAAATAAAATAAAATAAATGGTACTATTTAAAAACCGTTAAAATGATAAAAAAAAATAATTATTTATTCCTTACTAAGTGTTTGGAAAAAAAATCAATATGTAATTTTGTTTTTACTATCTAAAAAAGCTATTACCTAACTAATATTTGTAATCATAACTACTAACATTTTTTTAATGTTATCACAATTTGGTGATATAACATTATTGACTTCAATAAATCTTTAAAAACCAAACTTGGCCAAACACAACTTGCATCACTTTAATATTTCAAAATTAGTTGCAAAGTCACCAAACTAGACTTGTATATATAGAGCTTGGAGACCATCCATTCCTCATATCAATTCAATCATTTTTTATTTTTATTTTTGTAATTTCAAATTCAAAAATAACAATTTGAACATGAAAATGTTGGGTGTTAAAACCCTACTCATGATTTTATTTTTGCATGCAATGCTAGCATCAATGGTTACTGAAGCTGCATCTGGTGATAAGGTAAAGCGTGTTAAGCCTCCGAAACCTGTTAAACCCGTCCAAGAGCTTTTAACCTGCAAGAGTCGCAAAAGCCGGTGTTTTATGAAGCGAGTCAAGTGCCCGATAGAATGCCCGAAGGTTAAACCAAAGAACCCGAAAGACAAAGCATGCTTTCTTGATTGTTACTCACCCAAATGTGAGGCCGTATGTAAATGTAAGTAAGAACAACATAATTTTTTTTAATTGTTACTTAGTTTTAAAGAAGATTATCGTCTAATATTTGGGGTAAAAAAAACTAAATAAAATGCTCTTTCTTTATGTTTTCAACATGGCGGACCTAAGTGGTACGTGTCACTAATCCGCCGAACATAAAATCCGAAATTTTTTAAGGTTTTTAACACAATGCTACCCTGATTTTTTGTTGTGTTACAATAATTTGATTAAGATTCTAAACATATTTTATAAAGACAATAAATCGTAGTTAAATAACAATTTTTATATGTAAAATGCGTTCTTTTTTGGTTTAAAATGGATTATTAATAATAATATAAATTTGGGTAAGAACGAATTGCGCTTACTATTTAGCACAATTGATTTTGTTCAATTATCAATTTAACAATTGAAAACCCGATTAATCCGACCCAAATAACTGGAAACCCAAAAACCTCCTAAGAAAATCATAAATTTCAATTGGTTTTATTTTTATTATTTTATAAGAAATTAAAAAATTTGACGTTGAATGTGTTATATCATAAGTTAATAATAATATATTTTTTAATATTTTCAAGATTGTGAATGTTGATATATTTTTACAGCCCGTAAACCAAACTGCAATGGACCTGGAGCTGCATGCTACGACCCGCGATTCATAGGTGGAGATGGAATCGTATTCTATTTCCATGGAAGGAGCAATGAGCATTTCAGTTTGATATCTGATTCCGATCTCCAAATCAACGCGCGATTTATAGGACTTCGACCTCAAGGAAGAACCCGCGATTACACATGGATCCAAGCATTGGGTCTCAAGTTTGGAAATCATAATTTCACCCTTGAAGCAACCAGGACTGAAAAATGGGATGATAATGTTGATCACCTAAAGTTGTCCTTTGATGGAACGGAATTGCCGGTTCCAGAAGGCGATTCATCGGAATGGAATTCACCCGAAGGCGATATACAAGTTGAAAGGACTTCAATAACCAATAGTCTAACAGTAACTATACCTGATCTTGCTGAAATATCTGTTAATGTGATTCCGGTGTCTGAAGAGGATAGCAAGATACATAACTATCAGATTCCAGAAAATGATAGTTTTGCTCATTTGGAAGTACAATTCCGATTCTTTGGGTTATCGCATCGAGTTGAAGGGATTCTTGGTAGAACTTATCGTCCTGATTTTGAGAACCCAGCGAAACCAGGAGTGGCAATGCCGGTGCTTGGTGGTGATGACAAGTACAAAACTAGTTCACTCCTTGCGGCTGATTGTGCCCTTTGCGTGTTTTCGCCTAATGGAACTAAGGCCGAACACGAGTCGCTATTGATGGAATATGGATTGCTAGACTGCAAAGGTGGAGGGAATGGAATTACATGTAAGAAATAAGTCTAAGTCTATCTCATTATTGAATGGTTCTTAATTCTTTTTATATGATTGCATTGTTTGATTTATGTTAAGATTGTATGTGTGATTCTTGTTTCTTTTCCTCTTGTACTTGGTGATGGTCCTTTGATGTAATGTGATACCTTTGGTTGGTGTATGACTTAAAATTGTAACTTTTATTGGATATCTAGTAATGATCAAAAAGTTAAATGGCAGAAAAAATGTGCTCTAGCTTATATGTAAGAGTATAAAAAAAAATATGTTAAAGTTCTAATAATTTAGTAAAGTTAATTTTTAGAAGTCAAAGCCTTGTGCATATTGTTTTTTTAACGGCTTCAAAATCTATCCCATGTTTATCCACGACAAGACAAACTTGATGAGATAATTCAAGAAGTAAAAAAAAAATAAATAAAGCTCTTCAATCAGTACACCAACTCACTACAAAAAAACGACTTTAGAGGCGAAAAAATGTCGCCGCAAAAGAGCAAACAGTTGCCGCAACAACTCTTTTGAGGCGACAATTTTAAGAATTGTGGCGAAAAATAATCTGCCGCAAAAAACTAGTCCCAAAAACTTATGTGCGTCGAAAATTTTAATTATTGCGACGAAAAATGACTAACGTTTGGTCTTTTACCGGATCTTTAGAGGCGATATATGTCGTCACAAAAGGCTATAATTCGTGTAGTGACTGTTCCTTCCTGCAGTAACGAAACCATATCCGGTTGACAAACGTAAACCTCTTCTTGTGATTCTCCATTCAAAAAGACTGATTTCACGTCTAAATGTTGGATTTTCCACCCACTAAACGCTGCCAAGGCCAATGATGGATTTCACGTCAAAGTCTATTCCTTTTTGCTGTACGTATCCTTTGGCAACGAGACGTGCTTTGTGCTTCAATACGTTCCCATCAGCATCCTTCTTAAGTTTGAAGACCTATTGTAAACCAACTGGCTTCTGTCTCTTCGGCAACTGTAACTGTGTCATCTTCCATGTATCATTCTTTTCAGTTGACTCCAATTCTTTTTTCATTCCATCATGCCAAGTTTGTCATTGGCAGCCTCTAAGTAGGTTGTTGGTTCATCACCAACAAACAACAATTCTTCCTGTTCGATAAGCACCTGTTTAGTTTCATCATAAATAGCCGATAAGTATTGAAAACCTCTTACAGGTGTATGATCGAGCACAGAAGAATTCACATCGATCTGGGCTGTCCATCATTGTCGAGTTTACCGTGAGGGGGCTTGCAAAAGATTGTTGAACTAAGTCAAAACTTGCCTCTAGTGAATTTAAAACTGGTAATGGCAGGTCATTCTCATCAACGTGTTGTATAGGGTTCTTGCATGATCTTTAACTTGGGCCTCTTGTTGAGTTCCCATAAATCCATTCCCATATTTAAGTGTACTAAGTTTTTAGCCCATGAATAACCTGGGCTAGGATCAAAAGAACAACACTATTATATACCAAAGTTACTTTTCTTATTAAAATCACACACTTGTTCTTTGTACATATTGATGCATATAGGCCAAAAAATGGCGGTTTCTTGTGTTGGTTACTAGCCGCCTGTTGTACCCGTTGTTGTAACCGTCGTTGGTTACTAGAGGCGGCAGCAGCCGGCGTCTAAAGGGAGGGGGTGGCTGTGTGTTACATAACATAATAATAATAATAATAATAATAATAATAATAATAATAATAATAATAATAATAACTATGTGTTTTTCTTATAATTTAATGAATGTCGACATTAAACTCAACATTCTCCCTCTTAAGCTCGATCATGTTGCAGTAGGCCTTTGACACCAAATAGTTGTCTCATGACGACGAATCTTATCCTTGGTAGTGGCTTTGTTAAGATGTCCGCTACTTGTTGTTCTCCGGTGATGTGTTTGACGATTATGTCGTTTCTTTCGACACATTCACAAATGAAGTGATACTTTGTATTTATGTGTTTGCTTCATGCATGAAATCACACACTTGTTCTTTGTACATATCGATATATATATATATATATAGGTTGAAAAATGGCGGTTTCTTGTGGTGGTTACTGGCCGGTTGTTCAGTGGTTACTAGAGGTGGTAGCCGCCGGCGTATAAGGGGAGACAGTGGCTGTGTGTGTTACATAACATAATAATAATAATAATAATAATAATAATAATAATAATAATAATAATAATAATAATAATAATAATAATAATAGAAATAAAGTTGTGTTCAATAAAGTCCATTTAAAAATATAGTCCTAAAAATTTAATATTCAGTCACATATGATTCAGTATACAATCGCATGTGATTTGTAAAAACATCACATGTGAATTACGAAAAATTAGGAAATTGCCAATCTACCAAAATTTTTAAAATTTAATTTGGACCATTGATTCCATTGATCCAAATGCTACTAGTAGTAGTAGTCTTGATCATGTTGTTGTAGGTCTTTGACACCAAGTAGTGCAATTGTTGACTTATTGTCCACATAAATTATGATCATCTATTCCTCGGTGTTAGTAGTAGTAGTCTCGATCATGTTGTAGTAGGTCTTTGACACTAAGTAGTTGTCTCATGACGACGAATCTTATCCTTGCTGGTGGCTTTGTTAAGATGTCTGCTAGTTGTTGTTTTCCAGTGATGTGTTTGACGATTATGTCGTTTCTTTCGACACATTCTCGAATGAAGTGATACTTTGTATCTATGTGTTTGCTTCGTCCATGGAACACTATATTCTTCATTAGTGCAATTGTTGACTTATTATCCACATAAATTGTGATAATCTATTCCTCATCGGTGTTAGTAATTTTGCTGAGTAATTTTTTTAGCCATAGTGCTTGTGTTGCTGCTGTTGTTGCTGTGATAAATTTTGATTCACATGAAGATAGTGCAACTGTTCCTTACTTTTGCGTGCTCCAACTGATGGGTGAGTTTCAAAAGTAAAAAATAATCCATGTAGAACTTGTCTGATTGCTTTCATGTGTTATTCTTACGGTTCTTGCATAAAACGCCTAAGTAGCCCAACTGAGTAACTTAGATCAGGTCGTGTATGAAATACATACCAGACATGGAATTAGACTTCGATATTCAGTGGTGTCCATGTATTTTCCTCCTGCTACTTTTTTCAATTTTGTACCGGGTTCCATAGGTATCTTTGCTTCATTACAATCCAGCATCCCTGTATCTCTGTAAGATCAAAGAACAAAAAAAACTAGTACCGAAGTTTCAACCTTTTATTTGAAATCACACACAGATTACAATGGTTTATGGACATATATATAGGCCAAGATTTCGGTGGTTTTATGTAGTTACCGGCCGGCAGTTGTAACCGTCGCCGGTTACTTTGTTGATGGTGGCAGCCGGCGGCTAAGGGGATGTTGTTGGTTGGTGGCTATGTGTGTTACATAATATGGTAAAAAAATAGTAACTAATATTTTCTTATAACTAATGTATGTCAAGATTAACTCAACATTTTCCCCCTTAATCTTGATCATGTTGTAGTAGGTCTTTGACACCAACTAGTTGTCTCATGACGACAAATCATAACCTTGGTAGTGGCTTTGTTAAGATGTCTGTTTGTTGTTGTTCTCCACTGATGTGTTCGACGATTATGTCGTTTCTTTCGACACATTCTCGAATGAAGTGATATTTTGTATCTATGTGTTTGCTTCGTCCATGAAATACTGGATTCTTCATTACTGCAATTGCTGATTTATGTCCACATAGATTGTGATAATTTGTTCCTCGGTGTTAGTAATTTTGCCGGGTAATCTTTTTAGCCTTAGTGCTTGTGTTGCTGCGGTAAATTCTGATTCACATGAAGATAGTGCAACCGTTCCTTGCTTCTGTATACTCCATAGATGGGTGAGTTTCCAAAGTAGAAAATAATCCCTATAGCGCCTTTACCTTCTTGAGTGTTAACTCTATAACTGCTTTCGCTCTAACCTTGTATCTTGTTGCCTCCTTTATACTTGTATGTTATTCCATAGTCTTTTGTACCTTTAATTTAACGCAAAACTTGTTTAATTGCTTTCATGTTTTATTCTTGCGGTTCTTGCATAAAACGACTATGTAACCCAACCGAGTAACTTAGATCAGGTTGTTTATATAATATGTAGCGCCGTGGTTTTCGCAAGAAAAATCACACTTATTATTTTTTTTGAAATCATCGCAGCGGAATATATTAATTATCATCATTAATTGTTAATAGAAATAAACCGTCACATTTATCATATCAAAACAACTATGTTACCACGTAATCAAATCGTCTTTAAATTATTTAAACATCCATTTAAATTAAAACATGCAATCACCTCATCACTACCCAACAACTCCCATGCTCAACAGGCCTCAAAACTCCTAATCTACCTGTACAAGTACAAGACACATATCAAGAAACAAGTGTCAACTTACGCCTCGTGAGTCAGCATTAGGTAACAAAATCATTCTTTAAAAGTTAAATAAACAGGTTCAAGTTTTATAATATAATACCCAACCTGTACTTGACCCGCCCACATATCATCATGATTCCCCGCATGGTCAAATGTCAACATTAATCATCATTATTTACATCACATAACATCGTTAGCATCATAGGCATCTTCTAGACATAGGGTTCATCACTACACATCATTAAGCATCACTAGTCATCATCATTTCCAACACTTCTTATTTGGGGTCTAACCATCTTACATCATATTCGTCACTACCCTAAACATATGTGTTCCTGACAATCACAAGGGTTCCAAGGTCTGTCCGCATCGGCGGCGTGAGTGCTTGACGACTGCTAAGCCTCTTAGTCTGTCCACGTAGAGGTTTATTGCGCATGCCTGACAAGTCTGGTACCTATCAAGGCGCGACTCCCTCACGTACCCAAACCCCCATGGTCCATTGACTATAGCTACTCCGACCGAAGTCCTTTAGGTAAAAGTAGAACCGGTGCCCCCATCGCTAGGCCCTCCTTTCACCAAAGTGGTGTAATGCGTGTTTACCTCATCATCGTCGGTCAAACACCACTCTAATATACAAGTACACCATCTGTTGTTGAGGCTGTCTAGAAAGCCCGACAACTAATCATCACTATGCTAGCAAAAACCTAGAAGACACACTAACCCTACTAGGCATCATCTCTACATCTTAGAAGTATGTCTACCCCCACCCGCAAGTCATCATATAAACACAATATTTCATCATTATATATACATACATATATATATATATATATATATAGAGTGCAAATATCACATATATCACATACATACATATATATTCCCTTGAGCACGTTGAGCGCCTCCCTTTTTCTGTCATGTGGCTGCTGATGACATGAGCTTTGCCACAAAGGGCATCCTGAAATGTGGTGCCCAGGTTTATGGCACTTGAAGCAAACATTCTCCTTAAACATGCAATCATGTGTTTGATGCCCCTTATTCCCACACTTGCCACATTTAAGTGAATCCCAGCTTCCAGATTTCTAGGATGTATCTACTCGCGGATTACTCCCAGATCCACCATCACCCCTCTTATAACTTGGCGGCTAATCATACTTCCTCTTTCTTCCACCCTAGTGTTGTTGTTGTTGTGACTAAGGTTTCGGTCTCTGCCTGTAGTCATCCTCAGTCTGTCTAGCAATATCAAAGGCCGCATCCAAGGTTGCTGCCGACCTCACAGCAGATCAATACTCAATGGGCAAAGCATTGGAAAAGTAGGTGATCTTTGCCCTTTCATTGGGTAGGAGGTGAGGAACAAACCTCATCTTGTCAGAAAATTTGGTGACAAGATCCTCCAAGGGTTTATCACCCTTTTGTAATTCTCTGAACTAATTCTCCACTCATAACATATCATAATCAAAGTAATACTTACCCCATTTCTTCTTGAAACCATCCCAGTTTAGTGCTTCCAAAGTTGCTGGTGGTGTAACAACAATAACAGTATCCCACCAGGCTAATGCACGCCCCATAACAGTCGTTTAGCATAGTTAACTTTCTTGCTCTCCTCACATTCACTCGAGTCAAAGGCATTATGCATTTCTCTGATCCAGGTCTCTACAACAGAGGGATCATTAGTGCTAGCAAAAGTAGGAGGCTGACAACTTAGGAAAGTTTTAAAGGTAGTAGGCTTCTGAGTCTCCCTGGTAACACGTGAAGACTCAAGCTCATTTGCTTGTTGCAACCTAGCCTCCAACTGTAGGATGTAGGCATCCTTATCACCATCTCCCGAAGAACCAGCCATGTGAGTTAGCTTTCTATATTTATATCAAAAGTAGAGTATCTAGTATATATCATATAACTTGCTAACTTATCAACACTTACACTTTTCTAACACATAACAAATTGCATATACCACTCATCACACCCCAATACCACCTAGGGAACACATCGTAATGGTCGAGCCTGGGTTTGAGACTGGGTACTATTTAAAGTATCCAATTCCCTCAAACCAAGGCTCTGATATCAACTTGTAACGTCACCAAAAGTGAGAAGCTTATATTTATTTATAATATAAACTTATTTCGAGTTTTAAAACTACGTGGGTACAGCTGTAAATGCAATATTTCTAAAACCTGCTTTTACAAAATATTACAGCTATCACAGCGGAAATATTTTTAATAACTAATTCAGTATTTGCAACTCATATCATAAGTTGCAACAAAAGTTAAACCAAGGCGTTACCAATATCGTTCAACCATTACACAAATAAAATAAAAACATAAACTACACAACAAGTGTGTTCCCAAACAAACATGCAATCCATAGCAGGTACCCGATCTCACCAGCCAAACTATTTACCTGCGCATGGAATGTACACGAGAAGGCTAGCTATAAATAGTTAGTGAATAACAGTTAAGCGGAAGCATCATAACAACAATATCATATAAACAAGCAAGTCTATCCTATCATATTGTGAAGCGCCGGTTAGTCCATAGGCATCACGTCTTGCGAGGTAGCGAACCCGGCTCAATGATTCTGACTGGGGAAACCGATACTTCCTCCGCGCCGGTGGAGAAGCGGAGTAGCGGTCCACCATTGCGTTAACGGGGAACTTGCCCCTATCAGGATAAGTGGGAACCGAGATCCCATCATCGAGTTGAGGGGCGGAGGTTCTGCAGGAACCAAGATTCGTGATCATCGAATCGCCGCACATCATAGCTGACGGCAAAAGGCCCCAACTAGATCCAGACACTTGCCCCAAACATCCAACAAAGTACCGGTACTAACACATGTTGGCGTACTTAAGCCACAACATAATATAGTTGGCCTACAAAAGCCATAACATATCATAATTGGCCTACAAAAGCCATAGCATATCAAATTGGCCTACAAAAGCCATAATGTAACACCCAAGGTTCGATAATCCTTTTATTACATTCTAATAGGAAGTGTTATATGTTTATAGAAGTTACCCTTATGATATTAGATGTGTTTTTATAACTAGAGGGACTTAAATTGTCATTTTATAAGTTGAAATAGTCCAGGGGGAAGTTATGACAATTAGTGAAACTATTTATATATAAAAACACCAACTTTGACTTAGAAGTCAAAGTTTGTCATTTGTTTCCTGCCAATTCACGATCACATACAAGCAGTCCATAAGCTCTATATTTTGTGAGCCAAACCAGAGATTCAAGTGCCTATAGCCAAGATCTAGAAAGTATACAACTTGAGGTAAGCTTACAAGCTTTGTTTTGAAGTTTTGTAAGATTAAAAACATGGTTTCAATGGTGGAATCATGTTAGAATTGTTTTGTATAGCTTAGATTATGTGTATCAGTTGTAGGAGGTGTAGGAAAACACCTCTAGCCGTTTTATGTTGAAGTTACTGGATTTCTTGATGAAATCCAACTGTTCTTGGCAAGAACAGTCTGCTGAACTGATATGTACACGGCCCGTGTAGCGGTACACGGCCGTGTAGTAGTTATGACGGTCACAGGGCCATGTAAGAATACATGGTCGTGTAGCATAAGTGGTACACGGCCCGTGTAGCGGTACACGGCCGTGTAGTAGTAAAGGCGGTCATAGGGCCATGTAAGGTTACATGGTCGTGTAGTGTAAATGGTACACGGCCCGTGTAGAGGTACACGGCCCGTGTAGAGTGACTAGACCACACTGGCCATGTTGCCAGCTTAGGTCGTGTAGCATTGATGGAACACGGCCCGTGTAGGGATACACGGCCTGTGTAGGCCCTATTTCAGATCAGAATGCCTTATATACAATTTATGCATTGTTTATATAGGAGGTGATTTACATAGTACCTGTATCAGTGATCTGTGAAGTATTGCAATTGCAGTTATAAGGTGAGTCTTCTAGACTTCACTTCATATCAGCAGCATGTGTAGTTTCATATCAGATTGCTAACATGCTATGTTATACATGTGAATATGTAAATGTACTGCTATGTGTAGTACGGCTCAGATGCGGTACAGTACTGTGACCTACGATGCTGCCCTGGGTCTAGAACCAGAGGCTAGCTTTGATTGCCAGGCATGCGTGTATTATCTTCATGTGATTGTATACGTGTGCTTATATGATGTTATGTTTATATTACTCACTAAGCTCTCGTAGCTTATCAGATACTGTTTTTAAAAATATTTTGCAGGTTGCAGCAAAGGCAAAGGCAAAGCTCCTGCTTGACTGCTTTTCAGTTTTTAAACAATAAATCTTAACGCCCAGTTGTGTAAATATTTTAATTTGACAGTACACTTCGTTTGTACTTAAGGATGCATCTTTTGCTGCTGGCACGGTTTTATTCTGAAAACGTTTCCGCTTACGTTCTTTCAACCAGATATGTGCTTTTATAAAAAATATCCTACTTTTATATCTTTTATTGAAATTTGGGCGTTACAACTTGGTATCCGAGCCACGGTTTGAGAGATCTGGATTGTGTAAAGCATAGTCTGGACTTGAACCATGGTTTTGAAAATTTTGTCAAACAGGAGGCTTGTACTTGCAGCTTAGTGAGTATACTAACAGTGTTTATCTATTATATTTTATATGGAGATTGATATGTTATATGTAGAGTCTTTATGACATACGTGATTATATGATATTATTATGATGATACTTGGCCTAAGCCTGTGAATCGGGACTTTTGTGATAAAGTTAAGATCGAACGTGTGTAGTGTGTTTAGAATAATATAGGGCCCATATTATTACAAACACATGATATATGTTGGAACTTAGTGGAATCATGAAGGATCTTGTAAATCGGGTGAGGGGTACTTGTAATAGGATAGTATACCTGGTGTAGTATATTTAAATAGAATGCCTTAGTATGTATAGAAATAATTTGGTTTAAAAGATAAGGTATACTAAATTGTTAGATTTATGAGCGTATAGTTATTATAGAGGGTGGTGTGATAGAGCTACCTATATTTTAATGCTTTATCTATACTATCAGGATGGTTAACACTAGAGGGTCACGAGCAGCCAATAGACAGACAGGTGGTCCCGGCCATAGACCAGAGGGTATAGAAACAGTGTTACCGGTGAGCAGATTCCGGTTAGGAATCAACAGGTTGTGAATGAGGGAGCCCCCAATCTGAACGAAAGATTAGTGGAGCCTACGGTACAGGAGACAGTGGCAAGAGAAATTAGCCGAGCATTAGAACAGAGCATTCCCTTCATCGTTACCCAGGTGGTTGAGCAGATAAAAGATCAGAATCGTGAAACGATCAGACAAGAGCTAGCAACCAGATTTGCTGCAGGTGGTGAAGGATTTAATCCCCAGCCACAAGTGATTACACGTGATGCCCCTAAGATTTGCACGTTCAGAGATTTTTCCGCATGTCAACCTCCGTTATTCCAGGGGTCTACAGATCCAGTTATCAGTCACAGATGGATCTCGGAGATAGAAGGTGCCTTCCATATGTGTTCATGCGCACCTGAGTTTAAAGTAAGGTATGCTACCAACCAGATGCGTGGCGCTGCGAAAGATTGGTGGGATATGGAGGTGAAGCAGAGGGGTTATACTCAGATTGAGACTATGACTTGGGAGCAGTTTAAAGAGCTGGTGATAGAGCAGTTCGTTCCTCAGTCCGAGATAGACAGGATAGTGGATGAGTTTCACAGGTTGAAGCAGACAACAGAAACGGTTCCGGAGATCAATGCTAAATTTATGGAACAAGCATGCTTTTGCCCAGATTATGTTGCAAACGAGAAGATGAAAATGTACAGGTACATGATGGTACTTAAGCCCAGTGTGAGGGAGTTTATTGATGCCAGTAAGCATCAGACATTGAAGTCCATGATGGACGCGGCCAGAGCAAGAGAGTTGGAACTGGAAAGACAGGATAAAGAGAGGAATGTGATAGAGAAAGCTGCACCAGCATATAAGAAACAGAGGGTTGAGCCATCAGATAAGAAGGTGGTACAGAAGACTTACCCGTTATGTCAGAAATGTAAGAAGCATCACTTGGGAGCGTGTAGGCTCGGATCTTCTGCATGTTATAAGTGTGGTAAGCTAGGTCATGTGGGGAGGGATTGTAAGACTCCGTTGCGGGTATGTTTCAATTGTTATCAGTCGGGCCACCAGAAGTTTGAATGCCTGAAACTCGCATCAAATGTACAGTCCACCGGATCGAGACCCGCTCCAGCACTACCCCCACCACGAAGCTCTGGGGTGAAAGATGTGAAAAAGGAAGAAACTTCCAGACCGAAGGGAAGGGCTTTCCAGCTTACGGCCGAGGAAGCTAAAACTGAACCGGATGTAGTAACAGGCACATATCTTGTCAACAACTTGCCTGCTCTTGTGCTATTTGATTCTGGTGTAAGTAAATTTGTATCTGTTTCTTTCTGCAAAAGTTTCAACCAAATATGTGAAAAGCTAGATTCTCCCCTTGAAGTTGAAATTGCTGATGATAAAATTGTTATTGTATCTGATGTGTATAAGCATAATGTGTTAGAAATAGATACAGTTAGATTCCCTATTGAACTTATACCCATGACTATGAGAGAATTCCAAGTAGTAGTTGGAATGGATTGGTTAGGTTATAACCAGGCTACCATTATGTGTGGGCAGAAAGTTATACGAGTTCATACCCCAAGTGGGGAAGAACTATCTATTTATGGTGATGTCAGAAAAGGAAAATCATGTGTATGTTCAGTGTCTAGAGTCCGAAAGTATTTACAGCATGGGTATACAACTTTCTTAGCTTATGTGATAGATACGAAACTAGAAAAGAGACAGACGAGTTTAGATGATGTGAGGGTAGTATGTGAATACCCTGATGTCTATCCTGAAGACTTACCAGGCGTGCCACCAGACAGACAAGTCGAGTTCAGAATTGATTTAGTACCGGGAGCTTCATCAGTTGCCAGAGCTCCATACAGACTTGCTCCACCAGAGATGCAAGAATTGATGAAACAACTGCAGGAACTGTTAGACAAGGGGTTTATTAGACCTAGTAGTTCTCCTTGGGGTGCTCCAATATTATTCGTTAAGAAGAAGGATGGTACCTTTCGTATGTGCATTGACTATCGTGAGCTTAATAAGGTGACCATCAAGAATAAATACCCGTTACCCAGAATAGATGATCTGTTTGATCAGTTACAGGGAGCATCATGGTTTTCTAAAATCGACTTACGGTCGGGCTACCATCAGTTGAAAATCAGAAAGGAAGATATTCCTAAAACCGCATCCAGAACCCGATACAGACATTTTGAGTTCGTGGTGATGCCATTTGGTCTTACGAATGCACCAGCAACATTTATGGATCTAATGAACAGAGTTTGCAGACCGATGTTAGATAAATCGGTAATTATTTTTATTGACGATATATTGATTTATTAGAAGAATCCGGAGGATCACGAAAGACATCTCAGAGAAGTTTTGGAAACACTGAGAAGAGAACGATTATATGCCAAATTCTCTAAATGTGAATTTTGGATTCAAGAAGTGCAGTTTTTGGGTCATTTAATTAATCAAGATGGGATTAAGGTGGACCCTATGAAGGTAGATGCTGTGATGAAATGGGAACCACCAACGAACCCTACTGAAGTCCGGAGTTTTCTGGGATTGGCAGGCTATTACCGGAGATTTATTCAGAATTTTTCCAAAACCGCCGTTCCTTTAACCCAATTAACTAAGAAGAATGCCGAATTATTTTGGGGTAGTGAACAACAGTCTGCTTTCTCAACTCTTAAACAGAAGTTATGTGAAGCACCCGTTCTTGCTTTACCAGAAGGGGTTGAAGATATGCTAGTATTTTGTGACGCTTCTTATCGTGGATTGGGTTGTGTACTGATGTAGAAAGGCAGAGTTATAGCTTATGCTTCACGGCAGTTGAAGCCACATGAAAGTAATTACCCAACTCATGATTTGGAGTTAGCAGCAGTAGCCTTTGCACTCAAGATATGGAGGAATTATTTATATGGCGTGAGGTTCACTATTTATACAGATCATGAAAGTCTGAAATATTTTAAAGATCAGAAGAATCTCAACATGAGACAGAGGCGTTGGCTAGAATTGTTGAAAGATTATGATTGTGATATACTCTATCATCCAGGGAAAGCAAATGTGGTAGTTGATGCTCTGAGCAGAAAATCTGGAATGGTGCTTGTGAAGAACCAATGTCTAAAGATGACAGTCACGACGCCTATCATTGATGTCATACGAAAAGCTCAATTAGAAGTAGTCAGAGATGAAAATCATAAATCTGAATGAATTAAGGGGCAGGTAGCGAGTTTTGTTAAAGACAGTCGTGATGTATGGACCCGTTATGGTCGTATATGGGTACCGGTTTATAGCGATGCACGTCAGACACTTCTGAGTGAAGCTCATAAGTCCAGATTCTCCATTCATCCAGGGGCTACTAAAATGTATAAGGATCTGAAGGTTGATTATTGGTGGCCAGGCATGAAACGTGATGTAGCCAGATATGTAGAAATATGTCTTACTTGTTTGCAAGTGAAAGCTGAACACCAGAAACCTCACGGGAAGTTGCAGCCGTTAGAAATTCCAGTATGGAAATGGGAAAACATTACTATGGACCTGATTACCAAGTTACCTAGAACCCCACGTGGTTATGATGCTATATGGGTAATCATAGACAGGTTAACCAAAAGTGCTCATTTTATTCCCATCAAAGAGACTTATCCTTCAGAAAGGTTAGCAGATGTTTATGTTAAAGAGATTGTGACTCGCCATGGTGTACCAGTTTCAATTGTATCAGACAGAGATATCAGATTTACTTCTAGATTCTGGAGTAAATTTCATGAAGATCTTGGAACTAGATTACATCTCAGCACAGCGTATCATCCTCAGACAGATGGCCAAAGTGAAAGAACTATTCAGACTCTAGAAGATATGCTACGGGCATGTGCTATTGATTTCGGGGGAAGCTGGGATTCTTATTTGCCATTAGCAGAGTTTTCATATAACAACAGCTATCACTCCAGTATTGGGATGCCCCCGTATGAAATGCTTTATGGTAGAAAGTGCAGAACTCCGGTATGCTGGGGTGAAGTGGGTCAGAGAGAGTTGGGCAGTACAAAAGTGGTCCAGCAAACGACAGAACAAATTCAGCTTATCAAAGACAGATTGTTAACTGCCCAGAGTAGACAGAAAAGTTATGCAGATAGACGCATATCACCGCTTGAGTTTCAGGTGGGAGACTACGTATTGTTGAAAGTATCGCCGTGGAAAGGCGTTATCAGATTCAAAAAGAGAGGAAAGCTCGGTCCAAGGTTTATTGGGCCATTCAAAATCATTGCACGTGTGGGAAAGGTTGCTTATAGATTAGAGTTACCAGCTGAACTGTCTCAGATTCATAACACCTTCCATGTATCGCACCTCAGAAAATGTTTAACAGACGAGTCTGCAATCGTACCATTGGAAGATGTTACTATAGATGATAAACTGAACTATGTGGAACAACCTGTAGCTATACTGGAAAGGATGGTCAAAACCTTACGTAACAAACAGATTGGACTGGTCAAGGTCCAATGGAAGCATAGAAAAGGCTCAGACTTTACTTGGGAACCTGAACAGGAAATGATGCAGAATTATCCAGAACTCTTCAACAGTTGATTTCGAGAACGAAATCATTCCAAGTGGGGAAGAGTTGTAACACCCAAGGTTCGATAATCCTTTTATTATATTCTAATAGGAAGTGTTATATGTTTATAGAAGTTACCCTTATGATATTAGATGTGTTTTTATAACTAGAGGGACTTAAATTGTCATTTTATAAGTTGAAATAGTCCATGTGGCAGTTATGACAATTAGTGAAACTATTTATATATAAAAACACCAACTTTGACTTAGAAGTCAAAGTTTGTCATTTTTTTCCTGCCAATTCACGATCACATACAAGCAGTCCATAAGCTCTCTATTTTGTGAGCCAAACCAGAGATTCAAGTGCCTATAGCCAAGATCTAGCAAGTATACAACTTGAGGTAAGCTTACAAGCTTTGTTTTGAAGTTTTGTAAGATTAAAAACATGGTTTCAATGGTGGAATCATGTTAGAATTGTTTTGTATAGCTTAGATTATGTGTATCAGTTGTAGGAGGTGTAGGAAAACACCTCTAGCCGTTTTATGTTGAAGTTATTGGATTTCTTGATGAAATCCGACTGTTCTTGGCAAGAACAGTCTGCTGAACTGATATGTACACGGCCCGTGTAGCGGTACACGGCCGTGTAGTAGTTATGACGGTCACAGGGCCATGTAAGAATACATGGTCGTGTAGCATAAGTGGTACACGGCCTGTGTAGCGGTACACGGCCGTGTAGTAGTAAAGGCGGTCATAGGGCCATGACTAGACCACACTGGCCATGGTGCCAGCTTAGGTCGTGTAGCATTGATAGGACACAGCCCGTGTAGGGATACACGGCCCGTGTAGGCCCTATTTCAGATCAGAACGCGTTATATACAATTTATGCATTGTTTATATAGGAGGTGATTTACATAGTACCTGTATCAGTGATCTGTGAAGTATTGCAATTACAGTTATAAGGTGAGTCTTCTAGACTTCACTTCATATCAGCAACATGTGTAGTTTCATATCAGATTGCTAACATGCTATGTTATACATGTGAATATGTAAGCGTACTGCTATGTGCAGTACGGCTCAGATGCGGTACAGTACTGTGACCTACGATGCTGCCCTGGGTCTAGAACCAGAGGCTAGCTTTGATTGCCAGACATGCGTGTATTATCTTCATGTGATTGTATATGTGTGCTTATATGATGTTATGTTTAGATTACTCACTAAGCTCTTGTAGCTTATCAGATACTATTTTTAAAAATATTTTGCAGGTTGCAGCAAAGGCAAAGGCAAAGCTCTTGTTTGACTGCTTTTCAGTTTTTAAACAAGAACTCTTAACGCTCAGTTGTGTAAATATTTTAATTTGACAGTACACTACGTTTGTACTTAAGGATGCATCTTTGCTGCTAGCACGGTTTTATTCTGAAAACGTTTCCGCTTACGTCCTTCCAACCAGATATGTGCTTTTATGAAAAATATCCTACTTTTATATCTTTTATTGAAATTGGGGCGTTACACATAACATATCATGGTTGGCCTACAAAAGCCATAACATATCAACATTGGCCTACATAAGCCATTAACATGCACACATATCAAATCAAAACTCAATTGGGCTACAAAAGCCTTTAACATGCGTACATATCAAATTACTACTCAATTGGCCTACAAAAGCCTCTAACATGCATAAGTATCAAGTCTTTGGTTTCTAGCATTCAAATAACTATATAACATTCTTGATATCATGCTTAGGTTAACCGGTATTCACCTATTGAGCTAAAACAGGCAAATATATTGTTCCGGCTCTTCTTGGTCGTCAGACGCACCTATAACACGTTATTTAGATTTAAGACATTAACACACAGATAACAACTAAAACACTATAATTAATCCCCTAATGATGTCTTTAATCTATTTATTAGTCTAAATAAACTTCCCATAAGTCAACATATAGAAAACATCAAAATTGCTTGTTGTTACTTGACAACACCTCCTTGTGGCCACAAGCAATTCTGCTTGCACCCACAAGGACTGGAATTTGCTTACACCCGCAAGGAACAACTCTTGTGCCCGCAAGCAAAAACCCTTGTGCCTGCAAGCAAAAACCCTTGCGGCCGCAAGCAAAACCCTTGTGCCCACAAGCATGTCTGCACAGACAATTGCGATTTCCAGCCCCTGTTTTGACCCATTTCAATACCAAAACTCATCCAAACAATGCTAATCCACTTTCCGGTGTTCACATACGAAATATACATCACAACTAAGCTAGAAACAATTCTTACAACTTACTTTAACATCTAATTCAAGCTTTGGGGATCAAAATCACCATTTTTGACCCATTTGAGCTTATTTTTCAAATTCAACTAAAATTATCTCTTTAATTCACAAACTTGATTCCTAAACACTTAGAATAGGAGTAGGAACTGATTGGAATCAAAAGAACTAATTTTTTAGGTCAATTTTAGTTTTTGACCCATTTGACCTAAATGGTCAAATTCACCAAGAACATGATCCAGAACTCTTGGATAAGGAAACTTACAAGCAAGAATAGAGAAGAAGATTATTATGAACATATTAGACTTGTATTTCTGCAGCAAAGATTGAAGCTTGGATAAATTATTCTTGTTTCTCCTTCAAAGATTCAAGAGCAAAGTGAAGTGACGATGTGTGTGTTATGAACGTATCTGTGTGTGTGTGTGTGTGGGTAATATTAGAATCACCTTTGGTTCTCATTTATCCACAACACAGTGTGTTGTTCTCCTTTTCAACTTACAACTCATCTCTCGTCTACCTGTTTTAACTAACGGGAATATTTTTTGGAACCCTTATCTTAAACCATTTAATATTTTATTATTTTTATCTATTTTTATAACTTCCTTTAATAGCTATTTTAATAATTTTATACCAATAACTAACATATATATATATATATATATATTTAATTTAATTTATTTATATTATCCAACGTACCACGTTCGCGCGTGTTTCGGCCCTTTTTGAAGATGTTACAGCAGGAATAGAAACTTGATAACGGTAATTTTAGAGTTGGTGATTTTAGTAGGCTATATACATTTTCAGATTTTGTATCTTAGATGGTGACTTGCAATTGTATACTGTTTTCGTTTTTTAGTTAGAAGATTTATTTAATGATTTGAATAGAGTAGAAAAAATAGAGTTGGTGGTAGTAGAAACTTAATGACGGTAATTTCAGAGTTGGTGATTTTAGTGGGCTATATACATTTTCAGATGCAATTGTATACTTTTTTCGTTTTTTAGTGAGAAGATTTCTTTAACTATTTGAATAGACTAGAAAAAATAGAGTTGGTGGTAGACGGTAATAAGTTACTTAAAATTAGTGTGCCACAAATGAGATCAAATTTTATCATTTGAGTAAGACTCAAGAATTTTGGTAATTAATTTGTGTTTGATCTTTCTTTCTTAATTTCAATTTATTGTTGCTTGTTCTGGTAATTAGTTTGTATTTAAATCATTAATTTCTTGCAACTATCCAGTTTGTTGATGTCACTTATTTGAAATCTTAAAACACTGGAAGATTATCCAAATATTATTGATAGACGGTTAATTAGTTTAGTAGTTATTTAGTTTATTAGCTAATTTGGTTACTTAAATCACTTGATGCCAAGTTAGTGTGTTTTTTTTACATAGTTTAATCACTTTAAAATCAAGTTAATTGACTTGTTTACTTGAATACCTGAATCACTTTATAATTCATTAATAAATCAAGTTTTTCAAAATACATTTTTCGTGTAGTAAAAAATAAAAAAGAAGAAAACTTAAAACGATCTCAAAGGTAGTGAATGAATAAATTTATAAAGAATTTGAAAACTTAAACAATTAGGTTTCTTTTTCAACGTTTTTATATATTTTAGTTTTTTTTTGTATATTTTAGTATTTTAAGTGGTCACGGTCCTCCTAGTCATCTAGCTAACGAGTGTGGGCTATGGCGGTAGAGACTATAAAAAGCAACAAATACATCAAAATGGTCTTATGGAGATTGAGGTACTTCAACCCTCACGATATTTGAAATCGGAGGATATATTATGAGTTATTAATCGGTTCATCAAAAGATGATGAATATACACACGTTAACTAGCAAACACGAACCATTAAAGGATACAAGCTACACGTACACCTGTAGCAACACACACACACACATATATGGATACAAGCTGCACGTACTATAGCTTAACTAGTTAGCCTGTGTAATTATGCTTTTTGGGTACGAGGCAAAGTGGGACTTTCTTGCCGACAACCAAGGTACCATCGTTTTCCATGTCTATATCTTCACTCTTCATTCCGCTTGGAAGTTCCCAGTCAAACCAGTAGAGAAGGTTTGCGATCACAAACTCCACATTTGCTGGAGCAGTTTTGATCGCTGGACACGATCTTCGACCACCTCCAAACGGTAGCATCTCAAATCTATCCCTCCCAAAATCACCATCAAGTTTCTCAAACCTCTCTGGATAGAACTCAGTCGCATTCTCACCCCACGTCGTCGGGTCTCTTCCTATCCCCCACCCATTAATTAAAACAGCAGTACCAGGGAAGACGTCATAACCATCTAGTTGAGTATGGCTTAAGCATACATGTGGTATTAACAATGGAGCCGGTGGGTGCAATCTTAGCGTCTCTTTCACCACCATATTCAAGTATGGCATTTTTGCGATATCTATTTCACTTGCCTTTTGTATTTTCCCACTGCAATTTTGGATTTCGCTTTGCAACTTTTGCATCACTTTAGTATTTCTAGCGATCTCAGTCATTGCCCACACCAGTGTCACCACAGTTGAATCGATTCCGCCGGTGAGTACGTCCTGAAATTGTTATAATTGTTACATATTACTTATATTTATCTACAGTCTTAATTAATTGCATGATCTATATAAATTTACCATTACGAGAGCTTTGATGTCTGAATGAGTCAACCGATAGCCAGAAGCGGTTTCTATGGAAGATAATTCAAGTAAGGTATGGACAAAATCTTTATCATCATCACTAATTATGATATTTTCTTCAGTTTTGTGATTGAGATGGTCATCAATGATTGTGTCGATGTACGCATCAAGATTTCTAAACCCATCATTCAGCCTAGCGTTCCATCCGCTAAGTTGGTCGATAACATAGCCTAACCATGGAAAAGAATCACCAACGGATCCATTTAGCAATTCCATAGTTTCGTCAAGCATCACATCCCATGACGGACCATTAATCGGTTCTTCTCTATACTTGGTACCAAACGCAACCTTACACACCATCTTCTTAACTATTTCTAACATCATCTTGCTAAGATTTACCTCTGTGTTTGATGGATGCAGCGATAGACTATGGATTACGCTCTCCGTCTCTGTCACCAACACATAGTTAGACAATTTAGCTCTCTTGGGACCAGTGAACTCGGATACCAAAATCTTTCGCATCTCCCTCCAGTGACTCGTGTGAGGTGAGAAGGCAACGTCGACAAAGTCGTATGTTAGCCGCTTGGTGGCCTGGAAACGATCACGGGAACAAAAAATGTGATCTTGAGTTTTCAAGATTTGTTTGGCCATGGCAGGAGAAGAGATGACAAGGAACAATTTGGAACCAATATGGATTTGCATAACAGCACCGTATTCTTTGGAAAGTTGCCAAAGGGACTCTTGACGAGGCTTGCCTAGTATTTGGTGCAGGTTTCCAATTATTGGAAGCTTTGGAGGGCCCGGAGGAAGCTTAACCGCCATTGATGTTGACTTTTTCTTGGATACTAGAGACATGTATACAATGAAGTAGAAGATAGTGAGGGCTAGAACTGTTGTAAGAAGCCATTGATCAGCTGGGAAGATAGTGGAGATCATACCCATGTGTGATTAATTTATGGTTTTGTGTGGTATATATTCATGTTACTTCTTATGACTATTTATAGCCAGTAGGATATAATTAAGCCCAACTACACTAACGCCTCCAAATATTATATGATGGTGAATTGGTGATGGTAATTCCACTTTCTTTCTTTCTTTTTCTTTTTTTTAATTAAATTTATTGTACTTAAACGCCTCCAAATATTAACTTTACTCCGTTTTATTATGCCTCTTAATGTGTATAAAATATATTATTACACCTATTAATATTTACAAAAACGTTTCAATTACCTCTCTTAATACAAAACATATTTGTAAACATTAATGGATTAATGTATAAAAAACTTTATGTACCATATTTTCTAACCTAACTCTAGAGGGATATATAGAAAAATGGAAGAGATATAGAGAGAAAAAAACTAACGTCTATAACAAAAACTTTGAATTTTTACGGTTTTTTCTTCGTGGTCTATGAAAATACGTATATTATTTCTATCATGTTCATAATTTTAAGCGTATAAAATTTTTCTGCATATAAATACGTAGTAAATAGAAAAACGTGTGAGGTGATTTCTCCAAATTGGAATCCACACATATGATTTCTCCAAATTAATTATTTTTCTACGTCGATTTCTCCTAATTCGTACACAATAAAAATGATTCATAGACAATGGGTACAAACATTAAACAACATAGTATAAGTTGATAATAAATAAATTATTAAGAATGGAGAACTTTTGTTATGTACAAATTACCACCCTATGTTAAAATAAGTGGAATAATCAATTTCAAATCGGTTGTGTTCTCAACAGCAGTAGGTGTTACCGGGTAAAAGAGTTGTATTCCTCTATATACTGGTTATTTTTCATATTTTTTTAGGGTTTGTATCACCATTCATGTGGATTGATCGACGATGGAGTTGCAGCTTTATCTTAGAGCATGTAATCTTTTCCTATAATCTTGAACCTGTTCATTGAAATTGTGTACTACGTCGGTGTACGGAATATAAATATTCTCCTATTGTTTTTGATTTACCGTATATAAATTTAACCCTAATTTCATTGTTAAGAGTTGGACTTTTGATCTTGATTGTAATATCTTAATTTTTTTTCTTTTGAACACTAAAAGGTATGTAAACAAACTAAATCGATTTTCATAAATGTAAGTCATCAAGCAAAGATAATGTGGTTTACAATCCATATTAAATTAGAGAGTAAAATCCAGTTCTAAACATAGAAAGCATTTAAATCTAAAACATTTGAAAACACCGATGTCACGACGTCATGCTGGAGCCTTTCCATTGTCTTCCCTTGAAAAGAAATAACAGCAACAAGTAAGCATAAAGCTTAGTTAGCTCATACAATACATACACCTTATAGCAGATAGCACACACTGCAGGTATATCACTGTAACACCGTGCTTTCGAGAACTAAAATTTTCTTTTGACTATTTATAGCCAGTAGGATATCTACCCACTAAACGTCGGACTTCATCCGGCCAATCATCTAATTAAGCCCAACTACACTAACGCCTCCAAATATTATATGATGGTGATGGTGATTCCACTTTCTTTCTTTCTTTTTCTTTTCTTTTAATTAAAGTTATTGTACTTAAACACGAGGTTTTTCTAATATTATAATATGATATACAAAGCCTTCTTTTAAATATATATATTAACTTTACTAACATTTTATTATGCCTCTTAATGTTTATAAAATATATTATTACACCTATTAATATTTACAAAAACGTTTCAATTACCTCTCTTAATACAAAACATATTTGTAAACATTAATGGATTAATGTATAAAAAACTTCTTGTACCATATATATATTAGATTAATATCGAGGAAACTTTCTTTTTCGGTAACTCTAACCTCTCCTCCCTTTTATAGGAAAAATTATTTGTAGTTCTAAATAGTACGTGTAAATGTATGCCTAACAAAAGAGATAATGACACATGACAAAATTAAAGATAGTGAAGATTATGAGAAATAAAGTTTTTATAACATGTGTAAAGCATTAAATGGATTAAACAAGGTAAACAAATAGCACAAGAACTTCAAGTCACAGTCAATGACTATCAAGTGACATACGAAACATAGTCGCACGAGATATCGAGAATCACTATTCCGCCAATAGGAGGTAGAAATAGAATAGGTTGCCGACATATCTTAGACCAAGCGGATATAGGGAAAAATTAGGTAGAGCCGAAAATTTAACTGAGCTTGAAAAAAAATATCCCAATTATCTTCAAACCGATACAACAAGTTGACGCAAAAGTAAGTTTTATGTATAAGTTTGATAAATATATCGTACGTAATACTTTATGTTGTAATGTACGTTTCATTTTTTGACCTAACTCTAGAATGCAATATTAATAGTTGTATTTTTTTATTTCGTAAACTTTTCTAATATATATATATATATATATAACCCTTTTAAGATGCACAATAGTGAGAACATGGGTAAACTAGTGATTTGTATTTCTTTTTTACGTTTATGTTCACCCATAACTACCCAAAGTCAAGTTTACATCCTAAATCATAATTATTTCTATAATATTAAAAATTTAAAGATCAAACACTTTTGTATGCATTGATGTATCAGGTATATAGTCAAACATATGATCAAAAAACATTACAGTTTTTAAACCATCCGATCAATAAAATCAAAGGAAAAAAAACGTGACAGTTTTTAAACCATCTAATCAATGAAATCAAAGACTCAAAAGTGTCCTTTGTGTTCTCATTTTAAAGATATTCTCATCTTATCCTAACTCTCTCTCTCTCTCTCTATATATATATGTATATATATAGTGAAAAGTTAATTTGAGAACCGTTTTTATTGCGAGAACCGCGAGAACCAATCTTACCCATCCAATTCCCCCTCCTTCAATTGGATTGCCCACCCATGAATTCCTTACATGCACCCTGCCACACGCAATCCCCCCACGCTCTTCATCCATGAATTCCATTATCCAAAATGAACGGCTAAAATTGGTTCTCGCGGTTCTCGCAATAAAAACGGTTCTCGGATGAAACTTCCCCTATATATATAAAATTATATATTTTAATTATACGTTTGTATATATTTATTAAGTTAAACTACAAAAAGGTTAGTGTGGTGGTAAGATAGAAAGATCACTATTTTAGTTTTAGAGAATAGACGGATATATAGAAAAATGGAAGAGATATAGACAGAAAAAAACTAACGTCTATAACAAAAACTTTGAATTTTTACGGTTTTTTCTTCGTGGTATATGAAAATACGTATATTATTTCTATCATGTTCATAATTTTAAGCGTATAAAATTTTTCTGCATATAAATACGTAGTAAATAGAAAAACATGTGAGGTGATTTCTACAAATTGGAATCCACACATATGATTTCTCCAAATTAATTATTTTTCCACGTCGATTTCTCCTAATTCGTACACAATAAAATTGATTCATAGACAATGGGTACAAACATTAAACAACATAGTATAAGTTGATAATGAATAAATTATTAAGAATGGAGAACTTTTGTTATGTACAAATTACCACCCTATGTTAAAATAAGTGGAATAATCAATTTCAAATCGGTTGTGTTCTCAACAGCAGTAGGTGTTACCGGGTAAAAGAGTTTTTAGGGTTTGTATCACCATTCATGTGGATTGATCGACGATGGAGTTGCAGCTTTATCTTAGAGCATGTAATCTTTTCCTATAATCTTGAACCTGTTCATTGAAATTGTGTACTACGTCGGTGTACGGAATATAAATATTCTCCTATTGTTTTTGATTTACCGTATATAAATTTAACCCTAATTTCATTGTTAAGAGTTGGACTTTTGATCTTGATTGTAATATCTTAATTTTTTTTCTTTTGAACACTAAAAGGTATGTAAACAAACTAAATCGATTTTCATAAATGTAAGTCATCAAGCAAAGATAATGTGGTTTACAATCCATATTAAATTAGAGAGTAAAATCCAGTTCTAAACATCGAAAGCATTTAAATCTAAAACATTTGAAAACACCGATGTCACGACGTCATGCTGGAGCCTTTCCATTGTCTTCCCTTGAAAAGAAATAACAGCAACAAGTAAGCATAAAGCTTAGTTAGCTCATACAATACATACACCTTATAGCAGATAGCACACACTGCAGGTATATCACTGTAACACCGTGCTTTCGAGAACTAAAATTTTCTTTTGACTATTTATAGCCAGTAGGATATCTACCCACTAAACGTCGGACTTCATCCGGCCAATCATCTAATTAAGCCCAACTACACTAACGCCTCCAAATATTATATGATGGTGATGGTGATTCCACTTTCTTTCTTTCTTTTTCTTTTCTTTTAATTAAAGTTATTGTACTTAAACACGAGGTTTTTCTAATATTATAATATGATATATAAAGCCTTCTTTTAAATATATATATTAACTTTACTAACGTTTTATTATGCCTCTTAATGTTTATAAAATATATTATTACACCTATTAATATTTACAAAAACGTTTCAATTACCTCTCTTAATACAAAACATATTTGTAAACATTAATGGATTAATGTATAAAAAACTTCTTGTACCATATATATATTAGATTAATATCGAGGAAACTTTCTTTTTCGGTAACTCTAACCTCTCCTCCCTTTTATAGGAATAATTATTTGTAGTTCTAAATAGTACGTGTAAATGTATGCCTAACAAAAGAGATAATGACACATGACAAAATTAAAGATAGTGAAGATTATGAGAAATAAAGTTTTTATAACATGTGTAAAGCATTAAATGGATTAAACAAGGTAAACAAATAGCACAAGAACTTCAAGTCACAGTCAATGACTATCAAGTGACATACGAAACATAGTCGCACGAGATATCGAGAATCACTATTCCGCCAATAGGAGGTAGAAATAGAATAGGTTGCCGACATATCTTAGACCAAGCGGATATAGGGAAAAATTAGGTAGAGCCGAAAATTTAACTGAGCTTGAAAAAAAATATCCCAATTATCTTCAAACCGATACAACAAGTTGACGCAAAAGTAAGTTTTATGTATAAGTTTGATAAATATATCGTACGTAATACTTTATGTTGTAATGTACGTTTCATTTTTTGACCTAACTCTAGAATGCAATATTAATAGTTGTATTTTTTTATTTCGTAAACTTTTCTAATATATATATATATATATATATAACCCTTTTAAGATGCACAATAGTGAGAACATGGGTAAACTAGTGATTTGTATTTCTTTTTTACGTTTATGTTCACCCATAACTACCCAAAGTCAAGTTTACATCCTAAATCATAATTATTTCTATAATATTAAAAATTTAAAGATCAAACACTTTTGTATGCATTGATGTATCAGGTATATAGTCAAACATATGATCAAAAAACATTACAGTTTTTAAACCATCCGATCAATAAAATCAAAGGAAAAAAAACGTGACAGTTTTTAAACCATCTAATCAATGAAATCAAAGACTCAAAAGTGTCCTTTGTGTTCTCATTTTAAAGATATTCTCATCTTATCCTAACTCTCTCTCTCTCTATATATGTATGTATATATATATATAGTGAACAATTAATTTGAGAACCATTTTTATTGCGAGAACCGCGAGAACCAATCTTAGCCATCCAATTCCCCCTCCTTCAATTGGATTGCCCACCCATGAATTCCTTACATGCACCCTGCCACACGCAATCCCCCCACGCTCTTCATCCATGAATTCCATTATCCAAAATGAACGGCTAAAATTGGTTCTCGCGGTTCTCGCAATAAAAACGGTTCTCAAATGAAACTTCCCCTATATATAAAATTATATATTTTAATTATACGTTTGTATATATTTATTAAGTTAAACTAAAAAAAGGTTAGTGTGGTGGTAAGATAGAAAGATCACTATTTTAGTTTTAGAGAATAGACGGATATATAGAAAAATGGAAGAGATATAGACAGAAAAAACTAACGTCTATAACAAAAACTTTGAATTTTTACGGTTTTTTCTTCGTGGTATATGAAAATACGTATATTATTTCTATCATGTTCATAATTTTAAGCGTATAAAATTTTTCTGCATATAAATACGTAGTAAATAGAAAAACGTGTGAGGTGATTTCTCCAAATTGGAATCCACACATATGATTTCTCCAAATTAATTATTTTTCCACGTCGATTTCTCCTAATTCGTACACAACAAATTTGGTTCATAGACAATGGGTACAAACATTAAACAACATAGTATAAGTTGATAATGAATAAATTATTAAGAATGGAGAACTTTTGTTATGTACAAATTACCACCCTATATTAAAATAAGTGGAATAATCTATTTCAAATCGGTTGTGTTCTCAACAGCAGTAGGTGTCACTGGGTAAAAGAGTTGTATCACCGATTCCAGATTCATGTGGATTGATCGACGATGGAGTTGCAGCTTTATCTTAGAGCATGTAATCTTTTCCTATAATCTTGAACCTGTTTATTGAAATTGTGTACTACGTCCGTGTAAGGAATATAAATATTCTCCTATTGTTTTTGATTTACCGTATATAAATTTAACCCTAATTTCATTGTTAAGAGTTGGACTTTTGATCTTGATTGTAACATCTTAATTTTTTTTTCTTTTGAACACTAAAAGGTATGTAAACAAACTAAATCGATTTTCATAAATGTAAGTCATCAAGCAAAGATAATGTGGTTTACAATCCATATTAAATTAGAGAGTAAAATCCAGTTCTAAACATCGAAAGCATTTAAATCTAAAACATTTGAAAACACCGATGTCACGACGTCATGCTGGAGCCTTTCCATTGTCTTCCCTTGAAAAGAAATAACAGCAACAAGTAAGCATAAAGCTTAGTTAGCTCATACAATACTTACACCTTATAGCAGATAGCACATACTGCAGGTATATCACTGTAACACCATGCTTTCGAGAACCAAATTTTTTTATAAAACATTAACTTGTCATTTTTCATTTGAAATTACGCAGCAGAACATTAAAAACATGTGACAAATATATATTACAATCAAAAGTTGCCACATAAACGTTTGGTGTTACTATTACTTATCCGGTCGACCATTATCGGTTAGAAACCAACATAATATCAGAGTTATTACAAACACAGTGTTCCTTCTAAGAAATTAAACTACCCGCACGGTCCCGAGCTCACTGAGGATCACCTGCACATGTAGGGTGTAGCATCTGTTAGCTATAATAGCTAGTGAGTACTCAAATAGCATGCGATCAACATAAATACATCACATATCATCAATCATACTCAGATAGTTCTATCCTAGCATCTCTCGATGAGCTGGCGTAGTCAGGAGGTAGCATATCTTGCAGGGGAGCCAACCCGGCTCAATGCACCAAACTGGGGTACCAGACACATCCACCGCTCCGGTGGGGGAGCTGTTAAGCGTCCACCGTTGCGTTTCAGAATCAACCGATTCTTCTGAGTAAAGCCCTGAGCTAAACCCACAGGGGACAGCTTTGTCCTTTTGGTAGAACAGCTTTGTTCTTGATATAGGACAACTTGGTCTGGGACAGCTTTGTCCATAAAGATCTGGACCATTCACAAACAAATAATCTGATCCAATTGGATCATCAATCAATGCGCGCATATATTCATTTATCATCATAGCATACACCTAATCAAGTGTATACTACATTGTGTCAACATGGTAAATTCTAGCATCATTATGTAATCCTACACTTAAACAAGTGCGTGTACAAATCGTGGTATACAATTCCATAATCATTGTTAACATATGATATAGATATATTAATCATTATGTTATCAGGCACTCACCTGTCGAGCTAGAACACAATACTTTACGATGCTGAAGCTTCTGGACCAACTGGAATACCTAAACAAGGTTTACAGACATTAAAACCTTGTAAAACAGATTCTGCCAGGGGAAAGGCACACCCGTACCTTGCCAAGGCATGCCCGTGCCTGGCGTGGCACGCCCCGGGTACGCCCCGTACCTGGTTCTCAGGTACACCCCGTGATTTCAGGGTACCCCCGGGCTTGCTAGGGTTAGGCACGCCCCGTATCCTTGGGAGGTACGGCCGTGCCTCCCAGGTACGCCCTGAGGTATGGTCTGTTCTTGAGAGGCACGCCTGTGCCTATCAATTTAAAGCAGCAGGTTCGTGCAGAACCTGTTGTTTTCCATCCAAAATTACCCAAATCTTTACCAAAACATTACCAATCAGTTTCTGTCGTTCACATATGAAATAATACATCAAAACCAACTTGTAGACACCATTTTTACATATCAAAACATCCAAAATCAAAACTTAGGACCAAAATCATCATTTTGACCCATTAACCACTTTAATTCTTGAATTCCACTCAATTCATCATTTTAATTCTAGATTTTGATTTCTATTAACCTAGAAACCTCCTAGAAACAGATTGGTAATATCAAACTTAATTATTGGTATCAATTTCACCCAAACCCAATTGGAACCTAAACTTGGTGAAACTAGAAAATCAAGAATAGGAACTCACTTGAATTGGATATGATTAGGAGATAACACAGCAGATAAGAACTTGGAATTTTGCACTTGAATTCAGCTACAAACAGATTGCTTGGTGATTTGCTCTATGAATTTCTTCTTGAATCCCTTTCAAAGTGCAACCAAGAACAAGAATGAAAGAAAGAAACAAAACAATGTCTGTGTTTGTGTGTATACGTGGAGAGGCAAAGGGGTACCTGCTTGTGTTATGAATATCCACAAGTGGGTATCCTATTCCCCTTTCCAACTTACAACTTAACGCACGAGTACCCGTTTTAACAAACGGAGATATATTTGGAAACCTCGTTCTAAACCATTTAATAATTCATTATTCTTATCTACTTTTAATAATATTTTATTATTATCATTTCTTTATTATTTTCTTCTATTTTCCCAAATAATCAATTATTTATATTTAATTCCTTTTATTCAATATTTAATAAGAATTTTAGACGTATCAGATTCGAACACGACTAGGCCCTGTTTGAGGTTGTTACAATCACAATAATCATCTTTACACATATGGGCCCGCCCTGGATGCTACATATGATAACTAAATCGGCTATCTGTTAACGTATTCAGCATGGCCAACTCACATTATAGTTTACACATATTGTTAGTCCTAGATTGAGTATGCGACAAAAAATGTGTGTAGCTAGAAGTAGGGGTTAATACAAACTTAAGATTTTTAAATTTAAATATACACTAAAACTTTTAATATAATTCTTATTGATATGAATCAAGAATTACATGTCTAAGGAAGCGGAAATTCCAAATAAAATAAAATGTGGCAACTAAAATGTCTAACACATAAACAAGCTTCTCTAAAATAACTAATGTTTAAGAGGTCCAACACATAAACAAGTTTTTCTACACTTTTTACTAACTCTAAAACTTTGC
Source organism: Dittrichia graveolens (assembly GCA_038502395.1). Lineage (NCBI taxonomy): Eukaryota > Viridiplantae > Streptophyta > Magnoliopsida > Asterales > Asteraceae > Dittrichia > Dittrichia graveolens. Next base: position 74,023,765 of record JARJIL010000003.1, read on the forward strand.
TTTTGCTTAAAATTTTGAACGTTGTTCTTTGAGAGCAAGTTGGAAGTTGGGGAACCTAGTGGTGTATTAAAGATAATATTAATTATATAAGCAAGTTGGTGAAAAGTAATATTATTTTATTTTACTAATATAGTAATATAGTCTTTCATCACACTGCGCTTCGTAACGCTTACTTCTCTTTTCATGTTAGTTCATTAAATGACAGCCATGTTTATTCTAATTTGACTTTACCAAATATGTTGTTGCCGGACATTTGAAGGTACAAATAGTGTGAATACTTTTACATACAAAAGATCTAAGGCATAATAGAGCAACACGTGTTCAGCCTTTGACTTAAAATAAATTACATTATAAATCAGAGTATGCTACTAAAATAGTTAGGACATATGTATCATAACTTCAGTATAAAGCTATACTGAACTGACGATGAAGATTGATGATGGAGATTTTAGACAAAAAAGATCGATCATGGACAATTCTGACGATAAAGACCGATGACAGAAAGTTCAAATGATAAAGGTCGATCATGAAAGTTTCAGATGAGAAAGATCAATGATGAAAATTTCATACGATCATTCCGTTTGACTGAAAAGAATGTAAATCTTATCAACCTAGATATATGTGTTAAATTAGAGCTAGGTGCTGAAAGAATATACTTAGCTGAAATGTTTGGATACCTCAGCTGATCAAGGAATTGTTCAGATGAACATATAGACGTTCAATTGATGTGTTGAGTTATTTAGTTGACGGGCTTCATATGTCTTCGATTAATGCTTAGTCTTTTAGTATATTTCTGATGATACTTTAAGAACTTGTAGATTTTAAGTCAGAAATCAAACAACACATTTTATTCATTCTAAGTCTTTACCGAATATTTGGTTTTGTTAACATCAAATCCTATGTATTTCATTAGACGGACTTGATTATTGGTTTGAAATGATTATCTCCCTAACACATATAACCATATACAGTCACACCTACACATGCAAAGTACGTACATATAACGGTATAATGAGTAAATTAGTGTAAACTTGCGTGATTAACATATTAGATGCTAAGAGTAACAACTCAACAAAAAATCTAGAATTTCATGATTACCGGCAAACACCTACAAATTTAGGTTTCCAAGATATCAGTTATCTTCTAGAGTTATAATCTTTACTTACACAGTTGCACTCATACTCTATGGAACTCCCTAATTTATATGTCTGATTTCACACTTCGCAATTTGGGTTCTAAGACATTTTGTGATTAAGGATTTGCTATTCAGCTTTGCAATTTAGGAATCAATAGGGAATTAACCTACAGTTTGCGACTGGGGACTACACACTAAAAGGTTCATGATTCATCAAATGGTCATGGGTTAGCGATCCAATTACACAAACATTTCACAATTCTAAATTCCCTTCACACTTTGGAATTCAGCTAAAGGCCTTACTTTGTGATTCTAGCATTATGCTTAGTTGATGATTGGGGGAATCCCTTGTGGGACTCAAACCCTTTTGCGATTCACTTATCAATTCTTAGCTTACTGTCCTTGTTTGCGATTCAGGTACTAAACTAACAATTAATGATTAAAATGTGTTATACACTCTGTGGTTACATAGGATTACAACATACACCACGATTATATACAAGCGCTAAGGTTTGCGATCCACCTACTAACCCATTTCACAATTCGTTTAGTTCCAAGAACTTTGCAATTCATGTCATCTCAAGGACATTTCTAATTCTAAGGATTATAGTCGATACTATGGCGAACCTAACTTTCTCAAAACTCACCCTTTCCAATTAATTCTTGCTACAACAGATTCCTAATATCTTTTAGGTAAATCCCCAGTGATTAATTGCATTTTGATTGAGTTTCCAAGGATCAATCAATGGGTGTGCCTCTTAGGTTATAAACACAGCTTAGACATACACTAAAACTCAACTAAAATCCTATAAACTCTTAATCATTTGATGTAATAAAAGTAACTAGACAATCACACAAGGTTAAGGGAGTATACTCGATTAATCCCTAACAATTTTCAAGGAATTTGATGAAGGAATGACCTTGAATCCTCTTCTTTTCTTGTTGGCTCACATACATGTCTCACACAGTGCACTCCAAATTAATTACGATTATAGTGTTCAACCTAGGGCTGTGTGCCTTAAAATGGGTATTTATACCCTTCTTATCACCCCTCTTATGTCCAACCACACCCTAATTTTTACAAAAATGGTATCCCATTTCAGTTTGTTGAATAACAATAATAAATTTATTTAATCAACGCTCGTATTGTTCCAACAAAATTATGGTAATAGTTGCAAGGTATGAAAACGGGTATTACAATTCATTCTCATACTTATAAATTCACACATACTTGCTTGTACTTAGCCAATCAATTGAGACTGGTATATAGTATTACACCTACTAACTCTCTCATGTCTTTATATTTTTCTCAAGTTCATGGTCTCATTCTCGTTATATATAGTATTCTCATTATTGCACTTATCATGCTTATAACTCAACTCTTATTTATTTAATATGTGTCCTCTTTTATGTCTATATTTTAGGATTTAACCACTTACTCTTTAGAAGAGTTTAATGAAGTATGATCGTTTTATTTTTCACTTATATCTTAATTAATGACATTTTTTCCTCATAGGCATATCTAGCCTAAGCTTTTCCATCAAGCACTCTCTTATCTGCTTTTAATTTAATTCTAATAATCATACTCACTTTCCCAATCAATTATTTATTTGTTTTCATTATTACTTTGATAGTAAATTTAAATATTCACGCAATATGTTAATTGCTACAACTTTCTCATTTTATTTGGAATATCATTAAATCCTTTCTCAGGTTCTTTATTTCCTTCTTATTATCACTTTTACTTTGATTGTCAATTACTATAATCGATTAGTATAATAACTACTACCAATTCACATTTTGTTTAAACATCTATAAACTCTCCTCGTAATCATGATATCCTTTTCATTTAATAATACTTTCAGTATTAATATATTTTATCACACCACATAACTCATAGTATATTTTAATAGTATTTTAAGCCCAGTTCATTCTCTGTTTCTCCTAATAAGTTATGTAATATTTCTAATACTACATTTATCATTTAACTAATATTTGGTTATTGAACATAATATCGGATTACTCCATCCTTATTCCTTATCTCATTCAAATATTAATTCGTTATTTGGTTACAATAATCACTTTACTTTGATACATTGTACTCTTTAGTAATATATTTAATCTCATACTTCATTTATTTAAAATAAACATCAACATAAATTCCTGTTCACACAATTACCCATCACTTGATTCACAAGGCACTAACATGACAATCTCGAGTTTGCATACCATATGTTCATTACACACATTGGCCGGGCGTTGTAATGGACACACTATATACAGATGTTCTTGGTGTCATAATGAAATATCTCGATTCACAAGCTTAGGTCCGTATATCACATAACCAATCTTTCAATTACACTTATCAAATAGTTTATCAACACCACATTACTCAAAATTTTCACATTGTTCATAAATCTTCACACAAAATTTATCACATAATCAATCTCTTTTCTATCTTATCACTTAGACATAACATCATTTGCTCATTCATTTAGCACACAATCACAAATAAACACATAATTTCCTCATATCATACTGAATGCTACCATAACACATTAGTTACCTCTGAATGCAATTCTGACGCACCGACAATAGTCTTGCATCTACATCTCTACCCGCTACCAAAGTAGACGATCTGTTCATATTGATCATATATTCACGTGTCGCATAGATAACAGTTCATGCAAAGCTATAAGTTGTACCACTGCAAACAGTGTAATATAAACCGAAGACCCAATAAAACGTAAGGGACCTCCCTCCATAATATTCTTGATACTCAGATATATCTCAATAATCAATAATAACATGTATAACACATAATCATGACAACAGTTAAAAGTACTCACTTTCTCTAACACAGCTCCAGTGGACATCTCTTCCCATGGTTTATGTCCAAGTAACAACCTTGTGCACCCGAATCCTTTAAACTCAGACTCTGATACCAAATTGTAACACCCTTTTTTTAAAGTATGCAACAAGGAAATAACAAATAATACTTTATTTAAAATAAAGCAACAACCGACACACATAATATAAAATAGTTTTCCTTTGATGTTGCACAAAAGCTCTTTAGCATGTCCACGTGGAAGACTCGTCTGTCACAATCCTGAAAAGAATAAACAACGGAAAAAATGAGCTAAAAAACCCACTGAGTACTCAACATAATTCATAAATCATAAATTTAACAAGAGTAAACTCAAATTATTCTCAGACCATAACTAGTAGTTTTAAATATCCTCATAACACTTATTAATTATATAAAACATCAAAATAACACTATTTGATCACAAATTATCAATTAACCCCAATACCCATTAACAACATCAAAATCTATGAATTAATCAAGAACCAATTAACACTTTAAACTTCAAAATAATAATATTTACTTGATCCTCAAATGTTAGATGTTAACTCCTCCTCTAATCTTCCACTTTAAAATTCATAATCCAAATAATATTGAGGTGTGTGTGTTGGTCTTTAATCAAGAAAGAAAAAAAAGAAACTTGAGGAAGGAATGAGAAGAAGAAAGAACAACAAAAGAAATAAATATAAAAGGGGTCGCTATCTTTTTTTGGTGGTGGTTCATTTTAGCATGTATCTCACTCCTCTTTTTAACTTACAACTTATTCATACGTTGTTTAAAAATCTCAACAAGTATATATTTGAAATTATTATTTAAAACCATTTAATAATTTATAATTTTTACTTGTTATCTCAACTTTTACCCACAACTTATTTTAAATATCAATATAAATTTTGGGGTGTTACATTAGCTTATATACTCCTAAGTGTACCAGTTTGATCAACTTCTTATCAGCTGATCAATTTGTTATTAGTTGATCATAACCTTAATCCATTAAGTGTCGAACACTTAGGCTTTGAACTTTTTGAGTCACTTTAGTATATTTTGATTAGATGATTGGTGTTTTTGTATTGTCTTGTTTGTCAGATTTCTCTATTTCTTTTGTAATTGTTCTAAGTCATAAGGTTGAATATGTGTTGTTCATTCAAGCCTTAGGTCTTTATTTTGTAAAAGTATTTGTACTTTTTGTATCATAAAGTGGGACAAAAGGGATAGAATTTTAGCCTCTGAAAAGGATACCATTATCTTCGAAACAAGATCTTGGAGGTATAATAAAGTGCTAAATCATGGTAGACCACATCTTTGTTAAAGTCAAATATAAAAAAGCATGGTAGTTAGTTAAAGTACTAAGTATGGAAAAGGAAGTTGATATTTACTAGACGAAAAGATATGTTCAATAATACTATAATATAATTAGGGGATGTACTATTAAAAAAATATTAGTATTTTATTGGAAACTCGATTAAAATAATATTAATTTTTCCTCCACTCACTTTATGATTAAAATACTATTTTTCTTTCCAACAACTTTCAACTGTTGCTACCAAGTATTCTATTTATACACATGCATTTCCAACATGCATCCTTGCCAATTTACTCACTAGAATCTCTCTCGAAGAACAATCTCAAACTTTTAAGCAAAACAAGTTTTAAGAGTTAGTAAAGTGTTGAAAAACTTGTTCATATGTTAAACCTCTTAGACATTAGTTGTCTCCGAGAAGCTAGTCTATGTGTTAGCCAATTTTGTACCATCTTTTATTGCATTTTGAATTTTCGCTTCCTTATCAATAAGAATTCTATTAAAAGAATGAGTGTGTGCATTAAATTTAAAATATCTTAATTTTGTATTCAACACTCATTTTATAAATATTTTTTATTATGTACTTAATCTCAAACTAATGAAACAAAAAACGTGAATAATTATCCAAATAACTTTATACTTAAAATTTGTTACAAATTTCGTAACACCTAATTTCTTCATGCATAACCCAAGTATGAATTTAATATTTTCACACATTTTTAAATACATAATTACGATTTAATAAGTGTTTGCAATTAACCATTTTTTTATAGTACATGACAAGTGGAATAGAATGAGATGACACTTAACTCTCCCCGTCACTCCTTATTCTTAGGGATGACCCATGGCCCCACATAAAAGTTTGTATGTGTTGCATATAAAATGAGTTAAGTCCATATGGATGGGCGAGGTAAATACAAAACAAAAATGTTTTTGTATTTAAATATCTTATTAAATAATTATTTCTAAAGGCAGGGTCTTATTTTGCTGCAAAAGTAAAATACCTTTAAAAAAATAAATATTACTTAAATATATTTCTAACTATTGAGGTATTGTTTTTTTGTAACTATTAGTCTTTTAAAATTATTACTTTTAAATGCTATAGAAAATCTAAATATAGAAAGTAAATAGTTTATGAGAAATAAATAAATTAGTCACGGATTATTTAATTGTAAATATTGTAGGTCGAGAAAACATATGGACTCTTAAAGGATATATTGAAGATTTGCATGAGAAGGTTTTTAAAAGATTTTTATTTTTTAGTTTTATCATCATAGAAGAAAAATATTGGTGGTCAACACAAATACTAGTTGGTAAGGTTAGTTTCTTGAAATATATTAAACTTGTTAATTTTTACGATTGTATATACCGAACTTTAAGAACTACAATTTAATATATTAAAGGTTTAAAGTCGTTTTATATGGTTCTAAATAACGTAAGCCATGACATGGCGGCGAGGTCAAGACTTAAGTTTTAAGAGCCATGGCGTTTTTAAGGCGACAATTTTGTATATATATTTTATAAATATTTATATCTAATTTATCATTATTAATATACAAATTACACAAAGTTGTACAAATTAGGAGTAAAGTAACATATACAAATTAGAAAATACAAATTTATAGAAGTTCAATACATGCAATCGCAAAATGTATATAAAAAAGTCAAATTTAAAAAAAATAAAAATTCTACGCGTCATGTCTTAAAAATCTCGTCATTAGGCGCGTAAAGAAGCGTCTTATGCCGCCTTGTCTTACACCACCCCCAACCCCGCTGCCAAGGGCTATTTTCGAACAAATCTTGTTTCGATTATGCATAAAAAGTTTGAATCTGTTTTGTGATTCTTTTCGCTTTTTAGTTTCTTCATCTACATTTCGAGAACCATTAAAGCCATCAATTTTGGTGGAGCTTTGGGTTTATACTGTTCATCTTGCACATTTCAACTAATTCAGTTATTGTTAAAGCCATCAATTTTTGGGGTCAAGTTATGGTGGTTCATCTTTATTTAGTTGTAAGATATGAGATATGTTCACTTCAAAAAAAACCCTTCTGTCGTTTGCTGTCCTCCACTTACTCATCTGCTTCTTCTCCGTTTTGACCACGACGACTGCCGGAATCTTCATCATCGCCACCGACAGACCTTCTGCCGCCGCTAATTCAATATTCTCTACTGCCAATCGGTTATATTTTTGGTTCACACCTCTCCGATGAACCACCTGTTCTTTGATACATAGATATCTTCATATCCATGCATGAAGAATTTCCACCTATGGATGAGAATTCGGAATTAGAAATTAGAAATGAATAATGCTGTTTGGACTCCTACCGAATCACAAGAACAGTTTAATGTGTGTCGACATTGATTTAATTAATTATGATAAAAAGTTGCAAATTCGTATGAATATTCTGCATCTACCCGTGCTGGTATATTCAGAGCTTTAAAAAAACAAACAACTAAATCTGAACACGTATTTAGCCGTCAGTAAAAGACAAATGATGAATAAATCTAAAAACCTATGAGTTTTGGAATCATTAAAATTTCAAGTCAACGAACCAAACACTTTCTTAATGTTTAAAACGTAGTATTTAGATTTAGATTCAAAACCTTTTAAAAGACAAATGATGCATAAGTTGGATATATTAAACCGAAGTTTTTAAAGTTATGTATATACAATAACAAATGGTAAAAAACTTGATACATTTCAAAATCTAAACATTGGTGGATATGCAAAACTACCGTTATAAAAAATATACAATTGGCTAAGAGTACCGTATATGCATGATATAGCAATAGCATCATACCACGTCACGTTATGCTGGTATGTTATTCGTGTAATTCAATATTACGAAAAAGTTTTCTTCAACAACATGTTTATTTTTTTAATTTTATTTTATTAGCATCGAATATTTTATTAATTCTAAAAATAAATTCTAAAAATTAAAATAAGAATAAAACATATATATATATATGTATATAGGGGAAGGTTAATTTAAGAACCGTTTAATTTTATTGCGAGAACCGTGAGAACCAATCTTAGCCGTTCATTTTGGATAATGAAATTGATGGATGAAGAGTGTGGGGGGATTAGGTGTGGCAGGGTGTATGTAAGGAATTCATGGGTGGACAATCTAATAGAAGGAGGGGGAATTGGATGGCTAAGATTGGTTCTCGCGGTTCTCACAATAAAAACGGTTTTCAAATAAACTTTTCAATATATATATATATATATATATATATATATATATATATATATATGAAATAAGGAAAGAGAAGTAAATAAGATTTTGAAAATTGTGTTAGTGTGAGTAGATAATTGTGTATGAGAGAGAGAGAGAGAGAAAGAGAGAGAGTGTGTGTGTGTTAGTGTGAAAGTATATTCGAAATGAATAAAAAGTTAAATTAAATTAGAAGAGATGATGAAATGGTTAATAATTGAGTTAAGATCCTCTCATGTTATGGTAAAATATGATATATCATGTTCTTTCACAAACATCACAACAAGTCTCTTATTTTAAGTCAAAAATTGGTCCATTTGTAGGTCTCACTCTTATATTTATGAGAGAACATGACGTGTCATGTTTGACCACATACAACATGAGAGGATCTTAACTTGATGAGATTACTTTACATAGAATGAAATATTAAAATGTTATCTTGATTGAATGTTAAGATCTTTAAAATTAAAAAAGAAAAATAATGTTAAATAATTTATATAATAACATAGATAGATTTGGATTCCAAGATGAAGAGGGGCCCGGTTCCGCAACAAATAATATAAAAAAAACAAACAAAAGAATCTAAATATTAAAAAAAAAATACAGCAGTAAGATTTTAAAGAAAAAATTGGGTTGTTAGAAAACTTTTGTAATTTAGCTAAAATCACAAACCGGCCATAGATAATAATAATTAGTCATATATTCATGCCACATAGCGCTTGTGTCATACAAAAATAAACGGTCGAAAAATATTTCACATTCTTTTTAACCTTTTTATAATTTATTAAAGAGTTAATTATAATTTTCGTCAGTGGTTAAACGAAATTGCAGATTTAGTATTTCTATTTCATAAAATTATGACATTAATCTCTTTGGTTTACATTTTGTTTTAATATTAGTCTATGAAGCATTAGAAAAACAAAACTACACTTACCCTTTTTTTATTCATTTTTTTACTCAAAAACCATTATCTTTTATTAATAAATAACTAAATTTTATTAATAAATAGTAAATAATCTATACTACTATATAAAGCATTTAACACTCTCTCCTTCTTAATTTTAAGACTTTTTAAAATTCAATCAAAACAACATCTTAGCCTTTCATTCTATTTAACTTAATCTCATCCACTCAATCTTTAACCATTTCAATCTCTCTCCTAATTTACTTTAACTTTTTATTCAATTAAAATATACTCTCACACAAACATAATTATATACCGATAATAACATAGTTTCTAATATCTTATTAACTTCTCTATCCTTATTTCACAAATATGATTTTTTTTCATTATTTTAATGTATTTTAGATTTTATTTTTAAAATTAATAAAATAGTTTATGCAAATAAAAGAAAAATTGAAAAAAAATGGAACATGTTGCTAAAGAAATTTTTTTGTGACATTGAATTTTGCGAATAACATATCATTACACTTTTGAAAGCGGCATATTATAAAACAAAAACTATTCGACTCCGCAGAATTGCGCGGGTACAATGCTAGTCATTACTAAAACATTAAAGAAAAAGAAAATATAATATCTACCACCATTCATCCCCTTCAATTTCATATCTCACACAATCCTATTTGTCTGTACCTAATGTAACCACCACCATCCCCGGTGGTATTCTCATCTCTGGTCATCCCGTCCCTTTACTTTCTCCCCGTTGATTCTCCCCTCCATATGTGACTCGATTTGTTGGTTTTATTGACTTCAGTTTCAAACACCGGATTAGGTTTCATGTCTTCGATTTTAGGGTTTCAATCGATGACACCATCATTGCCTCCATGGATATCTATGTGGGTTTCAATCGAAGATGACACCATTTTTTCTCCGCAGGAGTCTAGGGTTAATCCCTTAAACCTTGGCTCTGATACCAAGTTGTAAAGACCTAAACTTTTTTTTAAAAATTTATATTACAAAAGTCAAGACCATAATTAGTTCTCACATCATTACAAAATATTTGAAAATAATTATTTGTGTTCACACATAGAGAAAAGTACTAAAAAGTTCCATAAAGTTTGGAGCCATCATCATCAATACATGAAGCTGGAGCCTTGCTATTATTTATCCCAGTTCCACCTGAAAAAGGTGACATATTTCCCTTAGTGAGCATACTCAATTAACAATCAGTGTAACAAGCAAGCATAAATGATCCAGTAGAACCTTGGAGACCCAATAACAAATAATGGAATCTCTAACCCTGAACCTGGTACCAAGCTAAAATCTTGAATGCTCAAAGAGCACATATATCTGTAACATCTACTAGATCAACATTTCCACATAACATAGCCATACGTCAGTCATACATCACATTCACAGTAAAGGAATCAAGTAGACTCATCTTAGTATCGAGTATGGTTCAGATACAGCTCAAATAACGATTATAAAGTCACCGTATACATCACCAAATAACACCTACAAGTAATATATGGTAAACATATAGCAAATATACAATTTCTAGACATTTGCAAGCTAGGCACACCCTAGGCATGATTATGCCTTCCTCAGGCATGGTTATGCCTTTTTCAGGCATGCCCTTGCCTCACACCCATGCCTTTTAAAGGCACGCCCGTGCCTCGGTCAAAAAGCACGAGGTGTGCCTTATGAACTAGGGTTTGGCACCAGACAATAGACACGCCCGTACCTTTATCAGGCACGCCAATTCCCTTCCCAGAACAACACTAGATCGGTCAAAACAGTTGTTTTTCGACCAAAAACTCAACCAAACTTAAAATGCAAGTATTCCAGGACTCCCAAAACACGTTGCTAACAACTAAAAACACTTAAAACATCCCTTTTAACATGATTTAAGCATCTCTTGATTATTTGACTTTGAAGAACACATTTTTGACCTATTTGCAACTTAAAACTTCTCATTAGAGATCATACAATCTTCAATTCAGTTTACATGTAATGAAACCCATCACAATCATTTGCTAAAACATTTAAATACTTCATCCTTAATAATACTTCATTTGAAGAACACTAAACTCACTACCCCCCCCCAAATTACACATGCAAAGGGTTAGATTACCTTACCTTAATGTTTGAACTAGCTAAAACACCTTGAATCCTTGTGAAATTACTCAAAATATAGAATTTCTCTTTTGCTCTTGGTTGGTCACAAAAATCACAACTACACACACTTCCAATTTTTGACCAAATGGTCAACTAGCACCTATTTATAAACACATCTTTAGGCTATTGGCAAGTCTAACCCTTCTACTCTCATATTTCATGTTTTAATCCCACTAGTTTCATACTTGTCACTTTCTATAAAGGATCATCGTCTTATTCCCTTGACTTGAATTGTCACACTTAGTCTAACTCCATAAATTATTTACTTTATAATTTAATAGAAAAATGCCATAAAATATAATTTATTAATTGCTCAATAATTCAATTTTTATATCATAAATTATAAATTCATATTTTTGGGCCGTTACAACTCTCCCCCACTTATTTGGATTTCGTCCTCGAAATTGATTACTTGAACAATACTGGGTAATTCCGCATCATTTCCACTTCCGGCTCCCAAGTGCACTCAGAGCCATTCCGGTACTTCCATTGAACTTTCACAATTTATACTTGCTTATTCCACAGAGCTTTAGTTTTCCTTTCAAGAATAGCCATAGGTTGTTCTACATAGTTGAGTCCTTCATCTATCGTTAAGTCTTCTAATGGTACAAAAGCTTATTCATCGGATAAACACTTTTGTAACGGGAAAGCATGAAAATTATTAGGTATCTTGGATAATTTATCCGGTAACTCTAGTCTGTATGCCACTTTTCCAATACATGCAATAACTTTGAAAGGTCCAATAAACCTAGGACCTAGATTCCCTATCTTTTTGAATCGTATTATGCCCTTCCATAGTGACACTTTCAAAAGAATAAAATCCTTGACTTGAAAATCTAGTGGAAATCATCTCTTATATGCGTAACTCTTTTGTCGACTTCGAGCGGCTTCCAAACTTTCATGGATTCTCTGTGGTTCTTTGTACAACTTTAGGACTACCAAGTACTCTTTGACCCACTTCTCTAATATATTCTACACCATGATTGTGTTACCAAGCATCTGCCGGCTCGGTTCTATCTCTAACAAATGAAATATAGTATTACCATCTATATAGTATCTCAGCAAATGGTCTATCCAAATTAGGGTGGTAACCACTAATAAGAACATTCTGCAAATGGAAAGTAAGTATTCCAATTATGCTCATAATCAACCACACACAAAGCATCCCTTCAAGTTTTTAAGATCACATACTCACTCTGATAATTACTTTTGTGAGTAAAAAGTTGTGCTAGTTACTACCGGATGCTTAAATTTTCATGAATTAGGTGCACCTACTAACTTATTCACCACTGACTCTAACACCTTTTTGTATCATAGCCTCCTCTTTTGCCAACATATCAATTATCTTCTCGGAAGAAAACAGTTCCCAAATAGGGATAAATCAACCCTTAATCACTAGCTCTTAATACCCGAAGCTACTCGAAGATGGTCACAATTCTTTTTCTGCTCTCTGACAAAATCATTTCATTCTATTTAGTCTTAACCATTTCTAATATCAAAATAGCCACTATTATCCTTAAGGAATGGGTGATCGATGAAATACAATTAGCCTTCCTACTCAGGGCACCAACTACTTTGGCCACTAACCAAGAGTTGCAATTTATCGTGTAATCTCTTGTATTCGAGTTTCATTTAAAAGAAAAACACTTGATACTCCATAAAGGTCATATTCCCTAACAACTTGTCGGTCGGTTACCAACCTTCGAATCACAATATAGCATTACTCACTCGAAATAATTACAAAATCTTGAAACAAGTTTTCCATGCTCTCAAGTGGTCTAAATAGCAAAGTAGACCTCTTGCTTGTTTGGTAGCTACAACTCTATACATTTAGCTTATCTTACAAGTACTTAGATCTTGATAGCACATCAACTTAACTTCTCAACAAAGTCTCTTTAATTATTATTTTTTTAACATTTTGGTTCTCCTATACTTTAAGTTCAAATTGTATACGCTTGATTTAGTTGCACATTAATATCTTTACCGAATCTCATATCATTACCATGCATGAATCTCTAGTATTGGACCCGAAACAAACCGTCTAATAGCAGTAAACTCACATACGCAGACAGACACGTGTCTTTAGCAAGTACTCTGGAAGAGATCATCCATCTCAGCAATCTTACTCATTATACTAGATATCTACACATACTTTTATATTAGCATTTATTACTTAAATCATGCCCAACCATGTGTCAAGTCTTTAGTCTGGCCATCTGCCAAATCTCTATGTACACTATTGCCTACTAGGACTTACACCCGACCATACGCCAAGTCTTTTTTTTTATGCCTAGCCCTTAGCTAGGTCTTTCCTCTCATCATTCATGGTGCAAAACCATAGGTCCCAATTTGCATCTTTGAAACTAATTCCATATGAAATTCCTAACACCTCATAAAGCATACTCTTACTAGTCAACAAAGACCAGGTCACAGTACTAGTCATTATTACAGCTGAAACTGTTGGAATATGCCCACTGACACACACGAGTTTTGGTTAGGCCTGGTACCGCCGATGAGGCATAGGCCTATTGGGTCACACACCAAGTATTGATTCCGGCAACACCTTTGAACAAGAGAGAGAAAAATGCAAAAATGGGTTTTGGTTAGGCCTGGTACCGCCGTGCCTTGTGAAGGTACGGGCCCATGTCAGGCGTGCCTAGGGCGTACCTAATGGGGCCGGCACGGGCGTGCCTCTCGGGGGTACGGCCGTGCCTACTGCAAAAGCATGAGCCCAAGTCGGGCGTGACTTGGGTGAGCCCGTGGGCTGGCACGGGCGTGCCTCACACAGTAACAGCCAATTTAATTAGACTTTTAAGTCTAGATTGAATGTGGTATTATGGTTACTTAAGTATAACTTTATGAGGACGTTTTTGGCTGGCTTTGTATGTCAAGATAACTCAAAAAATTTGTTAGACATGTTCTTGAAATGGTGGATTAACATATGAACATGCGAAGAAAACCATATGAACTTGCAACATTGTGTTAATTCATTACTTCTCTCAAAACACACTTGGAAGATAAGAAACAAGGCACTATTGGTCTTCAAGTTGTGGTAAGTCATTGGTGAAGCTTTTGGCGGCGTCCAAACACAACTAGCACGTGGGGATCATCAACACTTGGTGTGGATACCGATAGTGGTACACTACTTTGTGTACAAATCTTCCAAGGCAACAAGGAGAAAGCATTTTGTATGGTATAATTGCTTGTACTTGTTCTCTTTCTTTAGTTTCATTGCTATTGTTTAGAGTGTGGTCCATTGGGCGGTGTGATTGGTGACATAAAATCGAAATTGTTTTATACTCGTTTCTTTCTGCTGCGTTTTCTGGATGTCAACAAAACCCAACAGTGGTATCAGAGCTAGGCCTAACATGGCTTTGCACTCTTGGTCTGAAAAACCGGAATTTTCTGTCAAAATGGGTTTTTCGGTGGCCGGGCACGGCCGTACCTTTTGGGGTACGGGACGTGCCGGCGGCCGGGGCACGGGCGTACCGGTCGGGGTACGGGCTGTGCCGGCAGTATTTTAACCAGATTAAAAAAAATGTTTAAATCAGTGTACTGGCGCACGGCGGGCATGCCCGTACCCTTCATAAGGCACGCTCGTGCCCCGTCGTGTTTTGGCCAGAATCTGGTTTTTTGAAACTATGATATTTGGTGTTCTTAAAATCCGGTTTTTTGATTGTTTTGGACCAGTCTTGGATCTGGTCATACCCCACTGTGTACAACGATTGCCTTTTATGCCTTGGGTGTTTTGTTGGCAATCTTAATCAAAATATGTTTGACATGGTTTTGTGGCACACCATGGTTTTGCTTTGGTTGTGTTAGATTCTGGTTCGGTAACTAGATGCCTTTTAGACCTATGTGTTGTGGTGTTTGGTTTATTTGATTTTGGTGGCCTGCATGCCGTATTGTTGTAATTTATATAATTATTATTTGGTACGGCTTGCATGCCGTTTATTTATTCCTTTGTACTTGTATTAGTAGCATAAGATTATGGCTTGCATGCCATTTCTTCTTCTATGTATTTGTAAAATAGTATAGAAGTTGATTTTATATGTAATAAACCAACGGGAATCACGGCGTCGATGTCTCGGCAATATGGAGTCCGGATTGCTATTTTGGATGGGTACTTTGGATTGTGGATTCCTTAGTTGACCTTGTTTTCCCCGTGTGGCTCGCGAGGAAAACGCATAGGATTTGGACATGTTACCGAACTATTGTGTATGCATGGTTGTTTTATATATTTTTTATTTTGCATGGATGTGTAGGATATCGAATGCTAGATAATTTTTCAAAACATATAAAAACGCAAAGATTTATAAAATTGGTTTATATATCTTTCCGCGCATATAGAATTAATAAGATAATATAAATTTGTATTATATTATAAGTGGATAAAAATTGTATTTATCACTTGATTTGTTAATTCGTATAATGGGTTAATTTTTGTTTTAACCAGAAAAACAAAATTCTGTTTTTAAAAATGCAAATCACGCACCATCTGTAAGACGACACCACCCGAATCTAGTGAAACTTGGATGATTGTCGAGCTTTAGCACGAGTCATGCCGAGTGGAACTGTGTGGAAGGTGAGTGTGGTAACTCACAATATTGGTTGTCGAGCATAGCACGAGCCAATTATTGGCGAGAGTTCCACCGTGTGTCTTAACGGGCGGTTTACAATTCTTTTTGTGACACTTAGGTGGCGTCGAGCTCTAGCCGAGTCATTTAAGGGGATCAAGTTAGGATTGGTGCGAGAAGGGATCAAACATGCCAAAAGAAATTTTGATTGTCAATGGATCCTGCAAAGATCTAGAAGTTGCAAAGTGTTTGCAATCGGTAATATGGTTACTGTAACATCCTCAAATCGGGCCTATTTGTGCGCTCCATTTGGTACGTGAATTTATTTAAATGTAATAAGTGAATATATATATATGTTAAGTATTAATAGAAAATATATAATTGGCTAGTTAAATGTGAATTTAAAAATAGTAATAAAAATAGAAAAGAATTATAAAATAATAACTGGTTTCAAACGAGGTTTCCAAAAATATCCTCGTTAGTTGTAACGGTTATTCGGGTGTTGTGTTATATGTTGAAAAGGGGAACAAAATACCCCTTATGGATATTTGTTGACCATAAGTCGGTCCACATAAGGTGAGTCAGCCAACTCACCTTCAACACACACACATACGACAGACACACACACACACACCTCTTACTCTCTTCTCTTGTTCTTCTACCTTGTTCTTGAAGGAGGAATCACACCAAGATCATTCAAGAGCTGGAATTGAAGCCTAATCAAGTTACAAATCTGTTCTTGTTCTTCTATTCATCATCATCTTGTTCATTGTAAGTCTTTTCCTTCCTTGTTCTTCATTTGGAGCTTTAGGTTAAAATTGGGATAAAAACAAAATAGCCAATAAAGCTTGAGTCTTTGAGTTGCAATCTGTTTTAGAATCACCTACAAGTAGTTTAGGATTGATTTTATGAATTAAAGATATCTTCTTGATTGTAATTCTTGAAATTGACCAAATGGGTCAAATATGGTGAATTCATGGATTAATCATGAATTTGATGTTATAGTAGGTTATATTTATGTTTATGGACTCTCTTTGATGCCCCAAAGCTTGTACATAACTTGGACTTAATTAAAAACATGTAAAACTTGAGTTGGAATGGCTGAAATCTGGGCAGAAACACTCTTCTCGTGGCCTGGATGAATGTCGCGGCGCGACCCTTAAGGGTGTCGCGGCGCGACCAGTTCAGCAGAAAACAGAAACTTGTTTTTTCAATGTACATGGTATAAGGGTTATAGTTGGATCATTTTGGCACTTTAAGGGGTATCATTGGGGGTTAGGACTAGTGTAAGAATACATGTACTTGATGTGTGGTAATCTAAATGAATTAAATATATATGCAATAGATAATGGTTGAATCACTTTTGACCATTTTAGAGGCATTTAGTATGGTTTAGACATTTTTACTCAATTAAACACATAAGTAGGAATATAACACTAGTAATAGTATATGTGTTTATATGTGATAATCTAAGTGGAATTAAATGTGTACTAATAGGTAATTAAGCTATCAAGGAGAGCCGAGTTCATATTGTGTTGTTGATAAACACACGAGGTGAGTACTGACTCTTATGACTTCAATTAAGGAAGGTTTGAATGCAAGAAAAGTTATATGATTACGACATGCTACAACTTGTATTATGAAAGTCATATGTATGCTAGTATGGTATATGTTTATAATGATAATGAACAAACACATGATATATGATATGTAAGTTGGTTGATGGATCCATCTCGTTAAAGTTATTAGTTATTACAGAGTGCATGCCAGCGGATCCAAATTGGAGCCGCCTAGTTGAATTTGTTATTATGTATGCTACATTATGTAACTGTGAAAGCTATATGAATGCAAGTAAGAATAAGAATTAAGATGCCTTGATAAATGATGTGCAAGACGTGTATTTAAGTACATGTGCACATATTGATGATCATATGTTATTTGTATATGCATGCATGCACTTGTCCCTGAAAAGGGTAAATGATGAAATTATATGTATGTCCGGACTAATATGTAATTAAGGTTAGCTTCGGCTGAGTCCTGGGCCTACGGGCATAATGTTCTGGACTAACGGTACTCGAGTACCGTTCCTTTCAGCAAGTGAGGTGAGTGCCTTAAGTGGCTAAGCCTAATGAGCCTTAGCTCCTTAATGAGCATGGTGATTCACTTATGTGATGAAACCAGCACGGATGGTAGTGTTTGATTTCCCCGGTGGTAGTGGTTTGAGCTGGACTTGCAACCCGGCAATATAATTCACTCGCTGGACATGTTTGCACTCCGCTATGTGATAGGATAGCATGTTTTGCTTACTCCTGCTATATGACTTGCTTTGTTGCTATATGACTTGCTTTGTTACTATATGACTTGCTTAGTTGCTAATGACTTGCCTTATTGTTATGCATGATTGTTAGTATTCACTAGCTATTTTTTAAATAACTAATGTTGTTGATGTTAACTCTTTTACAGATAAAGAATAGGCAGGCTGGGTGAGTTGGGGACACTCGTGGCAAATGTATATGCCTTTTTGAAGGAACACTACTTTTGGTATTATAATGCAATGGTCGGTTTAGATTAATGTAACACCGGTTGGCGTGTTTGGCAATTTTTGTATTGTATATTTATATACACGCCAAACATGTGTTTTTAAACTGTAATAACTACTTGGGTTCGTTTGTTTGTTATTTAAAATTCCGCTACAATGTTTTTGAAATTCTGTTAAGTTAACAAACAGGTAAATATTCAAATTACAAACGGACCCATGCAGTTTGAAAACTCGAATTTTATACTGATTTTTAATATAGCAAAGGCGGTGTTACAGTTACCGGCCTAAATAACTTTGCTTTGTGATCCGCGGTAAACCTGTCATAAAGTAATGTGAAATATGGTTTCTAACCTTGTTTAAATAATTGGTTTTGAAAACTATTTGGGTAATTATTTCTACAAGGATTATATCTAAATTAACTAAAACGTGTACTCTAAATTGTAGATGATAAACATTAACAACAACACCAGATTTATCACTCCGTTCGTTCCTAGAAAAGGAGAAACTCGTAGGCATGAACTTTGTGGATTGGTATAGGCAATTGCGAATAGTCCTTCACCATGAATCTAAGTTTCACATTCTCGAGGAATCTTTACTGGAACCACCTGCTACCAGCACAAGTTGGGCCACTAGATACGCCTTTGAAAAGCGTGTCGAATATGGAAAAGATGTTTCTTCTTTCATGTTATCGACTATGAGCTGCGAGCTGTGAAAGCAACTCGGGCATATGAGTGCGTATGACATGATTAATCGGTAGAAGGACATGTTCCAACATTAGATTAGAGAGGAACACTTTATGTGTGTCAAGGCCCTTGTCGGTTGCCGGATGTAGGAAGGTGGGAAAGTTAGTGTTCATGTGCTTCATATGAAGGCATATATTGACCAAATGGAAATACTAGGATTTCCCATTAGGAGGGAGCTTGCGGTGAATATGATTCTCCAGTCCCTGTCCACATCTTATGATGGGTTTATCAAAAACTATCAAAAGGACAAAATGGTAGAATCCTTAGACGAGTTGCATCGCATGATGAAGACTTTCGAGTATAACATGGCCAAACGCAAGTTCGTTCCCACCCGGTTATTTAAGGAACATAAAACCGAGAAAGAGAATACGACTCCTATGGGAGAAGTTTGCTATTTCTACAGTAAATATGGAGATTGGCGCCGCCACGCTTGTCCTAAGTATTCGAAGGAGTTAAAGCTTCCTATGAGGCAAGAGAATAGCTCCTCGTCATCAGGAACATTCATGGTTAACTCTATTGCTTTTCTACTTCTTAGCTAGATTTTTTAAAATGCTGGCTATAACACTCATGTTTGTTACAAAAATGTTTTGTTACAAAGTGCAGGTGTTAAACGAATGAAGTAGTTGATATGGCATGGAGAGCTAGAGCTCAAGATTGGAAAACTTGGAAGTTGTCTCGATTGAGAAGATTGGGAGTTTTGATCTCGCCATTCTATCTAGCTATTTTATTACTTTACTAGATTAATATATTATTTGCCAAGTGTGGCAAGAGAAATATTAAGTCTATTATGTATTGGTTGACGATGGATATTACTTTGTATTTGATATATATATATATATATATATATATATATTAGTGGTTTATTTCAAAGTTTATCCATGTCATAGCATTTATAAGCTCTTTCTTAATGGTAATAAAATAATCATGAATTACATGTTTAAATCCAAAAATGGTTTGGATAAGTTATCCAAGTGATAAGATTATTTTAGCTATATAAACAAGACTTGCTTCACCAAGGTCCGTGTGGTTTGGAATCTTGGATGCATTTGGTAGTTGATCAAATGTCAATTGCGAGAATTGTTTATTAGGTTAAATAACTTGTACATCTTTCATCGGCGTATGTAAGAGGATTAAGAGCTTGTTGTAATTAGTTCACACTTGTGTGTTTAATACGTTCAAGCAAATCCATGGGGATAACTACATGCACTTCGTTACCTTTACCCGTGGTGGTAGTAGGTGTTTTTCCCGAATAAGTATAAAACTAACAATGAATAATATCAAAGTGCGGAAATAGTTTTAAAGCAACGAACACACGAAAGTTTTCAAAGTAGGATTATATTAATAACCAAACTTCAAAGAGTGCACAAGAACAAACTTGAGCACCGAGTGCAAACTAAATCAAGAACAAACTTGAATGAAAATTAGCGAACAAACGCTTAACCTTTTCTCGAACAACGAGAAGGTATTTATAGGCTAAGTAAATTATTCCTGACCATTTAATCTATTTACACGTGTACCGCTCTACACACAATTAGGAACAGAAAAAAGATTGCCATTTCAAGCTCCTTCAGATGCGCAGATCGTGCACTTTACATAACAGGAAGATTCTGATAGTCAGATGTATCTTCAGTGAAGAAGACCCTTTAATGGCTGAAGACTAACTTCAACTGACGTTCACTTCAGAACAAATCTTCAGATGAACTTTGGGCTTCTTTCTTCAGATGGCGCGTCAGAACAGTTTACAAAATAATAAAATATTACACCTCCAGTCGCTTTCTTCGAAAGCTCCTCTAGGAATGGAATATATACAAATAAAGGACTAACAATCTCCCCCTATTTGTTTATAATCCATGACTATATACAAAAAGAATAAAGAATAAAAGAATTACTATTCTAAATATCCGGTTTGAACTCCTTAGAAGCGAGTTCCTTTGGAGTTTTGAGCTCCATTTGCAAGTACTCATCCAGAATGTCTTTGATAGCCGGATCTTTATTGTCTATGAAGTATCTGAGAGATCTCAAGTGAAGCCTATCAGCCTTGGCGAAATTTGAGACTCTCTGAAAGCGAATCTTGTCGTATGCATCAAGAAAGTTAAAACCCCTTGGATTTGATAGAACTTTACCTACTTCAGGAATAAATCTAGAAGGTAAAGTAGTGTCAAAGCCTTTGCAATTTGGAAGCTCTCCAATAGATATCAGCTTCAAGATTTGTTGCTGAGACTTTTTGTGAGTGAGCCTCCTTCTCTGAAATTTTATCTTTTCAGCTCGTGTGGGTTTTTCCTTCTGTGGCAAGATTTCTGCACCAGATCCCCTCTTCTTCAATTCCTCTTCGTAATATTTAGTTACTTTGGTGATTTCTCGTTGAACGAACTCAATATCATCAGTCAGCTTGCGTTTTGATAAGCAAGCCATTATTTCAGCCCATTCAGAAACAACACAGTTGAGTTGGACATTCTTGACTGAGTGTATACTAAAGAGAGGAAGATTTATGTGCTGAATATTCAGATAGATTTCATTGTTTACTTTCTTTAGTCTTACTGCAGTGATCTTATCTGGATGCATTCTTTGATGTCGAGAGCTTAACCACTCCTCTTGTCTATCCTCCATGATCTTTTTCTTCTCCTCTTGTAAAGCTTTTTCAGCTTCGATCTCCTCCTAAATCTGTTTTTGGTGATCCAAGGGAGATAGATCAATTTTGTTTGCAGCAACTTGTTCAAGTGCCAATTTCTCTGTTGCAATTCTGCCAAGTTCATCAGCCACTTCCAAGTCTTTGTCTCTTGGATTTTCATCATCTGAGTCATCTAAATCATGTATACCCTTACTCATCTAATCATCCGGAGAACTTATTACCACTTTCCCTTTACCTTTATAAGCCTGGATTGGCTGACCACTAGATGATGGAGACGCTGATTGAGTGGGAATTTGAGAGGCTTTAGTATCTGTTATTATTTGCTGACATTCAGCTTCATCTAACTCTGAACTGAAAAGTTCAGCTTCAGCTTTCCTCTGATCAAGGAAACTCTTGAGCTCCCTCTCAGCAAGTGCCTTAGCTTCTTCAGCTTTGGCTAGCCTGGCCTCGAAATCGGTCAATGCTTTATTCTTGTTCTCTTCAACAGCCTTGAGGTGAGCCACTTCATCTTCTAATCTTTGCAGGTATTCAACTCATGAATACTTTCTTTGCCATTCGATGATCTTCCGATCAGCCGCAGCTTTCTTTCTCATAATCTGACAGATTTTGAACTGTCTTCGAATTTTCACCCCCTTAGAAGCTGCAGAGATTCTTGAAGCTTCTACGACCGGGACAGGGCCGAAATCTCTTTGGAGTGGCCAGAGAAGGAGGGAGCAAACAAATTCTGGAACTGACGAGTTGCGGCTTCAGAAAGATTGACAGCACGAATGTTGTCAACTTTGGATGAAAGAGAATGTACAGATGTTGAGAGAGCGGAGAGTTGAGAGTTGAGTTTAGAAAATTCAATTGTGGAAGAATCATCTATAGTTTTCACAAGACTTTGAAGGTTTTTGAACATCCCATGACATGTCAGATTTTGACAGTCAATGGTTGGGTGAGATTTGTGAACTGATTGTTGAGAGAGCGGAGCTTAGTTTCGAGCTTGGCTTGATTATTGGTAGCGCAATACCCTTGAAAGGTGTTGGTTTTAACTAAATTAGAGACAGAAAGGACGAGTTCAGATAGACTTTCCAATGAGGAAGCAATGTCTATTGAAGGCTCAGAAGGTTGGGAATGTACAGACTTGGGGGATTGAAGAAAATCAAAAGCATCACTGTCATCAAAAGGATTGACAGTTGTATCAGGAGAAGTGAGACGAAAAAGGTTGTTTAGGAGAGATGTGGAGGCCGTAGCAGCAGTAGGATTGACTGATGCATCGAGGGCCTTGGGCATAGATGCTTCAGTTACAGTTTGGTTTAAGACTGTGTCTTCATTAGCATGGGTAATCTCAACTGAAGAAGGTTGAATTTCAGTCTCATTGATTTTGGAAGGTTGGGCATCACTCTCAGTTTGGTGTGGAACTGATAAATCATCTGCCCTGGTTGAATCCATAGTGTCAATTGGATTTTGTGACACATCAAGGGATTTAGGTGTAGTTTCATCTTCAGGGTGGACTGAAGAGTCATCAGCTGGTTGAACCTCAGAAACTAGGGGAATTGTAGTTTCATCATTGGTATTAGGCTAAGCATCAGAGTCAGCCGGTTTGGTTGTTGACACATCATGTGCTTAGTCGATATCCATAGTATCAGTTGGGTTTACAGATTCATCAAGGGATAGAGGGGGAATTTCAGCAGAAATAGGAATGGTAGTTTCCTGCACTGGTGGTGCCTGAGTTGTAGTGGGTGTACTAGCAGACTCATTGGTAGGGATTGGTAAAGTCTCGGCTGACTGGTGTTTGTCAGTGTCCTGAACTTGTTGTTGTAGAGGTGGGACCTTAGAAACAGCTTGGGTTGGAACTATCTCTTCATCAGTCAGACTAGGTTTAGAAAATTTAAGTAAAGGAGATCTTACCTGAACAGCTTCAGAGGATTTTGATGTTTGAAGCTGAGTCTTGTGGAGAACCAACAGTGTATCATCTAGGGAATCCTCACCTGAAGCATAGTAGGAGATGATGGGACTGGAGGGAACGTTGGATTTCTAGCATTTGGCGGTTGAAAGTGATTTGGGCGGTTGAGTAGTGGTGGTGGATTTGGGTACGGCTGAAGGTTTGATGGATGGTTTAGACGAAGTGGACATCAGTTTCCTTTTCTTTGTTTTCGATCGCGAGGACTGAAGCACTTGGTGTTGGGGTTTAGAAGGTTTAGTTTCAGTTGCTAACCCTGAATATGGTATTGGAATGGTAGGAGAAGGTTTCAGTGAGACCAGTGCAAGCATTGGTGTAGGTAAAGCTGGGTTGATGGCAGACGAAGAACCTGTCCATACTGAACCTGGTAGTGAGGGAGATGTAAGCAATACTGAAGCTGAATTGTATTCTTCAGTTGTCAGCAATGAGTGGATAACCAAGGACACAAACCTAGGAAAAGGAATGTGTTGAGACCTTGTGCGCGCTGTCAGTGAGACCACAAGACTTTCCATGATGAGTTTAGCGTAGTCAATGTTATGACCATGGATAATGGCATAAGCCATTTTGAGAACTGCTTCATTGACCTGGTCAAGACCACCAGTTTTGCTGGTCATACAAAAATTCAGATGAGCAATCATACAGTTCCACTCCTTTGGAAGGTGAGTGCGAACCATAGAATTTCCTTTCACTTTGTGCTCATCAGCGTATTGAAAGAATGAGAAGAGCAGCTCCTTAGCGTTGGCAGTGGATGAGGTGAGTTCCCGGCGAGGAAGATGGAGAACAGATGCAAGATATTTCTTGGAGATTTCAGCGGGTTTGCTACCAGAGAGCATACTGAAGTGATTCCTTTGTCTGGAGGTTTTGGGGTTAATGACTTCAGCGGTTTGCAAAGTTCAACGGGCAGTTATGAACGTAGGTCATGATTTGGTGAAGTGGTGAAGATGAAGGAGGAATGGTTAGGTCAGTGGCGTAGTTGTTGTCCTTGAAGCAAATGGACTCCAGAGGAATTTTGGGAACGACATCATGGGGAAGAGTTATCTTCGCAGAAGCAATCTTTGGGGCCATGGGATCAAGCACAAGGGTTGTATTAACTTTTGAACAAAGAGAAATCGCCGGAGAAGATGATTTGCAGGTAAAGAACTTGTGTTGGGGAGATAATCACTTCACCCTAATAATCAACTCTGTCTATCAAAAAACATAGAATTTGATGATAACCAAACCCTACAATCAGTGTGACTTAGAAAGAATTCAAACATGTGTTGTTTGAATCAGATTATGTAAAAATATGCTAAGTATGGAACCATCAGCTGAGCATCAGATCCTACTCAATGTATCAGCCAAGGGATATCAGCCAAGGAGCATCAGATGAAGAAAACAAGTAAAGAAGACCATCAGCTGAGGAAAATCAACCATCAACTGAGTGAAGAAAGTTGATCAGCTGAGTGCCTACACCATTAGTTGAGCAAGGACTTTGCTCAACTACTCCATCAGCTGAGTGAACAAATGGATCAACTGAGGCCCAGAACATCAGCTAAGTAAGTCTTCCTTTACAAAAGTCATCTCTCCACATAAACTGATGTATTTGAATAATTAGCTGAGCATTCTTGATCAACTGATCATACAAATACATCAGCTTATGCCCTCCTAAGCTTACTATTGATCAGCTGAGCATCTATATGATCAGCTGAGCAATATGTATCAATTAAGTCCTATCAAAAAGTGATCAACTAATATGTTTTGTCAACTGAGTAGTGAATATCAGAGTTCCTAGTACAATCTGTTAGCTGAGTCGTGCAAAATGTCAAATCTGCACTATCTTTTCACATTGTAAGTCATATGTAAAAGGCAGAACATGTGTTGTTCTATTATGCCTTAGATCTTTGTTTGTAAAAGTAAAAATGCACTTTTTGGATCAAGTATGAGACAAAAAGGTTTGATCTTATCCTCTGGAAAAGGATAATGATACCTCAAACAGACGAAGATCTTGAAGATTTGTTTAAACAACTAAGTATGGCTAGCAATCCCATACTTGGTAAAGTCAAATCAAACAGAAGCATGGTGTTGATTAAAATACAAGCATGGAAAGGGAAAGAAACTTCTACACAACAGTAGATGTGGGTTTTAATATTTTATATTGTGAGTGGGTTGCACTTTTGCAGAAAAGTACAATTACTTTTATCAATCTATTAATTAAAGTAAATTTACTTTTCACCCACTACCTTTACAAATAAAATATTATATTTCCACATCCTCTTTGTCTCCTACCTTCATGCAATCGGATACACTAAGATTTCTATATATACTCATGCATGGTGGACATGCAAGGTACAACACAGTGAAGTCTCTACTCCACAGAAAGAAAATCTCATCGCTTGAGAAATTCGTAGAGTTTAAGCATTGTGTAGAATCAAACTTGTTCATGTGTTGAACACTCTATATACATTAGTTGTTTTAGAGTTAGCTTGTCTATGTGTTAGACAAATAGATTGCCACCTTTTATTTTACTTAGAATTTCCGCTTTTAGTACATGTAATTCTTGATTCAATATCAATAAGAATTATATAAAAGTATATCAGTGTGTCTTTAAATTTTAAAAGCTAAAGTTTGTATTCAACCCCCCCTTCTACAAACATTTGTTGTTGTGTTCTCAATCTAGGACTAACAACTAGTATCAGAGCAGGTTAGATAATCAATATCTTGATCTGTTTTGCTTACTCTACAACTTCTTCTACCCCTCTCAAAATGGCCTCATCAGCAAACAACATGAATATCTCAAACACTGGGTCCTTAACAATATGTCCCATGTTTGATGCAGAAAATTTCTCCATGTGGAAAAGTAGAGCACATCTTTTCTTATCCACCCTTGATATCCAAATGGTTGAAATAGTCACTGATGGTCCTTATGTTCCAACATCAGTGTTATCCATTCCATCAGAATCGGAAGGTCAAACCTCTACAACAGAAAGAATCATAACCAAACCCATGCATCTGTGGACAGATGAAGATAAGAGGTTGGTTAGCCTAGATGTTAAGGCTAGATCAGCTCTTGTCTCTGCACTACCTAATGAGATCTATCATCAAGTGCTTAATTGTACTTCTGCTAAAGAGATGTTAGATACACTCACAGTTGCATATGAAGGGACTGAAGAGGTGAAGGAGAACAAGAAGCTCCTCCTCAATAGAGAGTATGAATTCTTCTTTACTCATAAAGGTAAGAGTCTTACACAAACATACACCAGGTTCAACTGCCAAGTTAATGACTTAAAAAGGGCAGACATAACCAAGAGTAACTTTGTTTTGGTGAACAAGTTTCTAGACTCCCTCCCTAAAACATGGGATCACTTTGTCACTGTTCTAAGACATAGTGAGAAGATAAAGGGAATGTCTCTGGTTGCTCTCTATGGTAACTTACTAAACCATGAGCAATTAGTCAAACAAAGGAAGTTGTCATCCAAGGAGATGAAGGAGGTCGTGAAAGCTGCACCAACTGCCCTTGTATCAAGAGATACAAAGATGAGAAGCTTTGCAGCTATTGATGCTGGTTCTGATGAAGAAGGAGATGAAGTGGAGAGTGCTGGAGAAAGTGATGAGGAGAATGGTTGTGATGAGAGTAACCTGGAAGAGTTGGTTAAAAGTGTAGCAATGCTGGTTAAGAAGTTCAGACCTTTCAAGAAGGGAAAGGGTGTCAAGAGGTTCAGCAAGAGGTCATCAAAGTTTGTCAAGCCCAAATCTACATTTGATGCCTCCACAGCAGAGTGTTATAAGTGTGGCAAGATTGCCCACATAGCCAGTGACTGTAAGTCCAAATATAACACTGGTTCTTCATCTGTGCAAAAGCAGGATGGCAAAATTGATTATGAAGCCAAGTATAAGAAACTCCTTGCTGCTGTCCTTGACAAGAAGAAGAAGAAGAAGATAGTCCAGGGCCAAGTTCTTGTTGCTGAAGAAGAAGATTTGGCAGAAGAAGATCTCTCCTCAGATGAAGATGAGGTGATCCCTGCTCAGTTTTGCATGATGGCCAACAACAATGATGGTAGTTCCTTTGATGAAGACATGAAAAAGGCTGCAAAAGCTTGTTCAACTACCAACTGGGATCCTTCTTCTATGTATCAGGTTGGAAAATTTATTAACTATGTTGATAATGAGAAGAATGCTATGTTTGATTACTTGTGTATTGATTTTCAGTCTGCTATTCAAAGAGAGAAGAAGCTAAAACTAGAAGTAGAATCACTAAAAGAAAAATTAATTCTTAAGGATGAGGAACTTAGGCAGATAACAATCTTAAATGATGAGCTAGCTAATCAAAAGATACTTAATAAGATCTTAGTAAAAGAAACTAGTGAAGCAACCAAAAAGTTTAATGACCTCCAAAAAGTAGTAAAATGTTGGTGTGTATCTGCAGAAAAGACTACTCAGTGTGTCATGGAGCAGATACCCAAGCAAGTTCAAGCTATTATTGGTGGAAATTACTCTAAGGCTGCTAACTATGTTGATTCTAATAAGAACCTTAACATCTTAGACAAAGCTGGCATTTTGCCACAGACTTTTCACAAAACTGTTAAAGGCAAAAGTGTGTTCACAAATAAGTTTGTTAGAAGCAAAAGTTCCCACTCAAAAGAATCAATTATTCCTTCTGTTGAATCATCCTCTAGTCAGATTTCAGTATGTAAAAATTCTAATAATCTAAAGTCAAAGGATGTGAGTAAAGGAAAGGAATCATTGGTTGAAACCTCAGAGACATCATATTGTCAAACCTTGAAAACAGATGACTTAAGTATTAGTATTTCACAAACTGAAGAATCATTAGCTAATGCTACTCCATCAACTGATAGGTTAGTAGATGATAAATGCTCAGCTGATAACTTGTCAGCTGATCATAGCTCATCTTCTAAACAATCAGTTGATCTAGAAGTAATCAACTCTCTTTCAATAGAAGAAACTATGAGTAAAAAGAATGATGTTCACATTGTTCCCATTTCTGCCACTCCAAAGATTGGTCAAAAACTTTCTAAAAACAAAGATCAATCTAAGGTGCCTGTAAATAAAGACCTAA
This sequence comes from Dittrichia graveolens, assembly GCA_038502395.1. Classification (NCBI taxonomy): domain Eukaryota; kingdom Viridiplantae; phylum Streptophyta; class Magnoliopsida; order Asterales; family Asteraceae; genus Dittrichia; species Dittrichia graveolens. The sequence continues at coordinate 74,052,844 of JARJIL010000003.1, forward strand.
GAAATTTACAGGATATGCTTCATAAGCTGAATGGTCAAGTTAGTCAAATGATGACTGATAAGAAAACTCATAGGCATTCAAACAATGTTGTTCAATGCTCCAAGGCCACAAAATCCCAAAAATGTTATAAATGTGGAAGCAAAGAGCATAAGGCATTTAAATGTTCTTTAGAAGGGAATTCAAGACAACGGACTTGTAATGGTAACACAGTCATTCCTCTCATACATAAGAAACCTGAGATGAAGTGGAAAGCTAGGTGCATTCCAAAGGGATCCACTAAGTAGTGGATTCATACTTGTGTCACTAACTCTTCTTTCATTCAATTTGTGCAGGGTGTTAGTTCTTGGTTTCTTGACAGTGGATGTTCAAGAACCATGACAGGTAACAAGGCTTTGCTCAGTAACTACAAGAAAGAGAAAGGTCCAAGGGTGACCTTTGGTGACAACAACCATGGGCAAACAAAAGGCTATGGTGAACTTCATAATGGGAACCTCAAACTGTCCAAAGTTTCTTATGTCAAAGGGCTGAAATATAATCTCATAAGCATAAGTTAATTGTGTGATGGAGATAATGAAGTCCACTTCACAAAGACAGGAGGCTCCATAATAAATAAAGAAGGTAATACAGTGTTTAGTGCCAAGAGAACCAAGGATGTGTATACACTTGACATGTCCTCTGGTGACCCTTCAAAGGAAACATGTTTGTACTCCAAGAATAATGGGGATACAAATTGGTTGTGGCACAAGAGGCTTTCCCACCTTATTTACAAAAATATCAACAAGTTAAGCAAGGGTGAACTAGTGTCAGGACTACCTTCTCTGACTTATCTTAAGCCTAAACCTTGCACTGCTTGTGAGAAGGGAAAGCAGCATAAGACATCATTTCCATCCAAGCAAGCCTTCTCAATTACAGAACCTTTCTATATAATGCACATGGATCTCTTTGGTCCTATGGCAAATGCTAGTATTGGTGGAAGTAAGTATGCTCTTGTATTGGTTGATGAATTCTCAAGATACACTTGGGTTTTCTTTCTTAAAACAAAGAGTGAGGCTGCTGAAGAAATTATTTGTTTTATCAAGAAGATGGAAGTGTTGAATGGCAATCTGGTGAGGAGTCTTAGAAGTGATCATGGAACTGAATTCAGAAATCAAACTCTAGAATCCTTCTGTGATGAGAAAGGGATATCTCAAAACTTTTCTGCTCCAAGAACCCCACAACAAAATGGTGTAGCTAAAAGAAGAAATAGAACATTGATTGAAGCTGCTAGAACCATGTTGTGTGAAAGTGGGTTACCCTTTAATTTCTGGGCTGAGGCTGTAAATTGTGCATGTTTCACACAGAACAGATCCCTTATTATCAAGAGGCACAACAAAACTCCATATGAAGTGCTCAAGGGAAGAAAGCCAAGCATCAACTTTCTGCATATTTTTGGTTGTCAGTGTTTCATACTCAATCAAAAGGATCAATTGCAGAAGTTTGCTCCTAAAGCTGATGAAGGAGTGTTTGTAGGTTACTCTGTGATTTCTAAAGCATACAGAGTATACAACCTCAGAACCAAAGTCATAGAAGAATCCATCAATGTAAGTTTCAATGAAAATGACTTTGTTGCTTCCTGTTCTTCTAATCATGTTTCAGGTGAAGAATTTAATGATCCCATGCAAACTGGGGAAGACACTCCAGAGCAAGTAGATCCCTCTCCACCAGCTGCTCATGATGTAGATGAACATGTTCCTATCCAAATCCTTAACCATGTACAATCATCCTCATCAAATCCTATACCTCTACCGAATCATGTGGAAAATGACTCAACATCTTTGGATTCTAATTCCATATCACACATTCCTTCTTCAGTAGAGATACCCACAGATTGCAATAATGAAGTTATATTAGCCACTCAAAATGAACTCACTTCTACTGCTGATAGCCAACATATAACTTCTTCTCCCGAAATCCAAATGAATCCCAATTCCCAAGCAATCCAAAAAGCCTTCAAAGACCTCAAGCACCATCCTCATAATTTGGTGATAGGCAACATAGATGATCCAGTTAGAACAAGATCAAAAGCTTGCAACATCTGCTTGTATTCTGGATTTGTCTCAATGATTGAACCAAAGAAGGTTGATGAAACTCTAAATGATCCCCACTGGGTGTCTGTCATGCAAGAGGAACTGGCAGAATTCAAAAGAAATAATGTATGGACTTTGGTACCCAAACCAAAGGATAAATCCATCATTGGAACAAAGTGGGTGTTCAGAAATAAGCTAGATGAAAATGGGCAAATCATAAGATACAAAGCAAGGCTAGTGGCACAGGGGTATTGTCAAGAAGAAGGTATTGATTTTGATGAAACCTTTGCCCCTGTTGCAAGATTGGAAGCTATCAGACTGTTCCTAGCCTATGATGCTTTCAAAAACTTCAAGGTGTTCCAAGTGGATGTGAAGAGTGCATTTCTGAATAGAGTTCTGAAAGAAGAGGTGTATGTGAAACAACCTCCTGGTTTTGAGGAGTCAAGCTTACCTGATCATGTTTACTTTCTAAACAAAGCTTTATATGGTCTTAAGCAAGCTCCAAGTGCCTGGTATGATACCCTCTCTTCTTTTCTCATTAACAAAGGTTTTACAAGAGGATGCATTGATAGCACTTTATTTATAAGGAAGTACAAAGGTGATGTGATACTTGTGCAAATATATATAGATGATATAATATTTGGGTCTACTAATTTGGAACTATGCAAAAAGTTTTCTAAACTCATGTCTGATAATTATCAGACGACAATGATGGGTGAGTTAAACTATTTTCTTGGTTTGCAAATTAAACAAGAGGTTGATGGTATTTTCATTCATCAAACAAAGTATGTCAAAGATTTACTCAAGAAGTTTGATTTTGAAAACTGTTCTTCAATGAAGACACCTATGTCTACTTCTATCAAGTAAGGAAAGGACACTGATGGCAAATCAGTGAACATTACTACTTATAGAGGAATGATTGGGTCACTTTTATACCTCGCTGCAGGTAGACCAGATATAATGTTTTCAACATGTCTCTGTGCAAGATATCAAGGAAATCCTAAGGAATCAGATCTTGCTGCTGTTAAGAGAATATTCAGATATCTCAAAGGAACTCCTAATCTTGGTCTTTGATACCCCAAAGACTCAGATTTTGAGTTAGTTGGATATTCTGATTCTGATTTTGTAGGTTGTACATTAGACAGAAAAAGTACTTCAGGTGGTTGTCAACTTCTAGGAGGAAGATGGATTAGTTGGTCTAGTAAGAAACAGAATTCAGTGTCAACATCCACTGCAGAGGTAGAATACATTGCTGCAGGAAGCTGTTATGCTCAAATTTTGTGGTTAGAAAATCAACTACTGGATTATGATGTGAAGTTTGAAGACACCCCAATTCTATGTGACAATACAAGTGCAATCTCCATCTCAAATAATCCAGTCATGCATTCAAAGACAAAGCATATTGAAATCAGACATCATTTTCTCAAAGACAATGTGCAAAAGAAGAAGGTAACTTTGCACTACATCAACACTGATTTGCAACTTGCAGATTTCTTCACAAAGCCAATAGATGAAGCAAGGTTCAATTTCCTAATATCCAAACTAGGTATGCTTATTTTTTAGCTTAGAATAGTGGTAATTTAGTTTGTGTTAATTCATAAGTGTTGAAAATCATGAGTTACTTACTTAATCTGTGTAAACTGAGTAACTACGCTCAGCTGATCAAACTTACTCAGCTGAGCTAAGTACTTTCCTCAGCTGATACTCCAAATTTTCACCCTCAGCTGATACATTTCTATGATCAGCTGATGGTTCAACACTTAGTAAATTTTCACTTTTTATGTTCATTTAATGCTTTTTAACCCTAGTTATTTACTCCGTTTGTCATATTTCATTTAATAGCTAATTAATTTGTTTTCCGTTAGAATTTTTGTCAGTATTTAACGATCTCTGTTAACTAACCTTCATAAATATCCCACTTTCTCTCTCATTCACTTTTACCCGTTCAAACTTTCTAAATTCCCTCTCTCCCTCTCTACAAGGAACTACCCTAACTTCTCTCTCGATACTCACTGTTCATCATCCCTACCAAATGGCCACCTATATTCCAGACCCCGTTGTCAACCTTGGTGAGAATTTTGCACCCAACCAACCAATGAATATAACTCCAAACAACATTCTACTCTGCACCACCATCCCTGCCTCGCGAGAAAACCAAGGTTATGAGCCAATGGTTCAGTTTCTTCAGGCTCATCCTTTGTTCGATAGTCTCACTGCCGATCTACACTACATATACTCTACAATTATTGGTGAGCTATGGTACTCCGCAACCTACAACCTAAACGACAACACCATCCACTGCACCCTAGCCCAAGGAAACTACCATCTCCAAATCACCATAGAAACACTTCGAGAAGCCATTGGTATTCCTCACTTCCCACCTTACACAGCTTTTCCCTCCAGAGCAGAAGTTCAAACCGTTCTGCAAACCATCGGCTACAATGAACCTGTAGTGCATGGTCAAGTAAAAGTCTCTGCTCTTTCTCATCCAGGAAGTATTTGGCCAACGTGGTCATACGTTGTTTTGGTCCAAAATCTGGGAGCCACCACCTCATCCATCAAACTGAGCTTTTGGTGCTCTATGCCCTAGTCTTTGGGGTAAACATCGACTTTGCTCAAGTTATATTTTCTGATCTTATTGATAAAATCACTCAGAGCACGAACAAGAAATCATCAAGGTCTCAGGTGCCCTACATTCGATTCTTAAGCCTGATAGCTATGAGGGAGATTGGAGAAAATGATTATGTGGGCTTAACTGAACATCAAGAGCATATTCCTGTCCCTGCCATGGGTGAAAAGGTATTCCACTTTATTAAGGCAAACAGAGGTCCTCCAATCACTGCCCAAATGCAAGAGCTGATTGATGCTGTAAATGATAATGCCAATGATGAGGATGATGATGATAATAATGATGATAATGATGGTGATGATGCTGAGGAAAGTCACACTGGCACTAATGATGAAGATGATGATGCTGGTGATGGTGATGGTGATGCTGGTGAATTTACTTCTATCAGCCTAATGGTATTAAGTCCTCTTGGTGGTGATGGTGATGCCCAAGAACAAGAAATTTCTGAGCAACTTCTGGAGCTCATTGACAGGAGCAGGCACATCATGTCCCAAGGTAAGGACAGTTCTGATTCCACCTCGGAGGATATTCAAATGGTAGTCCCAACCTTTGATAGCCCATCCTCCTCTCCAGTCCATACACCAATCCAATAGCCAAGCTCTAGTGAACCTCATGTGGTCACTAGTTCTACTCCAATTCGTAGCCCCATATATACAAGGTCACCAGAAGTGACTCATTATGAGCACTTTGAGGGAGTGCAATCCACACCTCTGACCTCAACTCCAATTACCCTTCCTCATGTTGAGGGGGAGCAATTGGATGTTGCCACTTTTAAGCCAGTGGATGTATCCTCACAACAGGATACATTTGTAAAAATGGGATCTAAACGGCAATTTGAGATAACCTCCCAACAGTTTGATCTCATTGAAAGACAGAACTCAACACAAGGTCATACTGTGTCTATCCCACTATTGAGTCAGCCTATACCATTCACATTCTCACAACAGAATGTGGATCCAATAAGGGATTCCCTATTATTGAGTGCATCCCACACTCAATCCACTTATCTTGCACCTCTTATCAATTCAATTTTTACACAAGCACAGCCTGCCAATGCTAGTGGTACAAACCAACCACTTGTACAGGGCTCAACAATCCTTCCCAATGAGTTTGAGCTTATACACCTAGGCTCAAATAAGGGAACACAAATCTTAACCAATTTCTTTGAACCTATCTCCACCCCTTACAATTCTCAACCATCTACCTCTACCCAAACACCAAACCTTACCCTTGTCCAAACCATAAACCAAAACCTTGATATCCTAACCCAAACCTTCCAAACCCAAACCTCTACTCAACTTTCTAGACTTGCAAAAGACATTGAGTCCCTCAAAACCCCACCCCAACCCTCCCCTGCACCTACTGCCTCTCGCATTGATCTTACCCCCATCCTAACCAAAATAGACCATCTCTCCACCCTTATCCCATCTCAATCATCCTTTCCCATCCTTCCTCAATCCACTATCTCTTCCCTAAATCAAACTATCTCAACTCCAAACCCTACACCCAATAAACCTAAACATTTATGTCCCTATCCCCGAACAACTCCTACCCATGCCTTCCTACCTTAAAGGCATCTTTGATGACATTGAAGCCCATACTAAACAATCCAGAATGAGTCATCTCTCATTGTGGAAAGCCCTAAAATATCTCAAGGATGACCTCTCCCTTCAACTGTCTAAACTTACCTCTACCTCCACCTATACCTGTTTCTCAACCCCTGCCTCTACCTCATTCCCAAAACCAACAACAGGTGACTCCCCTCCTCCTTTTGATGATGCCAAAAAGGGGGAGAAATTCTCAAGTTCTTCCAGGGAGGATGATCCTGACTGTGAGGATATTGATGCTGCCTACAATGAAACCGCCACCAAAATTCTGCAGCAGGAAGCACCCAAAGCAACAGCTCCTCCTACTTTCAAAAGAAAAGCACCTTCTGAGGGGGAGCAAAAGTTTCCAAAGAGATTAAAAAGAATGGCTAACATGCCAAAGCCGAGAAGGAAAGTTGCTGAGGGCTGCTCTCCAACAATTGCTATTGAGTCTGATTCTGATGATGAGGATGATAATCCACTCTCTGACATCCTCAGAAGAAGAAGACAGAGCCCAAAACCATCTGCTCCACCAGTCCAATCAACTCCATCAGTCCAAAAGGCTTCAACCTCTGCTCCTAAAGACAAAGGCAAACAGAAAATGACATCTGAGCAAGTTGAAGTAGATGAACAAATGCAAAAGGAGGTTGCACTTAAAGAGCAAGAAGAAAGGGAAAATGCCCAATTGGCTCAAGCATTGGGTGTTCCAGTTGAAGAGATCTACCAAGACAAGGAGCTAGCATATCAGCAAGAACAAGAACAAGTTCAAAATCAAGCTGCTGCTCAACACAAATTGGCAAGGGAGAAATCTCAGTCTGAACTGCTCAAAGCTAGATCTCATGCGGATGCCATCAAAACCCTCTTCAACCTTGATCTATCTGCTCCATACAATCTAAGTCAACAAAGGCTTCAAAGCTTCAGAGAAAAGATCAACATTTTAAGAAACAGAACAAAACCAACTCCAATCACAAGAGCCACTGTCCACAAAGGTGATGGTGAACCCTACCTTAAAGCTATAAGGTAGAACAACTTCAACAGCTGTGAAGTTTTATCCTATGAGAGGTGTCATATCTATGCGTTTACAGAGTTAGCTGAGATCCTGTACCTTCTCTTCAAATCCAAATCCAAGCTTAAAGTTCAATTCATTCAGAAAATGCAAAATTGGATAGCTCTAGCTGTGTCACAAAGGGCCTTCACTCCAGATGACTATTACAGACATCTGCACACAGTTGATAATCTTCACAAGAAAGGCTCCAAGCCCTTTAAACCATTTGAGCTAAGAGAGGTACTACCCCGACATGAGTACTTGTATGATTTTGAGGGTCTCAACACAACTCTACCACTGAACATCACCCCTGAGCTTTACAAGTTTATATCCATGCCTGTTGAAGGCTTATTTTTTCTGGACGGAGTTGGTACTTGGAGGTTCTTTAGATAGTCTGAAATCCCTAAAGATGGCAAGAGCTTTCTCTTTGGGCTAAGAACATCTACAAGAGGCTGAACTGGAAATGAACATTTTGAAGCTCTTGTACAAGCCCAATGTGAAGTCTTAGCAGAAGCAGATCCCCATGCCAAAGACTTTGAAGTAAAAGAAGAACCATGGTGGGATGATTGAAGACTGATCTAACTCTGAAGATTTGTTGATATCTAGTTAATTGTATATTATGGACTAGTTAGTTAGTAGTTAATCTTTGTAAATACTTTTGTACATTTCTTTATTCTGTTATTTCAAGTGATGTTTATGTATATCTGAAAATCAAAAACATATAAAAATGGAAAAATGAAAAGATACCACAAAAACAGAACAAAATGGTACAACACAGAAAAAGATTCCACAAAAACAGAACAAAATGGAACACTAGAAAAGAAACCAAAAACAGAACAAGGTTCAAAATAAAAAGAGCTACCAAAAACAGATAGCTAGGTAGCCAAATGTACTTAAAAGTTCAAATCTTTTTGTATTCGAAGTCAAACTGATTCTTCAAAAAGAAAAAGGTTTTGTCATCATCAAATAGGGGGAGATTGTTGGGGAGATAATCACTTCACCCTAATAATCAACTCTGTCTATCCTAAAACATAGAATTTGATAATAACCAAACCCTACAATCAGTGTGACTTAGAAAGAATTCAAACATGTGTTGTTTGAATCAGATTATGTAAAAATATGCTAAGTATGGAACCATCAGCTAAGCATCAGATCCTACTCAATGTATCAGCCAAGGGATATCAACCAAGGAGCATCAGATGAAGAAAACAAGTAAAGAAGACCATCAGCTGAGGAAAATCAACCATCAACTGAGTGAAGAAAGTGGATCAGCTGAGTGCCTACACCATTAGCTGAGCAAGGACTTTGCTCAGCTACTCCATCAGCTGAATGAACAAATGGATCAGCTGAGGCCTAGAACATCAGCTAAGTAAGTCTTCCTTTATACAACTCATCTCTCCACATAAACTGATGTATTTGAATGATCAGCTGAGCATTCTTGATCAACTGATCATACAAATACATGAGCTTATGCCCTCCTAAGCTTACTATTGATCAGCTGAGCAATATGTATCAACTGAGTCCTAGCAAAAAGTGATCAACTGATATGTTTTATCAACTGAGTAGTGAATATCAGAGTTCCTAGTGCAATCTGTTAGCTGAGTCGTGCAAAATGTCAAATCTGCACTATCTTTTCAGATTGGAAGTCATATGTAAAAGGCAGAACATGTGTTGCTCTATTATGACTTAGATCATTGTTAGTAAAAGTAAAAATGCACTTTTTGGATCAAGTATGAGACAAAAAGGGTTGATCGTATCCTCTGAAAAAGGATAATGATACCTCAAACAAACGAAGATCTTGAAGATTTGTTCAAATAACTAAGTATGGCTGGCAATCCCATACTTGGTAAAGTCAAATCAAACAGAAGCATGGTGTTGATTAAAGTACAAGCATGGAAAGTGAAAGAAACTTATACATAACAGTAGATGTGGGTTTTACTATTTTATATTGTGAGTGGGTTGCACTTTTGCAGAAAAGTACAATTACTTTTATCAATCTATTGATTAAACTAACTTTAATTTTCACCCACTACCTTTACAAATAAAATATTATATTTCCACATCCTCTTTGTCTCCTACCTTCATGCAATCGGATACACCAAGATTTCTATATATACTCATGCATGGTGGACATGCAAGGTACAACACAGTGAAGTCTCTACTCGACAAAAAGAAAATCTCATCAGTTGAGAAATTCGTAGAGTTTAAGCATTGTGTAGAATCAAATTTGTTCATGTGTTGAACACTCTATATACATTAGTTGTTTTAGAGTTAGCTTGTCTATGTGTTAGACAAATAGATTGCTACCTTTTATTGTACTTAGAATTTCCGCTTCTAGTACATGTAATTCTTGATTCAATATCAATAAGAATTATATAAATGTATATCAGTGTGTCTTTAAATTTTAAAAGCTAAAGTTTGTATTCAACCCCCCCTTCTACAAACATTTGTTGTTGTGTACTCAATCTGGGACTAACAACTTGAAAGGGCGATTTGGGGGTTTTAAAGGGTTTAAACTGAAGCAATCTTGGCGGTTGAGTAAATCTAGGGTGAAAATAGGCGCGTGATTGCAGAAAATACGCAAGGATAACTTTTGTGATGTCTAATAGTTATTGGTTAAACCATTTTACCCGGTGTAATCTTGGGAACATCTAAGTTTCATCACCAAACCATTAGCACGGAGATAAAATTTCTCAAGGCAAAGGGAAAACAAATCCAAACTTTGCATTTGAAATTTTAATCTCAACAAAATTAAAAGGAACAGAAGTATATAAAAAGAAGAAACACAATGCCAACAAGAATAAGAACTAAGCCTGGATATTACTAATTCCATATAAACAAAAGATGATTACATGATGTTGATCATGATTTACATAGACTGCCAAAAAAAATATTACATCCATATTTAAGATAAGACATATATTTGAGATGATACTTCAATCGCAATCCCTTCATCAGGAATGCGAACGGTGATCACGTAGCAAACCGGGAAGAAAACGAACGTAATAGTGAACTACATGAGTTTTCAAGAAAGTGAAAGATTTTCTTTGAAATTGTTTCTTGTTTTGTAGAAGATGAAAAAGGCAAGAAAATCTGGGATGTTTATAATGAAAATTACTCATGATTACGCTTCAGAGATGATATGACAGTCACAGAGAGATGGGGTAAAAGTAATTATTCAAGATTAACTATTAGGGTGGCTGGCATTAAATGTGACAAGAAAGAATGAATAGTAACAATCGAATTTACCTGAAATAGCTACATTTCTAAAGGATTTAGCATTCCAATTTCTGCGACTAGTAGGTTGAACCGGTGTTCATCCAGGGCTTTAGTGAAGATGTCAGCAAGCTGATGTTCAGTAGAGATGAAACGAAGCTCAATTTCATTCTTTGCTATGTGATCTTGAATGAAATGATGGCGTACATCAATGTGCTTTGTACGAGAATGAAGCACAAGATTATTGGAGATTGCAACAGCACTTGTGTTATCACAATAAATGGGAGTGCGCTGAAAGGAGATGCCATAGTCAGCGAGCTGATGTTGCATCCATAGGACTTGTGCGCAACAACTCCCAGCTGAAATGTATTCAGCTTCAGGGGTGGATAGTGAGATGGAATTCTGCTTTTTGCTTTGCCAACTTACTAGTTTTCCACCAAGTGTAACTTTAGGGCCATTTGCTGCTTGAATCCCATTTAGTAGGGACTTACATCCGGTCATATGCCTTGAGCATCCACTATCAAGGTACCAAGTGTTACCATGATGACCGCCCTTATACATCATGGTGGAATTCCATCCTTCTGCTGAGCTCAATTTTTCAGCCTCAGCAAGATCATTGCTGAACTTGCTTTCGGTGGCCATCAAGCACATTTCAGGATGTGCAGTTCCGAGGATTTCTTCAGCCACCAGACATTTTCCTCTAACTTCATTTTCTTCTTCCTCATCTGAAGATGTTTTAGAATCAGTCCAGTTAAGGTCATCAGCAATCATGGCCTTTTTTTCATTGGATGCTTTCAGGGCCTTATACTTGGCCTTGTATTTATTAGCCTTTGAAGGAAACCCTTTCTTAGGATTTGAAGAGGTCTCCTTCACAAAACAGTCGGCTGCATAGTGACCAGGCTTCCTACATTTGAAGCATTCATTCTTGGATCCTTTAGATGAGCCCTTTTTCTCTGATGAGAACTTCTTATCAAACCTTCTTTTCCTATCAGATTTAAACTTCTGAAACTTTTTATAATTTTTCATGATGAAGGCTTTTTCTGTACCTTCATCATCAGATCTTTCTATCTCCTCAGCATCATTTATTTGAAACTCATCTTCAGAATCAAAGTCTTCAGTTGGCCTGTACATGAATCTTTGAAGATTTTCAGCAACGAGGGCCAGAGTTTTCTTGAAGGCCTTCTTCAGATCAGTTTTCTGAATGCGGGTTTGTTCGTCATTTAGCAGAATTCCGTATAGTTTACGCATGTTCATGTCCCTGTGCATGTTGTTGGTTCTCAGGATCATGCACATGGTATCCCATTCAGACGGAAGGGAATCCAGAAATCTGTTTAGGATTTGGAATTGGTCTCTAACAACTCCAACTTCAGTCATGTCGTTCAGTAGACATGTAAATCTGGTGTAGACCTCAGTGAGAGACTCTGAGTCTTTTGCACAGAAGCTTTCATACTTGCGTATGATGTTGGTCTTCTTATTCTCACGAACCTCAACAGTTACTTCAAACGATATGCATATGCTCTACCACATATCCTTAGCAGTTTTCAGATTGCAAACAGTATGAAATATTTCATTAGGTAAAGCAATAACTATACTGTTTCGTATCTTGGCATCTAGACCAACCAGCTTCTTCTCCTCCTCTATCCATTGAGATCTTGGTTTCGAACGAGAGGGAATGGAGGTTTCAGCAGAACCAGTCTCCATGGAGATGGTTTGAGGAATGTAAAGACCTTCCTCCAAAATAACAAGAGAGTTGCAATCAAGATTTTCCAAATACAATAACATTCTATTTTTCCGGCTAGAAAAATGTTCGATTGAAAACTTTGGTGGTTTGGCAGAGGAACCATTATCGATGTCACTAGTACAAAACTGTGATTTGGTCACACATAGTCGGAATTATACGACCACACATTCGAATATTTATGTGGCTAAAGGGACCAAAATAAAGTTCACGTTATTAGTTAGCCACATATGAATTCAGATTGTGTGACCATTTGGAAATGTATTGCCACACCATCGAACATTCATGTGGCTAAAGGTCACTACTATTTTTTGGTTGATTATTTAGCCACATATGAATTTGGAACGTGTGACAAATCTATGTCACACACTTGAACACTGTGACCAAATAGCATATATGGTCATATGAACTAATTGTTTATGTGTCTAAATCATAGAGTCGTGTTTTGTCACATATGATTTAAGTGTAGCCAAAATCTGGTACATATGGTCACGTAACTTATTATGTGTGTCCAAAGTTTAGCGTGTGTTAGCATGCCAAAAGCTAATGTGTGTAGTCACATTCATTTTGACACGGTCATGTGACTATATGGCTTTATAATAGCCACACCATATCACAAATGTGCATCTAATGATGTTTATGGCCACATTTAAGGTGATTATATGTGACGAAATGTCATATATGGTCACATGAAATATTTGTTTATGTGTATGAATCATATAATCGATTTTTGTCACACATGATTTTGGCACAGTCATGGGACTATATGGCTTTATAATAGGCCATAGCCACACCATATACAAATGTGTATCTGAATGATCTTTATGGCAACATTTTAGGTGATAATACGTGACCAATATATTCATTATAGTCACATCATGAAATATTCATGTGGCTATTATTTAGAGCAACAATGGGCAATAACGATTATCATTAAATTTGATATTCGTCACACAGGATTTTAGTGTAGCCAAAAGCTAACGTGTATAGTTAAATAATAAGTATTAGGTTTTTAAATCGAATTAACATTTAGCTCACTGGTCTAACACATGTTTCTTTATAGAGATGGATGGGATGGGACTCAAGTTCGAATCTGACTTTCAGCATAAAATTCATAAAATTCATAAAATTCAATCGTTGTGTAACTAAATATTATAAAACGATACACATACATAAAATTCATGTGACAATTGGATGAACAATAGCCACACAAAATGCACATTTAATTGACTTTAAAAAGCATATGGTAACACTTATTAACACTTTTGGCTTAATTGTATGTGACGAAATCCCAAAAAAAAAACAATCGTTGTGTGACTAAATCATCGAAGATGCCACATATATTATATATTCATGTGGCCAAATGAAAGGCAAAAGATACTCTCAAAAACTACTCGTGTGACTATAAAGTGTTTACGGTCACTAAAACTGATAAATCCAATATAAACTCGTATCAATTAGTCACACATTTTATGGTTTTGGTTACTGATTTTAAATGGATACGGCCAATAACCCCCTAATGTAACTGTATGTACCCTATGTTCAGTCGACCTTTCGTCACACATATACTGAAAACGCAACTGTGACTATATGCATACCGTCACACTTTTTTGGTGTAGCGAAATCACATATTTGTTCTAGTGTGTAATCAAACTTCGACATGTTGAACAGATCAGTAATTTATAAATTAAATTATAACCTGCTCTGATACCAATTGTTTTTCCCGAATTAGTATAAAACTAACAATGAATAATATCAAAGTGCGGAAATAGTTTTAAAGCAACGAACACACAAAAGTTTTCAAAGTAGGATTATATTAATAACCAAACTTCAAAGAGTGCACAAGAACAAACTTGAGCACCGAGTACAAACTAAATCAAGAACAAACCTGAATGCAAATTAGCGAACAAACGCTTAACCTTTTCTCGAACAACGAGAAGGTATTTATAGGCTAAGTAAACTAATCCTAACCAGCTAATCTATTTACACGTGTACCGCTCTACACACAATTAGGAACAGAAAACAAGATTGCCGTTTCAAGCTCCTTCAGATGCGCAGATCGTGCACTTTACATAACAGAAAGATTCTGATAGTCAGATGTATCTTCAGTGCAGAAGACCCTTTAATGACTGAAGACTAACTTCAGCTGACGTTCACTTCAGAACAAATCTTCAAATGAACTTTGGGCTTCTTTCTTTAGATGGCGTGTCAGAACAGTTGACAAAATAATAATATATTACACCTTCAGTTGCTTTCTTCGAAAGCTCCTTCAGGAATGGAATATATACAAATAAAGGACTAACAATAGGGATGGGTATATTTGAAACCTTTGAGGTGTTCAATAATTACCTTAATGAGGTTTGTGGATGAAAGGTTAAGTTACTTAAATCAGTTAAAGATGTTGAGTATCTTAAACATGAGATTTTGTATCCATCATAAGGATTATGGATTTATCTGATAATTTATTTCACCTAGGACACATTGGCATATGGGTCGCATAGAGGAGGAACCGAACATTCTTGGATATGTCCGGGTCTTGATGGATCACAAATTTATACCCAAAGTGTTGGGATGCTTAAATATGGTGGGCAATGTTCTATGTATAAAATCAACAAAGATGGTTTAGTACGCATCTTAGGAGAAAATACTAGAAAGAGTGTTTTTGCTCGTCTATCTCAAAACCTAGATTATCCAACCTACGTGTAGACGTGAGGTGGAGGAATCCGGGGACTAGTGATGCTACTCCATTACACATTCTACTGATACCATGAGATATTTGTTTCACAAACTTTTGAGGACAAGGTTTTTGTCGCTCAAATGGCAAGTGGAAATATCTATGGGAGCCAGTGGGAGTAAACGGTGTCTTGAATGGTAAAACCTGATGTTGGCACTAACATACAATCAGTGATGATTGGAACTCAGCATGGCGATGCTGGAGTACCTGGCATAATTCGTTACTCTTCCTATTTCTGATAGTAGTTGTCGTAAGGCCGGATAGATATATGTTTTATATCTAGAGGAAGATAACTCGATGATGGATTAATTGAATTCATCAACCTTCGGAAGTTGTAATGGGCCTAGTGTCTACTAGAAGGAGAGAGATAATGCGAATGGGATGCAATTCATGTAGTATATCCAAGTATTGGACTAGATTGATCCGATACCTTGGTGTAAATCTGAGAGTATGCATGAATCAAGATGTAGACAACTTCAAATACTGACTAGTGGTAAAAGTTCTGATATGATTGACCATGAGGATGATATCATAAAAGAAATCTTTCCTAGTGGTTATGTTGAAGTCTACTTGGATGACTTATGGTGTATCACTACCTTCTCATGGCTATGAAAATATGGCAGTGCATTGAAGAAGGACTCTGTTTCTTTATAGAAATTTTGAGGAAGTGTTTTAACACTTTCCGAGAGTCTTGTACATTATTAGTATCCTCGTATGGTCTACAAGCCCAAGAAGTCTATTCATGGACTTGAACTTCAAATATAACTAATGATAAATGTTCCGTTATGATTGACCACGAGGATAGTATCATAAGAAAATTTTGCTAGTGGTTACGTTGAAGGTTACTCGGATACATGTGTTTATCACTTCAATGTAAAGAGCGTATTCCTTCATGGGAATTTTGTGGAAGAGTGTTTTAACACTTTCTGAAGGTCTTGTACGTTGAAAATATCCTCGTAGACTTGAATAAACATCGCAAGTTGTAATCTTCACTTTAATGAGAAAATCATAGATTTGAGTTTTCGAAAAGGGAAGATTAAACTTGGATGTATGCCAAAGATAGTGGGAGCCCTTGTGTTCCTTATATTGTGTATCCATGATATACTTCTTATTGAAGATAATCTTTTAACTTGGCGGTTTATAAGACCGGGGTTGAGAAAGTATTGCTTCATAAGAAGAATTGGGAGAAATGAACGTGGACTTTTCGGAGTGACAAAACCAAGAGAGTGATATTGAAACATGATGGATTAGTGTGTTAATTTAATTAGAAACTTGGTTTATCACATGGTTTCTTTTCTCTCATTTTTGACATACTTGGAAGAACTCTTGGTACATTGTTCTTCAAGTTGATGTTCGGTGGTAACAAGGAACTTTGAGTAATGTTTTACTCTTGGTGAATTGTTATTTTTGTGTTGTTAAGTGCAACGTTATCGACTATAATGGTTCTTTAGGCATCATTAACTCTATTGGGTTCTTTTGAGACAATGAGAGTATGATGGCTTATATATATGAACCATAGTCTTGTGCATTATGACTTTGTTGGGTTCTTTGGAACAATAAGAGCACGAAGGCTTGAACAAAGGACCATGATCTTGCCAACGCACACTTTATAAGTGGTTGGTCGAGAGAAGATGTGGTGATTGTTAGAGTACGCATGGATGTCACTTTGTGAATCCATTTACTAAGCTTTAGTCGCAAGCTAGTGATGAGCTTTCATACTAGGCTTGTAAGTGACTTTGGCTTGAGTTTGTTTTAGTTGAATTTGATATGTTTTGACTTGGGAACATTAAAGCAATAATGACGTTTGTTGTATCGATTATCAAATGGGGAATTGATAATGCGCGCAGAGCGGGTACTTTCGTTAGCCTTTATTGTGTTCCATCTTAGCATGTTTAACTGTTTCCATGAATAAATTTATTTATTCTAAATGCTCCACGATTGGTCGTTCTTCATTGGAAGGAAGAAGTGAATTAAGATCGAGTCAAGTGGTTGGTAAAGTGTTCATAATGGATTGAATACATGTTTACGCAACACTAGCTTGTACTTGATAGTGATCAAGTAATTGGAGGACCCGCACCTGAGTTTACTTCATGGACATGATCACGAGTAAATCAGGATGATAATATTGTTTGTCCTTCTACTGGAGATACATGCTCTTCTTGATTAATGATATGGTCTTGCTTAGATTGCTTTCTAACGCAGTTCGTAACTGTTGTTATAAGGGAAGTTTTCAGGCAAGAACTTGTTATTATGACGGAATGATGTAGTCAAAGGTACTCGTTCCTCTTTAGAGAGATATCCCTGGCCCCCTTGTTGACTAAACTGATGAAATCAAAATGCATGTCCGTGTTGAAGTGAATTTGATAGTGGATCAATTTTGCAACTTGTGTTGTTCGTCATAGTTAGTCTAGATCTAGAAACATAATCGTGGATGTTTTGAGGTTGACAGTGTTCCATGACCTGCATTACCAATGGATATCGTGAACGAAGGGATGAATAATCATTTATCTGTAAGACCATTCTTTACAGGTTGGTACTATTCATGGGTGACATACCCTATGCTGACTTGGGGGCGTAGATGCCTTGCTAGAAGCCCCTCTATGCCGGTGTTACCTTTCGTAGGTGTGTCATGTTCAAGTGGGAGTTTGTTGGAATATTCTCACTGACACACACGAGTTGGTATCACTGCCGATGAGACATAGGCCTATTAGGTCACACGCCAAGTATTGATTCCGGCAACACCTTTGAACAAGAGAGAGAAAAATGCCAAAATGGGTTTTGGTTGGGCTAGGCACGGTCGTGCCTTGTGAAGGTATGGGCGTGCCCTATGCCAGGTACGGGCCCATGGCCGGCGTACCTAACGGGGCCGGCATAGGCGTGCCTCTCGGGGGTACGGCCGTGCCTAGTGCAAAAGCACGAGCCCAAGTTAGGAGTGACTTGGGTGAGCCCGTGGGCTGGCACGGGCGTGCCTCACACGGTAACAGCCAATTTAATTAGAATTTTAAGTCTAGATTGAATGTGGTATTATGGTTACTTAAGTCTAACTTTATGAGGAGGTTTTTGGCTGGCTTTGTATGTCAAGATAATTCAATAAAATTGTTAGACATGTTCTTGAAATGGTAGATTATCATATGAACATGTGAAGAAAACCATATGAACTTGCAACGTTGTGTTGGTTCATTACTTCTCTCAAAACACACTTGGAAGATAAGGAACAAGGCACTATTGGTCTTCAAGTTGTGGTAAGTCATTGGTGAAGCTTTTGGCGGCATCCAAACACAGCTAGCACATGGGGATCATCAACACTTGGTGTGGATACCGATAGTGGTACACTACTTTGTGTATAAATCTTCCAAGGCAACAAGGAGAAAGCATTTTGTATGGTATAATTTCTTGTACTTTTTCTCTTTCTTTAGTTGCATTGCTATTGTTTAGAGTGTGTTCCATTGGGTGGTGTGATTGGTGACATAAAATCAAAATTGTTTTATACTCGTTTCTTTCCGCTGTGTTTTCTGGATGTCACCAAAACCCAATAGAAATATATAATTACACTGCTGAATCCTGATAAAATAATGTCTCAAAGCAATTACTACACTACTGAATTCTGATAAAATGATATGTTAGTCTTCACTCATCTTTAATACTAAAATTTTAAATACTCTAAAGTTACTCATCTTTAATACTAAAATTTTAAATACTCTAAAGTTGCAACTTTTAAACAGTTGCCTAATCACACTTTTAAAGGCACTATTGCTTTCTATTATGCTCATATCATTATAACATCAGTGTTTCATCAACACTCATAACCAAACTCTAACTTACTATGAAATATCCCTACTAAAAGCTTCTACATCATTCTCAAAGCCAAGCAATGCTTGATACGGTATTTACTCCGGTCTTCAATATTTTATATTTTCCTAAAAATTGCTACTAATTAACAAAGTTCTCTTTAGTGTATCTAGCCGCTCTTCTAAATATTATTACTTTATAACTCAATTCCATGAAATCAATACCTTCATTTATTTCATCATGATTCACCATTGGTGTTACTCTCCATATCACATAAATCTAGCTTAAAATTCGCTAGATCATTCCATAAATCAATTATTACTCAAAGTTCTTTTATATCATAATTCCCACAATTTCAAATAGTTCTTTATATTATCGTTTCTCAATTGTTCTCTTGTGCTAATGTGCACTCTCCCACTTGGGGCTTGAACCATAACCAAATTTGATTACACACTATGATTGTGGGATATCATCTCAACCAATCGACATCTATTACCAATTATCTCCCTATCTCACTTATCTGTTTTGCATTAATTAGAAAAATGTTAGTCATAGATATACTCTTATTATGATAACTTTTCTTCTACGGCAGACTTTAGAAGTCTCGGCATGAAAATAAAATAACAGAATAGGATTTAACACATCTCTAGCCTCCAATTTCCTTCTCACAAAAGCAAGAGCATAACCAACGAGATTAATCCTCATACTAGCATCAGACTCTTCTATCATTTACTCTTTTATCAACTTGAAGGTTCTCTACACTTATCTCCTCTCAATGATTTATTACGATGCAAATAGTCATACTATCTCAATCATTTATTGCACGGGAAAAGTTCCTTAAGTAATCAATTCACCCCAATAGAGGCGCAATTGTTCTCTAACATGCCACGAATTAACCTCCTCTTGGATCCACATCTACTGTATTCTACTATTGAATCAATAGTTTTCACTCCTTCTTTATAGCATCTCTAAATAAAGTTAGCTTTCAATTGTAGTTACACTCAGATCGTAAAAAGCAAAGGCCAATATGAGCCCTCATCTTTCACAATTCATCCAACACTCATCTTTCAGAAGGGTCCATTTAACCGGTGTAGAAATTTATATAAGTACATTTCTTCACTTCTTTGAATCATCTGATCGACCTATGTAATTGTCACATTCTTATGAGACATCACTCTCTCTATCTACTCATATAGATTTTTATATGTGTTTTCATCAAATTCAGAAATGTAGGGAGAGTTCCTTGAATGTTTTCTCTACCTTCCTCACCACTCCATCTAGCATCAAGAGTTTGATTGTGGTCATTTCTAATTTCCTTAATCGACCCATTGGTTATTAAGTGATACACCCAACAGCTCCGTCCACCGAACTAATAAGTGGTCTATCCTCTTGGTAGGTGAAGCGGCTCCTCATTTAAGTCACTAACCTCTTCTCATCACGAATTTCACAAACACTAATATGAGAAGCAGACACCTTTGCTTCCTCTGGGGTTTCAATCTAAATTAACCACATGACTAGATATTAAGTAGGAAGTAAAGTGGATTCCTATTCATGTCTACCTAGCTTCGCTAAGTACTTAGCAAGATAGTTCAACGTCTCTATTACTATTATACAGTCTCTTATAGGCCTCTATGATTTAAATAAATCTATTCTCTATATCTCTTACCCCTGACTTGATTCACAGAATGCTTTCATGACTTTGTCGAGTTCAACATGTACCATGTGTTTATAAGTATTCTTATAAGCACATATCTACTCAATACTCCATCACACTATACATATCTACTCAATACTCCATCAATAAGTATTCTAATTCACAAGCGTACGTCAAACACATAACTCTATCATTTAAGACATAAATTACTCATACATCTCATATTTCACATAAAATATGCATCATTAATAATTTATTGCCCTTTCATCAAGGTCAATGCACATCTATCATCACAATCATCATTCTTTGTTTGTATATATATTCAACTCACACAATCATTAATTAATAACATCATAATTTTATTTATTAAGTCATTATCTATCTATTATGTGCATAATACATCAGACAACTATAAATTTATAGTACTCATTATCTTATTCATCAATGTACGCAACTCAATTAACATCATTTATGTAATTATCACCCACGTCAATTCACTAATCATGTAGTTAACAAATAATTCAATTCCTCGTGCAAAATCTTGACCATTTAGCATAAACACTTAATCATTATGTCAATCAATCTATCTGGCCTAATATAACTTTCAAGCCTTTCTCTTATAACTAGTATACTCACCAAGCCTCCAGCTCTAATTGATAGGTCCATTTTATCTCCAAAACCTTGGTTTAAGTTCAAACAACACCTCGCGCTCTGCCTAAATCCCTTAAACCTTAGCTTTGATACCAAGTTGTAAAGAACAAAACTTTTTTTTAAAAAATTATATAACAAAAGTCGAGACCATAATTAGTTCTCACATCATTACAAAATATTTGAAAATAACTATTTGTGTTCACACATAGAGAAAAGTACTAAAAGTTTCATACATTTGGAGTATCGTCATCAACACAAGAAGCTGGAGCCTTGCCTTTATTTATCCCAGTCCGACTTGAAAAAGGTGAACATAACAACTCATAAGCTTTCACTTAGTGAGCATACTGAATTAACAATCACTGTAACAAGTAAGCATGAATGATCTAGTAAAACCCTAGAGACCCAATAACAAATATTGGGATTCCTAACCCTAAGCCTGGTACCAGGCTAAAACCCTGAATGCTCAAAGAGCACATATATCTGTAACATGTACTGGATCAGCATTTCCACATAACATAGCCATACGTCAATCATACATCACATTCACAATATAATAATAAAGTAGACTCACCTTAGTATCAAATATCGATTATAAAGTCACCGAATGCGTCAACAAATAACACCTATAAGTAATATATAGTAAATAGATAGCAAATATACAATTTCGAAACATTTGAAGGCTAGGCACACCCTATGCATGGCTATGCCTTTGCCTAGGCATGGTTGTACCTTTCTCAGGCACGCCGATGCCTTTCCCTCAGGCACGCCCATGCCTTTTAAAGAGACGCCCATGCCTCGGTCAAAAAGCACGGGGTGTGCCTTATTGTAACACCGCTTATGAATTCAGTTACTTTAATGGCAAATCAGGTTTTAGCAGCGGAATTTTTTCTTTTAAAAACAACAAACTGTTATTTACATTAACAACTTCTCAAAATAACGTTGGTGTTACCAAATACAGGAACCGACCATTGTAACTATTTACATTACATTATAATAATTATCAAGTGTTCCACCCACAAGGGGCAATGTACATCCCAAAAGCTACCCGCCTCGCAGGATATCTAGTCTTTACCTGAAAAGGGAAACATAGCATCATTAGCTAACACTTAGCTAGTGAGTACATACAATCAGAAGTATCAATATAGTAAGTCATACATCATACCATAAACCATCATTGCTAGCTTAGCACATAGCGGTGTGGTGACAAGATCAGTAAGAGTCGTGTCTTGCAGGGTAATCAATCCCGCTCAACGACTCAGACCGGGGAATCAAACACGATCAATCCGTGCTGGTGGGGGAGCATAAAGCAGTCCACCAAGCATCGTTCACAGAGCCAGAGTCTCCACAACTAATCCAGCTACAACCGGCTGATCACCACTCACGTTAAGGCACGGCGGTTCTGCAGAACCTAAGATCCAGGATGCCTCCTGAATCACCGTGAAATCCTGAGGGATCCGGTTACAACCAACTGACCTTAACCATGCGTTAGATAGTCTGCAGACAGTTCACATTCACATATACGTACATTTGATCCCACAGGGATCCATCAATTTACATATAACATCATAGAGTTATTCATACGTACATATCATCATACATTAACTAAGTGTTTCCAATCTGGACCCACTGGCATGCACCTGACATATATTCTAACATCATGCAAGTCTTACACTTACCTTCTTGAGCGTACCTGCAAAAGCAAGTTAAGTAACACAATACAATTATCTAGCATGCAAGCCTTACTCTACCGAGTCTCATGAAGGCAGGCACTCACCTGAGAAGTTTACTACGCACAGGTATTTGGTTTTGATTCCACAAATACAACAAGTTCACCTAACATATCATACTTGCATTAACCATTCACATGTGCATACAATGCTTACAAAATAAACACTTAACTTTCGACAATACAGATCCGCCAGAACTGTCGGATTTGGGGAAATCCGATGGTTCTGTCGGATTCATGAAATCTGACACATGCAACCATGAAATCCGATGCTCAATAATCGGATTCCAACACTTAGGAATTCCAACCATGCACACAGAATCCGACACTTGCGGATTCCGACACATAGAAAGGAATCCCAGACTTGGAAATTCGATTCTTTGAATTGAAATCCAATACTGTCGGATTTCAACACTTGGAATCCGGTAAACACAATCCGACACTTGCAGTCCGGAACTTAGGAATTCTAGAAATTGAAATCCGACAGACTTGCGGAATCCGACACTACTATCGGATTCCGACAATTCCTTCGGTTTTCACCACATGCGGATTCCGACACCTTCATAGTATCGGAATCCGATAACTTCATAGCGTAAAATTCCGATAACTTCATAGCGTAAAATTCCGATAACTTCCTTTGGTCATCTAAACAACTTCCAACTCGTTGGTTTTAAGCCCAAATCATGTTAGAATATCATATTCCACTCGTAGAAACATCTTAAACATGCCAAATCCTCACAAGAACACCAAACATGCATAAACCCATTAAAAGGTGAGTTTTCCATGTTCTTTAAGATGTCCATGCATGGATTTTTGTTTCTAACATCACAACACACGATTCTAATCTTCTAAACATATTTGAATTACAACACCAACCTCTTTAAATCAACAACTGCGTCCTTCGTGTTCTTCTTTTGAAATCCAAGAGAGACAAGAGAAGAGAAGTGTGTGTGTTTTGTGTGTGCTTTCTTTGACTTGTAAAGTCAACAAGGCACATGTACACACATACATATACTTCTAACTTCCAGAGGCGGTTGCTTCTTATTTCACTAAGGGTTTTCCTTAAATATGTAGTTTACATACATACTTAACATACATACATTTACAATACATACGTACATACTTCAATACACATATAATACATATAAACATATAACTTGTATTCATTTGCTTAACTTAACAAATACATACACGTAATTATTCTTATTACATTAACTACGTATACTCACGTACTAATTACAACCAGGCCCAAGTTGAGGATGTTACAAATCTACCCCCCTTAAGAGGATTCCGTCCTCGGAATCCGCTTAGTGATAAACAGGTGAGGGTACCTTGCCTTCATCTCGTCCTTAACTTTCCAAGTCAGGTTTGGACCTAGGTTGTGCTTCCAGTTAACAAGGACTAGTTTGATCATTTTCTTGCGCAGTTTCTTGACCTTTGTGTCAAGAATCTTAACAGGTTCTTCAACTAGTCGCTTGGAAGAGTCAACTTTCAATTCATGTAAAGGAATAATCTGTTCTTCCTCAACGTGGCACTTGCGTAAGTAGCACACGTTAAAGGTGTCGTGTATTCCAGATAGCTCAGGCGGCAGCTCTAGAGTCACCGTTTGATCATTCACTTTGCGTACAATCTTGAATGGGCCAATAAAACGTGGACTTAGCTTCCCCCTACGCTCGAAACGAATGACGCCCTTCCACGGAGAAACTTTTAAGAACACGCGATCACCGACTTCAAATGCCGCGGGACGACGCTTTGGATCCGCGTACATCTTTTGTCGGTCCCGAGCTGCTTTCAGCTTTTCAAGAGCCACATTCACTTTGTCAGAAGTAATCTGGACAATTTTAGGTCCAACGAACTGCTTCTCACCAGGCTCCAACCAACAGGCCAGAGTGCGACATCGTCTTCCGTAAAGCATCTCGTATGATGGCATTCCAATGCTGGAATGATATGAATTGTTGTAAGCAAATTCAATCAATGGGAGATGAGAATCCAATGATCCACCAAATTCAAGTACACAGGTACGAAGCATATCTTCTAACGTATGAATCGTACGTTCAGATTGGTCATCAGTCTGCGGATGATAGGCAATGCTCAGATGAACACGAGTGTCGAGTTCGCGTTGTAGACTCTGCCAGAAATTCGAGACAAACCGAGAGTCACGATCAGAAACAATCGAACAAGGAAGACCGTGATGTGACACAATCTCATCGATATACAGTTGGGCTAAACGAGTCAGCGAAGCAGACTTGTTTGTTTCCAAGAAATGAGCACTTTTCGTTAGTCGATCAACGATAACCCAGTTCATGTCGTGCCCTCTGGACGTCCTCGGTATCTTCGTCACGAAATCCATTGTAATATTATCCCATTTCCACTACGGAATATCCAGTTGCTGCAGATTACCATAAGGTCTCTGGTGCTCCGTTTTCACTTGCGCGCAGATCTGACATCTCTCCACAAATGAAGCGATGTCTTTCTTCAGAGTTGGCCACCAGTATAGCATCTTCAGGTCGTGGTACATCTTTGTGATTCTCGGAAGGACAGATAATTTGGACTTATGGGCCTCCTGCAGAACTAGCTCACGATTACCTCCAGCAGAAGGTACCCAAATCCTGGATTGAAAAGTCTTCAACCCACGATTATCTTCAGTAAGCTGATCCTTTAACTTCTTCATTGTCTCAGTCTTAAGATTTTCTTCTTGCAATGCAGTCTGCTGAGCTTCTTTCAGTGTAGCAATCAAGTCTGGCACAATGACAATTCTCATAAACTTAGCTTTTGTTGTCGGTCCTTTACGGCTTAAAGCGTCCGCTACAACATTGGCCTTGCCAGGATGGTAACGGATCTCACAATTGTAGTCTTTTATCAACTCTAACCAACGGCGTTGCCGCATGTTGAGTTCTGTTGGGGAGATAATCACTTCACTCTAATAATCATCTCTGCCTATCCTAAAACATAGAATTTGATGATAACCAAACCCTACATTCAGTATGACTTAGAAAGAATTCAAACATGTGTTGTTTGAATCAGTTTATGTAAAAATATGCTAAGTATGGAACCATCAGCTGAGCATCAGATCCTACTCAATGTATCAGCCAAGGGATATTAGCCAAGGAGTATCAGATGAAGAAGACAAGTAAAGAAGACCATCAGCTGAGGAAAACAAACCATCAGCTGAGTGAAAAAGTTGATCAGCTGAGAAGAATACTCCACCAGCTGAGTGAACAAATTGATCAGCTGAGTGAACACATTGATCAGCTGAGTGCCTACTCCATCAGCTGAGTGAACAAATGGATCAGCTGAGGCCCAGAGCATCAGCTAAGTAAGTCTTCCTTTACACAAGTCATCTCCCCTCATAAATTGATGTATTTGAATGATCAACTGAGCATTCTTGATCAATTGATCATACAAAGACATGAGCTTATGCTCTCCTAAGCTTACTATTGATCTGCTGAGCATCTATATGATCAGCTGAGCAATATGTATCAACTGAGTCCTAGCAAAAAGTGATCAACTGATATATTTTGTCAACTGAGTAGTGAATATCAGAGTTCCTAGTACAATCTGTTAGCTGAGTCGTGCAAAATGTCAAATCCACTCTATCTTTTCAGATTGTAAGTCATATGTAAAAGGCAGAACATGTGTTGTTCTATTATGCCTTAGATCTTTGTTTGTAAAAGTAAAAATGCACTTTTTGGATCAATTCTGAGACAAAAAGGTTTGATCTTATCCTCTGGAAAAGGATAATGATACCTCAAACAGACGAAAATCTTGAAGATTTGTTTAAACAACTAAGTATGGCTAACAATCCCATACTTGGTAAAGTCAAATCAAACAGAAGCATGGTGTTGATTAAAGTACAATCATGAAAGGGAAAGATACTTCTACACGACAGTAGATGTGGGTTTTAATATTTTATATTGTGAATGGGTTGCACTTTTGCAGAAAAGTACAATTAATTTTATCAAACATTTGATTAAAGTAACTTTACTTTTCACCCACTTCCTTTACAATTAAAATATTATATTTCCACATCCTCTTTGTCTCTTACCTTCATGCAACCGGATTCACCAAGACTTCTATATATACTCATGCATGGTGGACATGCAAACATAACAACACAGTGAAGTCTCTACTCCACAGAAAGAAAATCTCATCAGTTGAGAAATTCGTAGAGTTTAAGCATCCTGTAGAATCAAACTTGTTCATGTGTCGAACACTCTATATACATGAGTTGTTTTAGAGTTAGCTTGTCTATGTGTTAGAGAAATAGATTGCCACCTTTTATTGTACTTAGAATTTCCGCTTCTAGTACATGTAATTCTTGATTCAATATCAATAAGAACTATATAAAAGTATATCAGTGTGTCTTTAAATTTTTAAAAGCTAAAGTTTGTATTCAACCCCCCCTTCTACAAACATTTGTTGTTGTGTACTCAATCTGGGACTAACAAGTTTCTTCTGAGAAAAGACATACTGGAGACTTTTGTGATCTGTGTAAATCACACACTTCGTGCCTTAAAGGTAATGCCTCCGAAACTTCAGTGCAAATACAATAGCAACAAGCTCCAGGTCATGGGTTGGGTAGTTCCGTTTGTGTGATTTCAACTGCCTAGAAGCGTAGGCAATCACTCGATCACGTTGCATCAAGACGCAACCCAAACCCGCGTAAGAGGCATCACAGTATACCGTGAAGTCCTCCAAACCCTTAGGCAGAGTAAGGATCGGAGCTTCACATAACAATCTCTTCAGGGTCTGAAAAGCTTCCTCTTGAGCTTCCGACCAGATAAAATCAACATCCTTGCGAGTCAGTTTGGTCAACGGATCCGCAAGCTTCGAGAAATCACGGATAAACTGCCGATAGTAGCTAGCCAAGCCAAGGAAGCTTTTAATTTCGGAAGGAGTTCGAGGAACCCCCAATTCATCACAGTCTCCACTTTAGCTGGATCTACTTTAACACCATCATGACATATAACATGGCCGAGGAAATGAACTTCCTTAAGCCCAAATTCACATTTGGATAACTTGGCGTACAATTGTTCTCGCTTTAGAGTCTCGAGAACCAAACGAAGATGAAGCTCGTGATCAGCTTCTGTGTTCGAGTAAACAAGAATGTCATCAATAAACACGATCACGGATCTATCCAGAAACGGACGACAAACCCGATTCATCAGATCCATGAAGACGGTAGGGGCATTAGTTAAGCGGAACGGCATAACCATAAATTCGTAATGACCATAACGAGTTCGAAACGCGGTCTTCGGAACATCTTCTTCATGAACTCGTACCTGGTGATACCCCGACCGAAGATCAATCTTAGAGAAGCATGTAGCCCTCGATCAAATAGATCATCTATTCGAGGAAGCGGATACTTATTCTTTACAGTTCGCTTGTTAAGCTCCCTGTAATCTATGCACATTCGCATTGTTCCGTCCTTCTTCTTCACAAATAATACAGGAGCTCCCCACGGTGAGGAACTCAAACGAATAAAACCTTTGTCTAGCAACTCCTGAATTTGAGTCATCATCTCTCTTATTTCAGAATGAGCAAGACGATACGGAGAACGAGCCACAGGTGTAGCTCCTGGAACAAGCTCTATTTTGAATTCAACATCACGAATTGGAGGCAAACCCGGAAGTTCTTCAGCGAATTCCTCAGGGTAGTCAGACACCACCCGAATATCATGAACTGGTCGCTTCTCCATCGTAGCATCAATAACGTATGCTAGATAGGAGTCACAACCTTTAGCAATCAACTTTTGAGCTTTATCATGGAGACAATGGGAATATCAGAATCCCATCGTTCTCCACGTGCAACAGCATAAGATCCATTAGAGAGAGGGATCTTGATCACCTTTTCGGAACAGATAGTCTCAACATCACGCTTGCTGAGCCAATCCATCCCGATTACAATATCGAAGCCTGAAATAGGCATAATGAAGAAAGAAATAGGGATACTACTCCTGTCAATGTAAATCACAACTATTGGGACTTTCTCTGTGACAGAGACTACTTTGCCGTCAGCGACCTCTACTCTGAGCGGCTCAGTTAATGGAACGACAGGTACTTGTAATCTTCTACGACATGCCACAGACACAAAGGAGTAGGTAGCTCCTGAGTTAAATAAAACACAAGAAGGGATATAGTTGATAAAAAAAAGTACCAGTAATGGCATCACTTGCTGCTTTGGCCTCGTCGGCCGTCATCTGAAAAGTACCAGTAATGGCATCATTTAGCGCTGGGCGCGTCATTGCTTTTCGGGCCTCTAGAAGAAGAAGACCCCTTAGCTCCAGCACCCTGTCTATCCGGGCAGTCTGTCAGCTTGTGCCCGGACTTGTGGCACCGATAACATACATCTTCTTTAAAACCACACTCTGTAGTAGCGTGGCCCTTCTACCCGCACCTCCAGCACCGTCTGGTAGAGTTAGAACACTCACCAGAGTGATAAGTACGGCATTAAGAACACCAAGGAGAATCAGGCCTCGACTTCTTAGAGGAATCAGTCTTCCCGTCTGTAGAGGATTGTCCTTTGGAAGGACCCGATTTGTCAGACGGTTGGAACTTCCTCTTTGACCCTACATCGGCAGATTCGCCCTTGCAGTATAAACGGTCACCTTCCAATTGTCGGGCTATTTCAAACGCCCGATCCAGACCAGCAACAGCTCGTACATGAGGGCGAAATTCCAGTGGCAGAGTTGCCACAAACCGCCTTATCTTGGTGGTCTTGTCCGGGATCAGATGGGGAACAAACCACATTTTATCAGTGAACACGGTTATGTGTTCTTCAATTGGCTTATCCCCTTTCTGGAGATCAGTAAATTCCCTCTCCATCCGCTCCAAGTCATACTCGGTGCAATACTTCTTTAGCACCTTTTCAGAAAACTGCTCCCAAGAGAGAGCACTCAGTACCTCCTTGCTAACAAAGGCTTTCACCGTATCCCACCAGAACATGGCATGACCCTTTAACATACGTATTGCGTATTTCACGCAATACTCCTGTTTGCATTCACATGATTCAAATACCTACTCCATCTCCCGGAGCCACTATATGGTAACTGTGGGGTTATCACTCCCCTGGAATGTCAGAGGCTTGCAGGATAGAAATTTCTTGTATGAACAAGTCTTGCAAGGCTTGTTCAGTGTAACCTGCAATAAGAGCTATTTTGTTACACGAAGCTCTTCCTCCAAATGCCTAATATAGGCAGCCTGATCTGGCTCAGGTCTGCCACCACCGACATTATGCTGAGATCTTTGATCTTCAGCCTTATGAGGCATATGTGAAGCCTCATCCTCCAATTCTTTAATATCTTGTTCGGTATGGCCACGTTCGGAAGACATCTTTTCTATATTTCTATATGATAGAGAAAGTGCAGTTAATACTCTATCTCACTTACTTAACTTACTAACAAGTCATCATATAATACTGGCATTCATATAACTCTCTCACTCAACCCCCCATAGGAACACTTCTTTATGGTCGGGCCCGAGTTTGAGATCAAATACTCTTTCAAGTACTCAATTCACTCAAACTTAGGCTATGATACCTAATTGTAACACCGCTTTTGAATTCAGTTACTTTAATGGCAAATCAGGTTTTAGCAGCGGAAAATTTTCTTTTAAAAACATCAAACTGTTATTTACATTAACAACTTCTCAAAATAACGTTGGTGTTACCAAATACAGGAACCGACCATTGTATCTATTTACATTACATCATAATAATTATCAAGTGTTCCACCCACAAGGGGCAATGTACATCCCAAAAGCTACCCGCCTCGCAGGACATCTAGTCATTACCTGAAAAGGGAAACATAGCATCATTAGCTAACACTTAGCTAGTGAGTACATACAATCAGAAGTATCAATACAGTAAGTCATGCATCATATCATAAACAATCATTGCTAGCTTAGCACATAGCGGTGTGCTGACAAGATCAGTAAGAGTCGTGTCTTGCAGGGTAATCTATCCCGCTCCACGACTCAGACCTGGGAATCAGACACGACCAATCCGTGCTGGTGGGGGAGCATAAAGCAGTCCACCAAGCATTGTTCACAGTGCCAGAGGCTCCACAGCTAATCTAGCTACAACCGGCTGATCACCACTTACGTTAAGGCACGGCGGTTCTGCAGAACCTAAGATCCAGGATGCCTCCTGAATCACCGTGAAATCCTGAGGGATCCAGTTACAACCAACTGACCTTAACCATGCGTCAGATAGTCTGCAGACAGTTCACATTCACATATACGTACATTTGATCCCACAGGGATCCATCAATTTACATATAACATCATAGAGTTATTCATACGTACATATCATCATACATTAACTAAGTGTTTCCAATCTGGACCCACTGGCATGCACCTGACATATATTCTAACATCATGCAAGTCATACACTTACCTCCTTGAGCGTACCTGCAAAAGCAAGTTAAGTAACACAATACAATTATCTAGCATGCAAGCCTTACTCTACCGAGTCTCATGAAGGCAGGCACTCACTTGAGAAGTTTACTACGCACAGGTATTTGGTTTTGATTCCACAAATACAACAAGTTCACCTAACATATCATACTTGCATTAACCATTCACATGTGCATACAATGCTTACAAAATAAACACTTAACTTTTGACAATACAGATCCGCCAGAACTGTCGGATTTGGGGAAATCCCATGGTTCTGTCGGATTCATGAAATCTGACACATGCAACCATGAAATCCGATGCTCATTAATCGGATTCCAACACTTAGGAATTCCAACCATGCACACAGAATCCGACACTTGCGGATTCCGACACATAGAAAGGAATCCCAGACTTGGAAATCCGATTCTTTGAATTGAAATCCGATACTGTCGGATTTCAACACTTGGAATCCGGTAAACACAATCCAACACTTGCAGTCCGGAACTTAGGAATTCTAGAAATTGAAATCCGACAGACTTGCTGAATCCGACACTATTATCGGATTCCGACAATTCCTTCAGTTTTCACCACATGCGGATTCCGACACCTTCATAGTATCGGAATCCGACAACTTCATAGCCTGAAATTCCGATAACTTCCTTTGGTCATCTAAACAACTTCCAACTCGTTCGTTTTAAGCCCAGATCATGTTAGAACATCATATTCCACTCGTAGAAACATCTTAAACATGCCAAATCCTCACAAGAACACAAAACATGCAAAAACCCATTAAAAGGTGAGTTTTCCATGTTCTTCAAGATGTCCATGCACGGATTTGTGTTTCTAACATCACAACACACGATTCTAATCTTCTAAACATATTTGAATTACAACACAAACCTCTTTAAATCAACAGTTGCGTCCTCTATGTTCTTCTTTTGAAATCCGATAGAGACAAGAGAAGAGAAGTGTGTGTGTTTTGTGTTTGCTTTCTTTGACTTGTAAAGTCAACAAGGCACATGTACACACATACATATACTTCTAACTTCCAGAGGCAGTT
Source organism: Dittrichia graveolens (assembly GCA_038502395.1). Taxonomy (NCBI): domain Eukaryota; kingdom Viridiplantae; phylum Streptophyta; class Magnoliopsida; order Asterales; family Asteraceae; genus Dittrichia; species Dittrichia graveolens. The sequence continues at coordinate 74,085,134 of JARJIL010000003.1, forward strand.
ACCTCTGTAACATCCTCGATTTGGGCCTAGCTGTTAAATGTGTATTAAGTTAGCAAGCTTGTATATTAATGATATTAATGGAGAGTTAATCGTATATTAAGGTGTTTTGTGTTAAGGTGTATATATGTATATATAAGAAGAAAAGAAAAAGAATTAAGAGAAATCCAGAGGCGGTGCCTCTGGATTGTGAAATATATATTTGAAGAAAGTTTAATATTGGTCAAAGTTGTCAAAAGCAAACCCAAAATACAAAACTCTCGGATTCTCTCGTCTCTTTCTCTCTGCACTCTCTCGGTTTTCTTGAAGCTAAAGGATTTGTTGTAATGATTTCAAGTAAAGGTAAATACTTGTTTATTGTTGAGATTCAATATACATGAAACTGTTTTTATGATTGAAATGTGAATAAATATTCAAATCCTTGCAAAACACTACTTAGAACATGCAAAGCTTACTTTGCAAGTGGGTTTTGTTTGTTTGGTGTTATTATGTGGGTTTGATGTGTTTTCAAAGCCATACTAGCGAAAATGGATGTTTTTAGGATGTATAAATGTCAAAACAAACAAGAAACAAGTTCTGGGAATAAGCTAATGAAGATGGCGGTTTCCATGTTGGAACTGTCGGATTCCGAGGCATGAGTGTGCCGGAATCCGCTAGTTGTCCAAATCCGATAGTGTCGGATTCCGAGACTTTAGGGTGTCGGAATCCGCATATGTCTAAATCCGTGTTATTGGTCTAAATCCGATAAGTATCAGATTTCTTAAAGTTCATGTATGATTTTTGTTAGTCCCAGATTGAGTACGCAACAACAAATGTTTGTAGAAGGGGGGGTTGAATACAAACTTTAGCTTTTAAAAATTAAAGACACACTCATATACTTTTATATAATTCTTATTGATATTGAATCAAGAATTACATGTACTAGAAGCGGAAATTCTAAGAACACTAAAAGGTGGCATTCAATTTGTCTAACACATAGACAAGCTAACTCTAAAACAACTAATGTATATAGAGTGTTCAACACATGAACAAGTTTGATTCTACACAATGCTTATACTCTACGAATTTCTCAACTGATGAGATTTTCTTTCTGTGTAGTAGAGACTTCACTTTGTTGTATTGTGTATTGTGTCTTTGCATGTCCACCATGCATGAGTATATATATAAGTCTTGGTGGATCCGGTTACATGAAGGTAAGAGACAAAGAGGATGTGGAAATATAATATTTTAATTGTAAAGATAGTGGGTGAAAAGTAAAGTTACTTTAATCAAATGTTTTGATAAAAGTAATTGTACTTTTCTGCAAAAGTGCAAACCATTCACAATATAAAATATTAAAGTCCACATCTACTATCGTGTAGAAGTATCTTTCCCTTTCCATGATTGTACTTTAATCAACACCATGCTTCTGATTGATTTGACTTTACCATGTATGGGATTGCCATCCATACTTAGTTGTTTGAACAAATCTTCAAGATCTTCGTCTGTTTGAGGTATCATTATCCTTTTCCAGAGGATAAGGTCAAACCTTTTTGTCTCATACTTGATCCAAAAAGTGCTTTTTTACATTTACAAACAAAGATCTAAGGCATAATAGAACAACACATTTTCTTCCTTTTACATATGACTTACAATTTGAAAAGATAGAGTAGATTTGACATTTTTCACGACTCAGCTAACAGATTGTACTAGGAACTCTGATATTCACTACTCAGTCAACAAAATATATCAGTTGATCACTTTTTGCTAGGACTCAGTTGACACATATTGCTCAGCTGATCATATAGATGCTCAGCTGATCAATAGTAAGCTTAGGAGGACATAAGCTCATGTATATGGATGACTAGTTCATCAAGAGTGCCCAGCTGATCAATCAAATACATCAGTTTAAAAGGGGAGATGACTTGTGTAAAGGAAGACTTACTTAGCTGATGCTCTGGGCCTCAACTAATCCATTTGTTCACTCAGCTGATCAATTTCTTCACTCAGCTGATCAATTTGTTCACTCAGCTGATGGAATATTTTCCTCAGCTCTTCAACAATTTTGCTCAGGTAATAGACTGTTTTCCTCAGCTGATGGTCTTCTTTACTTGTTTTCTTCATCTGATGCTCCTTGGCTGATATCCTTTGGCTGATACTTTGATTTGGATCTGATGCTCAGCTGATGGCTTATTTTCCTCAGCTGATGGTTCCATACTTAGCATATTTTTACATAAATTGATTCAAACAACACATGTTTGAATTCTTTCTAAGTCATACTGAATGTAGGGTTTGGTTATCATCAAATTCTATGTTTTAGGATAGGCAGAGTTGATTATTAGGGTGAAGTGATTATCTCCCCAACAATCTCCCCCTATTTGATGATGACAAAAACTTTTTCTTTTTGAAGAATCAATTTGACTTCGAATACAAAAGATTTGATCTTTTAAGTACATTTGGCTACCTAGCTATCTGTTTTTCGTAGCTCTTTTTATTTGAACCTTGTTCTGTTTTTGGTTTCTTTTCTAATGTTCCATTTTGTTCTGTTTTTGTGGAATGTTTTTCTGTGTTGTACCATTTTTTTTGTTTTTGTGGTATCTTTTCATTTTTCCATTTTATATGTTTTTGGTTTTCTGATATACATAAACATTACTTGAAATAATAGAATAAGGAAATGTACATTAGTGATTACATAGATTAACTACTAACTAACTATTCTATAATGTACAATCAACTAAATAATAACAAAATCTTCAGAGTTAGAATCAGTCTTCAATCATCCCACCATGGTTCTTCTTTAACTTCAAAATCTTTGGCATGGGGATCAGCTTCAGCTAAGACTTCACATTGGGCTTGAACAAGGGCTTCAAAGTTTTCATTTCCAGTTCTACCTCTTGTAGATATCCTTAGCCCAAATAGAAACTTCTTGCTAGCTTTATGGATTTCAGACTGTCTAAAGAACCTCCATGTGCCACCTCTGTCAAGAAAGAATATACCTTCAATAGGCATAATTATAAACTTGTACAGCTCAGGAGTGATATTCAGTGGAAGAGATGTGTTGAGACCCTCAAAATCTGATAAGAATTCATGTTGGGGTAGTACCTCTCTTATCTCAAATGGTTTGAAGGGCTTGGAGCCTTTCTTATGAAGATTATCAACTGTGTGCACATGCCTGTAATAGTCATCTGGAGTGAAGGCCCTTTGTGACACAGCTATAGCTATCCAATTCTGAATTTTCTGAATGAATTTAACTTTGAGCTTTGACTTGGATTTGAAGAGAAGGTACAGGATCTCAACTAACTCTGTGAACCCATATATGTGACACCTCTCATAGGATACAACTTCACAGCTGTTGAAGTTGTTTTGTCTTATGGCTTTGAGGTAGGGTTCACCATCACCTTTATGGACAGTGGCTCTTGTTATTGGAGTTGGTTCTGTTCTGTTTCTCAGAATATTAATCCTTTCTCTGAAGCTTTGAAGTCCTTGTTGACTTAGATTGATGGGAGCAGATAAATCAAGGTTGAAGAGGGTTTTGATGGCATCAGCATGGAATCTAGCTTTGAGTAGTCCAGCCTAAGATTTTTCCCTTGCCAATTTGTGTTGAGCAGTAGCTTGATTTTGACTTTGTTCTTGCTCTTGCTGATATGCTAGCTCTTTGGCTTGGTAGATTTCTTCAACTGAAACACCCAATGCTTGAGCCATTTGAGCATTTTCCCTTTCTTCCTGTTCTTTAAGAGCAAGCTCCCTTTTCATTTGAGCATCTGCTTCAACTTGCTTATCTGTCATCTTTTGTTTGCCTTTATCCTTAGGAGCAGAGGTTGAAGCCTTTTGGACTGATGGGGTTGATTGGACTGGTGGAGCAGATGGCTTAGGGCTCTGTCTTCTTCTTCTAAGGATGTCAGAAAGTGGAGTATCATCCTCATCATCAGAATCAGACTCTGTGTTGATTTGTGGAGAGCAACCCTCAGCAACTTTTCTTTTAGGCTTTGGCCTCTTTTCCATCCTTTTCAGCCTTTTGGGAAACCTTTGCTCCCCCTCAGAAGGTTATTTTCTTTTAATAGGTGAGGGAGCTGTTGCTTTGAGTGCTTTCTACTGCATGATTTTTAAGACAGTTTCACCATAGGCAGCATCAATATCCTCTGAGTCAGGATCATCCTCCCTTGAAGAACTTGAGAATTTCTCCCCTTTTTTGGCATCATCAAAAGGAGGAGGGGAGTCACCTGCTGCAGGCTTATGGGATGGGGTAGGGGCAGGGGTAGGGGTATGGGTTGAGGAAGGGGTAGAGGTAATTTTAGAGAGCTGACGGGAGAGGTCATCCTTGAGATCTTTAATGGCTTTCCACAATGAGAGATGACTCATTCTGGATTGTTCTGTTAAGGTTTCTATGTCATCAAGGATGCCTTTTAGAAAGGAAGGCATTGGAAGAAGTTGTTTAGGAATGGGTACAGAAATGTTTGGGTTGATTGGGCATAGGGTTTGGAGTTAGGATAGGAGGTTGGATATGGTTTGGTTTAGGGTAGATATAGTAGATTGAGGAAGGATGGGAATAGGTGGTTGAGAGGGAAGAAGGGTAGAAAGATGGTCTATTTTAGTAAGGATTGGGGTAAGGTTAATGGGTGCAGGGGAGGGTGTGGGTGGGGTTTTTAGAGAGTCAATGTCTTTGGTAAGTTAAGACAATTGAGCAGAGCTTTGGGTTTGGAAGGTTTGGGTTAGTTGATCAAGGTTTTAGTTAATTGTCTGGATAAGGGTAAGGTTTGGGGTTTGGGTAGATATGGATGGAGTAGAGGTGGAATGGGTGGATAGAGGTTCAAAGAACTTGGGTAAGGTTTGTGTCCCCTCATTTGAGCCTTGGTGTATAAGCTCAAATTCATTGGGGAAGAGTGTTGAGCCCTGTGCCAGTGGTTGGTTTGTACCACTAGCATTGGCAGGCTGTGCTTGTGTAAGAATAGAATCAATGATGGGTGCAAGATAAGTGGACTGGGTGTGGGATGCACTTAATAACAGGGAATCCCTTATTGGATCCACATTCTGTTGGGAGAAAGTGGATGGTATAGGCTGACTCAATTGTGGGATAGACACAGTGTGACCTTGGGTTGAGGTCTGTCATTCAATGAGATCAACCTTTTGGGAGGTTGTCTCAGCTAACTGTTTAAGTCCCATTTTTACAGATGTATCCTGTTGTGAGGATACATCCACTGGTTCAAAGGTTGCAACATCCAATTGCTCCCCCTCAACATGAGGAAGGGTAATTGGAGTTGAGGTCAGAGGTGTGGATTGCACTCCCTCAAAGTGCTCATAATGAGTTACTTCTGGTGACCTTGTATATATGGGGCTACGGATAGGAGTAGAACTAGTGACCACATGAGGTTCACTAGAGCTTGGCTATTGGAGTGGTGTATGGACTGGAGAGGAGGATGGGCTATCAAAGGTTGGGACTACCATTTGAATATCCTCAGAGGTGGAATCAGTACTGTCCTTACCTTGGGACATGATGTGCCTACTTCTGTCAATGAGCTCCAGAAGTTGCTCAGAGATCTCTTGTTCTTGGACATCACCATCATCACCAAGAGGACTTAACTCCATTGGACTGAGAGCAGCAAAATCACCAGCATCATCATTATCATCCTTAGAGCCAGTGTGGCTTTCATCAGCATCATCATCACCATTATCATTATCATCTTCATCACTAGCATAAGCATTTTCATCACCATTTGCAGCATCTATGTAACGCCCCAAAGTTCAAAAGTTGTTATGGCTAAGTGTTATAAAATATTAGAGGTGTTTATAAAACTATAGGGGCTAAAGCTGTCAGATTAAAAGATGATAAGTCCAGGGGCTGTTTAGCAATTCTTAGAAAGTGTATATATATATATATATATATATATATATATATATGTGTAGCCAGGTTTGACTTTAAAAAGTCAAAACCCATAAACATTCTTTAGTCATTCCAGCTCCATGCAAGATCAAGGTTTGATTAGCCATTTCTGGATGTAAACAGCAAGATTATAGTGAGATAACAGTATACAAGTGATCCTTAATAGCAAGGTATGTGTTCTTGATTGAGTTTTATATGATTTGAGACAAGAAAGTGATTTCAAGGTGAAATCATTGATCTTTGCATGTTAATGTGATTTTAGATGTTGTGTAGTTGTTTTAGAAGTTGTGGTATAGTTTGCAAGTGCTGGAAAACACTTGTTTTAAGTTTAGATGTGTTTTTGGTTGGAAAACAGCAGGGCAGTCGCGAAACTGCTACTGCAGTTCATAGGGCACGGGCGTGCCTTTGGGGGGTACAGCCGTGCCAAGTGGGCGTGACCGCCATTGTTTTTTAGGTCCGGGCGTACCTCGGCATGGGCGTACCTATGAGGGGTACGGGCGTCCCTGGCCCAGTACGCCCAAGTTGGAGCAGGCCATGTTTGGGCTAGAATGAAAGGTACGGGTGTGCCTTGAGGGAGGCACGGGCGTGCCTGGCCCTATTTAGCTTTATTCTTTCAGCAGAGTCCTAAACATTGATGCAGTGATTATATATTGCTTGTAGGCAATAAGTGATGGCGTACTTATGGCGAAGTGCGGCCGAGTTAGCAAAGCAAAGCTTAGTGAGTATACGGTTAGTAGAAGTTTCAGATTGATATCTGTTTTACAGATAAAGTATGAGTTAGCCTGTTTATGCATGTACAATAGTTATGTGGCTAAGTGTTAAATGATATGAAGTGGGAATCTGATTGGTTAAGTTGAGAATAGGTAAGGTATAGTGTGTTCATAATAATGTAGGGCCCATATTATTATAAACACATGGTACATACTTAGGCTCAACAAGATCATGATGAACCCTGCGGATTATATGTTTGATAGCATGATGATTTATGTATGTAGACCAGTATACCTGCTATGGTACAAAGAAAGTTGTTATAGTATTGTATGTTAAAGATTTCTGATCCTCAGAAAGTATATGTAGAAAAAGTTAGTATGTAACTAACGCAGTAGCCTGAGGTAAGTAGATCTCGAGAAGTTAGAGACAGATATGAAATAGATGCAATCCCTATCCCAACCACTAGACTTACAGATAATCTTACTAGAGAGATTCCAGCTATAGAGGAATTGCAAGAATATGAGAACAGTACAGTAAGAAAGACAGTAGCTATAGAATTGGGGTAGAGTCCTACAGATAAACATCCTTTGTTTAAGCACAGTTCATTGAGTAAATGTAAGAAAGATTGTAAGTGATGTTATAGAAACAAGTAGATGCAGTGGTGTAGGCTGCAATGATGTATGTCTAGAGAATTAAGAGAATTTAAACCAGAATGTATCAGTTATAAGAGTTAGAATGTACTTACAAAGATTTCTAGCAGGCAGAGTACCTCTTCTTGGAGGAGGTTACAGATTCGATCGTGAATGATCGTTAGTAAGTAGAGATGTAAGGGACATTCCATATGGTTGGGTGCTCAGTAGAATGAAAAATTATATACGGTTCAAAGTTATTTTGTGAAATAACAAAAGACCAGTAGACTTTGCTGTTACTATAGAAAGAGAAAGTACAGAGGGAGGCAACGATTAGGCCTCAGTATTAAAAGTTTTAGAGGTGCAAATTACACCAATTAGCTTGAATAGATAAGATTATAGAAGAGCTTTTAGCTCTCCGACAGATGACAGAAGTGGTGAATGATATCACCGGAACGTTGATAAAAGTAACTAGTTTGGTCCAGAATGTATTGTTATTGAGTTTATGAAATGTAGTGACAGTTATTAGTAACACAACAAAAGAGATGATATTTTTGTATAAAAGAGAGAGCAGTAGTTGAGCAGGTAGAGATTAATGAATGGAAAAGTGAAAGGTTAAACCAGCAAGTATGTCAAGAGAGAGATTAGTGCAAATACTATAGTGGGGAAGGCTAGTTCCTCACTCAGATGTAAGAAAGTGTGAGAAGCAAAGACATGTGCTCAGAAATTGTTAGAATTCACACTAAGGAGATTATTATTGTTACTAGTGGGGCATATTAAGTTTGCCCTAAGCTGATAGCTTTAGATAAAAGCACAGTGAATTCTCTACCCCCACTTTGTGTAACAAGGGTAGGGATAAGTAATTGGAAGTGCAGCATATGGTTGTAGATAAAAGGGTGGAACCGAATGTAATGGCAGGTACCTTTGTAAGTGGTAGTACACCTGTTATAGTATTCATTGATTCTGGTAAAGTGAATCTTTGTTGTAGTTTCACATTTATGTTCAGACGAGTGTTTCACCTAGCATGGTAGAATTCCCTCTTGAGGAAGAAGAAGAAGCAGATGATGAGGCTACTATTAAGAATAATAGGTGTAAGAATAATGTGATAAGGAGAGATAATTGTCAGTTTCCCCATCAATCTTGTCACAATTGAGGTAAAAGAGCTTTGTGTAGTTGTGAGCATGAATCGGTTGAATCGGTATCAAGCTCAGATATTATGTGATCAGAAAACAGTATAAGCTCAGACCCCAAGTGGGGAAGAATTGTTTAATAAAGATAGAAGTATAAGAGCCAGTAATCCTGTTTGATAGTAAAGTAAGGAAGTATCTAGTTTTTGGGTTATGGGAAAAGAGAAAATGACATGTTCAGAATGTGTATAGATTACAGAGATAATGAGTATAGTTTATTGAACTATATTCGATAAATTAGTGATTGTGATTATTGAGGATCAGTTATTTATTCCAAGATTTCAGAAACACGTGGTATTAGTTTTAGAGAAGTGCTAAAAAAATGTTATACAGAGAGAAATGGTAAGAGAAATTTTCCAAGTGTAGAGTTTAGTTATAAAAAGTAAAATTTCAGAATCGTGTTGTTAGGCAGAAAAGGATTGAGCAGATTCAGCCAGGAAAAATCAGTGATGGAATGGGAGCCATCTCAGGATCATACCAGGGTAATAAGTTCCTTTGAGTTTGCAAGGTATTACAGATGATTTATACTAGAGCTTTCTAAGATAGCGGTACCCTCAGTCTAGTTGACTAAAGAAAGCATATAATTCAAGATAAATAATGATCAGTAGTAAGTGGTTGATCATTAAAGTAAGAATGATGTAATAATTCAGTTAAAGATACAGAAAAGCAACTTCCTAACCTATGATTAGAATTAACAGCAGTTGTCTAGCTATAGCTAATATGGTAGTAGATGTTTTAAGCAGAAACACAGAAATAGCGAGAAAGTTATAGTAAATTTGATTGTCAGATCCCCTAGAACTTCTCAAGAGTTTAATATTATTTAAGAAGTAATTGACAGACTCATAAGAATGTAGATTTTGTTTTAGTAAAGAGAGTGTATTCTTCAGAAAGGATGACAGATGTTTAGTTGGAAGAGATAGTAATCAGATATAGAGGTCTTGTTACACCTCAGTTTAGTATCCCACCCTCGGAGGAAGAATAGAGTAAAAGAGAGATACAGGTACCAGAAGACAGACGTGAAACATGTGTTGATTGCAGTAGTAGATGGTATATCTGTCTACCGTTGGCATAGTCCGTTTGGTTAACAATTACCTTTTAAGTGATGGTATATTACCATACGAGATGTTGTACAGTATAAAGTGTAAGATCCCGATTCGTTGGGGTAAGGTTGATCTGAGAAAGTTGAGCAGTATAGAAATAGTACACTAAATAACTTGAGTATATATAGTAGATAGGTGAGCAGTTTAAGTAATTCAGAATGGATAGAAAAGATATGTAGATAAGATGAGATCACTGTTAGAGTCTCAGATTAAGGACTATGAATTGTTAAGAATGGCACATGGTAGAAAGTTAATAGATCATTGCAAGATGAAGTAAAATAACATACATACAAGAATTTCCAGAAATGTTTCACCTTAGTGGGTGATCAACAAATGAATTAGCAGTTGTTTCCCTGCAAGAGGTATCAAGGAATGAATAGAACAGTTTTATATAGACCAACCAATAGTTATTTTAGAAGTAAAGGTTAAGAGTTTATGTAAAAAATGGATAGAACTTGTAAGAGTACAGTAAAGCATAGAAAGGATTCAGATACACTCGGATGTATGGGTGTCGTGTATGTGTGGTACGTGTTTCATGAGAATGTTGTAGACTGTTTACTTTGATAGCGGATAGTAAGTGATGTAAGACTATTGTCAGTACGCTGTAATAGCACTCAGAGATGAGGAGATGTAAGACTACCACTAATGTGCTATGGTAGCATTCAGCTTGATAATGTTTAGACATTTGTAAAGTAGATTTCGGGGACGAAATCGTTCCAAGTGGGGAAGAGTTGTAACGCCCTAAAGTTCAAAAGTTGTTATCGCTAAGTGTTATAAAAGATTAGAGGTGTTTATAAAACTATAGGGGCTAAAGCTGTCAGATTAAAAGATGATAAGTCCAGGGGCTGTTTAGCAATTCTTAGAAAGTGTATATATATATATATATGTGTGTGTGTGTGTGTGTGTGTGTGTGTGTAGCCAGGTTTGACTTTAAAAAGTCAAAACCCATAAACATTCTTCAGTCATGCCAGCTCCATGCAAGATCAAGGTTTGATTAGCCATTTCTGGATTCAAACAGCAAGATTATAGTGAGATAACAGTATACAAGTGATCCTTAATAGCAAGGTATGTGTTCTTGATTGAGTTTTGTATGATTTGAGCCAAGAAAGTGATTTCAAGGTGAAATCATTGATCTTTGCATGTTAATGTGATTTTAGATGTTGTGTAGTTGTTTTAGAAGTTGTGGTATAGTTTGCAAGTGCTGGAAAACACTTGTTTTAAGTTTAGATGTGTTTTTGGTTGGAAAACAGCAGGGCAGTCGCGAAACTGCTACTGCAGTTCATAGGGCACGGGCGTGCCTTTGGGGGGTACAGCCGTGCCAAGTGGGCGTGACCGCCATTGTTCTTCAGGTCCGGGCGTACCTGGGCACGGGCGTACCTATGAGGGGTACGGGAGTGCCTGGCCCAGTACGCCCAAGTTGGAGCAGGCCATGTTTGGGCCAGAATGAAAGGTACGGGCGTGCCTTGAGGGAGGCACGGGCGTGCCTGGCCCTATTTAGCTTTATTCTTTCAGCGGAGTCCTAAACATTGATGCAGTGATTATATATTGCTTGTAGGCAATAAGTGATGGCGTACTTATGGCGAAGTGCGGCCGAGTTAGCAAAGCTTAGCATGTACACTATCACCAGGTGAGTGTACTAGTCCTTTAGCATGTTTAGCATATGGCTATGATCTAGATGAACAACATGATACATGTATTATGAGATATGAATGCTATATATACAATGAAAGTTAGCGTGATACAAAATATATATGCGAGGTGTAATCTTGTACATAGAACAGTATTATGATATACAGCCACTTAGACGGTGTAACTGTACACCAAAGCGGTATAAGTAATTATGAGTCAGTATATGTAGTTGTGCACTAGAAGATATAATCAGACACGATATGTTATGTTATGATCAGACATGCTATGCATACGTGATTAGATATGATATGTTATGTTATGACCATATATGATATGTTATGATGTGACCAAGTATGATAGGTTATGTTATGCCCATATATGATATGTGATACTAATACGGGTGTATAGTTATGCCGCGAGCATAACTATGCACAGGAACAAAGACAAGGTATACAGTGAGTTGTATACCAATAGCAGCGGGGATAGGCTATACCCGTGAGGTGTAGATAAGCCCGGCACAGAGGATACTCAGCACGTGCAAACGTAGCTTTGTATCCAAGATAATAGAAAGGGGTATATCGAGCTCTTTATACCGAAAGAAAGCACTGGGGATATCCTACACTATAGTGTAGATAAACCCCAGCATAGTAACAGATTTGCAGGTTGCAGGTAATACAGTTGAGATACAAGACATCCTGAGGAGACTTTACTCCAGATGACACAGATTGGATGCAAGGCATCCTTACGATTGTGTATGTTCAGTTAGTATGCTCACTAAGCGGTGGCTTATGTTTCAGTGTTGCTTGTTGCAGGTTTTGCAGGTTCCAGCAAGGGTAAGGCCCCAACGTGATAGTCAGTCGGATAGCTCCTAGTTTTCAAGAAGCAAATTTTGACACTACTTTGGTAAATTTTAGCACGTATATGATTAGAAACTGTATTTTTGAGAAACTCTGATATCTTCTTAGTGCTAACTTGAAAGATAATGTTTTTAAATTAAAACTAGAAAAGTGGTGTTACAATCTATGAGCTCTCGCATTTGGGCAGTGATTGGAGGACCTCTGTTTTCCTTTAAGAAATGGAATATCTTTTCACCCATGGTAGGGACAATAATATGCTCAAGATGTTCTGTTAAGCCCACATAATCATTCTCTCCAATCTCCCTCATAGCGATCAGGCTCAATAGTCTAATGTAGGGCACCTGCGACCTCGATGATTTCTTGTTTGTGCTCTGAGTGATTTTATCAATGAGATCAGAGAATATGACTTGAGCAAAGTCGATGTTGACCCCAAAGGTTAGGGCATAGAGCACCAGAAGCTCGGTTTGGTTGATGAGATGATGGCTTCCAGATTTAGGACCAAAGCAACGTATGACCACATTGGCGAGATACTTCCATGGATGAGCAAGAGCAGAGACCTTGACTTGACCATGCACTACAGGTTCATTGTAGCCAATGGTGTCTAAAACTGTTTGAAAATCGGCTCTTGATGGAAAAGCTGTGTAAGGTGGGAAGTGGGGAATACCAGTGGCTTCACGAAGTGTTTCAGTGGTGATTTGGAGATTATAGTTTCCTTGGGCTAGGGTGCAGTTGATGGTGTTGTTGTTTGGGTTATAGGTTGCGGAGTACCATATCTCACCAATAATGGTAGGGTATATGTAGTGTGGATCAGCGGTGAGACTATCAAACAGGGGATGGGCTTGAAGGAACTGAACCATTGGTTCATAACCTTGGTTTTCTCGCGAGGTAGGGATGGTGGTGCAGAGTAGAATGTTGTTGGGAGTTATATTCATCGGTTGATTGGGTGCAACATTCTCACCAGGGTTAATAGTCGGGTCTGGAATATAGGTGGCCATTTGGTAAGGATGATGAACAGTGAGTATCGAGAGAGAAGGTAGGATAGTTCTTTGTAGATAGAGAGAGGGAATTTGGAAAGTTTGAACAGGTAAAGGTGAATGAGAGAGAAATTGGGACATTTATGAAGTTTAGTTAACGGGGATCGTTAGATACTGACAAAAGATCTAACGGAAAACAAATTAGTTAGCTATTAAATGAAAACTGACAAACGGAGTAAATAACTAGGGTTAAAAAGCATTAGATGAGAGTAAAAAGTGAAAATTTACTAAGTGTAGAATCATTAGCTGATCATAAAAGTGTATCAGCTGATGAAAAACTATTAGTTGAGGGGTATCAGCTGATAGTGAGAATTTGGGTATCAGCTGAGTAAAGTACTTAGCTGAGCATGTCTTCCTTATCTTAAAGTGATCAGCAGAGTAAATTTGATCAACTGATAGGTATCAGCTGAGCATAGTTACTTAGTTTACACAAATTAAGTAAGACTTAGATATGCTTAAATAAGTAACTTATAATTTTCAACACTTATAAATCTACACAAACTAAATTACCACTATTCTAAACTAAAAATTAAGCATACCTAGTTTGGATATTAGGAAATTGAACCTTGCTTCATATAAAGGCTTTGTGAATAAGTCTGCAAGTTGTAAATTAGTGTTGATGTAGTGCAAAGTGACCTTCTTCTTTTGCACATTATCTCTGAGAAGATGATGTCTGATTTCAATATGCTTTGTTTTTGAATGCATGACTAGATTATTTGAGATGGAGATTGAACTTGTATTGTCACATAGAATTGGGGTGTCTTCAAACTTCATATCATAATCAAGTAGTTGATTTTGTAACCACAAAATTTGAGCACAACAGCTTCCTGCAGCAATGTATTCTGCCTCTGCAGTAGATGTTGACACTAAATTCTGCTTCTTTCTAGACTAACTAATCAATCTTCCTCCTAGATGTTGACAACCACCTGAAGTACTTTTTCTGTCTAATGTGCATCCTGCAAAAATCAAAATCAGAATATCCAACTAACTCAAAATCTGAGTCTTTAGGGTACCAAAGACCAAGATTAGGAGTTCCTTTGAGATATCTGAATATTCTCTTAACAACAGCAAGATGTGATTCTTTAGGATCAGCTTGATATCTTGAACAGAGACATGTTGAAAACATTGTATATGGTCTACTTGCAGTGAAATATAAAAGTGACCCAATCATTCCTCTATAAGTAGTAATGATTACTGATTTGCCATCAGTGTCCTTTCCTAACTTGATAGAAGTAGACATAGGTGTTTCATTGAAGAACAGTTTTCAAAATCAAACTTTTTGAGTAAATCTTTGACATACTTTGTTTGATGAATGAAAATACCATCAACCTCTTGTTTAATTTGCAAACCAAGAAAATAGTTTAACTCACCCATCATGCTCATCTGATAATTATCAGACATGAGTTTAGAAAACTTTTTGCATAGTTCCAAATTAGTAGACCGAAATATTATATCATCTACATATATCAGCACAAGTATCACATCACCTTTGTACTTCCTAATAAATAAAGTGCTATCTATGCATCCTCTTGTAAAACCTTTGTTAATGAGAAAAGAAGAGAGGGTATCATACCAGGCTCTTGGAGCTTGCTTAAGACCATATAAAGCTTTGTTTAGAAAGTAAACATGATCAGGTAAGCTTGATTCCTCAAAACCAGGAGGTTGTTTGACATACACCTCTTCTTTCAAATCTCCATTCAGAAATGCACTCTTCACATCCATTTGAAACACTTTGAAGCTTTTGAAGGCAACATAGGCTAGGAATAGTCTGATAGCTTCCAATCTTGCAACAGGGGCAAAGGTTTCATCAAAATCAATACCTTCTTATTGACAGTACCCTTGTGCCACTAGCCTTGCATTGTTTCTGATGATTTGCCCATTTTCATCTAGCTTATTTCTGAACACCTACTTTGTTCCAATGATGGATTTATCCTTTGGTTTAGGGTACCAAAGTCCATACATTATTTCTTTTGAATTCTGCCAGTTCCTCTTGCATGGCAGACACCCAGTGGGGATCATTGAGAGCTTCATCAACCTTCTTTGGTTCAATCATTGAGACAAATCCAGAATACAAGCAGATGTTGCAACCTTTTGATCTTGTTCTAACTGGATCATCTATGTTGCCTATTACCAAATTATGAGGATGGTGCTTGAGGTCTTTGAATGCTTTTTGGATTTCTTGGGAATTGGGATTCATTTAGATTTGGGGAGAAGAAGTTACATGTTGGCTATCAGAAGTAGAAATGAGTTCATTTTGAGTGGTTGATATAACTTCATTATTGCAATCTATGGGTATCTCTACTGAAGAGGGAATGAGTGATATGGAATTGGAATCCAATGATGTTGAGTCATTTTCCACATGATTCAGTAGAGGTATAGGATTGGATGAGGATGGTTGTACATGGTTAAAAGTTTGGATAGGAACAAGTTCATCTATATCATGAGTAGTTGGTGGAGAGGGATCTACTTGCTCTGGAGGAACTTCTCCAGTTTGCATAAGATCATTAAATTCTTCACCTGAAACATGATTAGAAGAACAAGAAGCAACAAAGTCATTTTCATTCAAACTTACATTGATGGATTCTTCTATGACTTTGGTTCTGAGGTTGTATACTCTGTATGCTTTAGAAATCACTGAGTAACCTACAAACACTCCTTCATCAGCTTTAGGAGCAAACTTCTACAATTGATCTTTTTGATTGAGTATGAAACATTGACAACCAAAGATATGCATAAAGCTGATGCTTGGCTTCCTTTCCTTGAGCACTTTATATGGAGTTTTGTTGTGCCTCTGGATAATAAGGGACCTGTTCTATGTGAAACATGCACAACCTACAGCCTCAGCCCAGAAATTAAAGGGTAACCCACTTTCACACAACATGGTTCTGGCAGCTTCACTCAACGTTCTATTTCTTCTTTCAGCTACACCATTTTGTTGTGGGGTTCTTGGAGAAGAAACGTTTTGAGATATCCCTTTCTCATCACAGAAAGGTTCCAGAGTTTGATTTCTGAATTCAGTTCCATGATCACTTCTAAGACTCCTCACCAGATTGCCATTCAACACTTCCATCTTTTTGATAAAACAAATAATCTCTTCAGCAGCCTCACTCTTTGCTTTAAGAAAGAAAACCCAAGTATATCTTGAGAATTCATCAACCAATACAAGAGCATACTTACTTCCACCAATACTAGCAGTTGCAACAGGACCAAAGAGATCCATGTGCAACATGTAGAAAGGTTCTGTAATTGAGAAGGACTGCTTGGATGGAAATGATGTCTTATGCTGCTTTCCCTTCTCACAAGCAGTGCAAGGTTTAGGCTTAAGATAAGTTAGTGAAGGTAGTCCTGACACTAGTTCACCCTTGCTCAACTTGTTGATTTTTTTGAAATTAAGGTGGGAAAGCCTCTTGTGCCACAGCCAGTTTGTATCCTCATTATTCTTGGAGTACAAACATGTTTCCTTTGAAGGGTCACCAGAGGACATGTTAAGTGTATACACATCCTTGGTTCTCTTGGCACTGAACACTGTATTACGTTCTTTATTTATGATGGAGCCTCCTGTCTTTGTGAAGTGACTTTATAATCTCCATCACAATTGACTTATGCTTATGAGATTATATTTCAGCCCTTTGACATATGAAACTTTTGACATCTTAAGGTTCCTATTATGAAGCTCACCTTAGCCTTTAGTTTGCCCATGGTTGTTGTCACGAAAGGTCACCCTTGGACCTTTCTCTTTCTTGTAGTTACTGAGCAAAGCCTTGTTACCTGTCATGGTTCTTGAACATCCACTGTCAAGAAACCAAGAACCAACACCCTGCACAGATTTGAATGAAAGAAGAGTTAGTGACACAAGTAGGAATCCACTACTCAGTGGATCCCTGTGGAATGCACCTAGCTTTCCACTTCATCTCAGGTTTCTTAAGTATGAGAGGAATGACTATGTTATCATCACAAGTCTGCTGTCTTGAATTCCCTTCTAAAGAACATTCTAATGCCTTGTGCTCTTTGCTTCCACATTTATAACATTTTTGAGATTTTGTGTCCTTGGAGCATTGAACAACATGGTTTGAATGCCTATGAGATTTCTTATCAGTCATCATTTGACTAACTTGACCATTCAGCTTATGAAGCTTATCCTGTAAATTTCTTAGGTCTTTATTTACAGGCACCTTAGATTGATCTTTGTTTTTGGAAAGTTTTTGACCAATCTTTGGAGTGGCAGAAATGGGAACAATGTGAACATTATTCTTTTTACTCATAGTTTCTTCTATTGAAAGAGAGTTGATTACTTCTAGATCAACTGATTGTTTAGAAGATGAGCTATGATCAACTGACAGGTTATCAGCTGAGCATTTATCATCTACTAACCTATCAGTTGATGGAGTAGTATTAGCTTTCAGTTTGTGAAATGCTAAGAATTAAGTCATCTGTTTTCAAGGTTTGACAACATAATGTCTCTAAGGTCTCAACTAATGATTCCTTTCCTTTAATTACATCCTTTGACTTTGTGTTATTAGTATTTTTACATTCTGAAATCTTACTAGAGGATGATTCAACAGAAGGAATAATTGATTCTTTTGAGTGGGAACTCTTGCTTCTAACAAACTTATTTGTGAACACACTTTTCCTTTAACAGTCTTGTGAAAGGTCTGTGGAAAGATGTCAGCTTTGTCTAAGATATTAAGGTTCTTACTAGAATCAACATAGTTAGCAGCCTTAGAGTAATTTCTACCAATAATAGCTTGAACTTGTTTGGGTATCTGCTCCTTGACACACTTAGTGGTCTTTTCTGCAGATACACACCAAGACTTTACTACTTTTTGAAGGTCATTAAACTTTTTGGTTGCTTCACTAGTTTCTTTTACTAAGATCTCATTAAGTATATTTTGATTAGCTAGTTCATCATTTAAGATTGTTATCTGCTTAAGTTCCTCATCCTTAAGAATTAACTTTTCCTTTAGTGATTCTACTTCTAGTTTTAGCTTCTTCTCTCTTTGAATAGCAGACTGGAAATCAATACACAAGTAATCAAACATAGCATTCTTCTCATTATCATCATAGTTAATAAATTTTCCAACCTGATACATAGAAGAAGGACCCATTTGGTAGTTGAACAAGCTGTAGCAGCCTTTTTCATGTCTTCATCAAAGGAACTACCATCATTGTTGTTGGCCATCATGCAAAACTGAGTAGAGATTACCTCATCTTCACTGGCTATGTGGCCAATCTTGCCACACTTATAACACTCTGCTGTGGAGGCATCAAAAGTGGATTTGGGCTTGACAAACTTTGATGACCTCTTGCTGAACCTCTTGACAACCTTTCCCTTCTTGAAAGGTTTGAACTTCTTAACCAGCATAGCTACACCTTCAACCAACTCCTCCAGATTACTTTCCTCACAATCCTTCTCCTCATCACTTCTCCAGCACTCTCCTCTTCATCTCCTTCTTCATTAGAACCAGAATCAATAGTTGCAAAGCTTCTCATCTTTGTATCTCTTGATACAAGGGTAGTTGGTGCAACTTTCACAACCTCCTTCATCTCCTTGGATGACAACTTCCTTTGTTTGACTGATTGCTCATGGTTGAGTAAGTTACCATAGAGAGCAACCAGAGACATTCCCTTAATCTTCTCACTATGTCTTAGAACAGTGACAAAGTGATCCCATGTTTCAGGGAGGGAGTCTAGAAACTTGTTCACCAAAACAAAGTTGCTCTTGGTTATGTCTGCCCTTTTCAAGTCATTAACTAGGCAGTTGAACCTGGTGTATGTCTGTGTAAGACTCTCACCTTTCTGAGCAAAGAAGAATTCATACTCTCTGTTGAGGAGGAGCTTCTTGTTCTCCTTCACCTCTTCAGTCCCTTCATATGCAACTATGAGTGTATCTAACATCTCTTTTGCAGAAGAACAGTTAAGCACTTGATGATAGATTTCATTGGGTAGTGCAGAGACAAGAGCTGATCTAGCCTTAACATCTAGGCTAACCAACCTCTTATCCTCATCTGTCCACAGATGTATGGGTTTGGTTATGATTCTTTCTGTTGTAGAGGTTTGACCTTCAGATTCTGATGGAATAGATAACACTAATGTTGGAACATAAGGACCATCAGTGATTATTTCAAGCATTTGGATATCAAGGGTGGATAGGAAAAGATGTGCTCTACTTTTCCACATGGAGAAATTTTCAGCATCAAACATGGGACATCTTGTTAAGGACCCAGTGTTTGAGATATTCATATTTTTTGCGGATTAGGCCATATTGAGAGGGGTAGAAGCAGTTGTAGAGTAAGCAAAAAGATCTAGATATTGATTATCTAACCTGCTCTGATACCAGTTGTTAGTCCCAGATTGAGTACGCAAAAATAAATGTTTGTAGAAGGGGGGGGGGTTGAATACAAACTTTAGCTTTTAAAAATTAAAGACATACTATTATACTTTTATATAATTCTTATTGATATTGAATCAAGAATTACATGTACTAGAAGCGGAAATTCTAAGTACAATAAAAGGTGGCAATCAATTTGTCTAACACATAGACAAGCTAACTCTAAAACAACTAATGTATATAGAGTGTTCAACACATGAATAAGTTTGATTCTACACAATGCTTATACTCTAAGAATTTCTCAACTGATGAGATTTTCTTTCTGTGTAGTAGAGACTTTACTTTGTTGTATTGTGTATTGTGTCTTTGCATGTCCACCATGCATGAGTATATATAGAAGTCTTGGTGGATCCGGTTGCATGAAGGTAAGAGACAAAGAGGATGTGGAAATATAATATTTGAATTGTAAAGATAGTGGGTGAAAAGTAAAGTTACTTTAATCAAATGTTTTGATAAAAGTAATTGTACTTTTCTGCAAAAGTGCAACTCATTCACAATATAAAATATTAAAGTCCACATCTACTGTCATGTAGAAGTATCTTTCCCTTTCCATGATTGTACTTTAATCACACCATGCTTCTGATTGATTTGACTTTACCAAGTATGGGATTGCCATCCATACTTAGTTGTTTGAACAAATCTTCAAGATCTTCGTCTGTTTGAGGTATCATTATCCTTTTCCAAAGGATAAGGTCAAACCTTTTTGTCTCATACTTGATCCAAAAAGTGCATTTTTACTTTTACAAACAAAGATCTAAGGCATAATAGAACAACACATTTTCTTCCTTTTACATATGACTTACAATCTGAAAAGATAAAGTAGATTTGACATTTTTCACGACTCAGCTAACAGATTGTACTAGGAACTCTGATATTCACTACTCTGTCGACAAAATATATCAGTTGATCACTTTTTGCTAGGACTCAGTTGACACATATTGCTCAGCTGATCATATACATGCTCAGCTGATCAATTGTAAGCTTAGGAGGACATAAGCTCATGTATTTGGATGACCAGTTGATCAAGAGTGCTTAGCTGATCAATCAAATACATCAGTTTAAAAGGGGAGATGACTTGTGTAAAGGAAGACTTACTTAGCTGATGCTCTAGGCCTCAGCTGATCCATTTGTTCACTCAGCTAATAGAGTAGGCACTCAGCTGATCAATTTGTTCACTCAGCTAATCAATTTGTTCACTCAGCAGATGGAATATTTTCCTCAGCTGATCAACAATTTTGCTAAGCTAATAGACTGTTTTCCTCAGCTGATGGTCTTCTTTACTTGTTTTCTTCATCTGATGCTCCTTGGCTGATACCCTTTGGCTGATACTTTGAGTAGGATCTGATGCTCAGCTGATGGCTTATTTTCCTCGGCTGATGGTTCCATACTTAGCATATTTTTACATAAAATGATTCAAACAACACATGTTTGAATTCTTTATAAGTCATACTGAATGTAGGGTTTGGTTATCATCAAATTCTATGTTTTAGGATAGGCAGAGTTGATTATTAGGGTGAAGTGATTATCTCCCCAACAATTTTCAAGTAAAAATCCGAAAGTATTGGATTCTGTTGAAAGTGTCGGATTCCGACAAAAGTGTCGGATTCCGATAAAAGTATCGGATTCCGATTGAAGGTCGGATTTCCAATTGTATGTCGAGGTTTCCAAGTTCATAAGCGTTGAAATCCGATGAGTGTCGGATTTCACAATGTGTCGGATTTCCCTTAAAGTATCGGCTTTCATGAAATCTGACAGTTTGTCGGATTTAGGTGGGATCCGGATTTTTGGGATTTCTTTTGTTGGCTTTGTATCTATTCTAAGTATGTTAAGATGATTAATGTAAATTCTAATGTTTCTAGGTGAACTGAAACCCTAGACAAGGCAAGAAGTTAAATAACTATCTGTTAAGTTACTCAGGTGAGTACCGATTTCCATAAGCCTAAGTAGAGGAAGAATTATGTGTTAAGTGATATGAGTGCACTTGTGCTCATAAGTAATTGAAGAAGAACTGCCATGTTATTTAAAGTACGATGACATGCTAAATACTTGTCGTATGTAAGTTAAGTGCATGCCAGTGGGATCCAGAACTGGAACCGCTTAGTTAAATGAATGCTATGCATGATACTGATTCTGAATGAATCAGATAAGTGAAGATATGATGATTTACATGCTAGGGATCCAGATTGGATCCATAAAGAAATAACTGAATGTAAATGCATGCTAAAAGAAGTAAATGAATATGCATGCTAAGTAAATGAACAAGATATGTGTTTGTGTTCGCGAACATCAGCAAGCATGGTTAAGGTCAGCCGGTTAGCTGGATCCCAAGGACCCTTGATCAGGAGATTCGGGATTTAGCGGTGATTCGAGGTAACATTCCAGATCGTAGGTTCTGCAGAACCGCCGTGCCTTATATCATGAGGGTTAATCAGTCAGAAATGGCTGAGTTACCTAAGGAGCCTTTGGTTCCGTTAACGATGCTTGGTGGACTGCTTTATGCTCCCCCACCAGCGCGGAGGGTTGTGTCGGATCCCCCGGTGTATTGGTGTTGAGCGGGACTAGCTATCCTGCAAGAAACAACTTATACCGATCGTGTCAGCATACCACAATGTGATAAGATAGCATTGTATGCATATTCCTGATATGTATGACTCACTCTAATGATGCTTATGCTAAGTTTGTGCTCACTAGCTAAGTGTAGCTAATGGGGCCATGTTTACTGCTTTTGCAGATCGAAGTTAGATTGCCTGGTGAGCCGGGTCCCCTGCCTCTGGATATTTTGCCGGAACACTTAATGTTGTAATAAATACATTATGGTCGGTTATTGTAGAGTAACACCAGATACTGAAACAAGTTTGTTGTAAATATTTCCGCTTCTTAATGTTTATTAATCTTGATTAAGTTCATGTTTATTTAAAAACGCAAAATTTTGCAAAAATCTGGTATATGCAAAGCCGGTGTTACAGCCTCTTACTTCACTAAGGGTTTTCCTTAAATATCTAGTTTACATACATACTTGGCATACATACATTTAACATACATATGTACATACTTCAATACACATATAATACATATAAACATATAACTTGTATTCATTTACTTAACTTAACAAATACATACACGTAATTATTCTTATTACATTAACTACGTACACTCAAGTACTAATTACAACCAGACCCAAGTTGAGGATGTTACAAATCTACCCCCCTTAAGAGGATTCCGTCCTCGGAATCCACTTAGTGATAAACAGGTGAGGGTACCTTGCCTTCATCTCGTCCTTAACTTCCCAAGTCAGGTTTGGACCTAGGTTGTGCTTCCACTTCACAAGGACTAGTTTGATCATTTTCTTGCGCAGTTTCTTGACCTTTGTGTCAAGAATCTCACCAGGTTCTTTAACTAGTCGCTTGGAAGAGTCAACTTTCAATTCTTGCAAAGGAATAATCTGTTCTTCCTCAACGTGGCATTTGCCTAAGTAGCACACGTTAAAGGTGTCGTGTATTCTAGATAGCTCAGGCGGCAGCTCTAGAGTCACCGTCTGATCATTCACTTTGCATACAATCTTGAATGGGCTAATGAAACATGGACTTAGCTTCCCCCTACACCCAAAACGAATGACACCCTTCCACGGAGAAACTTTTAAGAACACGCGATCACCGACTTCAAATGCCGCGGGACGATGCTTTGGATCCGCGTACATCTTTTGTCGGTCCCGAGCTGCTTTCAGCTTTTCAAGAGCCACATTCACTTTGTCAGAAGTAATCTGGACAATTTTAGGTCCAGCAAACTGCTTCTCACCAGGCTCCAACCAACAGGTCGGAGTGCAACATCGTCTTCCGTAAAGCATCTCGTATGATGGCATTCCAATGCTGGAATGATATGAATTGTTGTAAGCAAATTCAATCAATGGGAGATGAGAATCCCATGATCCACCAAATTCAAATACACAGGCACGAAGCATATCTTCTAACGTCTGAATCGTACGTTCAGGTTGGTCATCAGTCTGCGGATGATAGGCAGTGCTTAGATGAACAATCTCATCAATCAGAAATTCGAGACAAACCGAGAGTCACGATCAGAAACAATCGAACAAGGAAGACCGTGATGTGACACAATCTCAT
Source organism: Dittrichia graveolens (assembly GCA_038502395.1). Lineage (NCBI taxonomy): Eukaryota > Viridiplantae > Streptophyta > Magnoliopsida > Asterales > Asteraceae > Dittrichia > Dittrichia graveolens. The sequence goes on from JARJIL010000003.1 coordinate 74,108,641, forward strand.
CGATATGCAGTTGGGCTAAACGAGTCAGCGAAGCAGACTTGTTCGTTTCCAAGAAATGAGCACTTTTCGTCAGTCGATCAACGATAACCCAGTTCATGTCGTGACCTCTGGACGTCCTCGGTATCTTCGTCACGAAATCCATAGTAATATTATCCCATTTACACTACGGAATATCCAGTTGGTGCAGATTACCATAAGGTCTCTGGTGCTCCGTTTTCACTTGCGCGCAGATCTGACATCTCTCCACAAATGAAGCGATGTCTTTCTTCAGAGTTGTCCACCAGTATAGCATCTTCAGGTCGTGGTACATATTTGTGATTCTTGGATGGACAGATAATTTGGACTTATGGGCCTTCTGCAGAATCAGCTCACGGTTACCTCCAGCAGAAGGTACCCAAATCCTGGATTGAAAAGTCTTCAACCCATGATTATCTTCAGTAAGCTGATCCTTTAACTTCTTCATTGTCTCAGCCTTAAGATTTTCTTCTTGCAATGCAGTCTGCTGAGCTTCCTTCAGTGTAGCAATCAAGTCTGGCACAATGACAATTCTCAAAAACTTAGCTTTTACTGTCGGTCCTTTACGGCTTAAAGCGTCCGCTACAACATTGGCCTTGCCAGGATGGTAACGGATCTCACAATCATAGTCTTATATTAACTCTAACCAATGGCGTTGCCGCATGTTGAGTTCTGTTGGGGAGATAATCACTTCACCCTAATAATCATCTCTGCCTATCCTAAAACATAGAATTTGATGATAACCAAACCCTACATTCAGTATGGCTTAGAAAGAATTCAAACATGTGTTGTTTGAATCAGTTTATGTAAAAATATGCTAAGTATGGAACCATCAGCTGACCATCAGCTGAGCATCAGATCCTACTCAATGTATCAGCCAAGGGATATCAACCAAGGAGCATCAGATAAAGAAAACAAGTAAAGAAGACCATCAGCTGAGGAAAACAAACCATCAGCTGAGTGAAAAAGTTGATCAGCTGAGAAGAATACTCCATCTACTGAGTAAACAAATTGATCAGCTAAGTGAACAAATTGATCAGCTGAGTGAACACATTGATCAGCTGAGTGCCTACTCCATCAGCTGAGTGAACAAATGGATCAGCTGAGGCCCAAAGCATCAGCTAAGTAAGTCTTCCTTTACACAAGTCATCTCCACTCATAAATTGATGTATTTGAATGATCAACTGAGCATTCTTGATCAACTAATCATACAAATACATGAGCTTATGCTCTCCTAAGCTTACTATTGATCAGCTGAGCATCTATATGATCAGCTGAGCAATATGTATCAACTGAGTCCTAGCAAAAACTGATCAACTGATATATTTTGTCAACTGAGTAGTGAATATCAGAGTTCCTAGTACAATCTGTTAGCTGAGTCGTGCAAAATGTCAAATCCACTCTATCTTTTCAGATTGTAAGTCATATGTAAAAGGCAGAACATGTGTTGTTCTATTATGCCTTAGATCTTTGTTTGTAAAAGTAAAATTGCACTTTTTGGATCAAGTATGAGACAAAAAGGTTTAATCTTATCCTCTAGAAAAGGATAATGATACCTCAAACAGACGAAGATCTTGAAGATTTGTTCAAACAACTAAGTATGGCTGGCAATCCCATACTTGGTAAAGTCAAATCAAACAGAAGCATGGTGTTGATTAAAGTAAAATTATGGAAAGGGAAAAATACTTCTACACGACAGTATATGTGGGTTTTAATATTTTATATTGTCAATGGGATGCACTTTTGCAGAAAGTACAATTACTTTTATCAAACATTTGATTAAAGTAACTTTACTTTTCACCCACTTCCTTTCGTAGAGTTTAAGCATTGTGTAGAATCAAACTTGTTCATGTGTTGAACACTCTATATACATTAGTTGTTTTAGAGTTAGCTTGTCTATGTATTAGACAAATGGATTGCCACCTTTTATTGCACTTAGAATTTCTGCTTCCAGTACATGTAATTCTTGATTCAATATCAATAAGAACTATATAAAAGTATATCAGTGTGTCTTTAAATTTTTAAAAGCTAAAGTTTGTATTCAACCCCCCCTTCTACAAACATTTGTTGTTGTGTACTCAATCTGGGACTAACAATTGGTATCAGAGCAGGTTAGATAATCAATATCTAGATCTGTTTTGCTTACTCTACAACTGCTTCTACCCCTCTCAATATGGCCTCATCCACAAACAACATGAATATCTCAAACACTGGGTCCTTAACAAGATGTCCCATTTTTGATGCAGAAAATTTCTCCATGTGGAAAAGTAGAGCACATCTTTTCCTATCCACCCTTGATATCCAAATGCTTGAGATAGTCACTGATGGTCCTTATGTTCCAACATCAGTGTTATCCATTCCATCAGAATCTGAAGGTCAAACCTCTACAACAGAAAGAATCATAACCAAACCCATGCATTTATGGACAGATGAAGATAAGAGGTTGGTTAGCCTAGATGTTAAGGCTAGATCAGCTCTTGTCTCTGCACTTCCTAATGAAATCTATCATCAAGTGCTTAACTGTTCTTCTGCTAAAGAGATGTTAGATACACTCACGGTTATATATGAAGGGATTGACGAGGTGAAGGAGAACAAGAAGCTCCTCCTCAACAGAGATTATGAATTCTTCTTTGCTCAGAAAGGTGAGAGTCTTACACAGACATACACCAGGTTCAACTGCCTAGTTAACGACTTGAAAAGGGCAGACATAACCAAGAGCAACTTTGTTTTGGTGAACAAGTTTCTAGACTCCCTCCCTGAAACATGGGATCACTTTGTCACTGTTCTAAGACATAGTGAGAAGACTAAGGGAATGTCTCTGGTTGCTCTCTATGGTAACTTACTAAACCATGAGCAATCAGTCAAACAAAGGAAGTTGTCATCCAAGGAGATGAAGGAGGTCGTGAAAGCTGCACCAACTGCCCTTGTATCAAGAGATACAAAGATGAGAAGCTTTGCAGCTATTGATTCTGGTTCTGATGAAGAAGGAGATGAAAAGGAGAGTGCTGGAGAAAGTGATGAGGAGAATGATTGTGAGGAAAGTAATCTGGAGGAGTTGGTTGAAGGTGTAGCAATGCTGGTTAAGAAGTTCAGACCTTTTAAAAAGGGAAAGGGTGTCAGAGGTTCAGCAAGAGGTCATCAAAGTTTGTCAAGCCCAAATCCACATTTGATGCCTCTACAGCAAAGTGTTATAAGTGTGGCAAGATTGGCCACATAGCCAGTGACTGTAAGTCCAAATATAACACTGGTTCTTCATCTGTGCAAAAGCAGGAGGGCAAAATTGATTATGAAGCCAAGTATAAGAAACTCCTTGCTGCTGTCCTTGATAAGAAGAAGAAGAAGAAATCCCAGGGCCAAGTTCTTGTTGTTGAAGAAGAAGATTGGGCAGAAGAAGATCTCTCCTCAGATGAAGATGAGGTGATCTCTACTCAGTTTTGCATGATGGCCAACAACAATGATGGTAGTTCCTTTGATGAAGACATGAAAAAGGCTCCTAAAGCTTGTTCAACTACCAACTGGGATTTTTCTTCTATGTATCAGGTTGGAAAATTTATTAACTATGATGATAATGAGAAGAATGCTATGTTTGATTACTTGTGTATTGATTTCCAGTCTGCTATTCAAAGAGAGAAGAAGCTAAAACTAGAAGTAGAATCACTAAAGGAAAAGTTAATTCTTAAGGATGAGGAACTTAAGCAGATAACAATCTTAAATGAGGAACTAGCTAATCAAAAGATACTTAATGAGATCTTAGTAAAAGAAACTAGGGAAGTAACCAAAAAGTAGTAAAGTCTTGGTGTGTATCTGCAGAAAAGACCACTCAGTGTGTCAAGGAGTAGATACCTAAACAAATTCAAGCTATTATTGGTGGAAATTACTCTAAGGCTGCTAACTATGTTGATTCTAATAAGAATCTTAATATCTTAGACAAATCTGACATTTTGCCCCAGACTTTTCACAAAACTGTTAAAGGCAAAAGTGTGTTCACAAATAAGTTTGTTAGAAGCAAGAGTTCCCACTCAAAAGGATCAATTATTCCTTCTGTTGAATCATCCTCTAGTAAGATTTCAAAATGTAAAAATACTAATAATATAAAGTCAAAGGATGTGAGTAAAGGAAATGAATCATTAGTTGAAACCTCAGAGACATTATGGTGTCAAACCTTGAAAACAGATGACTTAAATCTTAGCATTTCACAAACTGAAGAATCATTAGCTAATACTACTCCATCAACTGATAGGTTAGTAGATGATAAATGCTCAGCTGATAACCTGTCAGCTGATCATAGATCATCTTCTAAACAATCAGTTGATCTAGAAGTAAGCAACTCTCTTTCAATAGAAGAGACTATGAGTAAAAAGAATGATATTCACATTGTTCCCATTTCTGCCACTCCAAAGATTGGTCAAAAACTTTCTAAAAACAAATATCAATCTAAGGTGCCTGTAAATAAAGACCTAAGAAATTTATAGGATAAGCTTCATAAGCTGAATGGTCAAGTTAGTCAAATGATGACTAATAAGAAATCTCATAAGCATTCAAACCATGTTGTTCAATGCTCCAAGGCCACAAAATCTCAAAAATGTTATAAATGTGGAAGCAAAGAGCATAAGGCATTTGAATGTTCTTTATAAGGGAATTCAAGATAGCAGACTTGTGATGATAACATAGTCACTCCTCTCATACATAAGAAACCTGGGATGAAGTGGAAAGGTAGGTGCATTCCACAGGGATCCACTAAGTAGTGGATTCCTACTTGTGTCACTAACTCTTCTTTCATTCAAATCTGTGCAGGGTGTTGGTTCTTGGTTTCCTGACAGTGGATGTTCAAGAACCATGACAGCTAACAAGGCTTTGCTCAGTAACTACAAGAAAGAGAAAGGTCCAAGGGTGACCTTTGGTGACAACAACCATGGGCAAACAAAAGGCTATGGTGAACTTCATAATGGGAACCTCAAACTGTCAAAAGTTTCATATGTCAAAGGGCTGAAATATAATCTCATAAGCATAAGTCAATTGTGTGATGGAGATAATGAAGTCCACTTCACAAAGACAGGAGGCTCCATAATAAATAAAGAAGGTAATACAGTGTTAAGTGCCAAGAGAACCAAGGATGTGTATACACTTGACATATCCTCTGGTGAACCTTCAAAGGAAACATGTTTGTACTCCAAGAATAATGAGGATACAAATTGGTTGTGGCACAAGAGGCTTTCCCACCTTAATTTCAAAAATATCAACAAGTTAGCAAGGGTGAACTAGTATCAGGACTACCTTCTCTGACTTATCTTAAGCCTAAACCTTGCACTACTTGTGAGAAGGGAAAGCAGCATAAGACATCATTTCCATCCAAGCAGGCCTTCTCAATTACAGAACCTTTCTATATGTTGCACATGGATCTCTTTGGTCCTGTTGCAACTGCTAGTATTGGTGGAAGTAAGTATGCTTTTGTATTGGTTGATGAATTCTCAAGATATACTTGGGTTTTCTTTCTTAAAGCAAAGAGTGAGGCTGCTAAAGAGATTATTTGTTTTATCAAAAAGATGGAAGTGTTGAATGGCAATCTGGTGAGGAGTCTTAGAAGTGATCATGGAACTGAATTCAGAAATCAAACTCTTGAATCTTTGTGTGATGAGAAAGTGATATCTCAAAACTTTTCTGCTCCAACAACCCCACAACAAAATGGTGTAGCTGAAAGAAGAAATAGAACATTAATTGAAGCTGCCAGAACCATGTTGTGTGAAAGTGGGTTACCATTTAATTTCTGGGCTGAGGTTGTAAGTTGTGCATGTTTCACACAGAACAGGTCCCTTATTATCAAGAGGCACAACAAAACTCCATATGAAGTGCTCAAGGGAAGGAAGCCAAGCATCAGCTTTCTGCATATCTTTGGTTGTCAGTGTTTCATTCTAAATCAAAAAGATCAATTGCAGAAGTTTGCTCCTCAAGTTGATGAAGGAGTGTTTGTAGGTTACTCAGTGATTTCTAAAGCATATAGAGTATACAACCTCAAAACCAAAGTCATAGAGGAATCCATCAATGTAAGTTTCAATGAAAATGACTTTGTTGCTTCTTGTTCTTCTAATCATGTTTCAGGTGAAGAATTTAATGATCTTATGCACACTGGAGAAGTTCCTTCAGAGCAAGTAGATCCCACTCCACCAGATGCACATGATATAGATGAACCTGTTCCTATCCAAATTTTTAACCATGTACAACCATCCTCATCCAATCCTATACCTCTACTGAATCATGTGGAAAATGACTCAACATCATTGGATTCCAATTCCATATCACTCATTCCCTCTTCAGTAGAGATACCCACAGATTGCAATAATGAAGTTATATCAGCCACTCAAAATGAATTCATTTCTACTGCTGATAGCCACCACATAACTTCTTCTCCCCAAATCCCAATGAATCCCGTATCCCAAGCAATCCAAAAGGCCTTCAAAGACCTCAAGCACCATCCTCATAATTTGGTAATAGGCAACATAGATGATCCAGTTAGAACAAGATCAAAAGGTTGCAACATCTGCTTGTATTCTGGATTTGTCTCAATGATTGAACCAAAGAAGGTTGATGAAGCTCTCAATGATCCCCACTGGGTGTCTGCCATGTAAGAGGAACTGGCAGAATTCAAAAGTAATAATGTATGGACTTTGGTACCCAAACCAAAGGATAAATCCATCATTGGTACAAAGTGGGTGTTCAGAAATAAGCTAGATGAAAATGGGCAAATCATAAAAAACAAAGCAAGGCTAGTGGCACAGGGGTATTGTCAAGAAGAAGGTATTGATTTTGATGAAACCTTTGCCCCTGTTGCAAGATTGGAAGCTATCAGACTATTCCTAGCCTATGCTGCCTTCATAAACTTCAAAGTATTTCCAATGGATGTGAAGAGTGCATTTCTGAATGGAGATCTGAAAGAAGAGGTGTATGTAAAACAACCTCCTGGTTTTGAGGAGTCAAGCTTACCTGATCATGTTTACTTTCTAAACAAAGCTTTATATGGTCTTAAGTAAGCTCCAAGATCCTGGTATGATACCCTCTCTTCTTTTCTCATTAACAAAGGTTTTACAAGAGGATTCATTGATAGCACTTTATTTATTAGGAAGTACAAAGGTGATGTGATACTTGTGCAGATATAAGTAGATGATATAATATTTGGGTCTACTAATTTGGAACTATGCAAAAAGTTTTCTAAACTCATGTCTGATAATTATTAGATGAGCATGATGGGTAAGTTAAACTATTTTCATGGTTTGCAAATTAAACAAGAGGTTGATGTATTTTCATTCATCAAACAAAGTATGTCAAAGATTTACTCAAGAAGTTTGATTTTGAAAACTGTTCTTCAATGAAAACACCTATGTCTACTTCTATTAAGTTAGGAAAGGACACTGATGGCAAATCAGTGAACATTACTACTTATAGAGGAATGATCGGGTCACTTTTATACCTCACTGCAAGTAGACCAGATATAATGTTTTCAACATGTCTCTATGCATGATATCAAGCAAATCCTAAGGAATCACATCTTGCTGCTGTTAAGAGAATATTCAGATATCTCAAAGGAACTCCTAATCTTGGTCTTTGGTACCCCAAAGACTCAGATTTTGAGTTAGTTGGATATTCTGATTCTGATTTTACAGGATGTACATTAGATAGAAAAAGTACTTCAGGTGGTTGTCAACTTCTAGGAGGAAGATGGATTAGTTGGTCTAGTAAGAAACAGAATTCAGTGTCAACATCCACTGCAGAGCCAAAATACATTGCTGCAGGAAGCTGTTGTGCTCAAATTTTGTGGTTACAAAATCAAGTACTTGATTATGATGTGAAGTTTGAAGACACCCTAATTCTATGTGACAATACAAGTGCAATCTCCATCTCAAATAATCCAGTCATGCATTCTAAGACAAAGCATATTGAAATCAGACATCATTTTCTCAGAGATAATGTGCAAAAGAAGAAGGTAACTTTGCACTACATCAACACTGATTTACAACTTGCAGATTTATTCACAAAGCCATTAGATGAAGCAAGGTTCAATTTCCTAATATCCAAACTAGGTAAGCTTAATTTTAGTTTAGATAGTGGTAATTTAGTTTGTGTTAATTTTTAAGTGTTGAAAATTTAAAAGTTACTTATTTAAGCATATCTAAGTCTTACTTAATTTGTGTAATGTGAGTAACTATGCTCAGCTGATACCTATCAGCTGATTAAATATACTTAGCTGATCCCTTTAAGATAAGAAAGACATGCTCAACTAAGTACTTTACTCAGCTGATACTCCAAATTTTTCACTGTCAGCTGATAGTTTTTCATCAGCTGATACCCCTCAGCTGATACATCTCTATGATCAGATGATGTTTCTACACTTAGTAAATTTTCACTTTTTACACTCATTTAATGCTTTTTAACCCTAGTTATTTACTCCACTTGTCAGATTTCATTTAATAACTAATTAATTTGTTTTCCGTTAGATCTTTTGTCAGTATGTAACGATCTCTATTAACTAACCTTCATAAATATCCCACTTTCTCTTTCATTCACCTTTACCTGTTCAAATTTTCCAAATTCCCTCTCTCTCTCTACAAAGAACTACCCTACCTTCTCTCTCGACACTCACTGTTCATCATCCCTACCAAATGGCCACCTAGTCTTTGGGGTAAATATCGACTTTGCTAAAGTCATATTTTCTGACCTTATTGATAAAATCACTCAGAGCACCAACAAGAAATCATCAAGGTCTCAGGTGTCCTACATTCGATTATTAAGCCTGATAGCTATGAGGGAGATTGGAGAGGATGATTATGTGGGCTTAATTGAACATCTTGAGCATATTCCTATCCCTGCCATGGGTGAAAAGATATTCTACTTTCTTAAGGCAAACAGAGGTCCTCCAATCACTGCCCAAATGCAAGAATTAATAGATGCTGCAAATAACAATGCTGATGTTGATGGTGATGATGATGCTGATGAAAGCCACACTGGCACAGATGATGAAGATGATGATGCTGGTGATGGTGATGCTGGTGAATTTACTCCTCTCAGTCCAATGGTGTTAATTCCTCTTGGTGATGATGGTGATGCCCAAGAACAAGAGATTTCTAAGCAACTTCTGGAGCTCATTGACAGAAACAGGCACATCATGTCCCAAGGTAAGGACAGTATTGATTCCACCTCGGAGGATATTCAAATGGTAGTCCTAACCTTTGATAGCCCATCCTCCTCTCCAGTCCATACACCACTCCAACAGCCAAGCTCTAGTAAACCTCATGTGGTCACTAGTTCTACTCCCTTTCATAGCCCCATATATACAAGGTCACCATAAGTGACTCATTATGAGCACTTTGAGGGAGTGCAATCCACACCTCTGACCTCAACTCCAATTACCCTTCCTCATGTTGAGGGAGAGGAATTGGATGTTGCAACCTTTCAGCCAGTGGATGTATCCTCACAACAGGATACATCTGTAAAAATGGGATCTAAGCCGATAGCTGAGACAACCTCCCAAAAGGTTGATCTCATTGAAAGACAGACCTCAACCCAAGGTCATATTGTGTCTCTCCCAACATCGAGTCAGCCTATGCCATTCGCATTCTTCCAACAGAATGTGGATCCAATAAGGGATTCCCTGTTATTGAGTGCATCCCACACTCAGTCCACTTATCTTGCACCACTTATCAATTCTATTCTTACACAAGCACAGCCTGCCAATGCTCGTGGTACAAACCAACCATTTGCACAGGGCTCAACACTCATTCCCAATGAATTTGAGCTTATACACCAAGGCTCAAATGAGGGGACACAAACCTTACCTACTTTCTTTGAACCTATCTCCACCTATTCCACCTCTAAACCATCTACTTCTACCCAAACACCAAACCTTACCCTTATCCAAACCATAAACCAAAACATTGATCACCTAACCCAAACCTTCCAAGCCTTCCAAACCCAAACCTCTACTCAACTGTCTAGACTTGCAAAAGACATTGAGCTTCTCAAGACCCCACCCCAACCCTCCCCTGCACCCCTTGATCTTACCCCCTCCTAACCAAACTAGACAATCTCTCTACCCTTCTCCCATTTCAATCACCCTCTCGCATCCTTCCTCAATCCATTATCACTTCCCTAAACCAAACCATCTCCAATCTACTATCACAACTTCAAACCCTACGCCCAATAAACCCAAACATTTATGTCCCTATCCTAGACCAACTCCTACCCATGCCTTCCTACCTTAAAGGCATCTTTGATGACATAGAAACCTTAACTGAACAATCCAGAATGATTCATCTCTCATTGTGGAAAGCCATTAAAGATCTCAAGGATGACCTCTCCCTTCAGCTTTCTAAAATTACCTCTATCCCATCCTATACCCCTTCCTCAACCCATACACCCACCCCTGCCCCTACCCCATCCCCAAAGCCAACTGCAGGTGACTCCCCTCCTCCTTTTGATGATGCCAAAAAGGGGGAGAAATTCTCAATTTCTTCAAGGGAGAATGATCCTGACTCAGAGGAAATTGATGCTACATATTCTGAAACTGCCACAAAAATCTTGCAGCAGGAAGCACCCAAAGCAACAACTCCTCAACCTCTTAAAAGAAAAGCACCTACCGAGGGGGAGCAAAGGTTTCCTAAGCGTCTGAAAAGAATGGCAAACAGGCCAAAGCCTAGAAGGAAAGTTGCTGAGGGTTGCTCTCCTCTAATTGATATAGAGTCTGATTCTGATGATGAGGATGATACTCCACTATCTGACATCCTCAAAAGAAGAAGACAGAGCCTAAAACCATCTGCTCCACCAGTCCAATCAACCCCATCAGTCCAAAAGGCTTCAACCTCTGCTCCTAAGGACAAAGGCAAAAAAAAAATGACACCTGAGCAAGTTGAAGCAGATGATCAAATGAAAAGGGAGCTTGCACTTAAAGAGCAAGAAGACAGGGAAAATGCTCAAATGGCTCAAGCATTGGGTGTTTCAGTTGAAGAAATCTACCAAGCCAAGGAGCTAGCATATCAGCAAGAACAAGAACAAATTCAAAATCAAGCTGCTGCTCAACACAAATTGGCAAGAGAGAAATCTCAGTCTGAACTGCTCAAAGCTAGATCTCATGCTGATGCTATCAAAACCCTCTTCAACCTTGATCTATCTGCTCCCATCAATCTAAGTCAACAAAGGCTTCAAAGCTTCAGAGAAAGGATTAACATTCTAAGAAACAAAACAGAACCAACTCCAATAACAAGAGCCACTGTCCACAAAGGTGATGGTGAACCCTACCTCAAAGCTATAAGGCAAAACAATTTCAACAGCTGTGAAGTTGTATCCTATGAGAGGTGTCATATCTATAGGTTCACAGAGTTAGTTGAGATCCTGTACCTTCTCTTCAAATCCAAATCTAAGCTCAAAGTTCAATTCATTCAGAAAATTTAGAATTGGATAGCTCTAGTTGTGTAAGAGCCTTCACTCGAGATGACTATTACAAGCATGTGCACACAGTTGACAATCTTCACAAGAAAGGCTCCAAGCCCTTTAAACCATTTGAGCTAAGAGAGGTACTACCCCAACATGAATTCTTATCTGACTTTGAGGGTCTCAACACATCTCTTCCATTGAACATCACCCCTGAGCTGTACAAGTTTATAGTTATTCCTGTTGAAGGTATATTCTTTCTGGACAGAGCTGGTACATGGAGGTTCTTTAGACAGTCTGAAATCATCAAAGCTAGCAAGATGTTTCTATTTGGGCTATGGATATCTACAAGAGGCAGAACTGGAAATGAAAATTTTGAAGCCCTTGTACAAGCCCAATGTGAAGTCTTAGCTGAAGCAGATCCCCATGCCAAAGATTTTGAAGTTAAAGAAGAACCATGATGGGATGATTGAAGACTGATTCTAACTTTGAAGATTTGTTGATATCTAGTTGATTGTACATTCTAGAGTAGTTAGTTAGTAGTTAATCTATGTAAACACTTCTGTACATTTCTTTATTCTGTTATTTCAAGTGATGCTTATGTATATCAGAAAATCAAAAACATATAAAAATGGAAAAATGAAAAGATACCACAAAAACAGAACAAAATGGTACAACACAGATAAAGATTCCATAAAAAACAGAACAAAATGGAATATTAGAAAAGAAACCAAAAACAGAACAAGGTTCAAAATAAAAAGAGCTACCAAAAACAGATAGCTAGGTAGCCAAATGTACTTAAAAGTTCAAATCTTTTGTAATTCGAAGTCAAACTGATTCTTCAAAAAGAAAAAGGTTTTGTCATCATCAAATAGGGGGAGATTGTTGGGGAGATAATCACTTCACCCTAATAATCATCTCTGCCTATCCTAAAACATAGAATTTGATGATAACCAAACCCTACATTCAGTATGACTTAGAAAGAATTCAAACATGTGTTGTTTGAATCAGTTTATGTAAAAATATGCTAAGTATGGAACCATCAGCTGACCATCAGATCCTACTCAATGTATCAGCCAAGGGATATCAGCCAAGGAGCATCAGATGAAGAAAACAAGTAAAGAAGACCATCAGCTGAGGAAAACAAACCATCAGTTAAGTGCAAAAGTTGATCAGCTAGGAAGAATACTCCATAAGCTAAGTGATCAAATTGATCAGCTGAGTGAACAAATTGATCAGCTAAGTGAACACATTGATCAGCTTAGTGCCTACTCCATCAGCTGGGTGAACAAATGGATCAGCTGAGGCCCAGAGCATTAGCTAAGTAAGTCTTCCTTTACACAAGTCATCTCCCCTCATAAATTGATGTATTTGAATGATCAACTGAGCATGCTTGATCAACTGATCATACAAATATTAATCAGCTGAGCATCTATATGATCAGCAGAGCAATATGTATCAACTGAGTCCTAGAAAAAAGTGATCAACTGATATATTTTGTCAACTGAGTAGTGAATATCAGAGTTCCTAGTACAATCTGTTAGCTGAGTCGTGCAAAATGTCAAATCCACTCTATCTTTTCAGATTGTAAGTCATATGTAAAAGGCAGAACATGTGTTGTTCTATTATGCCTTAGATCTTTGTTTGTAAAAGTAAAAATGCACTTCTTGGATCAAGTATGAGACAAAAAGGTTTGATCTTATCCTTTGGAAAAGGATAATGATACCTCAAACAAATGAAAATCTTGAAGATTTGTTTAAACAACTAAGTATGGCTGGCAATCCCATACTTGGTAAAGTCAAATCAAACAGAAGCATGGTGTTGACTAAAGTACAATCATGGAAAGGGAACGATACTTCTACACGATAGTAGATGTGGGTTTTAATATTAGATATTGTGAATGGGTTACACTTTTGCAGAAAAGTATAATTACTTTTATCAAACATTTGATTAAAGTAACTTTACTTTTCACCCACTTCCTTTACAATTAAAATATTATATTTCCACATCCTCTTTGTCTCTTACCTTCATGCAACCGGATTCACCAAGACTTATATATATACTCATGCATGGTGGAGATGCAAACATAACAACACAGTGAAGTCTCTACTCCACAGAAAGAAAATCTCATTAGTTGAGAAATTCGTAGAGTTTAAGCATTGTGTAGAATCAAACTTGTTCATGTGTTGAACACTCTATATACATTAGTTGTTTTAGAGTTAGCTTGTCTATGTGTTAGACAAATAGATTACCACCTTTTATTGTACTTAGAATTTCCGCTTCTAGTACATGTAATTCTTGATTCAATGTCAATAAGAATTATATAAAAGTATATCAGTGTGTCTTTAAATTTTTAAAAGCTAAAGTTTGTATTCAACCCCCCCTTCTACAAACATTTGTTGTTGTGTACTCAATCTGGGACTAACAAATTCCTTCTGAGAAAAGACATACTGGAGACTTTTGTGATTTGTGTAAATCACACACTTTTTGCCATAAAGGTAATGCCTCTGAAACTTCAGTGCAAATACAATAGCAACAAGCTCCAGGTCATGGGTTGGGTAGTTCCGTTTGTGTGATTGCAACTGCCTAGAAGCGTAGGCAATCACTCGATCACGTTGCATCAGGACGCAACCCAAACCCGCGTAAGAGGCATCGTAGTATACCGTGAAGTCCTCCAAACCCTCAGGCAGAGTAAGGATCGGAGCTTAACATAACAATCTCTTCAGGGTCTGAAAAGCTTCCTCTTGAGCTTCCGACCAGATAAAAGCAACATCCTTGCGAGTCAGTTTGGTCAATGGATCCACAAGCTTCGAGAAATCGCGGATAAACCGTCGATAGTAGCTAGCCAAGCCAAGGAAGCTTTTAATTTCGGAAGGAGTCTGAGGAACCTCCCAATTCATCACAACCTCCACTTTAGCTGGATCTACTTTAACACCGTCATGACATATAACATGTCCAAGGAAATGAATTCCTTAAGCCAGAATTCACATTTGGATAACTTGGCATACAATTGTTCTCGCTTTAGAGTCTCAAGAACCTGACGAAGATGAAGCTCGTGACCAGCTTCCGTCTTCGAGTAAACAAGAATGTCGTCAATAAACACAATCATGGATCTATCCAGAAACGGACAACAAACCCGATTCATCAGATCCATGATGACGGCAGGGGCATTAGTTAAGCGGAATGGCATAACCAGAAATTCATAATGACCATAACGAGTTCGAAACGCAGTCTTCGGAACATCTTCTTCATGAACTCGTACCTGGTGATACCCCGACCGAAGATCAATCTTAGAGAAGCATGTAGCTCCCTGCAACTGATCAAAGAGATCATCTATTCGAGGAAGCAGATACTTATTCTTTACAGTCGCTTGTTAAGCTCCCTGTAATCTATGAACATTCGCATTGTTCTGTCCTTCTTCTTCACAAATAATACAGAAGCTCCCTACGGTGAGGAACTCAAACGAATAAAACCTTTGTCTAGAAACTCCTGAATTTGAGTCATCATCTCTCTTATTTCAGAAGGAGGAATACGATACGGAGAACGGGCCACAGGTGTAGCTCCTGGAACAAGATCTATTTTGAATTCACATCACGAATTAGAGGAAAACCCGGAAGTTCTTCAGGGAATACCTCAGGGTAGTCAGACACCACCCGAATATCACGAACTGGTCGCTTCTCTATCGTAGCATCAATAACATATGCCAGATAGGAGTCACAACCTTTAGCAATCGACTTTTGAGCTTTTATCATGGAGACAATAGGAATATCAGAATCCCGTCGTTCTCCACGTGCAACAACATAAGATCCATCAGAGAGAGGGATCTTGATCATCTTTATGGAACAGATAATCTCAGCATCACGCTTGCTGAGCCAATCCATCCCAATTACAATATCGAAGCCTGCAATAGGCATAATGAAGAAAGAAATAGGGATACTACTCCCGTCAATGTAAATCACAGCTATTGGGACTTTCTCTGTGACGGAGACTACTTTGCCGTCAGCGACCTCTACTCTGAGCGGCTCAGTTAATGGAATGACAGGTAGTTGTAATCTTCTACGACATGCCACAGATACAAAGGAGTAGGTAGCTCCTGAGTCAAATAAAAGACTAGAAGGGATATAGTTGATAAACAAAGTACCAGTAATGACATCCCCTGCTGCTTTGGCCTCGTCGGCCATCATCTGAAAAGCCCTGCCTTTAGCGCGGGGCGCGTCATCTCTTTTCGGGCCTCTAGAAGAAGAAGACCCCTTAGCTCTAGCACCCTGTCTATCCGGGCAGTCTTTCAGCTTGTGCCCGGGCTTGTGGCACCGATAACATACATCTTCTTTAAAACCACACTCTGTAGTAGTGTGGCCCTTCTGCCAGCACCTCCAGCACCGTCTGGTAGAGTTAGAACACTCACCAGAGTGATAAGTACGGCATTGAGAACACCAAGGAGAATCAGGCCTTGACTTCTTGGAGGAATCAGTCTTCCCGCCTGTAGAGGATTGTCCTTTGGAAGGACCCGATTTCTCAGAGGGTTGGAACTTCCTCTTTGACCCTGCGCCGGCAGATTCGCCCTTGCAATATAAACGGTCACCTTCCAATTGTCGGGCTATTTCAAACGCCCAATCCAGACCAGCAACAGCTCGTACATGAGGGCAAAATTCCAGTGGCAGAGTTGCCACAAACTGCCTTATCTTGGTGGTTTCGTCCGGGATAAGATGGGGAATAAACCACATTTCATTAGTGAACGCGGTTATGTGTTCTTCAATTGGCTTATCCCCTTTCTGGAGATCAGTAAATTCCCTCTCCATCCGCTCCAAGTCATACTCGGTGCAATACTTCTTCAGCACCTTTTCAGAAAACTGCTCCCAAGAGAGAGCACTCAGTAACTCCTTGCTAACAGAGGCTTTCACCGTATCCCACCAGAAGATGGCACGACCCTTTAACATACGTATTGCGTATTTCACGCAATACTCCGGTTCGCATTCAGACTATTCAAATACTTGCTCCATCTCCCGGAGCCACTGTATGGTAACTGTGGGGTTATCACTCCCCTGGAATGTCGGAGGCTTGCAGGATAGAAATTTCTTGTATGAACAAGTCTTGCAAGGCTTGTTCAGTGTAGCCTACAATAAGAGCTATTTTGTTACACGAAGCTCTTCCTCCAAACGCCTAATATAGGTAGCCTGATCTGGCTCAGGTCTGCCACCACCGACATTATGCTGAGATCTTTGATCTTCAACCTGATGAGGCATATGTGAAGCCTCATCCTCCAATTCTTTAATAGCTTGTTCGGTATGGCCACGTTCGGCATACATCTTTTCTAGATTTCTATATGACAGAGAAAGAGTAGTTAATACTCTATCTCACTTACTTAACTTACTAACAAGTCATCTTATAATATTGGCATGCATATAACTCTCTCACTCAACCCCCCATAGGAACACTTCTTTATGGTCGGGCCCGAGTTTGAGATCAAATACTCTTTCAAGTACTCAATTAACTGAAACTTAGGCTATGATACCTAATTGTAACACCGCTTTTGAATTCAGTTACTTTAATGGCAAATCAGGTTTTAACAGCGGAAATTTTTCTTTTAATAACAACAAACTGTTATTTACATTAACAACTTTTCAAAATAACGTTGGTGTTACCAAAAACAGGAACCGACCATTGTATCTATTTACATTACATCATAATAATTATCAAGTGTTCCACCCACAAGGGGCAATGTACATCCCAAAAGCTACCCGCCTCGCAGGACATCTAGTCTTTACCTGAAAAGGGAAACATAGCATCATTAGCTAACACTTAGCTAGTGAGTACATACAATCAGAAGTATCAATACAGTAAGTCATGCATCATATCATAAAAAATCATTGCTAGCTTAGCACATAGCGGTGTGCTGACAAGATCAGTAAGAGTCATGTCTTGCAGGGTAATCAATCCCGCTCAACGACTCAGACCGGGGAATCAGACACGACCAATCCGTGTTGGTGGGGGAGCATAAACCAGTCCACCAAGCATCATTCACAGAGCCAGAGGCTCCACAGGTAATCCAGCTACAACCGACTGACCACCACTCACGTTAAGGCACGACGGTTCTGCAGAACCTAAGATCCAGGATGCCTCCTGAATCACCGTGAAATCCCGAGGGATCCAGTTACAACCGACCGACCTTAACCACGTGTCAGATAGTCTGCAGACAGTTCACATTAACATATACGTACATTTGATCCCACAGGGATCCATCAATTTACATATAACATCATAGAGTTATTCATACGTACATATCATCATACATTAACTAAGTGGTTCCAATCTGGACCCACTGGCATTCACCTGACATATATTCTAACATCATGCAAGTCATACACTTACCTCCTCGAGCGTACCTGCAAAAGCAAGTTAAGTAACACAATACAATTATCTAGCATGCAAGCCTTACTCTACTTAGTCTCATGAAGGCAGGCACTCACCTGAGCAGTTTACTACGCACAGGTATTTGGTTTTGATTCCACAAATACAACAAGTTCACCTAGCATATCATACTTGCATTAATCATTCACATGTGCATACAATGCTTACAAAATAAATACTTAACTTTATGCAACACAAATCCGCCAGAAGTGTCGGATTTGGGGAAATCCGACGGTTCTGTCGGATTCATGAAATCCGACACATGCAACCATGAAATCCGATGCTCATTAATGGATTCCAACACTTAGGAATTCCAACCATGCACACAGAATCCGACACTTGCGGATTCCGACACATAGAAAGGAATCCGAGACTTGGAAATCCGATTCTTTGAATTGAAATCCGATACTGTCGGATTTCAACACTTGGAATCCAGTAAACACAATCTGACACTTGTAGTCCGGAACTTAGGAATTATAGAACTTGAAATCCGACAGACTTGCGGAATCTGACACTACTATCGGATTCTGACAATTCCTTCGGTTTTCACCACATGCGAATTCCGACACCTTCATAGTATTGGAATCTGACAACTTCATAGCCTGAAATTCCGATAACTTCCTTTGGTCATCTAAACAACTTCCAACTCATTGGTTTTAAGCCCAGATCATGTTAGAACATCATATTCCACTCGTGGAAACATCTTAAACATGCCAAATCCTCACAAGAACACCAAACCTGCAAAAACCCATTAAAAAGGCGCGTTTTCCATGTTCTTCAAGATGTCCATGCATGGATTTGTGTTTCTAACATCACAACACACGATTCTAATCTTCTAAACATATTTGAATTACAACACCAACCTCTTTAAATCAACAGCTGCGTCCTTCGTGTTCTTCTTTTGAAATCCGAGAGAGACAAGAAAAAAGAAGTGTGTGTGTTTTGTGTTTGCTTTCTTTGACTTGTAAAGTCAACAAGGCACATGTACACACATACATATACTTCTAACTTCCAGAGGCGGTCGCCTCTTACTTCACTAAGGGTTTTCCTTAAATATCTAGTTTACATACATACTTAACATACATACATTTAACATACATACGTACATACTTCAATACACATATAATACATATAAACATATAACTTGTATTCATTTACTTAACCTAACAAATACATACACGTAATTATTATTATTATATTAACTACGTACACTCACGTACTAATTACAACCAGGCCCAAGTTGAGGATGTTACACTTATGAACAAGGGTTTGGCAGCAGATAATAGACACGCCCGTACCTTTATCAGGCACGCTTGTACGTTCCCAGAACAGCATCAGATCAATCAAAACAACTGTTTTTTTACCAAAAACTCAACCAAAGGTAACATGCAAGTATTCCAGCACTCTCAAAACACTTTGCTAACAACTAAAACACTTAAAACATCCTTTTTAACATGCTTTAAGCATCTTTTGATTATTTTACTTCCAACAACACTTTTTTGACCCATTTGCAACTTAAAATATCTCATTAGATATTATACAATCTTCCATTCCTGAAGATGTCTTTCAGAGAAAGCATCTAAAGGATCATTCTTTATTCTTTTGTAATCTGTCCTGGCGCTACACATCTGAAGGAAGAAGCCTTATTGTTCATCTGAAGATTAATTCTGAAGTGAACGCAAACTAAAGTAAGTCTTCAGTTATCAAGAGGTCTCTATTACTAAAAGCACGTTTCAGTACAAGCATCTACCAGTTAAGCAATGTGCGCAATCAGCGCTTCTGAAGGAACAATAAATAAATTAGATCAGTACACATGTAAATCAGTACACGTGTAAATAAATTAAATGATCAGGATTAGTTTACTTAGCGTATAAATACCTTCTCACTATTTGAGAAAAAGTAAGCGTTTGTTCGCTATTTTGTTTTCAAGTAAGTTCTTGATTAGTTTGTACTCAGTGCTCAAGTTTGTTCTTGTGTACTCTTTAAAGTTTGATTATTAATATAATCTTGCTTTGAAAACTTTCGTGCGTTCGTACTCTAAAACTATTTCCGCACTTTGATTATTTTTCATTGTTAGTTTTTACATCATTTGGGAAAAACAATTGGTATCAGAGCATATTCTAATTTAATTTATAAACTAGCGATATGTTCAAGATGTCGAAGTTCGAATACATGAAAAATGGCTCCTCTACCAAACCTCCTAAGTTTTAAATCGAACACTTTTCTAGCTGGAAAAATCGTATGCTCCTTTATTTGGAAAATATTGATTTTAATTATCTTTCCATTCTAGAGGAAGGCCCTTTTGTTCCTCACACCATCTCCATGGAGACTGGTTCTTTTGATTCTTCTATTCCCTCTCGTCCAAAACCAAGATCTCAATGGACTGAGGAGGAGAAGAAACTTGTCGGCCTTGACTCCAAGATTAGGAACAATATTGTGATCGCTTTACCAAATGAGATCTTCCATACTGTTTGCAATCTGAAAATTGCCAAGGATATGTGGGAAAGTATATGCATATCTTTTGAAGGAACTATTGAGGTTCGAGAAAATAAGAAAACAAACATCATACGCAAGTATGAAAGTTTCTGTGCAAAAGACTTATTGTCTCTCACTGAAGTCTACACTAGGTTCGCATGTCTTCTCAATGACATGCTTAAAGTCGGGGTTGTTAGAGAACAATTCCAGATACTAAACCGATTCCTCGACTCTCTTCCTTATGAATGGGACACCATGTGCATGATCTTGAGAACTAACAATATGCTCAAGGACATGAATATGCGCAAACTGTACGAGATTTTGCTGAATGATGAACAAACCCGTATTTAGAAAAATGACTTGAAGAAAGCATTCAAGATGTCCCTGCCTCTCATTGTTGAAAACCCCCCCAAAAGCTACTTACAGGTTTACTGAAGTATCTGAGTCTAATGATGAATCTTTATCCATTATGAAGAATGCGGCTGAAGAGGAGGAAGGTTCCGAAGATGAATGTTCAGAAAAGGCATTCATTATGAAGAACTATAAGAAATTCCAAAAGTTCAAATATGACGAAAAGAGAAGATTTGACAAAAAAAATACTACTCTGATAAAAAGGGCTCTTCTGAGAGCTCTAAGAATGAATGTTTCAACTGTGGTAAACCTGGCCATTTCGTAGCAGACTGCTTTGTTAGGGAAAATTCTTCAAATCTAGAGAAGAGTTATCCCTCTAAAGTTGACAAATACAAGGCAAAATACAAATCCTTAAAAGCGTCTAGTGAGAAAGGAAAGAAAGAAAAAGCCATGATTGCTGATGATCTTAGCTGGAATGACTCTGAAACCTCATCAGATGAGGATGAAAGTAATGATGTCAAAGGAAAGTGCTTGGTTGCTGAAGAGATTTTTGGACCAACACACCCTGAAATGTGCTTAATGGCTATTGAAAGCAAATTTAGCAATGACTTGACTGAAGCTAAGAAATTGAGCTCAGCTGAAGGATGGAATCCCACTATGATGTACAAGGTATCCAACTTTAAGAATTATACTTTGAATGAAAAGGATGATATGTTTGCTTATTTGTGTTCTGATCTGACAATTGCTCATAACAATCAAAACAAATCTAAACAAACTATCACCAAACTCACTTCTGAAATCAACGTGGTCGAAACTGAAAATGAAAATTTTCTTCAAGAATCGTATGCTTTGAAAAATCATCTTGAATTTCTAACTAACGAACTCAAAAGTATAAAACATGATTTGCAAGTTTCAAATGAAAAGGTGAATGATCGTCAGTCGATCATTGATCTGTAGTTGAGTCAAACAAATTAGCCTTTGAAAGCATAAATCATCAAATGATCATTCAAAGAGAAAGAGTAGGCATATGACACATTAAACAAGCCACTAATTTCAGTAAGAAATGCAAACATGTAAGTAAAATGGTTTTTAATGACGTCAGCATTAATGATATTGGAAGTCCAAATCTTTTGTACAAACATTTTAACAAATTAGAACATCTGAATCCCAGTTTCTCTAAAAGAACTAATTCGGAAATCCGAAATCTTCAACTTCCATCCGAGTATGAAAACCAAGCAGTACTCTTTCTGAACAAAGGTCTAATCAGCCCTCTAAAGAAAAGTTAAGTGAACAAGTGTCTCCTGAAAACCCTTCTACTTTTGAAACACCAAAGAAAACCTTTTCTAAAACCATTTCTGAACCAATCTCTGAAGGGAACTCTGAAAGTAAGTGCTTTGAGTCCTCCGGTTCAGATTTTCTTCCTCATACTGACATCTTCTATGATGTAACCATCCTAATTGATTTTTCTGATAGCAAGTTATTAGTTGAATTTTCAGAACCCATCACTGAAAATTTCTAGCCTTCCCACACTCCTAATCTAAACAAAGCATTCATTCTTCCTGTTTCTAAGCTCAAGGAAGTTAAGGATTCTCTCTTCAAAATCTTGAAATTAATTGGAGAAAAGGAGAAAAGCAAGAAAAACAAAAAGAGCAGGCAACCAAATTCTAAAATAACCAAGAAATGCTATAAATGTGGAATAAGAGGTCATGAAGCAGCCTCATGTTCAAATGAATGCAAAAATTCAAATGAATGTTGCTCCTTTGAGCGTTCTATTTTGGAGCCTAGTAAAGTTTGGGCTCATCAAATGAACTAATTGAGTGTTATTTGTGCAGGGCGATAAACATGACAACATTTGGTATCTTGACAGTGGATGTTCAAGTCATATGACCGGATGTAAGTCCCTGCTGAATGGGGTACAAGAAGAAAATGGCCCCAAGGTTACTTTTGGTGGAGGAAAGTGTGGCAAAACAAATGGGTATGGTTATCTGAATCAAGAGTCTATAAACATCAAGAATGTTGCTCACGTTACTCCACTCAAACATATTCTAATCAGCATCAGTCAACTATGCGATGCGGATTATGAGGTTCTTTTCAAAAAGACAAAAGGTTCATTATTTAACAACAAAGGAAAAGAAGTTCTACAAGCAAAGAGGCAAGGAAATATGTATGTAGTCGATTTCAGTTCTGCCTCTTCTGAAAGAGATGCATGCTTCTATTTTGAAGCTGACTCAAAAGTCAACTGGTTATGGCACAAGAGCTTATCTTACCTGAATTTCAAAAGCATAAGTAAGTTTTCAAAGATTCAACTGACTCTAGGTCTACCGTCTGTTCGGTTCATGAAGGACAAGATGTGCCACGCCTGTGAACAAGGAAAGAAAAAGAAATCAGTGTACAAATCCAAACATTGTAATTAAACCAACACTGCTTTTCATCTTTTACATATGGATCTCTTTGGTCCTGTCAGCTCTCCGAGCATGAGTGGAAACAAGTATACACTGGTAGTAGTCGACGAATATACCAGGTTCACATGGGTATTCTTTTTGAAAAGCAAAAGTGAAACTGCTGAAATTCTTATGAACTTCATTCGACGTATTCAAAGGCAGTTTGACACACAAGTCAAGAAACTCCATAGTGATCATGGAACAGAATTCAGAAACTCAACTCTTCAAGAATTTTGTGATGATAATGGTATAATCCAAAATTTCTTAGCACCATATATGTAACACCGCTTCTGAATTCAATTACTATAATAGCAAATCAGGTTTTAGCAGCGAAAATTTTTCTTTTTAAAACAACAAACTGTTATTTACATTAATAACTTATCGAAACAACGTTGGTGTTACCAAGTACAGGAACTGACCATTGTATCATATTACATTACAACATATAAGTACAAGTGTTCCACCCACAAGGGGCAATGTATTTCCCAAAAGCAACCCGCCTCGCAGGACATCTAGTCTTTACCTGAAAAGGGAAACATAGCCTCATTAGCTACACTAGCTAGTGAGTACATACAATTATAAGCATCAATACAGTAAGGCATGCGTTATATCATAAACAATCATTGCTAGCTTAGCACATAGCGGTGTGCTGATAAGATCAGTAAGAGTCATGTCTTGCAGGGTAATCAATCCCGCTCAACAACTCAGACCAGGGGGAGGGGGGGTCAGACACGACCAACCGCGCTAGTGGGGGAGCATAAAGCAGTCTACCAAGCATCGTTCACAGAGCCAAAGGCTCCACAGGTAATCCAGCAACAACCGGCTGATCACCACTCACGTTAAGGCACGGTGGTTCTGCAGAACCTATGATCCAAGATGCCTCCTGAATCACAGTGAAATCCCGAGGGATCCATTTACAACCGACTGACCTTAACCATGCGTCAGATAGTCTGTAGACAGTGCACACTTAACATACATACATATACGTACGTACACATAAACACATAATTAAACATACACTTGTATTCATATAACTTAACAAGTATTTACAATCAAAATATCCCTATTACATTAACTACGTACACTCACACACTAATTACAACTAGGCCCAAGCTGAGGATGTTACAATGATTAGATGACATAATCAGATACAATTGAACATGGAAGACTGTGACGTGACACAATCTCATCGATATACAACTGGGCTAAACGGGTCAGCAAAGCATACTCGTTTTTTTTCAAGAAATGAGAGTTTTTCGTCAGTGGATCAACGATAACCCAGATCATGTCGTGCCCTCTTGACGTTCTTGGTAGCTTCGTCACGAAATCCATCGTGATATTATCCCATTTCCACTCCGGAATATCCAGCTGCTGTAGATTACCATAAGGTCTCTGGTGCTCCGTCTTCACTTGCGCGCAGATCTGACATCTCTCCACAAATGAAGCGATGTCTTTCTTCAAAGTTGGCCATCAATATAGCATCTTCAAATCGTGGTACATCTTTGTGATTCCCGGATGGACAGACAATTTGGACTTATGGGCCTCCTGCAGAATCAGCTCACGGTTACTTCCAATAGAAGGTACCCAAATCCTGGATTGAAAAGTCTTCAACCCACGATTATCTTCCGTAAGCTGATCCTTCAACTTCTTCATCATCTCAGCCTTGAGATTTTCTTCTTGCAATGCAGTCTGCTAAGCTTCCTTCAGTCTAGAAATCAAGTCTGACACAATCGCGATTCTCATAAACTTAGCTTCTGCTGTCGGTCCTTTACGGCTTAAAGCGTCCGCTACAACATTGGCCTTGCCGAGATGGTAATGGATCTCAAATCGTAGTCTTTTATTAACTCCAACCAACGGCGTTGCCGCATGTTGAGTTCCTTCTAAGAAAAGACATACTGGAGACTTTTGTGATCTGTGCAAATCACACACTTTGTACCATAAAGGTAATGCCTCCACAGCTTTAATGCAAACACAACAGCAGCAAGCTCTAGATCATGGGTTGGGTAGTTCCGTTCGTGTGATTTCAACTACCTAGAAGCGTAGGCAATCACTCTTTCACGTTGCATCAGGACGCAACCCAAACCCGCGTAAGAAGCGTTGCAGTATACTGTAAAGTCTTCCGAACCCTCTGGCAGAGTAACGATCGGAGCTTCACATAGCAATTGTTTCAAGGTCTGAAAAGCTTCCACTTGAGCTCCCGACCAGATAAAAGCAACATCCTTGCGAGTTAGTTTGGTCAACGGACCCGCAAGCTTCGAGAAATCGCGGATAAACCGCCGATAGTAGCCAGCCAAGCCAAGGAAGCTTTTAATTTCGGAAGGACTCCGAGGAACCCCCCAATTCATCACAGCCTCCACCTTAGCTTGATTTACTTTAACACCATCTTGATATATAACATGGCCCAGGAAATGAACTTCCCTAAGCCAGAATTCACATTTGGACAGCTTGGCATACAATTGTTCTCGTTTTAAAGTCTCGAGAACCTGGCGAAGATGAAGCTTATGATCTGCTTCCGTCTTCGAGTAAACAAGGATATCATCAATAAATACAATTACGGATCTATCAAGAAGCGGGAGACAAACCCGATTCATCAAATCCATGAAGACGGCAGGGGCATTGATTAAGCCGAACGGCATAACTTGAAATTCGTAATGACCATAACGAGTTCGGAACTCGGTCTTTGGAACATCTGCTTCATGAACTCGTACTTGGTGATACCCCGACCGAAGATCAATCTTAGAGAAGCATGTAGCCCCCTGCAATTGATCAAAGAGATCATCTATACGAGGAAGCGAATACTTATTCTTTACAGTTCGCTTGTTAAGCTCCCTGTAATCTATGCACATTCGCATTGTTCCGTCCTTCTTCTTTACAAACAATACAGGAGCTCCCTACGGCGAGGAACTCGAACGAATAAAACCTTTGTCTAGCAACTCCTGAATTTGAGTCATCATCTCTCTTATTTCAGAAGGTGCAAGACGATACGGAGATCGAGCCACAGGTGTAGCTCCTAGAACAAGTTCTATTTTAAATTCAACATCACGTATTGGAGGCAAACCCGGAAGTTCTTCAGGGAATACCTCAGGGTAGTCAGACACCACCCGAATATCACGAACTGGTCGCTTCTCCATCGTAGCATCAATGACGTATGCCAGATAAGAGTCACAACCTTTGGCAATCGACTTTTGAGCTTTTATCATGGAGACAATGGGAATATCAGAATCCCGTCGTTCTCCACGTGCAACAACATAAGATCCATTATAGAGAGGGATCTTAATCATCCTTTTGGAACAAATAATTTCAGTATCACGCTTGCTGAGCCAATCCATCCCGACCACAACATTGAAGCCCGCAATAGGCATATTAAAGAATGAATTTGGCATACTACTCCCATCAATATAAATCACAGCTATTGGGACTTTCTCTATAATAGAGACTACTTTGCCGTCAACGACCTCTACTCTGAGCGGCTCACTTAAGGAAACATCAGGTAACTGTAATCTTCTACGACACGCCACATATGCAAAGGAGTAGGTAGTTTCAGAGTCAAATAAAACACTAGTAGGGATATAATTGATAAGAAAAGTACCCGTGATGACATCCCTTGCTGCTTTAGCCTCGTCGGCCGTCATCTGGAAAGCCATGCCTTTCGCGCGGGGCGCATCATCTCTTTTCGGGCCTCGAGAAGAAGAAGACCCCTTTGCTCCAGTGCTCTATCTTTCTAGGCAGTCAATCAGCTTGTGCCCGGGCTTGTGGCACCGGTAGCACACATCCTCTTTAAAACCACACTCTGTTGTAGCGTGGCCCTTCTGCCCACACCTCCAGCAACGTCTCGTAGAGTTATAACATTCACCAGAGTGATAAGTTCGGCATTGAGAACACCAAGGAGAATTAGGCCTCGGCTTCTTGGAGGAATCAGTCTTTCCGCCTGTGGTGGATTGTCCTTTGGAAGGACCCGATTTATCAGACGGCTGGAACTTCCTCTTTGACCCTGCACCGGCAGATTCACCCTTGCAGTACAAACAGTTACCTTCTAATTGTCGGGGTATATCCAAAGCCGGATCCAGTTCAGCAGCAGCCCGTACATGTGGGCGAAATTCCAGTGGCAGAGTTGCCATATGTAACACCCGCAACCTTGGGCTAGGAGATTAGCGGGTTTGCAATATGTAATTTGTTGTTTTAACTGATTATGTGTTTATTAAGTGTTAAATGAAATCAATTTAAATTACATATATACATGTTACAGGTGAAGTTTAATAGTAAAAACAAGGTACAAGTCTTTATGCATGTATGTTAGAATATATGTATGTATGCATGTAGAAATTAAAAAGGATTTCCATGAGAGCCACCTCCTGCTTGAATTATACAAATATATGTGTACGTGTATAATTTTTTGCTCATTATCTTGAAAGTAAAAAACGTGTTAGTGTGTGTTTATTGGAGCCAAACCGTGAGTGAAGAAAAGCTACAAACATGTTATAGTATATATTGGTATGTTTAGATGTTATAAAGCATGAGTTTATGCAAATACACCACTGATAAAGATGGAAGAAAAACTTGGTAAATGGGTTTTGTAGATTTTGTTGTTATGAATGAGTAAAAAGGTCTTTTTGATGATTTATATGCATGTTAGATGTTGGATATATATTTTGTTGGAAGAAAAATGATGTTAGAAATGATTATATGAAATTTTGGACTGAAAATCCGACACTTTTTGGAGAATACAATCTGAGAATTCGCGCGTCGCGGCGCGACGTCGAGAAATCCGGGACCTTGAGTTTCGGAATGTGAGAATCCGAGAATGTTACAAAACCGACCCTTGAAATCCGGAACCATGGCAAATCCGACACCAAAATCCGAGACTTGTGAAATCCGCCACTGAAATCCGAGTGTAGACTCTCGTATTTGAAATCCGACCCGGTCGCGGCGCGACGGACCCAAATCCGAATAATTGTTTATTTCTTTTATGTTTTGCTTGGTTTGAGTTAGTATGTTTTATATGTGAATTTATTAAGTTTGTTTATTAAAAGCTTCAGCAGCGTATTTAAAAAAAATGGCTTGAGTTTTCCGGTGATACAGTTTGGTATCAGAGCCTAGGTTTGGCGATGCATGCACGGCTAGAGTGTTGCATTCCCAAATCTTGGCTCGTGACGGGTCAAGCTTTCTTTCGGGGTAATTAGAGTGAGTTAGAGTTGTTTGTAGCAGTTAGTATTTTGGATACTAACGGTTTATGTTAATGATTTATGAGGTGATGTGATTGTAACAGATAATGGCTGACAGAGATACTCCTATCCTTCCTCCTACGACCCAAGTTGTAACTGAAGCTCCAACGACTAAATACTTGGGAAATACAGCTACTGCGGGAACGTCGGGTCAAGCCCGGGAAGAGGATAATAGTGATTATGTTTATCAACTAGAAAACGAGTTGGTTGAACTCAGAGATAAAGTTCAAAGAATGGAAGAACAACAACAACAGCAACCTGAACCAACCCCAGTACCAACTGCGATTCTTACACAGGCGACAACCGCACCAATGACAGCACCGCTGCCACCTGTGACACAAATGATGCAACCACCATTCTACTATCCATATCCACAACCAGGAGCCTATCCGTTTGCGTCCCCTGGATATAAACAACCCTGCACCTACAAGCAATTTTTGGATTGTATACCCTCTGAGTATCACGGGAGTTCTGATCCCAATGCTACATTGAACTGGTTGAGGGAGATGTCAAAGGCACTTGATGCCTGTAATTGCGAAAATGAATTGAAAGTTAAGTATGCGTCACGAATGCTGAGAGGAGACGCATTGGTCTGGTGGGATTCCATTACCGGCCATTTTACTGAACAGCAACAGGATAGTATCACCTGGAGTCAATTCCAGGAAAAATTGTGCAAACAATATTGTGGAACTTTTGAGATGGCCAAGATCAAAAAGGAATTCATGGATCTGCAGATGACCAAGAACATGACTGTAGATCAATTGATTAAACAATTCAATGAAAAGATGAGGTTTGACAAACATTGGGTACCGGATGAGGAATCGAAGTTTGCCAAACACTGGGTACAGAGGCAGGGAGGGCAGAACAGCGGGGGCAGACAGGGGGAGCAAAATAGAAAACCTACTTCGGGCGGGTCTACTCAGAGGGCACCTTGGTGTAGTAGGTGCAAATCTTATCACCACGGGCAGTGTACGCCCCAGACGAGGAGATGTGTGAACTGTGGCCAATTTGGCCATGATTTAAAGAATTACAGATTCCCGAGAAGTGTATGTTGGAATTGTCAGAGGGAGGGGCGGCGAGTGGGTGATTGCCCGATAAGCAAGAAGACAGGGTCGGGGTCGGGGGTAGGAGGAGCTAGAGGATCGTCTTCGGCTGGTCAAAAACAAAAGAACCCACCCACTGCCGAGGTTCGGGCGTTTAAAATGACTGTGGATGATGCCACCACCACTGACGACGTGATCACGGCTATGTTTCTAATAAACTCTACTCCTGCTAGAGTATTGTTTGATTCAGGAGAAAATTGCTCCTTTGTTTCTGTGGAATTCTGTGATAAATTAAATGTGCCTGTGATTGAATTTGCTACTGCTTTAGAGATAGAAGTAGCTGATGGTATGATGGTTCCAGTCACGACTGTTGTGGCTGGAGCTAAAATTGATATAGATGGCGTGTGTTTTCCTGTTTATTTTCTTGTTATGCCATTATCCAGGTATGATGTGGTGCTTGGGATGGATTGGCTGAGTTTGAATGAAGCCAGTATCAAGTGTCATAAGAAGTTAATTTCGTTTCCGCTAGCTGATGGTTCACGGGTAATAGCAAGAGGAGAGAAAACTGGGTCTGTAATCCCGATGATTTCGTGTTTAAAAGCAAAGAAGGCATTGGGTAAGGGGTGTGAATCTTATTTGGCGTATGTAATCAATGGAAAGAAAGAAAAGAAAGCAATGACTGATATCCGGGTGGTAACGGAATACCCGGAAGTGTTTCTAGAAGAGTTGCCTGGATTGCCTCCGGTTCATGAAGTGGAAGTCAAAATAGACTTAATACCTGGTTCTAGACCAGTAGCAAAGACTCCATACAGGTTGGCACCTTCAGAGATTCGGGAGATGATGACGCATATTCAGGTTCTACTAGATAAGGGGTTTATTCGTCCGAGTTCGTCCCTGTGGGGAGCACCGGTATTTTTTGTAAAGAAGAAAGACGGTACGTTGCGTATGTGTATCGACTACTGTGAGTTGAATAAGAGAACAATAAATAACAAGTATCCATTGCCAAGAATCGATGATTTGTTTGATCAACTGCAAGGAGCTTCGTTCTTTTCTAAAATTGATTTGAGGTCGGGATATCATCAAGTGCGTGTTTCTGAGGAAGATGTGTCGAAAACGGCCTTTCGTACGCGTTACGGGCATTATGAGTTCTTGGTTATGATATTCGGCTTAACCAATGCACCTGCGATTTTTATGGATTTGATGAATAGGGTTTGTCAACCATTCTTGGATGATTTTGTGATAGTCTTTATTGATGATATTCTAATTTATTCAAAGACTGAATAGGAGCACGAACAACATTTGAGACAAGTTTTGGAAACCTTGAAGAAAGAACATATGTTCGCTAAGTTCTCAAAGTGCGAGTTCTGGTTGAGAGAAGTTCAATTCTTGGGACATGTTATCTGTAATGAAGGAGTGAAAGTGGATCCTTCTAAAGTGGAAGTTGTAATGAACTGGAATGCTCTAAAGACACCGTCTGGGATAAAGAGTATTCTGGGTTTGGCTGGATACTACCGTAGGTTTATTAAAGATTTCTCGAAGATTGCGGGTCCGTTGACTATGTTAACTCGGAAAGACGTGAAGTTTGATTGGGGTAGTGAACAAGACAAGGCTTTCCAGATTTTGAAGCAGTTGTTATGTCAGGCTTCCATTCTTATGCAGAGGGATCGGGTGATTGCCAAGTGGAACGGATGATTTTACTGTTTATTGCGATGCGTCGTTTGCTGGATTGGGATGTGTGCTTATGCAGAGGGATCGGGTGATTGAGTATGCTTCAAGACAATTGAAACCACATGAAAAGAATTACCCGACTCATGATCTAGAACTGGCAGCTGTCGTATTTGCCCTAAAACTGTGGAGACACTACTTGTATGGCACCAAGTGCGTAATTTGTACTGATCATAAGAGTCTTCAATATGTATTTACACAGAAAGAATTGAACATGTGACAGAGACGATGGGTGGAGTTGATAAAAGATTATGATTTCGAGATTAGATACCACCCTGGGAAAGCGAATGTGGTAGCAGACGCCTTGAGCCGCAAGGGAGCAGGGAATTCCATTAAATTCATGCGTATGGAAATTGTATCTGATTTAGTGGATAGAATAAAGTCTGCACAGTTGGAAGCTCTCAAGGAGGAAAACGTGAAGAATGAATAGATGAGAAAATGTAAGAACGAGCTTACTGATGATTCTCGCGGATTTAAAATGTATAAGACTCGTGTGTGGGTTCCTATGCTTGGAGAATTGAGAAAGTTGATTTTAATTGAAGCGCATAAGTCAAGACTGCCTGTTCATCCACGAAGCACTAAAATGTACAACAATTTGAAAGTGCTTTACTTGTGGCCTACTATGAAGGTAGATGTGGCTCATTTTGTGGAGTTATGCCATATATGTGCGCAAGTAAAGGCAGAGCATCAGAAGCCCTACGGATCCTTAAAACAGTTGGAGATTCCTGAGTTGAAGTGGGAACATATAACGATGGATTTCGTGACTAAACTTCCGCGAACACAGAGGAATCACGATATGATTTAGGTGATTGTGGATCGACTAACAAATAGTGCCCATCTTCTGGCTACTTATGAGACGGCTTCTCTTAGCAAGTTGGCACAATTGTACATTGATGAGATTGTTGTGAGGCATGGTATACCATTGTCAATAGTATCTGACAGAGACTCCAGGTTTGTTTCTAACTTCTGGAGGAGTCTACAGAGAGAGTTTGGGACAAGGATTAATTTGAGTACTACTTATCATCTTCTGACTGACGGTCAAAGTGAACGAACCATACAGACACTCGAAGATATGTTACGCGCATGTCTAATTGAGTATGGTGGATCTTGGGATTCGAACCCGCTGTTGATAGAGTTTGCGTATAATAATTCTTACCACTCTAGCATTGGAATGCCTCCGTATGAAATGTTGTACGGTCGTTGCTGCCGTACTCCAACGTGTTGGTTAGAGGCTGGTGAGAAACAATTTGCAGGGCCTGAGATTGTTCAAATGACTGCTGACAAGGTTACTATAGCCAGAGAAAAGTTGAAAGCAGCCAGAGATAGACAGAAAATGTATGCGGATCCGCGACGTCGTCCAGTAACATTTGATGTGGGAGAGTTAGTGTATTTGAAGGTCTCTCCGTGGAAGGGCGTGAGTCGATTGAGAAAATGCAAGGTTGAAGACGAGAGTCAGATTCTCCCAGTACATGAATTGAAAGTGGATTCAAAGAAGAGACTGGTTGAGGAACCCGTCGAACTGTTAGATCGTAAAGTGACCAAGCTCCGAAAGAAGCAGATACCGATGGTGTTGGTCAAGTGGAAACACAGTTTAGGATCTGATTTGACATGGGAGACTAAGGCGGAAATGAAAGATCGATACCCTCACTTGTTTGAGCAAGAAAGGATTTCGTGGACGGAATCCCCTTAAGGAGGGGAGATTTGTAACACCCGCAACCCTAGGCTAGGAGATTAGCAGGTTTGCGGTATGTGATTGGTTGTTTTAACTGATTATGTGTTTATTAAGTGTTAAATGAAATCAATTTAAATTATATATGCGGTTGCCACCTTACCTCACTAGAGGTTTTCCTTTTCTCTAAGTAATTAACTACATACACACTTAACATACATACATATACGTACGTACACATAAACACATAATTAAACATACACTTGTATTCATATAACTTAACAAGTATTTACAATCAAAATATCCCTATTACATTAACTACGTACACTCACGTACTAATTACAACTAGGCCCAAGCTGAGGATGTTACAATATACCCCACAACAAAACGGGGTTGCTGAAAGAAGAAATAGAACCTTAATTGAAGTGACCCATACAATGCTAGCTGAAGCATCTCTGAAGGGACACTTCTAGGCTGAAGCAACAAAACTCCTTATGAGTTAATCCACCTGAAGACACCTAATATTGGCTATTTCAAGATCTTTGGAAGTACCTGCTTTATTCTCAACACCAAAGATCAGAAAAGCAATTTTGATCCCAAACAAGAACAAGGTGTGTTTTTGCGATATTCTGACATTTCAAAAGCTTGTCGTATTTTTCTTCCCAGGAAATACTCCGTGGTTGAAACCATGAATGTCACTTTTGATGAATTCGATGTTCAGTCAAGCTCAAATCACACTGATCAAGTCATTTCTCAAGAATTCGATACACTTCTACATGGTCTATCTGACGATGATATTGAAGACTAATCTCAAGAGAGAAAGTCTGACAAAAATTCTCATTCAGTAAATGTAATTCAGAGCTCTTAAAATCTCTCTTTACCAAGCGATACCTCTGCTGAAGAGAGTCAGGAGCATCCATCTAGAGTCACTAAATGGACTCGTGCTCAACCTATTATGAATGTTATAGGAAATCCTGACAAAGGTGTGCAAACTTGTAACTCGGTTACCTCAGCCTTTTGCATGTTTTCAGAATTCATTTCCCAACAAGAGCTGAAGAAAGTTGATGAGGCTCTAATAGATCCTAATTGGGTAGTGGCTATGCAAGAGGAGCTGAATGAATTCGAAAGAAATAAAGTATGGAAACTTATCGCTCCTCCTGAAGATAAATCAATTATAGGTACAAAATGGATGTTCAGGAATAAGCGAGATGAAACAAGTTCAGTGGTTGGAAATAAGGCATGGTTGGTTGCTAAGGGATATTTTCAGGAGGAAGGTATCGATTATGATGACACATTTGCTCCAGTAGCTTGTATGGAGGCAATACATAGTTTTCTTGCTTTCGCGTCATTCAAAGGATTTGAAGTCTTTCAGATGGATGTAAAGAGCGCTTACTGAATGGTGAATTACAAGAAGAAGTGTTCATTTAGCAACCTCCCGGTTTTGAAAATCAACAATTCCCAAATCATGTCTATAGGCTAGACAAGGCTCTCTATGGAGACAAGCACCATGTGCGTGGTATGATACATTGTCCACCCATCTTCTGAAGAACGGGTTTCAGCGAGGCAACATTGACAAAACTCTGTTCCTATGCAGAGAAAAAGGAGAACTAATTCTTGTTCAAATCTATATCGATGATATCATTTTTGGATCAACAGGTTCTCATTTATGCAAGAAGTTTGAAAGAATCATGTCAGAGAAGTTCAAAATAAGTATGATCGGGGAACTGAATTTCTTTCTTGGGCTTCAGATAAAGCAATCTGACCAAGGCATTTTCATTAATCAAGGTAAGTATTTGAAGGACTTGCTCAAAAAGTTCAACTTTACCGACTCCTCTCCAATGAAGACTCCCATTGTACCAAAGACCAAGCTCACCTCAGATCGAAATGGGAAAGCAGTGGATCTACCAACTTTCAGAGGAATGATCGGTTCTCCTCTCTATCTGACAGCAAGTCGACCAGACATCATGTTTTCAACATGCTTATGCGCAAGATTTCAGGCAAATCCAAAGGAGACGCATTTAACCGCCGTCAGAAGAAATTTCAGATATCTGAAAGGGACGCATGAACTTGGACTCTGGTACTCACGTGACTCTGGCTTTGATCTAATTGGTTTCTCAGATTCAGACTATGCCGGGTGTCAAATAGACAGGAAGAGCACCACTGGTGGCTGTCAGTTACTATGCGGAAAGCTAGTCGGTTGGCAAAGTAAAAAAGCAAAACTCCATTTCTTTGTCTACCGCTGAAGCTGAATACATTTCAGCTGGATTATGAATTGTTGTTGTTGTTGTTGGCAAGTTATATCCAAGCTTAGCTTTTGTTTTTGTTGGCATTAATTTTATTTATTATTGCATTTGTATTGGCTTCATTTGTTTGGATTGCTTTATTATTGCTCGTTATGGATTACGAATTCCGAAGAGTAATGTGAACATTATTTTTGGATTTTCCTGTTAGTCCCATGTTTAGAATAGTTAGATTTGATGAGACAAACTATCGATATGTATAGATAATAGGTTAAGAGTTAGGATTTATGTAAGTCTGTTATAGACTGACTAGTCAGCTTCAGCTGAGTAGTCAGCATATAAATAGATACAGAGTTTTCTATGTAAGTACTAGATAACTCAGTGACTTCTAAGCTGAGATAGGAATTAAGAATGAAGACTTGAAGAGTTGAAGACTTGAAGATTCAAGAATCCAAGATTCAAGAAGTCAGCTTGACAAGGTCAAGATTGAGTATGTCAGCTCAACGTCAGAAGTCAGTTCAGAATTTAAGCAAGTTCTAAATTATGTTATAAACTCTCCATATCTACGACATTTAAATTAGGATATATAAACCTAATTTAAACTATCTATTAGTTGGATAGAAATATCAAACGAAATTAATAGATATGTTCTAATTAACGAGTTTGTTACGGTTTAAAAAAAAGATAAGTTCTATCTTTAAACTGCGATTTACACGTAGATATATCAACTATAAGTATAAACCTTCTCATGGGTTTTCATAGACGAATAGATGTTCTAACGTGTGTATGAGAACAGATACGCGATGCACAACGACGACTGCATAAGTTGCAAGACTGCATAAGTTGCAAAACGTACGTGTGATCGTGATACTTGATACGCGTGTGTTGCGATAACTTTGTAAGTTCAAAGTTGGAGAGAGTTTTCAAGAGTTCTTGTTAATCAGTTTTAACAAGAAATTCGATCATCAATTAGTTTGTGATTCAAGAGTGTTTAGAGAGAGTTGAGGTTATAATCATTGTAATATCAAATCATCCTGTTGATTTGATTAGAGAGTGATAAAAGTTATTTTACTGATTGATAATTGAATATACATTTGATTAATTTGTTTGATTGTTTAAAGTGTATTCAACCCCCTCCCTTCTACACTGTATCGGTTGCTTGTTCACCCTCTTTGGGACCAACAACTGGTATCAGAGCAAGTTTCTTCATAAGTTAAAGATCAAGATTCGCTGTCAAGAGGTCAAGATGTCTACTAGCAAGCAATCAAGTCACATACCAACAATGGCGGCAAAAGGTTGTCCTATCTTTGATGGCACTGACTATCCTATGTGGAAGTTTAGAGCCATGCTATATCTGAAGTCTATGGATCACAGGATAAGTACCGTGATTCAAGATGGCCCAATCATACCAATGATCCATATTACTGCCACTGACAAAACTGTTCCCTCTGGAGAAACTCCCAAGCCTGAAGCATCATGGACTGAGGAAGATCGTAAACTGTTCAATCTTGATGATAAGGCACAAAGCATTATAGCAAATGCTTTAACAAACCCTCTTCTGCACACTGTGGCTGGGTGTCAAACTGCAAAAGAGATGTGGGATACTCTCAGTGTCACGTATAAAGGCACTGACCTGGTCAAGCAACATAAGAAGACAAATCTGAGTCGTTCTTATGAAACTTTCTTTGCTAAAAAGAATGAAACTCTGGCAGATTTGTTTACCAGTTTTCAATGCTTGATAAATGATCTGATCTTGGTAGGTGTCAAGAAAGATGAGAATGAGTTGGTACTCAAGTTCTTAGATGTGTTACCAGAACAATTCAATGAGATCACCATTACACTTCATGCTGGAGGAACCTTAGGAAAATATGATCTCAGATCTATCTATGGTTTCCTTCTAAATCATCAACAGATCATGGAACAGAAGAAAGTGGTCCATCAACAAATAATAGAATCTATAAACGATGTTGGATCTGCATTAGTTGCAGTAAAGAAAAAGAAGGGATCTAAGAAGTCTTAAGCTGAGACTCACTCTGAATCTGAATCTGAGAAAGTACGTCTTAACTCTGGTTCAGATGATGAAGAGATGGATGCTCTTACTGAACAAATGGCAATGTTAGCAAGAAACTTTAGAAAGTTCAGAAGAGGAAGGGGTCAATCTGACAGAAGCAAAAGTGGTAAGTCTACTTTTGATCCTAAGAAAGCTAAGTGCTATAACTGTCAGAGGATAGGACACATAGCTGCTGAGTGCAGAGTAAAGAAGGGAGAATCGGCTTCAGTAGCTGACAAGAATGCCTACAGAGCTGATAAATGTAAAAAGAAATATCAAAGACTCAAAGGCAAGCCATATGAAAACACTAAAGGCCTCCTTGCTGAAACTTAGGATACTGAATCATCTACTTCAAATGATGATGAGCCAGATAAGTGTTTGATAGCCATTGAGGATGAAGAGGAACAAGTTGACTATGAGTTAGAAGACAGTTCCTTTAATGAGGATCTAGCAGAAGCGGCTAAGCTGAGTAAGAAAACCAGTAACTGGGATCCTGCCTCAATGTATAAGGTAAATAACTTTAGCTCTTACACTGATGAACAAAAATGTCTAATGTTCAACTATTTGTTGAATGACTTCAAAACCTCTCTCACAGTTCAATCTAGTTTGAAAACTGAAATTTCAAAACTAAAAGATGAACTTAAACACTCTGAAATTCTCTTAAATGCTGGTAAAAAGATCCAAAGTGATTATGAATGTCAGCTTCATATAAACAAACTTCTAAGTGAAGAACTGCAAGAATCAAAAGAACAAGCTGACAATCTAAGAAAAATCTGTGAATCCTGGTGTAAGTCATCAAGAGAAGCAGAAAAGTGCATTAACCAGCAGATACCAAATCAAGTAAAAGCAGTACTAGGGGAGATTATAGTGCTGCTGCTGATGAAACCATCGAAGATCAAGTCAGTCTTGAAGAAAAAAACGATGAAATCAGATGACATACTCCCAAGAACATTCTTAAGGAACAAGAAAAGGAAACAGGTCAAAACCAATAAGTTTGTGAGACCAACCCAAAGTCCTCAGGTTATTCACTCAAACCATCAAGCTGAATGTTCCAGATCCAACAGAAACTGTAAGTCAATTTTCAAAAGATTGGATTACAATCCGGTGAGAACAACTGTTTTTGATAGAATATCTCATGTCAACTCAAAAAGACATAATTCTCAAGTTATACATGAAAGAATGTCTAAAAATAGGAAGTTGTCTGTAAGTCAGACCTCACCAAATAGAGGTAACCATAAAGCTGACAAAGGTAAGTCCAAAGTCAGTGAAAATCATGTAGACAAACTGTCGAAGAGGATTGAAAGGTTATCCACATCATATGACCCTAAATCTGAATCCAAATTTAATGTTGGAAAACTGAAAGAAATCACCCAAGCACCCATCTTTAGAAGAAAATGCTATAAGTGTGGTGATAGAGTTCATGAGGCTAAAGATTGTGTAAGTACCAATCTTAGACCTGAAAATGAAAAGGATGATCAGTCCAAAACAGAACCTAAATCTGTTCCAGCTGATCAATCGAACTCCAAAGGATCAGCTAAGTGCTCATCCTCAGGACCCACCAAACAGTAGGTTCCAAAAAGAAAGTAATATGTTTAGTTGATCATGTGCAGGGCTCCTACAAGTGGTATCTCGGTAGTGGATGCTCAAGGCACATGACAGGAAGCAAAGGGATTCTAAGTGAATTCCAAAACAATGAAGGACCCAAGGTGACATTTGGGGATAATTCTCAAGGAAGGACTAAAGGTTATGGAAAAATAAATGCTGAAAAGGTCACTTTCAAAAAGGTAGCATATGTTGAAGGCCTTAAACACAACCTGATAAGTATCAGTCAACTGTGTCATGAGGATTATGAAGTCACCTTCAGAAAGCATGTAGGAACAATTTATGATAAGAAGGGAAAACCAATATAAATGGCAAAAAGAGAGAGAGATATCTATTTGTTAGATCTCAGCTCTGCAGATCCTTCAACTGAAACCTACTTGTACTCTGACTTAACTCCCAAGCTGAGCTGGTTATGGCACAAAAGACTGTCTCATTTAAATTTCAAATATATTAACAAGTTGTCTAGCAAAGAGTTAGTTTTTGGTCTGCCTAAGATCACATTTGCTAAAGACAAACTTTGCTTAGCATGTGAAATTGGGAAACATCATAAGGGATCCTTCAAGTCCAAACAGAATTTCTCAATCACATAACCATTGCATATGTTGCATATGAACCTATTTGGACCTATCAGCACCCCAAGCCTAAGTGGCAAAAAGTATACTCTAGTGATTGTTGATGAGTTCACAAGATTCACTTGGGTAATCTTCTTAAAAGCCAAAAGTGAAGCTGCATATGAGTTAATCAGCTTCATAAGACAAGAAGAGTTGCAAAAGGGTAAGTCTCTTAAACAACTCAGAAGTGATCATGGGACTGAGTTCAGAAACTCAAACCTTGAAGGCTTTTGTGAAGAGAAAGGAATTATCCAGAATTTCTCATCTGTAAGAACTCCACAACAAAATGGAGTTGCTGAAAGGAGAAACAGAACCTTAATTGAAGCTGCCAGAACCATGCTATGTGAGGCAAAGCTCAAACTGAGCTTCTCGGCAGAAGCTGTAAGTACAGCCTGCTATACTCAGAATAGATCAATTATAGTGAAAAGACATGGTAAAACATCTTACGAGATGTATTATGGCAGAAAACCCAACATTGGATATTTCCATATTTTTGGTTCAACATGCTATGTGCTAAACCAAAGAGATCAGCTCCATAAGTTGGAACCTAAAGCTGATCAAGGGATATTTGTTGGATATTCTTGAATCTCCAACAGAGCTCAAGCTGACTCGGTTAGTCTGAGTGATCTTGAAAGGAGTAAAGAAGATC
This sequence comes from Dittrichia graveolens, assembly GCA_038502395.1. Lineage (NCBI taxonomy): Eukaryota > Viridiplantae > Streptophyta > Magnoliopsida > Asterales > Asteraceae > Dittrichia > Dittrichia graveolens. The sequence continues at coordinate 74,148,557 of JARJIL010000003.1, forward strand.
TCACATCAAATCCCATGTATGTTATGGATGATTCTGATGATGATGATAGTAAATCTGACAAACGTGCATCACTGGAAGAAATTATCAATATTGAAGATAATCAGCTTGAGAATCTTCGTGAATCATTAGGTACATGTCAGATTAAAGATCTAAGTGATCTTCCAATTCCTACTCAGACTGAAGAAGTAAGTCCTATTCAGCCTGAGAGACACTGCTCTGAATCAGACCCAGAACCTCAGTCTCCTACTACAACCTTCAAAGTATTAAAAGATCATCCTCTTGATGATGTCATTGGGAACATTGAAGATGGTGTGTTAACTAGATCTAAGGCAAATGCAAACTATGCTGCCTACGCTAGTTTTCTATCTCAAATGGAACTAAAGAAGACTGGAGAGGCTCTGAAAGATGAAGATTGGATTGAATCTATGTAAGAGGAACTGACAGAATTTCAAAGAAATAAGGTCTGGACCCTTGTCCCTGCTCCTAAAGGAAAAACAATTATAGGCACTAAGTGGGTCTATAGAAATAAAATGGACACGGATGGAGTAGTGATCAGAAACAAGGCAAGGCTAGTAGCTCAGGGGTATCGACAAGAAGAAGGTATTGATTATGATGAGACCTTTGCCCCTGTTGCAAGGATTGAAGCTATAAGGTTGTTCCTAGCCTATGCAGACTTCAAAAACTTTAAAGTGTATCAAATGGATGTTAAAAGTGTATTTTTAAATGGAGCACTACATGAGGAGGTCTATGTGAAACAACCCCCTAGTTTTATTGATGCTAAACATCCAGATTATGTCTATAAGTTGGACAAGGCCTTGTATGGACTCAAGCAAGCTCCAAGAGCCTGGTATGATACACTATCCACCTATCTACTCTCAAATGATTTTGTCAGAGGACGTATTGACAAAACTCTTTTCATAAGAAAGAGCAGAGGACATGTCATTCTAGTTCAATTCTATGTGGATGACATTATCTTTGGATCAACAAACCAAGATCTGTGTGATTGGTTCTCGAAGATAATCTCTAATCAATACAGAATGAGCATGATGGGTGAGATGACATATTTTTTGCGACTTCAAATCTATCAGAAAGAAGATGGTATATTCATTAATTAGAGCAAGTATGTCTTTGATCTGATTAAGAAATATGGATTACACTCAAGCCATCCCGCAAAGTCTCCAATGTTACACAATGTCAAGCTACACAAGGACATTGATGGAAAGTCTGTATGTCACACTACATACAGAGGAATGATAGTTTCATTACTCTATTTAACAGCAAGCGGACCTGATATAATGTTTGCTACATGTGTTTGTGCATGATATCAGGCTGATCCAAAGGAATCACACTTGCTAGCTGTTAAAAGAATACTTAAATATCTGAAGGGAACACCAAACTTAGGTTTGTGGTATCCCAAAGGATCAGGATTTGAGCTAATAGGGTACTCCGATTCAGACTTCGCAGGATGTGGTCTTGATAGAAAGAGTACTACTGGAGGATGTCAACTTTTGGGTGGAAAATTAGTTAGCTGGACGAGCAAGAAACAGAACTCAGTGGTAATTTCAACAGCTGAAGCTGAATATGTAGCTGCAGGGAGCTGTTGTGCTCAAATACTGTGGATGCAACATTAGCTGAAGGACTTTGATCTGCATTATTCAAAGACTCCCATATTTTGTGACAATCAAAGTGATATTGCCATTACACACAACCCAGTGTTTCACTCAAGAACCAAGCATATTGAGATAAGACATCACTTCATCAGAGATATTGTAGAAAAGGGAAAGATAGAGTTAGTCTTCATTGAAACTGAAGATCAGCTTGCAGACATTTTCACGAAACCAGTTGAAGGCACAAGATTTACAACTCTACTAAGCAAGCTTGGAATGCTTAACCCTTAATTGGTATGTTCCATTTTTTATCTCTGTTTAATATTTGCTAAGTGCTACATTTGACTAAGTGTCAAAATCTGAGCTGAGTGCTCAAACTAAGCTAAGTGCTCAAGCTGAAGCTGAGTGCTTCATATAAGCTGATCGTTTAGGATTAGCTGAGTAATCAGTTCCAAAGTGTGATCAGTTCCACAAGTCTAGATTAGTCCTAACAATATGGTACGTCCAACAATATGGTAAGTCCAAAATATTTACAGTGTGTCCGGTAAATAAACGTCATTCGTTCATGATATATTTTAATAAAAATATCTTTTCAACATAACAATGTGCGTTTGGGTAAATAACAATAAATTTAGCCGTTGTAACAAACTGCGTAGAAGTTTTTACGGTAACGGTCATATTTATTACCCTCAGATAACGGTAACTTTTCTCTCACATTGAAAAGGTATAAATAAGAGAGATTGTTCATAATATTTCGTTTAAACTTCCAAGATATTCTTCTCTCTTAAACCCTAACGTTGCTGTGTGCAGAATTCATTGCTAAGTGCTTACTACTGCTAAGTGTAATTCATTTCGATAAGTTCGATTTCAATGGAGGGGTAAACTCTACATCTAACTGAACAAATGATCCGTGGAGGAAATTTCAAGAATGATGCACTCCCCACCTACAAACAAAACAACGTCATCGCCTGTACCGGTATTCCAAACTCCAAAATTGGCAGGGGATATGAGGAGTGGGTTTCCTACATTCGCAAGGGACCTTTGGCACATGCATTTCTTCGTGGACCTGCTGTGCTCATCCCTCAACTTCGTATGGAATTCTGGTATACATGTAAACTGGATGCAACTCAACCGATTATATGGGGCACAGTCCTAAGTGGAGAAGTGGCGATAGAAGTCGATGCAAACTATCTTCGCCGAATTCTTCATCTCCCGATTCATAATTAGTATGAAGCGACGGTTTCTAGGGAAACATCGAGAAGTGTTTTACCCTTAATGGGTCATCCTCAAGTTATTGGCGTCATACGGAAATCTGTTTTCCAGACGGCATGGGGATTTATGGTATCCACTATGGTTCGTTCCCTTGGATACAAGGTGGGAGGCCTGGATAATGTGAATGACTTTGAAATGCAGTTATTATACAACTTATTTTATGATCGACGAGTGGATTACACTGAGTTGATCTTTGAGGCATTCAAGTCATTGGTGACCAAGAACGTACGGGACACCATTTTACCCTTTGCAAGATTCATATCCATGGTCATCGAGGACAAGTTGGGTAGAAGATATAATGCTCAATATGAGTCAATCCCTACTCCTGTTCTCAGCTACAAGATGTTCGCCCATGATATTTTCCCTGGGCACCCTACATTGAGTGCTCAGATGAGGGCGTATGTACAGCTTCCGACTCCTGAGTCAAGTGAAGCTGAGACAGAGGAGGAAGCTGAGGGAGAAGTGGGTGACGATGTTGGGTCTCAGGCTGAGTCTTCTCAAGTTGATCAACCTAGGACTCGGTTCAGACCTCGTACTCAAATAATTTCATCCTCCACTTCGAGTTCTGAGCAAAGGAGTTTGTTTCCTAGCTCTGAGTCTCCACTGCAAGGTGCAGCAGGTATGATTTCTCAACCCTTATCTCCTTCTCTCTCTTTTACTTCTCCATCTCCAAACTTAGGAGATAGGACTGAGTCAAGCCCAACTCAGTCTAACCACTCTCCTCTACCTCAAACATCTCCATATATTTTACAATCTACAGCTAACCTTGGTTAGCCTACTGCTACCAAGGATATTTCCTACACCTATACAACAATCTACACCTATCAACACTGGAGTTGATATCACATTGATACCTCCACCGGCAGGAGCTGAGGGGGAGACACCTTCTCTTAAGGTTCCAACCTCTAGGCTCAGTTCAACCCTTAAGCCTATACCGGGTATGGTGTCTACTCAGCCCATACTTACTAGTGCCATGGGAGAGCCTACTTCTGTGCCTTCACAACCCCATGAAGGTAACATTGAAATACTGACCAATCCCTAGGGTCAATTACCCCCTCCTCACCAATAAGCCTAGCTCACCCCAATATCATACTTCACGAACTTGGTCATTATTCTCTTCTATTCTCACACACTCTCGCACGACCTGTCAATGAACCAATCATACACCAGGAAGGTTTACAGGGTCTCCATTCTGGCCCCCTTGATTCCATAGGTCTTCACCAACCTTTGGATATGGGACCCACATCCTTACCGACTGAGGAACACTCAACAGCCACTCCTACGGTGGAAATACATTCTTCCATTAGACAGGAGGACGTTGAATTAAGAAGAAGACATGCGGAGCCCCCACTGATGACTACCGATGCTAAAGTCATTATGGACTATCTACAATCCCAGTTTGAGCTCCTGCATAAAAAGAGGAAAGCTGACAACGCCAAGTTGATGCGCAAACTTAATGATTTGTCAACTTCAGTTGTCAACTTGGAAAGCTTCATTTTCAAACTCAGACCCTCCCCTATTGATGATGACAAAAAGGGGGAGGAAGAATCAAAGAAGCGTGATGATAAGGTTGAGGGGGAGCATACAGAGGAAGTACAATTTGAACAAGCTCATGATCAGTTCATGAGTACTGCAGATCAGCCTTCTCAGCAACAACAGGCTCTAACAGTCCAAATAACCACAGCTTCACAAGCTCAACCAGAAACTCCACTTGAAGAAACATCTCAAGCTGTTCACACCAATCTTTCTCAAGCTAATTTGCCAAAATTTGTTGAAGCTGAGTCCGTTCCAACTTCACAAATAAATAAAGGGAAGAGTAAGGTGTTTGAGATTGTAAAAAGAAAGAAAAGAAGTGTTATGCCTTCAGCAAAGAAAAGAAAGGTCATCATTGCTGAGCCTGAGCCTGAGCAACAGAGTAAATCTCAATTAGTTGCACATGAATCTAACTCAAGTGATGAAGCTGATGCAGCACAAAAAGCCAGTGACATACTTGCTTAGCAAATGTTACAAGAGATGGCTAAAGAACTAGGCATAACAGTGGAGGAAATAAAAGAGCAGCAACGACAAGCTGAAATTCAAAGAGAAAAGGCTAAAGCTGAGGCTGCTAGAGCTGAAGCTGAAGCTGATTATTCTGGTCCAAGAGCTGCCCCAATTCCTTACTCAGATGTGGATCTAAGGCATTGTTATAAAAGAACACATTTTAATAACAAGATTGAATCAATTACACTGAGTAGAAAAGGAGTTGGTAATCATCAACTTTGTACTAGACAACAAACAAGAAATTGGTCTAGATATGAGATGTCTGTACAAGTTGGGATTCTCAGAGTTGAAGACAGTAGCCACAACTATCAAGCAGATGAAAAAGAGTCAAATCAGACAAGAGATAGTTGATGTGCTTAAGACAATCTTCATAAGAATCGATCAGCTAGGTGAGATTCCTGTTGATGAAATTGATACCTTTCTTAATCGAGGCAAAACTGCAAGAATTAGAGCAGCAAGCCAGCGAGCTAAAAGAGACATCATTTTACAAGTTCCAGAGGAAGTTGAATTCAGAGAGAATACTTATATCACTCAACCTTTGGAAGGATTCTTGTATCTTGATGTGGAAGGTAATCAATGTTTCTTGAAAGTAACAGATCTTCATTTGGCAAATCCGGAATTAATTCTGTATTTGAGAATTCTATGTGATGACTCAATTCAGAACTCAGTATTTAAATATCATCTCAACAAAGAAATCAGATCAAGAAAAGCTGAGATGAAAGAGATGCCAGAAGGTGAAGAGATTATGATTGATGCTATCAAGAAAGCTGCAATTTGGGAACTTAGATTAAGCTAAAATGTAAATGATATGTTCATAAATACAAATTCAAGTTTGATATGTTCAACTGTTTTATTATTTGATATGTTCAAAATCATGCTTGATATGTTTAAACAGACAGCTTTGTAAGTTTAAGCTGATGATTGATATGTTCAATTGTAAACTGATAAGTTCAGTAATATGAGTTTTGTAAGTTCAGAACTTAAATTTCTTCTGCTAAGTTCAGAATCTAAGTACTTGTATATTCAAATACTTAGAATACAAGTCTTACAATAGATTTGTAACATAAATATCTTGTAAGTTCAAGATACGTGAATAAGTATGGATCAGTTCAATACTTATGTCAAGAACTAACTTTGGTCAGTTCCAGAGTGGTTCAACATAATTCTATTAACCTATAACTTATTTGATTCAATGTTTTGTCATCATCAAATAGGGGGAGATTGTTAGTCCCATGTTTAGAATAGTTAGATTTGATGAGACAAACTATCGATATGTATAGATAATAGGTTAAGAGTTAGGAATTATGTAAGTCTGTTATAGACTGACTAGTCAGCTTCAGCTGAGTAGTCGACATATAAACAGATACAGAGTTTTCTATGTAAGTACTAGATAACTCAGTGACTTCTAAGCTGAGATAGGACTTAAGAATGAAGACTTGAAGACTTGAAGATTCAAGAATCTAAGATTCAAGAATCCAAGATTCAAGAAGTCAGCTTGACAAGGTCAAGACTGAGTATGTCAGCTCAGCGTCTGAAGTCAGTTCAGAATTTAAGTAAGTTCTAAATTCTGTTATAAACTCTCCATATCTACGACATTTAAGTTAGGATATATAAACCTAATTTAAACTATCTATTAGTTGGATAGAAATCTCAAACGAAATTAATTAGATATGTTCTAATTAAGGAGTTTGTTACGGTTTTAAAGAAAATATAAGTTCCATCTTTAAACTGCGATTTACTCGTAGATATATCATGTATAAGTATAAACCTTCTCATGGGTTTTCATAGATGAATAGATGTTCTAACGTGTGTACGAGAACAGATACGCGATACACAACGACGACTGCATAAGTTGCAAGACTGCATAAGTTGCAAAACGTACGTGTGATCGTGATACTTGATACACGTGTGTTGCGATAACTTTGTAAGTTCAAAGTTAGAGAGAGTTTTCAAGAGTTCTTGTTAATCAGTTTTAACAAGAAATTTGATCATCAATTAGTTTGTGATTCAAGAGTGTTTAGAGAGAGTTGAGGTTATATTCATTGTAATATCAAATCATCCTGTTGATTTGATTAGAGAGTGATAAAAGTTATTGTACTGATTGATAATTGAATATACATTTGATTAATTTGTTTGATTGTTAAAGTGTATTCAACCCCCCCCTTCTACACTGTATCGGTTGCTTGTTCACCCTCTTTGGGACCAACATTTCCGGTGATATAACTCATCTTACTTGTTTGTGTACTTCTATCTCGTTACTAATGGTTTGTTGTTAAGTATGGTTGTTTCTCAAGTTACTCCGGTAAAAAGGCTTTCACCAATAACTGCTTGACACACCAAAAAGTGAAATTGTGCGTTTTCCGCATCCACACGCCCATTTTCACCCGTGATTTAATCAACCATTCAGATCATCATCTTTAAGCCCCTTTAAAACCCAAACCGCCTCTTCAAGTTACCCTCCTTCACTTCATCTTCTCTGGCGATTTTAGCATTGAAATTTGTGCTATCTCTCTATGCTTGAAAATGGCTCCCAAAGATGCTACTGCTAAGGTTGTTCTCCCTGATGATGTTACTACTTAGATTTCCCTTTCTTCCATCTGCTTAAAGGATAACAACTATCCATCTGACCTTACTGTTCCCCTTTCCTCTTCCCCATTTCACCAAATCATGTCCTATCTTCACAATTTCCCTTTGAACTTCGCCCATCTGCAAAAGTTCCAATGTTTGAAGAACATCTGTGTGAATTCTGGATGACCGCTGAAGTCATCAAACCAAAAAACCCTAGCCAGCGCATCCATGTTAGCATGCTCTCTGGCACCAACCGGTTGCAATTTCCAAAGACCTCCTTGCAACTATTCTGAATCTTCCTCGCCAAAATCTATCTCCAGCTACTACAAATGCGAAGGATCTTTTGTTCACCTTCTTTCAATATGCTGATGAGCACAAAGTAAAAGGGAACTCAATGGTTCGCACTCGCCTTCCAAAGGAGTGGAACTGCCTAATCGCTCATCTGAACTTTTGTATGACCCATAAAACTAGTGGACTTGATCAAGTCAATGAAGTCGTACTGAAGATGCCTAATCATGCGCTTACTTCAGCGATGCTCAGGTATGTATCCTTGAACCCTTCTCTTGCTATTCCCTTAACCATCTCAGGTCTTTCATTCGAAAATCAACCCTCTCAGCCTCACCAGACTATGCCACCTTCTCCAATTCCCAAAACAAAGAAAAGGAAAGCTACTAACCAGCCTATAAAACCATCGAATGCTCCTCCAGTAAAAGCTAAACCAACCCTCACGGGTAAACGATCTAAAATTACCACTTCCTCTAACCCTCTTATCTCCTACTCTGCTACTGGAGAGGATTCTGATGATGAAACTCCACTTGTCCAACGGAAAATTCAGATACTGAAACCACAGCCCTCCGTTGCTAAAAAGGTAAAAGTTCCTTTAGTTCTTGTCTCTAAGAACATCACGACTGATGAAGAGATAGCTAAAACCAAGGCTGTCACTGAAGTCTCCTTTGAACAAGTTCAGGACGCTGACATACACCAGTCAGTCGAGACTTTGACAACCCCTACCAAAAAGTTTGCTAGCACACCCACTATAACTCAAGCACCACCAGTTCAGGAAACTACCATTCTCGACACTGCTGTTATTCCCCCAATATCCCTTGATGGATCAGTCGACCCAACTGATACTATGGATATAGACCTTGCACATGATGTGTCAAAAAAGCAACCCACTAACCCTGATGCAAACCCCATTGCCAATGAAGAAACTACAATTCCCATAGTTTCTGAGGCCCTATCGGTCCATGATTCTTTAGTTCACCCTGAAGATGAGATTTCACCAAATCCCTCAATGTAACATCTTGTAGTTGGGCCTAGTAGAAACATAGGCTTGGGTATGTTACATGTGAATTATAATTTGGTTAATGTTTAATTGATTATTAATCATTTAATTAAATGTTATATATGTGTGATATGTGTGTGTGTGTGTATATATATACGGATTAGAGTGTGTGTGTGTGTGTGCATGTGTTTAATGAATTTAGTCATGACACCTCATGCTTGAATATATATATATATATATATATATGTACGTAGGTTAGTAGGGATTCCTTCACTTTGAAGTTTACTTTAGTGTGTGTGTGTGTGAATTGTGTGTAAACCGAGAGAAGGCAAAGAGCAATCGGATTTGTTGATTCTTGTATTTGTGTGATTCAAGCTGAAGGTTTGTTTGCTTATTCTATGCTTCTTGAACCATGATTCTTGTAACATGTTATGCTCCTTGAATTTGATAAGCATGCTTCCGTTTTAATCTTGATGGGTTTTGTTGTGAATACCATGAATGTGTCGGATTTGGTGTTCTTGGGGTGTAAAGGTGTTTTTGATGCATGCTTGCATGTTTAAACATGTTTATATGTGTTTTTATAAACTTGTATATGAATTATATAATTTGGAAAGTTGATGTATACAATTTTGAAGTTGTCAGATTGTTAAAATGAAGAATGTGGCGGATTCTGATGAAGATGATGAAAACCGGATGTTGAAATCCGATACTAGTGAAATCCAAAACTTAGAATCCGGAAACATGTTGAAATCCGATGGTTCAAGTCCAATGGTGGATTCCAAGTATGAAATCCGAATGTGTGTAATCTGATTGTATGAAATCCGATGATGGGTTACATGATTGAAATTCCGGCAAGTCAATCCGACAGATGTATCGGATTTCTTGAAATCCGATGGTTTTAGCGGATTTGGTGTAAATCCGATAGTAGTATCGGATTTCTCATGAAATCCGATAGATTGGCTTTTGTTTTCATTGTTTAATGCTATGTGTTATATGTGCATACATATGTGAATCTTACATGTTTATGTTTGATTAAATGGATATAAATATATGTTTGATATATATTTATGAGTTGAATACTGATGGTTGGTTGTTGTGTTCTCAGGAACAGACAAGGCTCAGTAAAATTAGATCACTGAGTGGAAAAGCTGAGAACCAGAGGTGAGTGGATGTTTACTCACGGGTGATATTAGTTGTACTGGTTTGGTTGCAACTATTGTTGGTTTGATGCATAGTTGATAATTGATTAACTGTTGAATATTAATTGTTGCATCTGTGATATGTATACATGATGGAAGGGAAGTTAGTTTTCGAATAGGCTTATGGGTTGGGTTCATTTGCTATTGGCTAAGTAGTATTAGGACCTTGGGATGCATTTGTTGCTACTAGAGGATAATACTGTGTGAGAATAGCAAATGGACTATCGGTAAACCTTTGCTTTGGCCGGCATTGGTTGTAGGTTCCTGCAGAAACGCCGGTCTTCCCAAGGTGTTTATTTGTGGTTGTTGATATCATGCGGTTCAGGCTGATATATCTATTGTGATTGTACTCCATTCACTTAGCTTTGTGCTAATCCCCCACCTCTCACTCTTTTTACAGGTTTTGGTAAGTCAATGGCTCGGATGAGAGTGGTTAGCTTGGGGAGTCATCACCTAGGCCTCTGATGTGTATTTGTGATGAGCCGTAGTTTTTGTAATACTGATATTTGAACAAGTTGTTTTGAAAACAGTGGTTTGTGATTAGTTGTAAATACTTTTGTATTTAATAGCTTCCGCAGTGTATTTAAAAATGAAAATTTTTGGTATGAAAATACGGTGTTACACTCAACGTGTCACCAACCCCCACTGACACTATGGATTCTCCTAGGGCAGATGATATATCAGTTACAAACCCAAATGAGAGTGATGCCCATCCTCACAAAATCAATGATATTGAAGTTCCACCCTCTTCAGTTGAGATTCCCAATGCTAATGAAGACACGGTCATAGACCAGACTATAACTGAAGCACCAAACTCCAAAGCCCTTGATGCATCAGTCATGCCCACTGCTGCTATGGCTTTCCATTCTTCGATTGACAAATTCTTTGATCTCACCCTCTCTCCTCAAACAAATTTTAATCCTTTCGATGACATTGATGACTTAGCCTTTCTTTAATCTCTTAAATCTGTACATTCTCAATTCTGTGAGCCTTCAGTGGACATTGCATCTTCTCTACAAAGTCTATGGAAAAAGAAATATTCTAGGGTTGATGCTATGCAAAGCTTAAAAAATGAATTTGCATGCCTAAAAGACATTGAGGAAAATAACAATAAAGCCTTGGACGATGTTAAGTCTAAACTTCTGTTAGCTGAACAAGAGAAAGCCAAAGCTAAAGAAGCTAAGGCAAATGATGAGGGGGAGCTTAAAGTTCTCTTGGACCAAAGAAAGGCTGAAGTAGATCTTTTCAGATCTGAGATAGATGGAGCTGAATGTCATGAAATCATAGAGGATGCTGAAACAAGAGTAATAGCTGAAACAACCACTTCAGGTGCTGAACTAAAACAATTTACTTCAACAACACCAATTCCTGAAGGGAAAAATGCTCCATCAACTAGTGGTCAACCTAGTTGAGCTGACAAAGGTAAAAAGCTCATGGTGATAAGTTCTCCGGATGATCTGATGAGAGTAGGTAAATATGGTGAAGACGAATCAGATGACTCAGATGATGAAAATCCGTTCACAAAAGAGAAGAGAATCACTGAAGAGCTGGGAAGACAAGCGGCAGAGAATCTTGCATTTGAAAAAGCTGTTGCAAATAAGGTAAACTTGTCCCCTCGGGCATACCAACAAAAGCTTGAGGAAGAGATTGAAGCTGAGAAGGAAAAACAAGCCAAAAAGAAACAAATTGCGGCTTAAAGACAGGAGGCATGTCTGTCCTCCAAAGATCAAAGAATAAATCCTGAGAAAATAACTTCAGTAAGACTAAAGAAGGAAAATAATGAAATTTTTCTCAATCTTCAACGCAAAGCACTCCCAATCTTCATAAAGTACTCAAAAACTCAAGTCAAGCTAAAGTGTGCATGAACGGGCTGAAATTATGACATGCTTATCAAAATACAAGCTGACAGAGGATGTTAAAACTGTTCAGAGAGAGATCACCAAAGTCATTAAATTCTATGAAGAGAAAATGAAGAAGAAAGGATCTGAACCTGAAACCATCTCTCAAAGAGACAAAAATTCGAGAGCTGAAAGAATAAAGTTTCAGAGAAGGAAGCTAACCTATAAAACGTCTCAACAAAAAATTGTTGATATCATTGCTAAGGGGGAGTTTACTAACTGCAGAGGCATTGACACCACTCTACCTCCCGGATTTGTTCCTGAAGTTGGAAAAGTACTCTCAAATCCCAGAGGTTTCTTTTTCCTCGATGCTCATGATAAGCTTCGATTTCAGAGAATGTCAGATTTTGCCAAAGTTGACTTTCTTCATCTGAAGTCACTCAGATATTCATCGATCATAAAGACACATCCATTAAAGACATTCTGGATGAATATATGAGGCAGATCGAGCTCAAAACGCCAAGTGAACCCATCTCTGATGAGTTCAAACCAACAATTAATTAGAGTGCATTCTTTCATTCTTTATATTGGTTATGTGTTATTTATTTTGTAAATAGTCATTGAGTATAAACAAATAGGGGGAGATTTTTAGTCTCGTATTTGTATATATTCCATTCCTGAAGATGTCTTTCAGAGAAAGCATCTAAAGGATCATTCTTTATTCTTTTCTAATCTGTCCTGGCGCTACACATCTGAAGGAAGAAGCCTTAGTGTTCATCTGAAGATTAGTTCTGAAGTGAACGCAAACTGAAGTAAGTCTTCGGTTATCAAGAGGTCTCTATTACTGAAAGCACATTTCAGTATAAGCATCTACCAGTTACGCAATGTGCGCAATCAGCGCTTCTGAAGGAACTTAAACGGCAGTTTAGATTTCTGTTCCTAACTTTATGTAGAGCAGCACACATGTAAAAAAATTAAATGGTCAGGATTAGTTTACTTAGTGTATAAATACCTTCTCACTGTTTGAGAAAAAGTAGGCGTTTGTTCGGTATTTTGTTTTCAAGTAAGTTCTTGATTAGTCTATACTCAGTGCTCAAGTTTGTTCTTGTGTACTCTTTAAAGTTTGATTATTAATATAATATTGCTTTGAAAACTTTCGTGTGTTCGTACTCTAAAACTATTTCGGCACTTTGATTATTTTTCATTGTTAGTTTTTACATCATTTGGGAAAAAAAATACTAAACTCACTACAAACCCCCCAAATTACACATGCAAAGGGTTAGATTATTTTACCTTGATGTTTGAACAAGCTAGAACACCTTGAATCCTTGTGAAATTAATCAAAATATAGAATTTCTCTTTTGCTCTTGGCTGGTCACAAAAATCACAGCCACACACACTTCCAATTTTTGACCAAATGGTCAACTAGCACCTATATATAAACACATCTTTAGGCTATTGGCAAGTATAGCCCTTCTAGTCTCATATTTCATGTTTTAATCCCACTAGTTTCATACTTGTCACTTTCTATAAAGTATTATCATCTTATTCCCTTGACTTGAATAGTCACACTTAGTCTAACTCCACAAATAATTACTTCATAACTAAATAGAAAATGCCATAAAATATAATTTATTAATTGCTCAATAATTCAAATTTTTATGTCATAAATTATAAATTCAAATTTTTGGGGCGTTACAGGTTTCATCTTTTTTCGTTGGCAACGCCATCATCGTCAGGACCTGCCATCGCCACCATCCTCGACCACCATCACCGGAGAAGACGACAATCATCGTCATCATCGGCTGCCGCATCTCCATCTTGGTTGAAACTCATCACCACCATCCCTTTTTCTGTCTTAGTATGTGATTTTGATTTTTGGTTTTGATTCTAATTCTTGGTTCATATTTGAGTTTTATTGTTGATTTTTTATTCATTTCTATAAAGACCTGAAATTCGAGTATTTAATTTATAAGCGTTGTTTTAGATGATTGTATTTATGAGGTATGAATTCAAGTAGAGTATTTATTCATGAAGGAGATTATATTATACTTTATAGAAATTAGAAGTTTTGCGGTGGCTTTGTAAAAGGAGAAACTTTTAGGATTTATGATTTAATCAAGTTAAGGTGATTAAAAAAGCTTCTTAATACTAATTTGAGTTATAAAGGCTGTTCATGCTGATTTGAATCGCTAGTGTGTGAGTTAGTGTGTCTTTAAGAGCTTCCGAGAGTAAAAACAAGGAGTTAGTGTGTCTTTAAGAGCTTTCGAGAGTAAAAACAAGAAGGAATCGATCTGCTAAATAAGCCTTTACTGCCCGCCCGGCCCCTCTCTTTAATCTTATGTAAAGTTCAGTCAAATCAATGAAGTGAATAGCCCAACCTCTTTGTTTCAAGCTTTGTTTCACCTAATTCGGAAAGACAACAATAGACTTCAATCTGTAGTCTAGGAAAAAGCTTCTCTTTGATAGCGGTCATGGGGGAGTTCAAAAAATTGTGAAGATTTATGAGGATTCTTGCTATTCATCGATTAGCTGTAAGTATCAAATCCCTCGTTGTGTGTTATTTTGTATTTAAAGGGTGAAATGCTATTATTTTTTTTATTGAAACCGTCGACTTATAGGTGGTTTTCGAGACCAAGCATAAAATGGTTTACAATTCAAGAGATTCATAATAGGTAGCTTTTTGAACGATCATTCTGTATTTGGGTTCTTGATTTTAGTTTTCAATCACATGATTTGCAATTGGCACAATGGTAAACTTGTTTGGTTTTTTATTGTTGGTTTTCGATTGGAATTTTACTATTCTGAGAGAGATTTGCGATTTGCGTGTTTTGCACTTTTACGATTCTTTGAACTTTGATTTAGTGAATTACGATTAGAATTCGTTTGTAGGGTGTTCTGTGAGTTCAGATGATTTCACGAGGGATTTTTGGTGACTGCTTTAGTTGGACCTGAGGTGAGTTTGTTATTTTCTAAAACCGATTTCGAAGATAAAATCATATTTGAATGGCTTCATGATGATTTTTAAAGATGTACCTAAGGATGCAATATGGTTATTTTATGATGATTATGATGAATATATTATTATTAAGATTATACTTATGATGAATATCTTAACTTGGGGGCGGGGTAGACTTACTCCTAAAATGTAACGATGACGTCTAATAGGTAGATTGTGTCTTCTAGGACTTGCTAGTATAACGATGGTTAGTTATCGAGTTTTCTAGACAACCTTAGCAACACATGGTGTACTAGTGCTTTAAGTGCTTGTACATTACAGTGGTGTTTGACCAAACGATGATGAGGTCAACGCACATAACACCACAAGGGTGGAAGGAGGGTCTAGCGATAGGGGCAAAGGTTATACTTCCACCTGAATGACTAATGTTGGCGTAGCAAAAGTGGAGGGACCGTAGGAGTTTGGGTACAAGTGGGAGTCACGCCCTGTTCGGTACCAGACTAGTTGGGCATGCCTAGCGAACCAATGTTAGGGCTGGCAGACCTCGGGACTTAGTAGTTTCCGGAATGCATGTGGTACAGGTGCGGACGTTGCTTGTGATTCTAGTGGTTACCGGGCATGCATATGGTAACTTATTGTAGTGATGGTCAACAATGGATAACAATAGACCCCAACTAAGAATGATGATATGATGTTGACTAATGATGAATAGTGATGAAAAGATGCATAAGTTAACAGTTTTTTACTATGAAAAAAATGCTATAATATTCTTACGTTGTTTAATGATGTATATAATGATGTTATATGATGATACTTAACCATGCGGGGATATAATGATGAATGTGGGTGGGATTAATCACATTAAAACCTGAACCTATGTTATAAATATTTAAAGTGTGATTTTTTCGTGACTACTACTAACTCGCAAGGTAAAAACTAACACTTGTTCTTTGAATTGTGTCTTGTACTCTTGCATGTGGCGTAGTGTGTAGCCTAGTGAGCATGGGCACTATGGGTTAGAGAAATGTTTTTTATGTTCTTGTTTATTATTACCATCTTGTGGTTGACTTACTGAAATGATTGTTTAACTTTCTTATGATGGATTGACTACGTGGTAGCGTAATGGTTTTTTTAATGATGTTGGCTTAACGGTTTTAACTATTTAGCATTTAATGAAGTTAATAAATGTTTCCACTATGACATTTTCAAAAAAAATATTTTTTTGAATTTTTGAAACCAAAACATTACAAGTTGGTATAAGAGCCAGGCTGTGACGGATCTGAGTACTGAGTCTGGTGCTTAGACTCACAACTTAGCTCGAGTAGGATGATTGGGTGCGGGATGCGTGAGAGAGAGTTTCTTATTAGGTATCTCTTTAGTTTTATGATGTTAAAGTTGTTTATCCCTTATCTGCTTCTGTTACGTAGAAAATGATTAGAACAAGAAGAGTGATTGTGAAGCAAATAGAGAATCCTGTTGAGAACTTAGCTGCCAAGGGGTCATATCGACCATATGGGACAAAGAATCTTAGAGCCAACGGCTCTCAACACCCCCCAATAATTGTTTCTATACACAACACTAGTAGTACGATTTGGATTGCTAAGGTGGAGTGGGTGGTTAAATAAAATGATGGCGTATCAAAGCAACACAGTGAGGAACTGAGTCTGCTTAGGCAAGTTATGAGAAATCCAGGAATACTCGGAGATGGGCCAATTCCCAATGCTCAAGTTGAAACTAAGGCTGACAGCAGAAATTATGATGGTTATGGTACAAGGTACAGTGGTAGCAATACGGGTCCACTTGTTAGGGTAAGGAGCACCTTTAAGATATTCATGGACTCCAGGCAATCAAAGTTTAAGGGTGGGACCGACCCCCTTGACTATATTTGATGGATCCGTAAGATGGAGTAGACCTATAATTTTAAGATCTTTACCGAAGACTAGTCGTTTAGCTATGCAGTCCGGTTGCTCAAATAAGAAGCTTTGGAGTGGTGGAATTCGATTAAAGCCACCTTAACTAAGGTGACCAAAAGGAACTTAACCTGGAACTTGTTCAAGGAAAAGATGCAGAACTGTTTCTGCAATCTGGGAGCAAGGTAAAAAGCTGAGAGGGAATTTCTCGATTTAAATAAAGGTAATATGACAATCGCAAAGGTCGACTCAACAAAGGGGTGCTTTGCATTCTTAGCTCATTTGGTGGACTCAATGAAGAAAAAAATGGATCTAGCGGATGTAGAGGTGGCAAAAGAATACCTCGATGTCTTTCCAGATGATCTACCGAGATTACCACCACCGAGAGAGGTTGAATTTTAGATTGACTCGATCCCTGCTACGGCACCCATGGCTAAAGAACCATATTGATTGGCTCCTTCACATATGAAAGAGATTATGACACAACTGAGGAGCTGCTTGATAAGGAGTTCATTAGCGGAGTTCTTCGTCATGAGGAGCTCCGGTCCTATTCGTGAAGAAGAAAGATGGGTCAATGACGATGTGTATCGATTTAGAGAGCTGAATAATTTGACTTTTAAGAAACAGTACCAACTTTTGAGGATAGATTATTTGTTTCATCAGTTGCAGGGTGCTTGTAATATCTCAAAGATTGATATATGATCAGGGTATCACCAAGTTCGAGTAAAGGAGAATGGTGTACCTACTATGGCTTTACAGACTCGTTACAATCATTATGAGTTCGTGGTTATGCCGTTTGGATTGACGAATGCACTTGCAATTTTCTTGCATTTGATGAATTGCGTTTGTAGGTCGTACCTCGACAAGTCCATGATTGTCTTTACCAATGATATCTTGGTGTATTCCACGAGTGTGGAAGACCATATATGTCATTTACGGGAGGTATTGAAGACATTAAAAGAGGTGAAGCTCTACACTAAATTCTACAAGTGTGAGTTCTGGATTTCGTGGTCACATCGTGGGGAAGGATGGGATTAGGGTGGATCGAGCAAAGATCAAGTCGATTAAGAAGTAGGAAATCCCTAAAACCCCAACCAAGTTTTCAAGTTTCCTCGAGTTGGCAGGATATTATAGAAGATTTATAGAGGATTTCTCAAAGATAACTATACCTTTGATGAAGTTGACACGAAAGACAGAACCATTCATGTGGGCCGAAAAACAAGAGAATGCCTTCAAACTTTGAAGAAATGTCTGTGTGAAGCACCGATACTCTTATTTCGAGAGGACTACGAGGATTTTGTAGTGTATAGCGATGCATCTAACTCCGGGTTAGGGTGTGTTCTCAACATCGAGGAAAGGTAAGTACATATGCTTCGAGACAATTAAAAGATGCCCAGAAGAATTATCTGATACACGACATGGAGCTAGTGGTGGTTATCTTTGCTCTTAAGTTGTGGTGACTTTATTTGTATGGTACTCGATGTACAATCTTTACCGATTATGATTTCAAATTTTGTAGCATATACAAAACCAAAATCAACTGAACATGAGGCAGTGATGGTGGGTGGGTGGAATTATTGACCGATTGTGATTGCAAAATATGTTATCACCCAGGAAAAGCCAATGCGGTGGCTCATGCTTTGAGTCACAAGAAACCGAGATCTACATACCGAATGAGTTTGGTGGTTGTACCAAATTTGTTTGATAGAATACAGGCAACCCAAACTAAGGGTTTGAAAGACGAAAATTTAAAGGAAGAAGTTATGGTAAAATAGTGAGCGGATCTTATCAGGGATGGTCATGGTCTCAAGATCTATCAAGGGCGTATCTGGGTTTACAAGGTTGGGGAGTTTACGATGTGCTACTGTAGAAGGCTCATAGATCCAAGTATTCAATTCACCCTCAGAATACTAGGATGTATTTCGAGCTGAAACCGGACTATTAGAGGCCGAGTATGAACAAGGATGTGGCTGCCTATGTGTCGAAGTGTGTTACTTGCTCGCAAGTTAAAGCCAAACACAAGAAACCTTACACAAAGTTGCAACAGTTGGAGATACCTGAGCAGAAATGGGATAAGATTACGGTGGATTTTGTCACGAAATTACCCACGACTGCGAAAGGTAACGATGAGATTTGGGTTATAATGAATTTTCTAACGAAGAGCAAACATTTTCTGGCAACAAAAGAAGCTGAGAAGTTAAAGAACCTCGCGAAGATGTACATACGAGAGGTGGTTACGAGGCATGGAGTCTCGTTATCCATTTTTTTCAACTCGAGATAGTCGGTTTTTATGGAGGTTTTGGAAGAAGCTACAAGAGGAATTGGGAATGAGGGTAAATTTGAGCATAGCCTATCACCCGCAGATGGATGGGCAAAGCGGAAAGACAATACAGAAGCTTGAAGATATGTTGAGGGGGTGTGTGATTGAATAAGGTGGGAATTGGGATACTCATTTTCCGTTGGTGGAATTTTTATAAAGCAATACTTATCACTCAAGTACTGATATTGCGCCTTATGATATGCATTATAGGAGCAGTGGAGAATCAGTCTGTAGGCTCGGATATTATGCAAATGATGGCTAATAAAGTGGCAAATGAGAGACAAAAGAAATTCTGACAAAAAAACATCATCCAAGGACATTCGAGGTTGCTGAGAAAGTGATTCTGAAAGTATCGCCTTGGAAGCGGATTATACAATTCGGTAAGCGAGGCAAGCTAGGCCCACGGTTTGTTGGTCCTTTTATGGTTCTCAAAAGGATCAGAGATCAAACTTAAAAGTTGGAACTGCCATAGGAATTGGAATGGATTCATGATGTGTTTCACGTATGTTATCTGCGGAAGTGTTTGGTTGAATAACCAACTATATTGCCACTAGAGGTCCTACGGGTTAACAATGGTAAAAGATTGATTGCGGAACCTATGGAAATGATTGATGATAAGGTTAAGCGGCTAACAAAGAAATGGATCAAGCTTGTGAAGGTGCAATAGAAGAACAAGCATGGGGGAGATATCACATGGGAAACCGAAGTTGACATGGAGGCTAGATATCCCCAGCTTTTCACTTAGCTTAGTAGATTCCGGGTCCGAATCCTTGTAAGAGAGGTAGAATTGTAACGACCCAAAATTCAAGTATTTAATTTGTAACCGATGTATTAATTTTTAGTATATATGAGGTATTCATGCATGTCGAGTATTTACTCATAAAGGAGGTGATCATTATTTTTGTTGTATTTATACTTTATATTAGAAGTTTTGTGGTGGCTTTGCAAAAGGAGAAACTTTTAGGACATAAGGTTTAATCAAGTTAAGTTGGTTAAAAAATCTACTTAATACTAATGGGAGTTATAAAGACTTTTAATGTTGGTTTGAATCGCTAGTGTATGCGTTCATGTGTGTCTTTGAGAGTTGGCGAGAGAGAAAACGAGAAGGAATTGATCGATTGTGAAGATTTTCTAATGATTCTTGTTGTTCATCGATTACCCTGGGAGTTTGGGTACGAGTGGGGGTCGCGCCATGTTCGGTACCATACTAGCTGGGCACGCCTAGCGAACCAATGCCAGTTTGGACGGACCTTGGGACTTAGTAGTTTTCGGGCATGTATGTGGTACTGGAGCGGAGGAACCTTAGGACTCTAGTAGTTGCCGCGGCATGCATGTAGTAACCCGGGGTAGCGATGGATGACGATAGACCCTAACTAAGAACGATGATATGATGTTGACTAATGATGAATAGTGATGAAAAGATGCACAACATGTTAGTGAGGTTATACGATGACAATGATGCTATAAGATGCTTACGATGTTTAATTATGTCTATAATGATGTTATGTGATGATACTTGACTGTGCGGGGATATCATTTATGTATACGGGTGGGTCAAGTTATGGGTTGAGATTAATCATATTAAAACCTAAACATGTGCTATAAATATCTAAAGTGTGATTTTGTTGTGACTACTTCCGACTCACGAGTCGAACGCTGACATTTGTTCTTTGAATTGTTTCTTGTACGCATGCAGGTAGTGTAGTTTGTGGTTTGGTGAGCGTGGCCACTGTGGGATAGAGAAGTGTTTATGATGTTCTTGTTTATTATTACCAACTTGTGATTGACTTATTAAACCAATTGTTTAACTTTCTTATTATGGTTTTACTACATGGTAGCTTAGTGGTTTCTTATAAATGATGTTGGCTTAGCGGTTTTAATTGTTTAGCATTTAATGAAGTTAATGAATGTTTCCACTGCGCTGTTTCTAAAAAAATTAAGTTGTGAATATTCGAATCCATGACATTACAATTCTTGACATAGATGTCTCTATATTTGGGTTTCATTCTTGGTTTGATTCTTCATCCTTGGTTTAGATCGATTATTGGTTATATTTTTTGATTTTTGTGCTTGATATGTGGGTGGTGGTTGTGGTACACATCGGGGAGGCGGTGGTAGACAGTGGTGAAGTGATGGTAAAAGTTGTTAGGTGGAGGTTGTAATGCCTCAAATTTTTTTAGAGTAGTAAACAATCAAGTCATTCCAAACAAATTCCGTGACAAGGCTCCACACAGGGAACTACACTTCATATACAATATCCCAAAACTTTTAAACAAGGTATTTAATTACAAATGTTGTTTCCAAATATTTAGTTATGAAAATTTAAGTTTAACAACGGAAAATATAATAAAGGATGAGATGCCTTCACTCTACTAGAGCCTTTCCGCGGTCAAAACCTAAAATCATTAAAAAAAACCAAAAGCAATAAGCTTAGCGTGTAATACCCGTTCCCAAATCTGTATTTAAGTATAATATTATTGTTACCATAAACGAGCTTTATTGGAATTACTTTTATGGGTATTTTATTAAAGATATTACTTTTGGACTTATTAGTTGTTAACCTTACTAAAGAAGTGTAATAAGGCTTGATGGACTTATTTGACTTAGGCTTGGGGCCCAAGGAAGGGTATAAATACCCTAATTAGGGCACAACCCCAAAAGGAGGATTCATTCACTGTTTCATTGAAGTGGAGTGTGTGTTTTGTGCCTTGTACCTGCCGAGAAGGAGAAAGAGAGAAAACTCAAGCTTCACTTCACTAATTGTCCCATATTATTTATGACTCCACAAGTATTTAATCCTTACTCTTCTACAACTGATTTCTTGTTGAAAAAATCAAGAATTATGAGAGTTTTGGGGCTGTTTTTGGGTCGGAAACCACCGAGGGCTGGGATAGAGTTCTTAACACTGAAAATTCGTTACTTATTAAATTAAATAAGTGGTATGTGCCTATATTATGTTAGGAATCCATAGCATTTTGAATTTCTTCAATTGGTTAAGTTTGGGATAGGTGTTGGATCATTTTCGGTTAGGGGTTATCGTCGGAAGCAACCGAGAAAGAAATGAGGCTAAAGGAACTCAATGCTTGATATTAATTTCAATTAAAACTGTAAAATACTCTTAATGAATGTTAGGAATCATCTCCGAATGAGAAACTGTGTTTTGGAAATTATCGGATTTAAAATCAAGAACATAGTGATGACCGAATTTGGTGTTGGACCAACTTCTTCAAAGTGATGACCGAATTCCGTGGCTATTTTGTGATTGGTAGAATCACAAACTAGTTTGGTTTAAGATTGTTGGTTTTCAATTGGAAGTTTACAATCATGAGCGAGATTTGCAATTGACTAGTGATTTATGATCAGAATTCGTTTGTAGGGTGTTGTATGAGCTCGGTTGATTTTGTGAGGACTTTTTGACGACTACTTTAGCTAGACCTGAGGTGAGTTAACTTATTTTCTAAAACCGAGTACGAAGACAAGATTGTTTTTGAAAGGCTTTAACAATTTCATGATGATTTTTAAACCAGGAGGGAATTAAAGTGGATCATACTAAAATGGAAGTAGTGATGAAATGGGAACCGCCTCAAAACCCTACTGAAGTAAGAAGTTTTCTTGGACTAGCGTGGTACTACAGACGGTTTATTTAGGATTTTTCCAAGACAACGGTGCAACTAACTTAATTAAATAAAACGAACACAGAGTTCAAATGGGGAAATGATCAACAGCAAGCAATTGATACTTTTAAACACAAACTTTGTAATGCCCTAGTACTTACACTACCAGTAGGGATGGAAAAGATTGTGAAAGCAGATAACTTATCTTCAGGTGAAAGCAGAACACCAAAAGCCACATGGAAAGTTACAGCCACTTGATATACCGGTTTGAAAGTGGGAACATATCACTATGGATTTGATTACCAAACTACCTAAAACTCTCCGTGGGTATGATGCCATATAGGTTGTAAATAAAGGAAGCTTATCCTTGTGAAACGATGGCAGGTATTTAAATGAAGGAGATAGTGGTTAGAAATAGGGTGCCTGTTACTATTGTTTCAAATAGGGATACTCGATTCACCTCTAGGTTCAAGGAAAACTTCATGAAGATATGGGGACGAAGCTACATCTAAGTACAGCATTCCGCCCTCAAACAGATGGGCAGAGTGAACAAACCATTTAGACACTAGAAGATATGCTCGGAGCTTGTATCATTGATATCAATGGCAACTGGGATACGTACCAACCGCTAGTAGAATTCTGTTATAACAATAGTTATCACTCGAGTATCGGTATGCCACCCTACGAAATGTTGTATGGTCGAAAGTGAAGAACTCCCATTTGCTAGGGTGAATTTGGTAAGAAATAATTGATCAAGTTAGAGTTAGTACAAATAGACTACCAAGTGCATATAGCAAATACGTGAAAGACTAAAGCTGCATAGGACCGAACAAAAGAGTTATGCAGATAAGAGAAGATCACCCTTAGAGTTCCAAGTAGGGATTATGTATTGTTGAAAGTATCACCATGGAATGGAGTTATTGTAAAACCGTGCTTTTGAGAACCAAAATTTTCTTTTTAAAATACAATTTAATTTTTCAAACTGCGTGGGTTTGATTGTAAATAGAACAATCAAACCTGTCTTATAATTTAAAAATGCATCGGAAGTAAAAACATGTGGCAAACTATATAAACAGTCAAAATGTTGCCACATACGACATTTGGTGTTACGGATACATAACCAACCGACCATTATCTTTAAACAAACGCATACATAATACAACAGAGTTTTAAACATAAAAGTAGTGTTCCTCCCAAAGCATTTAAACTACCCGCAGGCTCCCAAGCTCACTAAGGATCACCTGCACATGTGAGGAGTAGCATCTGTTAGCTATAATAGCTAGTGAGTACCAAATAGCATGCAATCAACATACATATATCACATATCATCAATCATGCTCAGATAGTTCTATCCTAGAATCTCGCGATGAGCTGGCATAGTCAGAAGGTAACATATCACGCAGGGGAGCTAACCCGGCTCAATGCACCAAACTGGGGTACCAGACATATCAACCGCTCCGGTGGGTGAGCTGTAAAGCAGTCCACCATTGTGTTTTGGAATCAACCGATTCCTCTGAGCACAGCCATAAGATATACCCACTAAGGACTGCTTTGTCCTTAAAGTAGAACAACTTTGTTCTTATTGTAGGACAGCTTTGTCCATAAGATCCAGACCATTCACAAACAATTAATCTAATCCAATCGGATCATTAATGCGCGCATATAATCATTTATCATGATAGCATACACCTAATCAAGTGCATACTATATTGTGTCAACATGTTAAATTCTAGCATCATCATGCAACCTACACTTAAATAAGTGCGTGTACAAATCATGGTATATAATTCTGTAATCATTGTTAATATAAGTTATTAATATATTAATTGTTATGTTATTCGACACTCACCTGATAGGCTAGAATAAGCAAAGACCTTGCATTGGCACTCACGGATTGTCAACTTGGCCTATAATACCAATATCTACGCATTAATCACTTGAACACGTAAGGAACATCTAAGATACTTGAAACAATACCATAATGGTGCTATTTAACTATTTATTAACTTTTTATAATAGTCCAAGCATCAACACGCGAACGAACAACGCAAAACAGCACTTTGTGCAAAAACAGGGCTGACGCGACGCGGCCAGTGTTGGACGCGACGCGTCCCATGCTGCAGTGCAATTTTCATTGCTTTTGCACAGCAGTGCCAATTTACCCCATTTCAACTCCAAATCAACTTTAGTAAAATTCTAGTGTTTCGTATGACCATTTGACACTTTTGGAAGCTTTCTAACATCAAAAACTCCTATCCAATAAATTCATACGAAAATCACAATTAAATGGACAAAGAAGTGCACATAAATGCCAAAACTTGATATAGACCAATTCCAACACTTGCAACACACCATATACACCTAATATGATGTATTGAATGTGTTGCAACTGACCAAAACTGTTAAAGTCATTGTTTGGTATCAGTTTCCAATTTCTTACCTATTTATGGCCTATTTTTCACTATTTTAGCCAATTCAAGCAAAACTACCATTTCAATTAAAAACCAATGTTCAAATCAATTCATACAAGTCATATGAACCTATTAGAACCTTAAAAATCAGTTCTTGATGTGTAAAAACAGATTTAGCTCATTTTGGCCATTTTGACCCATTTAGGCTAAATATTGGATTTGTGCAAAAACACCACTTCTAATCCACCATATGAGTTCTAATCAATCCTAACAAGTTATAGGATCAATTAGAACACTAAATTTCAGTTCTTGAAGGTCAAAATCAGTTTGACCCGTATTTGACCAATTTTGACCCATTTGATCCAAAATTCAAAACTCATCAAGATCACTACTTTAATTCATGGAATTGATTCCTATGTACTTAGAAATGATATTAGAACCTATTTCAATCATCAATGTTAGTTCTTGATTGCTAAATCAAAGAACCCACTTGAAAACCTAGAAATTCAAGTCTTGAAAAGCATAATCAAGAACAAGGAGGATTTGAACTTACAATGATCAAAGGATGATTACGAACAACTTGTAGGACCAATTAGAAGCTCAATTCACTGCTGGAACAAAGCTTTGTGAGTTTTCTTTCAAAAACCCAAAATCAAGAATAGAAGAAAAAACCATGGATGAAGCTTACTAGGTGATGGAGATGATGAAGATGATGAGTTAAGGCTGATTTAATCTTCAATTTGCCACTGAAATCAGATTACTTGATGATCTTCTTGTTGCCTTGTAGCTTTTCTTCTTCACTTTGCAAGAACAGAGAAAAGAAATGAGTGTGTGTGTGTATGTGTGTGTTGATACGTATGTGGCATGTGTCTGTGTTTCCAAAACCGACTTGTGGGTTAATATTATCCACAAGTGGGTATTTTCTTCCCCTTTTCAACTTACAACTCATCTCTCGTTTAACCGTTTCAAATAACAAGGATATTTTTGGAATCCTCGTTTGAAACCGTTCGATATTTTACAATCTTTATCTATTTTTATTAATATTTTTAATAACCCAATTATGTATTATTTTTCATATTTTATATCATTTTCTAAAATATATATATATATATATATATATATATATATATATATATATTATTTAATTAAGTTAAATAATTGACGTACCATATTCGCACACGTCTAGCCCCGTTTTGGAGGATGTTACGAATCTACCCCCTTAAGAAGATTCCGTCCTCAGAATCTGCTTTTCAGAAAATAAATGGGGATAGCGTGCCTTCATATCCTCCTCGGTCTCCCACGTAAGGTTTGACCCGAGATTGTGCTTCCATTTGACCAAGACTAGCTGAATTGTCTTCTTCCTCAGCCGCTTAGTCTTTGTGTTCAAGATTTCAATTGGTTCTTCCACGAGCCGTGCAGAATAATCCACTTTCAAGTCTTGTAGAGGTAGAATCTAATCTTCATCTATCTTGTACTTGCGAAGATAGCAAACATTGAAGGTATTATGAATACCTGATAACTCTAGAGGTAATTCCAAAGATACAGTCTGCTCGTTGACTTTATCAATAATCCTGAATGGACCAATGTATCGCGGGCTCAACTTGCCCTTCTTGCCAAACCTGATGACACCCTTCCATGGAGAAACCTTCAACAATACCCAATCACCTATTTCAAAGGTAACCGGCCTGCGTTTCGAATCGGCATACATCTTCTGTCTGTGTCTAGCTACTTTAAGTTTCTCCCGTGCAAACTTAACTTTATCAGCAGTAATCTGGACCAGATCAGGTCCAACATACTATTTCTCCCCTGGTTCAAGCCAACAGGTAGGAGTGTGACAACGCCTACCATAAAGCATCTCATACGGCGGTATACCAATACTAGAATGATACGAGTTGTTATAAGAAAACTCAATCAAAGGTAAATGAGAATACCACGAGCCACTATATTCAAGTACACTTGCGCGTAGCATGTCTTCAAGAGTTTGGATAGTCCTTTCGGACTGTCCATCTGTCTGGGAATGATATGCGGTACTCAAATGAACACGAGTACCAAGCTCCCGTTGAAGACTGCTCCAGAAGTGTGAAACAAATCGTGTATCCCTATCAGAGACAATAGATAGAGGAACACCGTGTCGGCGACGATTTCGTTGATATATAGCTGAGCAAGATGAGGCATGGAAGATGATTCATTAACAGCTACGAAGTGTGCACTCTTGGTGAGTCTCTCAACAATCACCCAAATCATGTCATGCCCTTTTGAAGTCTTGGGCAATTTAGTAACAAAATCCATAGTGATGTTGTCCCATTCCATTCTGGAATTGGTAATTGTTGCAAATTACCATAGGGTCTTTGGTGCTCGGTCTTCACCTGTGCACAGATCTGACATTTCTCCACATATGAAGCAATGTCAGGCTTTAATGTAGGCCACTAGTAAAGTGCCATAAGATCATGGTACATTTTAGTGCACCCAGGGTGAACAGATAGACGAGAACTGTGCGCCTCCTTCAAGATTAACTCCCGGTTCCCTCCTATGCTAGGTGTAAAGTATAAAATTGTATAGAAATAGGAGTTTACTTGAGAAAATACTCATAGAGTATATATAGGGATATGACCCTTGTAATATGTGAGTTCTGCCATAATCAAAGTTTAAGTGTGTGTTTTGTATGGTGTTAATCATCTCTCACACTACATTCTTGCATTACTCCATTCATACTCGAACCACTTGGGACTAACAAGTGGTATCAGAGCTTAAGGAGTGTGATTTGATTCTAAATTCAACATACAAGTTCAAGATTATTGAAGAATTTGAAGAAAACCGAGAACACATTTTGAGATTTTTGGGTTTTCGTCAAATTTTGTGATTTTTGTGAAGATTATGGTTGATTGATGCTCGTTTATCATTTTAGAATCATTCTGGAGTGAACGAGATCAAATTAACAACAAAACAACAAGCGAATCGAAGATTTTAGTGTGTTTTGTGAAAAACGAGTTTTGGGGAAAATCATCTAATTCGATATCAATTCGTTGTTGTTTATCAGAAAAATTGATATAGGATTGATTGAAGTTGATAGGCGAAGTGATCTAGGCAAGAAATATATAGATTCGCGCGAATTTGAAGAATTTTCGAATCTGAACGGGTATGAAGATAAAGGTAACGGATTTTGAATATGAATGTATCGGATTTGTAAGATGAAGTTATCGGATTTCGTAAATCCGATAGTGTTTACCGGATTTGGTTTATGCGGATGTGGGAATTATCGGAATTGAAAGTACCAGATTTGGCTTCTACCGGATTTGGAAGTGTCGGATTTGCCTTCTACCGGATTTGAAAGTGTCGGATTTTGAAAGTACCGGATTTGGGATTTGGCGGATTTGAGCCTAGCTGTTAATCGTATATAAGTGTGTTTAAGTTAGTGATCTTGTAAGAGGTCTAGGTTGTAATCCAATTATATTAATAAAGAGATTTAATTGTATATATATACGTGTTTAAAGTATTTTATGTGTTTTGTGTATATGTATGCGAATGTGTGTAGATATATATGTATAAGTGAACAAATTAATTAAAAGAAAGAAAGGTAAATCCAGAGGCAGTGCCTCTGGATATAATGAATATTTATGCATGAAATAAGTCAAAGTTACAAAAGCAAACACACAAAACTCTAAACTCTCGGATTTCTCTCTCGCCTTCTCTCTTGCTCACGGATTTCTTGGAATCTTGAAGGCTTGGTCAATTTGAATTCAAACAAAGAATGTGAAAATGTCAAACAAACGAATGAAATTCTGGAAATAGGCCAAGTTTGAAGTTGGTGGATTTCTAGCTATGAAGTTATCGGATTCCGAGACTTGTATGTGTCGGAATCCGCAAGTTGTCCAAATCCGCAAGTCAAAATCCAATAGTGTCCGATTTCTTTGAAAATGTCGGAATCCGACAAAATGTCGGATTTCTTTCATTATATCGGATTCCATTTGTTTGTCAATGTTCACAAGTTCACAAATGTTCTAAGTGTTGAAATCCGAAAGTATCAGATTTCCTAAGTATCAGAATCCGATAGAGTATCGGATTTCCTTAATGTCGGAATCCGACAAAGTGTCGGATTTCTTCTAAGTACCGGAATCCGATAGAATGTCGGATTTCCATTATTGTACCAATATGATGGCTAAGTGTTGGAATCTGATGACATATCGGATTTCCTTAAAGGTATCGGATTTCCCAAAATGTCGGATTTCCTTAAGGTGTCGGATTTCATGTAATCCGACAGTTATGTCGGATTTCCCACAATCCGACAGTTTTGTTGGGATTGTGTGGGATCCGGATTTTGGGATTTCCTTTGTTAATGTTGAAGCAATTCTTTGTGTGTTAAGATAATTAATGTAAGCCCTATTGTTCTAGGTGAACTTGACACCCTAGACAAGAAAGAAATAAAGTAACTATCTATTTTAAGCCACTCAGGTGAGTAACGACTTCCGTAAGCCTCAGTAGAGGAAGATTTATGTGCTAAGTGTTTTAAGTGCACTTGTGATTATAAGTAAATGAATAAGAATTGCCATGCTACTTAATGTACAATGACATGCTAAATACTTGTCATGTGTAAGTTAAGTGCATGCCAGTGGAATCCAGAACTAGAACCGCCTAGTTAAATGAATGTTATGCATGATACTGATTCTGAATGAATCGGAAAAGTGAAAGTTTAATGATATGTATGCTAGGGATCCAGATTGGATCCATAATGAATTAACTGAATGTAAATGCATGCTAAAAGAAGTAAATGAATATGCATGCTAAGTGAATGATCCAGATTGGGTCAGTATGTGTATGTGAAAAGTTCGCGGACATCTTTAAGCATGGTTAAGGTCAGCCGGATAGCTAGATCCCAGGGACCCTTGATCAGGAGATTCGGGATTTAACGGTGATTCGAGGTAACATTCCGGATCATAGGTTCTGCAGAACCGCCGTGCCTTATATCATGAGGGGTAATCAGACGGTTGTAGCTGAGTTGCCTAAGGAGCCTCTGGTTCCGTAAACGATGCTTGGTGGACTGCTTTATGCTCCCCACCAGCGCGGATGGTCGTGTCTGATCCCCCGGTGTATTAGTGTTGAGTAGGACTAGCTATTCTGCAAGAAACATCTTATACTGATCGTGTCAGCACCCCGCAATGTGATAGGATAGCATTGTATGCTTATTCCTAATATGCATGACTTACTCTAATGATGCTTATGCTGAGTTTGTGCTCACTAGCTAAGTGTAGCTAACAGTGCCATGTTAACTGCTTTTGCAGATTGAAATTAGCTTGCCTGGTGAGCTGGGTTGCCCTTCTGCTGAATATTATTTTGGTGGAACACTTGTGATATAGTTATATATATTATGGTCGGTTGTATTGTAGAGTAACACCAGATACTGATACAAGTTTATTGTAAATATTTCCGCTACTTAATGTTATTTAATCGTGATTAAGTTCACGTTTGTTTAAAAATGCAAATTTTTGCTAAAATCTGGTATATGCCAAAGGCGGTGTTACAAGTAGGTATCAGAGCCTAAGTTTGAGGGAATTGGGTACTTGCAAAAGTATTCAATCTCAAACTCGAGCCCGACCATAATAAGTGTTCCTTGTGGGGGGTTGATTATGAGAGTTGTATGAATATTACTTGTTATGATATATAGCTTGTCGGATACGATGAGTAAGTACAATTAAGTATTAATTACTCTTCTATGTTATATAGAAGAGTTAAGCTAAAGAAAATGTCTGCCGATAGAGGAAATACTGAGCAGGCGCTCAAAGAAATGGAAGATGAGGCTTCGCACATACCTCACCAAGCAGAAGATCAACGCTCTCAGCATAATGCTGGTGGCGAGAGACCTGACCCAAACCAACTGGCTTATATAAAGCGTCTGGAAGAAGAACTCCGTCTTGCCAAGGAGCTCTTATTACAGTCCACTCTTGGCAAACCACGCAAGACCTGCTCATATAACAATCTCTTGTCGTGTAAGCCACCGACTTTTGAGGGGAGTGATAACCACACTGTCACTATCCAGTGGCTCCATGAAATGGAGAAAACTTTTGAATCCTACGAGTGCGAGCCAGAGTACCGTTTGAAATATGCGGTACGTATGTTAAAGGGTCGTGCTATTTTCTGGTGGGATACTGTGAAGGCCTCTGTCAGCAAAGAGGTATTAAGTGCTCTCTCTTGGGAGCAATTTTCTGAAAAGGTGCTACAGAAATATTGCACCGAATATGATATGGAAAGGATGGAAAGGGAGTTCATAGATCTCCGGAAGGGAGATAAACCGATTGAAGAACACATCACCTCATTCACTGATAAGATGAGGTTTGTTCCACACCTGATCCCAGATGAAGCTACCAAGATAAGAAGGTTTGTGGCGACTCTGCCACTTGAATTTCGCGCCCATGTGCGGGCAGCTCCAACTTTGGATCGGGCATTCCAAGTGGCCCGACAAATGGAAGGTGATCGCATTTAGTGTCGGGGCGAATTTGCTAGTGGGAGTGGTA
This sequence comes from Dittrichia graveolens, assembly GCA_038502395.1. Lineage (NCBI taxonomy): Eukaryota > Viridiplantae > Streptophyta > Magnoliopsida > Asterales > Asteraceae > Dittrichia > Dittrichia graveolens. The sequence continues at coordinate 74,180,086 of JARJIL010000003.1, forward strand.
AAAGAAAGTTTCAGCCATCTCTCAAACCGGGCTCTTCAAAAGGGCAATCCTCTGGAGGTGGGAAGACTGAATCTTCTAAGAAACCAAGACCTAACGATCCTTGGTGTTCTTCATGCCGTACCTATCATTCTGGAGAGTGCTCTGCAGCAACCAGGAGATGCGGCAGGTGTGGGCAAAGAGGGCACTCGGTGAATGAGTGCCGATAGAAAGAAGATGTATGTTACCGGTGTCACAAACCCGGTCACAAGATGGTGGAGTACCCTGACCGACAAAGCTCCGGAGCAGCTGGGTCTTCTGGAGGGCAGAAGAAAGATAATGCCCCTCGTGCCAAAGGGCGGGCATTTCAGATGACTGCAGATGAAGCAAAGGCTGCAGGTGATGTCGTCACTGGTACATTTCTTATCAATTATATTCCTCCCAGTGTACTATTTGATTCAATAGCAACATATTCTTTTGTTTTTGTTGCTTGCCGTAAAAGACTCCAGTTACCCGTTGTGCCTTTAGACGAGCCTCTTAATGTAAAAGTCGCTGACGGCAAAGTAGTCTTGGTTACCGAGAAAGTCCCTATTGCCGTTATTTATATTGATGGGAGTAGTATCCCTATCTCATTCTTTATTATGCCTATTGCGGGCTTCGATGTCGTGATTGGAATGGATTGTCTTAGCAAGCGTGATGCTGAGATTCTTTGTTCCAAGAAGATGATTAAAAACCCTCTTGCTGATGGATCTTATGCAGTTGCCCAAGGAGAACGACGGGAGTCTGATATTCCTATTATCTCCGTCATTAAAGCACAAAAGTCCATTTCCAAAGGTTGTGATTCTTTCCTAGCATATGTTATTGATGCTACGATGGAAAAGCGACCAGTTCGAGATATCAGGGTAGTATCTGAATTCCCTGAGGTCTTTCCTGATGAATTACCGGGTTTACCTCCGGTAACAGACGTTGAGTATAAGATTGAACTGGTTCCTGGAGCTAAACCTGTAGCTAGATCTCCATATCATCTCGCTCCTTCTGAAATCCGCGAGATGATGACTCAAATCCAGGAGTTACTTGAAAATGGTTTCATTCGTCCAAGTTCCTCACCTTGGGGAGCTCCTGTCTTATTTGTCAAAAAGAAGGATGGAACCATGAGAATGTGTATCGATACAGAGCTGAATAAGAGAACTGTAAAGAATAAGTATCCTCTCCCACGAATCGACGATCGCTTTGATCAGTTGCAGGGAGCTACGTATTTCTCGAAGATTGATCTTCGTTCGGGGTATCATCAAGTACGAGTCCACGAAGAAGACATTCCGAAGATGGCTTTTCGGACTCGTTACGGCCAATATGAGTTCTTGGTTATGCCATTCGGCTTAACCAATGCTCCTGCCATATTCATGGATTTGATGAATCACGTCTGTCGTCCCTTTCTTAATAAATCTGTGATTGTTTTCATTCACGACATTCTTGTCTACTCGAAGACTGAGGCTGATCACGAGCTTCATCTTTGTCAGGTTCTCAAGATTCTCAAACGAGAACAGTTGTACGCTAAATTCTCTAAATGTGAATTCTGGCTTAGGGAAGTACATTTCCTTGGCCATGTTATCTGTCAAGAAGGCGTTAAAGTAGATCTGGCTAAGGTGGAAACAGTGATGAATTGAGAGGTTCCTCAAACTCCCTCTGAAATAAAAAGTTTCCTTGGCTTGGCCGGCTACTATCGGAGATTCATTCGCAACTTTTCTAAACTTGCGGGTCCGTTGACTAAGCTGACCCGTAAGGATGTTGCATTTGTCTGGTCGGAAGCTCAAGAAGAAGCATTCCAGACCTTAAAGCGATTATTGTGCGAAGCTCCAATTCTCGCCTTACCGTAGGGGACTTCGTAGTTTATTGTGATGCCTCTTATGCGGGTTTGGTTTGTGTCCTTATGCAAAGAGATAAAGTAATTGCTTATGCCTCTCGGCAACTGAAATCTCACGAAAGGAACTACCCAACTCACGATCTCAAACTTGTTGTTGTTGTCTTCGCACTGAAATTATGGAGGCATTACCTTTATGGCACAAAGTGCGTGATATGTACTTATCACAAAAGCTTACAGTACGTCTTTACACAGAAAGAACTCAACATGCGGTAATGCCGTTGGTTGGAGTTAATCAAAGACTACGACTGTGAAATCCGTTACCACCCGGGTAAAGCCAACATTGTAGCGGATGCTTTGAGCCGTAAGGGACCAGCAGCAGAGGCAAAGTTCATAAAGCGTACTGTTGTATCAGATTTGATTGCAAAGTTAAAAGATGCCCAACAATTAGCTTTGCAGGATGACAATCTGAAATCTGAAACGATGAAGAAGCTGAAAGACCAGCTGGGTGAAGATAATCGTGGATTGAAGACTTTTCAATCCAGGATTTGGGTACCTCTCATTGGAGATAATCGTGAGCTGATTCTGCAAGAAGCTCACAAGTCTAAGTTGTCTATCCATCCGGGTACCACCAAGATGTACAACGACCTGAAAAGGTTGTATTGGTCGCCCACTCTGAAGAAAGACGTTGCTTCATTCGTGGAGAAATGTCAAATATGTGCCCAAGTCAAGATAGAGCATCAAAGGCCTTATGGCAATTTGCAACAGCTTGACATTCCGGAATAGAAATGGGATCACATCACGATGGATTTCGTGACAAAGCTGCCAAGGACTTTCAGAGGGCATGATATGATTTGGGTCATAGTTGACCGACTGACTAAAAGTGCTCATTTCTTGGCAACCAACAAGTCGGCTTCGTTGACTCGTTTGGCACAGCTTTACATTGATGAGATAGTATCACGTCACGGTCTTCCTTGCTCAATTGTTTCTGATCGTGACTCCAGATTTGTATCTAATTTCTGGCAAAGTTTGCAACGTGAGTTAGGCACTCGTGCGCATTTGAGCACTGCCTATCATCCGCAGACCGATGGCCAATCAAAACGAACAATTCAGACTCTTGAAGACATGCTTCGGGTGTGTGTACTTGAATATGGTGGATCATGGGATTCTCATCTCCCATTGATTGAATTTTCTTTTAACAATTCATATCATTCCAGTATTGGGATGCCACCATATGAGATGCTCTACGGGAGACGTTGTCGCACTCCGACCTGCTAGTTGGATCCCGGAGAGAAACAGTTTGCTGGTCCAGAGATTGTCCAGATAACTTCTGACAAAGTGAATGTAGCTCTAGAAAAGCTTAAAGCAACCCGAGACCGACAAAAGATGTATGCGGATCCTAAGCGTCGTCCCGCTACATTCAATGTCGGTGATCGTGTATTCTTGAAGGTTTCCCCTTGGAAGGGCGTTATTCGTTTTGGGCGTAAGAGGAAGCTAAGTCAACATTTCATAGGCCCATTCAAGATCGTGCATAAAGTCAATGATCAGACGGTAACTCTTGAGTTGCCGCCTGAGCTATCTCGAATCCATGATACCTTCAACGTATGTTACTTGCGTAAGTGCAACGTTGAACAGGAGCAGATTGTTCCGTTACAAGAACCAAAGGTTGACTCTTCTAAGCGACTCGTAGAAGAACCTGTTGAAATTCTTGACACGAAGGTCAAGAAGCTACGAAAGAAGATGATCAAGCTGGTTCTTGTTAAGTGGAAGCACAGCTTAGGTCTCAACCTGACGTGGGAAGTCGAGGACGAAATGAAGACAAGGTACCCTCACCTGTTTATCACTGAGTAGATTCCGAGGACGGAATCTTCTTAAGGGGGTAGATTTGTAACATCCTCGATTTGGGCCTAGCTGTTAATCGTATATAAGTGTGTTTAAGTTAGTGATCTTGTAAAAGGTCTAAGTTGAAAGCCAATTATATTAATAAAGAGATTTAATTGTATATATATATGTGTGTTTAAAGTATTTTATGTATTTTGTGTATATGTATGAGAATGTGTGTAAATATATATGTATAAGTGAAGAAATTAATTAAAAGAAAGAAAGGTAAATCCAGAGGCGGTGCCTCTGGATATAATGAGTATTTATGCATGAAAACTTTGACTTATGGTCAAAGTTACAAAAGCAAACACACAAAACTCTCGGATTTCTCTCTCGCCTTCTCTCTTGCTCACGGATTTCTTGGAATCTTGAAGATTTGGTCAATTTAAATTCAAACAAAGAATGTGAAAATGTCAAACAAACGAATGAAATTCTGGAAATAGGCCAAGTTTGAAGTTGGTGGATTTCCAGCTATGAAGTTATCGGATTCTGAGACTTGAATGTGTCGGAATCCGCAAGTTGTCCAAATCCGCAAGTCAAAATCCGATAGTGTCGGATTTCTTTGAAAATGTCGGAATCCGACAAAATGTCGGATTTCTTTCAATATATCGGATTCCATTTGTTTGTCAATGTTCACAAGTTCACAAATGTTCTAAGTGTTGAAATCCGAAAGTATCGGATTTCCTACATATCGGAATCCGATAAAGTATCGGATTTCCATAATGTCGGAATCCGACAAAGTGTCTGTTGGAATATGCCCACTGATACACGTGTACTAACATCACTGCTGATGAGGTACGGGCCTATTGGGTCACACGCCAAGGGTAGATTCCGGCAGCACAACGCAAACATGAGAGAATATGAGATTAGGGTTTCTGGCGACCTTCACGGGCCCTCACGGGCCGTGAAGAGGTCGTGAAGAGAAACCCTCCACGAGGCTTCACCACCCGGACATGTAGTCGTGGGGCCACTGCCTTCACGAGGGCTTCACGGCCCGTGAGAGCCCGTGAAGGCAACTCTCATTGGGCCAACGAGTGGTCCAATAAAAGCATGGCGCCTGCCTTCACGAGGGCTTCACGGCCCGTGAGAGCCCGTGACGGCAGAAGTCAAAGTGTCACTTGGTTCTTATTGGACCTTTGTGTTGGTCCAATGAGGGTGTGCCTAGTTGGCCGACCCTGGTGGCTCCAAGAACTATTTCCAGACTTTATAAAAGGCTTGGCACTCTCTCTTGACATAACTCTTGCTTCTACACACACATAACACATATACATGGTTCTTTAGCATCTAGTGGGTTGGTGGTGTGTGTAATCTCGTGAAGGCAAGTAGTTCTAGTGGTAGTGGCCGCTCCAGATTCACGAAGACAACGTGTGGTTCGTGTCTCGGGTCGTTAGCAAGACGGAATCTCGGCTACTTGGTGTGGACTATCAATAGAGGAGCTCGGTTTCGGGTTCTCGAAGATCTTCCTAGCTCGGTGGATAGCTCCAGCCCCATGATGGTATAATTTCTCCTCCCTCTCGTCTCTTTTAGTTGCTATATTCGTTTGTAGTCACGATCCCCACTTGGGGAATACATGCATGTCGGTTTTGATACCCGAAAACCCCATTTTTCGATGTCGTTGCTTCCGCTACGTACGGGTGTTGGCGTGCATGGATTTCCTAAAGTGTCGGATTTCTTCTAAGTACCAGAATCCGATAGAATGTCGGATTTCCATTATTGTACCAATATGATGGCTAAGTGTTGGAATCCGATGACATATCTGATTTCCTTAAAGGTATCGGATTTCCCAAAATGTTGGATTTCCTTAAGGTGTCGGATTTCATGTAATCCGACAGTTATGTCGGATTTCCCACAATCCGACAGTTTTGTCGGAATTGTGTGGGATCCGGATTTTGGGATTTCCTTTGTTAATGTTGAAGCAATTCTTTGTGTGTTAAGATAATTGATGTAAGCCCTAATGTTCTAGGTGAACTTGACACCCTAGACAAGGCAGAAATAAAGTAACTATATATACTACTATATAAAGCATTCAACACTCTCTCTCCTTCTTAATTTTAAGACTTTTTAAAATTCAATCAAAACAACATCTTGGCCTTTCATTCTATTTAACTTAATCTCATCCACTCAATCTTTAACCATTCCAATCTCTCTCCTAATTTACTTTAACTTTTTATTCAATTAAAATATACTCTCACACAAACATAATTATACACCCATAACAACATAATTTCTAATATCTTATTAACTTCTCTATCCTTATTTCACAAATATGATTTTTTTTTCTTATTTTAATGTCTTTTAGATTTTATTTTTAAAATTAATAAAATAGTTTATGCAAATAAAAGAAAATTTGAAAAAAAAATGGGACATGTTGCTAAAGAAAATTTTATGTAACATTGAATTTTGCGAATAACATATCATTACATTTTTAAAAGCGGCATATTATAAAACAAAAACTATTAGATTCCGCAGCATTGCGCGGGTACGATGCTAGTATGTATATATATATATATATACACACACACACACTAGCAAGGTACCCACGCAATGCTGCGACCGCAAATAATTTCTATTTTGCATCATGTTGCTTTTAAAAATGTAATAATATGTTATTTGCGCAATTCAATGTCACGAAAAAGTATCGTACAATGTAAGTTTTTTTTTTATTTGTATAAACTATTTTATTAATTTTAAAAGACATTAAAATAAGAAAAAGAATTATATTTATGAAATAAGAAGTGAGAAGTTAATAAGATTTTGAAAGTTATGTTGATGTAGGTGGATAAAAAACTGACATTAAAATAAGAAAAAGAATTATATTTATGAAATAAATGTATTATAAAGTAGTAAGATATATATATATATATATATATATATGGGAGGGTTCAGACGAGAACTATTTTTCGTACGAGATCTGCGAGAACCAATCTTTGCCCTTGATTAAAATAAATCAATGTCTAATAATTTTGACGGCTAATAATTGGCTCATTAATGACTAATGATCAGCTCATTAATGGTTCATTAATGACACATTAATGAGGGGTATTTTGGGCAAATCAAGGTTCGCATATTAATGACGGCACACATAGACGCAATTCACAGTTGGGAAAAATATATAAATGACCAAAATACACATATTAATGAGTCATAAATGATATTACAAACAGTTCTCGTTTGAACCTTTCCCTATATATATATATATATATATATATATATATATATATATATATATATATACTAGCATGATACCCGTGCAATGCGACGGCAATGAATAATTTCTACTCGTTAACGTACATGTCAGTTTTTAAGACGTATGAAGTATGGTATTCATGTAATATGGTGACAACGAATAATTTTCTTTTGGTGACATGTCTATTTTCTTTATCTCTTTTACATTTCCTTCACTTTTCCGTTCTCCATAATTGAAAAAAAAAAGTTATGAAAATATTTTTTTAATAATTAAGTTAATTTGTATTGACTTTGACTTTCAAAAAAATTGTATTGACTTTGATTTTCTTAAATATATAAAGTTTATTTATTAAAATGTAATATAAGAATTTTATTAATTATATTTAATAGTGAGTTGTGTTCAATAAAGTCAATTTAAAAAAGATAGTCCTAAAATTTTAATATTCAATCACAGGTGATTCAGTATTCAATCATATGTGATTTGTAAAAGCAACACATGTGAATTACAAAAATGTCACTCCGCCCAAATTTTTAAAATTTAATCTGGACCATTGATGTTATTGATCCAAAAGATAAAATTTGTCCCTTAGGACTATGAATTAATTATGGATTATATTGAATATTCTTCTATAATTACTCAATTCAGTTTATATGAGGGATAATTTAGTAATTTCAAGACACTTAAAATTTAAGAGTTTAAGTAAAAGGCTTAAATTTTTTATAATATAGTATAGATAAAGTTCAAATGAGAACTGTTTTTCGTACAAGAATTGCAAAAACTGTTTTTAACGTCATTAATGACACATTAATAGGGATATTTTGGTAATTTATATATTTACCCAACCGGGTGGGCCGTCATTAATTGGCGATGTTTGATTTTCCCGAAATAACCCTTATTAATGTGTTATTAATGAGCCATTAATGAGTAATTAATGAGACGCCAAAAAATCTTAGTCATTAATTAATTTTAATCAAGGGCTAAGATTGGTTCTCGCAGTTCTCGTGTGCACTTAAACCCAACATCTAATACTCCACTCGGACATGAGTTGGTGTAGTTCGTGTATAATTGAACTTAAAAAGTGAGGCAATATGGTTGTTTAGACAAAGTTAATTAACCTTATCTATATTTAACGGTCAATTTTTGAATGTTTAGGAACCAAAATTGGAAAATGTAGTAAACCACATAAAAAGCGTAATTTACTCTTTTAACAGAAAACACACATTCTAAATCTACTTCATTGTTCACAACGAGACTTGAACCCGTAACATCTTGCAAGGGGGCCAAACACATACAATTTGGTGAAATAACATTATTGACTTCAAGAGTTCAATATATCTTTGAAACCAAACTTGGCCAAACACAACTTTCAACACTTCAATATTTCAAAATTAGTTACAAATTCACCAACTCAAAATGTATATATAGTGCTTTGAGATCATCCAGTTCTCATACCAATTCAGTCATTTTCAATCTTTTGAAATTTAAAATCTAAAAATAATACTTTAATCATGAAGATTTCAGGTGTTAAATCTCTACTGATGATTTTGTTTTTGCATGCAATGTTAGCATCAATGGTTAGTGAAGCTGCATCTGGCGATAAGGTCAAGCGTGTTAAGCCTCCAAAACCCGTCAAACCTGTCCAAGAGCTTTTAACCTGCAAGAGTCGCAAAAGCCGCTGTTTCATGAAGCGGGTCAAGTGCCCGGTGGAATGCCCGAAGGTTAAACCCAAGAACCCGAAAGATAAAGCATGCTTTCTTGATTGTTACTCACCCAAATGTGAGGCCGTATGTAAATGTAAGTAAGAACGACATAAATTTATTTATTTTAAATTGTTAAAGAAGATTATTGTCTAATCTTTGTGTAGTTTTGTTTATGGTTAAACGGTGGGTGTTCCCTATTCAATCAGTTTGTTCATGTCGAGCCTTTGGCTCAGATGTATATACATATATATATTAATACATATATATATATATATATATATATATATATATATATATTAGCCATGAAACCCCCGGGATTTTAGAACTCTTGACATCTAATGTTTGAATGATAAAATTTCATTTTGCTTTCTACAGCACGTAAACCGAACTGCAATGGACCCGGAGCTGCATGTTACGACCCGCGATTCATAGGTGGAGATGGGATCGTATTCTATTTCCATGGGAAGAGCAACGAGCATTTCAGTTTAATATCTGATTCCGATCTACAAATCAACGCGCGTTTTATAGGACTTCGACCTCAAGGAAGAACCCGCGATTACACATGGATCCAAGCATTGGGTCTTAAGTTTGGAAATCATAATTTCACCCTTGAAGCAACCAAGACTGAAAAATGGGATGATAATGTTGATCACCTAAAATTATCCTTTGATGGAACGGAATTGCTGATTCCAGAAGGCCATTCATCGGAATGGAATTCACCTGAAGACGATATACAAGTTGAAAGGACTTCAATAACCAATAGTCTAACTGTCACTATACCTGATCTTGCTGAAATATCCGTTAATGTGATTCCGGTGTCTGAAGAGGATAGCAAGATACATAATTACCAGATTCCAGCATATGATAGTTTTGCTCATTTGGAAGTACAATTCCGATTCTTCGGGTTATCATCTCATGTTGAAGGGATTCTTGGTAGAACTTATCGTCATGACTTTGAGAATCCAGCAAAACCAGGAGTGGCAATGCCGGTTGTTGGTGGCGACGACAAGTACAAGACTAGTTCACTCCTTGCGGCTGACTGTGCCCTTTGCGTGTTTTCGCCCAATGGAACCAAGGTCGAAGACAGGTCACCATTGATGGATTATGGAATGCTAGACTGCAAAGGTGGAGGGAATGGAATTACATGTAAGAAATAAGTCTCAAGTCTATCTCATTATTGAATGGTTCTTGTTTCTTTTTATATGATTGTATTGTTTGATTTATTTCGAGATTGTATGTGTATTTCTTCTTTCTATCCCTTTTGTACTTGGCGATGCGCCTTTGAATTAATGTGATTCCTTTGATTGGTGTAAGAGTCAAAATTGCAACTTGTATCTTTGACATCTTGGGATGAGAAAGTTAATATATATGTTTTTACCTTACTGGTATACTGATATTCAAGTTTATGAAGAAAGTTAATATGTATGTCTATACCTTGTTGGGATATTCAGGTAAGAGTTGAATAACAGAAATAGAAGTGTTCTTATATATATGTAAGAGGATGAAAATTTAAATGCTAAAATATGTTAACTTTCAATGAATTAGTAAAGTTGATTTGTAGAAGTCAAAGTAGGCCTTGTGGTAAGTGATAAGATTAATTGAAGAAGTCAAATAAATATAAGATAAGCAAGCTTGACTTGGAGTAGTCAACTTAGAGTTTAAATAGTACATTTATAAAAGTTGACTTAAAAAGGAAAGAGGTAGAGTGTACATATTAAGACCATCAATTAACCTATTATAAGGGTGGGACCATTACGTTGGTTCTTGATACATTATATACCAAGTTGAACTTAGAATTGGAACTGTGTTTATGATTTGAAACCAGAAATTTAGCAATCTATGTTCAATTTGACTTCTTGATCCAAACGGGTCAATTGGGTTGAAGCTTTGAATTTAGTTATTTGTAGATGTTATGGAAAGCCTTAATGTGTTAGAAAATATGTTAAAAGTGTCCATGGACAAAAGATAAGCTTTTGAAACCTAATAATCGAGTTTAGAGAGTTTGAATAAGCTTCTGGAAACCTAAGAATTGAGCTTGGAGAGTTTGGGTTTGAACCAGTGCTGAACCAAAAGGTTGTAGACTAATTGGGGTTCCATATGGGCATATAGCTTAGGCGTACGAATGTATCATATGATCAGACATGACGTGTAGGCGGAGTTGTAGGGTAATATAGCCCAATACGGGCATTTGGTTTGAAGTAAATATGGCCGTACAAGATGAAGATTAAACCTAGATTCTTTTATGGCCGTTTTGGAGCCCGCACTTGTTGCTCCATACGGCCGTATCAGGACCGTATAAAGCTGTATGGCCATATATAGACCATATAGAGCCATATAGGCTTCTAGAGACTATATTTAAAAATATTATATTAGTCAAGTTAAAAGTTAAGGGGTGTTATCTAATTAGAAGTTAGTTATCTTATAGGTGTCACGCGAATTCTTGACAGCTTGTGAAAGAGTAATTAACTAATACAGAAGACTTTACAAGCAAGTATACCTTCTTGCCAGCAAAATCAATTTTTTGTGTTGTCGCACATTCAATGACTGCCCTAGAGCATACTACTCCACACCATGATCTCGTTAGCTAGGATATATTGTTATGTTTATGGTGATGGGTTTACCGAGCCATTCTAGTTATCCAGTTTCAAACTTGGTAAATAAAGTATTAATAAAAAATGAAGAGTATCTAGTTTCTCTCATACTTCATAAAATAAACTACAAAGTTGGGATTAGAAACTTTACCTAATTACTCAACTAGTCTACCTGTGATAACATCAACGAGCTCCTACCGGCAACACTTAGCAACCCGTACCCGCTCGCCAGATAATTATATAACTAGAAGCCAAAAGCCGGATACCCAGAGAGGTTCCCAAGCCGTAAGAATTAGAGGAGAGGAGGTGAGAATTTTCTCAATTTTGTAGCAAAGAACATGGGACCCTGAACCTCTTATTTATAGTCAAGAATCATAATTAGAAAAAACCAATAAAATAATAGTTTAATACTTAACCAATCAATTAAATAATCAAGGTAATATCATCCTGAGACTTTTTAAAAATTGGAGGACTTATAGTGTCAATTATGGGGTCACAGTTAATAAAGGCTCCATTTGTTCTGTTATGGAAATCTCCAAGGTTAATTTCTATTTGATTTAAGAAAATGGTTGAAGTCTTGAATGCTCATACACTGTTTAATCAAGGGAGACTGCAACTATAAAAGGCTCGATCTACTTTGTGTAGGACGGCTGATTGGTTCTCTTCTCTTCTCCATGATTTAGTCCCGTTTCTTCACTCAAATACTAGGGTTACAGTGTTGATATGAAAATAGAATGAACAAGAATTCTATATGATAAGAGAAAGAAGGTATGATATTTCTTTTAAGTGCCCAGAGGTTAGATGTGCTATTGATGTTAAAATAGTGTAAGATAAAATAACATCAAGGAATTGATTGTCATGAAGAGTGTGACATGTCACAAATTTTATGGTGTAAAATTTGGAAAGTATGTTTTGGATCATAGAGGTCATGTTGTAGATTACACGACAGTTTTTCCCGGTATTAGTACTGTGGCAAGATAAACGTTAGAATCTGGTCAAGTATAGTGGCAGGATAAGAAGATAGATGCATAACACAATGTACAAACTTACAAGTTACAAAAAAATTAAAAATTGTTATGTTCATACCTCTAGTCCATACAATGCACCAGCATAATAAACTGCTTTTGCCTGCACCGAACAAAATCAAACCACAGTGTAACTACTACTTAGTCTGTCATTTAATCAAGCACCTGGTGTGCATAATATTTCCTTTAAATTGAACCTTAGAACAGTGATCAAGGATGGCATAAATCAAATTAGTCTACACAAATTATATATTACTTTGAGAGAGAGAGAGAGAGAGAGAGAGATTTTAACACAATTGCTTTGCCTTATGTTTTTTTTATAAGATTAGCTTCCAAAATCGTGATCATAAACAAACAATTAACTGAAATAATCTGACTAGTACCGAGGTTTTAAAGTTGAACGATGGAATGATTTGGCATCCACATCGACTTTATTCCGTTCAATCAATATTTCCTTTGAATTATCAACCAACTTTATACAAATCAAAATTGAGATAAATTTTCATAAATCATTAAAACAAGTTGAAATTCGAACTAATTAAGAAACAGTAATCATTAATCTCTTGCAATTTGTTCAACAAACATCAAAGCAACTAAAGAACAATAGAATTTAACTGAAGTGACGGACGTACCTGTGATTTGGGTTATAGCACGACGAGGCATTGGACTCATGGTAGCTGAGGAATTGGAGGCATGGTAGATCCAGCGTCATGATAATTCAAAGGAATTTGAGTAACTGAAGAAGATCCAGCATCATGAACTCAGGGTAGCGGAGGAATTGAAGGCAGAGCTTTCAACGATCATGGATTGACGATGACGATGACGATTCCGAAGCCAACGCTGAAAATGCCTGAATGCGCATGGCAAGCTACACTCTCGACGCGCCTTTGAGTTGGTTTCAAAAGGCATTTCATTAGACCCTCTCAACTGCCACTTGGGTTGTAGCCAAATTTATTTTTTTATTTTTTTTAATATTAAAATAAAAGTTTATTAAAAAGAAACTTTGATATTATCACCCCTTTTCAAAAGAAAAATGACTGAAATATATAAGTTTGTGTTTCTAAATCAGAGAGAAAAGAAATGAAGATGAGAAGAAAATAAATAAATTTGTGTTCTTAAGTTGAAAAGGAAAAAAAATGATCATTTTATAATAATAATCTTATTTTTTAAAATTGTTTATTATGATTATAGTAATTTAGTCACTTATAAAAAATCATAAAAAATTTTACTTTTCTTTTCTTCCAAATGATTTTAGTTCTCTTCTTAAAATAAATTAGGTCCTGTTTCGTTCATTGTATTTCGTGAGATTTCGTGAAAATGGGATTCCAAACGCCCCCTTAGAAACACACCATTTTCTTAAATTTCTTTCAAATCCCTTTCTTTTTATCTAAAATTAAACTCTGAAACACATCATAAGTGTGAAGATTAACCGATTAAGCTATTAAATGAGAAAAAAGAATTAATAGTTTAATCATATCACAATGCAGTGGGTAAGAAATTTTAGTAGTAAAATATAAAAAAATTTACAATTTTATTATCCAAGTTATTGACTCGGGATGCCGTACATACACTAGTGGATTCTAAGTCATACTTTTTTTTTAACGGCTCTTAAATTTACCTTAAATTTGTCTACAACGGAACTCGAACACATAGTCTTAGATAATGAACAACATCAAACCTAAACTATTTCAATACCACTAGGCTAGAATCCTTGGTGGATTCTAAGTCATGCTAGGTGGTCATAATTTTTACTTTTTTTAAAAATTTTGCAGGCTCAAAATTTGGGGAGTTAATCAGGATTTGCATGATTGCACATATGAGATAGTCTTTTCTTTTGGTATTGATTTGGACCACGCCGGTTCAAATATTTTTGGGATTCAGGAAAAAACTAAAAAAATAGGCCTCTGAAAGTATTAAGATATACAAAAACAAATTAAAATATATAAAAAACTTAATAATAAATTTACAATTGTTTAGGTTTTTAAATTTTTTATCAATTTATCCATTGATCATCTATGAGATCGTTTTAGATTTTCAAATTCTTCTCTTTTCTTTCTTTTTTAACTATGAAAAATGTATTTTGAAAAACATGGTTTATTAATTATATATAAAATGATTCAAGTATTCAAATAAGCAAATCGATTAACTTGATATAAAGTGATTTAATTATTTAAGTAAACACCTCAATTAACTTGATATCAAGTGATTTAAGTAACCAGTTTAACTAATAAACTAAATTAATTAACTTAGTATCAAGATTATTCAGATAATTTGCAAGTGTTTCAAGATTTCAAAATAAAGTGACACCAACAAACTTGATAGTTGATATCAAGTGATTAAATTTTAAGTGAGTTAAAATGATCAATTAACAAGTGACGCAAGTAAGTAAGTGATTTCAAGTAACTAAACAAATTAAACTAATAATCAATATGAGTAAAAGGAGAACCAATCGGCTCTACTCTCTCCCCAACCCAGTGACATTGATTTCACTTTACTTTCCCCCTTATGCAGTTCCTATGGGTCCGAGTTTCCAAGCTGATTGCTATTTCAATTTCAAATTTCATGTTTTAGATTTTGGGTCTAAGAAATTGGGCATTTTTTCCTATCTAATTGTACATTTTGGTTCAATAAACTTGGTTACATATGCATATATATATATATATACACTAGCGGGGTACCCGTGCAATGCGTCGACGGTGAATAAAAATGGTTTGTAAGGAGTTATTTTGGTAGGTATTAATCAAGAGAACACACAAGACGTAATTTTGTAATTTTTATTTAGCAGGTGAAAAGGGAATGAAATTTAGATGTAATTTTGTAATTTTTATTTATCAGGTGAAAAGCGAATATTATATATTTTCCCTTTCTGGAATTTATGAAATGTTATTAAGTTTATAGAATATTCTGTTTCGTAAGTTTTGCTATGGAATTTATGAAAAGGGGATATTCTGGAATTTATGAAAAAGAATGTTATTAAGTTTATTTTATGGAATCAATTTTTGGTAGATGAGGGTAGAATAGTAATCTTAAGTGACTTAAAATTTAAGAGTTTTAAGGAAAAAGCTTAAATGCTTTATATAATAGTATAGATATATATATATAGGCAAAAGTTCAAATGAGAACTGTTTTGTAACATCCCAAAATTTTATTTTATTTTTTTACACATAATTCATTCATAAAAGGTATTCATAATCATTGATAACGTAATTACACGACAAGTTGTTCGTTGAATAAACACCCATAATTCATTAAGTTACAATCATCCTCATTGTCTGTAATTACAACTATTACTGCTGAAAACTACGTTAAAAGATTGTGGAAGCTTGGGATTAAAGCTATCATCACTGTGCTGGAGCCCCGTCATGGTCGTTACCTGAAAAGATATGAAACATGTAACATCCTCAAATCGGACCTATTCGTGCGCTCCATTTGGTACATGAATTTATTTAAATGTAATAAGTGAATATATATATATATATATATATATGTTAAGTATTAATAGAAAATATATAATTGGCTAGTTAAATGTGAATTTAAAAATAGTAATAAAAATAGAAAAGAATTATAAAATAATAACTGGTTTCAAACGAGGTTTCCAAAAATATCCTCGTTAGTTGAAACGTTTATTCGGGTGTTATGTTGTATGTTGAAAAGGGGAACAAAATACCCCTTATGGATATTTGTTGACCATAAGTCGGTCCACATAAGGTGAGTCAGCCAACTCACCTTCAACACACACACACATACGACAGACACACACACACACCTCTTACTCTCTTCTCTTGTTCTTCTACCTTGTTCTTGAAGGAGGAATCACACCAAGATCATTCAAGAGCTGAAATTGAAGCCTAATCAAGTTACAAATCTGTTCTTGTTCTTCTATTCATCATCATCTTGTTCATTGTAAGTCTTTTCCTTCCTTGTTCTTCATTTGGAGCTTTAGGTTAAAATTGGGAAAAAAAACAAAATAGCCAATAAAGCTTGAGTCTTTAAGTTGCAATCTGTTTTAGAATCACCTACAAGTAGTTTAGGATTGATTTTATGAATTAAAGATATCTTCTTGATTGTAATTCTTGAAATTGACCAAATGGGTCAAATATGGTGAATTCATGGATTAATCATGAATTTGATGTTATAGTAGGTTATGTTTATGTTTATGGACTCTCTTTGATGCCCCAAAGCTTGTACATAACTTGGACTTAATTAAAAACATGTAAAACTTGAGTTGGAATGGCTGAAATTTGGGCAGAAACACTCTTCTCGTGGCCTGGATGAATGTCGCGGCGCGACCAGTGCAGCAGAAAACAGAAACTTGTTTTTTCAATATACATGGTATAAGGGTTATAGTTGGATCATTTGGCACTTTAAGGGGTATCATTGGGGGTTAGGACTAGTGTAAGAATACATGTACTTGATGTGTGGTAATCTAAATGAATTAAATATATATGCAATAGATAATGGTTGAATCACTTTTGACCATTTTAGAGGCATTTAGTATGGTTTAGACATTTTTACTCAATTAAACACATAAGTAGGAATATAACACTAGTAATAGTATATGTGTTTATATGTGATAATCTAAGTGGACTTAAATGTGTACTAATATGTAATTAAGGTCAGCTTCGGCTGGGTCCTGGGCCTACGGGCATAATGTTCTGGACTAACGGTACTCGAGTACCGTTCCTTTCAGCAAGTGAGGTGAGTTCCTTATGTGGCTAAGCCTAATGAGCCTTAGCTCCTTAACGAGCATGGTGATTCACTTATGTGATGAAACCAGCACGGATGGTAGTGTTTGATTCCCCCAGTGGTAGTGGTTTGAGCTGGACTTGCAACCCGGCAATATAATTCACTCGCTGGACAGGTCAGCACTCCGCTATGTGATAGGATAGCATTGTTTGCTTACTCCTGCTATATGACTTGCTTTGTTGCTAATGACTTGCCTTATTGTTATGCATGATTGTTAGTATTCACTAGCTATTTTTTAAATAGCTAATGTTGTTGATGTTAACTCTTTTACAGATAAAGAATAGGCAGGCTTGATGAGTTGGGGACACTCGTGGCAAATGTATATGCCTTTTTGAAGGAACACTGCTTTTGGTATTATAATGCAATGGTCGGTTTAGATTAATGTAACACCGGTTGGCATGTTTGGCAATTTTTGTATTGTATATTTATATACACGCCAAACATGTGTTTTTAAACTGTAATAACTACTTGGGTTTGTTTGTTTGTTATTTAAAATTCCGCTGCAATGTTTTTGAAATTCTGTTAAGTTAACAAACAGGTAAATATTCAAATTACAAACGGACCCATGCAGTTTGAAAACTCGAATTTTATACTGATTTTTAATATAGCAAAGGCGGTGTTACAAGTTAGGTATCAGAGCCTAAGTTTGAGGGAATTGGGTACTTGAAAGAGTATTCAATCTCAAACTCGGGCCCGACCATTATGAAGTGTTCCTTATTGGGTAAAGGGATTGAGTGTGAGACTAATAAGTATGTAAAACTTATGATAAGTTCCTTAACAATACAAATTGGTAGGGTTATGCAAGATGACTCAGAATGATAACGGTAAAAGTTTAAAATACGACTACCAATATATTTATTGGTTACATAATAAAGTGATGTATAGATCAATCTGATGTAATCAGATTGAAAATGAGAGATTAAGAGTGATATCAAATGAATAGCTGAAATAATAGTAGTCTTGTGGACTACTAGTAGTATGATAAACAGGGGAACTGTCTTCAGTTCCTATGAAATGTAACAAATAGTAAATGATGAAGTCTAGTCACGGATTCTATATGAATCCTGAAGTATGAGGAAGAGTTTTGATGAATAGCTATGCTAAGATAAATGTCGATTAGAGTTGAATTTGGAATACAGAGATATTAAAGAAGTATACTTTTGATATGAGGTGGTACCTCAACGATACATGATGTCTTATGATAGATGAAAATCTAAATGACATGTGAAACGCTATAAGCGTATTGGTGAAATCTAAGTGATTAATAAAGAAGAATTGTGGGTTCACGACTAGTTAACCTAAAAATGTTGAATGAGATTGAACATAAGTAAGATTAACTCTATTGAGTTAGTAGTTTCCCTTGGTACTAGAGAGAAAGTCGTAAGATGTTCGGATGAAAATGTGTAAGTGTAATTAACACTTTACAGTTGAACCGTTTGTAAGATCAAACGAAAGAACAAATAGTAGTCATAAAAATTGTTGTTAAGATTTAAAGTATTGAGCCTAAAAAAAAACTCAATTGTTGATTTTGTGTCTAACTAATCAAACGTGTATGATTTCCAAAAGTATAAGTAATAATATGTCATGGTTCAAGTGAACAATGACATAAGGACATAACTGTCCAAATGTATAAGTAAAGCAACGATAAATTCTAAAAGTTAAAAGTGAAATAAATATGAAGGTAACCCTGAATAATCGGTGGTTACAAGTAAACAAGTGAAGTGAGTGATTGAGATAAAAATGGGAACACATAGTCCCATTTGGTAGTAAACGAAATCTAAGATTATGAGGTATATAAAGTAATACATGTGTGTAAGATTACAATGGTACATGGCAATTCATTACGGTATGAATTTCCAGAAATGATAAGTTCACCTACGAGTGTAACTGTGATCATAAGAGTAGAAACCCTTATGAGGTAAGTTAAGAAAGATTAAGTGTGTTTGAAAATAAGTGATAAACTCACAAGTGGTGATTTACTAAAGTGAAGTATATGTATACAAATAAAATTTAGTTAATGTTATGAATGAGTAGTGTTTTAATATACACCATTCTTAACATAAGATGAAATATGAGAAATTGTTTAGAAAGATATAATGTGAAAGTAAGTAATGCGAGAACCAACGATGTTTAAGGTTGTATTAAGTGAAGTGAATATGTAATAAAAGAACATTTGGAGGCGTTCCAAGTGTAACGTGACTTTCAAGTGGGTTAAGAATTACCTTACAAGTGTAAGTGATTATGATAATAGTAAGATGTTTGAGCGACTCAAAAGAATTAAGGTTGACCTGGTGAAAGACGCGTAAATAACATTAAATATATGTGAAAGATGACAGTTAGGTAAAGTATGTAATAGACAACAGGTTTGTGAACACTGCCTCAGATGGAAGATGTAAAGTAGTCATAAGTATAATGTAAGTGTTATTGATGCAAATATGATAATAAAGTGTTTAAGTACTAAATGTGTGACTGATGTTACATAATCCATTGTAAGGTTGTGTGATATACAGATGTTGTAAGTATTGAGTGTGATAAAAGATGAATAAATTGACTGTAAGTTTATGGATTTATTGATAAAAAGGGAATGAGTAAAAAGTAATGTGAGTAATGGATTTGCTAGAATCTATTAACTCAACTAAGATAATACGTGTCTAAGGATATGTACTTAAACAAGAGTGTACTTGTGAATAGGATTTAACCTTTTGAGGTAAAATGGTTATGTAAAAATGATTGAAGATGTTAACTAAAGATCCATAAGTGAAACTGATGTTAAGCTTCAGTAATCAGAGTATAGAAATGTATGTAAAGTAATGAGGTAAAAACCATGAGAGTATGTATCTGTACATGTAAGGATTAGAGAAATAAGTGTTTAAAATCTAGTTAAGTTGTTAATGATGACTACAGACGGGAACATTTGTATTGTGATAGAAGAAGTAGATATCGTGTAAAATTTGAATGTAAGATGAATGGTGACCCATTCGTAAGATTTTATTTAACTTTTTAATGTGAAATAGAGGTCATGATGGAAGTAGAAACTCAAAGTGATGTATTCGATGCTTCTTGGTGATATTAAGTTTAATTGTAAGTGTTGCAATCGGGATGCCACTATATGAAATGTTGAATGGGAGGCGATGTCGCATTCTCACTTGTTGGCTTGAGCCGGGTGAGAAGCAGTATGCCGGACCCGAAATTGTGCAGATCACTTCTGATAAAGTCAAAATAGCTCTGGAGAAGTTAAAAGCAGCTCGTGATCGTCAAAAGATTTATGCAGACCCAAAGCGCCGACCAGTGGAATTCTGTGAAGGCGATAAGGTATTCTTGAAGGTATCTCCTTGGAAGGGGGTAATTCGGTTTGGACGTAAGGGCAAGCTGAGTACACGTTATATTGGTCCATTCAGGATTATCCGAAAGGTCAACGAGCAGATTGTATCTCTTGAATTACCTCCTGAGCTATCTGGTATTCACAACACTTTCAATGTTTGCTATCTGAGAAAGTGTAAAGTTGAAGAAAATCAAGTTCTACCTCTGCAAGAGCTGAAGGTTGATTCGGCTAAGCGTCTTGTAGAGGAGCCAGTTGAAATTCTTAACGCATAGACAAAGAGGTTGCGTAAGAAGCTGATCAGACTGGTTCTTGTCAAGTGGAAGCACAGCCTAGGTCCCAACCTGATGTGGGAAACAGAGGATGACATGAAGGCACGATACCCTCACTTATTTCCAGTTGAATAGATTCCGAGGACGGAATCTTCTTAAGGGGGGTAGAGTTGTAACATCCTCAAATCGGGCCTATTCGTGCGCTCCATTTGGTACGTGAATTTATTTAAATGTAATAAGTGAATATATATATGTTAAGTATTAATAGAAAATATATAATTGGCTAGTTAAATGTGAATTTAAAAATAGTAATAAAAATAGAAAAGAATTATAAAATAATAACTGGTTTCAAACGAGGTTTCCAAAAATATCCTCGTTAGTTGAAACGGTTATTCGGGTGTTGTGTTGTATGTTGAAAAGGGGAACAAAATACCCCTTATGGATATTTGTTGACCATAAGTCGGTCCACATAAGGTGAGTCAGCCAACTCACCTTCAACACACACACACATACGACAGACACACACACACACCTCTTACTCTCTTCTCTTGTTCTTCTACCTTGTTCTTGAAGGAGGAATCACACCAAGATCATTCAAGAGCTGGAATTGAAGCCTAATCAAGTTACAAATCTGTTCTTGTTCTTCTATTCATCATCATCTTGTTCATTGTAAGTCTTTTCCTTCCTTGTTCTTCATTTGGAGCTTTAGGTTAAAATTAAGAAAAAAAACAAAATAGCCAATAAAGCTTGAGTCTTTGAGTTGCAATCTGTTTTAGAATCACCTACAAGTAGTTTAGGATTGATTTTATGAATTAAAGATATCTTCTTGATTGTAATTCTTGAAATAGACCAAATGGGTCAAATATGGTGAATTCATGGATTAATCATGAATTTGATATTATAGTAGGTTATGTTTATGTTTATGGACTCTCTTTGATGCCCCAAAGCTTGTACATAACTTAGACTTAATTAAAAACATGTAAAACTTGAGTTGGAATGGCTGAAATCTGGGCAGAAACACTCTTCTCGTGGCCTGGATGAATGTCGCGGCGCGACCCTTAAGGGTGTCGCGGCGCGACCAGTGTAGCAGAAAACAGAAACTTGTTTTTTCAATATACATGGTATAAGGGTTATAGTTGGATCATTTTGGCACTTTAAGGGGTATCATTGGGGGTTAGGACTAGTGTAAGAATACATGTACTTGATGTGTGGTAATCTAAATGAATTAAATATATATGCAATAGATAATGGTTGAATCACTTTTGACCATTTTAGAGGCATTTAGTATGGTTTAGACATTTTTACTCAATTAAACACATAAGTAGGAATATAACACTAGTAATAGTATATGTGTTTATATGTGATAATCTAAGTGGACTTAAATGTGTACTAATATGTAATTAAGGTCAGCTTCGGCTGGGTCCTGGGCCTACGGGCATAATGTTCTGGACTAACGGTACTCGAGTACCGTTCCTTTCAGCAAGTGAGGTGAGTTCCTTATGTGGCTAAGCCTAATGAGCCTTAGCTCCTTAACAAGCATGGTGATTCACTTATGTGATGAAACCAGCACGGATGGTAGTGTTTGATTCCCCCGGTGGTAGTGGTTTGAGCTGGACTTGCAACCCGGCAATATAATTCACTCGTTGGACAGGTCAGCACTCCGCTATGTGATAGGATAGTATTGTTTGCTTACTCCTGCTATATGACTTGCTTTGTTGCTAATGACTTACCTTATTGTTATGCATGATTGTTAGTATTCACTAGCTATTTTTTGAATAGCTAATGTTGTTGATGTTAACTCTTTTACAGATAAAGAATAGGCAGGCTTGGTGAGTTGGGGACACTCGTGGCAAATGTATATGCCTTTTTGAAGGAACACTGCTTTTGGTATTATAATGCAATGGTCGGTTTAGATTAATGTAACACCGGTTGGCATGTTTGGCAATTTTTGTATTGTATATTTATATACACGCTAAACATGTGTTTTTAAACTGTAATAACTACTTGGGTTTGTTTGTTTGTTGTTTAAAATTCCGCTGCAATGTTTTTGAAATTCTGTTAAGTTAACAAACAGGTAAATATTCAAATTACAAACGGACCCATGCAGTTTGAAAACTCGAATTTTATACTGATTTTAATATAGCAAAGGCGGTGTTAAAAAACAACTGTAAGCCCAAGGCTTAGCGAGTATACTACTTACAACCCAATAGTTCACATGCTACTCAACTCATACCCACTACCGTAGTAAGTGGTCTCATCATACCCGTCACTAGGACGGTCTCATCTCACCCGTTGTCGTCACAATGGTCTAACATACCCGGCACCGAAGTCCTGGTCTCATACCCGACACCGAAGTGTGCGGTCTAACATACCCGACACCGAAGTGTGCGGTCTAACATACCCGTCACCGGAATGAACGGTCTAACATACCCGTCACCAGAGTGAACGGTCTAAACATAATCAACTATAACTCGTATGTCCATAAATACCTGGTATTCACATGCATTCATAACATCTGGAATCTATTCAAGTTATAAGTGAGAATACTCACCTGTCAGCTGGCTTAGTTACACAGTTCCTACTGAAGGACTTAGCTTGCTTAGCTCTGTAACTGACTGCTACCTAACCAAGTCTAAACATTGGTTAGTACTGGGTTTAATTGTTACTTACTGAAAGTCGCATGGTACGCATGCATGGCCTGAAAGTTGCATGGAGTCGCATGGACTTATGTGAAAGTCGCATGGTGCATACACAATCTCATCTGAAAGTCGCATGGCATATAATATGGTCTGAAAGTCGCATGGACTTATGTGAAAGTCGCATGGTGCATACACAATCTCATCTGAAAGTCGCATGGCATATAATATGGTCTGAAAGTCGCATGGACTACACATACGACTCATCCGAAATTCGCATGAGCTTACACTTAGCATATGAAGTCGCGTGGATCCTACTCAAGCATGCAAAAGTCGCATGAAATCACATTAAACACATGAAAGTCGCATGGATCCTACTCAGATACTCAAAGTCGCATGAAATCATACTAAACACATGAAAGTCGCATGGGCATATTCAAAAGTCGCATGAACATACCCATAGGCCAACTGAAAGTCGCATGGCACATAAATGTGTCCATGCGACGGTCGCATGGCACATAAACGTGTCCATGTGACTGTCGCATGAGCACACCTTCTTCCCTGTAAGTTCAACTTTTTGAAAACCCAGACTCTATAGCCATAATCAAGCTTTCTAAAAACTCAACCAATTCAACTCAAACTTTTTGCAAAACATTTCTCCACTTATAATAAACTTACT
This sequence comes from Dittrichia graveolens, assembly GCA_038502395.1. NCBI lineage: Eukaryota > Viridiplantae > Streptophyta > Magnoliopsida > Asterales > Asteraceae > Dittrichia > Dittrichia graveolens. Next base: position 74,203,956 of record JARJIL010000003.1, read on the forward strand.
TCTAGCTTAAAACCATGTTTTATCAACTTTATAAAGTGTTCTTGGCTAAATATTCTCCTGGGTTTTTCTTAAACCCTCAAACCAAAACCCCCAGATTATAATCATTCAACCAACACTCAAACATAGCAAGAAATGATGTCTACTTGATCTTAAATGATGGGGAAACATTACCTGATGATTTCTTTGCTAAAAATCTCAAGTTTCCAACAATGGAAGCAATCTTCTTCTTCTCCTTCTCGTCCCTTCAATGGCACCAGCACACACACAAAACCTTGAATGAATGCAACAGTGATTTGAAGGTTTTGTGTGGGAGGCTGTGCCCTAAACCCCTATTTATACTCACTTGTCACCCCTTGTGTGCCTAAGCCAATTCAAGACCTCAAGCCCAATATAACCATAACTCTTATTGGATTATAATAAATATATAAGCCCAATCTTTCTTAATAAATCACCATCCATAATATATACATATACAACAACATAACTCCCATTACTTAAATAATTTCCAATCACATTGTGCATAAATCATCATAAATATTCATAAAAAATTTTCTTGTACATTTTTAAGATGCGGGTATTACATGTTTTTCGCACGAGAACTAATTTTAACCGTTCAATTCTTTCTCCTTCAAGTGGATTGTCCACCTATGAATTTCGTACATGCATCCTGCCACACTCAATCCCCCCACGCTCTTCATCCATGAATTCCATTATCCAAAATGAACAGTGAAGATTGGTTTTTGCAGTTCTCGTACGAAAAACAGTTCTCATTTGAACCCTCCCCTATATATATATATATATATATATATATATATATATAAGGGACTATACTAACCCTGAACCTCAACTAGCCATGGGCTCTAGGCGGTTGTCCGGGTAGCTCGACCCTTAAGACGGTCCTTATTTGGACTTATTAGAGTTAAATTTCCTATTTATTTTTAAAGAAACTGTTGGGAAGATAATCACTTCACCCTAATAATCAACTCTGCCTATCCTAAAACATAGAATTTGATGATAACCAAACCCTACATTCAGTATGACTTAGAAAGAATTCAAACATGTGTTGTTTGAATCAGTTTATGTAAAAATATGCTAAGTGTGAAACCATCAGCTGAAGAAAATAAGCCATCAGCTGAGCATCAGATCCTACTCAAAGTATCAGCCAAAGGGTATCAGCCAAGGAGCATCAGATGAAGAAAACAAGTAAAGAAGACCATCAGCTGAGGAAAACAAACTATCAGCTCAGCAAAATTGTTCATCAGCTAAGGAAAATATTCCATCAGCTGAGTGAACAAATTGATCAGCTGAGTGAACAAATTGATCAGCTGAGTGAAGAAATTGATCAGCTAAGTGCCTACTCTATCAGCTGAGTGAACAAATAGATCAGATAAGGCCTAGAGCATCAGCTAAGTAAGTCTTCCTTTACACAAGTCATCTCCCCACATAAACTGATGCATTTGATTGATCAGCTGACCATCCTTGATCAACTGATTATGCAAATACATGAGCTTATGCTCTCCTAAGCTTACTATTGATCAGATGAGCATCTATATGATCAGCTGAGCAATATGTATCAACTGAGTCCTAGCAAAAAGTGATCAACTGATATATTTTGTCAACTGAGTAGTGAATATCAGAGTTCCTAGTACAATTTGTTAGCTGAGTCGTGAAAAATGTCAAATCTACTCTATCTTTTCAGATTGTAAGTCATATGTAAAAGGCAGAACATGTGTTGTTCTATTATGCCTTATATCTTTGTTTGTAAAAGTAAAAATGCACTTTTTGGATCAAGTATGAGACAAAAAGTTTTGATCTTATCCTCTGGAAAAGGATAATGATACCTCAAACAGACGAAGATCTTAAGGATTTGTTCAAACAACTAAGTATGGCTGGAAATCCCATATTTGGTAAAGTCAAATCAATCAGAAGCATGGTGTTGATTAAAGTACAATCATGGAAAGGGAAAGATACTTCTACACGACAGTAGATGTGGGCTATAATATTTTATATTGTAATGGGTTGCACTTTTGCAGAAAAGTACAATTACTTTTATCAAACATTTGATTAAAGTAACTTTACTTTTCACCCACTACCTTTACAATTAAAATATTATATTTCCACGTCCTCTTTGTCTCTTACCTTCATGCAACCGGATTCACCAAGACTTCTATATATACTCATGCATGGTGGACATGCAAATAGACAATACACAATACAACATAGTAAAGTCTCTACTACACAGAAAGAAAATCTCATCAGTTGAGAAATTCATAGAGTATAAGCATTGTGTAGAATCAAACTTGTTCAGGAGTTAAACACTCTATATACATTAGTTGTTTTAGAGTTAGCTTGTCTATGTGTTAGACAAATTGATTGCCACCTTTTATTGTACTTAGAATTTCCGCTTCTAGTACATGTAATTCTTTATTCAATATCAATAAGAATTACATAAAAGTATATCAGTGTGTCTTTAATTTTTAAAAGCTAAAGTTTGTATTCAACCCCCCTTCTACAAACATTTGTTGTTGCATATTCAATCTGGGACTAACAACTGGTATCAGAGCAAGTTAGATAATCAATATCTAGATCTGTTTTGCTTACTCTACAACTGCTTCTACCCCTCTCAATATGGCCTCATCCACAAACAACATGAATATCTCAAACACTGGGTCTTTAACAAGATGTCCCATGTTTAATTCTAAAAATTTCTTCATGTGGAAAAGTAGAGCACATCTTTTCCTATCCACCCTTGATATCCAAATGCTTGAAATAGTCACTGATGGTCCTTATATTCCAACATCAGTGTTATCCATTCCATCAGAATCTGAAGGTCAAACCTCTACAACTGAAAGAATCATAACCAAACCCATGCATCTGTGGACAGATGAGGATAAGAGGTTGGTTAGCCTAGATGTTAAGGCTAGATCAGCTCTTGTCTCTGCACTTCCTAATGAAATCTATCATCAAGTGCTTAATTGTTCTTCTGCAAAAGAGATGTTAGATACACTCACAGTTGCATATGAAGGGACTGAAGAGGTGAAGGAGAAAAAGAAGCTCCTCCTCAACAGAGAGTATAAATTCTTCTTTGCTCAGAAAGGTGAGAGTCTTACACAGACATATACCAAGTTCAACTGCCTAGTTAATGACTTGAAAAGGGCAGACATAACCAAGAGCAACTTTGTTTTGGTGAACAAGTTTCTAGACTCCCTCCCTGAAACATGGGATCACTTTGTCTCTGTTCTAAGACATAGTGAGAAGATTAAGGGAATGTCTCTGGTTGCTCTCTATGGTAACATACTCAACCATGAGCAATCAGTCAAGCAAAGGAAGTTGTCATCCAAGGAGATGAAGGAGGTAGTGAAAGCTGCACCAACTGCCCTTGTATCAAGAGATACAAAGATGAGAAGCTTTGCAGCTATTGATTCTGGTTCTAATGAAGAAGGAGATGTAGAGGAGAGTGCTGGAAAAAGTGATGAAGAGAAGGATTGTGAGGAAAGTAATCTGGAGGAGTTGGTTGAAGGTGTAGCTATGCTCGTTAAGAAGTTCAGACCTTCCAAGAAGGGAAAGGGTGTCAAGAGGTTCAGCAAGAGGTCATCAAAGTTTGTCAAGCCCAAATCCACTTTTGATGCCTCCACAACAGAGTGTTATAAGTGTGGCAAGATTGGCCACATAGCCAATGACTGTAAGTCCAAATATAACACTGGTTCTTCATCTGTGCAAAAGCAGAAGGGCAAGATTGATTATGAAGCGAAGTATAAGAAACTCCTTGCTGCTGTCCTTGACAAGAAGAAGAAGAAAGCCCAGGGCCAAGTTCTTGTTGCTGAAGAAGAAGATTGGGCAGAAGAAGATCTCTCCTCAGATGAAGATGAGGTGATCTCTGCTCAGTTTTGCATGATGGCCAACAATAATGATGGTAGTTCCTTTGATGAAGACATGAAAAAGGCTGCTAAAGCTTGTTTAACTACCAACTGGGATCCTTCTTCTATGTATCAGGTTGGAAAATTTATTAACTATGATGATAATGAGAAGAATGCTATGTTTGATTACTTGTGTATTGATTTCCAGTCTGCTATTCAAAGAGAGAAGAAGCTAAAACTAGAAGTAGAATCACAAAAGGAAATGTCAATTCTTGAGGATGAGGAACTTAAGCAGATAACAATCTTAAATGATGAACTAGCTAATCAAAAGATACTTAATGAGATCTTAGTAAAAGAAACTAGTGAAGCAACCAAAAAGTTTAATGACATCCAAAAAGTAGTAAAGTCTTGGTGTGTATCTGTAGAAAAGACCACTCAGTGTGTCAAGGAGCAGATACCCAAACAAGTTCAAGCTATTATTGGTAGAAATTACTCTAAGGCTGCTAACTATGTTGATTCTATTAAGAACCTTAATATCTTAGACAAGGCTGACATTTTGCCACAGACCTTTCACAAGACTGTTAAAGGCAAAAGTGTGTTCACAAATAAGTTTGTTAGAAGCAAGAGTTCCCACTCAAAGGAATCAATTATTCCTTCTGTTGAATCATCCTCTAGTAAGATTTCAGAATGTAAAAATACTGTTGGGAAAAATAGGCTTATAAATATATCCTCTTTTGTTGACACAAAAATATACAACTTGTTTATATAATTGTATGTATTAACATTAACATATGTGAACATATACATATATATATATTCAATCAAATATATTCATATCTATAATCTATAAAACAAGCTTCATCAAATGTCCAAGCTCCAATCGTCAAGATTCGAGTTCAAGTAGAAGCCGATGTCGAAGATTCCTACAAACAAACGCTTGAAGTTTATGAGCTTACAAAATAAATAATCAAATGAGTTTAAGTTTTTATAAAATAATTTTTATAAAAACCTTTATAAAAATTGAGACAATTTTTATAAAAATCACAAGCTTGGTAGTCAAAGCAAATGAAATTCCTATTTTGGCAAATACTAAACACAATCTTTTATTGAAATAATCCAAAACCATATTTAGCAAAAGGAATCTCCCAAAGAGGTAAACTTCCAACATGCTTTGTGCATTTGGTTTCTAAACTACCATCTTTATGATTAAATTCAAACTTAAGAAGTATGGCACTAACCCAACTTTTCTAAAGCTTCTTTTCAGTGCATTTTTATGGTAAAAATGGGTTGTGTGTGGTTTTGGTAAAAGGCCAACGTCTATATTCACAAGGCTCAAAAAGTTCCAGCAGGCCGACGGTCGATGCCACGGTCGACCGTGGATCGACCGTGGACAGTCTGGACACTTTTTGAGCTTGCACCTTTTTCCTTATTTAAGGCAACTCAAGTCTTGTGTTTCACTAAGCTCTTGCAAACTGAAAAACACAAAACACATACTAAATCTTGTGAGCTCATATTCTTTGATAAATATTCAATCTTTCAAGATCAAGAATGAAGCAAGAGTGAAAGCCTTCAAAGTTCAAACACTACATTACCTTCTTATATATTTGTAATTGTGTGAGGATCATCTCTAGCCTTAGAATTAGAGAGAAGTGAGGATCATCTCTAGCCTTAGAATTAGAGAGAAGTGAGGATCAACTCTAGCCTATAGAATTAGAGAGAAGTGAGGATCAACTCTAGCCTTTCCAATTAGAGTGAAGTGAGGTTTATCTTAACCTTGTTTTCAAGAGTGAAGTGTAATTCTTGTAAGCTAAAGAGAGAAGTTGTAAAAGGTTTATCTCTACCTTCAAAGAGAGAAGTTAGTGGAGCAACTCTTGTTGGGTGAGGCCAAGGAGTGGATGTAGAGCAAGGTTGTTAACCCTTGCTTGAACCACTATAAAATCATTGTGTCCAAACTACTTCATTGGTGATATCTTTCTTCCTTAAACTCTTTAATTACTTGAAAATATTGTTAAAAACTTCAAAAAGTGGGCATATAACCTATTCACCCCCCCTCTAGGTTCTAACAATTGCTATCAGAGCAAGTTGCTCTAGATAATTTTTGAAAAGTTGTTTAAATCTTCTAAAAAAAATTTTTCAAAAATTTTTTGAGTTGATAAAATGGGACAAAATTATGTAGAGGGGAATTCTATGGTTAGACCTCCACTTCTTGAAGAAGAAGGGTTTTGTTATTGGAAACAAAGATTCATGACTTATGTCAAAGCCAAAGATGTTGATCTTTGGGAAATTATTGAAGAAGGAGATTATGTACCAAAAACCTTCGATTCCAAACAAGATGCCTTTGTTCCACTCCCTAAAGAAAAATGGGATCAAGAGGATAAGAAAATGGTTTCTAAAAGTTTTGAAGCAAAACTCTTTCTTTACAATGCTTTGCCTAGAAAAGAGTTTGAAATAGTATTTATGTATGAAAGTGCAAATGCTATTTGGAAATCTCTTGTCACCACACATCAAGGAAATGCTCAAGTTCTAGATAACAAAATTGAATTACTTGTGCAACAATATTAACAATTTCAAATACTAGATGATATGAAAATTGATGAGGCTTTTGCAAAGTTTAATACTATTGTTACTAGTCTCAAGTCACTTGGGACTACTTACTCTAACAAAAAGATTGTAAGAAAGTTTCTTAGGGCTCTTTCACCAAAATGGAGGGCAAAGGTGACGGCTATTGAGGAGTCAAAAGATTTGAATATACTTCAAATGTATGAGCTAATAGGAAATCTCAAGGTGTATGAAGTGATCATGCAAAAGGATGATGAGATTCCCAAGCTAAAGAAAGAGAAGAGCAAGTCCATTGCACTTAAAGCCAAACATGTCAAAGATTCCTCTAGTGATGAAGGAAATGAAACAAATAGTGATGAGGATGAAGAGTATGCCATGATGGTGAGGAATTTTAAAAAGTTCTTCAAAAGAAAAGGCAAGCATGTGAAAGCTCCATTTGATCCTAAGAAGTACAAGCATGCCATGGATGCCAAGAAAGAAAAGAAATCATCTAGAGAATGCTATGGATGTGGATACTCTTCACATCTCATAAGTGATTGTCCAAAGGTAGCTTCAAAGAAAAAGGAAAATCATAAAGCCTTCCTAGGAGGTGCATGGAGTGATAGTGGTGATGAAAACCAAGAAGAAACAAAAGAAGAAAAATGTCTCATGGCCTTTGAGACAAGTGAGGTACACTCCGATTCTAGCTACTATAGTGACAATAATGGCCATCAATATGATCAATTATGTGATTTTAGCTCAAAAATACTTACTAAAAATGAGGAGTTAAAAAATAAGAATAAAAGTTTGAAAAAGGAAAATATCAAGTTGAAAAATGAAAATGATGACTTAGTTATAAAGATAAAAGATCTAGAAAACAAAATTGCATCTCATACACATACAAGCATAAAAGATTTGGAGAGTAAGTTAAAAACAAACTTGGATACAACCACATTGTCAAAATTTGAAGATAGTTCAACCAAGTTAGATGAGATGTTAAAGATTCAAAAATCATCAAAAGATAAGGGTGGTCTTGGGTTCTCAAGTTACTCAAACAACATGCCAACTAGTCACTTAACACCTATCAAATTTGTGAAAGAAAAAGGGGAAGAAAAAATCCAGGAGCCTCACGGTCGACCCACGGTATCGACCGTGCATCGACCGTCGGCTCAATGGAAGTTTCAAAAGTTCAAAATTGCAACATTGTTTCTAGTTCTTCCACTTGTATGCCAAAAGTTGCAAGTAATGAATTAATGAGAAAGTTTTATACTCCAACTACAAGGCATGGACTTGGATTCAAGAAACCTATATCAAATACAATTCAAAAATCAAGACATTCACATAAACCTATTAACTCTATGAACACATGGTATCATAAAGGGTTCAAGATTACACAAAGGTGGATTAGAGTAGGAGTTTTTGATACTAACCATCCTGGACCCATGAAACATTGGGTACCAAAAGCTTGAATGAAAATTACACAAGTGTAGGGGTGCAACAAAAATGAGATTATGTCTCATTAATGGATTCTTGATAGTGGTTGCTCAAAACACATGATCGGAAATAGAGAAATCTTCACTTCATACAAGAAGTATGATGGAGGACATGTGGTGTTTGGAGAAAACCTAAGAATAAAGGTAGTTGGTAAAGGTAACACTCTTCATGACAATATCAAATTCTTGAATGTTGAGCATGTTAATGGTTTAGCTTACAACTTAATAAGTATTGGTCAACTATGTGATAAAGATCTAAATGTTAAACTCTCTAAACATGAAAGCTTTATATGCAAAGATGATAAAGTTTTAATGGTCTCTATACATGTAGACTTGGTGATAATCCTAACACACAAGTATGTCTTGCATCTATAATCGATAGAAGACTAGGACATGCTAAATCATCAAAGGAAAAATGTTCAACAAAGGTAGAAAGGAAAAATAGGGTTCTCAAGTTGAAAGGAAAAATAGGTCTTTACAAGCTTTGATTAAGACCAATGTTAAGTAAAACACCATATGAAATCATCAAAGGTAGAAAACGATCCAATAACTTAAGTTATAGGAAACCTAAATCAAAGACTCACTAGATCCCAAGCCCAAAACCTTAATACCTTCTTTGCCGTTGTGTCACACATAGAACCCAAGAATATAAAAGAGGCAATTAAGGATAAAAATTGGGCAATGGCAATGCAAGAAGAGTTTAATCAATTCACTAGAAGACAAGTTTGGGACTTAGTACCTTTACCTAGTGGTCGCACAATAATTGAAACTAAATGAGTATTTAGAAACAAAGCTAGACTAGTAGCCCGATGATATAATCAACAAGAAGGGATAGACTTTGATGAATCCTTTGCTCCAGTTACTAGATTTGAATCCATTTGGAGTCTACTTGCTTATGGTTGTGCTTAAAATTTTAAATTATATCAAATGGATATCAAAAGTTCTCTTCTAAATGGCTTTATAAATGAGGAAGTCTATGTATGTTAACCTCCCGGTTTTGATTTTTGAAGACACCATCATATGTATATAATCTTAGAAAAGCATTGTATGGCTTTAAACAAACACCTAAATGCATGAAAATGGTCAAAACATACATTCTAGAAGAACCACGGTCGATACCGTGGATCGACCGTCGGATCACTGCCTAAATTCAAAAACTAAGTAAAAGGCGAGGTCGATATCACGGTCGACCGTGGATCGACCGTAGTGGGCCTGACGGATTTTTGACCCTATTTTTCCTTTTCTCTCTCCTTCCTCTCCACTACATCTCATCTCATCTTCCCCCACAAACCCTAGCCGCCATTTTCACCATTTTTCTCTTAAAAAGCTTGAAAATCATCACAAGAAAAAGTACTTTACCTTACGGTTGAAGTTACGGTCTAAGGCTCGGTTGGATTCACGATTAATCCACGGTTGACGACTTTTGTTTCGTGATTTCTCATCTTCCCGAATTCTTCTTCCAAAAGGTAGGATCTCTTTTTGCACTAAAGAATCATGTGAACCATAGGATTTGTGAAATCTTTCAAATCATGTTGAGTTTGTTGATTAGAAAGTGATTTGTGGTGGTAGAAAGTGTTGGATCTATTATATGAAATAAATGATAAACTTTGTGTATGAATAGAGTTGTTTAGATAAGATTTGGTTATGTATACATATCATGTCAAAAAGGACAAAAAGCCAAAATTTCAAACAACTCACCTACGGTCGATACACAGTCGACCGTGGTATCCACCGTCGTATTCACAGAATGTTCCAGACACACCACGGTCGATACACGGTCGATACCGTACATCGACTGTCAGCCCCCTGGAAATTTTTGAGATTTTCGATTTTTTTTCTTTTGACTTTTAATGCCCTGATTCAATCTATTCTTGTCTAATATATATCAACTAACATTAGCCATCACATGATTAATAAGATTTTCAAAATCTTCTCCACTTTAGGAAACATACACATTACGAACATACTGTCAAGAAGTTTGTTATATTCATTGAACTCAAGTATCATATATCTTGTCATACCTTTACAAAGCAAAGGTCTTTTACAAATCTAGTGTTATGTCAAGATAAATTATGGTGATTCAAGGGGAAGTATTTGTGGTGACTGTTTGTTGATATGCTATGTGCTACTATTTGCTATGATTATTATGCCATGAATTGTGTTACTTGAACTTTGGCTTGTGACATTTGCATATTTAGAATTTTGTTTAAACTCACATCTCTTTTGCAAGTTCTTGTTAGTATTTCCATATATTATAGATCAAACACCTCAAGAAGTGGAGTTCTACATTCAAGGGGGAGTTCTACATTCAAGGAGGAGTTCTACATTCAAGGGGGAGCTTATGTCAAGGGGGAGTCTCCTTTTTGTTAAAACAAAAAAGGGGGAGAAGAAAGAAGAGTATATAGAAGATAGAAGAATATATACATATATATGTATATATGCACATGTTAACATGTTAAAGTTATATATACAATTCTTATACAAGTTATAAATTTTTGTCTTCAACAAAAAGGGGGAGATTGTTGGGAAAAATAGGCTTATAAATATATCCACTTTTGTTGACACAAAAATATACAACTTATTTATATAATTGTATGTATTAACATTAACATATGTGCACATATACATATATATATTCAATCAAATATATTCATATCTATAATCTACAAAACAAGCTTCATCAAATGTCCAAGCTCCAATCGTCAAGATTCGAGTTCAAGTAGAAGCCGATTTCGAAGATTCCTGCAAACAAACGTTTGAAGTTTATGAGCTTACAAAATAAATAATCAAATGAGTTTAAGTTTTTATAAAATAATTTTTATAAAAACCTTTATAAAATCACAAGCTTGGTAGTCAAAGCAAATGAAATTCCTATTTTGGCAAATACTAAACACAATCTTTTATTGAAATAAGCCAAAACCATATTTAGCAAAAGGAATCTCCCAAAGAGGTAAACTTCCAACATGCTTTGTGCATTTGGTTTCTAAACTACCATCTTTATGATTAAATTCAAACTTAAGAAGTATGGCACTAACCCAACTTTTCTAAAGCTTCTTTTCAGTGCATTTTTATGGTAAAAATGGGTTATGTGTGGTTTTAGTAAAAGGCCAACGTCTATATTCACAAGGCTCAAAAAGTTCCAGCAGGCAGATGGTCGATGCCACGGTCGACCGTGGATCGACCGTGGACAGTCTGGACACTTTTTGAGCTTGCACCTTTTTCCTTATTTAAGGCAACTCAAGTCTTGTGTTTCACTAAGCTCTTGCAACCTGAAAAACACAGAACACATACTAAATCTTGTGAGCTCATATTCTTTGATAAATATTCAATCTTTCAAGATCAAGAATGAAGCAAGAGTGAAAGCCTTCAAAGTTCAAACACTACATTACCTTCTTATATATTTGTAATTGTGTGAGGATCATCTCTAGCCTTAGAATTAGAGAGAAGTGAGGATTATCTCTAGCCTTAGAATTAGAGAGAAGTGGGGATCAACTCTAGCCTATAGAATTAGAGAGAAGTGAGGATCAACTCTAGCCTTTCCAATTAGAGTGAAGTGAGGTTTATCTTAACCTTGTTTGCAAGAGTGAAGCGTAATTCTTGTAAGCTAAAGAGAGAAGTTGTAAAAGGTTTATCTCTACCTTCAAAGAGAGAAGTTAGTGGAGCAACTCTTGGTGGGTGAGGCCAAGGAGTGGATGTAGAGCAAGGTTGTTAACCCTTGCTTGAACCACTATAAATCATTGTGTCCAAACTACTTCATTGGTGATATCTTTCTTCCTTAAACTCTTTAATTACTTGCAAATATTGTTAAAAACTTTAAAAAGTGGGCATATAACCTATTCACCCCCCCTCTAGGTTCTTACAAATACTAATAACACAAAGTCAAATGATGTGATTAAAGGAAAGGAATCATTAGTTGAGACCTCAAAGACATTATGTTGTTAAACTTTGAAAACAGATGACTTAATTCTTAGCATTTCACAAACTGAAGAATCATTAGCTAATACTACTCCATCAACTGCTAGGTTAGTAGATGATAAATGCTCAGCTGATAACCTGTCAGCTGATCATAGCTCATCTTCTAAACAATCAGTTGATCTAGAAGTAATCAACTCTCTCTCAATAGAAGAAACTATGAGTAAAAAGAATGATGTTCACATTGTTCCCAATTCTGCCACTCCAAAGATTGGTCAAAAACTTTCGAAAAACAAAGATCAATCTAAGGTGCCTGTGAATAAAAACATAAGAAATTTACAGGATAAGCTTCATAAGCTGAATGGTCAAGTTAGTCAAATGATGACTAACAAGAAATCTCATAGGCATTCAAACCATGTTGTTCAATGCTCCAAGGCCACAAAATCTCAAAAATGTTATAAATGTGGAAGCAAAGAGCATAAGGCATTTGAATGTTCTTTAGAAGGGAATTCAATGCAGCGGACTTGTGATTATAACTTAGTCACTCCTCTCATATATAAGAAACCTGAGATGAAGTGGAAAGCTAGGTGCATTCCACAGGGATCCACTAAGTAGTGGATTCCTACTTGTGTCACTAACTCTTCTTTCATTCAAATCTGTGCAGGGTGTTGGTTCTTGGTTTCTTGACAGTGGATGTTCAAGAACCATGACAGGTAACAAGGCTTTGCTCGGTAACTACAAGAAAGAGAAAGGTCCAAGGGTGACCTTTGGTGACAACAACCATGGGCAAACTAAAGGCTATAGTGAGCTTCACAATGGGAACCTCAAGCTGTCCAAAGTTTCATATGTCAAAGGGCTGAAATATAATCTCATAAGCATAAGTCAATTGTGTGATAGAGATAATGAAGTCCACTTCACAAAGACAGGAGGCTCCATCATAAATAAAGAAGGTAATACACTGCTTAGTGCCAAGAGAACCAAGGATGTGTATACACTTGACATGTCCTCTAGTGACCCTTCAAAGGAAACATGTTTGTACTCCAAGAATAATGAGGATACAAACTGGCGGTGGCACAAGAGGCTTTCCCACCTAATTTCAAAAGCATCAACAAGTTGAGCAAGGGTGAACTAGTGTCAGGACTACCTTCGCTGACTTATCTTAAGCCTAAACCTTGCACTGCTTGTGAGAAGGGAAAGCAACATAAGACATCATTTCCATCCAAGCAGTCCTTATCAATTACAGAACCTTTCTATATGTTGCACATGGATCTCTTTGGTCCTGTTGCAACTGCTAGTATTGGTGGAAGTAACTATGCTCTTGTATTGGTTGATGAATTCTCAAGATAAACCTGGGTTTTCTTTCTTAAAGCAAAGAGTGAGGCTGTTGAAGAGATTACCTGTTTTATCAAGAAGATGGAAGTGTTGAATGGCAATCTGGTGAGGAGTCCTAGAAGTGATCATGGAACTGAATTCAGAAATCAAACTCTGGAATCTTTCTGTGATGAGAAAGGGATATCTTAAAACTTTTCTGCTCCAAGAACCCCACAACAAAATGGTGTAGTTGAAAGAAGAAATAGAACATTGATTGAAGCTGCCAGAACCATGTTGTGTGAAAGTGGGTTACCCTTTAATTTCTAGGCTGAGGCTGTAAGTTGTGCATGTTTCACACAGAACAGGTCCCTTATTATCAAGAGTCACAACAAAACTCCATATGAAGTGCTCAAGGGAAGGAAGCCAAGCATCAGCTTTCTGCATATCTTTGGTTGTCAATGTTTCATACTCAATCAAAAAGATCAATTGCAAAAGTTTGCCCCTAAAGCTGATGAAGGAGTGTTTGTAGGTTACTCAGTAATTTCTAAAGCATACAGAGTATACAACCTCAGAACCAAAGTCATAGAAGAATCCATCAATGTAAGTTTCAATGAAAATGACTTTGTTGCTTCTTGTTCTTCTAATCATGTTTCAGGTGATGAATTTAATGATCTTATGCAAACTGGAGAAGTTCCTCCAGAGCAAGTAGATCCCTCTTCACCAGCTGCTCATGATATAGATGAACCTGTTCCTATCCAAACTTTTAACCATGTACAACTATCCTCATCCAATCCTATTCCTCTACTGAATCATGTGGAAAATGACTCAACATCATTGGATTCCAATTCCATATCACTCATTCCCTCTTCAATAGAGATACCCACAGATTGCAATAATGAAGTTACATCAGCCACTCAAAATGAACTCATTTCTACTGCTGATAGCCAACATGTAACTTCTTCTCCCCAAATCCAAATGAATCCCAATACCCAAGAAATCCAAAAAGCCTTCAAAGACCTCAAGCACCATTCTCATAATTTGGTGATAGGCAACATAGATGATCCATTTAGAACAAGATCAAAAGCTTGCAACATCTGCATGTATTCTGGATTTGTCTCAATGATTGAACCAAATAAGGTTGATGAAGCTCTCAATGATCCCCACTGGGTGTCTGCCATGCAAGAGGAACTGGCAGAATTCAAAAGAAATAATGTATGGATTTTGGTACCCAAACCAAAGGATAAATCCATCATTGGAACAAAGTGGGTGTTCAGAAATAAGCTAGATGAAAATGGGCAAATCATCAGAAACAGAGCAAGGCTAGTGGCACAGGGGTACTGTCAAGAAAAAGGTATTGATTTTGATGAAACCTTTGCCCCTGTTGCAAGATTGGAAGCTATCAGACTATTATGCTGCCTTCAAAAGCTTCAAAGTGTTTCAAATGGATGTGAAGAGTGCATTTCTGAATGGAGATTTGAAAGAAGAGGTGTATGTCAAACAACCTCCTGGTTTTGAGGAGTCAAACTTACCTGATCATGTTTACTTTCTAAACAAAGCTTTATATCGTCTTAAGCAAGCTCCAAGAGCCTGGTATCATACCCTCTCTTCTTTTCTCATTAACAAAGGTTTTACAAGAGGATGCATAGATAGCACTTTATTTATTAGGAAGTACAAAGGTGATGTGATACTTGTGCAGATATATGTAGAGGATGCATAGATAGCACTTTATCAATGAACATTACTACTTTTAGAGGAATGTTTGGGTCACTTTTATACCTCACTGCAAGTAGACCAGATATAATGTTTTCAACATGTCTCTGTGCAAGATATCAAGCTGATCCTAAAGATTTACATCTTGCTGCTGTTAAAAGAATATTCAGATATCTCAAAAGAACTCCTAATCTTGGTCTTTGGTACCCCAAAGACTCAGATTTTGAGTTAGTTGGATATTCTGATTCTGATTTTGCAAGATGCACATTAGACAGAAAAAGTACTTCAGGTGGTTGTCAACTTCTAAGAGGAAGACTGATTAGTTGGTCTAGTAAGAAACAGAATTCAGTGTCAACATCCACTATAGAGGCAGAATACATTGCTGCAGAAAGCTGTTGTGCTCAAATTTTATGGTCACAAAATCAACTACTTGACTATGATATGAAGTTTGAAGACACCCCAATTCTATGTGACAATACAAGTGCAATCTCCATCTCAAATAATCCATTCATGCATTCAAAAACAAAGCATATTGAAATCAGACATCATTTTCTCAGAGATAATGTGCAAAAGAAGAAGGTAACTTTGCACTACATCAACACTGATTTACAACTTGCAGACTTATTCACAAAGCCATTAGATGAAGCAAGGTTCATTTTCCTAATATCCAAACTAGGTATGCTTAATTTTTAGTTTAGAATAGTGGTAATTTCGTTTGTGTTAATTTATAAGTGTTGAAAATTATAAGTTACTTATTTAAGCATATCTAAGTCTCACTTAATTTGTGTAAACTTAGTAACTATGCTCAGCTGATCACTTTAAGATAAGAAAGACATGCTCAGCTAAGTACTTTACTCAGCTGATACTCCAAATTTTCACTATCAGCTGATAGTTTTTCAACAGCTGATACCCCTCAGCTGATACATTTTCATGATCAACTGATACTTCTACACTTAGTAAATTTTCACCTTTTACACTCATTTAATGCTTTTTAACCTTAGTTATTTACTCCGTTTGTCAGATTTCATTTAACAGCTAATTAATTTGTTTTCCGTTAGATCTTTTGTCAGAATCTAACGATTTCTGTTAACTAATCTTCATAAATATCCCCATTTCTCTCTCATTCACCTTTACCTGTTCAAACTTTCTAAATTCCCTCTCTATATCTCTCTCTACAAAGAACTACCCTACCTTCTCTCTCGATACTCACTGTTCATCATCCCTACCAAATGGCCACCTATATTTCAGACCCGACTGTTAACCCTGGTGAGAATATTGCACCAAATCAACCGATGAATATAACTCCCAACAACATTCTACTCTGCACCACCATCCCTGCCTCGCGAGAAAACCAAGGTTATGAACCAATGGTTCAGTTCCTTCAAGCTCATCCCTTGTTTGATAGCCTCACCGCTGATCCACACTACATATACCCTACCATTATCGGTGAACTATGGTATTCAGCAACCTATAACCTAAACACCAACACCATCCACTGCACCCTAGCCCAAGGAAACTACCATCTCCAGATCACCACCGAAACTCTTCGTGAAGCATCTGCTATCCCTCATTTCCCACCTTACACCGCTTTTCCCTCCAGAGCAGAAGTTCAAACAGTTTTGGAAGCCATCGGCTACAATGAACCTGTAGTGCATGGTCAAGTTAAAGTCTCTGCTCTTGCTCATCTGTGGAAGTATTTGGACAACGTGGTCATACGTTGCTTTGGTCCAA
Source organism: Dittrichia graveolens (assembly GCA_038502395.1). Classification (NCBI taxonomy): domain Eukaryota; kingdom Viridiplantae; phylum Streptophyta; class Magnoliopsida; order Asterales; family Asteraceae; genus Dittrichia; species Dittrichia graveolens. The sequence goes on from JARJIL010000003.1 coordinate 74,220,508, forward strand.
AATCTGGTAGCCATCATCTCATCAACCAAACCGAACTTCTTGTGCTCTATGCCCTAGTCTTCGGGGTAAATATTGACTTTTCTCAAGTCATATTTTCTGACCTTATTGATAAAATCACCCAGAGCACCAACAAGAAATCATCGAGGTCGCAGGTGCCCTACATTCGACTATTAAGCCCGATCGCTATGAGGGAGATTGGAGAGGATGATTATGTTGGCTTAACTGAACATCTTGAGCATATTCCTGTCCCTGCCATGGGTGAAAAGATATTCCATTTCTTAAAGGCAAACAGAGGACCTCCAATCGCTGCCCAAATGCAAGAGCTAATAGATGCTGCAAATGATAATGCAAATGCTGATGATGGTGATGAAAATGATGATGATAATGATGGTGATGATGAGGCTGATGAAAGCCACACTGGCTCTAAGGATGATGATGATGATGCTGGTGATGGTGATGCTGGTGATTTTGCTCCTATCAGTCCAATGGAGTTAAGTCCTCTTGGTGATGATGGTGATGCCCAAGAACAAGAGATCTCTGAGCAACTTCTAGAGCTCATTGATAGAAGTAGGCACATCATGTCCCACGGTAAGGACAATACTGATTCCACCTCTGAGGATATTCAAATGGTAGTCCCAACCTTTGATAGCCCATCCTCCTCTCCAGTCCATACACCACTCCAACAGCCAAGCTCTAGTGAACCTCCTGTGGTCACTAGTTCTACTCCTATCCGTAGCCCCATATATACAAGGTCACAAGGTCACAAGAAGTGACTCATTATGAGCACTTTGAGGGAGTGCAATCCACACCTCTGACCTCAACTTCAATTACCCTTCCTCATGTTGAGGGGGAGCAATTGGATGTTGGAACCTTACAGCCAGTGGATGTATCCTCACAACAGGATACATCTGTAAAAATGGGACTTAAGCCGTTAGCTAAGACAACCTCCCAAAAGGTTGATCTCATTGAAAGACAGACCTCAGCCCAAGGTCATACTGTGTCTCTCCCACAATTGAGTCAGCCTATACCATCCACATTCTCCCAACAGAATGTGGATCCAATAAGGGATTCCCTGTTATTGAGTGCATCCCACACTCAGTCCACTTATCTTGCACCTATTATTGATTCTATTCTTACACAAGGACAACCTGCCAATGCTAGTGGTACAAACCAATCACTTACACAGGGCTCAACACTCTTCCCTAATGAATTTGAGCTTATACACCAAGGCTCAAATGAGGGGACACAAACCTTACCAAAGTTCTTTAAGCCTCTCTCCATCCCTTCCACCTTTAAACCATCTACTTCTACCCAAACCCCAAACCTTACCCTTATCCAAACAATAAACCTAACCCTTGATCACCTAACCCAAACCTTCCAAACCCAAACCTCTGCTCAATTGTCTCAACTTATAAAAGACATTGAGTCTCTAAAAACCCCACCCCAACCCTCCCCTGCACCCATTAATCTTACCCCAATCCTAACCAAAATCGACCATCTATCCACCCTTCTTCCTTCTCAACCACAAATTCCCATCCTACCTCAATCTACTATCTCTACCCTAAACCAAACCATCTCCAACCTACTCTCCCAACTCCAAACTCTCAGCCTGATTAACCCAAACATATCTTTCCCCATTCCAGAACAACTCCTCCCAATGCCTTCTTTTCTAAAAGCCATCCTTGATGATATAGAAGCCCTCACCGAACAAAGCCGACTGAGCCAGGCCAAAGCCTAAAAGAAAAGTTGCTAAGGGTTGCTCTCCACAAATCAATATAGAGTTTGATTCTGATGATGAGGATGATACTCCACTATCTGACATCCTCAGAAGAAGAAGACAGAGCCCAAAGCCATCTGCTCCACCAGTCCAATCAACTCCAACAGTCCAAAAGGCTTCAACCTCTGCTCCTAAGGATAAAGGAAAACAAAAAATGACAAATGAGCAAGTTGAAGTAGTTGCACAAATGAAAAGGGAGCTTGCTCTTAAAGAAAAGGAAGAAAGGGAAAATGCTCAAATGGCTCAAGCATTGGGTGTTTCAGTTGAAGAAATCTACCAAGCCAAAAAGCTAGCATATCAGCAAAAGCAAAAACAAGCTCAAAATCAAGCTGCTGCTCAACACAAATTGGCAAGGGAGAAATCTCAGTCTGACCTACTCAAAGCTAGATCTCATGCTGATGCCATCAAAACCCTCTTCAACCTTGATTTATCTGCTCCCATCAATCTAAGTCAACAAAGACTTCAAAGCTTCAGAGAAAGAATTAACATTCTGAGAAACAGAACAGAACCAACTCCAATAACAAGAGCCACTATCCATAAAGGTGATGGTGAACCCTACCTCAAAGCTATAAGGCGGAACAACTTCAACAGCTGTGAAGTTGTATCCTATGAGAGGTGTCACATATATGGGTTCACAGAGTTAGTTGAGATCCTGTACCTTTTCTTCAAATCCAAATCCAAGCTCAAAGTTCAATTCATTCAGAAAATTCAGAATTGGATAACTCTAGTTGTGTCACAAAGGGCCTTCACTCCAGATGACTATTACAGGCATGTGCACACAGTTGATAATCTTCATAAGAAAGGCTCCAAGCCCTTCAAACCATTTGAGCTAAGAGAGGTACTACCCCAGCATGAATTCTTATCAGATTTTGAGGATCTTAACACATCTCTTCCATTGAACATCACCCCTGAGCTGTACAAGTTTATAATTATGCCTATTGAAGGTATGTTCGTTTTGGAAAGAGCTGGCACATGGAGGTTCTTTAGACAGTCTGAAATCCTTACAGTTAGCAAGAAGTTTCTATTTGGGCTAAGGATATCTACAAGAGGCAGAACTGGAAATAAAAATTTTGAAGCCCTTGTTCAAGCCCAATGTGAAGTCTTAGCTGAAGCTGATCCCCATGCCAAAGATTTTGAAGTTAAAGAAGAACCATGGTGGGATGATTGAAGACTGATTCTAACTCTGAAGTTTTTGTTGTTAGTTAGTTGATTGTACATTATAGAATAGTTAGTTAGTAGTCTATCCTTGTAAACACTTATGTACATTTCTTTATTCTGTTATTTCAAGTGATGTTTATGTATTTCAGAAAATCAAAAACATATAAAAATGGAAAAATTAAAAGATACCACAAAAACATAACAAAATGGTACAACACAGAAAAGGATTCCACAAAAACAGAACAAAATGGAACACTAGAAAAGAAACCAAAAGCAGAACAAGGTTTAAATAAAAAGAGCTACCAAAAACAGATAGCTAGGTAGCCAATTGTACTTAAAAGTTTAAATCTTATGTAATTCGAAGTCAAACTGATTCTTCAAAAAGAAAAAGGTTTTGTCATCATCAAATAGGGGGAGATTGTTGGGGAGATAATCACTTCACCCTAATAATCAACTCTGCCTATCCTAAAACATAGAATTTGATGATAACCAAACCCTACATTCAGTATGACTTAGAAAGAATTCAAGCATGTGTTGTTTGAATCAGTTTATGTAAAAATATGCTAAGTGTGGAACCATCAGCTGAGGAAAACAAGCCATCAGCTGAGCATCAGATCCTACTCAAAGTATCAGCCAAAGGGTATCAGCCAAGGAGCATCAGATGAAGAAAACAAGTAAAGAAGACCATCAGCTAAGGAAAACAAACTATCAGCTGAGTGAACAAATTGATCAGCTGAGTGAACAAATTGATCAGTTGAGTGAAGAAATTGATCAGCTAAGTGCCTACTCTATCAGCTGAGTGAACAAATAGATCAGATAAGGCCTAGAGCATCAGCTAAGTAAGTCTTCCTTTACACAAGTCATCTCCCCACATAAACTGATGTATTTGATTGATCAGCTGAGCATCCTTGATCAACTGATTATGCAAATACATGAGCTTATGCTCTCCTAAGCTTACTATTGATCAGCTGATCATCTATATGATCAGCTGAGCAATATGTATCAACTGAGTCCAAGCAAAAAGTGATCAACTAATATATTTTGTCAACTAAGTAGTGAATATCAGAGTTCCTAGTACAATCTGTTAGCTGAGTCGTAAAAAATGTCAAATCTACTCTATCTTTTCAGATTGTAAGTCATATGTAAAAGGCAGAACACGTGTTGTTCTATTATGCCTTATATCTTTGTTTGTAAAAGTAAAAATGCACTTTTTGGATAAAGTATGAGACAAAAAGGTTTGATCTTATCCTCTGGAAAAGGATAATGATACCTCAAACAGACGAAGATCTTGAGGATTTGTTCAAACAACTAAGTATGGCTGGCAATCCCATATTTGGTAAAGTCAAATCAATCAGAAGCATGGTGTTGATTAAAGTACAATCATGGAAAGGGAAAGATACTTCTACACGACAGTAGATGTGAGCTTTAATATTTTATATTGTAATGGGTTGCACTTTTGCAGAAAAGTACAATTACTTTTATCAAACATTTTATTAAAGTAACTTTACTTTTCACCCACTACCTTTACAATTAAAATATTATATTTTCACATCCTCTTTGTCTCTTACCTTCATGCAACCGGATTCACCAAGACTTCTATATATACTCATGCATGGTGGACATGCAAATAGACAATACATAATACAGCATAGTAAAGTCTCTACTACACAGAAAGAAAATCTCATCAGTTGAGAAATTCGTAGAGTATAAGCATTGTGTAGAATCAAACTTGTTCATGTGTTGAACACTCTATATACATTAGTTGTTTTAGAGTTAGCTTGTCTATGTGTTAGACAAATTGATTGCCACCTTTTATTGTACTTAGAATTTCCGATTCTAGTACATGTAATTCTTGATTCAATATCAATAAGAATTATATAAAAGTATATCAGCGTGTCTTTAATTTTTAAAAGCTAAAGTTTGTATTCAACCCCCCTTCTACAAACATTTGTTGTTGCGTACTCAATCTGGGATTAACAGAAACTAAGGGGTTGTTTGTTTGTTTTTGTTTTTTTTTACCAATGTCTTAATACATCTTAATATGATTTAAAGCGGTTTTAAGATGTAAAGACTTTTTTTTCCTATTAAGATCTGAAAACATGTTAAAATCCTTCAATGAATCAAAAATAAAAATATTTCTTATTATCTCTTAACATAAATCATGATTCATTCTTCTATAACAATCTGACCAATTCATTCACTAGTTCACGTCAACATCTGCTCATCCGCTCCTTTACATACATGGAATTCTCCTCCCCTCAGTCGCCGCCGGCCACCACACGCCACCACGCATCTCTTCCTTAAATATTTTGGTTTTAATCCACTATAGATATTTTTATTAGAATTAGAAAAGTTTAGATTTTTGTTAAAAATGCAATAGTTGAATATAAATATTATAAAACAGATAATTATAAGCATTCAGATATTTCAAAAAGCAAACAACAAAATATAAATGATGTATACATCACAATCACTTTTTAATGTTCAGATGTAATATTTAGATTTAGACTCATAATCTTTTACAAAAACAAACGACACCTAATTAAGAATACAAATCATGTTCAATTAAGGTGGTGCATGTTAGAAAAGTATTACCAACTAAACAAGTAATTCCACGTTTAATTAATTATTATTGTGGTGTGGTTTTCCCATCAAAATCATGCTTTAACAAAATCAACACGTAAAGAAATCATTATCTGCCTAATTACTAATCACTCTCTTGAATCCACTTTTTTAGTCACTTTATTTCCCCCCTAAAATCAATATTATCAAATCCACAATGACAATACTATTTTTATATCAATTTACATATATTTATCATTCACAAATGTTTGTTTAAATAAATGGTATTTTAAAGCGAAGTTGATTTTTACATAATAAATTTTATTCATATATAACAGATACGTACAAGTAGTAAACAATATAAAGTACAAATTAATGAAACATAGAGTTATTATGTATGTTGAATTTTGTTATATACGAATCTTCACCAATTTTGAAGTAACCGTCAATTATCAATTGCATTTGCATCTTAGAGTAAACGGTGCGGAATGGATATTTAGCGTGTGTGGTTGTTTACCGCCCGATGGTTAACAAATTTACCACACCATCCCGCCATCCTTCATTACCTACGTGGAGTTCTCTACATCCTCGTATGTACGTGGTTTGCTTTTTTGTGTGGACCCCAACTCAATTTAATGGCCGGAGTAGTTTGCTTTTATGTTTTTTCTTTTTTTTTTATTCTTGAATTTTAACTGGTTATTAAATAATAAGTCGACCCTATAATTTGGTGGGTTGGGAGTTAAATGATATATATGATCGATTAAATAATGGGTTAAATGATACAAGAAAAAAATTGATGTGATATATAGTATGATAAGCCTTATGGGTGTGGTAGGACCGTAGGAGGTAACACTCTTAAGAGAGTTAGTGAATGGAAAGTTAAAGGCTGTTAATTTGGGTCGGGTTCGTGTCGTTCAGGTTCGGGTCAGTTTTGTGTCGATCCAATTTTGACCCATTTATTTTCGTGTAAGATTCGGGTCGTGTCAGTTTTTTCGGGTCGGCCTTCGGGTCGACCCATTTAAGCCAAATGTCATCTACGAGAATTTTTTCAGTTTTCGGGTACGATTTTTTAATACGGTTTTCCGTTTCAACTACGATATTCTGTATCAATATTTCAAATTCCATGTTTGTTTTCCAACGTTCGGCACAAATTTCGAAAATGATTTTCATTTATATTCTAACTTTAATAATTAATGTGTTGTTTCGTTGTATTCAAACTTTTAATTTGGTATTTATTTCAGTTTGATTGAAAATTTGATTTTACTTTTTTATTTGCTTATACAAATGAATATAATAAAAACTATGATGGATTACTATTCTATACAAATAAATAATGTCATTGAACAACCGAATAATATAAGATTATTCTCATTAAATAGAATCATGAATCGATCCAAAATACTAAAGTATCACCTATCAAATAATAAAATGTAAAAGTATCAAAATCATATAGTAAAAATAACAAATACTAAAATAATGTACTATTATTTTAACTGTAAATCTTTTATTGTTTATTTTGAGTTTTTAACGTTTAAGGGTTTTGTACTTTTTTTTGGCGGATTCTATTGTCCTAAAATGTCACTCTCTTATTTGAATTCATAATCTTCTTTTCAAAATTTAAATTTCAAGTAACGAAAATTTTAAAATGGTATAGTTTTACTTATAAACGGGTCATTTTCGGGTTGGCGGGTTGACCCTAACCCGCCCCATTTATTTTCGTGTTGATTTCATGTCAACCCGCTTTTGACCCGTTTCGGGTTCGTGTCACTATTTCGTGTCGAGATTCAGGTCGACCCAGAAATTGTCAGCCTTATGGAAAGTTTTCTCTTCCTTTTTATAGGCTTTTTTAGGTTTAATCAAAAAAATAAATAACCGACATAAAGTAGGGGAAAAAGCAAAGCAAGTTTGATGAATTTTAACAATATATCCTTATCTAGTTTGGTATATGCGAAAACGTGGCTTGTGGGTCTCTCAATTGTCCATAGTTATATTGACAATCCTTAAAAGCATGAACAAGTTTAGCCTTGCACTCAATGAATTGCTTTTGGTGTGTATACATACATACAAATATATACATATATATATGTATATATATATACCTCCTCTAGATGATCTACAAAGTATATGTTACAATTTTAAAGAAAGAGATGATGGGGAAATTAGGGTTCTTTAGATTCTGGTTTATTTCGCTTCTCGGGTTTGTTTTGATTAATGGATTTGTTGGTGTTGAAGCATGGAGCAAAGAGGGACATGTTATGACATGCAAGATAGCACAAGTATGTATTAGATAGATTGTGTTTAGTTATGAAAAGTTAATTCTATCTATTTTATATAAAAATTTGCTAAGAAACTATGAAAACTAAGAACATTTTTAGTTATGTTGTTTTTAAGATGTTTTCTAGAAAAAGAAATATTCAACATTTTTCCAGACAATTTTTTCAAAAAATCCAAAAATAATTACAAGTAAATATATCATATTTCAGATTTCTATCCATCATTAATATATATTATGAGCATTTTGCTATATATCCATACAAACCTAGTAGTGATATTAGTATTTTTCTTAAAGCAAATTATATATATATATATAGGGGAGGGTTCAAACAAGAACTGTTTTTCGTACGAGAATCAATCTTGGCCGTTCATTTTAGATAATGGAAATATTCATGGATGAAGAGCATAGGGGATTGAGTGTGACAGGGTGCATATAACGAATTCATGGGTGGACAATCCAATTGAAGGTGGGAGAATTGGACGGCTAAGATTGGTTCTCTTACGAAAAACAGTTCTAATTTGAACTTTTGCCTATATATATATATATATATATATATATATATATATATATGTATGTATGTATGTATGTATGTATGTATGTATGTATAGGGGAAGGTTAATTTGAGAACCGTTTTTATTACAAGAACTGCGAGAACCAATCTTAGCCGTTCATTTTGAATAATGGAATTCATGGATTAAGAGCGTGCGTGGGGGATTGAGTGTGGCAGGGTGTATGTAAGGAATTCATGGGTGGACATTCCAAAATTGAAGGAGGGGAAATTGGATGGTTAAGATTGGTTCTCGCAATAAAAACGGTTCTCAAATGAACTTTTCACTATATATATATATATAGACAAATGTTTTTCATACAAAAACCGCGAGAACCAATCTTAGCCATCCAATTCCCCCTCTTTCAATTGGATTGTCCACTCATGAATTCCTTACATGCACCCTGCCATACTCAATCCCCCCACGCTCTTCATCCATGAATTTCATTATCCAAAATGAACGGCCAAGATTGGTTTTCGCAGTTTTCGTACGAAAAACAGTTTTCGTTTGAACTTTTGTCTATATATATATATATGATACAAGTTTTCTTTTTCTTTTTTTAGAAAAAGTGATATATATATATATATATATATATATATATCCATTTTTGTAGAACATTATATGATACAAGTTAAAGTTTTCTTCATCAACTTAGTTGAGTCTAATTTCCAACACAATGATCATATCATTGTTCACTCGTGACATAAATAAAAATAATAATCGATTAAAGAATGCTGACATGTGAATCGGATGTTAGGATTTACTTGTACCAGATGCAGCACATGTTGTACATATGTTGTTGCCTGATTATGTGAACGGCAACTTATCAGCACTGTGTGTGTGGCCGGACCAGATCCGTCACTGGTATCGCTACCGCTGGAGCAGTCCTCTTCACTTCATTGATACCCCTGATAAAGCTTGCTCCTTTGATTATTCAAGTACTACCTCATCTCTCATATCAAAATGCTTAATTTATCAATTCAAGTTCTATTTTTTCAAGATGATTTGTTCACTACTTTCGAATGTAACTTATAAACGGTGTATAAATCATCTGTTATCTTACTCTTTTATAATACATTTACAACCTTAAACACTATTGATTTTAAGTAACTTGAATGTACTAAAATACTCATTTTTAACCATTTCATTCTCTCTTCTTATTTACTTTAACTTTTTATCTATTTAAAATATCTCTCTAACACTAAAACACCCCCTCACACAAACACAATTATCCACCCACATCAATATAATTTTTAAAATCTTATTAACTTCTCCCTCCTTATTACATAAATATAAATCTTTTTCTTATTTTAAGGTTTTTTAGAATTTATTTTTAAAATTAATAAAATAGTTGATGCAAATTTAAAAAAATAAAAAACTGACATTGTACAATACTTTTTCGTGACATTGAATTGCGCAAATAACATATTATTACATTTTTAAAAGCAACATGATATAAAATAGAAATTATTTACCGTCGCATCATTACGCGTGTACCTTGCTAGTTATTTTTAATACGATTTGATATCCATGTCATCTTCTCTAGACCTACACACCTCCATCTAGGATAGTGTATGAGTATAAAATTGGAAATGATTAGTGTTGACTGTTGCTAACAACAGCAAACATTATTGCACTTATATATCACTTATACGCGAGAAGGTGTTTTGATCATTTTAGTTTTTTAACGATTTTAATAATCATTTTGTTGAGTACTTTCTCGCATCTGATTAGTATGACTTTGTAATATGTTTAATAAAGATCCTGCGATACTTTATTACCAGTCAATTGGTTTTAAGTTAAACTTTAAAACCTTATACATTTTAGTGTCTTAATGATTAAATGATATGTGGATGTAACATCGGTTGTTAGTAGTAGACTTACTCCCTTTAAAATAAGCGAAACATTTTATCACTCTTCTAGTTTCTTTCGACACATTTCCGACCCATTCTCGTATAAATATCATCTCCTATCATGCATCATCGTAGCATTGTACCAAATTATAATGTATCCACCAATTAAATAATGATTTTTAATTATAATTTTAATTAATTACTTCTTGATCATATATAAGTTTGAGTTTGAAAAATTAATTAATGAATTTTGAAGGGGATTGTCACGATACACATGGAGGCAAGGATATGTGCGTTGCCGGAGCCATACAAAATTTCACCTCTCAACTCTCACATTATCACGACGGAACTTCGGACCGACGATGTAAGTTTCCTGACAGTTGCTTCGGTTTATAGGTGTTCGTTTTAGCTTATTAAAAGCTTAATTTCCGGACTTATTTTTAATAAGCTAGTTTTTCGGCTTATTTTTTTATTTTTGAGTTTATCAGGAGAAACAGAAAGAACATGAAAAATAAGTTGAAAAAATTTGAGCATATGGAAAAAAAATCCCAAAAAATAAGTTATTGATAAGTTAAAATAAAAACACCCTTAATCTCATGGTTTTGGTGACTTATAAGGTTTTTACAAGTTTGGGGTGTTCTTGGTAAAGCTTATTATTGCATTATCAAAATGAACTATTTTTGGCTTTCCTTTTTTATATTGTAAATCTTGATATTTAACAAGCTTTACACTATTTTTGTTGAAACTTTTGATATTTATGAAACGAATTGTAGTCTAATAGTATTTGGTGTATTAAATGTTTCTTAAGATTAACTGATAAGTGGTAGTAATTTTTATATCCTATTACATCTACCACGCTATCACATTAGATTTTTTTTCTACCACCAAATCATATTATAAGATTTGTGTAATACTTAACTATTCAATTAAAACTTAATAAAAATAAGGAGAATGTTAACCACAAACCTTAGGAGATAAGAGTAAAAATGATATTATTTTATTTTTTAAAAATAGCAACATATTTCAATTTTTGAAAAGAAATAAACACAATACTCATGTCTTCATTTTTTAAATAATCATGTTACCATTTTTAAATGACTATGTTACCATAAAAAAGTATGTTTTTAAAAATTAAAATTAAATTACTTTTTACTCTTATTCATAGCTTTAAAGGTTGTGATTATCTTTTTTTTTAAACAGTATAAAAGAAAAAAGAGTGAGATTTACCTGCTGCTATGCTAGGTCCACTATTTTCCACTCCCCAACCCCACCTGCTCGTGATTTCCACCCCCTCCTAACTCCACCACACTATGGGTATGTTTGGTAACGGGTTTATGGGGGATTATAGGGGCTTGGCTTCTAGTTTTTATAATTTCCAGCCCTCTAGCCTTGTTCGGATGTTAAAGTCTTGAGGGGATTATTAAAAACATAATCCCTCATAAACCCTCAAAATAAAATCTTTTTCAAGTAGCTTATGGCTTGGGCTTGGGATTATCAATTAATCAGCCCCAGCCGCAGCTCCAGTCAGTTTCGCCAAACACACCCTATGTAGCTAGTGATACCCCCTCACGCCCAAGTGATGAGTTGCACCTCTTAGACAACTCACACCCATTTCGAGTGTGTTTGGCAAAACTAGCTAGGGCTGGAGCTAAGGCTGAGGCTTGGGTTGTGACTGATTATTGATAATCCCCAGCCCAAGTCATAAGCTATTTGAAAAGGCTTTTATTTTGAAGGCTTATGGGGGATTATGTTTTTAATAATCCCTTCAAGATTTTAACACCCGAACAAGACTAGAGGGCTGGGGATTATAAAAACTAGAATCCCAAACTCCTATAATCTCCTATTCCGTCGCCGAACACACCTTTCGTTTGCTATTATTGGAAAAAAAAAGGTTAGAAAGTGTGTTTTTGCCTTCTAATTAAAAAGCGTTGTCCTTTAATATCAAAAATCTATTTAATTTGTTGTATATAATATAATTAATTAATAATTTAAGATTTACTAACCGACTGTGATTGTGAAGTGTAGATAACATGACAGAGGCCTTGTTATTTTTGTCACATTTCATGGGAGATATTCATCAGGTAAAACATTTTTTTCCTTTAATTAATTTCTTTTATACTTCCTAAAATAATTAATTCTTGAAATTTCATTTAATTAATTATTTTCAGTATTTAATTTTAATTTTAATTTTATCAGCCAATGCATGTTGGATTCACTAGCGATGAAGGAGGAAACACAATTGATTTGCGATGGTTCAGACATAAATCAAATTTGCATCATGTAATTATTTATTATTTATTTAATTAATAATTTATTAGAAAATAATATTAATAAATTAAATTAATAAATAATGTTGGTGATAATTAAATAGGTATGGGATAGAGAGATCATTCTTACAGCTGCAGCTGAATTCTATAACAAGGATATGATGTCTCTTCAGAAAGCCATTCAAGCCAATATTACTCATGTAAGGGCCTTGTTAAATTTCTATAAGAATGCACAAATTAATTCTTAAAACCTTTTTATTATATATATATATATATATGTATTTATTTATTTATTTATATAATATACTAAAAAATCATTGTTTCAAACTTTCAATGTGAATATGTACTTCTGTAAAAAGAAATTCATAATATATAATCATATAAGGTAATCTTTATTAAAATGTAGTTAACTTTACATATTTTGCTATTATATGTATTAAACTTTAAAATTTTATATTGTGTTTATCAAAATTTTAATTTTTGTTATTGTATGTACTTTGTTTATATAAAGAAGAAAAAAATGTTTAAGTTTAGTACATACAATAAGAAGTTTAATACACATAATATCGACAAATTAAATGTTCCATACAATAGAAATTTTTAAGGTTCGATATACACAATAGCAAAAGATGTAAAGTTTGATACATTTAAATTATATGTTCTTGACTTCTTGTTAATTCTTTTTCCTTTAGTTTATAAGATTTGAAATTGTTAATATATGTTTTTAGCTTTTGATTTAAAACATTAGGGTTTATGGTCTCATGAAGTTACCTCTTGGAAAGATTGTGAGGATCTCTCAACTTGCATAAACAAGTAAGATTTGAAAAATCTTGAATGCATGTACTTTTTGATATAATACTACTTTGTGTTTGAGGAAACTTTACAAAATAGTAACCAAGTTTGAAAACTGTTTCACTAAGGCCGCTCTGCTATTTATTTCATGTTATGAAATAAACCATGAGTGACCTTAGTGGAACGATTTTCAAACTTTGTTACTATTATGTGAAATAAACCCTTTGTGTTTATGAAGAATTGTTATTCTAATAACAACAATAATACTCAATCCTATATAAATAGAGTATGTGAAAGGTAAGATTGTTATTAATAATAACTAATGGATTGAAGGTATGCAACGGAAAGCATAAAAATGGCATGCAAATGGGGTTACAAAGGTGTTGATGCTGGTGAAACTCTTTCAGGTAATACTTTTTTTAGTTGTAATTTCTAAGTAGCTTTCAATATAGTTTATACTTAATTCATAGTTTTAATAGACTAATTTTAGCTTTTTGATCAATGATATCAATGGTATAGATTGCATTTTTAAATTTTGGTCGGATTGACATTTTCGTATTCACATGTGATGTTTTTACAAATCACATGTGATTGTATACTGAATCACCTGTGATTGAATATTAAAATTTTAGGACTATGTTTTTTACATTGACTTTATTTAACACAACTCATATAATATAAATAAGAGACTAATTTTAATAAAATCTATTAGAGCCATAAAATTTGTATTAAAATTTTAAGTATCAAATCTTAACCATCCATTTTAATAAAAAATTAATTTAATTTTGACTTTCAGTCAAAATTGGTTTAAATTTTGACTTTAGGTTAAATCAAAATTATTAGAGATTGAGTTTAGTTATAATGTTCGACAGATGATTACTTCAGCTCAAGGATGCCAATCGTAATGAAGAGGATCGCTCAAGGCGGAGTCCGATTATCAATGATTTTAAATCATATTTTCGGAGGTTTAAACTCGATTCAAGATACTCAAGTAGTCACCTAACTAACTGTTTTAACCATGGGTGATTCTATTGGTACACCCTTATATATCTAAATAGCCCCATTGATATGATATTTGTGAGGAAAAAAGCTAATTAGAAATTGTAATTCAATAATTGAACATATAGGTATGTGAGAGGGGGGCCAAATAGTAGCACCCTTTAACCATAGACTCACAGAAAATATTATTAACCAACTTAACTTTTTATGCATTCAACGTGACATAAATTTAACATGATATATATATATATATATATATATATATATATATATATATATATATTCATTCGTTATATATATGAACTTACTTAAGTTTAGAGAAGTTATAAAAAATCGTTCATGGTATATTTGTATAATTAATCTCTTATTTTTTTTATTTTCCTTGTGTTTTTTAGTGCTGATTGTATATTTGGTCTTTCTTGCTAATACATATATATCCATCAATCACTAAACCCATATATGTTTTTCTTAACAACAAAATATATGTATGTGCTAAACGTACTCTTAAACTATATTTTTTATTCATAGCGGGACTAGGCAAAATGCCCTTTGGTAAATAACGGCGTCATTGCCTATTTAATATTAAAACTCGGTTGTAATGCGACAAATAGCTAAGACAATAGTACGTTATTTTGATATTTGTTATTCTGGCTATATGATTTTGGTACTTTTTACATTTGATTACTTGATAGGTGATACTTTAGTATTTTGAATCGATTCATAATTCTATTTAATGATGAATAATTATAAATTATTCGGTTATTCAATGTCATTATTTACTGGTATTTGATAAAATAGTAGTACATTATAGTTTTTATTATATTCATTTATATAAGTTGGATAAAAATGTAAAATCAAATTTTGAATCAAACTGAAACAAATACCGAATTTAGAGTTCGAATACAATCGAAACGAACATTAAATATCGAAGTGAGAATATAAACGAAAATTATTTACGAAATTCTTAGTGAAAGTTGGAATACAAACATGGAATTTGAAATATTAATACAGAAAATTGAAGTTGAAACGGACAACTGTATTCGAAAGTCGTACTCGAAAACCATATTCGAAAAGCGAAAAAATACTCGTCGATTACATTTGGCCTAAACGGGTCGACACGAAAATAAATGGGTCAACATGAAACCAACCCGAATCCGAACGACACGAACCTGATAACACAAACTCGACCCAAATTGACAACTTTAATTAAATGAATGTGTACCAAATTCGAAGTTTAGAATTTGAATCCAATTGAAACAAACACCAAATTTAAAGTTCAAATCAAATCAAAATGAGCATTGAATTTTAAAGTTTAAATCGAAACAAAATTTATATTCGAAGTTCGTATCGAAACAAAAAAATAATTCTAGTGGAAAATCAAAAAAATACCCACCAAATACAATTAGCCGAAATGGGTCGACCCAAAACACAACCTATAAATAAATGGTCAAAAATGAGTTGACATGAACTCGTTCCAAATTGTCACCTTAGTCACAATACTTTTTTCATTACAAATTAAAATTTATCATCATTTTTTGACTTAAAAAAATTAAACACTACCTTTATTAACAAATTTAAACACTTTTAACCTACCGACTAAGCTGTCAACAGGTCATTTAACCTAGTGACTAACCTATCAACAGGTCATTCATGTCACAATACCCTCTTTTATTAGAAACTAAAATTTAAAATCTTTTTTTAAACTAAAAAAATTAGAAATTACATTTATTGATATTTTCGATATTATAAAGATAAAGAATAAAATTCTTAATTTTTAATGTAGCTTGGAGAATATTATTGTAATTTACTCGTAAAATAAATTATTTGTATTTGTGTTGCGGGGTTTAGGTGGAAGTATGGAAGCGGCGGCACCGACGAAATCAAGAGTGAGTAGCCCTCATGAAAAATATTTTTCCCGTGTTCTTCAACGGTCAAAAATCTTATTCACCAATGGACGTTTGGTTCGCTGGAATTAAATGGAATTGTACGAAATTGGAATTGAGCATTCTTAAATCTTGTTTGTGTTTGTTTCGCGGAATTTATAGAATGGAATTTAACCATTCTAATGAATTCCTTAAACAAGAAATTGGGAATTCTTTCCCTAAATGGATGGAATTCTAAGGAATTCTTCAAATCCATAAGAATTCTCAAAACATAATTGATGTCTTCTATCCCACCCCACCCCACCCTACCCCTACCCTACCTCATCTCACCCTACTCTACCCTACCCACCCCTACCCTACCCTACTCTACACCCTCCACTACCACCACTGTCGCCGCCACCACCACCACCACTACTGCCGCCACTGCCACTGTCGCCACCACCACTGTTGTCACTGCCACTGTCGCCGCTACCACCAACACCACCAACACCACCACTACGGCCACCGTCACCGCCACCACCACCACCTACACCGCCGCCGTCACCACCACCACCACCGTTGCCGTCATCAACACCGCAGATCTTCGTCGTCGACCATCGCTTACTGCCACCCTCCACCACCACCCACACCCGTCGCCATCGCCACTGCCGCCCTAGGTAGACTGTAGGGTGGGTGGGGTGGGGGTAGGAGGTTATGGACGGTTGATTGTATAATTTATTTTGTTTTATACATATTGAATTACTTTATTTTTTTGCTAGATTCCAATTTCGGTCTTTACCAACCAAACAAGATATAGTTTTTCACAAATTCCAATTCCTTGGTCAAATTCCAATTCTTTATATTCATTGCGCGAACCAAACAGGGGGTTTTATTTAGTATAAAATAAGAAAAATGTTTTAATTATTACACCCTAATATAAGGATTAGTATGCCCTACCTATATTAACTAGTGTAAGACCCGAACAATGTTCGGGTATCTCGTTTTACATAAATTATTAATATATGAAAAACTTTTATAGTAACTGTTATTTTAAGTTTTGCATGTAATTTTCTTAAAATGTTATAAAAACTTAAAATATTATATTTAATATCAAATATTATAACCAATTAGTTGGTGGTGTATGACTGACGGATGCTTGATGAGTCTCCTTGTTGCCTTCTTATTCTTGCTTGTTTTCGATTTTTTTTTGCTGTTTTTTCAATTTCTGAGTCAAATGGCTCCAGTGTACCTGTACGAGAAGACCTTGGCATAAACAGTTAGAAACTTAGTCCCCGGCAACGGCGCCAAAAATTTGACGGATGCCGAGTCCACCAAATAATAATATTACCAACTATACTACAACGACTATAAATAAATATAGTAGCAGTGGCAAGTCGGGTCGAATCCACAGGGACTAAGTTTAACTATAAACACCAAAAATACTTAAAAGGGGGGTGGTTTTGAATACTGAAATAAAAAGATAAATAATCGAACATGTATTAATCTTAGATTTTAGAGAGAAACAATAAGTAAGAAACATCCAACTCTAGGGTACAATCGTAATTCACTTTTAGCGGTTGTTATCAGTAGTGTATTATGCAAACTCGTCACTTGATTAAATCAGTTATAGTCATTAATAAGCTCTAATGACCAATTCCAACTTACAAAATAATCCGTTAAGGGATAAGCACCCTAACCGATTCTTAGCATTCAAATGGATTTAAACAAGCTCTCAAATTCCTAAATGAAGCTAGCATAAAGCTTTAATGGAACCTGATTCCGAATGAATTAACAGGCAAGTTCGATTAATTCTTTTTATCGTTTTACCTAATTTCTTAACATGAATTAGATATCTGCTACAAAATCTAACATGTTAATCGCCACTATAATCAATTCTTAAACAATTCCGAATTCAAGAATCAAAATGACAATTTGCTACCAGGATCTCAAACAATTGATCAGATTGTAAAGAAATAAAGATTGCAACAATCATTCAAGAATGGAAATTAGGTAAATAACCAAGTGATCAATACACAATCTTAAACAACCATCTACAAATAAATTGCAATTGCTTGAAACCCTAGAGTTGAATTGAAGAAAACTAGCCACACATGGCTGAAATCATACCCAAATCAAGAGAGTTCTTCTTTAATTCGTGAATTCGTAGCGAAAATCACCGCCCCAAAAACTGCTCTCGTCCTCTTCTTTCTTTCCCCCCACGAACTGTTATCTTCTGCTCTGTTTTTTTTCCTCCTTTTTTTCTTCTGTGTTGTGCGAATCGTGAGAAACCCACCAGGCCACCCACGTTTTTCTTCTTTCAATTTGTCATCAAACAATTAGGAAATGAATCTTTGACATATATGGTCCTTTGAGTTTGTGTCAAATCTTTTTTTTTCTCTTTTTGGACCCGTGAGTTACCACCTGCTCACCATCCATTCATGTTTTGTTTCTTTTGTAATTAATACAAATACATGAATAAACCTCTCTAATAATTTGTCTTTAGCAAGAGTGGCCCTTGAAGTTTGATCTCCATATTAAGTCCCTTTTATTCCTTTCCAAGTTAACATTAATATATCTAAGGCTTTTGTAGTAACAAGATGCTTTGGCAATGCCGCAAGACTCGCATCCGAATTTCTTGCCAAACCTAGAATTATGAACAAAATGGAAGAATTAAGATTCTTGATCTTAGTTAGAACATTTAAGCAAACATTTTCACTATTTAGCCCATTGTGAAACATTTAAGCACTAATGCATCCAAAGTGTAGTAGATTTAGTTATATAAATGTGTGTATTTAAGCATTTATCAAATACTCATCAATCAAGCTTAGGGGGCGTTTGGTTCGCAAATTTTTTTATAGGATTTGCATTCTGTCAAAGAATTTGTATTTCGCAGGATTTGTATTTGACAAGATTGTAAAATGGATTTGCATTTGGAAAAAAGGTAAAATGGAAAATCCTTCATACAAAGCATTTTGAAATACCATGAGGGTGGATGCATTTGTAAAATCCTTTGAGTAAGGGAATTTGAAGGATTTTAAAGAATTTCCAGCATTTAAAATCCCTTTCTTTTTTCCCAACCAAACACAACATTTCCCTGTATTTGAAATCTCATTCCCACGAAATCTCACGAAATACAGTGAACCAAACATGGCCTTAGTGTTAGTCATGCAGGATTAGTCGGTGTTTACACGGTGTTCTCGAGTTTTAACTCGGAGAGAAAAGAGGTAATTAAGAAGGAAATAAAAAAAGTTTCGTGTTCTAAAAATATTTGAAGAAAAGAAGAAAAAGGATTTGGTAAGAAAGTTTGGTTAACTTTCTATTTTAAGTTTTCCTCTTAAAAGTGGGAGGGATTTGAAAGAAAGGGAACGGAAATTTTTTATGATTTTTCGTAAATGACTAAATTATCCTTAATCATAATAAATAATTTTAAAAAGTAAAATAAAACTAATTATATATCATGATTAGCCCCTTACATTTAGTAACTTCCTATTTTTCTTCCCTCATTTTGAAGTAAATTTAGAGCAGATCGTATGTTAACCTAAAAAACATCCAAGATTAAAGAAGAATTGAAGAAGAAGACAACCAAGAGTGAATACTGAATTGTGATAATATGATTTCCAGATCTCTGTTTAACATAAGAAAATCAGCAAACACTAAATTGCGGTGGAGTTATAGTAAAAAACATGAAGATTAATGATAGAGACCGATTCGAGATGCTCAATCTCTTAAGATGAAGGCTGATTCGAGATAACTAATCTCCCAAGAATACAAGAAAGATAACAAGACTTTAAAAACTAATTTTCTTCTTCATTAGCCTCCAAAAAGTAAACATTACAAACCTATTTATAGAGACTAGTATTTTACCCGCGCGATGCAGCGGGGTAAAATAGTTTCATTTGTCGACTTGTCAATTCAATATGTTATTTGTGATGTTGCCGGAGAATATGGTGGTTGTGATTTTTGTACAAATATCGAGTTAACGCAACACCTACGTTTAAATGACAACATTCTATTCTTGTATGAACGAATTCATACCATCTTTTACGATCATATTACATGGTAAAATATAAAACTTTTTGAAAACTGTAGTAAATGTGACAATTATTTAGATCATGCTAAATACATATTTACTTCACTCATCACGCAACACTTCTTTGTAGACAGTTATAAGGTATATATAGGCAAAGTATTTTGGTCTGATTTCTATCATTAAATTTAGGACAATTTTTTGTAATTAATTTCTTGACAGTTTTAAAGTGTTTAAGATCATTGCTGGAACATTTGTAAATAATGTTATTTGAGTTATACTATTTTAAAAGTGTTAAAATTGTTGCTGGAAGTTATTGTAAACCATGCTATATTACTTGTACTACTTAACTTTAAAAATTGTCTTAAAAAAAGAGATACATGTAATTAATTTTTAACAGTTTTAAATGCTAGAATTTATTGTAAATTATTAATTATGTATTTAAATTTTTTTAAATCCTGAAAGTTATTGTAAAATATTAATTATATATTTAATGCTATTTGGGTTATACTATTTTAAAAGTGTTAAGATTGTTGTTATAAGTTATTGTAAAGCATGCTATATTACTTGTACTACTTAACTTAAAAACTTGTCTTAAAAAAGAGTTAAATGCTTTATAGAGTAGTAAAGATAAATGAAGTACTAACTACTATCAAGAACATGGGTAGAAACATAAACCCACGTACACAACAAATGCATGAAACAGGAATTATACTATTAATATGGAAATAATGGGTGTTGCGGCAGCAGGCATCATAGCCACGTATCACTATGCATATATAGAAATGTTGTACCATATGCATAGTTTCTTGTATTTCCAATTGAGAAACTGGGATCGTGGGCTCGTATCAATTAAGAACTAAGAAGCAAGAAAATTACATAAGGGATTCCGCCGTGGGATTGGTACACCAGTTTGGCTAAAATAACTTTCTCTGTAAAGTGCCTTTTGTGTTTAGCCCGAAGAAGGAAAAACTTTTGATTTTCCCGATTAGAATGATGATGGTTGACTCCTTTTCCTCGAAGATCTTGGTGTTTCTATTTGACCAAATTAGCCAACAAAAGGCAAAGATCACCGTATAAAAGGATTCTAATCTTGCTCCTTTTAGTCCCGATAAAATCCCCCAGTTGATTAATCTTGCTCCTTTTAGTCCCGATAAATCTTGCTCCTTTTAGTCAGACTAGAATTAGTTGTCTTCTATTTTTGTATTTGGAAATTCTACATCCTTGTACATGTAATTTTTATTATCAATAAGATTTATACTAAAAAGTACTTGTTTCGCAACTAATTTGAAAATGACAAGTTTATATTTATCTTTGCAAACCTTTATGAGTGTGTTCAATAAAGTCCATTTAAAAAGCATAGTCCTAAAATTTTAATATTCAATCACAGGTGATTCAGTATACAATCAAATGTGATTTGTAAAATAATCACATGTGAATTACGAAAATACCACTATACCCAAATTTTTAAAATTTAATCTGGACCATTCATGCCATTGATCCAAAGGCTAAAATTAGTCCATTAGGAGTATGAATTAATTATGAACTATATTAAACATTCTTCTATATTTTTATTATGCGAACATATATTATATTTTATATATTTGTGTTTTAAACTTTTATTATAAACAAGCTCAAGTGATGCTCAAGCTTGGCTTGAGATCGTTTAGGCTTGTGACGAGCTTTAGCGTGTCGAGCTCAAATAGCAGAAGTAGCTTGGTTCATTTCCACCTCTAGGTACAAAAAAGTTTGGTTTGATCAATTACGCGGAAAAGGTTGGACCTCTTTGCACCGGATTAAAGTTTAGAGCTTTACCATTTAAATCAACCAAGAGATCTATAATTTCCCATGTCAAAACAGTTTCGACATGTTTAGGGTCGATTAAAATCGTTTAATCACGAAAAGACAACAAACTAACGAACCGAACCGGAATCCGGGTCCATTTTGACCTAGAGTTTTTGGATCAGATTTCGGGGCTGTTCTTGGTAACCTATTTGGTTCGATAATATTAACCCTAGTTTGTCTTAATGATTGGTTAGTTTGTCGGCAGGTTAATGCTCGAAGACATAGTTCTCGGTTATAGGCTTTTAGGCCCAATATGTAATTGCATACGTGCCTACGTGGCATTATGCTAGACCATGTTTATGGGCTTAGGCCCAAGAAGATGAAATTTCAAACCAAAACTAGTTTTTGACCCTTTATATTGGGTTGACTTGGACTTAAAAAGGAAATTTCAAAAAGTTAAATTTCAGAATAGGCCAAGTAGAAGAGGCTGTTATGATTTAAAGAGTTAAATCTAAAGAATAATTAGTGAAAAACAATAAATAATAAATTCTATTTTTATAAGTTTTGGTTTATACACTTATATAATTTAAAAAAGACAATTTAGTGAAATGACTTCGTTCCTTGTGTAAAACAGACTTGATAATATAATACAATAAATCATTTAGTTTTATCACTTGTTCAATTACCTTGTTCATTTCATTTTCTTTTTTATGTTATTCTATCCAACAAAACGCAACCTGAGACAATCAAATGCCTTATGAAAGTCTGTTCTATTCTTAAGTGAGTGGGAACATTTTTCTCTCATTTTGGTTCTATTTCGTCTTACAATTCTGCATAACAAGCACTGTGTTTAATTGAACGGAATAAAACGATAAAAAAGAATAAATAGAACAAGTGATAAAATTGAATGATGTATTGCATTCCGTTTATCATATTTAATTTACATATAAATGAAACTATCATCGGATATGAAATGTTAAAAAAGATAAAATAATTTATTATTTATATATTTTGAGTTAAATTTAATATTCTAAATATCAAAATTTCATTATATATATAATTCTAAATATACATTCTACTTCTACTTAGTTCATAATTTAATAAAAAGTATACTAATTTATTTGATAGGATAGAAAAATTAAGTATAAAGTAAATTAAGCAAGCCTCAAGTAAAATTAGTTTACGTAAATACTCATAGAGAAATTTGAAAAAAAATATTATTTTAATTAAAATATAGTTTTTGAAGGAATTAATATTAGTAAAAAACCAAAAGAAACAATATTAGATTGTAAAACTTTATTTCATTGGATGAAGAAAAGAATGAATATTCCTAAAATTTTGGGAAATCAAATTCCTTTTAAATTAGTCTATTTTTTTTCTTAACTGAATAACAAAATGTTCTCATTCTGTATATTTTATTTCTGCATAATAAACACTATCCAAATATTATTAAAGGTAAATTACACATTTGGTTCACATGGTTACTACTTATTTTACTTATTGTCCGTGAACTTCATTTATTACGTTCGTAGTCAATCTGTTTATAGTATGTTACACCCATGGTTCTTTGTAACTTGAATAGACAATTATACCCAAAAGTTAATATAGTTGTATACCCTAACCCAATCTTACTCATACTTTTTATTTTATTTTATTATTTATTATATATATTAAGAGAGAGAGAGAGAGATAGAGGAAGAGAGATGAGAAGGTAGCTCAGACGAATGGGGAAAGAGAATGCTAACGTAAAACATATGTATCAGTCTTCCTCTCCAACCCGATGAACCCAAAAAGATACCCAAGCGGCCAAGCCCTTTGGATTATGTTATACAAACGGCCTAAAGAATAAACATAAGTTCACTTTATACTCTTGTTCATCCCTACCATTTTTTTGAAACAAATTGCTTGATCTCTTTTGGAGGTTAATTGAATAAGTAACTTTACTCAAAACATATTTTTTTGGAATAATAGTTCTAGAGCTTCATTACTACATCTACAATAAATTGCTTTGAAAAAGCTGTCAAAATTTGAATTAATATGTAATACCTGTTTTCAATAAAATCAAGAATGTAATATTATTATTGTAATTATTAATTAATAAAAGGGTTTCTTTTGTCTTGGACTTATATTGGACTTGTAATGGGCTTACACTTTATTAATCGGGAGAATTTTATTAATATCCTTATAAACTTTAATAATTATACTTATATTCTTACAAACTTTTAAATTACACATATATCCTTTTAAAACCTAAAAACTCACATATATATCCAATCACTTGTTTGAATTTATTTAAGCCATTTAAAAAAAAAATATCTTTATATTTGATTTATCTTTAACTAAAAACATCTAAAATATAGTATTACAAAACTGCTCCTCCCCATTTCACTTAATCCATTAATTGAAGGACTAACTCGTTTTATTTCTGCACAATCGATTGATTTGAAACATTGCTTTCTTCACCTACGCCTCCTCCAGCTAACGGAGATAACAAAGAAGAGGAGTTCGTTGACCGACACGACGATGACATTGTATCCTTAACCGACGGACTAAAAGAACATTCATTTAAGGCTCCTGTTGAACAGAAAACAGCCGGCGTCGATTGTAGATGTGGAAGGAGCGTGAGAATCCGACGAAGACGGTGCGGCTCCGCGGTGGAAACGAGCGTGACCGGGGCGCTTCAAGGTGGTAACCACTGGTGTAAAACTAGAAGACATAGCAAAATCCTGATTGGTCAACTGGAACATGCGATTGAGGTGTTCGGCGGTCAGCATTCCGACTAAATCAACTGCCATACTTGTGGAAGAAAAGCTTAAAAGATTGAAGCGTTAATGGAGATTGAATTGTTGAGGAAAGAAATTGGGGGCTAATTATAAGGGAAGGGGGTCAAAGGAGAAGGTTTGACTTCCTGGGATTCTACACAAATACGACAAATGATCTTGTATAAAGCTAGTCGGTACTTTGATTAATGGATAGAGGAGTAGTTTTGTAATACTACATTTAAGATTTTTTAGATAAAGATAAATCAAATATGAAGATAATATTTTTATTTTTAAATGGTTTAAATATATTCAAACAAGTGACTGGATATATATATATGTGAGTTTTTAGGTTTTAGAAGGATATATATGTAATTTAGAAGTTTGTAAGGATATATGTGTAATTATTAAAGTTTATAAGGATATGGATGAAATTCTCCCTTATTAATTAATGTAAACTAATGAGGCCTTGATGGACTAAGAGGGAATTGGGCTTGGACTTAAGGAAAGGGTAGAAAATACCCATTTAGGGCACATTGCCCTAGTTTCTCGGTTGTTGTAGCCGTCTAAGCCATTTTCTGGGTGTTGGGTGTTCGTGAAAGGCTGTCGAGAGGAAGAGATCAAGAAATCAAGACTTTCATCCTTCAATATTGTGAGAATTGCCAAGGAATCCATAGATATGTAATCCTTATACTTAAACAACTGATTCGTGTATTAAATTATTGAAGAAACAATCTCGTCGGGCTTGGTTTTGGGTGAGCGACGGCCGAGAGGTACGGTTCGTAGGAATGGGAATTTGTATGTCAAATTGTTGTGATTAATCATGTTGAAAGATTAAAGCCTTGTTTCAATGGTTTAAGCTTTGATTTGTGACTCGAATGACACTGTAGGATTGAGATTGGATTGATGAGAAGGGAGTCGATGCATGTGTGTGCGTGTCAAACGAACCGAGAAGGAAACAAGATTTCAGACCCACCATAACTTGTTTAAAATCAAATTACTTAAGAAGGATGGAATTAGATGATGTTTGTAATGTGTTGCAACACGAATGAATCAAAATGGTGAAGTATGGAATCTAATCCAAAAAAGAAGGCATCGACTGTGTATGTGTGTATGTTCCTATAGTTCCTAGAAATTTCAAATCAGTCTTTGAGGGAAGGGGGATCGCAAATTAATGTAAGAAAAGAATCACAAGTTATCTTTTAGTTGAATTGCAAACTAGTTAACCAAATGGTTATTATCTTGGAATCACAAATTGATTCTTGGTTTTGAGTCACAAATGAGTTTTTGTTACAGAATCAAAAATTGATTCTTGGTTTTGAATCACAAATCGAGTTGTTGAGTTGAATCACAAATCGAGTTGTTGAGTTGAATCACAAAATAGTTCATTTGACCAAATCGCAAGTTATGCCATTGTGGCTGAATCGCAAATTATGCCAATGTGTGCCAAATGCAAACCAGTGTATTATTGCCACAAATTAGAAATAGAGCTATATTAATGGAGAACTTGTACTTAGTATTAGTTAAGCAGGACATGTCGTAGGTTCCTGCTGTCGGATCAGTTAATCTTATAACTCTGTGATTTACTAATACTTTGTGTTGCGGATCAGGTGAGTTTTACTAACTTATATCTTATATTGTGATAAGTGTCATATGTGATAATATGATTATTTGAGCAGATGGCTTGTTTGGTAGATGGCCATGCTGCCTTAGTCGCATATTGAGCAGATGGCTCGTTTGGCAGATGGCCACCTTGCCTGTGTGACATACTTGTGATATGATGTGTATATTATCCGATGAATGTGTTATCTGATATAATATATGAGTGTTGTGTGCTCACTAAGCTTTGTGCTTAACCCATGTTTGTTGATATCTTTCAGGACCGTCTCGAGTCGATAAGGGGAAGACTCCTGTGTGACAGCTACACTTTCGCAATAGGCTTACAACTCTCATTTTTGTAAACAATTACAATTAACATTTTACTGATTTAAATACCGTAAGTCCCTTGTGTTAGGCAGGTGATTGATGGTAGACTGTAATGAATATATTTAGCTACTATAGTTTAAGTAATTTTATGGAATACATATTTTAGCTATTATAGTTTAAATAGATTTTTACAGAATCTATTATCAGTAACAACAACAATAATAACAACAACAACAACAACAACAACAACAACAACAATAATAATAATAATAATAATAATAATAATAATAATAATAATATTTTTGGGGTGTTACAATCTATGCTTCACTACTACCTCTATTTGGAAGGTTGGTTAAAGATATCAAATTTTATCCATCAACATTGCTGAACAGTACAATGAACAAAAGAACATACATATATAGATTAGTTGTAAACCAGTTCGGGTTCGTAGTCATTTCATCTAACAATTGGTGGGCATACATAGCCAACAACATAAGAATGGTACACGAAACACAATGAAACTAAGTTGTAAATACCATGGAGATTATGGCAAAGCATTAGTGGTGTGCAATTATTGATTTGATAGAAACAATGCCCTATTTTATATACAAAGTCAAATAGTAAAAAGGAAATGCATGTGATAGCTCATAACAAGGTTTTTCTAGTTCTAAAGAGTTCTTATTGACGAGCTACAACAATTGAGCCGATTAACACAACTAAAACAATTTGACTATAATGAAGTCTCAAAAGATAGAGGTTCTTTATCTGTACATGATAGTATGAACCATACGACAATGGTTCTATACCCGTAACCCCATAACCTGTAGATGGCAGAATACGAGAATTTTGTAAGGGGATAATAGAAAGACATCCAAGCCAAGGAAAATCATCTATAAAATGTTATCAATTAGCAGTTTAGACCTCCAAAGGAAGAAAGAAAAAGTTGTAAATAGTAATCCAAAAGTTTAAGACGAAATCACGAGAAGTGAGGAATCACGAGTGATGAAATCGTAGAAACTTACTAGATATCATACTCTGCCCTAAGTTGACCTAACCATCCCTCATTCCTAATTATCGGAAATTGTCGTCTTCATCAGCTCTTGTTCGGGGTTTATTCGAAATTGTTGTCCTGTTCTCTTAATCACTTACATGTCGATAGAAAATAAAAACACTAAGTTTGGTGCATAGGTGTAGTGAGGTAGGAAATAGAGTCAGGATGCGGCATAGTGGGGTAGGATATAGAGTTAGGATGCAGACGATATGGAAGAAGAGGAGAGAGAATAAAAAAAATCGGAATGAAATGCTAAGAGAACAAGTGGCTAAATATTTAATCTTTTATTAGAATTAAAGACAAGACAATAACAACAACAATAACAATAATGACCAACAAATACCCCAATTTCTCTCTATCATCCTCACTGCAAATCTTTCTACAACTGTCATTCCTCGTCCAACCATCATCTTGGATGTAATATTCTGAAATTTTATTACGACCTTACTATTAGTAAAATGGGTGTTTATATTGTTTTAAAGAATTGTGTATAATATTAGTAAAACAAAAATGACATAATATAGTTAAATTGGAAACTTATGGTTTTAAAAAGTGATATTAGTTATTTAATGACATTTGGCTAGGAAGTATTAAAAGTAATGCACGAGGTACAATTGATTAAAGCTTTAAGTAATTGGTATTAAAATGTTATGAGTTGTGGGTGTTATGTGTAAAATTGATGAAGCTTTGAGGGCTAAAGGTGTCAAATATTGAAAGTAGTGGGTTGGATATGCAAAAATTGGGTATAAAAGGAAGAAGAGTCTAGAATATGGACTCCATTTGGGTTCTTTTCTCCGGCCATCCATCGTGGGAGAGAGAGAGAAGAGTTCTAGAAAGATTTTTACATGAGGAAGAAGGGGAATCAAAGGAGAAGTTGGAGGTTTTGTGTTTGACTTCAAAATTTGAGAGTTTGAACTTCAAATTCTTCATATTTGGCTTTGATTTGAGCATAGCAAGTGGACTACCCAAGTTGGGGTTTACAAATCAAGTAAGTTCTAATCTTATCTAGCTCTTGATTTTAAGTTTTGGTTGTTGTTGTAATGATTTATGGTTGTTTATAGTAGAATTTGTGAGGATGGATTAAATAATGGGTTAAGAATTTGCAAGAATGGTGAAGTAAGATTTTGATGATGAGTGATGTCTAAAAATGTTGATATGTGTTGTTATAAGGTTGTTTTGTAGAGTTTTAAGACTTTTATGAGTTGAATGTTGTTTGATGTTTGTTGACTTTGGTAGTCAAATGGGTCAAGCCTTCAAGTTAGAGTTTAATTACCCAAACATATGTGATGTTCAAGTTAAATGGTGTCTTTGGGTATGTTTTGATACCATTTTAAGTGTTCAACTTATTTGAGCTTGATTTGGGTTGCAAAAGATGAGTTTTGGATTTAAAAAGAAGCAAAATTTGACCTGCAGATGTCTCGCGGCGCGAGGACGTCGTTTGGGTGAGTTTTGGGGTTCCAGAGATTTCCTCGCGGCACGAGGATCATGTTTTGCGCCGCGAGCCCGACTGTGAAATATGACCAGTTTTGTAAAAATCATATAAAATCAAAGAAAAATCGTTAGAAGTCATATTATATATCGTCGGAAATTTCTTTGAGTCTACTTTAAGTTTCTTTCAGACATCAGAGGCTAAACCAAATGTTTTAAATGGTAAAATGCTAGTACAATACATAAGGGTCAATTTTGAAGGATGTTTTCATGCAAGCAAGTTCAACTTTCAATAAGTTTGAACTCTAAACTCCCTTTAAGCATCTTGGTATGCATTGATACCATCTTTGTTGTATATTAAGAGTCCTTAATCCCAATTAGGACTTTGTTCATATGGGTTGTTCGGCTTGGACATTATTGAATTGTCAAGCGATTAGGAAGCGAGTCTTATGGAAGGTTTAGACACTGTATAACCATAGATGAAACTTAGGGTCATTCGTTTGAGTAATAATGATTAAGTGGTAAATGGTTTTGCTCTTGTTTAGATATGAGAGCATATTGGAGCTACTTGTAAGCTTGTTGCCTTCGGTTTGGGTGGTGATCCTCATCACACCCTTCAGGTGAGTACACCATGCGGATACCCAACTGTTGTTAAAGTTTATAAGTCATAATGAATGTTTTTGATATGTTTGGCTAATTTTTTATGAAATTAATGATTTTAAGGATGTGTAAACTTTGTATTCATTATATATGATGTGTTTAAAAATGTTTTTCAAAACAAGACCATTGCTCCATTTTGGAGATGGTCTATGTTTATTTTATATTTTACTTGATGGTTTTGAAATGGAATACTCCATGTAGGAGTAATTTTTGATATTGAACAACACCTATGCTTTTAAGTTAATAAAATTGTGTTTGTACCTAACCTGTGATATGGGCATTAAGATGCCAAATGTGATATTGTTTGTTGAGCATTTATGCTCAAGTGATATGAATTGTGACACTTATGTGTTTTAAGCTTATATGATTGAGTTACTTGGCCTTATGGCATGTGATATATGTGACCCTTGTGGTATATGCTTTGGCCCGGACCACTATGTGATATGAACTCTGTACCATAGGGTTCCTAGCCATTGAGACGTGTACAGGTTCATGTGGCTTCGGCAATTGAGGAACCGCGATACACGGGTGGTTGAGGAATCGGTGCAGAGAGTGGAGGGGTATGTTAGTAGCCATCATGACCGTGTAGGTTCACCAGGCTGACGAGCCACCGAACCTGGGCAACATGAGTGGATTTGGTGAACAGGGCATGCACTCCAGATAACCGTTGTATGGTGGACTACTTCGTGCATCCCCCACCTTGACCGGGAGATGTGGTTATCCCCCATGTGGGCACGTGTTGACCGTGGCTAGCTACCACGTGGAGACATTGTGGCCTAATGGACAGACCCGCATCCTTATGTGCTTATGTGTATCCTTTTAAAGTATGATTGTTACCAAAATTGTGTTTTCAAAAAGATGATGACTTGGTTTTGAAAAGACTAATGTTTTTTTTGTTGTACTCACTAGCTATGTTTATAGCCAACCCCGTGTGTAAAATGTTTTGTATCCGCAGGATGTCTAGATGCCTTGGTGAGGCGGGTAGATGCATAGTATTGATTTGGGCATAGCCAACCCCGTGTGTAAAATGTTTTGTATCCGTGTATGTTTGGGCATAGTATTGATTTGGTTGCATTTCCGGTAATCTTGGATTTCCTACTCTTTTGATTATGGTCATGAGATTGACTATGGTAACACCAAAAGTTTTGGATTATATTCATTGATAATGTTTATTGTTGAAAGGTTTTGTATTTTGTTGAAATATTTATAGAAAATGAAAATGTTTCCGCAATTATGTTTAAAATATGTTTTAAATTTTGTTTTGAAAAGTTTAAATTTGTACTAAAAATGAGGGTGTTACATTGGAATGCCGCCAACAGAAGTAATAGTGGTGGAATTGCAAATGAGATTGAATTACAATTGTGGTGGAATTGCAAATGTGATTGAATTGCATTTGTGGTGGAATTGCAATTGTGATTGAATTACAATTATAATAGAATTACAATTATGATTTAACTACAATTGCGATTAAATTGCGAATTCTAGTGTTTTGAAGAACTGCCAATTCCTATGGCTAGATAGAAATTTACGATTCATGTTACGTGTTACCGGTTGTTTTCGGTTCCTGTAACTTGGTTACTTATCAGGATTCGTTTATCCTATAGGTTGCTCGGTGATTTGTTCGGTTAATTCTTTCGAGACTTTAGGTGACTTCAATAGTTGTACAAACCGAGTACATAGACAAAATCTATATTTTCTAATGGTTTAATTTGCAAATTGTATTACTTGCATTTAAATGATTCATGTGTGCTTACAAGGTTGTGATTTTCATACTATGGTTATTGACGATTTAATGGTTTATACGGTTGATCTTGTATTTATATACTTGTACATGGCTTGATGAGCAGGGGTACTAACCTTGTATGCTCACTTACGGTTTAAGGGCCTAGTAGGTTTTAATGACCTTCTTGGAATAAGTGCTAGCCACATACGAAGTTACGGGGTTTCTAGATAACCTTTGCAACATATGGTACGAGAGTACGATTGAGTGCTCGAGTATTGTACTGGAGTAATGTATGACAACAGGTGTAGTCATATCGATAACATCATGTGACTGTCAAGAGGGGTTGATAGCGGTTGCCCCCGTTTGTACTTACACTTGAACGACAACACGGTACTGGTACATGCATAGTCGGAGTAGCAAAAACATCGTCTGATGTACACTCATGCATGGATCGGGAGTAGCTACCCAATCGATGCACGGGTTACTTAGCGTGTGTGTAACGCCCCAATTTAATAAAACTGATATTTGTAGTAAAACCACATCTGATCATTCACCTTTGAAAGTTTTTCATAAAAGCGGAAGTGTAAACTATTCGAAAATCTGTTGTATCAAAAGATACTCACATATGTACTACCACAAGTTTAAATCCAAAACTTGTCATTTACAAACCGGGCGTTAATTGTTTCTAAAAGGGTTTAGTATCCAAAAGTGTACCAAACTTGTCACTTTTTGCTATTGTGTATACCCATCTTTTAAAACTATTGTTTAATATACCAAAGTTTCAAAAATTGTCATTTGATGTACTATGACCTGTAATAGCAGGTTTCTTACAGATAACCTTGTTTTAACATTATTTTAATATAATAATAATAATAATAATAATAATAATAATAATAATAAGAAGAAGAAGAAGAAGAAGAAGAAGAAGAAGAAAAAGAAAAAGAAAAAGAAGAAGAAGAAGAAATTCATATCAAGAAGGAAGGAAGTGATTATGAGATCTCTGTTTCATCTTCAAGAAACAAAAAGGCTTTCATCTCTCCTCTTACGATTTCCAGATTTCAGTTCTTGTTGAGATCTCTCTTCATCTTGTTGAGATTTGAGTTCTTGTTGAGAAACAAAGGGCCGATTTCCAGATCTCCGATTCCTTAAGAGGCAGTTACGATTAGGTTTTTTCGATTAGAGTTCCAAATTCTTCTATTTGGTTTTTTAGATTAGGGGCGATTTCTAGATTCTTCATTCAGTTTTTTCGATTAGGGTTCATCTTCATCTTGTCCATTAGCTTTGAAGCGGGTACGAATTGGGGCTTTGAAGGGGCTACGAGAAGACATAATTACATAATCACAATTTCGGTTTTGATATTGGGTTCAGATCTATAATCGTTTATGCTACGGTTTTCATTCTTCATATTTGATTTCATAGATCTGTACTCGTTCATATGATTATTTGATTTCGATTTCACAGATCTTGAATGGTGATATGCTCGATTTCACAGATCTTGAATACTAGGCTTTCATTTTTGTTTTTGATTCACATATGTTCATAGATCTTGAATGATGATTTGCTTGATTTCACAGATGTGTCCGTTTGCTTGATTTCACAGATGTGTTAGTTTGTTTGAATGACGGTTTGCTTGTTTTTGATTCTCAGAACTTATATGGTAATTTGCTTAATTTTTGTTTTTGATTTCCAGATTTTTCACTTTAGGGTTCTTTTTTGTTGAACTTTTGGGGTTCTTGTTTGCTTGATTCATAAAGTGTTAACAGTTCTTGTTCATTGTTTAAAAAAAGGGTTTATGTTTATGAGGATAATGTTCATCCAAATTTTCACATGTTCTTCATCTTTAAGTTCATCATCATATCATATTCTTTAAATTTGATAAAAAATAAATAAATAATGTAGAAATTACAAGCTACCGGTTGAAAAGGTTTTGCAATATACTAAATGTTAGTTTTTGAAACTTTGATATATTAAACGGTAGTTTTGAAAGATAGGTATACACAATAGCAAAAAGTGACAAGTTTAGTACACTTTTGGATGCTAAACCCTTTCTAAACGTTTATCAAAATGTAGTCAAACCGGAGCTTTACCCTTGTTTTTGCCGTGTCTTTCAAAACATATGAAAATAATATCTGATAAGCTGCGAGAGCTTAGTGAGTAAACCAGACTATCAGTCATATAAACCCATGTATAATATCACATATAGGCAACACATAATGATAACCTAGGGCAGCAAACTAAGCCACATTACTGTGCTTTTTTCTGAGCCCACTACTGCACAAAGCAGCATGCTGAATAACACATATGATGAATACATAAAAGTACTCATTGTAATAACACGCATGTTGCACATATGAAATATAGTTTAGAAGACTCACCTTGTAATTGTTTTAAACGTAATGCAACGTAAGATAATGCTTCACGTATCCGAACACGATCCTACACACATAATATAACAACATAATATCAAGAACACACTTTTCTTATCTGAATTAAAGGCTACACGGGCCATGTACTCTATACTTTACACGTTTGACATATAAACATCACAAAAGTCGGATCAAACAACCTACACGGGCCGTGTACCCCATATGCTACATTACCATGTTTCCAAACATGGCCCTATGACCGCCATTAACTCTACACGGGCCGTGTACATCTCATCCGACTTATATACACGGATCGTGTAAGGCTACACGGTAACACGGGCTATGTTCGTCCCGTCCGACTTACAGTTCAGGCGCTGTACAGTCGCTGAATTCCGGCCAAAACCATCCAAAAACTCATTCTAATCAGTTTATAACATCTTGGGGGTGTTTTCCAACACTCCAAATAGTCTAAAACACTTATAAAACATAAATAACATGCTTTGATTCTTGATTTCAACCATTTTGAATCATTTTAACCCATATGAACTTGAAAACAAGCAAATAATCATACCTTGATTATATATGAACTGATCTAAAGATGATAAGGTGTTGATTTCTGCTGATTTTCCTGATCAAAACTTCAAAGAAAGATGGAGCACAACTTGCACGTATGTAGTATGTATGTACTGGAAGTTTTATGAAGCTTGTAACCAAGCTTTGCTTATAAATCCACAAGTCTCAATAATTACAAAAATGGTCCTTCACTTTTACCACTTATAATTTGACAGTTTAAGCCCCTCTAGTAATAACCACATTTAATTGTATAATCACTTATCACATATATAAAACTTGTATATTACTCGTATAAGATTATTAAAATATTTTGGATGTTACAGTGTGAGTAGTGAACGGGTTACCAAGCTGGCCGGAGCCTAATGGCTAGGGGAAACTTAGCGGGTAGATATACGGACTACGATATTAAGTATACGGTATGTGGTTGATATGTGGTATATGGTTGATATGCGGTATGTGTTTGATATGCGGTTTGTGAACGGTTTTGATATGATGTGTTAATTGAAATGGTTATTTGACCCATTTATATGATATACATTATGTGGGATTCACGGGATGGGTCAAATATACATATATGTGCTGGGCATGGTTATTTGATAACTTTATTAATGCTCATCTTTAATAATTTTATGGATTTTGTTATGTAACTCTATTGACTCACGAGGCGTTAGCTAACACTTGTTTCTTTGAAATGTGTCTTATACTCATACAGGTGGTTTAAAGCTTGGCTTGGTGAGCTGAGTGCACTTTGGGGTAGATAGCTTTTAGACATTTGATACCAATGTATATTTAATAGTTCATCTATTGTTAAATAGTAACGGTTTTACGGTTTTAGTCATGGTGTGACACTGTGATTTTATCGGTTTGCATTTATTGCATATATGGTTTAAGACTTCCGTTGCTTATGGTTAATTAATAATAAAAGATTTTTGTTAAACGGTGTTTCTGATAATCATGGTGTTACAACAATAAAGGAATCAAGTAGACTCACCTTAGTATCGAGTATGGTTTAGAAAACAGCTCAAATATTGATTATAAAGTCACCGTAAACATCAACAAATAACACGTACAAGTAATATATAGTAAATATACAATTTCTAGATATTTGTAGGCTAGGCACACCCTAGGCATGGCTAATGCCTTTCCGTAGGCATGGTTGTGCCTTTCCTCAGGCATGGTTGTGCGTTTCTAAGGCACACCCATGCTTTCCCTCAGGCACGCCCATGCCTTTCTCAGACACACCCGTGCCCAGTCAGAAAGCAAAGGGTGTACCTTATGAACTAGGGTTTGGCACTAGATGATAGGCATGTTCATACCTTTATCAGGCATGCCAGTGCCCTTCCCAAATTAGCACCAGATTGACTAAGACAGCTGGTTTTTTACAAAAAACTCAACTAACTTAAAGCAAACATTCTCCGGCACTTCCAACATACATTTTAAGCATTGAAAACACTTTCTTAAACACCCTTTGATCATCCATTGATCATTTGATTGTAAAGAACACATTTTGACCCATTTGCTGCTTAAAACTTCTCATTTAAGATCATACACTCTTAAAATCGATTTGCATGTATCAAAACCATAAAAATCAGCTTGCATGCATCGCAGTTTCCTTACTTTCATCAATACCTCAATTGAAGAACACTAAACCCATTAAAAACCACCAAATTACACATGCTAAGGGTTAGATTATCATACCTCGAGGCTTGATTTAGCTAGAATACCTAGAATCCTTGTTAATTTGATCAAAATATGAAATTTCCTTCTTGTTCTTGGTTGCTCACGAATTTCACAGCCACACACACTTCCAATTTTGACCAAATGGTCAACTAGCAGCTATATACACATCTTTAGGCATTGGCAAGTCTAGCCCTTCTAATCTTATATTTCATGATATAGCCACACTAGTTTTCATACTTATCGCTTTCTATAAAGAATTAACATCTTAGTCCCATGACTTAAATAGTCACGCTTAGTCTAACTCCATAAATTATTCACTTTATAATTTAATAAACACATGCTATAAAATATAATTTAATAATTGCTCACTAATTCAATTTTTATCATAAATTATAAACTCACCTTCTTGGAGCATTACAGCCGGAGGGGAGGGGGTGGAGAGAAGGGAGGAATGGAGGTTGGTATAAATAAATAGAGAGTTATGATCTTTTAACTAATTATGAATTATAAGTTTAGTTTTTTTTTAAAAAAAAAGTTGCAAGTTTCGTCTTTTTTGTTACAACCACGATCTTTTCTAATAAAATCCGTTAGTTTTCTCTATTAAATCCCTCGTATGCACCGCACATGAGGGTATATTTGTCCTTTTACAGTTTTACCTATATGTAGATTCATTGTTACTTGGTTTGAATCGGAAGAAGCAAAATGAGCGTGGGCACCAAGTAACACCCTGCATTCCAACAACCTTTCTCTCTCTCACGCACAGAAACACCACCATTCTTACACTCTCAAATGTACGTGTTCTTGGTAATATATTTCTTTCCTTTTTTAGAGTCCAAACTCACTGTAAATGTTGGATCCCTCGAAAAAGACTGGAATTTTATCGTTGATTTTATAATCTGTTCCGCTTTTATCCTCTTCTTGCAATGTAAATCGTTGAATCGTTCATACAAATGAAAGAAACCAATTTTCTTGACATAACCATCAAGTGTTCGTGATTTTGCCTGAACGAAAATTCAAGCTTATAATGTCTTCTTTTGTGTCTGTATTGCAGGGCATTTTGAAGTGAAGGTTCTTCTTTTCCGTCTCCAAGGTCAGTGATTTGAACATTTTGTTTGAAATTTATGATTATGATTTGAACACATTTATCCGATTTGATCTGTTATTTTGCATCACGTAAACAAGAAGACTCTCGGATCTTGATTTACGTAAAGACATAGTCCAAGTAACCGGGAGATTTGTCATTCTCGACCATAACTTTGCTTCTAGATGCCTTTGTAATTTATTTGTTTTTAGACTACAGGAAGCGTCTCAATCTCCCGGTAGAGGCACGACTGTATTCATCTTACCTTCCCATACCTATTGGGTGCCGTTTTTGTTGTTGATTTGTAGACAGGGTGTAGCCGAACTGAGTCGAACACTGTCAAGCTCGAAACTCGATTCCACATTTAAAACTCAACTCAAGCTCGAGCGATCTTCAAATTGAACGCTTGAGCTTAACTTGATGAAAAAACAATGCTCTCGAGCTCGACCTGAAATAGTAGTAGATTTCTTTTTAAACACCACTCATAACTAAATGTTAATCACTGGATATGTAGGTAATGTATGTATTTATAATTTTATATAGGGTAAAAATGTAACTTAGTATAAGCTCAATTAGGCTCGCAAGCTTGATATGCAAATTACTTTGGAACTCGTACTCAACTCAGATCCCTACACGAGAAGGTCGAGCTTGACTTTGTTAACATTGAGTCAATTTCGATCATTTTCGAGCCGATATGGAGTAATTCATGAGCTGCCTCAGCTCGACTACACCCCTATAGATCACACATGAAGCAACAATAGATTTGGTTTGTGACCAAAAATTGACTCCCTTTGCCAAATGCAAGTGTAACATTGCATTTATAAAAAAAAGAAACCTTCTTGACTTTTTGCAAAAACCAGGCTGGCAAACCTTAAACCTTAACAGTATCTCAACACACAAAATATTGGAGCTACCATCACTTGATGAGAAAATCTTTGTTAAATTTTGTTTCACATTTTCATGTTATTTTATATGAGTTTTGGACCAGTGCTTAGGTGACAAAAGTTGTCTTTTCTTTTGTAATTTTTTTATATTTGTTTCCTAAATATGTTTCCCTAGATGCTTTACTGTCATTATATACAAACTCAGACATCTTAACCCATTACAGATTTTCAGAAATTAAAAGTTCAGATTTAGCATCTCGTATTCTAAAAAGCGGGTCGATTGTAATGGCATTAGCAAGAATTTCAAGAAACTGGAGACAGTCATCAAGAATATGTGCCATTAACCGCTACATAACAAACAGAGATGTTCCTCTTTACAGCAATACTGAAACAGATGGCAAGATTTTGTATACACAAAACATACCAAAATTCGATCATATGAATTTTGTGGGCAGAGGAACACAAGCAATTCAAGGATATAGATTTGCTCATGCAGAAAGGGTATCTGAGGATTATTCAGATTCTAAAACTGAAAGTTTTTGGTATGGTAATCTTGAAGCAACTAAACAAGGAGATAAGCCTCGAGTCGTTGTTCTTGGTACTGGTTGGGCAGCATGTCGATTCCTTAAAGGACTTGATACCACAATGTATGATATTGTTTGCATTTCACCTAGGAATCACATGGTTTTCACACCTTTGCTAGCATCAACTTGTGTTGGAACTCTTGAATTCCGTTCTGTAGCTGAGCCTGTTGGGCATGTTCAGCCTGCTCTTGCTAAGGATCCAAACAACTACTTTTATCTTGCTTCCTGCACTGATAATGATACTGATAAACATGAAGTAAGCATCTCACTATCTCTACCCACACGCCCAGTTAAAGGTGGAAATATGGGCGGATTAGGGTTGTTGGTTAGCGGGTTGAAATGGGTTTGAGTCACCACGGGTTATTTTTAATACGATCAAGGACTCAATGTGGGCTGTGTTGACCTTTATACGTTTTTCATCCCTTTTTTCTTAAATTTTATTAATAATTAATGTGTTAAACATTGATGATAAACAGGTGTACTGTGAGACAGTTAGTGATAAAGGACTCCCTTATGAATCTTTTCGATTTAAAGTTGCATACGACAAACTTGTAATCGCTTCTGGGTCTGAACCACTAACATTTGGCATAAAGGGCGTGCATGAGAACGCTTATTTTCTTCGCGAAGTTAGTCACGCTCAAGAAATAAGGAAGAAGCTTCTTTTGAACCTGATGCTCTCTGAAAGTCCTGGTAATAATTAACAAGATCACAGTATTCACTCTTTTAAGAATTGGGTGGTGAATTTGTAACCCGAAATGTTTTTCAGGCGTATCCGAGGAAGAAAAAGAGCGAATTTTGCACTGTGTTGTGATTGGAGGAGGCCCGACTGGAGTAGAGTTTAGTGGCGAATTGAGTGATTTTATTGTGAGAGATGTTTGTCAACGATACGCCCATGTTAAAAACTATATTCATGTCACCCTTATTGAGGTATTTTATTACTATCATTTCTAATAGTACTCTTGTCTGCTGTTTTTACACAACATCATGTCTTATGATTCATTTCCCTTGTGTTTTCTGTCAGGCAAACGAAATATTGTCGTCTTTTGACGTTGGCCTAAGGCAATATGCAATGACACACTTAACAAAGGTACATTAATACACAATCACAACCATTTTTCCGTTCGTTTGATCTTGTAACAATATTTAACAAGACTCGCGTATCAGTATGGAGTTCGTCTTGTTCGAGGTGTTGTAAAAGAGGTGCACCAGAAGAAACTGATACTTAGTGATGGGAGCGTTGTCCCTTATGGACTTTTGGTGTGGTCAACTGGAGTGGTTCCCTCTGAGTTCACTAAGTCACTAGAAATTCCAAAATCTCCTGGTGGAAGGTAAATATACTACCATTTTATGCACAAAATTCTTCCAATATGGAGCTAATTATATCAAGAAATCGCCCGCTGAGCCGCTTGTAATCTGTCGTGTCTTTCTATTTTCGCGTCTGCAGGATTGGTATTGATGAATGGTTAAGAGTTCCTTCAGTTGAAGATGTATTTGCACTTGGAGATTGTGCTGGTTTTCTTGAACAAACAGGAAGGCAGGTTCTTCCTGCTTTAGCTCAGGTTTGCTTGATCTTTAATTTGGACTGTGTTCGGTTTGACCTTAGAAAGTCAAAACGCGCCTTTTTTTTTAACTTGTGAAGAATGTTTAATGTGAAAAAAAAAACAGGTTGCTGAAAGACAAGGGAAGTATTTAGTGGAAATGTTTAATAAAAAAATTGGGAAGCAAAATGGAGGGAAGGCCTTTTCTGCAAAAGACATTGTTCTTGGAGATCCTTTTGTTTACAAGCATCTTGGAAGCATGGCATCTGTTGGGCACTATAAAGCCCTGGTTGATCTAAGCCAGTCAAAGGTATTATCATTCTATGTTATTGTAACTCATAATTTATCTATAAAAAAGTTTCGAAAATGGGTAAGAAGTTGTTCGCGAGTCAACCCAACTAGGTCTGATTCGATCAATTTTGACATGTTATCTAACCTGAAGATAAAAACCCGACAGGATATGAAGGGAGTGTCGATGGCAGGGTTCGTGAGCTGGCTGATTTGGCGGTCTGCTTATTTGACACGTGTCTTGAGCTGGAGGAACAGGTTATATGTTATGATAAATTGGGCAACAACACTGGTGTTTGGGAGAGATAGTACAAGAATTGGATGAACCATTAACTATGGTTAGTCTACTTTAGCTTCATGATTATGAATTTGGCTATTTGTAGTGTAGTATGATGCTATGATCATAAGTTATGCATGCTATCCATTTTTTATGATTACATTTTGGTTCAAATAGAACTGTTACTCTGTAAGCTCTTGTTTGGAAACAAAACTGATCTCGGTTCTTGATTTTGGCCATTTTCAGATTCGGTTCTTTTCGTGTTTGGTCCGGTCCGGGTTTGAAACCGCACTCATCCCTAGCTTTATTTGTCTTAAAAGGAAATTCCCGCTTATGCCCTCGTTTACATGATTTAACCGTCTTCATGACCGTTTCTTATACTTCAACTCGGGTTTTTTCAACATTTTCAAGTAGGCGTGAGCTTGGTACCGGAACCGAACCGAATCAGAACCAGTACCGAAAATACCAAAACGAATTTCTTGAGTTCTTGGTACCAAATACCAAACCGAAATACAAGTACCGATTCAAAACCGGCTCGGTTCGGGAAATTTCAAGTCAATGCACACTTTTACCGGAAACAGACCGAACTGATACCGGTAGAAACCGAATTTCTTGAATTCTTGGTATCAAATACCTAAACGAAATACAATAACTAGTACCGGTTTGGGAAATTAGGTCAATACACTCAACCCTGCTTTCAAGAAACATTATCTGTAAGACTGTAAGGATCAAATAGATAATATAGCTGGAATTGATCGTATTTGAAAACTAAAACTTCAAGAATAAGAACTTCTAATCATCGTCAATCAAATATAAAAACTTGGGATCGGTCAATCATCAATCAAAATTACACTTTAAAACCAAAGCGTTAATTTCATTAATCTATACTACAAATCTACAATCACACACACACACAATCTCTCTCTCTCTCATAACTTTCTCTCTCTAAAACTAGGGAAAGCGGGAAGATTAAACAGATCGATCCATGGCTAAGAATCCTCGATTAGGAGCGAACGTTGTTGAAAGAGAACAGAGAAGCAACGGAATTAGCTAATACTAATACAATCCCTACCTTAACTTGACCTCTTCTCGGGATCGGACGGCCATGAACTGCTGATCGGAGAATACTTCCGGTCTTAATATCTCGTGATCTCCTTACTCCGGCCATCTTACTTCTATGTTTTCAGACGGCGGCTTGCGGTGGACGGTGGTGGTTAAGCAGATCGAATCGTTTAAAGTATGGATTGTATGTGTGGCAGTGTGGTGGTTATCGGGGAATGAATGAAGTATACATGTGATCCACGGGCATATATAGACGCGTGTTTTACAAAAATACCCCTGGATTTTGAATAAATTAATAATAGGGTCCACGTCAACAACTTTTTGACAGGTGCTTTGACCATCTTGACCTTGGCTTTTTTCAAGTTTCACACAACTTTTGTGTTTTTGTCGTTATGTAAATTATTGTCGCTCTTTAGTCTTTACTAGCGTTACGAAACATCCTAGAGCAATCGGTCTCTATATTTAACATTCAAAAAATCATACTTCTAGATAAATTATATAAAAACGATACAAAAACACTCGTAGCTCGGCAGTATCAGATGTTGATATTAGACTGATGGGTATTTCTTTTTAAAAGGTTGAAAGTTCAAGTTTTATACCGAATGATACAATAGATTTAAGAGTGTATTATAGTTGGTGTATTTGTTTAACGTTAAAAAAGTACAATTTTTTCTAATATATGATTTGACGTTAACTTTTATTTTTATAATTTAAAGTATTTATATTTTTTTTCATAGCAAATTGTCGAGAAATGTAACTTAAATATTAAAAACTGTCAATAAAGGTAACGTTCAATTTTTTTGGCCGAGAAAGTATTATAATTTTTAATTTATAACAAAACGGGGTATAATGCATGAAATTTATACATTTTTTGTTACAAATAGAAATTTATAATTCTTTTTTTGTTAGGTCCAAGAGGTCATTATACACTTTTTTGTTACAAATTAAAATTTATAATCATTTTCGGCCAAAAGATTAAACATTACATTTATTAACAATTTTCGATATTTAAGTTAGCTTTCTCGACAATTTTTTCTTTTTTTCATTATTCAAAAGGAGACATTTTTTTAACCTAAAATGGTTGCATGTTATCCTTTATTCCTTGTAAGAATTCTTCTCTCCCTAGACATCCTCTCCCTCCTCCAAATCTTGATAGACTTGTGTTAATCGCTATGTAATTTGTCTTTAATATATATATATATATATATATATATATATATATATATATATATATATATATATTTTTTTTTTTCTTTTCACACAAAAAAGATATAAAGAACAAGCACAAAATGCACTAGTAGTATCAATTAAGGCATTCATAGAAAATTTTAAAAATATCAGTACAAATCATCAATCAAGAATCTCTACTTTTTCCATTTTCTACTTGGGAAAAAATATGGATGAAAAATTTATAAAAGTGAGTTAGTATTTAAATGGAAAAAAAAAGAAAAACATTTATTTTTGTTACTATTGAAAAATTAACCAACAAATCATCAATCAAGATCTCTACTTTTTCCATTTTCTATATGGGAAAGAATATGGATGAAAATGTTATAAAAGTGAGTTGGTATTTAAATAGAAAAAAGGAAAAAAATATTTAATTTTGTTACTGTTAGTCGTTGGCGGGGTGGAGCAGGGGGTGACAGCCATCGAGTATCACAACCCAAAACAACCAACCCGAGCCTTTTCTCAAACACCCGAAACGGTGTTCCCGATCAGAGCTGTTCGCCACGTCATACCCCATTGAGGGGGGGGGGGGGGGGGTTGCACCATAAGCTTGGTCTTAGAAGCTTCAAATATAATAGAAAACTTAAATGAGTGAGGTGAGATTGGTGGCCATCCACTAGAAAACTTAACAAGTGGGAGATATAAAGAAAGAAAAAGGTAAATTAAATAAGTGTCACTTGACAAAAAATAAAAATCACATGTATAATTTGCTAAATAACTAAATAAGTAAAGGTAGTGACTTGTGACCATCCTTTCTCTATCACATGGACCCTATGTACAAATGCCCTTATTTTTTATAACCTTTTTCCTTTTTTTTCTTTAACAAAAATGAGAGAATCTTATATTTTGATAACTATTCAATAATTGATTAACTAATATCTATATAAGTTAAATATAAGTTGATAGCAAAAAGTTTAAACAAAAACTATTTTTTTTGAAATGCTAGAACGGTTTATAACATCATTAATGACTCATTAATAGATGTACTATGGTTATTTATATATAACCCGTGAATTGCATCCGAATAAACCGTCATTAATGAGTTAGACTTTTTTTTCCAACATACCTCCGTTAATGCGTTATTAACGAGTCACTAATGGCTGATTAATGAGTTCATTAATGAGCTGTTACCATTTTATAGCTGTTGATTTATTTTAGTCAATGGTCAAAATTAATTATTATAGTTATCGTACAAAAACCAGTTATTAATTAAACCTTTGCAGTTGATCTTGTTATTAAATATAAAACTTAAGCAAGTGGC
The DNA here is from genome assembly GCA_038502395.1 of Dittrichia graveolens. Lineage (NCBI taxonomy): Eukaryota > Viridiplantae > Streptophyta > Magnoliopsida > Asterales > Asteraceae > Dittrichia > Dittrichia graveolens. Next base: position 74,264,781 of record JARJIL010000003.1, read on the forward strand.
AATTTTCATATACTTTCACGATGGTTCCAGGCAACAAAGTACTCAAATGAGTCAAAATAAGTCAAAGTTTGAAATATTTAAACCCTATTTAATACTTTTAGTTATAAGCTCATCACAACTTGTGGCATTTTTTTTTTCTACATACCTATTACCTAAACTCCTATCACAACACACTACTTTTTTTTTGAACGGCGAGTTAGTTGTTAGTGGGTTGGGTCTGTAGTGACATCTATAAAGGGTAGTATGCGAACCCCAAGCCACGCTCCTAAGGAGATAAACCCCACTCCTCCACCACAGAAGGAAAACCTCCACGAGAAGACTTGAACCCAAGACCTCCCCATGTGGTAACAACCTCCTGACCATCAGGGCAGAACCCCAATGGCTATCACATCACACTACTTATTAACTTTTAAAACAATTAATAACAAAAATAATATTAAGAATAAATAACAGAGGAATATTACATTATAAAATTACACAAAAATAAAAATTGCGATAAGTTACACAAAATGAAATAAATATTCATTAACCTTACTTCTTAAAAAAATAGTGTTGTCCTTATAGTTTGTTTGAATAGGGTACAAAAGCAAAATCTTGCTATTAGAATCTAATGCTTTTTGGTTTTATATAATTTTATGCTGAAAATTATATAAAATTACACTAAAATAAAATTTTGCTTCACCTTCCCGCCTTCGATTGTTAGGATCGACGATTCTGCTACCCAGATCATTTTTGAGGTATTTTTGCATTTTAGGTTTTCAAAGATTGATTAACGTTGTTTTCCATTTTAGGGTTATGATTCTCAAATTTTTAGGTTTCGTTATTGACCCAAATTAAAACCCTAAATCTTCTTGAAAAGATATAAGAACCCTAATTTGTGATGATGTTGGGAAAATAGGTCAGACAAACCATCGGTTTCTTAATTGAAAAAGACTTTTGATCCATCTTTTTTCTCACAATGGTGGAAGAAAACATCAGATGTTTTACCTTTTAATAAATAGATACTTATTTAACACGTATCCTAAGCCGGAGGAATAGGTCAAGTTCATGGTTTGTGGTTCCGGTTGAGTTTCGTGGTTTAAAGGTTTATGGCTCATGGTTCCGGTTGAGTTTTTAGAGGATTGTTGTTTGGGTTCAAAAGTCCATGGTTCGTGATTTAGGTCCAGACATTTGGGTTAGGTTGGTATGATTCATCATTCTGTTTAGGTATTTGAGTATTTTCGTGATTAAACACTTTGTATTTTCGTTGTACTTTAACATTTTGCTAGTTTAAATCTATATATTTTGCCTTAAAAATAAGACAATAGCACTAGTTTTCGGGAGAGATAATTCAAGAACTGGATGATATGTTAGAAAAGATGATATGACAGACTAGGGGTGTTGAAAATAATCGTTACCCGAATAACCGACAGGTTTAATCGGGTTTCAGGTAGATGAATTCAGTTATTCGGTTTATCCGCTGTAAATTCGGTTTGGTTATCAGTTAGGTTATTCAAGATTCAGGTATACCTGAATACCTGATTTAATTTTTTAAGAAAACAAGTATGTTTAGTAATACAATATTAGCATATAATTTAATGATGCTTATGATGAGAACACGTACTATTTTTGGCTTGTGTTCTATTTCTAACAAGTATAACGAGGGAGCAATATCGCTGTTTAGTCACGTTAAAGTCATGTACGGAGTTTGAACTTCAAGAAAAAAAGGCACACGAGTTATTAAAAATTGTTTGTTAAACGTCGCAATGTTTTCAACCATCAAATGCTTTTCATTGATTATTATGGAGTTTGGAGCAAAGTAAAGTAGCAAACCGGTAGTTTTAACTTTCATGTTTAAGGATGTTTATATTAAAACATTTAATTACCAAACTGAAAACAGTTTTTATTATAAACATGTTAAAAATTACTCTTTTATCAATTTTTAATATATTCTATCCTATATTGATAAATAAACAAAAAAATGCTTTGTAAAATACACCAGGCCTGAACCCATCAAGTTTCTTTGTTAACTCTAAACATTCGGGTATTTGATTAGATACCCGACTCGAATAACTAAATACCCGATAACCAATCTATAATACGGTTCGGATAACGATTAATTTTTACAACCTTAAATACCCGATTAACTTGACCCGGAACCCGGAAATATAACCAAACAACACCCCTAGACATACAATCATAATAGTCATACGTGCAATCTTATGACCACTTCACATATTTTCTCTGCTCTTTTTAAGTTAACTTTTTTAACCCGTTTTCAAATGGACACCAATTTGGATTAATTATGTTTAATATAGTTCATACTTAATTCATAGTCCAAAGTGACTAATGTCTTTGGTTCACATCAATGGTCCGTCCATATTGCATTTTAAAAATTTGGGCGGAGTGGTATTTTCGTAATTCACATGTGATGCTTTTACAAATTACATGCAATTATATACTAAATCGTGTGTGATTGAATATTAAAATTTTAGTACTATTATAAACTTTACTAAACACAACTCTAAATATCATAGATCGATTTTTTTAACACTAATATTTAATATTTCATTTCCAATCCCTACACACATCAATGTACAATCAATTCTGCACACCGTACAACTACTTAGGCATATCACACAAACTCTTTACACAGTTGAGAACCTAACCCTGCACTGCAACAAAAAAATCCGACCCGATCAAAGTGCTCACCCAGATGAGTTTCTTGAACCCTTTATCTTCCTTCTTCCAATCGATAATCTCAGCCGATTGAATATCATAAACCATACAACAATCAAAATCAATATTCACGAATTCACTAACGATCACCCACCATGGCGAATTCTTCCGATAATCACTCACTCTCTCTATCTCTCTCAACTTTCTCTCTCTAAAACTAGGAGAAAGATGGAAGATTAATTAACAGATCAATCCATGGCTGAGATTCCCGATTAGGAGCGAGCGTTATTGAAAGAGAAGAGAGATGCAACGGAATTTGCTAATACTAATACAATCCCTGCCTTAACTTGACCTCTCCTCGGGATCGGACGGCCATGAACTGTTGATCGGAGAATACTTCCGGTCTTAATGTTTCTTGATCTTCTTACTCCGGCCATCTTAGATATATAGTGGCTGGTGGCTAAGCAGAGTCGTTTTAAGCGTTGTTTGTGTGGTGAATGAGTTTCACATGCGATCCACTCGCATATATAGAGGCTTGTTTTACAGAAATACCCCTGGATTTGGGCTAAATTACTTATGGGGTCAAGTTAAACAACTTTTTGACAAGTGAATTGACCTTCTTGACCTTTGCTTGTTTCAAGTTTCACACTCCTTTACCAGTTTCACATTACTTTTGTTTTTGTTTTACAAGACAATTTAATTTTCTTCTATTTTCTTAGGTCACCCGTATGGGTTGACTCGAATTCAATCGGGAGGAAAAAAGTTTGGTCGGGTAGCTCGGCTTGACTACTACGCCCCCTCTTTCGGGTTAAGAGGTCAGTTTTTCACAACCGATTCATTCAAGTATTTTTTTTGTTTGCTGTGTAAGAGAGAGTAAGAGGAAGAAAAATATTAGGTTAGACTTTATTTGAGTTTGAAGTGATGTGACGCTAACGTTACATTTGGGTAAGAAAGAGAGTTTTGGGTGTTAAACTCATGGTCTAAGTTCTTTTATCCTTTTGTTTGAGTAGTTGTTGACAAACTACTTATGTTTGATAACGGTTTATGCATACGAAAAAACAACTCTATCCATGTTTCATCGACTTGGCTCCAATGAGACTACATCTCCCTTCTTGTTCTCGACCTCTTGTCTTCCCCTTCTATCGCTAACCTAGCCTCTTGTCGCCGACCTTCCAACCCGGACCACAATCTTCTCATCACCATCTTGTTTTTGCTTATATCGTTTCATAACCTTAGGATAGTGAAGGTGACAGAAGATGAATAGTTCATTGTCTTGTTGGTAGCGAAAAATAAATGAAATAAATAAAAAACAAGTTTCTCGGATTGTAAAAAAACACTTTTGTTCCACATCTCTTTAGAAGAGCTAGAAAATATAAGAAGACATTTTACATCATTAAATACAAACACAACATTATTCTTTTAATGATAAGTTACAACGAATAGTTTTACCTATAATAAGTTTTAGCTAAATTAAAAACATTAAACATATTAACCTTATAATTGTAATATGATGTGTTGGATGAAATTTCTGATACTACTCTGTTTACGTGGTAAAATTCTTGTTACATCTATGTTTAATGATAATTTGATGTGTAATGTTGGTGTTTTGTATGGGTGATTAAGTCGAAGGTAGTGATACATTAATATGTAAATGTCTCATGTTAGAAAATTTATAAAATTAGATTATAAACTTTATAGTGTGAGAAAAACAAAAAGTAATTAACTTAACAACTAATTTTGATTAAAATAAAAAAAATTACATCTACTTAATTAAATAAGCAAAAATTACAAATAACATAGAAAAAAATTACAACTAATATAGCGTAGATAAATAAAAATAGTATAGACGACGATTTTTTTCAAACCATATTTTTTTCTAATCGCGTCTTTTGCCCTCAACATGATCTTGAGATCTTCGCCTTCTAAACCTTTGTAGGATTCTTTTAGATACTAGGATGCCTTTCAAAACTCTTTTTCTTCTCATATACGAAGCTTGCGTTTATTTTGCTCAAAAGCTTTATGTTGTATTTGTCCATTGAACTTCGAAGGTTGTCAAGATCTTCTAGTAGTTGCGAAAATTATTCTGATGAAACCACCAATGAAGTCAAAGAAATGGGCCTTTTTCCTTGCTTTTTTCCAACTGGTTGCGATTCTTCAAATTCCAACTCGTTTTCATCTTCGTTGAGGTCGATCAGATGTGTTTGTGCATCTGATGAAGTGTTGGAGTAAAAAGTTTTGGGTCTTTTGCTTGAACTATACGAAGGTGGTGGTGGAACGAGACCATTTTAGAGAAACTCGTATGATCTTCCATGTATATTCAAGTGTAAAGTTTATTTTGTAAGCCTCCCTATATTGTATAAAGACATTTTTCTTGTTGTTCCTGTCGTTTTGCCCACTTCTTCAGCTCTTGTACAAATTGTTGTAAATCCCTTTGAAGGCCTAGACTTGCTTGTTCAACATTTTCCACTTTGAGTTTATGGCTGTTACGGTATTCTCTTCCCATTTATTTGTGAAAGTAATTCATAACGTGATTCCAAAAAGAAATGCTTTTTTTTGTGAGAGGGAGATTGATTGTAGCTCATTCGGTATTGAAGACTCATGATATTGTATAATTGCGGTTAGGCGAACATAGTGTTCGGTACGTAGATATGTGGTGACAATCAAGTCACAAGGCATTGAAACTTGGATTTGATTGACAACTTTTGGATTGAGACGGGTTTAGAGTGTTGGAAGATAAAGTGAAAATGTAAAAAAATATTTGAATTTTATTGGTTAATAGAAGGAAAACGCAGAAAAAATAGTGTGAAAATAATTAAAAAAATTGTTTATATACATTGACATGGGGATAATGTGCCCTCTCGGTACAAAATGCCATATCACCATACCAAGGCACCCTATGGTCTAAGAAAGGCATCATCATTTATAGATAATTAGATACGCGTGGTGAGAGTGGGGCCCCTTCACCAGAAAACAAGTGGGAGATATAAAGAAAGAAAAGGGCAGATTAAATAAGAAGAAGGTGACAACAAATAAAATCACGTGTATAATATGCTAAATAAGTAAAGGTAATGACAATTCTTTTTCTATCACATGGACCTACACATGCCTTATCTTTTTATCTTTTTCATTTTTTAAAAATTAGAGAATTGAGTTAATTGTAAAAATGGTCCTTTTCATTTTTAGTATTTTAACTTTAAAAATTATGAAAATAGTCACTGTGATTGTTATTTTATTTTATTTTTAATTATTTAGGCTAACTGACGTTAATTTGACCCTTAATCAAAGGGTATTATAATCATTTTTCTTTTTATTCCTGTTACCAAACATCTTCTAAAGTCTTTCTACCCTTTTTGTTAATATTAATGATTAATTAAACTATTATCAATATTAACTAATGATCAATTAAATATTAATAATGTTAACTAATACTTTTATACATATTAATTACTAATTAGTTATTTTAAAAAAATTGAATTTAATAATATTCTTCATATTATTGTTCTTGGAGTTCATCCAAAAAAAATCTTCACATTTCAAAACCCTAATTTGGATTCAAACAGGTACACATATTGGATCTTAATTACAACACATACACATTTGAATCTGCAAAAGAAAACACAAACACACATACACATTTGAATCTGTAAAAGAAAACACAAACACACACACACACACCTGGAAGAACACATATGTCGAAAAACACACATCTGGATCATGTCGAAGAACACATATCTGGATCTTGTCAAAGAACACACATTTGGAACACACATCTGGATCTTGTCGAAGAACACATCCGTCGAAGAACCCTAGCGAAAAACCCTAAATCGGAACTTGTGAAGGTGTAGGTGAAGATGAAAGCGTACCAGAACTTATGAAGGTGTAGATCTAAAACCAATGTTGGCGATTGGCGATGGTGGTTATGGTGCTGGAGACAAGTGAGAGAGAGAGACGAGGGAGAGATAAGGTCGGCGGTGAGATAGGATGGTAGTGACGTCGGTGGTAAGAGTGAGATGGTGGTGGTGGCCGGCGAATGGAGTGGTGGTGGTGGCCGGCGAATAGAAGGGAGATGCTAGAGTGTGTTTGTTAATCGAAGAGAGAGAGAGAGAGAGTGAGTGATTGAGATATGGGTGTTTGGTGGATCTGAGTGAGATATAATAGGGGTGTTTGCCTGTTTGGTGGATCAGAGAGAAAGATAGAGATATAATAAGGGTGTTTGTATTAAGGGATAGAGACATACTTGAATGAAGAGTAGTGTTTGGTAAATAAGAAAGAAAATGACCATAATACCCTTTGACTAACGGTCAAAGTTAACAATACTTAGCCTAAAGGACCAAATGTGAAACAAAATATCAACCACAGTGACTATTTTCGTAATTTTTAAAGTTAAAGGACTAAAAGTGAAAATCAGTGACAACCATAGGGACCATTTTTGTAATTAACTCTAGAGAAGTTTTTATATTTCATAATGGAACATTTACAAGTAGTGTTCATGGATATATTTAACATATAGGTTGCTTCACAAACTCAATTTAAGTACCATCTTTAAGGGGTGGTGTTTATTGTAATCAAGGTTTTAAATAACACGAGGTGTGGTGATATGGTAAACCCTCGAGCTTTGCAGGTCATGACGAGGCTACGGTGTTTTATAAGGCGTGATTTAGGTTGACAATTTGTATATATTATAATGATATATATACAATTATACAGAAAAACATATAATTATAGATTTATAACATAGTCAATCAATCGTTTTCTTTGTTTTCGGTATGATAACTATATATATATATATATATATATATATATATATATATATATTCGGCCCATATGAACAAGTCTCAAAAGAATATGGCATATAGCGGGTAAAGGCGGGTCAATCTGGACCGTAACATACACCCAAGTGTCGTGAGGCATGATCAAGCTCAACCTTTGACGGGGCCATGACAAAGCCACAAAGCCAAGACGAGCTTTTTAAAACCATGATTACATTATCATACCATCATGTTATATCGTGTTAGTTTTTTTTGTAAACTATCTAAAACGCACCCATCATATTCAACAATTACCTCATTAGAGTAAAGTCTAAGTCACACCGGCTTATTTAGTTTCTGTTTTCTTTTCAATAAAACTATAAAACAAAAGTATGTTAAATTATTTAATTTAAAAATATTTCGCAATTATAAAATTACATAAAATAAAACAAAGCCAAAATCCTAAACTAAATACATATAATATCAACCAATTTTAAAACTATTTTTATCACCTCTTTTTGTTTCAAAATTATCTCGGAGAAAAGAAGAACGTTATATTAATCGTGTGTTTTGAGTGGGTAAAAATGTAAATTTTTTTATCAAATGTTTTAAAAATTAAGCCGGACGTCGAATTAGTCGTCCTACAAGTTCGCTAATTCAACCAGTCCAACCGGTTAAACCATAAAATGATAACTAGATTACATCATAATTTACTAATAAATATACAACTAGAGATAACAAGAAGTACATAATATTTTTCTTTAAAGTTTTAAATCAAACTTTAGATTTAGTGATATCATTTATTTTTACATGAAGTTGAAATTATTGATTTTATTAAGTTCAACTATAAGAAAAAGGATATTTTAAGGAAATTAATAGGAGAAAACGATTGTCTTTGAACCGCGTGTTGCTATAGTTTTTAGTTTTTAGAAAATAAGTTTTATATTCGTTGCAGGAGTTTATACTTTTATTTTCTAATTTCTTTAAATAAGCTCCTAAGAGCTCTAAAACGGAAAACTAATTGAAGTAATTTTTAAAAGGGTAAAATGCGCGAAAATACAAAAAACTTTGTCAATATTGCCATTGTATGCAATTAACTTTATTTTGTACTTAAAAATACATATAACTTATAAATTTTGTTCATTATATACAATTGGTAACCTGATACCAGGTTACCGGTTATCAATTGTATACAATGAACAGAATTTGAAAGTATCTTGTATTTTTAAGTACCAAAGTTGTTTTATTTTTTTTCCATTTTACCGGTAAGTTATTTGTTGTTATAGGTGACTTGCATACAATGAATTAAATTTGAAAGTTATGTGTATTTTTAGGTAAAAAATAAAGTTGGTTGCATACAATGGTAATATTGACATAGTTTGTTGTATTTTCGTGCAATTTACCCATTTTAAAAACTATTAAATATTTTTATAAACCAAAATATTTAGATACGCTTTTAATTGTATTTGTTTCTTATTAAAAAGTTTATTTATGTGTCCTTTTATATCATTATACGATTTTAAGCTACAAAGAAAAATACGAAAAGACGTAAACAGGAAAAAATAAATAATGAAAAAGGAAATAAAAAGTATAGTCTTTATATGTAATCTTTAATATTTATTTATTTAATATTTAATTTAATATATATATATATATATATTAAAAGAATAACATTATGATGTCATAATCCTATTTTTAAAATTTTTTATTCTAAACATAAATATTTATTTTCTCAAATGCCTTTATAAATAGTTGTTTCAACATCAAGAACTTTAAGCCTTACATATTTTGTTTAAGATTTTCAGTTTTAACTGATTTAATTTGTTAAGACTAAAATTTTTTAACAATACATATACTCAAATCATTTAATAGATATATATTTATTCATCCTCGTATATATACACATACAGTTAAACTAGTAAGATATTAAAAGCTATAAACACTAAGAATAATAGGGAAAAAAAAGAAGAAATGGGTATTAGGTGCTTCAGTGCTAGGCTTTTGTATGTTTGATTATAGTAGAATTTTAGGTTTCTTTTGTTTTTGGATCGTAAAGCATTTTTATGGGCTAATCTTGTACTTAGGTTTTGAGACTTGCATCCTTCTTTCTTGGGTGTTTATTTTGAAAAGCTTCTTTCTTTGGGGTTCTTTTTGACCCGCAACAAGAAAATATAATAATAACACCAACAACAATTCTCCGCTCACATTTGCGTAGAAAATAAGGGTCTAGTCACTGAAAGAACCATACATCGACAACAAAGAAACACAACTTTTCTGCAAAAAAATAGGGGATCCAGGTCACAAGATGCGATCATCCAACATGCACCTCAACTCCTTAACTGTACTTGTTGGGGAGATAATCACTTCACCCTAATAATCAACTCTACGTATCCTAAAACATAGGATTTGATTATAACCAAACCCTACATTCAGTATGACTTAGAAAGAATTCAAACATGTGTTGTTTGAATCAGTTTCTGTAAAAATATGCTAAGTATGGAACCATCAGCTGAGGAAAATAAGCCATCAGCTGAGTATCAGATCCTACTCAAAGTATCAGCCAAAGGATATCAGCCAAGAAGCATCAGATGAAGAATACAAGTAAAGAAGACCATCAGCTGAGGAAAATAGTCTATCGGCTGAGTAAAATTGTTATCAGCTGAGTGAACAAATTGATCAGCTGAGTGAAGAATTTGATCAGCTGAGTGCCTACTCTATTAGCTGAGTGAACAGATTGATCAACTGAGTGCCTACTCTATCAGCTGAGTGAACAAATGGATCAGCTGAGGCCCAGAGCATCAGCTAAGTAAGTCTTTCTTTACACAAGTCATCTCCCCTTATAAACTGATGTATTTGATTGATTAGCTGAGCATTCTTGATCAACTGATCATACAAATACATGAGCTTATGTCCTCCTAAGTTTACTATTGATCAGCTGAGCATCTATATGATCAGCTGAGCAATATGTATCAACGGAGTCCTAGCTAAAAGTGACCAACTGATATATTTTGTCAACTGAGTAGTGAATATCAGAGTTCCTTGTACAATCTGTTAGCTGAGTTGTGAAAAATGTCAAATCTACTCTATCTTTTCAGATTGTAAGTCATATGTAAAAGGCAGAACATGTGTTGTTCTATTATGCCTTAGATCTTTGTTTGTAAAAGTAAAAATGCACTTTTTGGATCAAGTATGAGACAAAAAGGTTTGATCTTATTATCTGGAAAAGGATAATAAAACCTCAAACAGATGAAGATCTTGAAGATTTGTTCAAGCAACTAAGTATGGCTGGCAATCCCATATTTGGTAAAGTCAAATCAATCAGAAGCATGGTGTTGATTCAAAGTACAATCATGGAAAGGGAAAGATACTTCTACACGACAGTAGATGTGGTCTTTAATATTTTATATTGTGAATGGGTTGCACTTTTGCAGAAAAGTACAATTACTTTTATCATACATTTGATTAAAGTAACTTTACTTTTCACCCACTACCTTTACAATTAAAATATTTTATTTCCACATCCTCTTGGTCTCTTACCTTCATGCAACCGGATCCACCAAGACTTCTATATATACTCATGCATGGTGGACATGCAAAAACAACTACATAACACAACAAAGTAAAGTCTCTACTACACAAAAAGAAAATCTCATCAGTTGAGAAATTTCGTAGAGTATAAGCATTGTGTAGAATCAAACTTGTTCATGTGTTGAACACTCTATATACATTAGTTGTTTTAGACTTAGCTTGTCTATGTGTTAGACAAATTGATTGCCACCTTTTATTGTACTTAGAATTTCCGCTTCTAGTACATGTAATTCTTGATTCATATCAATAAGAATTATATAAAAGTATATAAGTGTGTCTTTAATTTTAAAAGCTAAAGTTTGTATTCAACCCCCCCTTCTACAAACATTTGTTGTTGCGTACTCAATCTGGGACTAACAACTGGTATCAGAGCAGGTTAGATAATCAATATCTAGATCTGTTTTGCTTACTCTACAACTGCTTCTACCCATCACAATATGGCCTCATCCGCAAACAATATGAATATCTCAAACACTGGGTCCTTAACAAGATGTCCCATGTTTGATGCTGAAAATTTCTCCATGTGAAAAAGTAGAGCACATCTTTTCCTATCTACCCTTGATATCCAAATGCTTGAAATAGTTACTGATGGCCCTTATGTTCCAACATCAGTGTTATCTATCCCATCAGAATCTGAAGGTCAAACCTCTACAACTGAAAGAATCATAACCAAACCCATGCATCTGTGGACAGATGAGGATAAGAGGTTGGTTAGCCTAGATGTTAAGGCTAGATCAGCTCTTGTCTCTGCACTTCCTAATGAAATCTATCATCAAGTGCTTAACTGTTCTTCTGCTAAAGAGATGTTAGATACACTCACAGTTGCATATGAAGGGACTGAAGAGGTGAAGGAGAACAAGAAGCTCCTCCTCAACGGAGAGTATGAATTCTTCTTTGCTCAGAAAAGTGAGAGTCTTACACAGACATACACCAGGTTCAACTGCCTAGTTAATGACTTGAAAAGGGCAGACATAACCAAAATCAACTTTGTCTTGGTGAACAAGTTTCTAGACTCCCTCCCTGAAACATGGGATCACTTTGTCACTATTCTAAGATATAGTGAGAAGATTAAGGGAATGTCTCTGGTTGCTCTCTATGGTAACTTACTCAACCATGAGCAATCAGTCAAGCAAAGAAAGTTGTCATCCAAGGAGATGAAGGAGGTAGTGAAAGCTGCACCAACTGCCCTTGTATCAAGAGATACAAAGATGAGAAGCTTTGCAGCTATTGATTCTGGTTCTGATGAAGAAGGAGATGGAGAGGAGAGTGCTGGAGAAAGTGATGAGGAGGAGGATTGTGAGGAAAGTAATCTGGAGGAGTTGGTTGAAGGTGTAGCTATACTGGTTAAGAAGTTCAAACCTTTCAACAAGGGAAAGGGTGTCAAGAGGTTCAGCAAGAGGTCATCAAAATTTGTCAAGCCCAAATCCACTTTTGATGCCTCCACAACAGAGTGTTATAAGTGTGGCAAGACTGGCCACATAGCCAGTAACTGTAAGTCCAAATATAACACTAGTTCTTCATCTGTGCAAAAGCAGGAAGACAAGATTGGTTATGGAGCCAAGTATAAGAAACTTCTTGCTGCTGTTAAGAGAATATTCAGATATCTCAAAGGAACTCCTAATCTTGGTCTCTGGTACCCCAAAGACTCAGATTTTGAGTTAGTTGGATATTCTGATTCTGATTTTGCAGGATGCACATTAGACAGAAAAAGTACTTCAGGTGGTTGTCAACTTCTAGGAGGAAGATTGATTAGTTGGTCTAGTAAGAAACAGAATTCAGTGTCAACATCTACTGCAGAGGCAGAATACATTGCTGCAGGAAGCTGTTGTGCTCAAATTTTGTGGTTACAAAATCAACTACTTGATTATGATATGAAGTTTGAAGACACCCCAATTCTATGTGACAATACAAGTGCAATCTCCATCTCAAATAATCCAGTCATGCATTAAAAAACAAAGCATATTGAAATCAGACTTCATTTTCTCAGAGATAATGTGCAAAAGAAGAAGGTAACTTTGCACTACATCAACACTGATTTACAACTTGCAGAGTTGTTCACAAAGCCATTAGATGAAGAAAGGTTCAATTTCCTAATATCCAAACTAGGTATGCTTAATTTTTAGTTTCGAATAGTGGTAATTTAGATTGTGTTAACTTATAAGTGTTGAAAATTATAAGATACTTATCTAAGCATATCTAAGTCTTACTTGATTTGTATAAACTGAGTAACTATGCTCAGCTGATGCCTATCAGCTGATCAAATTTACTCAGCTGATAACTTTAATCAGCTAAGTAGTTTACTCAGCTGATACCCAAATTCTCACTATCAGCTGATAGTTTTCCATCAGCTGATACCCCTCAACTAATAGTTTTTCATCAGCTGAAACACCTTAGCTGATACTCTCCTTGATCAACTGATGATTCTACACTTAGTAAATTTTCACTTTTTACTCTCATTTAATGCTTTTTAACCCTAGTTATTTACTCCGTTTGTCAGTTTTCATTTAGTAGCTATTTAATTTGTTTTCCGTTAGATCTTTTGTCAGTATCTAACGATCTCTGTTAACTAATCTTCATAAATATCCACATTTCTCTCTCATTCACCTTTACCTGTTCAAACTTTCCAAATTCCCCCTCTCTCTCTCTCCACAAAGAACTACCCTACCTTCTCTATCGATACTCACTGTTCATCATCCCTACCAAATGGCCACCTATATTCCAGACCCGGCTGTTAACCCTGGTGAGAATGTTGCACCCAATCAACCGATGAATATAACTCCCAACAACATTCTGCTTTGCACCACCATCCCTGCCTCGCGAGAAAATTAAGGATATGAACCAATGGTTCAGTTCCTTCAAGCTCATCCACTGTTTGATAGTCTCACCGCTGATCCTCACTACATATTCCCTACCATTATTGGTGAACTATGGTACTCCGCAACCTATAACCTAAACAACAACACCATCAACTGCACCCTAGCCCAAGGAAACTATAATCTCTAAATCACCGTTGACACACTTCGTGAAGCCACTGGTATTCCTCACTTCCCACCTTACACAGTTTTTCCATCCAGAGCAGAAGTTCAAACAGTTTTAGACACCATCGGCTACAATGAACCTGTAGTGCATGGTCAAGTCAAAGTCTCTGCTCTCGCTCATCCATGGAAGTATTTGGCCAACTTGGTCATTCGTTGCTTCGGTCCTAAATCTGGAAGCCATCATCTCATCAACCAAACCGAGCTTCTTGTGCTCTATGCCCTAGTCTTCGGGGTAAATATCGACTTTGCTCAAGTCATATTTTCGGATCTTATTGACAAAATCACCTAGAGCACAACCAAGAAATCATCGAGGTCGCAGGTGCCCTACATTCGATATTTAAGCCTGATAGCCATGAGGGAAATAGGAGAGGATGATTATGTGGGCTTAACAAAACATCTTGAACATATTCCTGTCCCTGCCATGGGTGAAAAGATATTCCATTTCTTAAAGGCAAACAGAGGTCCTCCAATCACTGCCCAAATGCAAGAGCTTATAGATGCTGCAAATGGTGATGAAAATGCTGATGATGATGAAAATGATGATAGTGATAATGGTGATGATGATGCTGATGAAAGCCACACTGGTTCTAAGCATGATGATGATGATGATGCTGGTGATGGTGATGCTGGTGATTTTGCTCCTCCCAGTCCAATGGAGCTAAGTCCTCTTAGTGATGATGGTGATGCCCAAGAACAAGAGATCTCTGAGCAACTTCTGGAGCTCATTGATAGAAGCAGGCACATCATGACCCAAGGTATGGACAATACTGATTCCACCTCTGAGGATATTCAAATGGTCGTCCCAACCTTTGATAGCCCATCCTCATCTCCAGTCCAAACACCACTCCAACAGCCAAGCTCTAGTGCACCTCCTGTGGTCACTAGTTCTACTCCTATCCGTGGCCCCATATATACAAGGTCACAAGAAGTGACTCATTATGAGCACTCTGAGGGAGTGCAATCCACACCTCTGACCTCAACTCCAATTACCCTTCCTCATGTTGAGGGGGAGCAATTGGATGTTGCAACCGTTGAGCCAGTGGATGTATCCTCACAACAGGATACATCTGTAAAAATGGGGCTTAAACCGCTAGCTGAGACAATCTCCCAACAGGTTGATCTCATTGAAAGACAGACCTCAACCCAAGGTCACACTGTGTCTATCCCTAAATTGAGTCAGCCTATACCATCTACATTCTCCCAACAGAATGTGGATCCAATAAGGGATTCCCTGTTATTGAGTGCATCCCACACTCAGTCCACTTACCTTGCACCTATCATTGATTCTATTCTTACACATGCACAGCCTGCCAATGCTAGTGGTAGAAACCAACCACTTGCACAGGGCTCAACTCTCTTTCCCAATGAATTTGAGCTTATACACCAAGGCTCAAATGAGGGAACACACACCTTACCCAAATTCTTTGAACCTTTATCCACCCCTTCCACCTCTACCCCATCTATATCTACCCAAACCCCAAACCTTACCCTGATCCAGACAATTAACCAAAACCTTAATCAACTAACTCAAACCTTCCAAACCTTCCAAACCCAAACTTCTGCTCAATTGTCTCAACTTACCAAAGACATTGAGTCTCTCAAAACCCCACCCCAACCCTCCCCTACACCCATTAACCTTACCCCAATACTTACCAAAATAGACCATCTTTCTACCCTTCTTCCCTCTCAACCACAAATTCCCAGCCTACCTCAATCTACCATATCTACCCTAAACCAAACAATATCCAACCTCCTATCCCAACTCCAAACCCTACGCCCAATAAACCCCAACATTTCTGTACCCATTCCTGAACAACTACTCCCTATGCCTTCTTTTCTCAAAGGCATCCTTGATGACATAGAAACCTTAACAGAACAATCCAGAATGAGTCATCTCTCATTATGGAAAGCTATCAAAGATCTCAAGGATGACCTCTCCCTTCAGCTCTCTAAAATAACCTCTACCCCTTCCTCAACCCATACCCCTACCCCTACCCCATCCCATAAGCCTGCAGCAGGTGACTCCCCTCCTCCTTTTGATGATGCCAAAAAGGGGGAGAAATTCTCAAGTTCTTCCAGGGAGGATGATCCTGACTCAGAGGATATTGATGCTGCCTATGCTAAAACAGCCACCAAAATCATGCTGAAGGAAGCACCCAAAGCAACAGCTCCCTCACCCATTAAAAGAAAAGCATCTTCTGAGGGGGAGCAAAGGTTTCCAAAAAGGTTGAAAAGGATGGCAAACAGGCCAAAACCTAAAAGAAAATTTGCAGAGGGTTGCTCTCCACCAATCACCATAGAGTCTGATTCTGATGATGAGGATGATACTCCACTTTCTGACATCCTTAGAAGAAGAAGACAAAGCCCTAAGCCATCTGCTCCACTAGTCCAATCAACCCCATCAGTTCAAAAGGCTTCAACCTCTGCTCCTAAGGATAAAGGCAAACAAAAGATGACAGATGAGCAAGTTGAAGAAGATGATCAAATGAAATGGGAGCTTGCTCTTAAAGAAAAGGAAGAAAGGGAGAATGCTCAAATGGCTCAAGCATTGGGTGTTTCAGTTGAAGAAATCTACCAAGCCAAAGAGCTAGCATATCAGCAAGAGCAAGAACAAAGTCAAAATCAAGCTGCTACTCAACACAAATTGGCAAGGGAAAAATCTCAGGTTGAACTACTCAAAACTAGATCCCATGCTGATGCCATCGAAACCCTCTTCAACCTTGATTTATCTGCTCCCATCAACCTAAGTCAACAAAGACTTCAAAGCTTCAGAGAAAGAATTAATATTCTGAGAAACAGAACAGAACCAACTCCAATAACAAGGGCCACTGTCGATAAAGGTGATGGTGAACCCTACCTCAAAGCAATAAGACAGAACAACTTCAAAAGCTGTGAAGTTGTATCCTATGAGAGGTGTCACATATATGGGTTCACAGAGTTAGTTGAGATCCTGTACCTTCTCTTCATATCCAAATCAAAGCTCAAAGTTCAATTCATTCAGAAAATTCAGAATTGGATAGCTCTAGCTGTGTCACAAAGGGCCTTCACTCCAAATGACTATTACAGGCATGTGCACACAGTTGATAATCTTCATAAGAAAGGCTCCAAGCCCTTCAAACCATTTGAGCTAAGAGAGGTACTACCCCAACATGAATTCTTATCAGATTTTGAGGGTCTCAACACATCTCTTCCACTGAACATCACTCCCGAGCTGTACAAGTTTATAATTATGCCTGTTGAAGGTATATTCTTTTTGGACATAGCTGGCACATGGAGATTCTTTAGACATTCTGAAATCCTTAAGGCTAGCAAGAAGTTTCTATTTGCGCTAAGGATACCTACAAGAGGCAGAACTGGAAATGAAAACTTTGAAGCCCTTGTTCAAGCCCAATGTGAAGTCTTAGCTGAAGCTGATCCCCATGCCAAAGATTTTGAAGTTAAAGAAGAACCTTGGTGGGATGATTGAAGACTGATTCTAACTCTGAAGTTTTTGTTGTTATTTAGTTGATTGTAAATTATAGAATAGTTAGTTAGTAGTCTATCTATGTAATCAATTATGTACATTTCTTTATTCTGTTATTTCAAGTGATGTTTATGTATATCAGAAAATCAAAAACATATAAAAATGGAAAAATGAAAAGATACCACAAAAACAGAACAAAATGGTACAACACAGAAAAAGATTCCACAAAAACAGAACAAAATGGAACATTAGAAAAGAAACCAAAAACAGAACAAGGTTCAAATAAAAAGAGCTACCAAAAACAGATAGCTAGGTAGCCAAATGTACGTAAAAGTTTAAATCTTTTGTAATTCGAAGTCAAACCGATTCTTCAAAAAGAAAAAGGTTTTGTCATCATCAAATAGGGGGAGATTGTTGGGGAGATAATCACTTCACCCTAATAATCAACTCTGCCTATTCTAAAACATAGGATTTGATGATAACCAAACCTTACATTCAGTATGACTTAGAAAGAATTCAAACATGTGTTGTTTGAATCAGTTTCTGTAAAAATATGCTAAGTATGGAACCATCAGCTGAGGAAAATAAGCCATCAGCGCTAGGCTTTTGTATGTTTGATTATAGTAGAATTTTAGGTTTCTTTTGTTTTTGGATCGTAAAGCATTTTTATGGGCTAATCTTGTACTTAGGTTTTGAGACTTGCATCCTTCTTTCTTGGGTGTTTATTTTGAAAAGCTTCTTTCTTTGGGGTTCTTTTTGACCCGCAACAAGAAAATATAATAATAACACCAACAACAATTCTCCGCTCACATTTGCGTAGAAAATAAGGGTCTAGTCACTGAAAGAACCATACATCGACAACAAAGAAACACAACTTTTCTGCAAAAAAATAGGGGATCCAGGTCACAAGATGCGATCATCCAACATGCACCTCAACTCCTTAACTGTACTTGTTGGGGAGATAATCACTTCACCCTAATAATCAACTCTACGTATCCTAAAACATAGGATTTGATAATAACCAAACCCTACATTCGGTATGACTTAGAAAGAATTCAAACATGTGTTGTTTGAATCAGTTTCTGTAAAAATATGCTAAGTATGGAACCATCAGCTGAGGAAAATAAGCCATCAGCTGAGTATCAGATCCTACTCAAAGTATCAGCCAAAGGATATCAGCCTAGAAGCATCAGATGAAGAATACAAGTAAAGAAGACCATCAGCTGAGGAAAATAGTCTATCGGCTGAGTAAAATTGTTATCAGCTGAGTGAACAAATTGATCAGCTGAGTGAAGAATTTGATCAGCTGAGTGCCTACTCTATTAGCTGAGTGAACAGATTGATCAACTGAGTGCCTACTCTATCAGCTGAGTGAACAAATGGATCAGCTGAGGCCCAGAGCATCAGCTAAGTAAGTCTTTCTTTACACAAGTCATCTCCCCTTATAAACTGATGTATTTGATTGATCAGCTGAGCATTCTTGATCAACTGATCATACAAATACATGAGCTTATGTCCTCCTAAGTTTACTATTGATCAGCTGAGCATCTATATGATCAGCTGAGCAATATGTATCAACGGAGTCCTAGCTAAAAGTGACCGACTGATATATTTTGTCAACTGAGTAGTGAATATCAGAGTTCCTTGTACAATCTGTTAGCTGAGTTGTGAAAAATGTCAAATCTACTCTATCTTTTCAGATTGTAAGTCATATGTAAAAGGCAGAACATGTGTTGTTCTATTATGCCTTATATCTTTGTTTGTAAAAGTAAAAATGCACTTTTTGGATCAATTATGAGACAAAAAGGTTTGATCTTATCCTCTGGAAAAGGATAATAATACCTCAAATAGATGAAGATCTTGAAGATTTGTTCAAGCAACTAAGTATGGCTGGCAATCCCATATTTGGTAAAGTCAAATCAATCAGAAGCATGGTGTTGATTCAAAGTACAATCATGGAAAGGGAAAGATACTTCTACATGACAGTAGATGTGCTCTTTAATAGTTTATATTGTGAATGAGTTGCACTTTTGCAGAAAAGTACAATTACTTTTATCATACATTTGATTAAAGTAACTTTACTTTTCACCCACTACCTTTACAATTAAAATATTTTATTTCCACATCCTCTTGGTCTCTTACCTTCATGCAACCGGATCCACCAAGACTTCTATATATACTCATGCATGGTGGACATGCATAAACAACTACACAACACAACAAAGTAAAGTCTCTACTACACAAAAAGAAAATCTCATCAGTTGAGAAATTTCGTAGAGTATTAGCATTGTGTAGAATCAAACTTGTTCATGTGTTGAACACTCTATATACATTAGTTGTTTTAGAGTTAGCTTTTCTATGTGTTAGACAAATTGATTGTCACCTTTTATTGTACTTAGAATTTCCGCTTCTAGTATATGTAATTCTTGATTCATATCAATAAGAATTATATAAAAGTATATAAGTGTGTCTTTAATTTTAAAAGCTAAAATTTGTATTCAACCCCCCTTCTACAAACATTTGTTGTTGCGTACTCAATCTGGGACTAACAGTACTTCTTTTACGTCTCCCCTACCTCTCGGTTCTCTCCTCCAAGCACATCTACCCGTTCACTTGCCATATACTCTGTCCTCTCTTACATCAACCGTGACATCTATATTTTGCTTTAGTTTGAAAAGCCTTTTTAAATTTATATTTTAGTCTAAAAGGACCTACCCAATTGCCTTTCCAAAACCTAACCGTATTACCATCCCCAACAAGCTTCCCAAAGGACGATGTAAAGTCCAACCTCGGTTCTTCATACTTCTTCCCTACTTTAATAGTGTTGCCCCAAAACCGACTTGAAATGACACCCCCTCGGGCCCATCTACCCCATAGATGCTTTGAATCACCTTAACCCACAAAGACCTTCTTTATTGGGTATTGAATAAAAATTCCATTTCGTTGTTCAAGAAGAAATAGCTAAGAGTATGTTGGATGTTTGGCGCAAGTAATTGGAGCTGAAGTTGAAGGTGTAGCTGGAGATTTTAAGAGTTGAAGCCAAAGATTTTACTTGTATAAAGGTGTTTCATGAAGTAGTTGCAAGTGTAGATTAAAAATGTAAAATGACATAAAAGGACAAAAAAAAAATTCGAAATAAGAAACACAATAATTGAAGAATATTTATGTAAATTGGTTTATCAAAAGCTTCGACAGCTTGTAAAAGCTATTTGAAGTAGCTTCTTGTTTTGAAACTTTTAGTAGCTTATTTTTTCAAAAATAAGAGTAAAGGGTATGGGTTTGTAAACCCGTGTTTTTTTGTAATGAAATTTAAATAAATGTTTTATTGAGTTATTTATGGTAATCTTAATTGGGTAACAATTATATAAAGGTTTCAAAGTGAGAGACATTATTTGAAAAGAATTGGATTACTAAACTTGAGGAGATGTAATTGAATATTTTGAAAGTAATTACCGTTTTGTTATGAGTCAACTTTATGATTTAGATCTATTTAGCATTTCAAAATAAAAAATATTGGGTGTTACAACTTGGTATCAAAGCCTTAGTTTAAGGGATTCGGATGTGTTTCGACGTGTTTGGATTTAAACCCTGATTCACGAAGAATATCAAGACACGATTTTTATCAACTTTTAAATAAATGATTTTCGAATTCTCACGATGAGTGAGGATCTGGTCCCGGTGGTCACACATACAACGAAAAGGTACACGAATTATTGTATGAGATTCAAGTAAATATGTGAATTATATTGAATTGCTTTAGTTAAAGTTTGTTACTCTTAAATATGTTTATAGGCCTTGTGTAACTATCTTATTATTATGTACTAGGTTAGAAACCCATGTATTACACGGGTTAGTTTTAAAAACCGGTTCTATATAGTGACAAAGCAGATCATTTTCTTTTAAAATAAAAAATCCAAAAAACAACAATATTTCATTGTTATGCTACAATTACCAGCAAATCATTCACTTATGCAACAAAATTTGGAAATTTCTCCCATTATGCTGCTGTTGATATGACGCTCTGTGAAGCAAATAAAATGGGTATGTATCCGGTTTCCTCTACCAATTCTCTTTGAGCTCATTTTTAATCGATTTATCAAAGTCTCCAACCTCATAGTTAACCTTAAACCATATGCTAATCATGATCTTTTACAAGAAAAGGGTTGATATATAATCATATGACTATATACATATTTATCCGATCATAATCCGGTCTTCACATATGCCAACATGGCCAGAAGAATGTATGACTGTAATAAGTAAACACCAATAAATAGTAACTGCTTATTACACTAAAAGTAAAAATAAATGAGATAAATAGTTTAGATAAGCAATCCCAAACACTTGATATTTAGTTTTACACAAACGGGTTAAAATAAATGCTTAAGACAAGCTTTCTATGTAGAAAAGCAGAAGACCAGCCCTCAATTGATGGAAGAAGAATGTCTGTTATTCAAGGAACAATCGAATTATACATAGACATTTTTTATAGTATAAAGCAACAATAAAAACTATTGTCTTTAATGCAGTAAAGATTGTTTCATTAAGACGACCGAGGAAACTTTATGTGAATATATATATATATATATATATATATATATATATATATATATATATGACTATGTACTCAAGCAAAGTTACAACCTTTTGGCAGAAAAAGATCATTTACTGGCAATATCCTAGCTCGTAATTAAACTGAAAACGTACATATTCTATCAATAGACAAGCTTTTAACTTGAAATGGGTAAAAACATAAAACGCCAATAGCACATGCTAGCGTCAAGCAAAACAAAAGCTCCAAGAACAAAATTAATAATTCAAAGTTAGGGATGAAATCACGTAACAAAATCTATGATCAACTTAAGAAGTTTAACAATAACATGGTGTTTTAAATTGAAATGGGTAATAACATAAAAACACACTATAATACTTGTAAACTAAAATGCCAATAGCACATGCCAGCGTGAACCAAAATACATGATTCAGGATTGAAATTTAAATAGCTAGGCATGAAATCACGTACCAATTTCAAAAATTATAACCTGACTCACTTGATTCAGCATTTTAAATCATCTTCTCCATCAGAATCATCGTCGATACTTTCCCAAAGTTATAAGCCTAACGTAGTTGGTGTTGTCTCTTGACATAAGTAAGAGAGATTGTAAGAGGCGAGAAGTTAGAGAAGATACCTTAGTTACCTTCTAGCAAAATCGAACACGAAGATGCGAGAATGGTAGATGAGAGTGATAATATAGATTTGGTCAACGACTCTGTTACAATTTTCAATTTTAAGATCAATGAACTTCTCAAAATCAAGAAACACAATGGCAGATAGGGTAAAACCCCACAAGAAAATGTAAATCGAAAAGGGGTAGAGATAATAGAGTTACTATGAAAGAAATAAAGCAAAAGGAAATCCTGACCATATTTCTTATGGCAAGCGACGATGGTGCTAGCAGTGGGTTAAGGCACTGAGAAGCCGAAGAGATGGCGGAGCAATGCCGTGCAAGAAAAAGAATAGGTGACCTTCTAGAATTCACATGGAAGATAGATCCGAAATTTTGGAAACACTATATACGAAACTGTTGAGAATTATGGGCGGGAAAATAAAAGGTTGGTGTTCTCAAATGCTGCCACGTAATAAAATTACGGGTTTAAAACAATGACACGTGGCTAAGAGATACTCTTTTATTAGAGAAGTAAGATTTATTGTCCAATAGACTAGCTCATCATGTAAGGGCTTGGCCCACTTTAATGTAATTAGCTAGTCCAATATACTACAAGCCCAAGCCTTGTAGGCCCATGGGTCTTGTAGTATATAAGCCTTGTAACCCTAGGGTCAAGGCAACCTTTGCCAAATCTGATTAATAGAAGCAAACACACTTCAGTGTATTCTCTCAAGCAAAGTGTTCATTGTTCATTTCGTTCATACATAAACTCTATAGTTACTCATCTTTCTTCTAGTAGTTAGACTTTCAAAATTCAATGACACCGTAAAACTCTTACCTATTTGACTGCCATACGTGAAGCTTTATTATGTTTATATGTATGAGGACGATACATGGCCTAAGCCAGTGAATTGAGATTTCTAGTGGTAATGCCAAGATCCGGCATGTGTAGTGTATTTGTAATAATTATCCGATCTTGGTTAGCCTTTCACCCCTAGCCACAAGTCATCCCCGTATTTTGCCACATACGTGGGTTCGGTCCTCCAAGGCCTGTTAGAGCTCTCTTCAACCTGCTCATGGCTAGATCGATCGGTTTCGGGTCAAATAGGAAGAACTAGAAGATTCCACCTCTGGAAAGCGCCTACACCTAATGGCTTAAGCGGCTGTTCCCATTTCCTCTATTATTTGCACACGATACTTGTTGGAACTTATCAGAACTTGGGAAATCTTGTGAATCCGGTGAGGGGTACTTGTGGGGACATAGAATGCTTGTAGCTATGGGTGCCTTAGAACTTCTAGGGTTACTTAATAGCTAAGGGTATGAACTGTTATGATAGTAAGGATCGTATGGCACTGCCACCTAACGATTAGTGCACTGTCTATACATCTAGTATAGTGAATACAAGAAACATAAATGTGCTTCTTGTTGAAGCCAGATTCGGCAACCCACCTGACGGGGTGGAAGCAAGTGTAACAGGAGAGAGTGAACCTCGCCTACAACCACTTTTAAATTAGCCACTTCCCGAGAATGTGGCACTAGAGAACGAAGGATGGGAAGATTCTGAGAATGGGGAGGAGGAGTTCGGAGAACCAACCATGACTAAGTTGGTAATGACTGTTGTAACCAATGTACTGAACAAGATACAACCAAAGATAGTGACAGGAATTGAAGAAGGATATGAACACGATGATAGATCAAAAGTTGAGTGCCTTGTGGGCTGCCAGAGAAGCTACTGCTATAGTCACCGCCTCCCAACTAGCGACAAAAGCAAACAACCTGGTAACCTAGGGGATGTACTTATCGTGATTTTTCGACGTGTCAACCGCCAACATTTAAAGGTATATCAGATCTAGTAAAGAGTGCTAAGTGAGTCTCCGAGGTGGAAGGGGATTTCTTCACCTGCATGTGCCCCGAGGACACAAAGGTATGGTATGCTTCCTACTTACTAAGGGGAGAAGCGAAGGACTGGTTGAACTTACTAAAGAAGATGAAGGGGGAGGCAATGATATGGATGATGTGGAAGGAAATAGGGGTGTGTGGTGGGACAACTTATGGGCTCATATTCATTCTCTATTTATCTTCCACTCTTTCTTTTGTAACATCCGTAATTTTATTTATTATTTAACGAGAGAAGTGTACAAAGTGTTATACGAGTTATAAATGGATACATGTGATAGTATGTGGTTATAAACTAGAGGGGCTAAAACCGTCAAAACAGAACTTGGAAAGGTTGAGGGACCAATTATGCAAATAGTTAATAGATATATATATATATATATATATATATATATATATATAGCTGTCTTTGACTTTGAGATAGTTAAAGATCTCATTTGCAATCTTGCAACTCACGTACATAAGCTCCAGCATGGTTTCTTTGTGGTTTTTGATCAAGAACAGGAGATACAACCAGTCATAGCTGGATCTAACATTCATACAAGCTTGAGGTAAGATCTAAGCCACTTTTCTTGAAGGTTTATGGGTTTTAAAGAGGATTCAATGGTGAATCAAGGATTTGAGCATGTTAATGTTGTTATTACTGGTTTAGAAGTTGTTTGGGATGTAGAAAAACATCACAGTAGCGTTTTCATGTATTAAAGTTGAGTTTTGGGGATGTTTTGGCCGGAGACAGCATGTAAGTCGGCAAAATTGTTGTTGCCAGTTGAAGGGCACGGGCGTGCCCCTCATGATCCAACTGTGCCCCAAGGCGTACCTGCAAGGCACGGGCGTGACCTAAAAGGGTACAGGCGTGCCCTATTCTAGAAAGGCCCAGATTGTGCCTTGAGACCACGGGAGTACTTGGCTATAGTCACGGGGGTACCTAGGTAGGAGGCACGGGCGTGCCTGATAATGCACGGGCGTGCCTGATAACGCACGGGCGTGCCTGATAACACACGGGCGTGCCTGATAACACACGGGCGTGCCTAGTGCTATGTTCAGTTATTAAGAGCAGCAGTAACTTATGTTTGATATTTGTTTGGTATTAATTCATGTAGAGACTTGTCATTGGCGTGTTCACTAGATTACTATCAATTGTGGACTGATATACAAACATTATTGATTATAAGGTGAGTCTTCTAGACTACTCTTCATATCTGCAGCATGTATGCTATTATATCATATTACTGACATGTAATGTTATTTATATGTGTATATAAGCTTGCTGCTTTGTGCAGTAAGTCTCAGAGGGGGTGCTTACTGCTATGTTCAGTAAGGCTCAGATGTGGACAGAACTGTGACCTATGTTGCTGCCCTGGGTCTAGAACCAGAGGCTAGCATTGTTTGCCAGACATACGTGTATTATCTTCATATGATTTTATACGTGTGTTTATATGATGTTTAGTCTGGTTTACTCACTAAGCTCTCGTAGTTTATCAGATACTATTTCTAGAATGTTTTGTAGGTTTTAGCAAAGGCAAGGGCAAAGCTTCGGTTTGACTACTTTTTGATAAACTCTTTGAAACACTTAACGCCTGGTTTGTAAGCATAAAGTTTTTGGTACTAAACTTGTGACAGTATTTATGTGTGTATCTTTTGATACATCAGGATTTGAAACAAATTATGCTTCCGCTTTTATGTCAAACTTTCAGATGCGAACACTTATATGTGTTTGATCTTAGTATTTTAAATTTTGAAATTTGGGGCGTTACATCTTTTTTTGTTTTTTATTTATTGCTTTGTGATTGGTAATAGGTATAAAGTGGACTCCAAAATATGATAGTGTGAGAAGTGATTATTACAGGACTAAGTGATGAGTTGAATGGTAGGAAGAAAATCTGACGTGGTAGTGTAATGGGTGTGATAGAATGCGAGAATTACAAACACTCTAATAAAAACTTAAGTTCTTACAACCAAATAGAGCTTTTATTTAGATAGATCTTATTTATCTAAAAACTAAAAGATTCAGCTCCTAACAGTTTTAAAAAGTTTCACTTCAAACACATCCTTGATCAGAGTAAGATATGCTTGAAGTTGCATTGTATTTGACCAATAAAGAACAAAGAAGGACAAAAGAAGATTACGGCCATGGCGGGGTAGTAGCCAATAGAGTCCATCTTTTAGAAACCGTAGATCATGTGTCTATCTTTTTAAATTTTTATTTTTGCTATTTTATTTCTTTCTTTCAATTTATTCGTTTCGCGTTATTTTTTTATTTTCTTCTTATAAAAGGATATTTATTTTACTAAATATAAAGTTGTTTTTTTGTAATTTACTTTTTTTACTCCAGATTATGAGCACCCAATCGATAGGACCTGTCAAGAACGAGCTGACGACTACAGGAGAAGCGGCCGACTGTAGTCCCTTGAGCCTAGCAATTTTTTAGTTTTATACTTTCATATGTTTAAAAATTCATATTTTTTGGTTGTTTTGAGTTCATTCATACTAATAAAACTGTACTGTTTTGATTTTTGTGTATATGAAAGTTCTATTGATGCCATATATGTTCATCGTTAATTTTAATAATGAAAACAAATAATATTTTGGCATGAGGAACATTGGCTTTTCAGACAACTTTGATCCATTTCATTTTCTGGTTTTTAATTTATTTGTTCTTCGTTGATGATATATTCTATGTGTTTCGTTTTACTTTCTTATTTTTACTTTAAGGGTACCTTTTAAATCTTTGTTTCTGGCCCAATAAATGATTGGACCAGGCTAGTTAGGTTAACAAAAAAAAACTAGGTTTCAATAATGTTAAATGGTTCTTGGGTGTGGATCATTACATTTTCATCGTATTATGTATTTAAGAAAATTCATCTATTGATGTGACATGTATATGTGAAAGTAAGGGGAGTCACCTAACAACACCCATTGTTCTTGCCTCTACTGTCTCTCATCACCTCGTGGAGGAAACTTTTAAATATCTATCTTTAATATATATTAAAAGAAAAGGGCTTACGATGTAAGAGGAATGTTCATGCGAAAAGTGTTTTATTTATGAAAAGTCTGAGAAGAGTTTGTGACAATTAGATTACTTAATCAATGGTTAGAAGTGATTGTAGTATTTTTGTAGTTAATTAAAGATTTATTGGTAATAATTAATAATAAAAAAGGGTATTCTATTAAAAAACATACCTCATTCCTCTCTCTCCTTCTCACTTTTCATCCATATAATCAATGGTTATAATTATTTCATTGTATGCAAATAATTTCTTTATGTATCTGGTTCTTAGTTACCATTGTATACGATGACGAGGAAGGAGATGGTGGTGGAAGATGGAGGTGACGGCGATGGTGGTTTCATAGAAGTAGGTGGCAGTGGTGGTGTTCCGAAATGTGTTTTAATGAAAAGTCAATAAAACCTTCAAAAAAAATATAGAAGGTGGTGGTGGTGGTTGAAGATGGAGATAGTGGTGGTTGTGGTGGTTGAAGATGGCGGTAGTAGTAGTTGTAGCGGTGGTGGTGATTGAAGAAGAAGGAGGTGGTCGTGCTGGTTGTATCTTCATTAATTCAACAACAACAACAATCATGCAACTGGCTTCGGCTTAACATTTACCTGCTTTGAAGATAAAAATTAAATATAATATAAATTTCGGGTAGTTTATGCCATTAATCTGAAGAAAATTTAGTTTATTACACCTAATATTAAAGTGATATACTTCATTATATTTCGATGTAGTTAACCCTTTCTATTATTATTAAATAATAATAAATATATTTTGTAACAAACTATATATTTGCAGATTCGGACGGTTACCCGTGAGTAGTAAATTTAAGGAACCGAACACGATACATGGCTAAGGATGGCAATGGCCATTCAATCTAATGATCATCCACCTGATCCGATGGATATCCATGAACCTGTCTAATCCGATGGATATTTCATTTGACAAAAGGAGTTATTTCAATATTCAATTGATATCCATTAACCCGTCTAATCCTATGGATATAGATGTAACTTATTTTTGGTTTTTTTGAGTCATGAGTTGCTAGGTTATCGTTTTTGTTAGTTTCGGATTGTACTGGTCAATTCCGGTTTTGGGTTTCCGAGTGTTTCTTGAAACACCCCTAGTTCTTACACCCAGCACGTCAAATGAAATCATTAAAAGTATCACTTGTTGGTGATTTTAGTTTCATCAAGCCATTTAAGTATAATCGGGATTAACTTGATACTAGCCGATTCTAGACTTGGTTATAATTTGAGTTTGGAGGTGCGGAGTGCATACTCGAATAAACTAAGTTAGTATCGGGGATACGGTCCGGGGGTCCGGGGGCTGGCCCCTAGAGGGATTCCAAGGGTCATCACCCCTTGGCGGGGTCCAAGGGGCAGCGCCCCAGGCGGGGTCCGAGGGGCAGAGCCCCTAGCGGGGGTCTCATAACCGCCGACCAACTGCCGTCAACCACCCACTTGCCGCACCTAAGTCAACCGCCGCCGACGGCCGCCGCTACCCAAAACCACCGGTCGGTAACCGCCGGATTCGTGGCTTATATAAGGCCATTTTCGGCCATTGTGTTTTCATACGAAAATACGGAAGAACGAAAAAGCCGAGACATCAAACGAAAGAGTATACGAATACAAGTCAATATTCTGTCGAAATAGTCTCAGATAAACGAGAAATTAAGCAAAGACATTCCGTGTTTGAATTTGAATAAAGTCTGTAATTCAAATCGAGTTTCTTGGATTATCCTATATCTAAATTCGTGATAACCCAGAAAAAAAGGTCGAATTACAGATTATGAAAGGTGTATTGAACATGATCCACGAAATTATCTAAGTTATTATTGTTATTCTTACTATCTATAAACCCTTTCCTACAACATCACCCAGATTCAATCCAATACATTATACGGTCTAAAAGTCTTGTTTTTCTTCATTGAGTTTTGGCCCGTAAATACAAGTAACATCTTAAATTGCTTAAAAGTGCGGACATATGAAGGCCCAAAATATCTTGTTTTAGTTTGATTAAGGCCCAATTAATTTAGCCCAATATTCATTGAAGTATTCGGCCAACGTTTAAAAGATTTATCTATAATTAGAAAAGAGCTTTGATCTTTTACATATATTTTTAGCAAATATTTTCTTTTTATAAAATAGACATTCTCACGTATATATCTGTAACCCACTCTCGTCCTTTGTTTTAGTTCCATAACCCTGGTGTTTTAAAATCCGGTATATAGTTAACCGGTTGTGGCGAGTGGATCATTGTACAACCTAGGCCTGACAATTCGGGTCGTGTTAAATGGTTCCTGTCGTGTTCGGGTCAACTATTTTCGTGTCATTTTCGTGTCGACCCATTTTTGACCCAGTTTAGTTTCGTGTCGTGTTCGGTTCGTGTCACTTAATTTGTGTTCGGTTCGGATCGTGTTTTTGTGTCGACCCATTTTTGGAGAGAAAAATTCAAATTATGTTTTCGGTCAAATAACTTGATTTTCATGTTGGGTTTTAAATCAAAATTATAAAACCAATATAATAGTTCTAAAACACAAATACAAATAAAATTCACAACATAAGTTTAAGAATTCAAACATACGACTAAAAATCCTCAAAAACACGAAAATTAAAGAGGGTTGCAGCCTTGCAGGCAATTACCTTTTAGAAAGGTCGAACCGAGAGGCGACTAAGTCTCTAGAGGCGCGACGATGGAGGCGTGGGGCGATGGACGAGGGACGACAACGATGGAGGTGGGCTGTCGGCGTCACAAGGGAGGCTGGGGTTTCGTTTCAATTTCATAACTCACGAGTTCCTCTTTTTTTCTCCAAAATTTTCTTATTTCTATTCTTGTAATTTTGTTATATATTAATTTATCAAAATCAAAATGAAAAAGAAAGTCTTTGGAGGTAAAAACTAAAAATTGTAAAATACTAAAACTTAAAAGTGCTGCCATTTTTTATTGTACTTGGTTATTAATTTATTATATATAATTTCAAATAAATAATATATTTAAGCTAAATGTTTTTTGTGTTTTTTATTACTATTATAAAAAAATCGTGTTAAACAGGTTACTTTCGAGTTATCGTGTTCGTGTCGACCAGTTTCGTGTCATTTTCAGATCGACTCATTTCTGACTCAATTCAGTTTTGAGTCCTGTTCGTGTCGACGTAAATCATGTTCGGTTCGGGTTGGGTTTCGGGTCATGTCAGGATTTGCCAGCCCTAGTACAACCACGTGGTCAACCCGGTTATACACACATACAAACACACACATAAACAAAGACACACACACATAGGCCTGACAATTCACGCCGTGTTTGTGTTAAATGGTGTGTGTTGTGTTCGTATCAACTATTTCCGTGTTATTTTCGTGTCGATCCATTTATTATCCAATTTAGTTACATGTCGTGTTTAGTTTGGGTCAATTCGTGTTCGATCCGTGTTTTCTTGTCAACTCATTTTTCGAAAAATAAATAGATTTGTGGTTATCAAATAACTTGATTTTTTGAATTATTTTTCAGATCACAAGAAAAACTACATTCAATACCCTGAAATTATCAATTGGTTATAAATAAAGAGGCAATAATGATTCTTAAAAACCAAAATCACAAGAACTTCATTCAATACCCAAAAAAATCAATTCTAGTTGGTTTCTTGTAAAAATTTTGTTGTGTTTTAATCATAATGCTAAAACCACATCCATATATTGGATTTGAATAATAACCAAATAGCAGGTTCTTGTTTCTAAAACTTTTTCCTTATCTTCTATTTTCTTCTAATATATTCTTCTTATATATGATGTTGATTTTTTAATTAGAATTTATATATTTTTCAAAATGAAATTTTTAAAGGGTTTAGTTTCTGAAAATGTATCAAACTTGTCATCTTTTGCTATTATATGTATCGAACTTCCAGACTTACCTTTTAATGTATCAGACTCAAAAAGTTACCGTTGTATGTATTGTGAAACCTGAACAGCAGGTTGTAAGTAATCTTTTAATTTTTGAATTATTTTTTATGCCAAACTATTATTCTTATTATTCATATTATTATTTTTATAAAAATCCAAGAAGAAGATGAAGATGTTCATGAACCAAATGAATATTCACCATCTTCTTGATCTTCATTCAAAGATCGATTGTACGAACCAAAATCTTCATTCAAAATCTCCATCTTCTTCTTCATGTTGCAAAAATCTTTTTCAACATCCAAAATTTGATAAAACTAGATGGACTGTACGAACCAAAATCGCATATTAAACCATCGGAGACCAATTTCAGAAACCAAAATATGATGAAGCTTGATCGATTGTGAACTTAATCCAAACCCAACATCTCAAATTAAATCATATCACAAACCCAATAAAACCCTCTATTAAGAATCATATCGCAAACCCGATCGATTGTGAACTTAATTGAAACCTTAATCAACGAAACAAAAGAAGATGACGAATTAAAATCGTAGATGACACATCGATGGAGAAATCGCATACCTTTAAGAACCCTAAATCGTCCCTAAGATCTGTTTAGAATCAAGAACATAATGAAAACCCTAAAAAACCAGATCTTGAACTCCGTGAAAACCCTAAACCAAATTGAAATATGGACCCTTTAACCGATTTAAACCAAAGCCACACAAACAAAAATCAAATGAATCAAAATCGCAACATAAAAAACGAACTGTAATCTAAATAGATCTCGCCCCTGAGATCTAGTAATGAACCACAAACTATATTGATCTTGATCTATGGTTTTGAAAGGAAGACCTTGATGAAACAAGATAAAGATGAAATTAAATCTTGAGTTTGAACCTATGGTTGATATCAATGTTGAATCTGATGAAAAGGAAACAAAAATTCAAGATGAAAAGGAAATAGAAATGGAACATGGCAGATAAATCTTATCAAAACTCCATCCAACATTTATTATTATTATTATTATTATTATTATTATTATTATTATTATTAATATTATATATTTTATTTATTTTAAACCATGAAAATCCAAGTTATATGCCATGTCACTAGCCACATCAACGAAACCGGTGCCACTTTAGCTTCTAACCTGCTATAGTAGGTTCGGTACACAAATGGTAAGTTTGGAAAACCTAGTATATTAAAAGGTAAGTTTGGAAGTTCGATACATACAATAGCAAAGTTGACAAGTTGGATATATTTTCAGGAACTAAACCCAATTTTAAATGGTGCCAACTTTGAAGAAAATAGTGCCGCCAATTTTTTAGAAATAATAATTAGTTATTACTTATAATTTTTAAGTTAATATTTTTAAGTTAAATATTTTTTTGTCTTTTTATTTTTATTATAAAAAGATCGTGTCAAACAGGTCATTTATGGATTATCGTGTTCGTGTCAACCAGTTGCGTGTCATTTTCAGATCGACCCATTTGTGACCCAATTCAGTTTCGGTGTCATATTCGATTCGGGTTGTGTATCATGTAGTGCAGAATTTCCAGCCCTACACACACTTGCTATATATATATAGCCACACACATACATACATTCATTCAAGCATACATACATTACATACATATATATATATATACACACATATACTTACATACATATCTAAATACACACGCGCGCGCACACACACATATATATATATATAATGTAAAATAGAAATACAAGCAAATCATGGAGAAATGGAAAAAATCAATGGAGGATAGAAAAAAAATCAGGAGAAAATAAGACACGTTCTCTCTCTCTCTCTCTATATATATATATATAGAGAGAGAAAGAGATTGGTTAATGCGAGAAGTTTTTTTTTATGAGAAGTGCGAGAAGCGTTCCTGTCCACTCATTTTTATTAGTTTTTACTTTTTGTTTATTTTATTTAAAAGGTTAATGATGTCTTTTTACACATTTTTAAGTTTATATAATTAATGTTTAAACTAATCCCTTAAATATCTCATTTCCTTTCTAGATTTAATTTTTTTAACATTGATTTTTCTATTTTTCCTAGAGATTTCTTCTTCCTGGAGAATATTATTCCAAATCGTAGGTTTTTCCTGGAGTTTTCTTATCGACACTTCTTCTTCCTCATTCCTTCATCGATTTCATCATAGGGTTTTCTGAATATTTCTGCACATCGATAGCATTCTTCATTCCTTCATCGATTTCATCATAGGGTTTTCTGAATATTTCTGCAGATCAATAGCATTATTCTTACCGCGTAATCACAGGTTAACGTTTTCTTTTATATATTTTGTGTTTTGTTTTGATACATTGCGTAAAACAGTTCTATTGTTTTATTTTTTCTTCCTGCGTAATCAGTTGTTCTTCTCGCATTAAAAGGTTTTTTCTACCATGGAATCGTTGGCGAAGACGAACCTGTAAATTATGTGTTTATACTTTCTAATTACTTTATCATTTTTATTTAGGTTTCATCACTCATTCGGTGGATTTTTATGTTGGGGATAATTTTGGTAGAAGTTCTCCATCATCAGTTGAAAAGGAGATAGAAGAATTTGATTCGGAAGACCAAAGTATGTAATTTTTAGTTTTTTTTAAATAGTTATAATCTTGTTTTCATCAAGTTTTTTTGTGTTTTTAGTAATTTTGTTAAATTTAGTTGTATTTTGAGTTTATCCCGAGTTATGTTGTTCACTAATGAATTTGTTATTGTGTAGTCTATACAAATGATCCCAAAAATATTTGCAATAACCAGTTAATGTGGTTAAATTTGTTTTTTATATATTAGTTAACGTATTGGATAATTCTCACGGAAGTTCACCATCCGTTGCAAAGGAGATAGATGTATTGGATAATTCTCACCGAAGTTCACCATTTGTTCCGAAGGAGATAGAAGAATTTGATTCCGATGACCAAAATACGTAATTTATATTCCTGATTAAATAGCTATAATTTGTGAAAGTTGATGTGCGTGTAGCGTACCAGTTTTAAATTTATAAATCCGAGTTATTTAGCACGACTATAACACAAATAGGCAAGAGAACCTAATCGTATCATAGTATAGTAAATAAGTACGAGTGTCGAACATAAGGGGAACGGGTATGATTTTAATATAACTTTACTAATTAAATATTAAACTAAATTAAAACAGTAAAAGGGGGATTTTGAAATCTTATCAATAAAGATTCAAACTTTACCACTCTAAATTACTACTTACACTATTAAACTCCAATAGCAAACCAAAGAGAGCCAAAACATATATCTTTACGGATTTAAACTTATCAATTCAAAGGTTTCCCTCCCTAGACTCGATTTCACCTCTTTTTAGCTAATTAATTCAATTAATTCGTGCAATGGACATATAATCACTATATACCGATTCCTATATTAGTTATACTCATGGTCAGATTATATAACTCTATAATTATGGTTTTAATAAACCTTATGGTCATGAGATTGATTAAAACAAATAATTAGCCGATTTTAAGTTCGTGTCAAGAAAGACTTAATCTTTATATTTGTTTAGGTTAACAAAACATGTATTAACATATAAATGGTCATTATATATCTTAATCACACACATTAAAGTTTCCTTTTTTAGAAGTTTAACCTAGGATTGGTCTATCACTAGTCTAGATTGTGTATTGGTCCTAAACAATCAAGATTCAAGTTACACAAGTGGATTAGTCCTCCAACTTGTATAAACTCAGTAAATAAACTTCAAAAATAAAAACAAGAACACATGTGGATCATCAATTAAGCAATACAAGACAAATTATATAGCAAACATGTCCAAATTAACATAAATTAATCAACTTTATTGAGGTTCATCTTCTCTAGGGAGGAAAACAGGAAAGAACTACCCTATAATGATCATGTCAAACCTCTGTAAATTAAGAATAAACATAAGAATAAAGAAGGAATGACAAAAACGTATAAAAACTATGATTCCAAGCCTTGATTCTTCAAATTGATGCTTCAATCCTCCAAATTAAGCTCCTCAAGCCTCGAGAACACTTTTGGACGAGTTTTGATCGTGTTTGGGTAGTATAAATTGGGTGGTTCATCCCAAAACTGATCTGGACGTTCGTTTATAAAAAAACTGAAAACAGGGGCGTCGCATCGCGACGGGTAAGTGTCGCGTCGCGACGGGTGAGTTTGACGCAATCCAAAACTCTTTTAAAATTTGAATTCTGGCGTGATCTGACGCGTCACGCCGCGATCTCCTTAATGGTCGCGCCACGACCTTGCTTTTTTAGAGTTTGACCATAAAATGAAATTTTAGCCCTCTGAGTTTAGTTTCCGTGGCCTTTTGAAGTTTGAATCACCTCAATCCGAGTTCGTATGAGTGAGATATGATCAAAACAGTGGAGGTATGTCGGTGCGGACAACTTTTCTTATTTTCTTCAGTTTTTCCGGTTTTTCTCAAAACTTTTCATTTTCTGTCTTTTTAACTTGTAATTCACTAAATGATGATAATTAAGTATCTTTTACTTATTTATAAACCATAACAGGCTAAAATAAAACGGATATCGCTTAAAAATATATATCTAAATTTGACGATATCAAAAGTCAAGTATTTTTGTGTCTTTAGTAAATTTTTTATTTTTAGTTTTATTTGAGTTTATCTTTTTTCCCGGTTTTGTTCACTAATGAATCCGTCATTGTGAGGAAATTGTTGTTCATTTTAAATGTTATTTTTATCTTTGAACACTTTAAATTACGATACATAGTACATTTATAAGCGCTTGTATTGTTGGCATATGCTAATTCGGATTCAGAAAACGAATCAGATTGTAACAATGTTGTTGAAACACCTAACGGAACAAAGCATTGGATCCCTGATGTTGAAGATGAGTTCAAACGTGTTGAAGATACATTATTTCATTCACTTGATGAAGCTCAAACAATGTATAATTTGTATGCTTCTAAGGCTGGTTTTGGTACACGTAAAGGAACCTCCAATAAAATCAAGAGTAATGTGGTATCACTAAAATATTTTACATGCAATAAGGCTGAGTTACCAAGAAAAAGACAAAAGATTGATACTCCTCAGGATGGTGATTTGTAACATTCTGAGATTGGGCCTAGTAGAAACGTAGGCTTTGGGTATGTTGCATGTGGATTATTACTTGATTAAGTTTGTTTAAATTCTAATTAAGTAATTAATTATTGTTGGTTTTTATGTATATATATATATATGTGTACGGATTGTGGTTTATGTGTGTGTGCATGTGTTTAGTTAGTTTAAAACATGACACCTCATGCTTGGATTGTATATACGTGGGTTTGTGTATGTCTTCCTTCACTTTGAAGATTTCATGTGTGTGTGAATTGTGTGTATACCGAGAGCAAACAAGAAGAGCAAACAATCGGATTGTTGGTGATTGTGGATTTGTGAGATTCAAGCTAAAAAGGTTTGTTTGATCATTTTGGATTTCTTGAATCATGATTCTTGTTAACATTCTATTGATTGTTATAAACATGCTACGATTTTAAGAGGGTTTGATATGAACATCTTATGAGATTGTCGGATTTGGTGTTCTTGGTGTTAAAAGGTGTTCTTGATGCATGCTTGCATGTTTAAACATGTTTATATGTGTTTTTATAAACTTGTATATGAACTGTATGATTTGGATATGAAATTTATACAAGTTTTGAAGTTACCGGATTCTCGAAAGATGAAGGTGGCGGATTGTGGGGATGATGATGGAAATCCGAGTGTGTGAAATCCGATACTCTCAAATCCGATGGTTTGAATCCGATGGTGGATTCCATTTATGAAATCCGATTGTGGGTGCCAAGTTAAATGTATTAAGTGTGGAAATTCGATTGAAGCTGCGGATTCCTTTAAATCCGACAGATGTATCAGATTGTTTGAAATCCGATGGTGGTTGCGGATTTGGAGTAAATCCGATGGTAGTATCGGATTCCTCATGAAATCCGATAGGTTTGGCTTTTGTTTGCATTGTTTAATGCTATGTGTTATATGTGCATACATATGTGAATCTTACATGTTTATGTTTGATTAAATGGATATAAATATATATGTTTGATATATATATTTATGAGTTGATTACTGATGGTTGGTTGTTGTGTTCTTAGGGACAGACAAGGCTCAGTAAAATTAGATCACCGAGTGGAAATAGCTGAGAACCAGAGGTGAGTGGATGTTTACTCACGGGTGATATTAGTTGTAACTGGTTTGGTTGCAACTGTATGTGAATTGATGCATGGATAGATTGTATATCTGCTAAATGATTAACTGGTGGTTTGTTAATTAATTGTTGCGCCTGTGTTGTGAAGTCAGTCTCGGTTTGGGCCATGGGCTGGGTTTGTTTGCTATCGGCTAATCAGTATTGTGATATTTTGATGCATTTGTTGCAACTTAAGTAATACTTTGTGAGAATAGCAAATGAACTATCAGTAAACCTTTGCTTTGGCCAGCATTGGTTGTAGGTTCCTACAGAACCGCCGGTCTTCTAGTGAGGCAAAGGGTGATTATGTGTTTACTGTTGTTGATATCATTCGGTTATGTGATTGATATATCTGTGGTGATTTACTTCCATTCACTTAGCTTTGTGCTAATCCCCCACCTTTCACTCTTTTTACAGGTTTTGGTAAGTCAGCGGCTCGGCTGAGAGTGGTTAGCTTGGGGAGTAATCACCTAGGACTCTGATAGATTATTTGTGACGAGCCGTGTTTTGTAATACTGATATTTTGTAAAGAGTGGTTTGTAATTAGTTGTAATTACTTTGGTGTTTAAATGCTTCCGCAGTGTAATTAAAAGTGAAAATTTTTGGGTTAAAAATACGGTGTTACATGATTCAAAAGTAAAATCTCGTAATTCTAACTTTCGCGTTACAAACTGTATGGCACGTATAGAATTGAAGTTGGTTAGAGGAACGTCCTTGTATACATTGTTTGAGTTTAATGAGAGACACAACCATCCTTTAGAAATTGAGGAAAACAAACATTTATCACGTAACAGGAGGCAACTATCTTTTGAAGATCAAGAATTTATACAGAAAGTTTCTACCTCCAACATTGGTCCTATAAAAGCACATAGGTAACAAGCAAGTTTAAAAGGTGGTTATGATGGTGTACGTGGCACAGAGGTAGATTTTAAAATTTTTAGGAGGGACATCATTAGTTTCATAGGAGAGAGAGATGCTCAAATGTTAGTCGATAAGCTTAACAGCAGGAAATTTCACGTGCCAAACTTTTCCTTTGAGTTGTGTGATAATTAGGAGTTGGCATGTTTATTCTGGGATGAAGAAACCTCCAAATTTAACTATACGGAGTTTGGTCATGTTATGGCGTTTGATGCAACATTCTGCACTAACAAGTAAAAGTTTATTACATTTATATCCATCTTTATACTCTTTTTATTTTTGTGTTCCAATTTATCTAATTTTGTATTTTTTTTATTGTTTACCAGATATGGAATGGTGTTCGTTCCATTTACCGGTGTAGATAACCACAACAAATCAGTTATTTTTGGTGTTGGGTTACTAAAAAATGAGACTGTTGCTTCTTATGTATAGTTGTTAGAGGCTTTTCTCAAGGCACATGTTAAACAACCTATTTTAGTACTCACGGATCAAGACCCATCAATGAAACAAGCAATACCCATGGTGTTTAAATAGTCACATCACAGATTTTATATGTGGCATATCATGAATAAAGTCCCTGTGAAGGTAAATTATATTTATTCACTAATGAACATGACATCTTTTACTCAAATTTAATTTGATATTCAACAATGAATATATTCATTAGTGAATATATTGTGTTTTTTCTCACAAATTCATATATAATAATGAACATATTCATTAGTGAGTATAGCATGTTTTTCCTCATAACTTCATATACACTAATGAATATATTCATTAAAGAATATTAGGCCTTATTTGTGAATTTTATACACGGATCAGTTTAATGTATCATCCCTCGATGCTATTCACTAATGTACATAACATTGTTTTCCTCATAACTTCATATACACTAATGTACAGGTATGCGCTGCTAACCAAGACAATAAAGAAATTAAGAGCCGACTGCATAAGCTTGTCTGGAATGTTTACATTGATCAAACCGAATTTGAGAAGCGGTGGGAAGCCCTAATTTCTGAATTTGGTTTACATGAAAACAAGTGGCTTGATGATATGTTCAATATTTAGGCACAATGGATTCCAGCCTTTTTCAAACATCTCCCTATGTGTTGTTTGATGAAAACACGTCAAGATCTGAGAGTTCCAATTCAATGTTCAGGATTTTCTCCCACCACGGAAACAGTTTGGTCCTGTTTATGTTATGTTTTGAGGCTGCTATGGAGAAACAAAGATATAAACAACGTCGTTTAGACCATCTTGATTCGACAACGCAACCTATATTGTTGACACCCCTTCCTATTGAGCGTCATGCTTCAAGGGTATATACAAGATCAATATTTGGAAAGGTTCAAAAAGAAATATATAAATCAGTCTATTCTTGTTCACAAAAGTCATCAACTTCTGAGGAAGGAGCTGAAATTTGTAGAATCAAGCATTCAACAAAAGTAAGAAATTAGTCGGTGAATTTAAGGTAAAATATGTACTTGATTTTTATGTATATTTATCATTTGTGGGTTTTTAATTGTACCTTTGTATTTTTCTCGTATAGGTTGTTTTAAGAGAAGATGAAGATAGTGTACATGCAACTGTGATCATTTTGGGAGGCATGGATATTTATGCCGTCACGTATTTTGTGTTTTTAAGGGTAACAACATCGAAAAGATACCAGAAAAATACATCCTGCGACGATGGACGTCAAGTATTTTGCCACATCATTTGCTAAATAGTCGACATCGTTACGGTCAACCTATTGATGAAACAAACATGGTTGCTGATGAAGTTTTTTGAGATGTTCAATCATGTATTTCCCGGTTACGTAGCCATCCCGACATACTTAAAGAGTTTGCAAAAGATTAAGGATATGAGTACCGAGTTTCAATCTAAACTACCCGATGAACCACGTGAGAGTAGTAGCAAAGAAGCTGTTTTTAAGCGTTTACTTGGAGTAACTGCACCTAAAGAAGTTGAAATTTAGGTCTCAACTGGAATTAGAAACAAAGGGTGTGGAACTGGGAAAAGACTTAAAGGACCGGGAGAAAAATCTAAAGAAAAGAGCAAGAAATGTAGCAGACAATGTAAAATTTGTTTTGAATACAAGCACAACTCGCATACTTATCCACATAGAATTAAGCAAAGAGGAAATCCTTCTAAACGTCGAAAAACTTTGATATTTGAATTATTTTTTTGATAGTTTGTACGTGTCTCTCTTTTTAACAATATCATCTCGTATGTTACGTGACATATTTTTTGAAATCATTGTTGATACCTGTTTAAATTACAAATTCATAGACACACATTGTTTTTCAATTATTCAACGTTTACATTTATTCAACTTTGTAAATGAATATATTTATTAATAAATATAGTTGTGTTTTTTCCCACAACTGCTTATATACCAATTAAAATCATATTTTTCATTCCTCTTTTTGGTTCATTACTGTTCAATAAACATAATTTTTTTTATGTTTACTATTGAATTTAACTCGTACTTTTTCATACAACTGTTGGATTCATATATTTTTTTAAAAACATTCACTGTTGCATTTTACACGTAATTTTCATACCTTCTTTTAATTCATTTTTTTACCTTTTGTATTTGGTTTGTTAACATTTGTAAGTTAAACATCATTTTTTTAGCAAAAATATCTTTATTTCAATAAGTACAAAACATCATTTTTTTAAAAGATTTTCATCGTTGAACATATAAAGATAGATGATTAATTCCAATCATAATAAATGATAAATCTATTAAAAATAGTCATCCAGAAGTTGTAAATAGCCAACCCAAGAAACTAATGTCATAATATCCACAATAAAACCTCGATAAGATAACTACTAAAATAAAACTTACTTAAATTAAGCTACCCTTGTCACCGACTGTTCAGATTCTTCGAGCACTTTGTTTCGTAATACGTTATGATCAGACATCAACATCTTTACCACGTATTTTTGTCTCAACTTCTTCAAAATTGTATTTTGCTTACGTCCTTCCACCTCAAGTCCAGAATACCATTTTGATGTCCCTCCTCCCATGTACGTCTCCATATGTCTCATAAGAAATATACCTCCATCAATTTCATTTCTTTTAGTTTTCCAACTCATCTCAAGTACGTGTGGACGTGCACTCTCCATCTTTCCGGCTTTAGGATGATCAGCCCACTTCATATAGCGTATGAATGCCTTATGCTACAATTTAAATCTATTAGATCACTAATAAATTAAGTACATTTAATATTCATTCATATAATAAATGCTATAACTTACTAGATGTGCAAGAAATCCTCTATACTTCATTCCAATTGGTTGGTCATCACACATGCTATCAATTATCTCGAATGCGGCATTCTTTAAATCAAAACAAATCAAATAATAACGAGTATCCATAACCGGAAAGAAAACCTAAAATGACATCATACGAAGCATGTTAATTATATACCAAAATAGAATGTTCATATATGTTCGTTCACTAGTGTTTTTAAACAGTAAAAGTTCTTATTTGTTTAATTTTAATATTATGATATGGCTTATCAACGTTAAAAGGTAAAAAGTATGTACCATGTCAACTGTTCGGAGTATCATTAATTGAGAATCTTGACTCAATACGTCCCCAAACATATTGGTTATACTTCGTACTCGTTCATCATTGTTCATTACACCCTGCAGTATAATACTTTCTTAAATTTATACAAATAAACTACATTTTTTATATTAATTCAATTTGAATAGAAATAAAAAATTTACCGTTCCAATTGACGGCAAAAACAACCTAAACGGTGATTCTGATGCACGCATTCCCTCATCCAAGTTTAACAATGCGGACCATGAATTTATAACACCAACAAACACTAGACTATTTGTTGCAAGACTTTCCACACATTCTCGGTTCATTATTTGTTCATTATTCGTAGCAAATAACACCTCTCTGTGAGAATAGAAAAGGTCATCCACAAAAAATTATAATTTTTTCCCTTACGTATATAATTGTATATAATCCAAAAAAATACCATTTTTTCACTTACGTGTGGTCCGCTGCCATTTCCATAATGTAATCATGCACTTTTTTCTCTTGCGATGTCAATTTCTTCGAAACATCAATAACTCTTTGTGCATATGGTGAACGTAGTTGGTCAGAGATACTGATAGAACGATTTGATTTTCTTGTCACACCAACTCTGCGTTTCATGTTTGGTTCTATAGTACTAAGTGGATTAGCATATATTACTTTATTTACAACCACAGGAGTCATAACATTCTCACTCAAGACCACCTCATCAAAGTCTTGTGTTAAACCAAGGATAAAGTTTGGCATCACATTTTCAACAGGTCCATGACTTGAGCTACCTTTTATTTCCAACTCAAAGGCTCTCTCAATCTCCATATTGAATGATGGCGTCACTTGTGTCATGGGTAGATTTAGGGTGGACCCATCACCTATGTTTTTAGGTGATCTATTCCCTTCATTACAATCAAGGTTTTGGTTTATACTATCCATCATTGACTTTAGACACATATCATCCATCAAACTTATCACCTGGGTGTTGTTATCAGGTAGATCAACATTCTCACCATAACCTATTAGTTTTTCAAAAAAAAATGTAACAGGTTGGTTCATTAACGAACATAACTAGTAACTAATAAGCGATTACCCCTCCCTTACATCATGCTATCGATTCATTCATCCCATCATTACATTAGGTTACATTAGTTTAGGTTACATTTACATTAGGACCCACCATTACATTAGGTTACAATGTTTTCCTTAATTCATATTTTAAGTTAAAACAAAACAACATTTTACTTTCAAAACTTCTCAAACGTGTCTTTTACCTTTCAGATTCTCGTACATGTCGTTCAACACATCATCGAGCATTCTCAGTTTTCCCTCCCAATCCTCTATCACATCATTGCTTGGAAACTTGGTCCGTGCATTTTTCGATGTCTTCAATAATCCATTTTTCTCTGCAATGATTGATTGCATCATTGTCTCCAAAACAAAATATCAATTTTTTAACATTTACTAAATATTTTGAAAAGCATATTTTACACATGTTCACCAATATACAATATATTTACCTTCACATCCGATGGCACTTCTTGATGCACGTCGATGCTATCCCTTCCCATCTCGGTATCTCCTCATGTACTTTCATTTTCAGATGGAGTTATATATCTCTCTGCAATTTTTGCTTCAAAAAAACAACCCATTGATTCCCTTTGTTTAAGAAGCTCAGTATTCCAATTTAACACAATTGGCCTTGAACGTTTCACTTCAAAACCTTTACATTTGGTACCATCTACGTACAACAGCTACATTTGAAATAATAAGAAATATTAGTAATAAACACTAACGAACAACATAATAAACTATGTCACTAATGAACAACAATGCAAAATTTTCACTAATGGATATTTATCAATTATAATAAACTATAAATACAAATTAATTTGATAAGTGTATACATAAATTAAGTTTTTAAACATACCGTCAACAAGGTTACAGGCCCCACAAAAAAGCTGTTTTCATCATCTTTTCTCCATCCTTTTTTGCAATTCTTGAGATAGTCAAGAATGTACTCACACAAGTCTATCTTAATCGCATCAATATCCTTCTTCATATACTTAACGATCGTCAAGTTACATTTCCCCCTTGTCAAACTCTGACCCATAGTGTTTGTAAACAAAACCAAAAAGTTTAAAATGAAATTGTAATCAGCTTCTTCACTCATTACAATTTTCTTCATTACTTCATTCGATGTCATTTCCTTTTTCTCAAACTGTTTCCTCCGGTTCATCACAATCTCGTCCTCATGTGCAGGTATTTCGAGGCTACTGATTGCTTTCCCCCCACACGTTACCCCAAGCATTTCAAACACTGACAACTTTGTAACTTCAATCACACCACTTTTCAACCTAATCTCCATTTTCTCCTCATTAAAACTATCAACGACAAAATAGCCCAATTTCCATGGTATCGCCTCCGGCCGAAACTTCACAAAAACCCCAAACCCAATACTTTCTAAACATTCCTTTTGGCGTTCACTCAAAGATTGCATTGCTGCGCTTAGAGGTTTGTGTAAAACTTGAAATTTTAAGATATCATTTATAATAGTTATAAAAGTGA
Source organism: Dittrichia graveolens (assembly GCA_038502395.1). NCBI lineage: Eukaryota > Viridiplantae > Streptophyta > Magnoliopsida > Asterales > Asteraceae > Dittrichia > Dittrichia graveolens. The sequence goes on from JARJIL010000003.1 coordinate 74,309,484, forward strand.
TGATGTCAATTTGATGTTATTTGACCATAAGGTATAATTAAAATGCACATGATACTATTAACTAAATCCATGAATGGTAGAAATGACAAATCTTATAAGTTATGTATTGTATGTGTTTGTTGAGTGAAACCTTGAGGACTAAAGGTGTCAAGTTTGTAAGTATGGGGACTAATTATGCAAAATGGGAAGCTATAAGCCCCAATTCAGAGATTTTTGCTCATTTTGGGGGGCTTAGCTTCTGGAAATCTCGAGAGAATGAAGGAAAGAGGAAGAGAGGATGGAGACTTAAAGGTATCACAAGGTTGGTGTTGATTTTGTTTATTATAAGCTCAAATTGAAGTGTTTTAGCAATGATTCTTCCATGCAACCTTGATTTGGGTGGAAATTGAAGCTTGTCAAGATATGGTTGGTAAGTTCTAACCCTTGATCGTGTTGAATCTTAGTGTTAATTGATGGGTTTGATAGTCTATTATTGAATCAAGTTGAGATTCTTGAGTTAATGGGTCAAATATTTGGGTTAGGGATTAATCACCCAAGTTATGATAAATGGAAGTCATATGATGATATGGAGGTTGTTATGTAGTATCTTAGACCTTATTTCATGTTATATATGAGTTTGAATTGAAAGATTATGGTTTGGGTCGAATTATGCAGCCAAAAACAGCCTTCAGTTACTGTTTACGGGGGTCTCGCGACGCGAGGTCGGCTTTTCGCGAGGGGTGTTTTTTCCATGGATTTTCTCCCGGCGCAAGGTCCCTATTATCGCGGCATGAGATACCCTGAAACCTCCAAAAATGTTATTTTACCCCCTTTGACTTTGTATTTAATTGGGGTTTGATTCTAGTGGTTATAGAAGGTTCATATGGTGTCTTTTAGACCCGAAATGAGTGTTCTAACTTGGTTTTGAGTTTATACTCTTAGGAACCTTGTATATGGTTAACTTATACAAGTTAACCTTGTGTTTTGTGATCATAGGTCTATGATCAAGTGTTTAAGCTTTGGTTTAGATGGGGTTGTGATCCTCATCACACCCTCAGGTGAGTACACCCTGCGGATACCCAACTTTTGTTAAAAGTTACAAGTCATCATGTTTGTGTTTCGATTGTTTGGAAAATGTTGATGAAACATGATGAATCAAAGGATGTGGACTATGGATTTGTTTTATAATGTGATTTATATGATGTGCAAATGTTTTATGACACTTATTGAGTTTAAAGAATGTGGAAACTATGAACTCAGGATATGATGTATTTTAAGAAAATGGTTTTCAAAATAAGACTATTGCTCCATTTTGGAGATGGTCTATGTTAAAGTTGAGTTTTACTTAATGGTCTTGAAACATGCTACTCCAAGTAGGAGTGAGTTTTGATTTTGCAATAATAAATTTGGTTTTGAGTTAATGAAAATCATGTTTACACATATGATGTTTTGTGGGCATTGAGATGCCATTGTGATATTGTTTATTGAGCATTTATGCTCAAATGATATCAACTGTGACACCTGCGTGTTTTGTGATAAGCTTGATGCTTGGATACTTGTCCTTTTTGATATGTGATTTATGTGACCCTTTAGGGTATGTGATTTGGTCCGGACCACTGTGTGATATGAACTATGTACCATAAGGTTCCTAGCCATTGAGATGTGCACAGGTTCATGTGGCTTTGGCAATTAAGGAACCGCGATGTACGTGTGGTTGAGGAATCGGTGCAGAGAGTGGAGGGGTATGTCAGTAGCCATCATGACCGTGTGGGTTCACTGGGCTGACGAGCCACCGAACCCGGGGCAACATGAGTGGATTTGGTGAATAGGGCTTACACTCCAGATAACCGTTGTATGGTGGACTGCTTCGTGCATCCCCTACCTTGACGGGGTGATGTGGTTATCCCCCATGTGGGCACGTGTTGACCGTGGCTAGCTACCACGTGGAGAGATTGTGGCCCAATGGACAGACCCGCATCCTTATGTGCTTACGTGTATGATTTTGAAGTATATTGATTGCCAAACTTGTGTTTTCAAAACAGAAAGATGATGACTTGGTTTTGAAAAGACAAATGATTTTTGGTTGTACTCACTAGCTATGTTTATATCTAACAATGTGCGTAAATGTTTTGTATCCGCAGGTTGTCTAGTGGCCTTGGTGAGGCGGGTAGATACCTTGGGCATAGCTTTACTTGCATTTCTGGTAATTCTAGATTTCCTATTAAGTTTTATTGGTCGTGAGATCGATTATGGTAACACCAAAGGTTTTGGCCTGTATGGTATGATACTATTAATGTTTTAAAATAGTATGGTATTTTGTTGAAATTCTTTAAAGATATCATGATGCTTCCGCTAATATTTATAAGTTTTATATAAACTATGTCTTAAAGTGAGTTTTGAAAAGTTTAAATTTGTACTGAAAAATCAGGGTGTTACAAGTTGGTATCAGAGCCTGGGTTTGAGTGAATCATGCACTCGAGTTAGTGTTTGGTCTCAAACCAGGCCGACCATTAAAGGAAATCCTTTGGAACTGGGAGGGTAACTTGGGTTAGGATGAGAGTTGCCTTAGTGTTAGGTAACTCAAATGTGTTGTTATCCCCATGTTACTAAGTTTGACTTCAGTTATGTGTTAAGCCTAATGTAATAGCCTACCTTGGGTTGCAATTTAGAAGTTAATTGTATTGTTGAGCACTAAGAACAGAGGTTATTGGTTCATATTGAACCTTGGGATAGTGAAAGAAAGCTACTTGAGCTTGTATATTGAGACTTTTAGTACTGTTAAGTCCTTGATGGAGTCCTTTGAAATGATGTACTAGTTAGAAGGAAGATTTACTTGATGAGGTAAAAGACATTTTGAGCACTAAAGTGAGAAACTAAGTCTTAATTGAGATAAGTTTCGCGAATAAAAACATGAGATTATGTTATTAAAGCCTTGTTTAGTATACCTTAGTTAATAAGGTGAACAAGTTATGAACTTTCATATAATAGAGTTGGATCAAGAAAGTGCCATTTATCCTTGGTTCAAGGAGGGAGGCACCTTAAGGGAAGAGATATAAAAGATGATTTAGTCTATAGAATGAACCTTTTTATGCGACTACGGTTACGGGTTTGGATCCCTAATGATACTGATGATAGAGTTATCTACTGGTGCCATTCTATGTGTTATAATTTGAGGATAGATTCATTATTTAAGTATAAACCTTATTAAGATGATTGGTTAAGCTGTGATTGGAACTAAAGTTATTGTTCCATGTATGGTAGACTCACTTTGATGAGATAAGTTATAAGTGAAATAGTGTTTGTGTGTTTCTCCGAAAGAAGGAATCCTCTTTTGAATTGTATCTTCTACGATAGAAGAATAGACATTGTGTCACCATTGTAATGGTATGAACTAATTCGAATAAGTTGAGATGTGAAATGGAGAGCTTAAGTTTGAATTGAAAACCTTTTTGGTCACATAAGCTCTCAAGTTCTTAGTTATGAGTTATAAACTACCCTTAGCACTTATTTAGGTGCTTAGAGGAGATAAGAAGTATAAAATCAGTTGGGAGATTCCAATTGTATTTTGTGATTGGGTTAATGTAATGAAAATGTTAAGTAAGGTGGTACATTGAGTAATCTTGTGATTAAATTGTTAAATAATATTAAAGATTATAACTCCCTAATGTTTGAGATTTTTCTGAAATTAAGATCGTGGTGTTATTGATTAGTGATGTGTTCACTTAAGAATCTGTGGAACCCAGACTCTTTCCTTTAATGACTTAGAGAGTTGTGTAAATGTTAGTCCCAGATTGAGTACGCAACAACAAATGTTTGTAGAAGGGGGGGGGGTTGAATACAAACTTTAGCTTTTAAAAATTAAAGACACGCCATTCTACTTTTATATAATTCTTATTGATTTTGAATCAAGAATTACATGTACTAGAAGCGGAAATTCTAAGTACAATAAGAGTGTTCAACACATGAACAAGTTTGGTTCTACACAATGCTTAAACTCTACGAATTTATCTCAACTAATGAGATTTCTTTTTGTTGGGTAGAGGCTTCACTATGTTATTTTGCATGTCCACCATGCATGTATATTTATAGAAGTCTTGGCGTCCGGTTGTATGAAGGAAGGAGATAAGGAGTATGTGGAAATATAATATTTTAATTGTAAAGGTAGTGGGTGAAAAATAAAGTTACTTTAATCAACTGTTTGATAAAAGTAATTGTACTTTTCTAAAAAAGTGCAACCCACTCACAATATAAAATATTAAAACTCACATCTACTGTCGTGTAAAACTTTCTTTCCCTTTCCATGCTTGTACTTTAAACAACAGTCATGCTTCTGTTTGATTTGACTTTACCAAGACTTAGTTGTTGAAACAAATCTTCAAGATATTCGTCTATTTGAGGTATCTTTCTCCTTTTCCAGAGGATAAGATCAAACCTTTTTGTCTCATACTTGATCCAAAAAGTGCTTTTTACTTTTACAAACAAATATCTAAGGCATAATAGAACAACACATGTTCTGCCTTTTACATATGACTTTTACAATCTGAAAGATAGAGCAGATTTGACATTTTGCTCGACTCAGCTAACAGAAAGTACTAGGAACTTTAAATTTCACTACTAAGTTGACAAGATATATCAGTTGATCAATTTTTGCTAGGACTCAGTTGATACATATTGCTCAGATGATCATATGGATGCTCAATTGATCAATAGTTATCTTAGGATAGCATAAGCTTATGTATTTATATGATCAGTTGATCAAGAATACTCAGCTGATCATTTAAATACATCAGTTTATGTAGAGAGATGACTTGTGTAAGAGAAGACTTACTTAGCTGATGTTCTGGGCCTCAGCTGATCCATTGTTCACTCAACTGATGGTGTAGCTAAGCAAAGTCCTTGCTCACCTGATGGTGTAGGCACTCAGCTGATCGAACTTCTTCACTCAGCTGATGGTCTTCTTCACTTGTTTCTTCATCTGATGCTCCTTATATGATATCCCTTGGCTAATACTTTAAGTAGGATCTGATACGCATCATCATCAGCTGATGGTTCCATACTTAGCATATTTTCTAGAATCTGATTCAAACAACACATGTTTGAATTCTTTCTAAGTCATACTGAATGTAGGGTTTGGTTATCATCAAATTCTATGTTTTAGGATAGGCAGAGCTAATTATTAGGGTGAAGTGATTATCTCCCCAACAGTAAAGGAAAGATAAATGATAGTATGTTGAACCTCTTATGAGGATGGACAAATTATATGATTGACCTTATGGTATGAAAACTTGATTTATAATTTGATGCAATCTTATGGATTAGTTGAACTTAAATAGTTAAAATGATTGGATGGTAAGCTCTTAGTAAGTTAATGAAAACTGCTATGATTGTTAATGGCTAAGAGCTTGGTTAGTGAGTAAGTAGCCCAGTTTTGGGTAAAATTAAGAGAGTTTCATAATGGATACACTTGGTTATGGTTGGATCAATGGTCGAGATGGTTTATGAATATAAACTCCATTGGGAACATAAAGATCATACGTGATATGATGTTTGGGGGTCTATAAACATTCCTTTGAGGTGAGGAATCTTTAGGACCTCGTAATGGTTACCTTTAGAATCAAATGTGATTATGTGAGTTAAGATCGTTTCGATTGTATTATCTTAGAATTATATGTGGCTTGATGCCCACAGGAGAGATTCACTCTAATTATGACGTTGATATTTAAAAAAGATTTTAGAAAATAGAGGAGTTGATTCTAGAAGGGATACTCCTATGTATGAATTGAGATATGTACTCTAGCCATTGAGATGTGGTTATCCCCCATGTGGGCACGTGTTGACCGTGGCTAGCTACCACGTGGAGAGATTGTTTACGTGTATGATTTTGAAGTATATTGATTGCCAAACTTGTGTTTTCAAAAGAGACAGATGATGACTTGGTTTTGAAAAGACAAATGATTTTTGGTTGTACTCACTATCTATGTTTATAGCTAACAATGTGCGTAAATATTTTGTATCCGCAGGTTGTCTAGTGGCCTTGGTGAGGCGGGTAGATGCCTTGGGCATAGCTTTACTTGCATTTCTAGTAATTCTGGATTTCCTATTAAGTTTTATTGGTCATGAGATGGACTATGGTAACACCAAAGGTTTTGTCCTGTATGGTATGATACAGTTAATGTTTTATCATAGTATGGTATTTTGTTGAAATTCTTTAAAGATATCATGATGCTTCCGCTAATATTTAATAAGTTTTATATAAATTATGTCTTAAAGTGAGTTTTGAAAATTTTAAATTTGTACTGAAAAATCAGGGTGTTACAGTTTGGGTGACGTTCTAATCCTAATGTGTTTACGAACATTCGAAGTTCCCTCATCTTTGACAACTGATTTGTTCCTTTTATCACTTTTTACCTTTTTCTTAACCGGTGGTTCTTCAAAATCACTATCTTCATCTATCAATAATGGTGTACTCTTCAACTTTCTTTTAGGTTTCCTCTTTTGATCTACAAATGAATGTTAAGGTAATTTGGTGTTCACTACTCTATACTAGTGATCAAAAAAATAAAATAGTACAAAACAGGTTAAGGTATTTTTGCTGTTCACTACTGTATATGTATAAACAAAAAAATTAAATACTAAAACACAGGTTTCAACCCACAAAAATCTGGTATTCACCACTGTAAACACAAATTACATATACTTTTATCATTACCTTTCGTCATGTGAGCCCTGTTTCTCCTGTCTTTTACCTTACTTTTCCCTTTCTCCTTGTTAGAATCTTTCATATCTGAACCTGTAATAGTCAAACATAAAATAACATTATATTCTATAAGGAACAATATATATATATATATATAATTTTAAGAAATCGGATTAAAACTAATCTTGATCTCACCTCTTTCCGACCTTCTAGTGATTGTTTTTTATTGTATACTTTTACCGGTACACAACTGTAAAGCTACACATTATATCAAACACATAGAGTAAAGCATCTGGTGTGGATAATAAACAATTGTAGTTCATTAATTTTAAATAATTTTCACTAATGAAGTCAATTGATCATTTTCATACCTATGTTAGGTTCACTCATGCTCAATTTGTCGTGGACCTTTTCACTTTTATTTTCTGTTTCAACAACCAACCTTGCAGCTACATGTTTTGAATTAAAGTTAAACAAAAAAAAGTTCAAGAAGAATTATTTTACAGTACAAAAAACGAATACCTGTTTTTTTGGTCCTTCTAAAAACTACCCCGTCGGTTTCCGACCTTGGTTGACCTGTATATCATGATCATAGATTGAACATTAGTATTACAGTTTACACTGTTCTTCATAATTGAACAAAACAAACACTGATTGAACATTAGTAATTACAGTTTACACTGTTCTTCATATAAAATAAAGAACAAATTTTGAGCAAAATCAAACACTGATCGAACATGTTAGTAAATGATGAATTTTGAGCATTCAGTGATGAAACTGTTCTTCCTAATTCATCAAACAAGTGAATTCAGTAACTTCATATAAAAAAATAACAGAATTTTGACCAAGATAAAACACTCATTAAATCCAAGTAATCAATGATGAATCTGTCTTTCCTAATCCATCAAACAAGTGCATTCCCTAACTTCATTTCAAAAAATAAAACAAGTTTTGAGCAAAATAAAACACTGATTGAACACTAGTAGTAATCAATGTTAAATTTGTTCTTCCTAATCCATCAAACAAGCACATTCCGTATATTTCACATAAAAAATAACAATTTTTAAGCAATATCAAACACTGATTTTGATGAACAATAGTAATCAATTATGAACATTATAATAATGTATGAATACAATGATTTGAACATGTTAATAAATGATGAATTTTTTAGCATTCAGTAATGAAACTGTTCTTCCTAATCCATCAAACAAGTGAATTCAGTAACTTCATATCAAAAAATAAAAGAATTTTGAGCAAAATAAAGCACTCATTGAACCCTAGTAATCGATGATGAATCTGTCTTTCCTAATCCATGAAACAAGTGCATTCACTAACTTCATTTTAAAAAATAAAACAAGTTTTGATCAAAACAAAACAGTGATTGAACACTAGTAGTAATCAATGTTGAATCTTTTCTTCCTAATCCATCAAACAACCACATTCCGTATATTTCACATAAAAAATAACAACTTTTAAGAAATTTCAAACACTGATTTGATGAACAATAGTAATCAATGATGAATATGTTCTTCCTACTCCATCAAACATGTGTATTCAGTATCTTCACATTAAAAAAACAAAATTCTAGCCGAAATGAGACACTGATTGCATTACAATCTTGTTTGTGATTTTTTGATTTAACTTATTAGTGATATAGAGGATATAATACATTTAGTGATTTTGATGAACAATAGTAATCAATGATGATTATGTTCTTCCTATTCTACGCAACAAGTGCATTCAGTATCTTCATAGAAAAAAGTAACCATTTTTAACCAGAATAAAACACCGAATGATGAACAATACTAAAAAATGATGAATATGTTCTTCCTCCTACATCACACAAGTGCATTCAGTGTCTTCACATAAAAAAAATGACAAATTTTTAGCCCAAACAAACACTGATTGAACATAATCACCTGTTCTTCACCGTCTTACACTGTGTGTTTGTGTTTGTGTTCGTGCTTATACTAAAAAATTAGAACTTAACAAGAAATTACCTAAAATCGTCGAGGTATCGATTCGTAAATCACAAAATCTTACCTGTGTTACTTGAAACCATTGTTGTCTTCTTCGGTTACTCCATAATAAACCCTAGAAGATGAACACTATCGCAGACGAACGATGGTACTGATTAATGAGTTAGAAACAACAATAAGCTTTGATTGAAGGTAATACAACCTTCTTATGCTGAAGATTCGAACGATTTGAGAGCAACCGAGTTTTGGGGGATGAAGATACGATGCTCATTGCCTCGTTCGACGGAATGGAGCTTCTTTTGGGGGTTTCTAATTTTTACATAATACTTGCCTTTTTTACCGTGGATCACGGTTTCATTAAAGATATTTTGGTGTGTCAAATTTACCATTATAGCCTTCTGTTCATTTTACTTTACTTAATTAAAGTTCACTAATTTACCAAAATGCCATTAACAATCTTAGCCCTTGATCTGTTAATCAACTTTTCTCGCAGAAATAATGCTTCTCACATTAACCCTCCCCTATATGTATATATGCATATGGCTATAATTATATGATGCATCTACAAAAATTAGATGCATCCATATAAATTAGATAAATCTACTATATTAATCACTTTTTGTTAGAATGAGATCGGTTCAAAAACCCATACCGGACTAGACCAAAATTCGAAATATATAAAAATCAAGGACTAAACACTAGGCCGATAGGTCCCAATCCAGTTTGGCTTGGTTTATCAGTTTCTTTGGTCAATCATGCCGGATGATCACCCATACTTTTTGCATCTGTTTTTTAATATAATTTAAAAAGTTATTGTTTTTATGTTATTGTAAATTAAAAATAAGGTACTTTTGCCAATTTTCTTGATTTGTAAAACCATACTTCATGTAATCCTTGATAAAGGTGGGATACATTACCATGTATATATACACACACATACTAGCTTAATATCTCGTGTATAAACACAAGAAACGTCTAAAATAAATTTTAAATGTCTATGATATTAAAGAGTACTAATATATAGTAAAACAATTGTAAAACATACATATGAATATAAAATTTCTTAAAAGAGGTGTAAATGTATTAGAAATTCATACACAATATCATCCTCAATTTTTTTTTGTAGAACCTCTTTATTTAATCAAATTTGAAATTTTTTAATTTAATCAAATTGATATACATGTTTACATAAATAACCACGAAAATTGGTAGTCATATATATTAAATGATTTGAATAAATATTTTTATTAGGATATTTAAGTGTTAACAAAATAAATCACTAACAAAATATTATTTGAGAAAACAACTAATTAGTAAGTCATTTGAGAAAACAAAGGAATGATTGATGAAAAAATTCTTAAAATATAATGATAACATCATAACCTTTTTTAATATATATTAAATATTATATATATAGGCGTGCCATTATGAGAATAAATATTTAAATGAGAATATGAGAACAAATCATAGTCATCAATTAGATGTTGATCTATTAGATCTAAGAGTCGCAATTCACAGTCGTCGCAACTCATTTCAACCTCCCATTATATATATATATATATATATATGAGAGAGTTCATTTGACGATCATTCTTATTGTGAGTATAGAGAGAACTGATCTTGGACTTTGATTAAAATAAAACAATGGTCAATAAAATTAGCGACTCATTAACGACTAATAATTGACTCATTAACGAGGTGTATTTTTGAAAAATCAAGACTCTCTCTTTAATGACCGTCCACCCGGATGCAATTCACGGTTGGAAAAATATATAAAAGACAAAATACTCCTATTAACGAGTCATTAATAAGCATTAATGGCGGTTATAAATGATACTCGCGGTACTCGTAATAAGAATAGTTCTCAAATGAACTTTTCCTTATATGTGTATAGGGGAGGGTTCAAATAAACACTGTTTTTCGTACGAGAACCAAACTTGACCATTGATTAAAATAAAGCAATAACTAATAATTTTGACGGCTAATGATTAGCTCCTTAATGATGAATGATTGGCTCATTAATAATGAGGGGTATTTTGGGCAATCAAGTCTCGCGCATTAACGATGGTCCACCTAGACGTAATTCACGGTTGGGAAAACATATAAATGACCAAAATACCCATATTAACGAGTCATTAATAATGTTACAAACAGTTCTTGCACTTTTCGTACAAAAACAGTTTTGTTTGAACTTTTCCCTATGTATGTATGTATGTATGTATGTATGCATGCATGCATGTATGTATAGTGGAGAGTTCAAAGGAGAACCATTTTTCATGCGAGAACCAATCTTATCTCTTGATTAAACTTAAAATGGCTAAAAACATTTGGCGGCTCATTAATGATTAATAATAACACATTAACGAGAGGTTTTTCTTGGAAAATCAAGCCTCGGAAAATAATGACGGCCCATCCGGACACAATTCACAGTTGGGTAAATATATAAATGATCAAAATACCTTTATTAATGAGTCACTAATAGTATTACAAACATTTCTTGCAATTTTTGTACGAAAACAATTCCCGTTTGAACCTTTTCACATATATATATATATATATATATATATATCTTACTCCTATATAATGCATTTACCACCTAAAAAACTCTTAATTTTAAGAAGAGTAAATATACTAAAATACCCCTCCTTTATACCTCTCCTTTAAGTCCACAATTTATGAATTTAAACAATAAATATTGAAAACATAACCGACAATTAATTAATTTAAACCAATACTTATAACTGAATTATTTCTAACTATATATTTTTAATATTAACTTTTGATTCATGAGATCACCATACTTATAACTGAATTAAGTCTAATCATATATTTTTAGTATTAATTTTTGATTCATGAGATCACCTAAATTCATGTTTTCAATAAATCAAGTTCAAGAGATTTCACAAACACCAAACAAATGAAAGAGTCAAAGAGTTGAAATTTATAAACATTGCATTCTAACTCAATTACATAATAATTGAAACTATGAAACATTACGCACACACATATATACATATATATATAATCAACAACTTTATGATTCAACCATGCGACAAAATTCTTCTAACAAACTGAAAGATAAATAACTCAGAGTTAGGGGTCTTTTGTTTTTCTAGAAAATGTCTTAATACATCTTAATCTGAATCAATAAGAGGTATTAAGATGTAAAGGCTGTTTGTTTTTTCTGTTCATTAAAATCTGAAAACCTCTTAAAACCACCTAATGAATAAGAGATAAAATTACCTCTTATAACATCTTAACAGAATTTATGTGTCATTATCCTATAATAATCAAACTCATTCACTAATTCATGTCAACATCTACCCATCCACTACTCTACATACATGGACACCTTTCACGGTCGCCGTCGGCCGTCGCATGCCGCCGTGCATATCTCTTCTATATATTTTGATTTTAATTCTCTATATTATTATGATTTGATAATTGTTATTAAAATATTTCACTTTATCATTAGAAAAGTTTAAATTAGGTTAAATATGTAACAATTGAACATAAGATATTATAAAACAAATAGTTACAACCATTCAAATATTTCAAAAAACAAACAGCAAAATATGAATAAACATTCATACGTCAGAACCACCTCTTAATGTTTAGACATGGTATTATTATGATTTGATAATTGTTATTAAAATATTTTACTTTATCATTAGAAAAGTTTAAATTAGGTTAAATATGTAACAATTGAACATAAGATATTATAAAACAGATAGTTACAACCATTCAGATATTTCAAAAAACAAACAGCAAAATATGAATAAACATTCAGACGTCAGAACCACCTCTTAATGTTCAGACATGGTATTCAGATTCAGACTAATAACCTCTTAATAAACAAACGACACCTTAGCAATTTAATTCTTAATTTCAAAGTGGTTCTCGCAAAGAATCTTCACAAACTCATATTAGCTCTTTGTGATTATTCTACACAAAACTCATGACAACCTCCTCTTTATTCACCACCGTCGCATTAAGCGGGTACCCCACTAGTATATATATATAGTGACAGGATCATAGGAACCTATAAGAGGTAAGTTAATCCGAGATGGATGAGGAGCATTATGCAAGCGACACATGTATAATAGTTATTTTACAATTTTAATTATCTATTTATTAAATAAAATTTTCTAAAAAAGGGTAACCTTCTTCCAAATTCAAATCTCATTCTCTCTAATAAACTCATGTATTCAAAACCATTCATCAACCCTCTCATAATCATCTCACATACCCTAGTACTCAGTCCTGCATTGCCGCTACTACAATAATCCTCCAATACCGCCGCCACCATTCAGCACCATTACTATCGATGGGTACACCAATGCCACTGTTCTCTTCCACCATCATTGACGCCGCTACCATCCAACGTCATCTCACATACCCCCAATCCTTCCAATTACTCGCCCATAGTTTTCTACCGGCCTTTGACAAGACCCTCCGACTTTTTTTTTGTTTTGATAGTTTACAAGAATAATTACCAACCAAACCCCTTATCTTCCCCTATCTCAAATTCTCCATACAAATCCTTATGCTAGGTCAACCATGGTGTGATGGAGTAGAGAGAACCAATAGGCATCGAATCAACAACCGATTGGAGAATCTAAACATGACCCGTGATGGCTGAGCATAAACAAGACCCACTGGTGGCTAAGAGCACCGTTAGAGTAATTATTAGATTCTAATATTATATGCCTATGTGTATATGAGAAGGTGTTAGTATGCAAATTAGCTTGTTTTATGCAAGGTTGAGATTAGTAGCCAGATGTCAGTGCCGGGTCGATAAGTTCTTAATAAAATGATAATAATCTGAAATGACTTTGTGTTTGCTAATTAATATTGAAAAGTTTCATATTGAGTAAATAACAAGGCTTTGTAGCTTATCTCGGTTGTTTGAATCATATATGAAATTTGAAGCTCCAAGTGGATTTCCTCGTTAATTTTAGGGTTTAGTTCATGAAAATGTATCCAAGTTGTCACCTTTTGCTATTGTATGTATCATACTTTCAAACTTACTATTTAATGTATTGAACCTTTAAAATTTACCATTTAATATACTCCATTACCTACTAAACCCTTAGCCGGTTGTCATTTGATGACATGTACTTGTTTTTATATTTTTATATTTATTTCTTATTCCACATCAGTTTTTAGTTTCCACCTCATTATTTTTATATAAACATTCATCTCATCTCTCTGTGTTGAATATCATCCATCATCTTTAAGAACAAATAAAATAATCAAGAACCATCAAAATTCGAGTAAAGATAAAATTTGATTTGTTCATATCTTGAATCAGATCTATAATCGCTCATACACCATCTCTGTTCGGAAACAAAATTCGAGTAAAGATAAAAATTTGAGTAAAGATCATCTATCATCTTCGTTTTCAAGAACATCATCTTCAACTTAAACCTATCTTGAATCAGATCTATAATCTTGAACATCGTATCTTTAAATCGCTTATACACATCCAAAATTGATCGATTGAAATATCCTTTGAAGAAATCAATGAACTAGTTAGAAACAAAAATTGATTTGTTCAAATTACCAAAAACCCTAGTTCCTCCTGCGAACAAATCGAACCAAGAACTAAATTTCCTCACCCTAAATCGATAAAAAAAAACGTGATCTGGGTTTAATCAAATGGAACCCTAACTCTGTTATGAAACAAGAACTCAGGTGTGAATCAAGAACAAGAACAAGAACTCACATGAGAACAAATGAACCAAAATCACTTACCTTGAATCGCAACTCCTAAACCAAAGGAGATGGAAATCGCACACCTTCACAACTTTGTTCCAGATATTTAATAGAAATCTCAGTTGAAGGATGAAACTTATAGAAGAACAACGGCTCAAGTATGTGTACTATATGAAGAGAGATCGGAACCCTCAAGAAATCAAAGAATCAGAAGCCCAAACCTTGGTGGAATCAAAAATTGCAAAAGAAACACCCTCAAGAAATAAAAAAGTCGGAACCCCAAACCTCGATGAAGGGATAGATTGTTCTTTATACTGAGATTTTGGTTTTAACATCATATGACCCAGATTCAATAATGTTATTATTTTTTATTATTATGAAAAAAAATTTATTTTATTTTGAATTATTTATTAACTTGATATGCCATGTCACTTGTCATGTAACCATCCACGTCAGCAAAACCTATACCACATTAGCAAGCAACCTACTATAGCAGGTTGGATACATTAAATGGTAACTTTTAAAGGTCCAATACATTAAATGGTAAGTTTGAAAGTCTGATACACACAATAGCAAAAAGTGATAACTTGAATACATTTTCATAAACTAAACCCTTAATTTTATACGATCTCTAGAATTTTAAGTTATGTTATAGCCTGTTGTTCCCAGTCAATTTGTTTATAGATTTTATTAAAAGTTTTTTAGTATTTTAGGTTTACTTATTGAAAAATATTTTAGAAGGAATTTTATGTGGTTCCATTATATATATATATATATATATATATAATTAAAATATGAAATTTTCAAGAAATATTAAAATACTATTAATTAAATCATTAATTACTTCGAGTTATGATTTTTTAAATATTTTTTTATAGCATTAACGATCTTAAAACTTGAGAATAATATGCTATTTATTTTTCATAAAGATGTTTATGATAAATTATTGAAGTTTTATGTAGATATAAAATAGATAATTACTTAACTAGATTTATGATAATAAAAAATGAATTATTATTAAGTGATAGAGAATTATTAAGATGGATAATTATTAAGTAATGGAAAATTACTAAGTAGATTTATGATAATAAAAATGTATAATTATCAAGTAGATTTATGATAAAAATTAATTAAAATAATTAATTAGGAATTGATAACGAATCATCGTAGAAGAATGATACGTGTCACCCTAATATCTTGTTTTAGTCATATGCGTGCGCGTGTTTGAACAAATTTTATGTTTAGAATAATTTCTTAGTAAAAACGATATCACGAAACTATGACTAGAGAAACAAAAGTAGAAAAAGTGAATGATTATTTATTTAGAATAATAGAACATCCGTATACAGTAACATACTTTTAAATTTATATATTTTTATTCACAATAAAACTTAAACTTATAATAATAGATCATAAAAAATATCTTTTAATATTTTGATACTTCTAAACTACAAATGTTCTAAGGTTGTAAATATGTGCCCCGTATAATATTCCCTTCTACGAAAGCATGATGAAAGAACAAGATCACATACAAACGCCTTATGTTTTAAGTTTATCAAATTAATATGACATGATTGATTACTTGACTTTTCTAAGCTTCGTTCTGAAATTCAAGAAAGTAACTTTTAAAACATCAAGTAAGTGGATAACTATATCTATATCCATCCATGAGGTTGATATCTACGTGGAAGTATGTGATCTTTGGGTGAAAAAATGTGAAAATAATTTCGAGTATATAGAAATATATCTAATGTGTGTTACATTTTATGTATGTTTTTGTTTTTATAAATTTCTCATTATTTCTAGGTCTAAATGTTTAAAAAACTAATGAAACACTCTAATTAAGATGCATAATTACGAATTTAATGAATTTGTAAATAGATCTAATTCGATTGTTTAGTTTTCGTGGTTCTCGTATTAAAAATGATTCTCAAATAACTTTTCTCTATAAATGATATATATAGAGAGAGAAAATCATTTGAAAACTGTATTTATTACGAGAACCGCAAGAACTATTATTAACAATCAATTATTATTATGTCTTAATAAATTAAATTAAATAAAAAATAGCATAATTGTAATTTATAAAATTGATTAATTCGCTGCTTTTTTGGTGCACCACCTTTTTTACGTAAACCTTGAATTTGAATTGCTTTAAAAAAATTTGTGACAAAACCTTTTTTTTTACTTTCTTTTTCTATTTTTATAGATAGTGAAGATTATTTTTTTTTTGTTTTTCTTTTTTTTATATCCTTCTCTATTTATTAATTACAACGATTTATATTTTTATTAGAACTTTTTGATTTATACATTAAGTATATGTACTCCCAGATCTTTTTTGTTAGAAAATTTTGAGTTGGCAATGAGTTTGACTAAACCAACTTTGAGTTGCATGTGCACTAGAGTTGTAAAGGAACATGAATGGGGGCTTGTTAGTGTTCATTTGTATAACTTTAGCCAAACAAAAATAAACGAACACAGACGCATAAACGAACAAATATTTGTGTTCATGTTCGTTCGTTTTACTTTAGCCGAACATAAATGAACACAAATGAACAAAAATATATACAAATATAATACAAACCTAACATTATTAAATATAAACAGACACTAACTACGTATATTTATATGTGCGTGAGAGAGAGTGTGTGTATGTATGTGTGTGTGTGTATATATATATATATGTAACACACACATATATATATATATATATATACATACATATAAACGAAAATAAACAAATAGATTAACTAACGTTCACGAATATAAATGAACGAACGAGTATGTGTGTGTGTGTGTGTGTATATATATATATGCAGACACACACACACACATATATATATACATACATATAAACGAACATAAACAAATGGATAAACGAACGTTCACGAATATAAATGAACGAACGAGGGTCTTTGTTGGTGTTTGTTCATTTTACTAAATGGACAAATATTTTTGCTCGTGTTCGTTTATTTATTAAATAAACGAACATAAAAGAACTTCATGTCAAACAGATCACGAACGCTTCACCGAACGTTCAGTTCATTTACAACCCTAACGTGCACACATGCATATAGGTGTACATGTGCATGTACATATATTCACGAGATGCACTATGCATATATGCCCTCACACGCACCCGTGCTAAAACAAAACCTAGTAGTATGAGCAGGTTGTGCACATATGCATTGTGCATATGTGACTTTACGTATGTGCTGGAAAAAATCTACTGTAATATGCACATGTGCATCTATCCGCATTGGAAAAAAAAGCGAGTGGTACATGGACATGTTCAAATATATGATGTTGTGTTGGAAAAAAAAACCTAACAAAAACGATTTTTTTTCTTTGCAAAAAAGCGAGTGGTATGTCTACATGTGCATATGCATATCTACACGAGATGTACATGTGTACGGTGCATATATGCTCATACGCACCTATGCAATATGAACAGGTGGTGCACATATGCAATTGTGCTTGAAAAAACTCAAGTGTTATGTGCACACATCTCATGTTGTGCTAAAAAAACCGGTAAAATAAAAAAATTCTTTAAAAAAATATAGCAATTTGGATGTCATATTAAAGAGCATATTTTTCTTGTTAATTTGGTATAATTTTTGTATTTTAGTACCTTTGTGTGTGCTAGATATTTTAGTTTTAAAAAAGTGAGGGTAAGTGGTCCCCTTTATTTAGACAATTTGCCTAAAATACCCCTCCAACATTTTTAGAAAATGAACATAACGGCTGTGTTTTTAATTAATTACATGTCTGCCACAACTAATATTAACCTTTGATTAATTATGATCAAAGGCTACAAATGGTTCACGCGGTACTCACAATAAAACTGGTTCTCAATATATGATGGTTTAAACAAGAATTGTTTTTCGTGTAAGAATCAATCTTGACCGTTGATTAAAACAAATCAATAACTATTAATAGTAATGATGCATTATAAATTGGGTTTAGTATCTAAATGTGTACCGAAGTTGTCACTTTTTGCTATTGTATATACACAATTTTCAAAACTACCATTTAGTGTATCGAACATTCTAAAGCATGTAACCGGTAATTATATCATTTTTGATTTATTTTTATATTTGTAAAATGCCACATGCATAGACACATCACATTTTTATATATTCATTAAATTCCATGAAAAATTAATTCAAAATCAAATTTAAGATGAAGAACATGAGAATGAAGATGATGATGAAGACCAACATGAACTCAAAATCGAACACAACCATCTATGAACTCAAAATGAAACTCAAAATGAAGAACATGAAAATGAAGATGATGATGAAGACCAACATCAATCATTTTTCAAAATTAGTTTTTTTATTGAACATATGAAGGCATTCTTTCATATGGAAGAAGATTCATACCATCTTCAAAAACAATAATAGCATATCATCTAGATTCAAATGGACAAGAACCAAAAATCAAATTAATACAATAACTTAGATCTTTGGAACAAACGAAGCCCTGAAACAAGATCTGGGAACACAACCGAACACAACTTCATAACTTAGATTTGATGGTGAACCTTGATCGAAAAGAAGCAACAAAGCAAGTACCTGAATCACATCGTCGATTGTAAAACAGAGCAAAGTTATGAACCTTAAACCCAAATTCAAAACCCATGTTTCCAGATTTGTCGAACCAGTCTGTCCCCGAGAATCGAACCAAATACGCAGACCCAGGTTGAAATCATATGAAAGATATCGCACACCTTGAATCACTTGAACCAAATCTTGAAATCATATGGAATCGTATGAACATAATCGAACCAGATCTGGAAATCAAGAACCAAAAAAAAACCCCTAAAATCGAGCACTAAAATAATCGAAACTTACCAAGGTAGTCCAGATCTTTGAAGTCCAGATCTCACCCCAAATCAAAACAATAAGTATTATTGTGATAAATTCTTTCAGTCGGTGATGATGATAAGAATTTGGGTTTAGGTGGTGGTGGTAAGAATCGTCGATGTTTCCAGATCTTTCAATCATCGATGGTGGTAAGAAATTCTTTCGGTTAATGTTTCCAAAATCAAAACAAGAAGTCCACATCTTTTGGTTGGTGATGGTGGTAAGAATTTGGGTTTAGGTGGTGGTGTTGGGAATCCCCTGAGAATTTGGGTTTAGGTGGTGGTAAGAATTTGGGTTTATTGTGATAAATTCTTTCTTCTTTATTATTATTATTATTATTATTATTATTATTATTATTATTATTATTTAAAAAAAGCCATGTCACTTGCCATGGCAACCGCCACATCACCCATAACCATGCCACGTCACCCTTAACCGTGCCACGGCAGCCTTAACCTGCTATCAAAGGTAACGATACATTAAATGGTAGATTTTGAAACTTCAGTACATTGAATGGTAGTTTTGAAAGTTGGGTATACACAATAGCAAAAAGTGACAACTTCGGTACACTTTTATATACTAAACCCTTATAAACTTCTTATTATTTCTAGGTCTAAATGAAACACTCTAATTAAGATGCATAATTACATATTTAACAAATTCGATTGTTTAGTTTTTGCGGTTCTCGCATTAAAAATGATTCTCAAATGAACTTCTCTCTATATAAATGATATATATATATATAGAGAGAGAGAATATCATTTAAAAACCGTTTTTATTACGAGAACCGTAAGAACTATTATGAATCAATCAATTAAGATCTTATCTTAATAAATTAAATTAAATAAAAAATAGCATAATTGTAATTTATAAAATTGATTAATGCGCTGCTTTTTTGGTGCACCACCCTTTTTTATGTAAATCTTGAATTTAAATTGCTTTATTAAAATTTGTGATAAAACTTTTTTTTACTTTCTTTTTCTTTTTTTTTATAGATAGTGAAAATTATTTTTTTATGTTTTTTCTTTTTTCTTTACTTCCTTCTCTATTTTTTAATTACAACGATTTATATTTTTATTAGAATTTTTTGAGTTATATATTAAGTATTTGTACTTCCAGATCTTTTTTGTTAGAAATTTTTGAGTTGGCAATGAGTTTAACTAAACCAACTTTGAATTGCATGTGCACTAGAGTTGTAAACGAACATGAACAGAGGCTTGTTAATTAGTGTTCGTTCGTATAACTTTAGCCAAACAAAAATAAACGAACACATATGCATAAACGAACGAATATTTGTGTTCATGTTCGTTCGTTTTACTTTAGCCGGACATAAATGAACAGAAACATATACAAATATAATACAAACCTAATATTATTAAATATAAACAGACACTAACTACATGTATTTATGTGTGTGTGAGAGTGTGTGTGTGTGTATATATATACACACATACACATATATACATATAAACGAACATAAACAAATAGATAAACAAACGTTCACGAATATAAATGAACAAATGAGTGTGTGTGTGTGTGTGTGTATACATACATATAAACGAACATAAACAAATGGATAAACGAATGTTCGCAAGTATAAATGAATGAACGAGGGTCTTTGTTGGTGTTTGTTCATTTAACTAAATGAACAAATATTTTTGTTCGTGTTCGTTTATTTATTAAATAAACGAACATAAAAGAACTTCCTGTCAAACAGTTCACGAACGCTTCACCGAACGTTCATTTCATTTACAACCCTAACGTGCACACATGCATATAGGTGTACATGTGCATGTACATATATTCACGAGATGCACTATGCATATATGCCCCAACACGCACCCGTACTAAAACAAAACTTAGTAGTATGAATAGGTTGTGCACATATGCATTGTGCATATGTGACTTTACAGTATGTGCTGGAAAAAATCTACTGTAATATGCACATGTACACCTATTCGCATCTGTGCTAGAAAAAAAGCGAGTGGTACGTGGACATGTTCAAATATCTGATGTTGTGTTGGAAAAAAACCTAACAAAAACGATTTTTTCTTTGAAAAAAATCCAGTGGTACGTCTACATGTTCATATGCATATATACACGAGATACACATGTGCACGGTGCATATATGCACCCATACGCACCTATGCAATATGAACAGGTGGTCCACATATGCACTTGTGCTTGAAAAAACTCAAGTGTTATGTGCACACATCTCATGATGTGCTAGAAAAAAACAGGCAAAAACGAAAAAAAATTCTTACAGAAAAAGTATAGCAATATGGATGTCATTTTAAGGAGCATATTTTTTTTTTTGTTAATTTGGTATAATTTTCATATTTTAGTACCTTTGTGTGTGCTAGATATTTTAGATTTAAAAAAGTGAGAGTAAGTGGTCCCCTTTATTTAAGCAATTTGTCTAAAGTACCCCTCCAACATTTTTAGAAAGTGAAAATAACGGTTGTGTTTTTAATTAATTACATTTTGCCACAACTAATATTAACCTTTGATTAATTATGACCAAAGGCTACAAATGGTTCTCAATATATGATGGTTTAAACAAGAACTGTTTTTCATGTAAGAACCAATCTTGACCGTTGATTAAAATAAATCAATGACTATTAATAGTAATGATGCATTAATGACTAACTAATGTGCTCATTAATGCTCATTAACAACTCACTAGTTGTAGTGTTTTGGTTATTTATATATTTACCTAATTGTGAATTATGTCCGATGGATGAGTCATTATTAACGAGGCTTGTTTTTTCTAATGTAGCTCTAACCCCTTATTAATTAGCCATTAATGAGCCATTAGCATTATTAACGATTGATTTATTTTAAATCTAAGGCAAGATTGGTTCTCGCAATAAGAACGGTTCTTAAATGAACTTTCTCCTATATATAGACACATACACACACACATAGGTGGAAATAGGGGATGGGCTAAATTTATAATATGTGTGTGTGTGTGTCATTAATTAAGTTGAACTAAATGAACATAAGAAATTGATGAAAACACACATAATTTACTTGATACATATGAACTAGATGAACACAAGAAAGTGATGAAAACACACTGATTTGAAAAGCTCCGGTTCCATATTTCAAACAACATCATGAGGCTTTAAACACATTGGGATTTGATTTTATTGATTCATTATCCCAAAACTCGGATTTTGATGCTTCTCTCCCAAAATCGGCTCCTTTTCTGTTGTCAACAACTGAAAATTGTAATTTATAAACGGATGCACGACAACAGTGGTGGTTGATGGGTGTCTTTTGTATATGCTCTATCCATGCATAAAATGCTTATTTACTACACTTATTTTTTATAACATTTGTGCTTTGATTAGCTTTCTGTTTGTGATAGGTATGTGCGAAATGGGACTTAAATGAGAATATTTGAAGATTAAAATGGAGATGATGAAAGCTTATAAGAAATAGGGATGAATGTGCTATTATATGAGGGTTAAGAAGGAAGAACAAAGAAAACAAGACAAAATTAGAGTTACTCAGCATTACTCTGAAAGCCTTCAAAGTGGGAAGTAGAGACAACATGCACTAGAGTAATGCCACTCCCTTCTTTTCTTTCCTTCTATAAAATAGCGCTTTCCTTTTCTTCTCTACTACTTCCTTCTCCACGAAATTGAGCAACAAAAAACCCTAGTTTCTACTCCCAAAACTCATCTCTTTCATCCAAGAACACATCCCTTTCAACCCACAATCATAATATATTCATCTCCACTCAATATATACGACCCGTTTAAGCATTCTTCATCAAGGAGCTGTAGAGAGATATTCTTGGAGCATCTCATCATCCTCCCATGGTGAAATCAAGGTTTGTCAAGGTTTAAAGGTGGTTTTTGGATGATTACTTCTCCATCACCTTCAATAATCATTCGGTTAATTGGATTACCTTATTTATCTACCCAATTCTCTATCATCACAAACCCTAGTTTAGTCTATCATTTAAAGATGGCTTCTACTACCATGTTTGCATCTTTCAATACCATCATGCTTGGCTAAACACCCCGTGATCGCAACCGGGATTAGGGTTTGGTTAACTTATGTCTATATGTGATATGAACAATTGTGTATATGAACACTTGAATGTTAGTTTTGAGATTAATTCATATGATTGTATCTTTCATTCTTGTGTGAACACTTGTTGGTTGATTTTGAGTGTTAAGACGGTATTATTGTCAGCTCCCCAATCATTCCTATTCCACTTTTAGTGTAGTGTAGTGTAGTTAAAATTAGTGTGGTAGTGCATAATCCGTACCCAAATTCAAGTCATTTAATGTGTCAATGGTTATGTCTATGTAGCCTAATCATATACACATTTTAGTAATCTTTTTAATAGTTGACATGCGCGAACTGCTACAAATTTTTATATAAATAATTTACAATACACACGGTGTTTTAAAAGTGATTTCACCTTAGAGGTAGACTACACGCGTGATAGGCAAGTATCACATATCCATATATAGTACAGCTCTTTTGGTAAGACCGAGTATCGAACTCAAGGAACGAAAGCTCCTAATAATCAACCTTTTCCATTATCTATCCGACAACAACGCAAGAAGCGAAATAAACTAAAACCTATAACTAAAAAACAAAAGGCAATAGGAAGGAATTCAAAGCAAGAAGGTACTCGTTTGAATTAGATACACTCTAGTCAAATGTATGAAAATACATAATCATATGACATGACTATATTGACTTGTTAAGTACAGAAGATAAGAAGTATACACGTTTTAATTAGTAATCCATCTATAGACACAATGAATTACACCAAACACATAAGCATAACCTCTTGATGCGTAAGGCTTTTAATCTGGAAAATAATATTAGATACCCAATCATAGATGGGAGATAAGATATACATGACTCAATCCATGATTTGCCAAAATAACCTCTTGATGATTCAAATAATACACCAAACACACATGAGCATAACTTCTCATAGCATAAGGAAATATACTTGGTTTAATATCCAAAATCTCAAACCATTATCCACGAACCTCATGTAATGTCACAAATACACATACCTAGTCTAATCACATCAATATCTACCAACCTAGTGTCAATCTTGACATAATGAAACATGTTTAAATATACATACACTTGAAGATAAGCATTTAACACATAAAGTCAACCTAACATAGATGTACAAAACACTCACATAGGCTAGAAATAACATCAACACAACCAAATATACTTCTCATTGAATCAAATATGATATCATCCAAGTCAACAAAAGTCAAACCATCATAAATACATAATGCAACCAACATGTGTCTAATCCAAACGATTCAAAGTATTCAACTCATAATTCCTAAAAACAAACCCAAATCATAGAAATAATTGGATTCAACATAATAAAAAGGAGAGATTATACCAACCCAGAAATGGGTGCAAAAATGGGATGTACAATGAGTTACACACGCCCTTTTAAGCTTGAATCACCATCTAAAGAACCAAGGATCAAGGTGTTGGAGTATGCCCACTGACATGCGTACGCAAATATCACTACCGATGATGCATAGGCCTATTGGGTCACACACCAAGGGTTAATCTCGACAACAACCAAAGTGAAAGGGGCAAAAGGGACTTAAATTGTTTAAGTTACAAAAGTGACACTGCCAGGTGGACTTCACGGCGTGAACTCCTGTCAGACTACAGATTGCTTTTTGCTTTTTGCCTCAACTCTTTACCAATGCATGTTGAGCTCAATGATGACCTTATGGCCGGCCTTGGGGCACTAGAGGGTCATGTTAAGGTTTATAAAAGAGACATGCATCCACTCCTAACATACTCTTACAACTACAAACACCCAAACACTTAGAGACCATTTGTGAGGTGCTTACATAGAGTGTTCTTGGTGTTCTTGTGAGGTTTTCTAGAGGATTGCAAGGGAGATCATCTGGTTATTGTTTCTTTGGTGATTTCAAGTTATTGAAGATCATCAAGACTTGCTAGTACAAGGAGATTACACAAAGCTTGGTGTGGACTAGCAATAGAGGAAGGCTTGCCTTGGCTTTCTCGATCATCCAACTTCAAGTTCATCTCCAGCTCCTAATCACTAGTGGTATATCTTTCTCCTTGCCTTGTTTTTCATGTTGCATATCTTGCATGTAGTGTTTGGTCCCATGGTTTGGGGTTTCTTGGCATTTTGATTCTTTTTATCTTGTTCTTTTGCTTCCGTTGCGTGCCTAGCAAACCCCAACACAAGGAACCATCATTCTCGGATGAAATCCGGCTCCGTGCCTAGCAAACCCCAATAGTGGTATCAGAGCCACCTTTACATCAGATTTGCACATGGTGGCCTAAAACCGAAAAACAAAATTTTTGAAATCTGGCCAGATGAACTTCACGCCGTGAAGTCCTTGACATAAATCATTTTTCAGTTTTTAAATGTCAAATCTGTTTTGGTTTTTTGGTTTTGGCCTTGTTGTTGTTTGTTTCTAGTTTTTCCAGTAGCTAGTTGGCTTGTGTTTTGGCTGATATATTTACATGTGGATTATTATTTGGCATGAATATATAATTGCATGTACTTATATTATGTATATATGAATATGTTTCATAAAAATTGGTTTGGTGTTACTAATGCATATGTACATGGGATTATTTTTGTGCCTTGAGTATTATAAATAATCTTAACCAAGATACATATGTTGCATGGGTTTCTTGTGGCACACCATACTTGTTTGCTTTCTTATGTTGATTAGATAGCTTTGTTGGTAACCAATATGCCCTAGACCTTTGGTTGTGATGTTTGGTTGTATTTATGTTTATTCATTCATTTGGTGACTTCTAGTCACATGGTTTGTAATAAGTTATTTGTCTATTTATTTAGTATGTAAATTTGTTCTTGTGGCTTGCATGCCATTTAAATTCCAAATTTATGTAAAGTACTAGAAGATAGGATCTTGTGGCTTGCATGACATTTCTATCTTTAAATATGTATTTGTAATATGGAGGCAACCATCGGGAGTCATGGCTATGACGTCTTGGCGATCACAAATCCGGGAGGCCCAATGGAGGTGGCGGGTTTAGTGGGAGCACATCCGAAGTCAATGAAAGTTTTTCCCTAGTTGACTTAGTTTTCCCCTTTTGGCTCACGGGAAAACGCATAGGCTTTGGGCATGGTTACCAATTTGTTGTATGCGTGTGATGTGTTTTATTTGTTTATGCATGGATATTAGGATTATTGCATGCTAGACAAATTTTTATAAATTATAAAAAAAAACACAAGAGTTTTTAAAATTGGTTTACAAACTCGCGCGCGCATAAGATTAACAAAAGGATATAAAATTGATTTATATTCAAAGTGAAAAATTAGTTTTGTCACTAAATTTGTTAATCAAAACAAAAATGGTTTTTTAACCGGAAAACAAATCCCGTTTTCTAAAATTAAATCACACGCCACCCATAAGATGACACCACCCGAATCTAGTCACGCAAGGTCGATTGTCGAGCATTAGCCAAGTCAATCCATGCGTGAGCTGTGTGGAAGGTGCGTGTGGCAATTCGCAAGGTTGATTGTCGAGCTCTAGCCGAGTCAACCATTGGGCAAGAGTACCACCGTGTATCTTGATGGACGATTTATAATTTCGAAATAGAATTTTGAATGGTTATCGAGCTCTAGCCGAGATTATTCAAAATTTTAGTTTGAGATTGGTGTGGAGGGATCAAACATGCCAATACGACACAATGGTTATCAATTTGAATCCCGCAAGGAACTAAGAGTTGTAATAATGGATTACAATCGGTAAAATGGTTACCGGCCTAAATAAACTTTACCACGTGATCCACGTAAAACCCGTCACGGTGTAAAGTGATATATGGTTCTTAGCCCTTGTTAAAATGATTCTTTTATTAAACACATGGGGTAATTATTTTAACCAGGTTTATCAAACTAACTAAACTACTTTGCTTTAATAGATGGCATCTTCAAGCACCAACAACACCACCCACTTCTCTTTGAGAATTTTTCTAGAGAAGGAGAAACTTGATGAGACCAACTTTATGGATTGGTCTAGGCAATTACGTATTGTCCTACGACATGAGGATAAATTGGTTACCATTGAGGAACCCCATCCGGAAACCCCTGCTCCAAACGCAAGTAGGTCCATTCATGATGCGTATGAAAAACGCGTCAAAGACACCAACGAGGTTACTTGCCTCATGCTAAGCACGATGAGCCCCGATTTGCAAAAGCAAATGGAGAATCTAAATGCTTATGAAATGATGCTTGAGTTGAAGGACATGTTCCAACAACAAGCAAGGCAAGAACGGTATGGGTGCTTGAACGACCTACTTGGTTTCCGGTTGCAGAGGGGCGGGAACATGCTAGCCTCCACGTGCTCAAGATGAAGGCACTAGTGGAGCGCTTGAAGAGACTAGGGTTTACCATAGGAAGGGAGATGGCGGTGGATATTATCCTGCGATCCCTTCCTCCATCTTATGATCAATTCACCTTGAGTTATCATATGCATGGAATGGACAAAACCTTAATGGAGCTACATGGTATGTTGAGCACCGCTAAGTCCAACATGACCAAACAAAAGCCCATCTCTCCAGCTCCCATCCTAGCTATCACGGAAGGAGGAACCAAGAAAAGGAAGAAACCGGCCTCTACCCCTAAGGGTAAAGGTAAGGGAAAGGTTGGGGCTACCAAGCCTAACCCTACCCCGGAGCCTAAGCCAAAGGGTCTTATTCCCAAGGCAAAGACTCCGGAGGAAGCGGTTTCCTTCTTCTGCGGGGTGAAAGGGCACATGTGCCGAAGCTGCCCAAAGTACCTAGAAGGCCTAAAGAAGCTTAGAGCTTCGGGAGCGGGTGCTTCTACTTCAGGTACGTTCATGATTGAACTTCATCATACTTCTACTTCAAATGGTTGGATATTAGATACCGGTTGTGGCACTCACATTTGTAACATTGTGCATGTGTTAAAAGAAAGTAAAAGGCTGAGAGATGGAGAGCTGGATCTTATAATGGGGAACAAGGAGGTCGTCCCCGTTTTGAAGAAAGGGAGCGTGGAGCTAACTTTTAGATCCGGTTACTCTATTATTTTAAAAAATGTATGCTATTAGCCAAGTGTGGCGCGAAACATTATTTCTTTATTTTCTTTGTATGATGATGGATATTACTTTCATTTTGATAATGGAATTATCTCTTGTCTTAAAGATGATGTTTGTTATTTTAAAGCATATCCATGTCGTGGTATATACGAAGCTGATGCATATATCTCAAATGATAGAACAATCATGAATATCGATTTTGAGTCCAGAAATACTTTGGACAAGTTTTCTTTATGGCATAGTTGCCTTGGCCATATAAACAAGAAGCACATCACCAAGCTCCAAGCGGATGGGATCTTGGAATCATTTGACCTCGGGTCAAGTGAAGTATGCAAATCTTGTTTATTGGGCAAGATGACAAAATCTCCCTTTACCGGTGTGAGTGAAAGGGGCAAGGACTTGTTGGACATTGTTCATACTGATGTATGCGGTCCATTCAAGCATGTCACAAGGAACAACTCAAGATACTTCGTTACATTTACCGATAACTATAGTAGATATGGATATGTCTACCTGATTAGGCATAAGTCTGAAACCTTTGAGGTCTTAAAGACATTCCAAAATGAAGTTCAGAATCAATTGGGCAAATCTATAAAGATACTTCGATCTGATAGGGGAGACAAATATCTTAGCTCAGAGTTCAGTGATCATCTTAAAAATTGTGGGATTATCTCACAATTAACACCTCCTAGGACACCACAATTGAATGGTTTCGCCGAGCGGAGAAATCGGACATTGTTGGATATGATCCGATCAATGATGAGTCACACGAAAGTACCCATCAGTTTTTGGGGGTACGCTCTTGAGTCGGAGGCTAGGATCCTCAACCTCGTACCGACAAAGAAAGTCCAGAAAACACCTTATGAGATATGGCATGGAGTAGTTCCAAAAATTGCATATCTCAAAGTATGGGGATGTCTTGCCTACGTTAGACGTGAGGTAGAGGACAAACTTGAACCCCGATCAGAGAAGTGTTACTTCATTGGGTATCCAACCGGAGCCATGGGATATTTGTTTTATAAACCCTCCGAAAACAAAGTTTTTGTTGCAAGGAGGGCAGTTTTCCTTGAAATAGAACTGATATCCATGCAATCTGGCGGGAAGAAGATTGGTCTTGAAGAAATTCAAGAACCCACGAATGAAGGGACTAGTGTCGGTACTAGCACTCAACCCAAAGTGGTTGAAACCGAACATGATGATGTATCGGTTGTTGGTCCCAAAGAGGGTAAACAAGTAACTGATACAGTGTAGAAGGGGGGCTTGAATACACTTTAAACAATCAATCAAATTAATCAAATGTATATTCAATAATCGAATAGAACAATAACTATTATCACTCTCTAATCAACTCAACAGGATGATTTGATATTACACTGATTATAAACTCAACTCTCTTTAAACACTCTTGTATCACAAACTAATTGATGATCAAACTTCTTGTTAAAACTGATTAACAAGAACTCTTGAAAACTCTCTTGAACTTTGAACTCACAAAGTTATCGCAACACACGCGTATCAAGTATGACGAACACACGTACGTTTGCAAATTATGCAGTCGTCGTTTTTTTGATATTCTGTTTTCTATATATATATTAAAACCTATAGGAAGTTTTATACTCATACTTGATATATCTACGAATAAATCGCAGTTTAAAGATAGAACTTATCTTTTCTTTAAAACCGTAACAAACTCCTTAATTAGAACATATCTAACTAATTCCGTTTGAGATCTCTATCCAACTAATAGATAGTTTAAATTAGGTTCAGATATCCTAATTTAAAAGTCGTAGATATGAAGAGTTAATAACAGAATTTAGAACTTACTTAAATTCTTGAACTGACTTTTGATGCTGAGCTAACTCACTCAGTCTTGACATCGTCAAGCTGAGTTCTTGAATGTTGGGTTCTTGAATCTTCAAGTCTTCAAGTCTTCACTCTTAACACCTATCTCAGCTTAGAAGTCACTGAGCTATCTAGTACTTACATAGAAAACTCTATATCTGTTTATACGCTGACTACTCAGCCTAAGCTAACTTGTCAGTCTATAACAGACTTACATAATTCCTAATTCTTAACCTATCATCTATACATAGCTATAGTTTGTCTCATCAAATCTAACTATTCTAAACATGAGACTAACAGTACCTAACAACAATCCATTACCTCATCGTAGATCTAGTAGATCCCGTCACGAGCCAGAGAGATATGGGTTTCTCATATCTGATGGTGACAAATTATTGGTGGATCATGATGATCCCACCAACTACCAGGATGTCGTAGCAAGCATTGACTCTGCTAGGTGGAAGGAGGCTATGGAAAGCGAGATGGAGTCCATGCCGGACAACCAAGTATGGGAATTGGTTGATCCCATACCCGGGTTTAAGACAGTAGGGTGTAAATGGGTCTTCAAGAAGAAGACCGGCGTGTATGGAGCTGTAGATACTTTTAAAGCCCGACTGGTGGCTAATGGTTTCACAAAAACTCATGGTATTGATTATGA
Organism: Dittrichia graveolens; assembly: GCA_038502395.1. Classification (NCBI taxonomy): domain Eukaryota; kingdom Viridiplantae; phylum Streptophyta; class Magnoliopsida; order Asterales; family Asteraceae; genus Dittrichia; species Dittrichia graveolens. The sequence goes on from JARJIL010000003.1 coordinate 74,340,314, forward strand.
GGAAACCTTTTCCCCGAAGGCTATGTTGAAGTCTATAAGAATACTCATGGCCATTGCTACATTTTATAATTATGAAATCTGGCAAATAGATGTAAAAACCACCTTCCTTAATGGGAAGCTAAATGAAGAGGTGTTTATGACACAACCCGAGGTTTTTGTACATCCTGAGTATCCTAATGGAGTCTGCAAACTTAAGAAGTCCATTTATGGACTTAAACAACAATCTCGCAGTTGGAACCTATGCTTTGATGAGAAAATCAAAGAATTTGGATTTTTGAAAAGCAAGGATGAACCATGCATATATGTCAGGGCTAGTGGGAGCGCTGTAGTATTCCTAATCCTATATGTAGATGATATTCTACTTATTGGAAACGATGTCGCAACCTTACAAGACGTAAATCTTTTCTCGGGAATTGTTTCTCTATGAAGGACTTGGGAGAGGCAGCATATATCTTGGGTATAAAGATCTATAGAGATAGATCCAAAAGGCTTATTGGGCTAAGCCGAAGTGCATATGTGGACAAAGTCTTGAAGCGATTCAAGATGGAGGACTCTAAGAGGGGTAACACCCCTATGATGCATGGAATGGCATTGAGCAAGACTCAATGTCCTAGTTCCAAGGAGGAACTAGACGTAATGAAGAGAATTCCTATGCTTCGACGGTAGGATCAATCATGTACGCCATGTTATGCACTCGTCCTGATGTATCGTGTGCATTGAGCATGACGAGTAGATATCAGGCAAATCCCGGGCAAGCCCATTGGACCGCAGTCAAGAACATTCTCAAGTATCTTCGGAGGACAAAGGAAATGTTCTTGGTATATGGTGGTGAGGAAGAGCTAAGAGTACGTGGGTACTCTGATGCAAGTTTCTAAACGGACAAGGACGACTGCCGATCACAATCGGGGTTTGTGTTCCTTTTAAATGGTGGTGCTATCAACTGGAGGAGCTACAAGCAAGACACGGTTGCTGATTCAACTACCGAATCCGAATACATTGCGGCAAGTGAAGCAGCAAAAGAAGCTGTATGGATGAGGAAGTTCATCCAAGATCTTGGAGTGGTTCCTAGCATTACCGACCCCATAGAGCTTTTCTACGATAATGATGGTGCGGTTGCATTGGCAAAGGAACCAAGAGCTCACAAGCGGATGAGGCACATTCCTCGCAAATATCACTTCATTGGAGATGTAATAGAGAGCGGTGATATTGTCATCAGCAGGGTAACATCGGAGAGCAACTTGGCTGATCCGTTCACAAAGCCGTTGTCACAAGCCGTTCATGATTCTCACACTAGATCTATAGGTGTTAGATTCACTAATGACTTGGCTTGAGTATATTTTGGTTTATGTTTGATATGTACTTATTCTTGGGAACATTAAGCAGTATTGTATTTCATATTATATCGATTATTAAATGGAGATTTAATGATACGCCATGGGCGGGTATTTTCATGAATCCTTACTGTGTTCCATCTTAGCATGTTTAATCACTTCCCAGAATGATTTATCATTCTAAATGTCACAATCAGTCACTCTTCTAGGGGAGGAAGTTTCAATTAAGATTGAGGAAAGGGGTTGGTTGCGTATTCAGTAGTGGATTGAATACAAGAGACATAACACTTCGCCTGTACTTGAATCATTCAAGTGATTGGACGACCCACACCTGAAGTTACTTCATGGTTATTGTCACAAGTAACTCAGGATGATAATATCAATTCATCCTTAAACTGGAGATACATGTGTTTCAAAGCATGTAACTGCTTTGCTTTGATTACTTTTAAACACAGTTCGTAACTAGCTGTTATAAAGTGAGTTTTTGGGTAAAGTATGGTATATGTGGCAGAACAATGTAGTTAAAAGAATTTGTTCCTCTATTTTTAGAGATATCCATGGGCCCCTCGATGATTGAGAGCTGGCATCAAAATGCATGGCCGAGCACAAGTTGCAATAATGTTTGATCGATTGCAACTAGAACTTTGGTCACCATCAATCTTGATCGAGAAACATAATCGTCAACGATCTGGAGATTGACATCTAACCATGTCTCGTGTTCACACGGATATCGCGAACAAAGGGATGTTTGAACACTTATCAATAGGACCATTTCTTATCTATATTTGAGATTTGGCATTTGTCCAGGATGACAAAACCTATGCTGACTTGGGGGCAAAGATGCCTTGCTAGAGGCCGCTCTTTGTCTGTGGTACCATGGGTACGGTATGTCATGTGCAAGTGGGAGTCTGTTGGAGTATGCCCACTGACATGCGTACGCAAATATCACTACCGATGATGCATAGGCCTATTAGGTCACACACCAAGGGTTAATCTCGACAACAACCAAAGTGAAAGGGGCAAAAGGGACTTAAATTGTTTAAGTTACAAAAGTGACCCTGCCAGGTGGACTTCACGGCGTGAACTCCTGTCAGACTACAGGTTGTTTTTTGCTTTTTGCCTCCACTCTCCACCAATGCATGTTGAGCTCTATGATGACCTTATGGCCGGCCTTGGGGCAATAGAGGGTCATGTTAAGGTTTATAAAAGAGACATGCATCCACTCCTAACATACTCTTGCAACTACAAACACCCAAACACTTAGAGACCATTTGTGAGGTGCTTACATAGAATGTTCTTGGTGTTCTTGTGAGGTTTTCTAGAGGAGTGCAAGGGAGATCATCTGGTTATTGTTTCTTTGGTGATTTCAAGTTATTGAAGATCATCAAGACTTGCTAGTACAAGGAGATTACACAAAGCTTGGTGTGGACTAGCAATAGAGGAAGGCTTGCCAGCTTTCTCGATCATCCAACTTCAAGTTCATCTCCAGCTCCTAATCACTAGTGGTATATCTTTCTCCTTGCTTTGTTTTTCATGTTGCATATCTTGCATGTAGTGTTTGGTCCTTGGTTTGGGGTTTCTTGGCATTTTGATTCTTGTTATCTTGTTCTTTTGCTTCCGTTGCGTGCCTAGCAAACCCCAACACAAGGAACCATCATTCTCGAATGAAATCCGGCTCCATGGCTACTCCAGATTAGAGAAAAAAAAGAAAAAGTCAAAGTCCTCTAAAATGGTACAACAAAGAAAAGATTCTCAAAAACAAAACAAAAGGGAAAACTAGAAAATAAACCAAAAACAGAATAAGGTTCAAAATAAAAGAGCAACAAAAAATAGAGAGATAGGTGCCAAAAAGAACTTATGAGTTTTATCTTTATTAAAATACATAGGATTTGATTATAACAAAACCAAACATTCAGTAAGACTTAGAATGAATTTGAATATATGTTATTTAGATTCTGACTAAAAGTTACTAAGTATAGAATATCACCCGAAGACCTGCTAAGTACTGAGCATCAGCCGAAGACATCATCTGAGATCAATTGAAGAAAAGACAAATGTAGAATACCATCAGCTACAGCTAACCTAACCGTCCGCTGAGAAAGTTCAAGCATCAGCTGAGCAATCAGTTTGATCAGCTGAGGATTCATTTTGATCAGCTCAACATCTGAAAGTCATCAGCTAAGTAATATTTTTCAAATACTTTGTCTCTTTTTTATTAACTCATCACTTTGAATGATAAATTGAATTATTTTAATCTACTGATCATCTAGGTTGATCAGCTTATGCATTGTTTAGCTCTAACAGTTTAACATTATATGATCAGTTGAGCACTCTCTTATCAACTAAGCAATCAATACTTAGGCATAGAAGTTCAATTTTATCAGCTTAGTACATTTTGATTAGCTGAGTCATATTTTTAGTTCTAAAAAATTGTTTAGTATATTCTATTTTTGTTATGTAACTTTTCTATGTCAAAAGCAGAACATGTATTGTTCTACTATCTCTTAGATCTTTTGTTATAGAAGTATTTACATTTTTTGTACCACCAAGTGGGACAAAATGGATAGAACTTTATCCTCTGAAAAGGTTAAAGTTACCTACGAACAAAAATGTTGAAGATTTGTCAAAATACTAAAGTATGGCTGGCAACTACATCTTTGGTAAAGTCAAATATGAAGAAACATGGCTGTTGATAAAAGTTCAAGCATGAAAGAAAAAGTTTATAGTTACAAGACATAAAATGAGGTAAATAATATTATTATATTGTTAGTGAGATGTACTTTTTTAGAAAAAGTACTATTACCTTATTCAATCCTCATTAGAGTAATATTACTTTTTACCCACTTTATGATTAAAATATTATTTTTTTTCTTTACTACATTGTCTCCCAACATCCGTTCCATCCGTTGTTGCCAAGTTTTCTATATATACTATTGCATTATCAACATGCAAAGTACAGAACTACACTTCGAGAAATCTCTCTCGAAAAACAAGTTCAAATCTTTTAAGCAAGAGCAAGTTTTAGAGTTCGCAAAGTATAGAAAACTTGTCCATATGTTGGACCTCTTAGAGCATTAGTTGTTTTTAGAGAAGTTTGTCTATGTGTTAAACATTTAGTTGCCACATTTTATTGTATTTGGAATTTCCGCTTCCTTGTACATGTAATTCTTGATTCATAATCAATAAGAATTATATTAAAAGTATTAGTGTGTGCATTTAAATTTAAAAAGCTTAAGTTTGTATTTACCCCCCCCCCCCCCTTTACAAATATTTGTTGTTAAGTACTTAATCTAGGACTAACACCTTTCACTAGAAGCGTGGTGTGACATTCCTAGATAACTAGGAGCAGAAGTGGAGCCCGGAACACTTGACTTATACCAAATGTATAGACAAGTTGTGTAAAGGTAGTAAAAGCATGAATATGATAAGAAAAATGAAGGTGAGGTGGATATGGGGTATATTATCTTGGGTTCCATGTGGTACAATCACAGACTTGTGACTCTGTGAAAGGTATGGTTAGACACATGTTAAACTCGCAAAGGTCTATCTTTCAATGTTAACAAATTTTAGGAGGATGTAACCACAATGAGGCTCCCTAAAGTTACAAAAAGATCATGTTGAGAGAAACAATTCACTAGCAATCGATTTAAGTCTAAATTCATCTTGTGTATCCCCAATAAGAGGTCACAAAAATGGAAGCCATAGGGAGGATGGAGTCACATGTTACTTGACTAGCGGTATTGTTATTGATCTCTTTGACTTTCTTTATTTAGGTGACAAAAAGCTCAAAACTAGGAGCTAGTGAGAACTCACTAGAGTGTGGTTGGGATTGTGGAATTGTCATAACAAGCGAAAATGAAGACAATAGTGGACGTTGTTTCCACACATATATCTTGAGTGAAGTGTTGTGGAGAAAGGGAACAAAAGTTCATACCAAGAGGTTCTGTAATCACACCGAACACATGCTCTAATAAGCATTGACAGTTAAGTATCATTATACTCTCGATTATAACCCATACTTTAAACGGACATAGACTTGATGTATCGAACTGATTTATTAACCAAATCAACAAATAAAGAAAAATACATCATTGAAAAACATTGATGAAATGACAAACAACACTCAAGTTAGACGCTGTTACACATACCTATCATTTAAATGAGAGGTATTTTAATTATTTTAGTATGTATGTGTAACAATATTTATCTTAAGTGCTATGGACTACACCTACCATTTTCAGAAAAAACATTACTCTTAAAAGAAATTCTAAATGAGTGATATTAAATAGCTTAGAAGAAACATAAAAGATGAGACTTGCTTGTACATATCAACTATCTCTAGGCACTTAAATGCAATGTTCCTTTTACTTTTGGGAAGCCTGCCATTCAACCTCGTGTGCCTTTCTCGGCCAAATACATCAAAATCAAATTAAAATCCTACAAAATTCTCGATTCAAGTCCCACAGTTGAGTGAGATAGCTCTTTATAATGACTGTTTTCCGTTCAAATTTGGGAAACAAATTCCCGCAAGCTTTGTTCTTGAGCGGCAATAAGAGCAATTATGTAAACAACCATGTAAAATTCTTGGTTTCCTTTCACAGTCGCAATTACCCGAAATCTAGAAATCCCGTTTGTTGTCTCTCAAAATCTGACCAAAAGACCCAGTTTTCTGACAAAATGGAGAACAGAAATTGGGTGCCGATTGAATCGAACCCAGATGAGAAATATGCTAAAGAATTGGAAGTTGCTGTGAAAGCTGTTCATGTCGCGTGTTTGCTTTGTCAGAAAGTTCAAGAAAATTTGATCTTTAATGGAGATAAAGATGTTCAATCAAAAGATGATAATTCCCCTGTCACAATTGCTGGTAATTTCGCTTTCAATTTCACTTTTGAAACTGAAAATTTTGAAAATTGTTATCTGAATTTTGAAAAATTGGGTTTGGGTTGCATGCTAATTGCTTGAAGTTTATGAAATTGATCTTAATTTGGGTAACAAGAACATGCTTGCATTTTCACATGTTACATTTAACTCTATTCCTAGCGTCTACTGGTTAATGAACAGTGTTCTGAGTTATACTTTGACTTTTGGAGGTCAAACATACAAGTTTGGAACTAAAAATCAATATAATTTGTATCATTTACTGAAGAGAATTTGATTATGTATAGTCAATTTGAAAGGAATACTACAAAAAGATTAATATTTGTGTCTGTATTGTAAGGAAATCATTGTCAAATACTGCTTCTGGAAGTACAAGGTTTGACCTAAAAAGTAAAAGAAAAGGTGAGTATCCAAAAGTACCAATGGGGTTTTATAACTTGTAGAAAGATTATCTTTACACAAAGTAAGGAACTATAATGGCCTTGCAAGTGAAAATCCTATTCATGTTTCACTATACATATGTGTATTCCAAACTTCAGAAAAGCAATGGTAAAGTTACTCATTTATATCTGCGCAAACGATGTAAGCAGATAGCAACGTCTAACTTAGATGATGTCACACTCACGTACCTCCTTAACGAGTAAATATTAAAATTACTAAAATACTCCTTGTTATAAAAGTAGTGTGTTTTTCAGCACCCAGGTTATACATCCTTTTCCTTCTACAAATACCAGTAAAGGCGGGTTTTCTTTCTTGGCCGTTGTTTGTCAAACTTGTGTGAACTGGTGATTTCGTGAACTATATAAATATACATCCTTGAATGATTACGATTATAGACGTAGATTAATTGTTGAACAATATGAATGTGGTGTTCTTGATTTTGGCTTTTCGCAACGATAATACTTTGTTTGTGAGTAATATGAAATAAATTGATTGCGAATCTTGTGCATTATTCATTTGCTTCGTTCGAATCCTGGAATTAGATGTTCACTTCTCGGATGTTTGACAATTTGTCAAAGAAAGCTAAACGACCCGTTAATAAATGAAACTAAAGTTTTACAAGATTATAACTTATGGAACAGATTGGAGTGTGCAAGCAACAGTGAGTTGGATCTTATCCCAAGCATTTGGAGCCGAAAATGTATCAATTGTTGCAGAAGAAGACATCGAAGCCCTCTCGAAAGCTAATGCAACTACTCTCCTATCATCTGTAGTAAAAACTGTAAATGACTCCCTATCTTCTGCATCTCACTTCGGCATCCAACCTCCAGTAACAAGTCTCGAAACCACTCAAGTTCTTGAAGCCATTAGTCGGTGCAACTCCACAGGTGGGCCCACAGGAAGATTTTGGGTACTTGACCCGGTTGACGGGACACTAGGCTTTGTGCGTGGAGACCAATACGCTATTGCTCTAGCGTTAGTCGAAGATGGAGAAGTGGTTCTCGGGGTTCTCGGATGCCCTAACTACCCGATGAATAAAGAGTGGTTAAATTACCAAAATGGGTACAGAAGGATTCTTTCAAGATTGAGTAAATCCGAGCATGGAATTAATGACAATAAAGGGTGTGTGCTTTACGCGAAGAAAGGTAGCAAGAAAGCATGGATGCAACCGTTAGTGAGTAAAGATAAAAGTTTCATGTGGCCAAACTCGGCTAGGCCAATCAAGGTGTCGACTATTGATAATCCTGTTTTAGCTACGTTTTGTGAACCTGTTGAGAAGTCAAACTCGAGCCATTCATTCGCTCAAGGATTAGCTCATAGTGTCGGTCTCAGGTACAAATTACTTTTATGATTATAGCACCCTCATTAACGCCAAAATAAGAGTATTTCTACACTATATATCATAGAATTAATAACTTGGATCACCACAGATCAGTAAGTTTTCGCTAGAAGCATAGAAAATTTTCGTAAACCTTCACACATGTCCTTTAACCATGGTTAACGTGATTTACAACCTCCATGTTATCTATGAAACCGGTCGGTAGGGGACACTCTAACATGGGTTACTCAAAAAGTCACAGGTACTGCTAGATGCATGGTGGTACTGATGGTTTCTAATGCAGGAACCAACCATTAAGAGTCTACAGTATGGTGAAATACGCAGCGATTGCTCGTGGTGACGCAGAGATCTTCATGAAGTTTGCTAGAGCTGGTTATAAAGAGAAGATTTGGGACCATGCTGCCGGAGTTGTCATCATTGAAGAAGCTGGCGGTGTTGTCACAGACGCAGGCGGCCGCCCTCTTGACTTCTCTAAAGGTATGTATTTACAAGGCCTAGATCGGGGAATAATCGCCTGTGCAGGAGCCTCCCTACACGAGAAAATCATGAGAGCCGTTGACGCCAGCTGGAACTCTTCTAGCCTTTGATCTACTATATAATCCACCTTTGGATCCTGTATGATACATTTTCAAATGCTTTGACAATATGATAAAACAAGGGTGAAGAAGATATATGTTTCAGCAATATAAGTAATAAGTTTTCTGCTGTTATAAAAAGTTAATTGAATTTTCTATTCTAAAGTTTTTGTTACATATGTGTATGTGTTTTCAACATAAGACTTGTTTAGTGTTCATTCTTATAATAAATAATATGGTTTTTATATTTATAACTTGTTAGTGTATGAATAAAATGAAATTTTAATCATGGTTTTAAGTGGATTTCGAAAATTTTTAGGTTTTAAGGTGTTACAGATGGTATCAGAGAAGCCTCTAGCGCATCTTTAAGGACAAACACTCGCAAACAAAGGAGATACGAAGTATTTAAAGTACAAATCTTCTTAACTTGTCAGACGTCTCGGTTTGTATCAAACGTATAAAAACAATAGCCCTTTTAGATGTAGCAAGCGTAACACATACGCGACCTAGGGTATTAGTTCTAAGTGAGACCTCAAGAAGATGTCAGACGTTTAAGTGTATGAGTTTGTAACAACTCTATACGACTAAAGTCGTGGGCCATCTGTATATTCGATTGTGAAACGAATCAACTTAAAGGTAACGACACGAGTAAACGGCGCTTGGGGGTGTTACAACATCAATCAAATAATGGAGGTCCCATCATATTTTTATTTCTTGGGAAAAGAAAAACAATAATGACCAATCTCTTCTCTAATGAACAAATACATGAACCAAAATATTACATAAAATATTTACCAAGGATAAAAACTACCATTCCCTCTCATCTTTCTATACTTTTTACCAATCAATAGTCAAGTAAAATCCATCCATAAAAACCAGCAAACCAAATCACCATAGAAAAAACAAGCTTGTAAGGAACATAACTCGTGACATGTGTATGTACACCGTCTCAAAGTACTGCTCTTACCGAGCAGCCTCACGTCTCATCTCCGCTGCTCTGCCGCTCCCTCGGAAGTACATGTATACTTGCTGCATAATCACAAGATTCCATCATGGGTCAAATATATTTCTCTTTCTATAGCTAGTCAATGTTGAAATCTTTATGAAACACGAGTAGAATACGAACCTGAATAACCCACATGCTGATCAGCGCCTCGAGACAGAATAACCCAAACCCAAGAAAGTAGAAGATCTATGCAAAATAAATGTAACTAGAAATTAGTACAACAACAACTAACTAACTACGTAAATACTTACAAAAATTGCATAAAAACTCACCCCGACCAAAGCTTGATCGCCTACAAGATCAACGGCTGGTAGGATACCTCTGTTCCAGTATACAAAAAGCCAAAAAAAAATTAATCCCTTATGAGTGAAAGATGAAATTAGATAACTAACAGAATTTAATTACTCCGTTAGACATCCTAGTTTGACTTTAAAAGTCAAAGACAGTACTTACGCAAGAGATTTCCCTTTGAAGACTATGGGAGGAGCAACTGCAGCAAAGATTACAAAGCCTATGTGCAACTGTAGGAAAGAAAACAAGAAGAAATAATGACATCATGATAGCAGATTGCAGATGCAACAATTTTTTATTTTTTTTTGAATTTTTACTTCCATAATTGTGTGATATTATTCTTTATAAACTAGAGGTTGATTCAGGTTATGTTATAATGTTATATATCTAATCTAAGAGGTAATAAAAAGATTTAGCTGGAAAAGAACCGGATCAAGAATCGCCAAAAGTGTATTTTCAATGCAGAAAGTTAACCGAATTCTTTTATTCAAAATAACAGATAATTATCGCCAAAAGTGTATTTTCAATGCATAAAGCTTCGCCTTTACATGTCCATAATCACTTATTACTTCAACAGTGTTTTTTGGCTTTTTAATAATGTTATCAAATAAGCAGAGAAAATGAAACTGAGCTTGTATATTACTGATCTTTGTGTATTATCTTACATTTGAAAGGAAAAGCAAAATATATATATAGGTAAAAGTTCATTTGAGAACTGTTTTTATTGCGAGAACCGCGAGAACCAATTATAGCCGTCCCCTCCTTCAATTGGATTGCCCACCCATGAATTCCTTACATGCACCCTGCCACACTCAATCCCCTCACACTCTTCATCCAGGAATTCCATTATCCAAAATGAACGGCTAAGATTGGTTCTCGCAATAAAAACGGTTCTCAAATGAACCTTCCCCTATATATATATATATATATAGGGGAGAACCATTATTATTGTGAGAACCTTGAGAACCAATCTTAGCCGTTCAATTAGTAAGTGGAATTCATGGATGAAGAGCGTGGGAAGATTGAATGTGGCAGGGTGCATGTAAGAAATTCATGGGTGGGCAATCCAATTGAAGGAAGGGGAATTGGACGGCTAAGATTGGTTCTTGCTTCTCAAATGAACTTTTCACTATATATATACACCTAGGGAGAAGGAAAACCCTAATTTGCTAAGGCCAACAAAGCCCATAAGGAGACCTGATGTGCACTAATTGATTTTACAAAGAATATTAACACTACAAATAAAAACAATAATTACTTTAAATGGAAAACCAAACACAAAGGTTCAAAATAATCACTCAAGAAGGCTTACCAAGTAAAACAGGAAGAACCAACCAAACCTAAATGCACTTTCATTCCTGCAAACAATGTTTCCAGTGTTAATTCTTAACGATAACAAGGAGATAGAAATTTGTGAAGCGTGATCGATACTAAAACGTTATCATTTTCTACTCAACAAACAGATCAATGTCATTCGACACTTTCATGGTGATATGAACTAGAACAATATTTAAAGCAAAATACTTTAGAGGTGATAAAGATCTTTACCTAAAAGCACGATAAAGTGGTCGGTACCACAAAACGTAGGCAAGTGGAACTCCTAATATGAAGTAGATAATTGCAAGAAACCAAATCTTTGGATCTGTACCACCAGAAAGATAAATAAAATTAAGAAAATAATATTAGATTAGTTGACCTAAAGTTTTACCCTATTAAATAAAAGATTAACCTTCACCAATTTGATTAGAGTATCCTTACCTTTCATTAAGAAAAAATTAAATCCTAACCATTCATTTGTTCAAAATTGAAAGTTGAATTTTGAATTTAAATGGTCAAAACTGAAACTCAATTTTGACTTTAAATCAATTTAATTTGTGTTAAACTATATCTAATATTCAAATTTCTTATCCACTACATTAATCTATAAAAACACAACGTATATTGATTAAATAACCAAAGATAACTAATCGATGTTCCTAACTTTTTAATATAAATAAAAGACTAACCTTCATAAATTTTATTAGAGAATCCTAACCTTTTAATTAGTTAAATTTAAATCCTAAAAACTTATTTTGGTTAATACTAAAACTAAATTTTGACTTTTAAATGGTCAAAATTGAAACTCAATTTTTGACTTTAAGTGGTCAAACTTGAAAATCAATTTTAACTTTAAATCATCTATACAAAGCAATCATATATTTAGCTAAGCGAATATAAAATAATAGTTTAACATAAATAATTATGACTACCCGTGTGTTTATACAGGCATTTATACTAGTAATAATAATATAAATGCAAGATCAAAGACCGAGTGACACAAACCTTCTCCTTTAATCCATGCTGTTGTTGTGGCTATAATGTTCCAAAAAAGGCAAAATACCAACCCTGTTTGGCACATTTGTATATTATTAGACATGGATTATTGTATAAAGCAAGACAATTGATATATGGAACATGTTTGGAAATTTTAGGACATTCGAGTTTAGAAATTATGCTCCAAATGTTCAGTAAAATCGCAACGCCAAATTGGGCGCAGAGTGTATGGAATTGTTTGGTATCAGTCAAATATCGTTATTCTTCTTGTGTAATGAATAAAGACATACCCAAGTACGTTGTGAATGCAACGTACTGCAATTTCTGCAGATGAATCGGTATCTCATTTGCAATATCGTGATGAATAATTGGGAAAAATGGTGGCCAATTTTTCTCCTCAAGAACAATACCAGCTGAAATAGAAAGATGATTCTGTTAGTGGCTGAATTATAAGGCAAGCATACATAAAAAAATGCAAAAAAAAAAAAAAAGCCGATGTCAATATGATGATAGGAGCACGTATAAGTCAAAATAGAAGAAGAAAAAGAAAACAGATAAATATCATAATGGTACCTCGAGCTGCTGCCTCTTCTTTTCGTTTTACTATCTGTAAACAATCAAAGAATCACAATTTACTTAAAAAACTACATAAACCAAATATCGAATTGAAAATTTTCGAAGTTACATTATGCACGGATAAGACATTGATCGCCTAGTTTATATTTTCATATGAACAAATAGAATATTTAAATACCTCTTCCCTCTTCCTTAGGTCAGCTTCCCTGGCTTGCAGCTCTCTCTCTTTCTTCTTCAAATCCTTCAACAAATTTCCAATGAGAGTTATAAGATTTGTCGCCCAAAAAATAAAAAATAAATGAAGTATAAGAGAATAAACTCGTAAAATGTAAAGGTTGAAGCTACCGCAGCGGAATCAAGAGGGATGTCAACCGCGCCATTTCGATCATAGAAATCTGCCGGTTCATGAGGAAGAGGTGAAAGCCTAGAGTTTGGAGCCGAAGGAACACTCTAATGGAGAAAAAAGCATCAAGGGTATTTACATAATCGAAGACCAAATACATAAGAAAACAATGCGACGCAGTAAATATACATAACTAAACGATTATGTTTGTACTTACTGTAGTGTAGAATGAACCTCCACTATAATTTGTCTTGCTCCCAGCACCTTGATCCTGATTATGTAAATATAAACAGAACATGAAATAGATGGATAATGATATATACATATACCAACTTGGTGTGAACTAACTCTAGATCAGAACTTTGATTTGCAGTCTGACTCTCATTTTAGCAATGTTTTTAATTATGTTTCAAATGGGTCATGAGTCAAAAAGTAACATGCCTAACTTGAGAAAATGGAAACTGCTGTTACTCAGTAAACATAAAGGTAGTGTTATGAACTAAAAGTTTGTAGGTTTCTTATGCCACCATCTCTACATGCATAATCGACTTCAGTAATCACCATTGATCGCAAATTTCGAGCATTCTTTCTAAAGTTTGTTTTGATTTGCTATAAGTCCCCACATATGCTGCCGAAAACATAACTAAATCAGCAGCATTGCAAAATGAAAACAAATCAACTTTAATCATTAGAATTTTTGATTAATCATTGATTAAAACGTTGGATATTGAAGCATCGCGTAGACAAGATTCTTGATACGAAGTAGAATGCCTTCTTAATGCATAGTTTACATTGCGTCAGACATTTCCGTCCGGCTTCCTTATATGAATGTTCTAAAGACAAGTCAGACGAAGATGGCTTAGCGGTCAGGGACATGCAGCATATGGCAAAGATCCATGGTTCAAATCATGGACCCATGTCCTTTATATGCCGTTTACACGATTTACCTCTCTCATGTTGACTGTGGGGTGGGTCTAGAGGGCCATGGGGGTTGGGACTAGTTAATGGGACCCAGTAACCCAGAAAAGATTGTTCTAAAGAGAAAAATAGCATTCATCTGTCTGTGATTATTATTTCCCTAATGGGAATTTCTTTTTAAAGTATCAAAATTTAAAGATTTCCATGAATTTCGCTAATCATGTCAACAAAGGAATCATAACTTCAAAAAGCGCATACAATTGCTTGAACCCAAAAGTAAAATCTGCATCTTCAACCTCAATAAAATTCATAATTCAAGGCAACGAAACAAATATAAACAGACAACAATTTTCAATTTAATCGTAAATTTCAATCCTGAAGCAAAATTAATCGCTGATTAGGTACTGCTTAAATCTTCAACAGTATGAACATAGACAAGATAAAAAAACACCATAACTGAACATTAAACGAAACTTCAATTCAAATAGGGAATAGAATCAGAGTTTATTACTTACAGCGAAGGGATTGACTTCATCACCCTCGTCAAAAGGGTTAGGATCATAACGACCAGCCATCAGCACCAAATTATGGCGGGAGAAAATGAGATAAAAACTGGGAAAATCGGTGAACTGGGTATGATCAGAATGAGTAAACAGAGGTCAGAAAACTGAGAAATTGAGAGAGAGAGAGAGAGAGAGAGAAATTGCTTAGTATTACAAGAAACTTAGACGCGTTAAAGTTCGTCTTCCTCGTTGAAATACGAGAAGAGAAAAGGAGGTGTTTTGGGGGACGACGGGTTGTCTGCGTCTAGATGGTCAGCAGCAGACAGCGTAAAGATGATAATTTTCAAACGTCACTGTATTTCTTTTTTCTTTTAGGTGGAAACTCTCTTCTTTTCTTCATTTCTTTATTATTTTTAAATACTATATGAAAAAGACCGGTTAATTATTAGGAGTGAGCAATCGGTTTGAACCCGGTTTGAAGCTCGAACCGTTATAGGTAAACAATGAGAATGTATAATCGGACTGATTAGAACCGACGCTGGTCTTGGTTTTTTATTAAATACCTGGTTGGAGTTGATACATGTTTTTATATGGTTGGTACAAACTCTTCAAAGTACACTAGTATCGTACCAGGCTAATACTGCTGCGGCGGCGAATAGTTTTTGTTTTGCAACATGTCGCTTTTAATAATGTTATGATATGTCATTCGTGCGATTCAATGTCATAAAAAAGTTTTCTTTAGCAACATATCCGTTTTTTTTCAAATTTTATTTTATTTAAATCAACTATTTTATTAATTTAAAAAAAATTCTAAAAGACATTAAAATAAGAAAAAAGATTTATATTTAATTATGAAATAAGGAGAGATAAGTTAATAAGATTTTAAAAATTGTGTTGATTTGAGTGGATAATTGTGTTTTTGTGAAGTATTTTAAATGAATATAAAGTTAAAGTAATTAGAAGAGAGAGTGAAATGGTTAAATATTAAATGAATTAGATTAATTTAAATATAATGAAAGGTCAAAATTTTATTTTGATTAAATTTTAAAAACTCTTAAATTTATGATTAGGTAAAATATTAAATTGTTTATATATTATTATAGATAAGTTTTTAAAATAAACAAGATTTATGAATCTTAATGGCCAAGGCAAAAGAATATGTTAAGTTATATGAGTACAAGCTATTCAAAGTAAACAAGTTTTTAAAATGCTCAATAGTCATTACATTGCTTTTCAATCTTGCTTATATCATAGTGTGTATTCCATAACGAGTTTATAGGAGATTATAGGGGCTTGAGATTCTAGTTTTTATAGCATCCGACCCTCTAGCCTCGTTCAGTGTTAAAATATTGAGGGAATTATTAAAAACATAATCCCTCAATAATCCCCAAAATAAAAGTATTTTCAAGTAGCTTATGGACTAGGCTTGAGATTATCAATTAATCATTCCCAGTCCAGCTCCAACCTCAGCCTCAGCTCTAATCTCAGTTAGTTTCGTCAAACACACCCGTAAATTCTTAAAACTTTATGTTTTGGTCCTTAAATATTGTCGGTCACTTTAATAGTAAAATAAATATAAGATATATGGATCAATAATCTTGATCCATCTAGCTACTTCTATATTAGATGAAGTATTCAAACGAAACATGAACTATTCCCATATAAATACATTACCAAGGACTCCTTTACTCCTACATATTGTGTTCACAAATTAACTCAAAAATACTCATGCTTTAATACCAAATTAACCAACAAAAAGTCAAAAGGTAATGATTGTATAAAAACTTACAAAATAACACAAAAAATCATAGTTTAATACATGTTCAACCAACAAAAGTCATACTAACTTTCCATTACCCTTTTCCCTTGATCCTTTGTCATCTAGTTTGTTTAAAGTTTGTGCAATCTCTATATAAACACAAAACGAAAAGATTGTTGAGATATATAATGAAAAGTAATGATCATATCGAAATAGAACAAGAACCAAAAAAATACCCAAAGCTATATCATAGTCCTTCAAGATGTCATCAATGTCATCTATTATCGGCTTTCTAGCCTTTCAAACCCAATCTCGGATGCACAACAAAGCTTCAACTATCAATATAGACAAGCTAGTCCGATACTTATTTAAAACTCTACCACTAGTGCTAAAAGTGGACTCGGACGTCACTGTTGAGATTTATATCACCAATATGTCTAATAACTAAAGAATTACAGTCTATAACGGCAATAATTTGTATCACCACTAGTGCTTCCTTAACTCGTTGTCCATCGGATCCAAGTTGCTACCTCGCGGATTAAGGAAATCACCGAAAAGCTATTATCATAATCATCACAAGCAACGACTTTTTGATGACTTTCTTGTTAAGAAAAATCCACCATTTTCGAATCTTTCCAAGTAGGTGTTGGACTATATGGTGATCTTTTCAAAGGTTTAAACACGGAGAAACAAAAATTTATCACCGTAAAAAGCCCATCAATGGATCTCATGCACAAGAATTGGCTACAAGGAGTCCAGAAAATTTACCTTGGATGTTTAGGAGATTGATCCTTCCTTTAACACCATATTAACACACGATTGTGCGCATTAACAAGGCACCTCCGTGCTTCATAACTGAAGACAGTATACATGCGCACACCCTTATCTTATGTACAGTTGTGCGCCTTAACAAAGCATGGTGATGCTTCACAAACCAAAGTGGTTTGGTGTGTCCTAATGATAAATATCAGTGTTTTGCTTAACGTACCATGTTTTACATTTATAAAAAATATTACCAATTGATATCAATTAACACACATTTTAGGTAAGTGTACCTAATTGTGTAATGATACAATTTTGATAAGTCCAGATATCGTTCACTCGGTAGTCACTAATTTCAATAATTGAACTAATTATAAATTAACTATAATAACAAGACAAGTCGATTTTGGGGAATTTTTGGTTTTAATCTTAACATAATCTAAATACAAAATAGCTAAAAATGAAGAAATATTCCAAGGACATGAGATTAGACAAGAATAATAAAATTATAAATATCGAGAAATAAAGTGTTTATACTTAGATTTGAGTCCCCCTTATTTGCTAATGATTTCTATCAAGTGCAATGGTTGTTTAAATTATCATGTACCAATTTCTAAATTAAAATAAGTTGAAGCTGATGTTGCCTTGTTGCGGGTTAGGTTGCATTGTTACAAATTGAGATTCATGTGTAATTGTCTTTGGTCATCTGTGTGCCGTAACACCGTTTTTAAAATCTTGTATCTAAACCATTTGGAATTAAAATATATGATTTTATATAAACCATTTGGAAGTCAAGGACCTAATCTTGTAAATGATTTTATATTTGTGCTTTTGTAAGAATAACTTATGTTTTATAAAATGTTTAAAATTGGACTGAAAAACTGGGTATTACATAACGCCCCAAATTTGTAGATTGATAACATTAATAATTAATTATTTCACTTTGTTAGTGTTAGTATTATTTAATTATGGGCCTTGGCATTCTTAGGGTTTCTCATATATATATATATATATATATATATATATATATATATATATATATAGCTTAGTTTTCTTTATTCATTGTAGAAGATTTTAGTAATACAAAATTCAGTTTATCTTTCTCTCTGCTCATTAGTTTACATGGTATCAAAGCTGGTTTATTTCCAGCTCCTGTCAAGCAAACACAACCCCTTTTCTGTCAAAATCGACCCATCAGACGTTGTTTACTGATCTCACCCCCCATAAGTGTTTCGTGGCCTCTAGCGGCCTAATCCTCATCTTCCGTCGCCCGTCCATCGCCCTCTGCTGGTGCTTGAGCCTTCCTCCGGCCACTGTTGGTCATGTTTTTCCGGCTGGATTGGTCAGTTTTGTCCCCTCGTTCCATTTCCGGTGAGATTTCAAAGTTTTTGATCTGTTGATTGTATACCCTTGTTTGGGTTTGATCTGGTCCAATTTGCTAGCTAATTTGATTTCTGAAACAACATCCTGATTTTGGGGGTATTTGCTGGTTTAACTGCTTCAATTTTCAGCTTATTGGGTAACTGAATTCATGACTTGATTTCGACACTTTCACTGGGTTTGCTATTCTCTGTTGGCATTTCTGATCTGATTTGGCTCTGGTAACATTTGAAACTTTTGATCACATTGGCTCAGTTGTATGACATTCTTTTTTTCATAAGTGATTGGACAACCTGGTTTGGTTATCTCTTTTCTTGGGCATCATCAAAGTTTACTCGAGTATTCTGCTCTTATTTTGACTCAAAAGGCTTAGTAACGATCTAAATTACTGGTTATGTGTAACATCCTCAACTTGGGCCTAATTATAAATAGTACGTACGCATATATAGTTAATGTATAGGCGAGTGTTTTATTCGTATGTACTTGTATGTTTATTTGAAGTATTAATGTTAATTGAATTTATTCATGTTGTGTGTTTTTAAGTATGTGTGTTAGGTATGTATATATGTACTAGTTTATATTAATTGAGAGAAAGAAAGAAAAGAATTAAGAAAAGAAAAAAAGAAAGAAGATATGTCCTGAGGCGGTTTGCCTCTGGATAAGATTTATATATATATATATATATATATATATATATGTAAGTGCTAACATTGACTCACAAAGTCAATTGTTGCAAAACTCTAAAAACACACACAAACACACACTTGATAAAGCTCTCGTGGTTCTTGAAAGAAAGAATTTAAAGAAGTTGAAGTTCTAGACTTGAGACAAGGTTAGTATGATGTTTGTAGTAAAGATTTGACATGTTTTATGTTATATATAAGGGTGTTTTGCTGCTGGAACTCAAAGCCAAGAAGAAGAACTCCATGGTTGAACATGGAAAGCTTACTTTGCAAGTGGGTTTTCCATGTTTGATGATTATAATTGGAGTTCATGAGTTCTTGATGATTGTATAGGTGTTTTATGATGTTTAAAGGTGTTTTTCAAGTGAAAAAGACATGTTTATGAATCTGGAAATAAGTTGGTCTAAAGCATAAGTCGGATGAGTGATGAACAAGAAGATGATGAAGTGCAGGTTGGCATGCGACGCGACACGTCGAAGAAGGGGACACGACGTGTTCCCGTGTATGCCGTGCGACTTTCACTTTCATCCGACTCTTGCTTGATCCGACTTTCATTGATCCGAAAGTCGCATGAGCCATCCGAAAGTCGCATGGGTCATCCGACTTTCACCTAAGAGATCCGACTTTTGAAATTGATCCTAAGGTCGCATGAAAACAATGCGACGCAACGCGTACGGCCCTTGGACGCGATACGACGTGTCCGGCCCTAGGACGCAACGCGTCGGGTGAAAGTCAAGAATGTTCATTTTTGAAAGCTAAGCAATTCTAAGGCACATGTTATGCTAAGTGTTGTAAGATTCTAATAAGATGTTTATGAGCCTTAATTGGTTCTTGTATGTGTTTTAGTGATAAAACTTAACACGTGCAAACGCTTAACGCGATTGCCGATGTTTTAGGTGAACGTGTCAGTTGAACCAGCATTAAGCAAACGAACGTTGTAAGCTAGTCAGGTGAGTGTCTGCTTTCATGAGACTCAGTAGAGTAAGGCTTGTATGCTAGATGACTGCATGATTGTATTATGTGTATCTAACTTGTTTTTGCAGGTATGCTCAAGGAGGTAAGTGTATGACTTCCATGATGTTGAGATGTATATTAGGTGCATGCCAGCGGGTCCAGACTGAAACCGCTTAGTTAATACGTGATGATATGTACGAATGAATAATTGTATGATATTACTTGTAAGATGATGGATCCCTGTCGGATCATATGTATGTATGTGTGTATGTGCACTGTCTGCAGACTATCTGAAGCATGGTTAAGGGCAGTCGGTTGTAACTGGATCCCATGAGTACTTCGGGATATGTCCATTGAGCCACAATATCTCCACGCGGTAGCTAGCCACGGTCAACACGTACTCAAATAGGGGATAACCACATCTCCCCGTCAAGGTGGGGGAAGCACGAAACAGTCCACCATAAAACGGTTATCTGGAGTGAATGACCTGTTCCCCAAATCCACTCGTGTTGCTTAGGTTCGGTGGCTCTTCAACCCATTGAACCACACGGTCATGATGGGTATTGTCATCCCCCTCTACTCTCTGCACCGATTCCTCAACCACCCATGTATCGAGGTTCCTGATGTGCGATTTTCGTACCAGTTTTAAATTTATAAAAATCGTATATATTTTACGTACGACACAGTAGGCAAGTGTACCTAATTGTGTAGCAATATAGAAAATAAGTACGGGTGTCGAACTCACGGGGAACGAGTATGATTCTAGATATAATTAAACTAATTATCTAAATAATATTAAGCTAAAAAGCAGCAAACAGGGGGAATTGACAGTTTATCAGTAGAAAGCAACAAATCCAATCAAGCCTAAAATTACCAAAACTTCAGATTTCAAAACTAAGAAAGCGAGAATTCAATTAAAGTTGGATTTAATCAATAAGAAGTAAAGTATCTCTACTCGGACAATAGATTCCCTAATCAAATTAGCAGATTTCAATGAAGTGCAATGGACTACTTAAAACGATATACCGATTTCTAAAGTGGTTAGATTTCCTGGTCAGACTCACTAACCCTATAGTTTCAAGACAATTAACCTAATGGTCATGGAATTAACTAATCTTTAACTACTCAAACTATTCGAGTTATGATAGACTTAATCTTTTAATTTGTTAATTCACAAAATCAATCAATTATCAATGAATGGTCATCAAAGACAATAGCAAGCACAATAAAGTTTCAATCTTTAAGTCTAACCCTATGATATGGTCAGTCACTAGTTATGAATCCTAATGGTCATAGAAATCAATAATACAAGCAAACATAGGAAGAATGGTCATACAACCTATGAAAACTCAGATCTAGGCATAAAAATCAGAACTTTATCACACTTGGATCTTTGAAAAAGCTAATCATAACAAATATATCATTAAAAGCAATCCAAACATTGAAATCACACTAATTATCAAAGGTTATCATATCCAAGTAGAGAATATAGGGTGTTTAGCCCATAATTAGAGGAATACAACCATAGAAACTCATAATTAGATAGCTACACATGATGAAATAGCACCTAAGTATTGAATCTAGGAAGAAAACCCTTCAATCTTCACTTCTAATAGTTGAATCTTCAAATTCCAGCAAGTTCTCTGCTTCCAAGCTCAAGACTCGTCGTCTTCGTTCGTCTAGGGCCGGCTGGAAGAGTTGGAATCCTTGTTTTGGAACAAAACAAGTCTATTTATAGAGTTGAATTCCAGCCGGGAACGCGTCGCGTTCAAGTCTTGGACGCGTCGCGTCTTAATAAACTTGCCCGACAAGATTGCTCGATTTCAAGAGAACGCGTCGCGTTCTCGGTTTTTCAGACTTTGTGATTTTTCTTCATATCTCGAGTCTTTTTCCGTCTTTTCCGCTTAAACTCTCGCCATTGAGTATTTATGACCTGTGATTGATAATTACACACTTTAAGTACCATTTGTCATTAATTAGAGAGATATTTAACATTAAAGTGCCATTTATCGCAACGAATATATATACATAACACGACATCAGTTCCTCAATTACCGAAGCCACATGAACCGGTACACGTCTCAATGGCTAGGAACCATGATGGTACAAAGTACATATCTCAACACTGATCCGGACCAAATCACATACCACAAGGGTCACATAAAGCACATGCCATAAAGACCAAGTAACTCAAGCAATCAAGCTTATCATGAAACAAGCAAGTGTCACATAACTCATAACTCTTGAGCATGAATGCTCAGCAAACAATATCACATTTGGCATCTCAATGCCCATAATACACTTTAGGTGTAAACACAATTTCCATTAACTTGAAAGCATATGTGTTGTTACAATATCAAAACTCACTCCTACATGGAGTATCATGTTTCAAGAACCATCAAGTAAAAGCACAACATTAACTTAGACCTTCTCCGAAATAGAGCATTGGACTTACTTTGAAAAATCATTTTTAATAAACACATCATAAAATAACTCCATAATTTCCACGTCCTTTGATTCAACAAGTTTCATAAAACATTTTGCCAAACAATCAAAACACAACCATGATGACTTGTAAACTTTAACGAAAGTTGGGTATCCACATGGTGTACTCACCTGATGGAAGTGATGAAGTTCACTTCCAATCCAAACCACAATGTTAACACTTGAACAAGATTCCTATGATCACAAACATAATGTTAACTTAGTTAAGTTAACCCAAAATTGAGGTTCTACAAGAGTATAGACTCAAACAAGGCTTAAACACTCATTTCGGGTCTTAAAAGACTACATATATCCCTTATAAAACCTTAGAATCAATCCCCAAACAAGTATATGGTCAAATGGGGTCAAAATCATGATTTTTGGAGGTTTCAGGGTGTCTTACGCCGCGAGGAACGGAGCTGCGCCGCAAGAAAATCGCTGGAAGAATTATCTTCGCGGAAGCAGGACCTCGAGCCGCGAGCCCCCATGAACAGTGATCTGCAACTTGTTTTTTTAACATCAATCCGATCAAAATCCAATTTTTACCAATTCTAACTTACTTTCAACATACCAAAGGCTCAATCAACCCTTTATAACAACAAAACACCAACACTTAACAACATTTTAATCATCAAAACCCTAACTTCAACAATCTCCCCAAATTTGACCCATTAACCAAATTTTCAACATAAACAACCATAAATTATCAAAAACGACATCCATAACTAAAATCAAAGTCAAATTTAAGTTTAAACTTACTTGATTAACAAACCCAACTCAATCACTTCTTTCTTGCTTCAAACCAAGCTCAAAGAATGAAGAGATTGAAGAACAAACACCCAAATCTTAATCCAAGCACTTGAACCAACAATTTTCCCTTGATTCTTCTTGCTTCACCTTGCAACTCTCTAGAACTCTTTCTTTCTCTCCTTCACATTTTTCTCCAGCCCAAAATGAGGTATTGACCTCAATTATTGAGGTTGGTCAAACATATATATACACATTTACACTTCTAGTCTTCCAACTTTCTAATTTCATGCATTTGTTTACTAACTTGCATTTTATTATACTCTAACACAATATACCAATAATATAATATCAATAACACATAAGTTTACTATTTCTTCTATTAAACTTGCATTATATATATTATTATTTTACAAAATTACAGATATTACAGCTTCCGAATGGATTATTGATTATTCATTGTATTCATTGATGACATTCTTATCTATTCCAGATCTGAAGCAGAACACGAGACACATCTTCGCATAGTTCTTGACACGTTGATGCGAGAACAATTATATGCCAAATTTTCTAAATACGAGTTCTGGCTCGAAAAGATACACTTCCTTGGGCATGTGATAAGCAAGGATGGTGTAATGGTTGATCCAGCCAAGGTTGAGGCAGTGATGAATTGGGGAATTCCCAAAACCCCATCTGAGATTCGTAGCTTCTTAGGACTTGCCGGGTACTATCGGCGATTCATTTAGAATTTTTCTAAGATCGCAGGTCCTTTGACGAAGCTTACACGAAAGGATGATCCTTATTTGTGGTCTGATGAACAAGACAATGCATTCCAGACTTTGAAACAACTCTTATGTCAAGCTCCAATTCTGACTCTGCCTGATGGGTCAGAAGATTTTATTGTTTACTGTGATGCTTCTTATGCAGGTTTGGGAAGTGTCCTTATGCAGAAGGACAAGGTTATATCTTATGCTTCCCGCCAACTGAAGCCACATGAGAAGAGCTATCCGACTCATGATCTGGAGTTGGCAGCTGTTGTCTTTGCTCTGAAACTATGGCGCCACTACTTGTATGGCACCAAATGTGTGGTATTCACTGATCATAAGAGTCTCCAGTATGTTTCTACATAGAAGGAGCTCAATATGAGGCAACGCAGGTGGATCGAGTTAATTAATGATTATGATTGTGAAATCAAATACCACCCGGGCAAGGCTAACGTGGTGGCTGATGCTTTAAGCCGAAAGGGCTCCTCAGAAACCGTTAAATTCATGAAAATTACTATTGTTTCTGATCTTATCACTCGTTTAAAGGAGGCTCAGCAGGAAGCCTTATTAGAAGCTAATCTAAAGACGGAAGTTATGGTTAAATAGAAGGAGCAGCTACAAGATGACAGCAGGGGATTGAAGACATACAGGCCCCGAATCTGGGTACCTAGCATCGGAGGGAACCGGGATCTTATCTTGAAGGAGGCGCACAGTTCTCGTCTATCTGTTCATCCTGGGTGCACGAAGATGTACCATGACCTTAAGGCACTTTATTGGTGGCCTACTCTGAAACGTGACATTGCCTCTTATGTGGAGAAATGTCAGATCTGTGCACAAGTGAAGACCGAGCACCAATGACCCTATGGTAATTTGCAACAATTACCAATTCCTGAATGGAAATGGGACAACATCACCATGGCTTTTGTTACTAAATTGCCTAAGACTTCTAAAGGGCATGACATGATCTCGGTGATTGTTGATAGACTCACCAAGTGTGCACACTTTCTAGCTGTGAATGAATCTTCTTGTATGTTCAGACTTGCTCAGATCTATATAAATGAAATTGTTGCTCGACACGGTGTTCCTCTATCTATTGTCTCTGATAGGGATACACGATTTGTTTCACACTTCTGAAGCAGTCTTCAACGGGAGCCCGGTACTCGTGTTCATTTGAGTACCGCATACCATCCGCAGACAGACGGTCAGTCCGAAAGGACTATCCAAACTCTTGAAGACATGCTACGCGCATGTGTGCTTGAATACGGAGGCTCATGGGATTCTCATTTGCCTTTGATTGAGTTTGCATATAATAACTCATATCATTCTAGTATCGGTATGCCACCGTATGAGATGCTTTATGGTAGGTGTTGTCGCACACCTACCTGTTGGCTTGAACCAGGGGAAAAGCAATATGCTGGACCTGATCTGGTCCAGATTACAGCAGATAAAGTTAAGCTTGCACGTGAGAAGCTTAAGTCAGCCAGAGACAGGCAAAAGATGTATGCTGATCCTAAACGCAGGCCGGTTACCTTTGAAATTGGTGATCGGATATTCTTGAAGGTTTCTCCCTGGAAGGGTGTTATCAGATTCGGCAAGAAGGGAAAGCTGAGTCCGAGATATATTGGTCCGTTCAGAATTATCCAGAAAGTCAACGAGCAGACATGGAGTTACCTCCAGAGCTATCAGGTATTCACAATACCTTTAATGTCTGCTATCTTCGTAAGTGCAAGGTGGATGAAGATCAGATTCTACCCTTGCATGATCTGAAAATTGATTCTTCTACACGGCTTGTGGAAGAACCCGTCGAGATTCTGAACACGAAGACCAAACGACTAAGAAAGAAGACTATTCAGCTGGTCTTGGTCAAATGGAAGCACAACCTCGGGTCTAACATGACATGGGAGACCGAGGAGGATATGAGGGCCCGCTATCCCCACCTGTTTAATTAAAGTAGATTCCGAGGACGGAATCTTTTTAAGGGGGGTAGATTTGTAACAAGCTCAAAATGGGCCTAGTCGTGTTCGAATCTGGTAAGTTTAAATTCTAATTAAATATTGAATGAAAGGAAAATAAATATATATAATTGATTAAATAAGAAAATAGAAGAAAATAATAAAGAAATGATAATAACAAAATATTATGAAAAATAGATAATAATAATGAATTATTAAATGGTTTAGAACGAGGTTTCCAAAAATATCCCCGTTGGTTAAAACAGGTACTCGTGCGTTAATTTGTAAGTTGGAAAGGGGAACAAGATAACTACTTGTGGATATGTATAACCCACAAGTGGGCATCTCACGTGACCACCTCTTCACCATTTCAACAAAATACAGACAATTGTTTTGTTTGACTTATTGTTCTTTGTGTTCTTGTGTTTGCCATTGAAGAAGAGAACAATTAAAGATCTTCCAAGCAATCTGATATCCACTGAATTCAAGTGATAATCCAAGTTCAATCTGCTGTAAATCATTCCTTGATCCTCTCCATTCTTGTGGTGAGTTCTTTGTTCTTCATTTCCAAGTTAGGTTCTAAATTGGGTTTCAATGATTTTGATCCCAATCCGTGTTTCTAAGATTGCCAATATGTTTCTAAATGATTTCTAAGTGTTTAGGAATCAAATTCTGTAATTAAATTGAAGGTTTAAATGGATTTTGAGAATTAAAGTGTCAAATGGGTCAAAAAGAGGATTTTGGTCCCAATCTCTGAATTGGTTGTTTTGGTATGTAAAGATGTTGTTTTTCAGTTGTTTTAGATGTGTTATTTCACATATGAACCATAGAAACCGATTGGTAATACTCTGGAAGTGATTTGGTATGTTTTTGGATGGAAAACAGCAGGTTCTGCACGAACCTGCTGCTGTACATTGAAGGGCACGGGCGTGCCTCTCAAGAACAGACCGTACCTTAGGGCGTACCTAGGAGGCACGGCCGTACCTCCCAAGGGTACGGGGCATGCCTAACCCTAGCGAGCCCGGGGGTACCCTGAAGTCACGGGGTGTACCTGAGACCCAGGTACGGGGCGTACCCGGGGCGTGCCACGCCAGGCACGGGCGTGCCTTGGCAAGGTACGGGCGTGCCCTGCCCCTGGCAGAATCTGTTTTACAAGGTTTTAATAGTTGTAAACCTTGCTTAGGTATTCCGATTGATCCAGAAGCTACAGTATCGTAGAGAGAAGTATTCTAACTCGACAGGTGAGTGCCTGATAACATAACGATTAATATACCTATAACATATATTAACAATGATTACAGAATTGTAAACCATGATTTGTGCTCGCACTTGTTCAAGTGTAGGATTGCATGATGATGCTAGAATATACCATTTTGACACAGTATAGTATGCACTTGATTAGGTGTATGCTATGATGAGTATTGAATATATATGCGCGCATTGACTGATGATTCGATTGAATCAATTGTTTGTTTGTAATTGATCCGGATCCTATGGACAAAGCTGTCCTGGACAAAGCTGTCCTACGAGAACAAAGCTGTTCTAATTAAGGACAAAGTTGTCCTCTTCGGGTATAACTGTGGCTGTACAACAGAGGAATCTGCAGATTCCAAAACGCAACGGTGGACGCTGTATAGCTCCCCCACCGGGGCGGTTGATGTGTTTGGTACCCCAGTTTGGTGCATTGAGCCGGGTTAGCTCCCCTGCAAGATATGTTACCTCCTGACTACGCCAACTCATCGCGAGATGCTAGGATAGAATTATCTGAGCATGATTGATGACATGTGATGTATTTATGTTAATCATATGCTATTTGAGTACTCACTAGCTATTATAGCTAACAGATGCTACACCCTACATGTGCAGGTGATCCTTAGTGAGCTTGGGACCCTGCGGGTAGTTTGTTTTCATAGAAGGAACACTTTGTCTGTAATAACTCTGATCTAATGTTTGTTTGAATTTAGTAATGGTCGACCGGATAAGTAACAGTAACACCGAACTTGTATGTGGCATCTTTTGGTTTGTAATATATTTGCCACGTGTTTTCTATTTCCGCTGCGTGTTTTCAAATGAATAAGATAAATAAATGTTTTAAAAAAAATCTGGTTCTCGAAACGGCGGTGTTACAGTTATATCCTCAACTTTCACATTTTGTCATCTTTAAATTGTGACTCATGTCAATTTGATAAACATCATCGCGTTCATTTAAGCCCGAGAGAAAATAAATGAGTTGCACCTCCGTTTGAATTGGTTCACTCATATGTATGGGGTCCTTGTCCCATCACTTCTAAAACTGGGTTTAAGTATTTTGCGACTTTTGTGGATGACTTTTCCCAGTTTACTTGGCTATATTTGATGAAAAATCGATCTGGAGTATTTACTCATTTTTGTTCCTCTGTGGCTCAAATTAAAATGCAATTTGACATCTCGGTGAAAACTCTACGTAGTGACAATGCAAAGGAATATACCTCTGAAACCTTTCAGACATACATGCGTCAGCAAGGTATTCTTCCTGAATCTTCATGCGTAGATACCCTTCCTAGAACGGGGTCGCTGAACGAAAGAACTGCCACCTTCTTGAAGTGGCTCGTGCACTATTGTTTCGTCGGCAGTTCTACATGGTGAGATTCCAATGTCAGTTTTTTTTCCTAAACAACACTTATTCCCAAGTGAACCAGAGATATTTTGTTTTAGTAGTTTTGTTGAAAACACTAGACCTCACGTTAGTAAATTAGATCCAAAGTCTATCAAGTGTGTTTTCCTTGGATATTATCGTCTTCAGAAAGGTTATAGATGTTTTTCTCCTAACCTCAATCGTTACATTGTTTCACGAGATGTCACCTTTGTGGAGGAAATGCTTTTCTTCCCGATATCTACTTGTCTTGATCGTGAAAGCAATGATGAGTTGCTGATCTATGCTATGCCGATTCTGAATTCGACTGTTGAATCCCCAGTTCCATCTACCTTAGAAGAGTCTTTAGAATGGTCTTCGGAACCATCATTGCCACAGGTGATTCATGTAATACCCGTTTTCTAAAAAGACGTGAAGTTCATTATTTATAAAAGAATGTTTTTATGAGTGATACTTGTTATTATTATTTTAAGTTTTCGAGGTATTATCGGGACCCTCGTTTAAAAACGAATTTATCTATAGCATAAACACGTGCAATATAAAGTATTTACTTTATCACATATAACTCGCACTTCGATTAGTTATTAATATAAACAATTAAACAGGTAAACAGTTAAAAGGAATTAATCACCGACCCGATATCAACTAGGCTGGGTTCACAGATGTTACAATGTGAGCGTATTACCTGTACTAAAAATTCTAATAAACTAATATAATGTTTCTGAAATGTGAAAGATACGGTGTGGATAGTAGCACCCTTATTTTAATACACGAAAAAAATTCATCTTCTAGTGTGAGATAGTTGTCAGGATCGTATAGAATCAAAATAAATAACAAGAATTATCTTTACGAACTTAAATCAGAGTTGTTGAAAAGACAATATTTGAACTTAATCACAATCAACTAAGAAGTTGCGGAATCACACTTAATTGATTAATAAAGGTTTTAATCACAAGAACAATTTAATCACTTCAAAGAATAACTTCAAAACACAAGATGTTTATTAATAATCAAGGATGATTACAATATTCACCTACACCTCCAATCTAACTCTTTTGTTAGACGAAGAACACAATCTATTCTTAGGTTTCAGAGAAACTTAGAAGCTAATACACTTTCTGAAAACAATAAACAATACGAATAAGTGTAAAACTATCGATCAATCAATACTAACAAACTATTCCAAACAGAGTATTTATAACCCTCTTGGTCTTCCTTGATTAGTTGAAGTTTGTTAATCTTCTATCTTGCGAGATAATCTTGATAATCTTCAAATCTTGATAAGATATCTTTTAAATCCACAAATATAGTAGTTTCCATAAATATCTCAACAGAAACTGTTTGTTGAATAAACAGTTCTGAGTTTCTTCTAACAATCTTCTCTTCATTTTCTTCCAACAGTTGTTATGATATAACTAACAGTTCTGAATCTTTTGTACTAACAATTTCAAAACTGTTTTCTCAAAACTTTCTCCAACAGTTTTGCTTTTGCATGTCCAACAGTTTTAACTTACTTAGCTTATTTCCTAACAATCTCCCCCTAACTTAAGATATTGAACAATATACTTAAGTTGTTTTATAGGGTTCGACCACAGAAAAATTAACATAAGCAAATAAAGTATGCAAAACTTGTTTCAATCAAAACATGAAGATTAACCTTTCTTGGACTGTCGGAATTCCAACCTTTCTTTGAGCCTCTGAAGAAGATTTTCTTTAACTTTAGCAGGGCCAAAGAACTTTGCTTTTATCAAATATGAGAGCTTTGTTTTGTTATGCTCTATGAATTCAAGATCAAACCATTGAGTCAGTGCATTTCCCATTACAATGTTGTAAGTCTTTGATTTAGCATACACCTTGACAGTACTTATTGGGAATGCTTCCTCAGCTATTAACATCGGCATTACTCTCAGAGGATCACATACACTTGCTAAATGTCTCATCATCACTCTGATTTCAATACCAACAGCTTCTCCATAGTGTCTTAGACCATATTCATATAATTCTTGCACATCTCTCCTGGTCACACTTTCCATCAACTGCAAGAAGCTTGCATAGCTCTCAATCGGTTCATGCTCTCTCACAATGGTTACTCCTTGCTTCCCAGTTTCAATTCTTAACAATTCAAATCTCCACTCAGTTATGTGGGATTTTTGTTCAAGTTGAGCTTCCACAAGCTTGTCTAACTTCTGTTCAACCTCTATTCTGAGCATGTCTTGCAAAATGGTTTGAACCATACCAGCCTTTGCTTTCTCTTTAGATGTTTGAACTGTTTGGGATTGTTGAAGCTATTTAGATTTAGATATTTGTCTTTTCTTTTCAGCTGTTTGCTTTGAAGTTGGAACTGTTTTCTTTCTTTCAATTTTCTTTCTTTTTACTCCCTTATCTGCCTTCTATGCCTTTTCTTCCTCTTCAATTTCCTTTGTGATCTCAGCAGCCATCTCTTGAGCTAATTTAAAATTTTTTTTGCTCTTGTTGCCCCATCTCAGCATTTAGCCTTTGTGCAAGCTCATAATCATTCTCCTCTTGTTGTTCTTTTAAGAGTTTTAACTTTGGAATATTAACAACAACTTCCTTTCCCTTTCCTAGCACAGGAGGCATCTTCTCATCTTTCTTTGATTCTTAAATTGCAATGCCTTTGAACCCTGGCTTAGGTGCAATCGGCTCTAGTTTAGACACTTTTCCATCCAGCCACCCATCATCAATCTTTTGAGCCATTTTGAATGTGCTAATATTAAGCGTTTGAGCACCAACCTCAATCAAATGATTTTGTTTAGCTTTGGACCATGATTTGAATACCTCTGTTGTCGGATAAGCCCTAGACATGATCATCCTATTGATCAACACTCTATCAACAGCAGACAATTTATCTTCTTGTGATTGAGCCCTTACAACTGTTTGAGCAACTATTGTTTGTGGAGTTGCAATTGTTAGTAATTCCGGTGCAGTTGTTTGTGTACCTTGCACACCCTTCTCTTACTCCTTTATGATTTCCTTCTCCCCCTTTTTGATTGGAACTGTTTGAGAGGGAGTAGCATGAATCTGTTTGAACATTTGATCATGGATTCTAAGAACATCCGTAGCTTGCAATAGAGTGGATGACAAAGCCTTGATTTGATTGTTTTGCTGAATAATAAGCTCATTATGCTTGGCAAGCAGCTTGTCTTGTAAGGTACTCCTCTTTTTGAGGTAAAGAAAGGCAGCAAGAAATGGTACTAGTTCAGGATTCGTCAATGCCTTGTGTTTCATACTAGCCTCAATGTCAGCAAGTGTTGCCACTTCAAGCATATCATCGGCAGATAAAACTGGTGGGTCACTCCTAGAAGTTCCCTCACCAGTACCCCTTTGTTCTTGGTACTGGGGATTTTCAAAAGCTGTTTGACCAGCCTTTGTTGCCATGGGTGAGGTCTTACTTATGTTGACACTGACCTGTTCACCCCTTGCAGATGAAACAGTAGTGTCAGCCTCAAGAACCACATGATCACCCTCCATTAGAGTGATCACCTCCTCAGTGTGCTTGGGAGACAGCACAATGGGTTCCCTTTGGATATTCTGCACAGGTGAATGCACCTGTGCAGGGCTTACAGTTTGGGATGGTGAGACTGTGGTGGAAGGAGCACCAACAGTTCTCTTCCTCTTTCTGAATGTTATAAGTGAGGGGGCTTGTGTTGTAGCTCGAGAAGGGGTAGCAGAGGGAGATATTTGAGTATCGTGAGCTGTGGGTTCCAGAGTTGGTGGTGTAGCAATAGTTTGGGCTTCATGCTTAGCTCTGGCAGCTCTGTTTCTTGAAAGAAAATCCACCATTGCAGAGAGTGGTGGAGTGATGTTACCAGAGAAATTCTTTCCATTTATCAACAGTTTGCTCAATGTGGAGGCCACATGAGCAGAGGGAATCAGAACCCTCTTGTGAATTTGAAGATTTGGCAATAAAGAGTTTAAACATGTTTGCACAAATCTGGGGTACATCAAAAAGAGACCATATTTGGTCCCGAGATGCTTTACCATACCATTAAAAATTAATTTAGAAAAGTTGAAGCGACGATTGTTGGCCAAACAGATTAAGGCCAAAGCAATGTTGCTTCCAAACTCATTCCAGCCAGTTCTTTTGGGGCTTAGACATTGTTGTAAGGTATGTATTAAATATTTCCAGTGAGCACAGAATTGTCCTTTGTAAAAGGTACCCTTTCCCCTAGGGCCCTCATACCCCAGTTTAACCAACTCCTCATGCAAGAATTCCAAGGAGACTGAATCAGAATACTCACTCTCAAGATCATTAAAGTGAAGGTGTTCACGGATGGTATTCTCAGCGACTGAAACATCATGGCTATCTACATTTGAAGTGATCCATTGCACTCCATCTATTTCAGTGAGCATAGCATTTTTCCAGAACTGATCGAGATGAGAAGTGTAAATGGTTGGATTGATGGTGAGAGCAGTATTGAGATTTGACAGGGTAAGATAGTCGATCATGTCATGAAAGACATGCAACTCAGCTGGTTTAGAGAGGAAGGCGAGCATGTTGTGTTCTTTGACAAACAGAAGGGGAGCCATGGCGATTTCGAAGAGAGCGTCTAGGGTTTTAGCGTTCGATTGAAGGTTAGTAAGCGTAAAGAAAACTGCGAGGAAGGAATGACTTATATATGTAATGCATATTAAATGCAATTCAAAATCCCTCAGAATATCTTCAAAGACTTAAATACCCTTGACTAACAGTTGACGGAAGATATAGAGCTAACAGTTGAAAACTGTTTGGTTAATGAACTTCAACTGTAACACTCCCCCTTAACTGATTAGGCAGCTTGCCTAACAGTTGTAACACCAAAGTACTAACAGTTGAAAACTGTTAGTTACAATTTGCATTGTAAATCCCTGAACACTTTCATAAACAGTTGTTAGACTGATGACTAACAGTTTCAAACTGTTAGTGTGAAAACACAAAAATCATAGAAAGAATAGCTAACAAATCATTATTCTAAGTTAATCATGCCAATATTTGAGATTAGAAAGTTAAATCTGCTCACATCAAATGCTTTGGTAAACAAATCAGCTAACTGATCATCAGTATGTACTTTTAAAACTTGGATTAACTTTTTCTCATTGCAGTCTCTGATGAAGTGAAACCTGATCTCTATGTGTTTTGTTTTTGAATGCTTCACTGGATTGTTTACAATGCTGATAGCACTTGTGTTATCAACATATATAGGAGTATTCAAAAGAGTCATACCATAATCCAGAAGCTGATTCTGAATCCATAATACTTGTGAACAGTAACTTGATGCAGCAATATATTCAGCCTCAGCTGTTGAAGTGGACACTGTTGTTTGTTTCTTGCACTGCCATGATACCAGTCTTGAGCCAAAGAATTGACATCCTCCAGATGTTGATTTTCTATCCACATTTGCTCCACCATAGTCACTATCAGAATATGCCACTAATTCAAAAGATGAATCCTTAGGATACCACAGACCTAATTTTTGTTGACCTTTGAGGTACCTAAAGATCCTTTTTACAGCAAAGAGGTGTGACATCTTGGGACTACATTGAAACCTGGCACAAACACACACAACAAACATTATATCTGGTCTAGAAGCAGTTAAGTACATTAATGAACCTATCATAGACCTATACAAGTGTATGTCTACATCCTCCCCCTCAGGATCTGCTCCCAACTGTTTGTGTGTTTCCATGGGAGTGCTTGCCAGCTTTGCATCTTGATAGCCAAACTTGTCCAAAATGTCTTTGACATACTTTGACTGACTGAGAAAGATACCAGATGGCTTTTGCTTAACCTGTAACCCCAAGAAGAATGTAAGTTCCCCCATGGAGCTCATCTGGAATCTCTTATGCATGATGGCTTCAAATTCCTTGCAAAGATTGTCATTGGTAGATCCAAAGATTATATCATCAACATAGATATGTACAAGTAA
This sequence comes from Dittrichia graveolens, assembly GCA_038502395.1. Lineage (NCBI taxonomy): Eukaryota > Viridiplantae > Streptophyta > Magnoliopsida > Asterales > Asteraceae > Dittrichia > Dittrichia graveolens. Next base: position 74,374,869 of record JARJIL010000003.1, read on the forward strand.
GATCTCTATTTCAACAATCTTTGTAAACAATGATTTATCCATTGTGCCTCTTTTAAAACCATTCTCAATCAAATGAGATGACAATGTCTCATACCAAGCTCTAGGAGCCTGATGTAACCCATACAAGGCTTTATCCAACCTATATACCCTATCAAGATACTTTGAGTTTTCAAAACCAAGTGGTTGACACACATATACCTCCTCATCAATAGTTCCATAGAGGAAAGCTGATTTGGCATCCATTTGATATACCTTAAATCCTTTGAAACTTGCATAGGTAAGGAACAGTCTGATAGCTTCTATTCTGGTAACTGGTGCAAAGACATCATCATAATCTATACCCTCTTCCTGAGTATAACCCTGTGCAACAAGTCTAGCCTTATTCTTGATGACTATACCTCTTTCATCCTTCTTATTTCTGAACACCCACTTGGTGCCAATTGCTCTTTTGCCTCTAGGGAGTTCTACCAGCTTCCACACGTGCTGAATTTGGAACTGTAAAAGTTCCTCTTGCATTGCTTCTACCCAAGAAGGGTCTCTCAATGCCTCTATTGCTTTCTTTGGTTCTATCTGAGACAGAAAGCAGGCATTCACATCAAACTGTTCAAGAGTTACACCACTGTTTTCATTTTGTAGCATAGCCCTTGTTTGAATGGATGTGGTAGGATCACCTATAATCTGTATTGTAGGATGATTCTTGTGAACTTTTGATGTAGGGATGTTCTCTTCAGGCAGGACATTCTCCAAATTTGACATATCAACCTCAGAGTTTCTTGCATTCCTAGAAGTGATACACACTTGGTCAGCAACTATTTGATGTCCAGATGCATAGTGATGGGTAGGAACATGAGATTCCATGTCAGCATCATCATTTATTTGACCATCAGCATTTGAAGAATTATTTTCAATGAGAGGAAGCACAACAAAGTCTTTAGGTACTGTGTTTTCATCAACAGTTGTTGGATTTAAACAAACAGTCTCAAGACTGTTGACACTGTTGGAAACAGTTTGTTGGTTTGTACCAACAGTTGTAGGAATATCTGCAACTGTTTCTGTAGAAAACTCAAAAGACAAGGATTTGGTTAGTGCATCAATATCAAATAACCACTCAGGACCATTACCTGCAGCATTGAGTTTATTCTCATTGAAAGATACATGCATACTCTCTTCTATGATCCTAGACACATTGTTGAAGACTCTATATGCTTTGCTTTGAGTGGAGTAGCCTACAAAGAATCCTTCTTCAGCCTTGCTTTCAAACTTTCCTAATTGGGACTTGGTATTGAGGATAGTGCAGGGACATCCAAATGGTTTCAAAAAGTTGATCAATGGCTTTCTGTGAAGAAACAACTCATAGGGAGTTTTCCCTTTGGACTTGACAACTTGTACTCTATTCTGAACATAGCAAGCAGTGTTCACGGCTTCTGCCCAAAATGTCATTGGGAGCCTAGAATCAGCTAGCCTTGATCTAGCAGCCTCTATCAAATTCCTATTCCTTCTCTCAGCCACTCCATTCTGTTGTGGAGTCCTAGGAGCACTAAACTGTCTTTCAATCCTTTTCTCTTCACATAAACTGTTTAGCTCATAGTTCTTGAATTCAGACCCGTTGTCAGACCTAATGACTTTCACCTTTAAATCAGACTGATTTTCAATTCTAAAAATAAGAGATTTAACTAACTCTGCAGTTTCATCCTTAGATCTAAGAAATTGAACCCAAGTAAATCTGGTGAAATCATCAACTATGACTAAACAATAAGCTTTCTTCCATATACTAACCACAGATGTAGGACCAAAAAGATCCATGTGCAATAACTATAAAGGTGCAGAGATGGAAGAAACTTCTTTGGTTTTAAAAGAAGTTTTGTGTTGCTTGCCTTTGAGACAAGTAATACAATGATCATCACATGAGAATTCCTTTTGAGGTAAACCTCTTACCAAACTGTTTTTAGTTAACAAATTCATGGTTTTAAAGTTCATGTGACACATCCTTCTATGCCAAATGGCAGACTCATCATGAGATGCCATGGAGAGTAAACAACTTAAAACATTCTGCTGAGCAACTTTTTGTGTATCCAAACAGTAAACATTATCCTTTCTTGGTGTTCTTAAAAGAATATCCTTTTCAGTTAACTTAAAAATCTTTTGAAAGGATAATGCATTCAGTATCTATAAACACTACTTTGTTTCCAATGTCACAGATTTGGGACACACTCAACAGATTGTATTTGAGTTGTTCGACAAAGTAAACATCATTAAAAGTAAGGTTACCTGCATCTATAGCTCCCTTATCTATGATTCTTCCTCCCTTTGGATTTCCTCCAAATGCTACAAATCCTCCATTGATTCTTTTGAAATCCTTCAAGCAGTGTGGATTTCCAGTCATGTGCCTTGAGCATCCACTATCCACATGCCAGATTGCTCCTTGATTGGCCCTATGAATGCTCTGAATGTCTTCTGTCTCTGATGAATCCATGTTGATGGAGGAGTCAGTCAATGACATCAATGCTTTGTTGTGAGTGGCTTGCTCAGCCTGATCACTCCAATCAAACCCATAACCTTCTTGAGAGACCAATGCTGATGAGGTGGGAGTTGAATTTTGACCTTGATTCTGGCTTTGTCCACCAGATCTGCATTCTCTAGCAAAGTGACCATGCTGTTGACATTTGAAACATCTTACTTTGGATTTGTCAAATCCAGTCTGATCATCAGCCCTGAAGTTCATGTTTTGTATTCCTGTTCTTTTGATGAATCTCTTTGCTCTTACAGTTAGCATAGCCATCTGCCATTTGAGATCCATCTCCTCAAGATCATCTGGATGCACTTGCTCAAGATCCTCATTTGTAAGGGTTGAATGTGCATGACTGGCTAAGAATGCTTCAAGCACTACATCAGAAGTATTCATATCTACTCCAGTAACAGTACCTACAGAACCATCAACATAGTTAGTTAAAGAAATATTTGAGTCCATACCTGAGGATGAGAGAAGAGCAGCATTGTGACTAGGGGTCATAGACTTCCTTTTTCCTTCAATTTCCCCTTCAAACACAATCAAATTGTTATAGAGGTCATCTAATTCTATATCTTCCAAAGAATCCTTAGTTCTCCAATGTGCAGCATACACTGTCCATTCATCACCTAAGGACCTAAGAAACTTTCTATTGATCTCATCTTGCTCTATTCTAACCTTTGCACTCTCAAGTTGACTTACCAGCTTATAGAACCTATCAAAGATCTGAGTGATACTCTCATTCTTTCCACTAGAAAAGTTCTCATAAGCTTGTTTGAGAAGATCCCTTTGATTTCTTTTGGAGCTTGCATTCCCTGCAAACCTTTTCTCTAATGCATTCCACAATTCATGAGCACTCTCAAACTTTTTAAACTGATGTTGATATTCATTTGGAATAGCAATCTGAAGAATGCTTAGAGCTTTCATCTCTAGCATCCTCTCTTTTCTTTCAGCATCTGTTTTTTGTGGTGGTTTCTTCCTAGGTTTTCCAGTTTCATCTAAATCAACAGGAGTTGTAGGCTCTTCCTAGGTTTTCCATTAGTATGTAATAGACTAGCCCAAATGTTAGATTAGAGAAATCCATCATGTAAGCCTATGAGGCTTGAGGCCCAAGTGCCTCTTTGTATTTATAGCCTTGCAACCCTAATTTGCAAGGCAACCTTTGCATTTATCAGATTAATAGAAACAAACACATCTGTGTTTTCTCTCAAGCATAGTGTTCTTCTTGTGTTCATACATTGTTCTTCATATCTTATACACAAGAATCATCAGATTACTCATCTTTAATCTCATATTTGGACCATCAATATATATATATATATATATGTGTGTGTGTGTGTGTGTTTTTATATTTGTAGTGTTTATTAATGTTGGATTTGCATTATAGTATGTGTTCCTTCCTTTACGTTTGTTTATCATTTAAATGAATGATAAAAAATATATACGAACTAACGAATCTTTTAAACAGTCGAAATAAAAGCTCATTCGTTTATTGTTCATGTTTGTTTATTTGTTTGACTAAAGTTAAACGAACAAACACGAACACAGAAATCCATTCGTTTATTAGTTTGTGTTCGTTTATTTGTTCGGCTAAAGTTAAACGAACGAACATAAATAAACTCCGTTCTCATTAGATTCATTTACAGCCATAGACACATGATAACTAACCCCAATGGTATACCATCACGCATCATGTCACAACCCTACTAATCTTGTAAGATACATGAGAGTGAAAGGAGTGGAGGGTGTTATGGGGTGACCACTTGAGGGTGAGGTGTGATACAACTCTATGAAGGTGTGGTGTGTACCATATGTGGAGGGTGTGTGGTGAGAAGAAGTGATTACTATAATGCTAAGTGATCGATTAAATCGTAGAAGAAAAAAATTGATATGACAATGTAATTTGTGTGATAATGTGGGACAACTTCTTATAATGGTCATCCATAAAACCACCAATTTGCGTCTTTTATCATTGTTCCTAAATTGGTTATGAGTGGAAGTGGCTATAAGCTCTAGGGTTCCTGTTACACTCGTCATCCATAAAACCACCGCAATGTTCCGCCACCTGGCCGCCCACATCCTCCGCAAATCAACAACCACAATCGTCGTCACTACAACAACTGCGCTTATTATTACCACGCCAATGATCACCATTTCTATCTGAGGAATAAGTATATAATCCTTCTGTTAATTCAAAAATGTCTGCGGAATTCGTGGGCAAATGACCCCGCTTTCCGATTTCTACGCCCAAATTCAACCAACACTCGCAATAGGTATTCTTTGTAAACCCTAAATTTTTTGTTATGAACTTTGAAGGGATTAGTAATTAGAAGTCTTCTCTAGGTTTTTAAAGTGATTCCATTAGTTTTGTACACAAATGTTGTTGTATATTTAATATTCCATGATTATTCTTTCTGCATGTTTAAATGTTTGCAGTCCTTTTGTTTCTTCTGTTAAATTATTATGTTTTAGACCCTGAAAATGACTGATTTTTCTTAGTACTAGTTGCTAAAATTGATCTACTTGCAAACTAGGAAATTTTGTATAACTATCTATTTTGCAATTTAACAAACTGTAATGGTAATTTATAGCAGAACTACAAGAACTAATATATAATTAGCATGAACTTTGACGAGTTTCTAAGTCTTGGTTTAATGTTATTAAACAGGACATCAAGATGGATATCCCCAAAAGCAGCTGTAATCCCCAATTTTAATCTACCAATGCGCAGTTTTGAAGTTAAAAAACAGGTATCCCCGAATGAATTTGCACTTTCTGTACTATATGCTTGGTGTTCATGTGTAAAAGCTTGTGTGTGTGTGTGTGCGCGATATTGGTGAAGAATTTTCATTTTGTAATTTCTTTTCCAATTGAATTTCTAACACATTCCCTCGTTGAATTGTTGATATGTTATCAGGACCTCTACAGATGAGATAAAGTCACTGACGTTGATAACTGCAATTAAAACTCCATATTTACCGGATGGGAGGTTTGATTTAGAGGCTTATGATGCGTTGGTGAATATGCATATTCAAAATGGTGTTGAGGGTGTGATTGTTGGTGGCACCACTGAGTTGATGAGTTGGGATGAGCACATCATGCTCATTGGCCACACCATCAATTGCTTTGGGACATCAACTAAGGTCAAGACACTAATATTTTCATTTTTTTTTCCTGTTTTCATGCATTGTGGTTTGAGGAATAGTATTGAAACTTGCATTTTAGAAAATAGGCCTAACTAGAGAGGGGCAATTCAGCCTAATCACTTATGCAACATGTTGATTTGGGATGTACGGAACGGGTCAAATAAAGAAATTTAGCTGAAATTGTAACGGCTTAAACGGGTTGGTAGTTATCCAAAGGCTATTTGAAATGCATAAAAGTATACGAACTACTAAATTGATTTACCGAAAGATTGAGATTATTCTTGTATTTAGTATTGTGTTTGTGATCATAGTTAACTTTCTAGAAATTGCACAAAGAAGTTCTTGCAAGTCCCCTGATTCATTCGTACTAAAAAAAAGACCCATTTAGTATCCGGGGCCCTCTGATCTTCATCCCAGGTGATAGGAAACACAGGAAGCAACTCAACCCGAGAAGCAATCCATGCAACAGAACAAGGTTTTGCAGTCGGAATGCATGTTGCTCTTCATATCAACCCGTACTACGGGAAAACATCACTTGAAGGCATGGTTTCTCACTTCAAATGTGTGCTCCCAATGGGTCCGACAATCATCTACAACGTACCATCACGAACAGGCCAAGACATCCCTCCAAGTGTCATCCATTCTCTAGCAGAAATCACCACCAACTTAGTAGGTGTCAAAGAGTGTGTGGGACATGATAGAATAGACATACATACAAAAAACAACATTACTGTTTGGAGTGGGAATGATGACGAGTGTCACGATTCGAGGTGGGACCATGAGGCTACAGGAGTTATTTCAGTTGCTAGCAATTTGGTACCAGGGTTAATGCGAGGACTCATGTTTGAAGGTAAGAATTCATCTCTCAACTCAAAGCTTTTACCTTTGATAAAGTGGTTGTTTTGCAAGCCTAACCCAATTGGGTTAAACACTGCTCTTGCTCAACTTGGGGTTATAAGACCCGTTTTCCGGTTACCATACGTACCCCTTCCATTGGCCAAGAGGGTCGAATTCGTGAACATGGTTAAAGAAATCGGTCGGGAAAATTTCATAGGAGAGAACGATGTTTCATGTTCTTGATGATGATGATTTTATCTTGGTGGGTAGATATTAGTGATTAGTTTAAGTTAATAATGGAGAGTTGGAAAGTCATGTTTGACCATTTACCTTGTTTAGGGTTTCAGACAAGATTTTGTTCTTGACTTGTTGATTTTTTTTCTTCCCCCCATGTTTTGCTGCTATGAATGTTCTTGTTTTTCTCTTTTCATCTGTTTTAATAAAATCAATCTAATCTTTGCAATATGTAGATAAAACCTTTTACATTTGAGGGAACCTTTTATTGAAAATTTGTAAGTTAAAATGCTTGAATAAGAAAAAATAAGGTTTGGGGACTTGTGTATAAATCAGATCAAGTTATAGGGTGTTTTCCATATTTCCCTTTGAATATAGAAAGCTTGGCAAGTGTGCCAAATGATTAAATATTATATTCTCCAACAATTTATACTTGATGAAAGATTTTATATCTTTCTAGTTTCTACCAACTCTTTTTACTTAACATTTTCTTTACGAGTTGTTTTATATTCTCTTCCTTATCCTCGTACTTATTTGATTATAACAAGTGGTAAATCAAGAGATAGAGACGAGGAAAAAGAATCAACGGGTTTTACATAACAATCATTGAGCAGGTAGAAAGATGAAGTAGAAAAAACTATTTTTTTTTCTTTCTTTACTAGATAAAAACGAGTACTAAAATATCAAGCGGAGATTAGAAAAGATGATTAATATATATTACAAGTGTTGTTGTTTAGTGAGTATAACTTAAGAGGACAGAGACTCACGGAGTAAAAAGATAAGCGGAAGGAAATAATATTTTTTGCTCTTCAAAAAAAGGAAGTAAGAATTTCCATTTTTTAAAATATATAAGGATTGGTCAACCTGATTTACTCAAAAACATGCAATGAATGACGTAATGGAATGAGTTATTATTATTTTATCGACATGTTTGATTGTTTTATTGGAATAAAATGAATTATTAATATATGATGTTTGATAAAGATAAATAGCCATATAAATGACAAAGAAATAAATTTTAATAAAAAAATTAAGAAAAAATATCAAATTATAGCGTTTCATTCCATTATCGGAAAGAATGAGAAAAAAACACCAATCATCCAACGAATGAAAATTCCATATGTAAGGACTCATTGCATTCATACATAACTAACTAATATCTTTTTAACAAGATAATGGAATGGTTTTCTTTCTCTTTCCCATTCCACTATATCAAACACAACCTTATAGCAATGTATGCATTTCCTTTGGAATTCTAAACAAATCATGAAAACTATTACAAAGACGACTTAGGGTATGTTTGGCGGAAGCTTTTGAAAGTTTTTAAGAGCTAGAACTTTTATTTTTTAGAAAATAAACTTCACTAGCTCTGTTTGGTTGCAGAAGCTTGAGCTTTTATTTTTTAAAAAATAAGCTCATAAAACTATAAAAGCTCTAAAATGAAAAGTTACTTCAAGTAGCTTTTAGGAGCTGTTGAGAACTTTTAAACGCAAATTACATTAATAACCTTTGATTAATTTTGTTCTTATTTAAATGTTTATCTTCGTGTACTTTTCTTTCTTTTTACATTTTTAAGCTATAGTTACAGCTATTTTGTCAAACACTTTCATACAAATATAACTCTAGCTTTTAGCTTTAAATAAAAGCTTCAGCTCTAGCTCATAAAAGCTCGAGCCCTAGCTCTAGCTTTCAGCTAGTTACGCCAAACATACCCTTAGTGAATGATCAACTCATGTTAAGGTCTATAAAACTAATCCAACAAAAATGTAAACCTAACATTCCATTAATCTATACATTGAATATAACAAACTATTTTTTTAATGCTTTAAACGAGTATCATGAGTAAACCTAAATAAGAATCTTGCAATATTTCAGCATAAAAAGTCAAAACTCAATTCACAATATACTGAATTTGTAACATATTACTCAAAATTCGTCAAATAATCAAATTTAAACATAAATCAAGAAACTTAAATGACTAATCTAAAGTATAAACTTAAAGCAACTAATCAATTTAAGTTTCTTAACCTAAATCAAATAATCAAGAGCAAGAACTAATAGTGTTTGAAAATTCTCTTTATGTAACTTTAACCAGATCAGATTTTACTTTCTTTGTTTATTGACTTGTGGGTGTTCAAGTGATTTAACAAATGTAGCTTAAAAAGCTATCTCATCAGCTAGATTATACCAACGCTTATATTGTACCACATTTTACACACTCGGGTGCTTTTCCGTTTAAGATGACGTTCAATAATGACGACCGATTGAAAGCTTTGATGTTATTTTTGAAACCGACAACACCAAAAATGCATGTCAAATCCATAGATCATTTGAGGATACTGCTTCTAGCATAAAAATTAGGTATTTATAGTCTTTCATGTATTGACCTTGCCATGTAACATGGCCATTTTTTACATCCAGTGTGTACAATTAATGCTTATTAACATCCCAGGGTAGCCATGTTTTGGTTTGTATTTCACATACAAATAGTTTTTTGTCACTGAAAATAGGTTTATGAAATATTCTTTACCATAAACCTTAATCACACTTTAACAAAAGTTGCAAGTTATTCATACATTTTAAGCACTCATCGGATGAGTTAGCGACAATGCCTATGTTATTTGACGTATTACAGTATATACGATGTGTTCGCGATATGGTGTGAATAGGGTTTTTCAAATTAAGATTCGACCACTTAGTCAAGTTTTAAATTTGTAAATAACTTCACCACGCAACACGCTCATTAGAGGTAAGTATATCTCGTAGAAACAGTATAGTAAAATGGTTAAGTCATGTGTCGAACCCATGAGGAACATAACTGAATCACGTTTATCATTGCTAATTCGGGTATCATTTGCTTTGAAAGATTTTTTTGGTTAATTATAACCTTGCTTAGTACTAAAAATATAGATACTATAATTAAACTAAACAATGTCTTGGATGAGAAATATACTAATTAAAGTCCATTTGAAAATGAAGCTTGCCTGTAGAATGATGACTATGTAGAACAAGAAGCATTGGAGTTAAAGTAACATGACTAGTCTAATATTGATTGATTTTTCTATAAACCTAAAAAATATAAATGTGTGATATTGTTTGAGTTCCAACTACTGTCAAAAGTTCAAACGAGAATTGTTTTTCATACGAAAACCGCAAGAACCAAATTTTTGCCGTCCAATTCTCCCTCCTTCAATTAAATTACCCACCCATGAATTCCTTACATACACCATGCCACACTCAATCCCCCACGCTTTTCATCCATGAATTCCATTATCCAAAATGAATGGCCAAGATTGGTTCTCGCAGTTCTTGTACGAAATACAGTTCTCGTTTAAACTCTCCCCTCCAACTACTTTTATATACTCATCTCTCTCTACTTAAATTAGGAAAACAACCATTAAATATAATTTTATATTTTACTCTTTGGCAAAAAGATCATTCAAAATTTATCATAGACAAACAAATGAGATATAAACATGAGGTCAAATGGGCCTCTTCACAAAACTAAAGTACAACCAACTCTTTTATAAACGGTCACTATACTCCACCTAAGCTAAATCTAAACCCTAATTAAATTTAAATTTGCATACTCAAAACCTCAAGTGTCGTCGGGATCTCCAATAGGTCTCGGCCTGCGTCTTCGTTTTCTTCGGAAGAACGGATCCACCCAGTTTGCATCCTCCTTTGCGGCTTTTTCCCACCGCTGTTTGAACATTTTGAGCTCCATTGTCGATTGCCGCCTAATCTGCATCATCATGCACAATCCATAGAAAAAATGTTATATTTACCAAAAAAAATTGCTCATTACTGATCAGAATCTCTAACCAAAAAATAATAATAATAACAAAAAATTCAACCATTTTCAATGTACTCTAAATCTTAGATGTACATGCATAGGGGAAGCACTACAATTAGGGATGTAAACGAGCCGAGCTATTCGAGCTCGGATCGTTAAAATCTCGAAACGAGCCAAGCCTTAACGAGCTTGAGCTCGAGCCTATATTAAAGACGAGCCAAGCCCAAGCATCATAAATCTTAGACGAGCCGAGCCCAAGCTCTCTAAACAAGCCGAGTTCGAGCTCGAGCTTAAAAAAGCTTAAACGATCCCGGCTTGTTTACATCCCTAACTACAATAACATACAACATATTTTACTTATTTTTTTTCTTCTACACCAGGTGTAAAACATTAAAACTTTTTTTTTTTTGGTGATAAAAAATAGAATAAAACAGAAATATTTAATTCTAGTCTCATTTCCAGCACAGAAACAATGTATTTAAGCAGAACCAAGTCTACATTCAGATGTAGAGTACAAGAGAATTAAGATGTGTTACCTCTGCTCGTGTATCAACGGCGTGTCTCTGAAAAGAGGAAAAAAAGGTGAAAGATTAAATATGCCATCAACTGATGGTTTTATAGGGAGCTAAAAACAAAGGGGAAAAGGCGAGAAAATCATACCTTTGTCATATCTGAAGTGTTCCGGGTCTGAAAGAAAAAAGCAACGATATAAGTACTCGATCAATTGAAAGAACAAGACGGGAAATAAACATACAACAGTTTATGAAATTTCTAACAGAACAAGATAAAAAAAAAATATGTTCATGTGGAAGGGATGGCAATTTTCGACTCGTTACTATAAAGAGTTGCTAATGGGTTAAATAAGAAGGTTCAGCTAAAGGGGTAATGGGTCGAATAAGTTGAAAGGATCGGACAAGAAAGTGTTGGTCAATCAATCCAATCTGACCCAGCCCATTTGGAACCGTATTAAAAATGAGCAGACTGAACACATACCCCTTTTGACCCGTTACCCCACCGACTAACCCACCTCTTATGACTCTATCCCATAGTATCAACGTTCTGTGCGTATATGAGAGGAGGTTACTAGTATAAAGTCCAGAGGAAACCTTTTTTGCAGAGGGTCCTCCTAATGACTGTATTCCCTGATGAACAACATATTCACTGTCAACAATTCCCACCTTCTTGGACCTGTCCCCCTGAAGAAAGTAATAATCAATTAGAGGACACGAGTATATAATTTATGTAAAAATAAAAAATCATTTGTCACGTGTCAACTGCAACGTTTTCTATTTTCTAGTCACTTTTTCACATATTACCATTTGCTACAAATTATATATTGATGCTTTAGATAATCAACCAATTGTCAAAGACCTTAAATTATGTGATATTATGATTATTATCCAATTGTGAACTAAATAGCAACCCATGGAAGGGTTACTAATGCACAATTACAATATAAAGTATCACCAGTGACATTTGACAGCATTTATGAAGATATAAAAAAAACAAACATGCAGAAGACGTTGAAATATTTTCTTGAGATTGGAAGTTCAAACTAACCTGTGCACAATACCCAAGTTTTATGTCCATTCCCCATCCATGAACAAGGTCATTCTGGAAATAAATATAAAAAGAAACAATGAATTGTGTAAGGATTATGAGACACCACAGAGACGCTTACGAACAATAGTGACAACAATTGGCAACAACAAAAAGATTATATCAAGTTGAAAACCATTATGAACTTCATGGTTTCATATCTCGAGAATTACAAAGGGGGCTGTAATCCATCAACTAATAGTAGGAGACTCTATAAAGTTCACCTGAATAAGATGCCAAGCACAATGCCATGCAGCCCTGGAGAAAACCGGAGCCATTCCTTCTACAAATCTGCAATACAAAGTTTAAAAAACCATATAACATCTACAACCAGCGTTTCTTAGTCTGATATCTCCCACAGTAGATTTATATGTATGGAAACTTACCCAGCACATGGTGGTCCATCACTGGCATCTGAACATTTCACACTGCCTCTGCTATCATATACTCTTCTGTTTGTAGAATAGGTTATTAGGTATTAGCAATTAAATCATATTTATAAACTAGCAATAAACTAATGTAATCACCTATGAAACTTATTTGCTCTTTTCCGTACTGTGATCCTATGATGTATGCCAGTTGAATTTGGATCTAAAGCTGGTTGTGATATCTCTAACCCTTCTGCTTTAACAATATCCAAGTATCTGCCAAAAAAGGTAACATGTCATAACAATAATTCAAATTTTCAATAAACATTAAAAATGATAGCTAAGATATGATAACTGTACCTTCTGGGATTGAAATGCTGCACTCCCAGGTCTTCATCCCAGAGAAATATATAATCATAAATGGACACAGCAGCCGGATGTAGAAACCGTTTTGCAAACCACCTGAAAAAAGTTTGAATTTTAATGAACAACCTAAGTTTGTAACTTGTGTCACTTCAATTTCCAAAAAAAGTATTATGTAAAACCCATAATACAAGGCAAACATCCTAACGTTCAAGTTTTACTTTATTAACAATGAACCACAGAAAACACTCTAATGACATAGGTTCTTATAATAGTCTGAACTGAACTCCATACCACTTTGTTTGGTTCTGAGCTACAACATGTATGGCTTTGTTGCTCCACTCAAGATCTTGCCATCCATCCAATCTCCCATCGTAATGGAATAAAATAATTGTAAAATTTTCTTGAAGAAACTGAAAGGTGTGATGTTAGGCCTCTATTATTCACAGAATGAAATATCAGAAAATTTGAATGTATATATCATACAATGATTGATGTGTACCTTCTGAACAATAATATTAACATTGCGCTTCTGTTTTAGACCCACTGGAATTGCCAGCAAGTTATGGGGAGTGGAAATATTAGCCTGCAATCAAGTACAAAATGAACCAAAAAATCATTCATAGAAGACCATGTTTTACAATGGAAAAAATGCATGGAAAGGCAAATTGATGAAGAACAATGGAGATAGGCAATTGTGGGAAGTTAAAAATATACAAATATATATAATACAAGCTAAGCAGATAGGATTGAGCCTAACCTTCAACTTTGAACTACTTGTTGACCATAATGGTTTTAATTCCAAATCAGATTTAGCTTCAATAATACCACTAGGCAAGCTCTTCAAGCTCGTGGAAGCTGACACAGATTCCTAGAGATCAGAACCAAATAAAGACCATGAAAGAGTGGTGAATAATTAAATGAAAATCAATGTCATATTTATTAACAGATTTTGATGACTTTGAGGCTGCACCTTTGATGTGTAGAACCGATATAATTTTGAGTCCAGCTGATGAGACAGAAAAAGACAGAAGAGATGAACATTAGTAAACCCATGAGGATAGAAAATTGGAGGTTTATGTGAAGCTCAAAGCACATAAACCAATCAATATCAGTTGAATATGAACACATCATCACCATCTCCATGGAAAATTTTCCTTGAACCTTAATTCATTAAGGAAAAGGATTTGCAAGCATGTTCAGAATATGAGGCCACCATATTCGATATGTAGGTATTTATCACTATTATATATTTTCTTTCCACACCACGAATGCCATGACTAAGATTCTCTTGGCCGTATTTACTATTAAGCTTCATTCCCTAAACAGCTATGCAGATGCAGCCTTTTCTGGTTTTGACAATTGAAGGTATGTGAAATGAATGCCAAGGACTCCCTTATAGCATATAATAAATGATCAATAGTGCTTAAACAACATGGTCAAACAGGGGTAGTAATCAACATAATTTGGCCCCTTTACTGATTCTTTATGAGGCCTAATACGAATGCATTGGGCAGAAAGGGAGCATCATATGATTTGCAAGCAGATGATAGATAAAATTCATGCATCTTACACGAATACCCAACCAAACATTATAAATGCAGTTAATAATATAGTCATTGGCAGTGCCATACCTCTGTCTGCAAATACTGATAATTTGTTGTTCTATATACAATGTATAGCATAATTGTACAAATGAATCCCATGAGCGGTTTCATCGTGAATCTGCCAGGTCCCTGCACATATAGAACATCTACATGATTAGAATCCCTTTAGCAAGCTCAACAATGTAGATTTACAGAGTTTGCCTCAGAATCAATCTGAAGTTAACTATATAAGCTCACCCAATCAAAAAGGATTAGTCTTTTTCTCAACAGATTCCTCCACGCTTTAGATTCCCTCATAGGTAAGTATTGTTTCTATATGTTCTCATGCCAAACTGCAGCCATTAAATTTAAGAAAATTTCAGCAACACTTTCGAGATATGAACAATGAATTATAATAGTTTGTATAGATAATTGATGCACGCCACATTTCTGTAAGAATCAACACCAGTGACCAACAGTAGATCACGTTACAGAAACATTGTTCAAGTGTTACAATCGCTGACAGCTTGAAGCTGCTTGATAAAATAATCAGCCATGGTTATGCTTTTGCTATCAACCTAGTAGGAAGAAACAGTTCAACTCTGATACATATAATTTATGTAAACTTAGAGCCAGAGAATATAGCAAATCTAATATATGCAAAATTAAATAAAAAATCCTTACATGTAATAACTTCATCTCATTTTTTAATGGTAAATTGGACCATCAAAGGTCAAACTTTGATATTATCAGTATAGTATATAAATTATAAACAACAAGAGTAGCTTCAATTAGTAAGCTTTTCAACAATTGGATCAATTTGCGTGCAAGTCTTCAATCTCACTCAACATGTGAAAATTTCTAGATGCAGATTGTCTGCATGTGACTCTGAGAGAGAGAGAGAGAGAGAGGGAGGGAAGACACTCACACAGAAACAATTCCATACATATATATATTATAAACTAAACACTTCACCTAACCACAAATTAACATAAATGGAAATACGAACACCAAAACATTCATCTTTTAAGTTGACAACCAAAAAAAACCTCTTTCAACCAGGAAAAAAGGCATCTCAAAATCTTCTCCAGTATCAACTCATTGACATCGATTTAAAGTATGCAAAAACGCATATGCCCACATTAAAAAAAACAAGTGATAATCAACTTACTCCAGATTTCAAATCTGAAGCAAAAATTGCTATTAACACTAAGAACAACTTCTTACGCGCTAATCAATAGATCTCAGATAGTCTGATGTAATCCAATAATCATAGGCTATTAATCGAATAGTTAAAGATAAATCAAAAAACACCGACCTCTCAGATTCGCAAGCGAATCAGTAAAGCAAAATTCAAAATCTCAAGAGCACAGATAAAGCACCACGGCGAGAGGAACTAATCACCGGCTATCAGAATCGGATTTTCCGGCGTTGTGTGTGCGAAATTAGCTGCGTGTATTGCTCTGTTAATTTGCGTATATATAAATATACATAAACTAGATTGTTGAGAGAGAGAGAGATATAGAGAGAGAGTATGTGTGTTTGTGTGTGTGTTTTAGAGAGAGAAAGTGAGAAGAGAAGTGTCGGAACTTGGACTTCCCACGTTTCACGGCAATAGATTTTATACGCTTGCGTGTTACATCGCCGACGAGGGTGCAAAGTATAAATTTATTTTAATTTCATATAATTAGGTCTCTAATTATTTTTTATTTTTGCATTAATTACCTCGTACTTAATTCATCATTTACTTTTGATTTACAACAAATATATATATATTAAAAAAACACCATATTCTTTCAATTTGCAAATTTTATTCATTAACTAGCATAGCACCCGCATAATGTAGCGGCTAGAAACAATTCCTACTCGATAACATGTTCGTTTGTGATAACGTAAGGCTATTACGTTCATGCATTATGATGACATTGAACAATTTTTGTTCGCAATATATCTATTTTTTTCTCTTTTTTTCATTTTTTTATTTCTCTTTTCTTTATATCTCTTTTATTAAAATAATGAGAAACAAAAAGAATATTATATATACTATAAATTAAACTTCTTGTTTTGATTACTGAGTCGTTTAAAAAATTCGAAAATATCTATAAGTTTAGGTTACATGTTATTTTGTTTATTATTATATATTTCTAATACTTAATTAAAATACGTGTTATACGATAGAATATTTAAACAATTATTTTTATTAAGATTCTTTTATTTAATTTTTAATTTGTATTTAATATCATATAGGTTGAAAATTAATTTTCAATGACATAATTTTTTTAAACATTATTTATTATGAAGGTTTAGTTATAAAAATGATATTTAAAAATCTAATTAACTCCATGTAATGGTTTCCTTATATGTTTAAATAAGGGGTAAATTAGTAATTTTAAATTACTTAAAGTTAAGATATTTTAATGACTTAAATGCTTTATAATATAGTATAGATTACCTTTTTTTCATAAAAAAAATTTAATTTTTCTACAAAATATGTCTGCTTAATTATTTACCAATAAATTTATGATATGTGAAATTCAATAATTCTTTCTTCTGGTCTTCTTTCTTGATTTTAATATTTGTCTTGATACGTCAATAGAATGATGAGTATAAGAATTTAGTATAAGTGTATAAAACCTCTCCTTTTCTTATTCTCTAGCAATTGGTCCTTTTAGAATTATAGTTATTTCACATTTGGTCCTTTAAGTCAAAAAGTTGTAAACTTAAACATTTATTTTAAAAAATCACATACTATTAGTCCTTTATAATGACCATCAAATGATTAATAATGTGTTATTTTTTAAAATAAATAACTAGGTATGTTTGCAACTTTTGGTTTAAATGACCAAGTATGAAATAACCCTAATTTTAAAAGTATAAACAGTGTAATTCGCTCCTTAATTATTCTTTAAGAGGTTTTATATACTACTACTAGATCATTCTAATTATTAGGTGAAGACAACAGTTTAAAACTAAAGAGAAGATAAGACAGAAGAATTACTGAATTACAAGTGTCATCGATAAAAAAATAACAAAAGTATATATTAAGAGGAAGGGTTTAGTTCACTAAAATGTATCTAAGTTGTTACGTTTTGCTATTGTGCGTATCAAACTTTAAAAGTTTCAATTGTATGTATCAAAATTTTAATTTTTATTATTATATGTATTTTCGCTACATAAAAAAGTAAAAAGCTTACAAGTTTAGGACATACAATAGAAAGTTTAATACATATCATAGTGATAAATTAAAAGTTCGATATACACAATGTTAATTTTTTAAATCCAATACATACAATAGCAAAATATGACAACTTGAATGTATTTTGATAAACTAAACCTTATGAGGAAAGAGCATTTTTCTTATCATATTTTATGTGTATAGTGATGTTGGTAGAAATAATGTAGAGTTTTAATTTGATTTAAAAAAGGACAAGTTTAAAATTAATATTTTATTTGATAAGATAACTATCAACTAATCTGTTTAACAAATCCTCCGATTTCTTTTATTTATTAATTTGCTCGAATTTATAAATGTGTGTATAATATTTATGGTGTTCATGTATTTGATTTACAAGATTTAAAAGATAAATGAACGAAGATAAGGTTGAAGTGACGATAATTGGAAAAAATATGTTGGAGTTAAGATAAAAGAATAAAATTCAATGTTTTAAAATCTTGGATCGAATTTTAGTTGAACACGTTGACCAGTAAACTGGTCAGAAGAACTGTTCAACAATGACCAGATTAAAGTCTACTTTCATTTCGGATTAAACCGACCATGTCACCACTTGGCCCGGTTAAACCCAGTGGATGATTTGAAAATATGTTTGATGAGCAAGATCAAGAAAAGGCTTCTCAAACACAAGGTTACATTTCTACTTTTCATAATTTAATTTAATCTTGTAATTTTAGTTTATTATTTATCTATTACGATACATTAAAATTTCTTATTTTACATATTGATTGAAAACCGAGGTGACTTGCCATCACACCAGGTCAATTGAAAATTCTAGTTTTAAAACACTGATAAGAATATTATTGGAATTACTCTTTTGTAAGTACATACCAATGTTAGCAAAACATCACTAACGATGTTAGATATACAGATAATAATAGTATAAAAATGTATGATTAAGACGAATATAAAAATTTAGTAAATATATAAAATTTGCATATGAGCGAATAGTAAATGAAAGACTTTTCTAGTTTACTCGAGCGTATTGTCGAATTTTATGAACCAAACCTGCCCCGATCTGATATCGATTCTTGTATTTCAGTTCGGAATTCGGTACCAAGAATTTAAGAAATTCGGTTTCGGTATTTTCGTACCGGTAGTGGTTTGGTCCGGTTCCAGTAAACGTGAGCAGTGTATTGACTTGAAAATTTTCGAACCAAAACTCTTATTAAGCACCTTCAACATGCCCCCATCAAGTGTGTCGTTATTTGCGTCTAACATATAGATACTTAAGGGTTACATGGAGTGTGTGACCGCTTAGTCAACGACAAGTAAACCTGACTCTAAAACTATATAAATGTGTGAGGTTTCAACTCAAAACCAATAGCCATAAGTGGAGTTTCTAGTCTCAAGAGTCAAGAGTCAAGAAGCAATATTAACCGACAAGTTCACTAGAAAGAAGAGGAAAGAAAAATAAAGTGAAATAGATCATTAAATCATTTCCTTCTAAATCATCTTACTTATTAAGCGGAAATAATTAAAGGTTAAATAATTATAAGCTTCTCCTCCAAATCTCTCTATTAGCTTTCATTTCCATAAATAAAATAACACATGAAACACCTCTTTTTTATTGTTTATTTCCAAATTCTTTCTGGTCCCTTGATTAAAAAAAAGAGATAAAAATAGAAACTGGAACGCACCTTAAAAAAAGCAACATTGCTGAAAATGGGGTGGAGTAGGTATGAGCCAAGTTATTTATTAAAAATGTATGAGGTGGGCGACTAATTTTCATTATTGTATATTAAGCAAAGTTTTGAAAATTGGACCGGTTATCAAGCTGGTTGCTTTACTGGTTAAACTGGTTAGACTATTTTAAAGAACCGGATGAGGAGATAAATATTTAAAAAATACAAAAAAATTGTATAAAAGTTTAGAAATAGTGAAAAAGGTAAAAAAAATCTAGCCATAACCTGTTGTGGAATGGATTTAAGGTGAAAATATTAGGATAATAGTTTTATTGTAAATTTGTAATACTTTAAAAGTCTAAATGAGATTGGAGCAGTTCAAGATGGTCCGATTTAGCGATCAACCTTCCGGTTCAACGGTTCGCACTGGTCCAATAGACAGAGGTTTGATCGGTTCTTTTGAACCAATTTCATTTCCGGTTCAACCAATTGAACCAGCCGGTCCGGTCCGAATATGAAAACCATGATATTAAATAATTTTTTATTCTTCTATTGAATCTTTTTGCTTATTTAATCAAGACAAATGCTAAGATCAAGGGATAAGACAAGGGAAAATAATTAATGCAATATACATAACACGCATCAAATAGGTAGGAAGATAAAGTATGAGGAAATAAAATAGTTTTTTTTGTAAATAAAATGAGTATGAAAATTAACCAAATGTTATTACTATTATTATGAGCATTTCATATTATAACATTTTTCATAAAATATATTGCTTCCTTTATAAAAAAAAGTATTAATTTATCTGTGAAAAAACAAACTAAATTTGGATTTATGTACGAAATGTTACATTCTATAACACAACCAAAATTTGACCAATTTTTTATTGGGATAGAGGGACTAGGAGAGATATTTTGTCCAATTGTTGTATATCCTAATTGAAATTATAAATTCTTTTGGCACAATTATGTCAAATAAATTATTGATTTATTATACTAAATTGTTATTTATTACTTGGTCTATTATATAAAATTAACAAGATATACATCCAACCCACTTTTTTCTATAAACTAGGTTAAATACATGTGTATTACACGGGTTAATACTTCAAAATTAAAATTAAAAATACAATTCTTCTAATAGAAATAAAAGATTAACGTACATTAAATTTATTAAATAATCTTAACCATTTATTTAAGGGCAAAATGCATGAAAATACAATTAACTTAGTCTTAATTATCATTGTATACAACTAACTTTAAATTTTTAAAAATAATACAACTAACTTTCAAAAAAATTTCATTGTATACAAACAACTTTTTTCTATGTCTAGTCTTTAGCTACCATTGTATACAATAAACATTTCCATAATTTCCATAATATACAACAATTTGCATACAATGTGAGGATTATAAAAGTTAATTGTATTATTTTAAAAAAAATAAAATTGGTTGTATACAATGATATTTAAGACAAAGTTCATTGTGTTTTCATGCAATTTACCCTTTATTTAATTAAAATTGAAATTTCAATTTTGACATTCCTTGATCAACATTGAATCAAAATTACTTAGAAATTTCATATATGTCCTTTTTAAATATTAAAATATCATATTGCCCACCCAAAGTTGAGTATATGTGAATGAGATCTTGATACTCAAAGTTGAGTACTTGATATAGAATTTGACAAAAAACCAAGTGAGTGTGGGAATGTGTCCCACATAGGAGGGAGGAGTAACCTTTTAGTTACTTTATAACAATAGAAGCATAAGAGCTCACAAGCTTCATTGTATAGTTTTACTCCAAGTCCTACCAGCGCGTAGGGGGGTGCCGATCGTGGATTTCTAGGCTAAAATTGGAGATTTCGAGTTCACATAGCTTGGTTTTGCTAATTTTCACTACACTATAAAAAGGGGATCAAATGTCTCATTCTAGATACATTTGCTAACGCTGAAGATTAATAAATGATACTTTTTGCACTCAAGTTTTCCGGCGGTACATCTGTTAATGCTATTGTACCCTGGGGCGACGAATCTGCTTAAGGAAACTGTGTTGGACACAAGCACCAGCCTTGTTCAGGAGTTTGTTTTTCCTAAAATCTGATATGATGCTTGGTTAACTAAAGCTTATTGAAGCTTTCAAACTGAAGCTTCTTATTTGAACTAAAACTTTTGAACTTAAGCTCATAACTGAACTGAAGCTTATTGTACTGAAGTTCACTTATCTGAAGTACCTATCTGAATTTGTTTCGGAACCTAATTTCAGGAGTTGGTTTCTTGGAATTTGTCGGTTCGTATTTTAATACCATTTTCAGCAAACGGATTTTACTATATGATAAAAGTAAGATATAGACAATCATGTATTAACATCATATAAAATCTATCCATATACAAAAAATGTAAATGTTTCGAAAATAATAACAAAAATCTAATATTGCTAACTAATAAGTTATAAGTATACGAGATATATACATGTATTAATTAAGAGATATATACATGTATTAATTAAGTGCATAGGAACTATGTCACGATAATAACATGTTAACATTGGAGATGGAGGCATGCATACATCAATGTGGACAATGGCATCATTGACCTTAAAGTTTAACCAGCTTCATGACGTGTTTAAATCTCATTTGCCACGCTAGTTGTAAATTGCTGGCACATAGGTTTACTTCTTAATTACGTGTTCAAAGTAGGATGGTTTTAAATTAGGGTTTACTTCTTTAAGATGTAATCAAACTTTCAAAAAATGTGTTATTGTATGTATTAAACTTACTATTGTATGTACTAAACTTATAATTTTTTTGATTTTTATGTAATCAAAATACGTACAATAACAACAAATTAAAAGTTCAATTTTTATAAGGTGGATACACACATTAACATTTGAGGTATTATTTAATACATTTTAAAGAAATAAACCCTTAAAATTATTACTTTTTAAATCTTTTTTAGCATTCAAAATCTAAATATCTAATCATTAATGTCTTATGAGTGAATTATATCGAAGGTATTTTTAGAATTAGAGTTATTTCATATCGGATCATTTAAACTAAAAAGGTGTAAATGAAGGACACTATTACTCATTTTATGGTTAAAATAAAGAACTAATAGTGTGCGACTTTTTAAAATAAATGACTGATAGTGTGTAATTTTTCAAAATAAAGAACTAAATTTGTAATTTTTTAACTTAAAGGACTAAATATGAAATAACCATCTATACTAATTTATAAATTATATAACATTCTTTTTCATCATTAATTTAAGAGTTCTTAATATTCAATTAATACTTCATTTTAAACATTCATCTTATCCTTATTAATCACATTCATCCCATTATTAACCTTCCAAAATAGAATAAAATTCTCTAAATGTTAAAATTAATTTTCTATTTAGTATGCACATCCTTTTAAAAAATAAATTAAAATTTATTTTAAATTGGTTACACATATTTAATGGTACCGGTTATAATTACCGTCGTATTGCGCGTGTATTCCACTAGTAATTCTAAAAGAGTTTTGTTCACCAAAATGTATCCAACTTGTCACCTTTTGTTATTATGTGTATTAAACTTTAAAATCTTTTATTGTGTATAATTGTACAACACAAAATGTATAAGTTTATTACATACAATAGAAAATTGGGTAAATTGCATGAAAATACAATGAACTTTGTCTTAATTATCATTGTATATAATCAACTTTATTTTTTCAAAAATAATACAATCAACTTTTATAATCCTCACATTGTATGCAAGTTGTTGTATATAATGGAAATTATAGAAAAGTTCATTGTATACAATGGTAGCTAAATACCAGACACAGAAAAAAGTTGTTTGCATACAATGGGTGAATTATGAAAGCTGGTTGTATTATTTTTAAGAATTTAAAGTTGATTGTATACAATGATAATTAAGACAAAGTTAATTGTATTTTCATGCATTTTACCCTAGAAAATTTAATACACAAAATAACAATAAATTAAACGTTTGATACACACAATAGAAGTTTTTGAAGTCCGATACACACAATAACAAAACGTGACAAGTTGGATACATTTTAAGAAACTACACAGTAAACCATTCTAAAAAAACTAACTATGTAATTCACTCTTATTTTATTGAAATCAATATACATCGACCCTTTCTTCTTTATCCCGACGAAAATGAGCCCTAAATATAATATAAATTTATATAAACAACAATTCTGATAGTTATTGTCATGAATTCTCAGAAAATTATGAACTCCTAGTCTGCAATGCATATCAAGATTCTGTAGTAAACAACTAAATAATTATATTGAATTCTTAATTAATTCTCACATAAACTATTGACAGACGTGATTACTCAAAAGTTTTTGTATTGTTTCTGAATTATAAATGCAGCATCCCTCGGTTGAGTTTCCATAATATATTTTCTTAAGCAAATGGGTCGTCATAGAATAATTATTTTACATATGAGCTTTCATATACTATTTTATATTTATTGGTCTTTGAATTGAAAAGTTACAACACTATACCTATACACATAGATACATAGATACATACATATATATATATATATATATATATATATACACACATACACACATATCTATACTATACTATAAAACATTTAGACATTTTGAATCTCTTAAATTTTAAGTATGATGATTTTACTAATTTACCCTTAATATTAAACTAAAGGGAAACTATTAAATAAAATAACTATTTAGTGAAATTAATGACAATCTTACATACCATTTTAATAAATAAATCTTTCAAAATAAAAAATATTTAAAAAATCAAATCAATACAAATTAACTTAATAATTACTAAAATTAATAATTAAATATTTCATATTAAATATTCTACCATGCAATAAATATTTTAACTTAACTATTAAAATGTATGTATAATTAGAAATATTAAATCTAAATAACATATAACCTACATTTATAAAAATTTCTTGATTTTTAAATGGGTAATATAATTAAAATACTATAGAGTTATAATGTCAACACTCTTGCTGGATTTTACAATCAATGTAAAATTTTATTGACCAAATATAATTTAGACAAGAAACACAGAATCCCTATTTTAAAAACGGACAAGTTGCCTAGAAAAAAATATTAATCACCGCTGCATTGCGCGGGTACAATGCTAGAGTGTGTGTGTGTGTATATATATATATATGTATGTATGTATATGGAGGAGTTCATTTGAAAACCGATTTTAATGCAAGAATCACGAGAATCCTTTGTAACCACTATTAATACTCATTAATAATTCATTACTAACGGTATATTGATCATTTATATATTTACCCAACCGTGATTTGTGTTCGAGTGGATGAATCATTATTTAATAAATGGGGTGAAATAGGTATGAGCCAAGTTATTTCTTAAAAATATATGAGGTGGGAGACTTATTTTCATTATTGTATATTAAGTAATTTGTTATTCTGAATCTTTCTACTTATTTAATTAAGACAAATGCTAAGATTAAGGGATAAGACGAGGAAAACAAGCATTGAATAAGTAGAAAGATAAAGTATGAGGAAATAAAATAGATTTTTTTGTAAATAAAATGAGTATGAAAATTAACCAAATGTAATTACTATTATATGAGCATTTCATATTATATCATTTTTATAAAATTTATTGCTCCTCTATTAAAAAAAAGTATTAATGTATACGAAATGTTCTTCCCGAATGTAGCATCCCTCGGTTGAGTTTGCATAATATATTTTCTTAAGCAAATGGGTCATAGAATAATTATTATATATATGAGCTTTCATATACTATTTTATATTCATTGGTCTTTGAATTGAAAAGTCACAACACTATACCTATACATACATACATACATATATATGAAAAAGTTCAAACGAGAACTGTTTTTCGTACAAGAATTGCGAGAACCAATTTTAGCCGTCCAATTCTCCCTACTTCAATTGGATTGCTCACCCATGAATTCCTTACATACACCTTGCCACACTCAATCCCCCAATGCTCTTCATCCATGAATTCCACTTACCACTTGAATGGCCAAGATTGTTCTCGCAGTTCTCGTACGAAAAACAGTTCTCGTATGAAAAACAGTTCTCGTTTGAACTTTTCCATATATATATATATATATATGTATATATGTATGTATTGCTAACAAAGAATTTCTTACTAGAAGCGTCCTCGACCATATATTTAGATTCCAGGGCATCCCAAAGATCTTTTGCAGATTCAAAATTTTGATAATATCAAAGAGGGAGTCAGCCATACCATTCAGGATGTGTCCACGGCATATGTAATCATCCTTCTCCCATTTGCTACGACGTCTGGTTTGTTCGACAGTTTCATCCTCTTGGGCTTCTGGCGCAGGGGTACTCAAAACGTAGACCATTTTCAGAGTAGTTAGTAAGAAATGCATCTTCTTCTGCCAACGATGAAAGTCGTTTTCTTTAAACTTTTCTAGTTTATTGAATTTGGAACTAATGTCCCTTATAGATTCTGCAACCATTGTTATTCCTTTTCTTTGAAATTACAAATTACGAATGTTGGAGGAAAGGGTTTGAAACAGGGTTAAGAATAACATAAATTCCTGAATAATTTCGTGGATCGTGTTTAATACACTTTCTGTAATCTGTAATTCGACCCATATGCTTGGGGTATCACGAATTTAGATATAGGATAATCCAAGAAACTTGATTTTGTAACACCATAAAATCTTAAGCCATTTTTTGAAAACACACTACGGAAGCTTAATTAAAATATTTACATAAAACTTACAACCAGAAGTAAATTTACAAAATACAACAACTTGTTTGTGTTACAAAAGTAAAAGCATAGCTCGTCTTAAAATTCAAAACAAACATCAGAGTGAACGGTCAAGCTTTCCTTAAACAACATCTCAAAACTCACACACGTGCAAAAACAATCAACAGTGGGGAATTAGCACGAAGCTAAGTGAGAGGAAGCTTAAATCATAACAGTAAGCATCAACAATCGATATCAAAGCATGTAATCACATAATCCAGAAGACCGGTTGTTCGGCGCAGAACCTACAACCAATTCTGGCCAAAGCAAAGGTTTATCGATAGCCCACCGCCAATTGGTACAGTTAGATCCCCTCCAATACAACGCATGCATGAGAGGGTCTACAACTGCTCAACTAATAGCGATCTGGCCCAGCCAAATTCCATGCATAGCTGACTCCTTAAACGATACTCGATATCATACGTCGAGCACGTATCGGCCAAATAATCACACAACTGTTATAATCAATAATCAACAAGCAACAAGTAATGAGCATCAGACTAAACAGTCTAGCTAATCACAAATACGTGCATCACATCATTCATATCAATTATAAACTTTACCATCCGTGAGTTAACATCCACTCACCTCTTGATCTCAAAATCCGCACTCAGATGTCTAATGTTACTGAGCCTTTTTGTATCCTGAAAACACAACAACATTGAAATCAGTTTCTGGTTCATAAATATATATATCCACATATATTTATATCACCTATGCCCAAATATAGTGCATTAACTTATCACATAATATTAATCACATAAGTCATCACATTAAAAAACAATCAAAGAATAATCTTGCTGAAAAGTCGAGGTCGCGCCGCGACCATCCACACGTCGCGCCGCGACGTGCCTTCGAGCAGTCACAACTTCGAATTCGAAATCCACTTGAGCGCCCTTCTTCCGAACTCAAAACCAACGCGTTGCGTCGCGTTGCGACAAGCCTTCAAGCGGCTCTCTTTCCAATGCGAAGCCCTCTCTCAATAAAACCCCTTCGAACTTGAAAGGTATGGATTGCGCCGTGACCTAGGCTTGCGTCACACCGCGATCTTCAAATTTCCATATTTCATCATCTTTGTAATACCCGAATTCTCGAAAATAAATAAAAGAATATTTTATTGAGAAAATGATTATAGTATTGAGTCATGGATTCAATTGTGGACTAAATCGACTTAATTGGGCTTGAATAAATAATTGGTTAAATAAGACAAAGGTAGATGGTTCATTCGGTTAAGCACTATTGGGCTTAATTGATTTAAAAGTTGGGTTTAGGCCTTTTAAAAGAAAGTATATAAGGCTACCTTGGGCACAACCCCCAACACTGGTAACCAAAAACATTGTTGCATTGAGAGAGAATAAGTGT
Source organism: Dittrichia graveolens (assembly GCA_038502395.1). NCBI lineage: Eukaryota > Viridiplantae > Streptophyta > Magnoliopsida > Asterales > Asteraceae > Dittrichia > Dittrichia graveolens. The sequence goes on from JARJIL010000003.1 coordinate 74,402,315, forward strand.
GTGTTTGTGTGTGAAAAACTCTCGAGGATCAAAGAAGAGAGAAGCCAAGAATCATTTGTGGACTTAAGGAATTGTTAAGAGAATCATCAGGTAATGTTTCCTACCTCATTATGAAATTGTAGGTATCAATTTTATCTTATTTAAATGATAATAAAAGGAGTTAGAATCTGGGTTTTTGGGGTTTTGGGTTTATGAAAGAAACGAGGGAAAAGATGGAAATAGAAACACTTGATATTGGATGAAATGTAAATCTAACTAAAAAGGAATTGTTTACATGAATGGAGAAATGTTTTGTAACAAAAATAAGATGAATTAATTGAGTATTGAAAGAACTTGATTTTTGGCCATGGAGCCTGGTTGATGAAAAATGACGAACTGACAGAGATGACTCCCATTCATGCGACCTTCATGTCAAAACTAGCCCATGCGACTTTTACCAAACCATACCATGCGACTTTCATATACATATATACTACCCCATGCGACTTTCACCAAACCATACCATGCGACTTTCATATACATATATACCACCCTATGCGACTTTCACCAAACCATACCATGCGACTTTCATATACATATATACCACCCCATGCGACTTTCACCAAACCATACCATGCGACTTTCATATACATACATGTACTACCATGCGACTTTCACCTATCCATACCATGCGACCTTCACTTGAAATATACCCCATGCGACATTCACCTCAAATACACCCATGCGAATTTCACCTATAAATGCATATACCCTCATGCGACTTACACTCAACACCCTCATGCGACTTACACTCAAACACAACCATGCGACTTACACACACACACACCTATCCATGCGACTCAATACGAATAATAACTAGTCCGACCTTTGGAACCTTGGTATTGGTCCGACTTTTAGTTGAGAATGTGAGGTCCGACTTTCAGCCGAGGTATATAGTCCGACTTTGAGTAATTGAAACTTGATACGACTATGTGCACTGTAGGTTGTACTTTGGACTCGTGACCAAGCAATTCGTTACTAGCTGTTAATTGAGAAACTAAGAATGCGAACATGTGAGTATTCTTACTTACTATCGAAACCTGATGATATACGTGATTGACGTACCATATGTGTTAGATGTTTGCTAAATTTACGAATTGACGAGTTGATGATTGTTATCCCTTGCTTGATGATGAGACTGTTCACTTCGGTGACGGGAATGATGGACCGTCCACTTTGGTGACGGGAATGATGGGACAGTCCACTTCGGTGACGGGAATGATGGGACAGTCCACTTCGGTGACGGAAATGATGGGACTGTTCACTTCGGGGACGGGAATGATGGGACCGTTCACTTCGGGGACGGGAATGATGGGACCGTTCACTTCGGGGACGGGAATGATGGGACCGACTACTACGGTAGCGGGAATGTGGGACCGACTACTACGGTAGCGGGAATGTGGGACCGACTACTACGGTAGCGAGAATGTGGGACCGACTACTACGGTAGCGGGAATGAGGGACCGACTACTACGGTATCGGGAATGAGGGACCGACTACTACGGTATCGGGAATGAGGGACCGACTACTACGGTATCGGGAATGAGGGACCGACTACTACGGTATCGGGAATGAGGGACCGACTACTACGGTATCGGGAATGAGGGACCGACTACTACGGTAGGGGGAATGTATGATGTTGAATAATATGGAGACAAATGATGTTACTGAAGGTATTTGTTTGGCATATTCAAGACGAAGCGGAAGCGAAATATAATTAAAAATTTCGAAAGAGTCCAAACAAACACTTCCCATGGACCAAAATCTAGACATGGCATTGCAACTAAAAACATAAACAAGATAGGAAGAAAGGTTATACCACAATGCAAGATCACAAAGAACTTCCTTCTTGTCAAGATGTGAGAATTCAACCAAGAACTCCTCTAGTGTAGTCCACCCCAAGCTATCTTGATTCCCCAATGCTAGTAGATTGATGTTGCCACCTGTAACACCGTGCTTTTGAGAACCAAATTTTTTTTCTTTTTAAAATACTATTTAAGTTTTCAAACCACGTAGGTTTGACTGTAAATAGAATATTTAAACCTGTCTTATAATTTAAAAATGCAGCGGAATTAAAAACACGTGGCAAACTGTATAAACAGTCAAAACGTTGCCACATACAACATTTGGTGTTACGGACACATAACCGCCGACCATTATCTTTAAACAAACTTAAACATATTATAACAGAGTTAAACAAAAAATCCAGTGTTCCTCCTAAAAACATGCAACTACCCGCAGGCACCCGAGCTCACAGCCTAAGGAACACCTGCACATGTGGAGAGTAGTATCTGTTAGCTATAATAGCAAGTGAGTACACGATAGCATGCAATCAATATAAACATATCACATATCATCAATCATGCTCAAAAAGTTCTATCCTAGCATCTCGCGATGAGCTGGCGTAGTCAGGAGGTAGCATATCTCGCAGGGTAGCGAACCCGGCTCAATACACCAAACTGGGGTACCAGACACATCAACCGCCCCGGTGGGGGAGCTGTTAAGCGTCCACCGTTGCGTTTTGGAATTAACCGATTCCTCTGTTGTACAGCCGCAGCTATACCCGAAAAGGACAGCTTTGTCCGGGGCAAACCTTGCCCAACAGGTAGGACAGCTTTGTCCGGGCAAACCTTGCCCAACAGGTAGGACAGCTTTGTCCGGGCAAACCTTGCCCAATCACAAACACATAATTTGATTCAACCGAATCATCAATCAATCCATAATCATGTCCACATAACATACACCTAAACAGATGCATATTATTTATACCAATCAAATATCTAGCATCATCATGCCATTTATTCTTTACCTCATTGCGCACGCAATAATGTGTATATATATCTATCATCATAACATACACCTAATCAAGTGCATACTATTATGTATATCAATAAGTTAAGCCTAGCATCATCTTGCTATACAATCTACACTTAAACAAGTGCGTATCATACTGTGTCAACATGTTAAGTCTAGCATCGTCATGCTTTACAAACTACACTTAATCAAGTGCGTATAATATCCTGATAATCATTTATCATACATACTACAAGGTATACAACCTTTCAACAACATATTCAAATGCTTAATCAATTGCTTACAAGTCCGGGTATTCAATTCAATTCATTGTTAATATATGTTATAGATATATTAATCGTTATGTTATCAGGAACTCACCTGTTAGGCTAGAATAAGCAAAGACCTTGCTTTGGCGCTCACGGATTGTCAATTCAACCTATAATACCAAGACTTACGCATCAATCATTTGAACACGCGAGGAACGTCTAGGATACTTGAAACAATACCCTAATGGTGTTTTTAAACCATTTATTAACTAACTATAGCAGTCCAAGCAACAACACGCGAACACGTAGCACAAAACAGCAAAGAAAGCTGTGTGCAGGGGTGTCGCGCCGTGACCAGTGTGCAGAGGCTGCAGCAGCTGTTGTTTTGTGCACAGCAAGCCCATTTTGGCTCATTTCAACTCCAAATCAATTTTAGTAAAATTCTAGTGTTTCATAGGACCATTTGACACTTGTGGAAGCTTTCTAACATAAAAAAGTCCTATCCAATTAATTCATACGAAAATCCCATTTAAATGGACAAAGACGTGCGCATAATGGCCAAAACTTGGTGTAGACCAATTCCAACACTTGCAACACACCATATACACCTAATATGATGTATTGAAGGTGTTGCAACTGACCAAAACCTTTAAACTCATTGTTTGGTATCATTTTCCAATTTCTTGCCTATTTAAGGCCTATTTTTTCACTATTTTAGCCAATTCAAGCAAAACAACCATTCCAATTCAAAACCAATGTTCTAATCAATTCATACAAGTCATATGAACCTATTAGAACCTTAAAAATCAGTTCTTGATGAGTAAAAACATATTTAGGCCATTTTGGCCATTTTGACCCATTTAGGCTAAATATTGAATTTGTGCAAAAACACCACTTCTAATGCACCACTTGAGTTCTAATCAATCCTAACAAGTTATAGGATCATTTAGAACACTAAATTTCAGTTCTTGAAGGTCAAAATCAGTTTGACCCGTATTTGACCAATTTTGACCAAAAATTCAAAACTCATCAAGAACACTACTTTAATTCATGGAATTGATTCCTATACACTTATAAATGATATTAGAACCTATTTCAATCATAAATTTCAGTTCTTGATTGCTAAATCAAAGAACCCACTTGAAACCTAAAATTTCAAGTCTTGAAAGATCAAAATCAAGAACAAGGATGAATTGGAACTTACAATGATCAAAGGATGATTAGAAACTACTTGTAAGACCAATTAGAAGCTTAATTCTCTTCTGGAACAAAGGTTTGTGAGTTTTCTTTCAAAAACCCAAATTCAAGAATATGAATAAAAAGCCATGAATGAAGCTTACAAGGTTATAGATGAAGAAGATGATGTTCTTGGACAGATTAGAACTTGAATTTGTGGCTGGAACTTTAACTTGAATGATTAATCTTGATTTCTCCTTTGAGTTCTTCTTCTTGAATTTGCAAAGGCAGAGAAATGGTGATGAGTGTGTGTGTATACATACGTATGTGTGTGTCTGTGTTTTGATAAAATCCCAAAACCGACTTGTGGGTATTATTATCCACAAGTGGGTATTTTGTTCCCCTTTTCAACTTACAACTCATCTCTCGTTTAACCGTTTCAACTAACGAGGATATTTCTGGAATCCTCGTTTGAAACCGTTCGATATTTTATAACCTTTATCTATTTTTATTAATATTTTTAATAACCCATTTATCTATTATTTTCATATTTTATATCATTTTCTAAAATATATATATTTTATTTAATTCAATTAAATACTCGACGTATCACAATCGCACACATTTAGGCCCGTTTTGAGGATGTTACAAATCTACTCCCCTTAAAAAGATTCCGTCCTCGGAATCTGCTTTTCAGAAAACAAATGGGGAAAGCGTGCCTTCATATCCTCCTCGGTCTCCCACGTAAGGTTAGATCCGAGATTGTGCTTCCATTTGACTAAGACTAGCTGAATTGTCTCCTTCCTCCGTCGCTTAGTCTTTGTGTTCAAGATTTCAATTGGTTCTTCCACGAGCCGTGCAGAAGAATCCACTTTCAAGTCTTATAGAGGTAAAATACAATCTTCATCCAACTTGCACTTTCGAAGATAGCAAACATTGAAGGTATTATGAATATTCGTTAACTCTGGAGGTAATTCTAAAGATACCGTCTGTTCATTGACTTTTTGAATAATTCTGAAAAGATCAATGTGTCATGGGCTCAACTTGTCCTTTCTGCCAAATCTGATAACACCCTTTCCATGTAAAAACCTTCAAGAATATCCGATCACCTATTTCAAAGGTAACCGGCCTGCGTTTCGGATCTGCATACTGTTTCTCCCCTGATTCAAACCAACAGGTAGGTGTGCGACAACGCCTACCATAAAGCATCTCATACGGTGGCATACCAATACTGGAATGATATGAGTTATTATAAGCAAACTCATTCATAGGCAAATGGGAATCCCACGAGCCACCGTATTCGAGTACACATGCGCGTAGCATGTCTTTTAAGAGTTTGGATAGTCCTTTCGGACAGTCCATCTGTCTGTGGATGATATGCGGTACTCAAATAAACACGAGTACCAAGCTCCCATTGAACACCACTCCAAAATTGTGAAACAAAGTGTGTATCTCTATCAGATACAATAAATAATGGAACACCGTGTCAAGCAACAATTTCATCGATATAAATCTGAGCAAATCTAGGCATAGAAAATGATTCATTCACAGCTAGGAAGTGTGCACTCTAGGTGAGTCTATCAACAATCACCCAAATCATGGCATGCCCTTTTGAGGTCCTGAGCAATTTAGTAACAAAATCCATAGTGATGTTGTCCCATTTCCATTCAGGAATTGGTAATTGTTGCAAATTACCATAGGGTCTTTGGTGCTCGGTCTTCACCAGTGCACATATATGACATTTCTCCACATAGGAAGCAATGTCACGTTTCAATGTAGGCCACCAGTATTGTGCCTTAAGACCATGGAACAAAGGTTTGTGAGTTTTCTTTCAAAAACCCAAATTCAAGAATATGAATAAAAAGCCATGAATGAAGCTTACAAGGTTATAGATGAAGAAGATGATGTTCTTGGACAGATTAGAACTTGAATTTGTGGCTGGAACTTTAACTTGAATGATTAATCTGGATTTCTCCTTTGAGTTCTTTTTCTTGAATTTGCAAAGGCAGAGAAATGGTGATGAGTGTGTGTGTATACATACGTATGTGTGTGTCTGTGTTTTGATAAAAGCCCAAAACCGACTTGTGGGTATTATTATCCACAAGTGAGTGTTTTGTTCCCCTTTTCAACTTACAACTCATCTCTCGTTTAACCGTTTCAACTAACGAGGATATTTCTGGAATCCTCGTTAGAAACCGTTCGATATTTTATAACCTTTATCTATTTTTATTAATATTTTTAATAACCCATTTATCTATTATTTTCATATTTTATATCATTTTCTAAAATATATATATTTTATTTAATTCAATTAAATACTCGACGTATCACAATCGCACACGTTTAGGCCCGTTTTGAGGATGTTACACCACCAAAACAACCAACCAAGTGCAAATTTTATACTCTTGTTACTTCAAAACTTAAACACCAAGTGTATATCAAAACTAGAGAGAAAGTTCTTCAAGCACAAAAGTTTTCTAACTCCAAATCACCGCCAAAAAGCCATATGTTCGTAACACATGTAACTCCCTAATAACTCAACATTAATCACATTAAAATGAGTATTAAAGACATTTGATTATGCAGTTACAACGTACGGCTACACCCGTGCCTACCCAAAAGACCACGGCCTAGCCCAAGGCTAGTACGCCACGTACCTGTTAAATTAGTCACGCCCGTGCCTCACACGGCACGGTCGTGCCCCATCCTGCCAAAACCCATTTTGGCCTTTTCTCTCTTTTGCTTGATCGTGTTCCCGGAATCAATATTTGGTGTGTGACCCAATAGGCCTATACCTCATTAGCAGTGCTATTAACTCGTGCGTGTCAGTAGGCATATACCAACAGACTCCCACTTGTACGTGACACGACTACGAAAAATAACACAAACATAGAGCGGCCTCTAGCAAGACATCTATGCTCCCAAGTCAGTATAGGGTATGCCACTCTTGACAAGATCCCAATCATAAAATGATTGTGCTAAAGATAAATGATCATGTACATCCCTTTGTTCGCGATATCCTATGTGAACACAAGGCATGTAATAAAGTCAACCTTCAGATCGTTCACGATTATGTTTCTCGATTCTAGATTAGTGGTGACCAACAAACCAAGCAACATTGATCCATCATCAATATAACTTGAGCACTGCCATGCATAAGAACATCAACACTCAATCATCGAGGGGCCCATGGATATCTTCTCTATACATAGAGGAACAAATTACTATTGACTACATAGTCCCGCCACATAGATAACACTCTACCGAATCATCTCCCTTATAACGACCAGTTACGGACCACGTTAGAAAACGATCAAAGCAAAGTAAACCAATGCTTTGGAATCACATGTATCTCTAGTTTAAGGATGAAACGACATTATCATCCCGAGTTACTGCTGACTAAAACCATGAAGTAAACTCGGGTGCGGGTCCTCCAATCACTTGAAACCCCTTTCAAATATAGGCAAGAATCACGTTTATCAAAACCAATTCTTTACCTCAATCTTAATTCTTACTTCCTTCCCACAAAGTATGACCGATTGTGGAGATTTAAAGATTGTAAAACAATCTTGGGAAGAGGTTTAAACATTCAAAGATGGAACACAGTAACGACTAAATGAAAGTAACCACAACATGCGTATATATAGATCTCTACTATATAAATTGAAACAAACATAAGTAACATTACTGCTAAATGTTCCCAAATACAAAATGATCCAAACATAACCTAAAACTCAATCTAAACCAAGTTATAAGTAAATCTAACACCTATAGCTATAGTGTGAGAATTATGAGAAGCTTGTGACAACGGTTTAGTAAACGGATCGACCAAATTACCTTCCGAGGTTACCCTACTGATAGCGACTTCACCACTTTCAACCATCTCTATGACCAAGTGATACTTTCGAGGTATATGCCTCATTCTCTTGTGAGCTCTTGGTTCCTTTGCTAAGGCTACCGCACCCTCATTGTCACAGAAGATCTCAATAGGGTCAGAGATGCTTGGAACCACTCCAAGGTCATAGATGAACTTCCTTATCCACACAGCTTCTTTAGCAGCTTCAATTGCCGCAATGTATTCTGACTCTATAGTAGAATCAACTACTGTGTCTTGCTTTGAACTTCTCCAAGTAATAGCTCCACCATTTAATAGGAACACAAACCCCGATTGTGATCCACAGTCATCCCTATCAGTTTGGAAGCTAGCATCAGAGTAACCCTTTACTTTGAGCTCTTCCTCACCACCAAAGATCAAGAACATTTCTTTAGTTCTCCTAAGATACTTAAGAATTTTCTTTACCGCAACCCAATGGGCTTGCCCTGATATCTACTAGTCATGCTCAAAGCGCATGACACATCAGGACGAGTACATAGCATGGCGTACATGATTGAGCCCACGGCCGAAGCATATGGTACTCGCTTCATTACTTCTAGTTCCTCTTGAGAACTAGGACATTGAGTCTTACTCAATATCACTCCATGTGACATAGGGAGATTTACTTTCTTGGAATCCTCCATCTTGAATTGCTTCATGACTTTGTCAATGTATGTACTTTGGCTCAACCCAAGAAGTTTTCTAGATCTATCTCTATAGATTTTGATACCCAGAATATATGCCGCTTCTCCTAAGTCTTTCATTGAGAAGCACTTTCCAAGCCAAGTCTTAACACCTTGCAAGGTTGGAATATCTTTTCCAATGAGTAGGATATCATCCACATATAAGACTAAGAAAACAACGACGCTCCCACTAGCCCTAACGTATACACATGGCTCATCTACGCTTTTCGAAAAACCAAACTCTTTGATTTTCTCGTCAAAGCATAGATTCCAGCTACGAGATGATTGTTTAAGTCCATAAATGGACTTCTTTAGTCTACACACTCTATTAGGATGCTTTGGATGTACAAAACCCTCAGGTTGCGTCATATACACCTCTTCGAAAAGCTTCCCATTAAGGAAGGCGGTTTTGACATCCATTTGCCATATTTCATAATCATGAAATGCGACAATTGCCAAAAGTATCCTAATAGATTTCAACATGGACACCGGGGAGAAATTTTCATCATAATCGACACCGTGTGTCTGGGTGAAACCTTTAGCCACCAGTCGGGCTTTGAATGTGTTAACTTTTCCATCCATGTCGGTCTTCTTCTTGAAAACCCATTTACACCCTCTTGGTTTACAACTGGGTGTAAGATCAACTAGTTCCCAAACTTGGTTATCCACCATGGATTACATCTCGTTATCCATTGCCTCTTTTCATTTAGCAGACTCGTGGCCCGCTACCGCTTCCCGATAGTTGGTGGGCTCATTATGATCCACCAATAGTTCGCCGCCCTTAGATATGAGAAACCCATATCTCTCTGTCTCATGGCGAGCTCTACTGGATCTATGGGGAGGTAATGGATGTACGTTAGTCTCTACATTTTCTTGCTCAAACCCAACCTCACTAGGTTGTCGGATACTGCCAACGTCAGGCCTTTCATCCATTGACCCTTGAACTTCTTCAAGGTCAATCTTATTTCTGCCTTGCTGATTGGATACTAGTTCTCTTCTAAAAAGACTTCCCTTCGAGTAACAAATACTTTGTTCTCGAAGGGTTTATAGAATATGTATCTAATACCCGTAGCTGGATATCCGATGAAATAACACTTTTCGGATCGGAGCTCTAATTTGTCATCAAGCTTACGTCTCACGTAGGCTAGACAACCCCAAACCTTTAGATAGGCAAGAATGGGAGATTTCCCATGCCACATCTCGAAAGGTGTTTTCTCGACCTTCTTTGTTGGTACGAGATTAAGGATCCTTGTTGCCGTTTCAAGAGCACCATATCAAGACGAAGCGAAAGCATAATATAGTTCAAAATTTCGAAAGAGTCCAAATAAACACTTTCCATGGACCAAAATCTAGACATGGTATTGCAACTAAAAACATTAACAAGATAGGAAGAAAGGTTATACCACAATGCAAGATCAGAAAGAACTTCCTTCTTGTCAAGATGTGAGAATTCAACCAAGAACTCCTCTAGTGTAGTCCACCCCAAGCTATCTTGATTCCCCTATGCTAGTAGATTGATGTTTCCACCAAAACAACCAACCAAGTGCAAATTATATACTCTTGTTTCTTCAAAACTTGAACACCAAGTATATATCAAAACTAGAGAGAAAGTTCTTCAAGCACAAAAGTTGTCTAACTCCAAATCACCGCCAAAAAGCCATATGTTCGTAACATATGTAACTCCCTAATAACTCAACATTAATCACATTAAAATGAGTATTAAAGAATTTTGATTCTGTAGTTACAACGTACGGGCACGCCCGTGCCATATATGGCACGGTCGTGCCTGCCCAAAAGACCACGACTTAGCCCAAGGCTAATATGCCCCGTACCTGTTGAATTAGGCACGCCCGTGCCTCACACGGCACGGTCGTGCCCCATCCTGCCAAAACCCATTTTGGCCTTTTCTCTCTTTTGCCTCCATCGTGTTCCCGGAATCAATACTTGGTGTGTGACCCAATAGGCCTATACCTCATCAGTAGTGCTATTAACTCGTGCGTGTTAGTGGGCATATAGCAACAGTTACAATACATGGTTGATTGTAACTAGAGTACTCGCTAAGCTTTGTGCTTATGGTTGTTGTTTAACCTCCTTTTTAGGTGATGGCCACGGCGGGGCTCCAGCTCGTGTTTGATAGCTCATATCCAACAAGCTTCCGCAATGTTTTAACTATTATGAATTTTCTAATTGTAACACCGTATTTTCAACCCAAAATTTTCCTTTTAAAAACACTACGGAAGAGAACAAATATATACAATATAATACAACGGATTATACAAAATCATTTTCCAAATCAAAATACTAGTATTACAAAAACCACAGCTCGTCACAATTCAATTCATAGTGCCCGCTAATTATTCCCCAAGCTACACCCCCTCACGACTGAACCACAGAACTTACCAGCCACCTGTAAAAGTAGTGAGAAGTGGGGGATTAGCACAAAGCTAAGTGAATGAAAGTAAACCACCACAAATATATCAGCCACATAACCACATGATATCAACAACAGTAATCACATAATCGTGTCCCAAGAAGACCGGCGGTTCTGCAGGAACCTACAACCAATGCCAGCCAAAGCAAAGGTTTACCGATAGTTCATTTGCTATCCTCACACAGTATTACCTTAAGTTGCAACAAATGCATCAAAAGATCCCAATACTGATTAGCCGATAGCAAACAAACCCATTCCATGGCCAAGCCAAGACTGACTTCACAAATCATGTATACATATCACTGACGCAACAAATAACTAACAATCAACCCGTTAATCAATTATCAGATATACAATCTATCCATGCGTCAAACCAATAACAGCTGCAACCAAACCAGTTACAACTAATAACATCCGTGAGTAAACATCCACTCACCTTGAGTTAATGAACTCCCACTCAGTGATTTAATATTACTGAGCCTTGTCTGTTCCTGAGAACACAATAAACTGAAATCAGTATCCGATTCATAAATATATATCCCAACATATATTTATTTCTCTTTTAATCAAACACAGCATGTAAGATTCACATATGCATATACATATAGCATATAGCACTAAAGAATGCAAACAAACATCAAAATCCTCAAAAACCGTGGACGCGTCGCGTCCACCAAACCGACGCATCGCGTGGAGCAAACTATCGGATATTCACAATCCGATTCCAACTTGTCGGATTTCATGTTCCCGGATTTCAAGGTGTCGGATTCTTGTTGTCGGATTCTAAAATATCGGATTTCAAACATCCGGATTCCATCCATCGGATTTCAGCTTCGGATTCTCAAGAATCCGTCAAAATGTATGGACGCGTCGCGTCCAAGCCATTGACGCGTCGCGTTCTTCGAAAACCTGCATCATCTTCTCCAAATTCCAGCCGACTCAAAACATACAATTCTTCAATTAATCATCTGTTTTTCATTCCAAACACTTCCAAAACATGTATAGACCTCATATAACATGTATCTAACATCAAGAACACATTACTACCATTTAAAACACCAAATCACACAAAACTCATTTGTCAAGTATGGAGCTTCAAGCTCCATTCATGGTGAATCATCATATATACATATATATCATCAGAAAATCATATCAATATGATCAGAATCAAGCAAAGAACATATTCATACCTTTATTTTGAATTTACACACAACTAATCTTTACTTCCAAATTCCAAGTAAACTAACTTCTTGCTTTTCTCTCTCAAAACACACACAACACACACTATCGGTTTTCAAACAAATGAATAATACTCCTCATGATAATTCAATAGATACCCACGTATGCAATTTCCACAATTCCCAAAGCATGAGGTGTATTAATTTTACCTTACTTCATGCTTAGTCACAATAACACAGTTACAATCATGCATACGTACATAAATATATTTAATATATATTGATGTGCGTTTTACGTACTAGTTTTAAATTTATATTTTACCGATTTAATTACCAAAAACTGCACGAATAGGCAAGTGTACCTTATCGTTTAGTAATATAGTTAGTAAGTCGAGTGTCGAACTCTTGGGGAACGGGAGCTAATACTGATTTTATTAAATTAATAGAGAATTAACTAAATAAACTAATTAAATATAAAATAAATGCAATTAAACTAAATTAAAGCAATTAAACTAATTAAAAGGGAATTTGTAATCAAGTTTCAAACTTTATGATTGTAAATGGACTCTAACACTTCTAAATTACCAAAACAAACCAAAGAGATTGCAAAACACTAAAATTTATGACATAAAACTATTGAATGAAGACGTGTCCCCCCCTAAATTCGATTCTTTCTATTCGATTCTTTCTTTTCAAGTTGATTATTTGAATTAAATAAGTGCAATGGATACCAATTTACTATGTACCGATTTCTATAGTGATTAGAATCTTGGTCCGAATTCTTATCTTTATAATTATGCCAATTACTTATCCTTTGGTCAAGAGATTAACAAAAAGCACAATTAAACATGTTTAGTTCGAATCAAACAAGATTTTATCTTTAATGATTAATTAGATCAATTTACCATTAAATCAACACACAAAGGTCATCATGTGTCAATCACACACATTAAAGTTTCAATCTTTTTATGCCTAAGCCTAGAGTTTGTTCTACCACTAATCAAGATTAATTATTGGTCCTAATTAATCAAGATTAAAGCCTACAAATGGATTGGTCTTCCAATTTGTAAAAACTCAGATTATAAGCATTAGAAAACAGAAACTAAAACACATGTGGATCTTTGATAAAACTTGCAAGACAAATACATAGTAAATTAGATCCTTTAAACATAAATTAATCAACCATCCAAGAAATCATCTCCTCTAGGGAGGAACACAAAGAAGTCTATCCTAAAATCAACATACTAACATTCTGGAAATCATAAAATAACATTTAGAATAGAGTAGAATGATAGAACCGTATGAATCAAAGCTAAACAAGCCACAATCTTCAATCTTCAAGCTTAAATACTCCAAATCCGTGCTCCATAGCTTCTGGGATGTTCTTGAACTTAGAATGCCGTATTATGGTGGAATATGAGAGGTGGTTAACCCCAAATCGGATATGGAGTTGTGTTTAAATACTTTTATGAAAACAAGGGTATCGCGTCGCGACAAGCAAGTGTCGCGCCGCGACGAAGAATTTAACCCCGATCCTACTTCTTTGAAATTCCAATTCTGACGTTATCCTATCGCGTCGCGCCGCAACAGAAGGTTTGGTCGCGCCGCGACGACACGTGGCAAGAATATAGGCATTATCCAAAAGAGTTCGTCGCGCCGCCACACTTAAGGGTGTCGCGCCACGACCCCTTTCTTTCCGGCCGGTGGGGTATTTTCTTTTTCTTTGGGCCTAAACTCCATTTATTTTGGGCCTAAACTCCATTTATTTTGGACTTTCTTTTTCTTTTCTTTCTTTTGGGCTTCACCTTATTTTCTTGGGCTTATTTCTTCAATAATTTATAAATTCGTCTTTTTAGCCTGCAAAACATAAAAGAAACGATAAACGTATCTTTTTACAATTAAATACACAATTTCCGGCTAAAACCAACCCGATGTCGCATAATATTTATATATATTTAACGCGATATCATATATCTTAACTAAATTAATTATCAATAATTAATTTATGCAAATCCAATTTGTAATAATTAAGTAAACACTTAATTAAATTAATGAAATATAAACTTACCAAAAGCCTACAAAACTATTAGGCCCAAAATTAGGATGTTACACTAATATTCTCCAAAACAATTGTAATTGAATTTAAGATTTTATGGGTTTTCACCCCGGGTTGTAATTGATGTTATACAGTGTTTTAATTATGGTAGACTCTTATCCGTATGGTTTGGCATTAGCTTCATTAAAAAAAAATTGGGAGGTTACAATCTTCTTCAAAATTTCAGCCGACTCAAAACATTTCCAGAACTTACCAAACTTACTAAAACCTACTAAAAACATATACAAACATCATTAAACATGCTAACAAGTATCAAGAACATCTTTTAATCACTTATATCATCAAATCAAACAAAACCCATTTGGTAAGTTTGAACTTCAAGCTCCATCAATGGTGATTTTTTATATATTCATGTAACTCAATAAGAACACATACTAAGATGATCATATACATGCTGGGATCACATACTAACCTTTGTTTTGATTTAACAATCAATAACTCTTCACTTTGAGATTTCAAGTTGCAAGTTTCTTGGTTTCTTCTTCATGAAGCAAACTTTACACATTTTATTACACACACACTTTTTGATAAATGAGAAGATAATTCATCAGCCCTATACCCTTATACTGTAACACCATACTTTTGAGAACCAAAATGTTCTTTTTAAAATATTAATTAATATATTTCATTTAAATATGCAGCGGAATGAAAACACGTGGCTATTTATATACATTCAAAATTGAGCCACATACATAGTTTGGTGTTACTGTTACTGAACCGATCGACCATTATCTATTTATAAATACATACATAATATCAGAGTTTAATAAAAACAATGTTCCTCCTAAACAAGTAAACAAACCGCAGACACCCGAGCTCACGGCCTAAGGATCACCTGCATATGTGAGAGGAAGTATATGTTAGCTATAATAGCTAGTGAGTACAGAACAAGATAATAATCAATCATAAATATATCACATATCATCAATCATACTCAAACAGTGCTATTCTAGCATCTCGCGATGAGCTGGCATAGTTAGAAGGCGACATATCTCGCATGGGAGCTAACCCGGCTCAATGCACCAAAATGGGGTACCAGACACATCAACCGCTTTGGTGGGTGAGCTGTGAAGCGGTCCATCATTGCGTTTTGGAATCTATCGATTCCTCTGAGTACAGCTGGTGGTTGTACCCATCCGTTCGGGGAGCATTGGGCTTGCAACGCCCTAAATATCTATACAGGTACCGCTGATGCTATCAATGGTCCGCAGACCTTAGGCAATCCCAGGCCATCGCTGGCCCCGATGTAGGACTAGTTAGTCCTCAGGTCCGGATCGTTCACAAACACATAGTTGATCCAATCGGATCTTAATTGCGCGCACATAATCATACATATCATCATAACATACACCTAACCAAGTGCATATTATATTGTGTCAACATGTTAAGTCTGGCATCATCATACATTACAGCGTACACTTAATCAAATGTGTACAAGTCATGGTATTCAATTCTCAATTCTTTTGTTAATATATGTTATAGATATATTAATTGTTATGTTATCCGGCACTCACCTGACGAGCTATAATAAGAAGAACTAAGGTACAGATGCTTCTGGATCAACTGGTGCACCTAAACAAGGTTTCCAAATATCAGCACCTTACTAAACAGAATCTGCCAAAAGACAGGGCATGCCCGTACCCTACTCTCAGGTACCCCCGTGACTGTAGGTCACACCCCCGGACTATCTAGGGTTAGGCACGCCCATACCTTTTTGAGGTACGGTCGTGCCTCCCAGGGTACGCCCTAAGGTACGACCTGTTCTTGAGAGGCACACCCGTGCCTTTCCATTTACAACAGCAGGTTCGACAAAACCTACTGGTTTCCAAACAGATTTGTACCAAAACCATTTCCAGCTAACTCCTTTCATTCACATATGAAAATACACTATAAAACTAAGCTAGAAACACACTTTTTATGCCTTTTAACAACCAATTCACACTTTTGGATCAAATTCATCATTTTGACCCATTTACACTTTATTTCTAAAAATCAATCTTAAACATCATTTTAATTCCAGATTCTGATTGGTTTACACTTAGAACTCAAGTAGGAACTGATTGGAAACAAGAATTTCAGCTATTGAGATCAAATTAGGCTTTGACCTATTAAACCTAAACTTAGAAAACTTGAAGAAATGAAGAACTATAACTTACAAGAGACAAGGATGATGAAGGAGATGATTATAGCCAAATTGAAGCTTGGATTATTACTTGAATTTGCAGCAAGTTGGAAGCTTGAATGATTCTCAAATGGATTTCTTCTTCAAAAGCCAAACACACAAAGAACACAATGAGTTGTCTGTATGTGTGTATACGTATGTGGGTAAGGGAGGTGACTTAGAAACCATCTTGTGGATTAATATTATCCACAAGTGGGTATTTCATTCCCCTTTTCAACATACAACTCAACGTTGGATTACCCGTTTTAACTAACGGGGATATTTTTGGAACCATCGTTCTAAACCGTTCAATATTTTATTATTCTTATCTATTTCTATTAATATTTTTATATTATCATTTCTTTATTATTTTCTACCAATTTCAACTTAATTAATTAAATAAAATTCTTTTATTCAGTATTTAAATTCAAGATTTCGACATACTAGATTCGAATACGGCTAGGCCAAATCTAAGGATGTTACATATACGCACTTCATTTCTATCTCCTAAGCATGAGGTCTAAAGTCAATTATTCAAACATACTTATCTATTCAAATTTTATACATGCATACGTACATATCCTCATGCATACATACATACTTACCTACATACATAACATTAAATTAATTTCCTTAACTCATAAATTCGAATTATCATAAATACTAATTAATAAATATCGTCACATAATTAATAAATTAAACACATGTAATCACGTACCGTCAAACCGCTAATTACTAGCATGGGTTTGCGGGTGTTACAGATTTAAATTAAAGGCTTAATTCAAATCCAAATACAGAGTATATTTGCTTTGATTTTCGTTTTCTAAAGACTATTTTGACATAATATCAACTAGGAAATCATATATCCTTCATTTTCTTTCTTCTCAGTTTTCTAGTTTATCGCAAGTAAGAATCAAAACACGAGATGCCTATTTATATGAGACCAAAAGGGCGGTTACCGGCGGTGGGGGGGCGGCGGCCGCCGCCGGTGGTTTGCCAGCGATTATCAGCTATTATTCATATATATATATAATTATTGCTACGGGGCGCTGCCCCTCGAACCCCGCCTAGGAGCGATGCTTCTTGTAACCCCACCAAGGGCCAGCCCCCGGACCCTCGTATTCCAGATACCAACTTAGCTTATTCGAATGTGCACTCCACACCTCCAAACCCGAATTATAACTAAGTCTAGAATCGGCTAGTTTCATGTCAATCCCGATTATACTAAATGACTTGATGACACTAAATCGCCAACAAATGAGAGTGTGAGTACTTCTCTTAGCACAAGTCATTTATTCTGATTACAGTAAATGATCATGCCTCGTGACTATATGAACCAAAGCTCTAGAACGGAGCTTTATAACTTATTTAGAAGCTTATAGAAAGAGTTCCGTATCAAGAGTCTTGTATAGATGGTTTCTAGTCTCAAGGAGCAATTTTTACCGACAAGCTCTCTAGAAAGAAAAGAAAAGAAAAATAAAGAGAAGTGAATCATTAAATTATTTCTTTCCGAATCATCTCATTTATTATGGGTGTGTTGGGCAACGAGTTTATGAAAGATTATAAGGGTAGGGGCTTGAGATTCTAGTTTTCATAATCTCGGGCTCTCAAGCCTCGTTCAAGTGTTAAAATCTTGAGAGGATTATTAAAAACATAATCTCTCGTAAATTTCCAAAATAAAGGCTTTTCAAGTAACTTATAGATTATGTTTTTGATTATAAGACAATCAGCCTCTGCCTCAGCTCCAACCCTAAAGAAAATAATTGAAGGTAAAATAATTATAAGCTTCTCCTCCAAATCGCTATCTTACCTTTCATTTTCTTAAATAAAATAACACATGAAAGTATGAAACACCTCTTTTTTTATTGTTTATTTCCAAATTCTTTCTGGTCCCTTGATTAAAAAAAAAAACTTGGGAATGCACCTTAAAAAAAAGCAACATTGCTGAAAACGGGGAGGAGTACGTATGAGCGAAGTTATTTATTAAAAATATACGAGGTGGGATACTTATTATCATTATTGTAAATTAAGTAATTTTTTAATCTTCTGTTAAATCTTTATACTTATTATTTTATTTATTTAATTAAGACAAATGCTAAGATCAAAGATTAAGAAGAAGAAAGATAATTAATGCAATACATATGATACACATGGAACACGTATAAGAATGAAGTATGACGAAATAAAATAGATTTTTTTTTTGTAAATAAAATGAGTATGAAAATTAACCAAATGTTATTAGTTATTACTATTATTGAAGAATGTTCAATAGTCCATAATTAATTCATAGTCTTAAGAAACTAATTTTAGCCTTTGATCAATGACATTAATGGTCTAGATTGCATTTTGAAAATTTGGGCGGAATGACATTTTTGTAATTCACATGTGATGCTTTTACAAATCACATGTGATTGTATACTGAATCACCTGTGATTGAATATTAAAATTTTAGGACTATGTTTTTTACATAGACTTTATTGAACACAACTCTACTTTTATTATGAGCATTTTATATTATAACATTTTCATAAAATATATTGCTTCCTCTATAAAAAAAAGGTATTAATTTATATGAGAAAAAACAGACTAAATTTAGGTTTATGTACGAAATGTAACATTCTATAAGACAACCAAAAAAAGAATTTTGATCATTTTTTTATTGGGATAGTGGGAGAGATCTTTTGTCCAATTGTTGTATATCATAATTGAAATTATTAACTCTTTTGGCACAATTATGTCAAATAAATTATTGATTTATTATACTAAATTATTATTTATTACTTTTTTTTTGAACAGCGAAGTTATGTTAGTGGGCTGGGTCCGCAGTGATATCTATATAGGGCAGTATGCGAGCCCTAAGCCACGCGCCAAGTTAGTAATTAAACGCCTTTGCCTAGGTTTGAACCCAGGACCTCCAAGAAAGGCTTTGCCTTCCACTTCCCTCTTAACCACTATTATTTATTACTTGGTCAATTATATAATATAAACAAGATATACATCCAACCCTCTTTTTTTGTAAACTAGGGTAGAAATATGTGTATTACACGGGTTAATACCTCAAAATTAAAATTAAAAATGTAATTCTTCTAATATAAATAAAAGATTAACATACATCAAATTTGTTGAATGATCATAATCTATCATTTAATAAAATAAGTTTAATTGTTCAATCTTAATCATTTATTTAATTAAAATTTTAATTTTAATTTTGACTTTTCATGGCCAATATAGGATCAAAATTACTAAGAAATTTCATGTATACATTTTTTAAATATTAACGTATCATATTTAGCCTTTATAACATTTCAAAATATCATATTTAACCAAATTTTTAAATTTATCATTTTAAAATATTTTATAATCATTTTTGTAACGACCCGAATATTTTAATAATATTTATCGAGAAATAAATATTATTTTCGAAGTTCAACTTGATAATAATATTAAAGGAATATTATTATTAAAAGAAAAGTAAAAGAAAGGAAAAGAAATGTAAAAGAAAAGAATAGAAAAGAGGGGAAATAAAATAAAAGAAAAATAAAAATTCTGGAAAATACGAGGTCGCGGCGTGACGCGTCGGGGCGGACACGTGTCGGTGGCGTGTGTCTGGAGATGGCGTGTGTCAGGCGATGGTGTGTGGCAGACCGGTGGCGTGTGTCAGAACGTCGCGACACGACGCGTCGGCCATAAAATGGGTCTATAAATAGAAGAGCTTTGCCATCCGATTTTCACACACACACTTCTACCATTTCGTTACTCTGCCCAAATTTCAAGAGAAATCAAGTTTAGTGAACTTTTAAGGGTGTCGGGTTTCGTTAGAACTCGTATTCGAGGTGCGGGGGAACGGATTTAGCGTTTCGGGCGTAGTTTTGAGCGTGGTTTCGCTTTGGTGACCCCGAAAGGTATATTCTTCTAGACGTAAGCTAATATTTCGGTCGTGTGGCTTGATATTCTACATGCATGTCGTTCTAGCATGTTTTGATGAACTTTCTAAGTTCGCGACGCGTATATCTTTGATCGAAAGTATATTGTTACATATCTAGGTTATTCGAGACGGTTGAGGTCGATTTCTTGACGATCCGAGAGTGTAATTCGTCGAATCTAGATTGTGGGTTTATTTCTGGACTGAGGTGAGTTCAGTAGTCTTTTACAAAACCGAGTACATAGACAAAACCTTATTTTCGAAGTAAAGATGATTATACATATATCTATATATTGATTGATGATACATGTTATATGTTCTAAGTTAAATACTCGTTGCATGTATGATCAAACACGAAATACGCATGTTACGATTATTCATGATTTTACTACGATTTACATATGACTGCTTACGAGTTATCGCATGCATGTATTTTGTGGCGGGGGTAGAATACGATATTACCCATATTGCGGATTTGCGGGCCTAGTTGGCATGATTGACCTTCTAGGATTAAAGTGCTAGCCAACAAGAGTCATTTGGTCTTTCTAGACGACTATTTTGACACGTGGTATGCGGACACTTCGGTGTTCAAGTACTAGAGTGATGTAGGCCAAGGAGGCTAGATCATACATCACGTGAGTGTGAGGAGAAGCTGAAATACGATCGGCTTCGTTTGGACTCGTACTAGAACGACAACGCAGTACTTGTACTCGCACCGTCGGAGTAGCGAAAGTGGAGTCTCGGGATTTATGTTCTCGGGTGGGAGTCGCGCCCCGCTTGAAAACATAGGTTGGCCGGGCACGCAAGTAGTGAACTTTGGGTTTTCTAGTGTGGGTTTAGACTCTACATTAGAATCATCCTATTGATATGATCTATGCGATATGATTTATGCGATATGATATATGCGATTATGATGCGATATGATCTATGAAATATTATGCGGTATGATTATGATTATGTGCGATTGACTTCATGAAATGATCTGTGAATATTTGACCCATTTGGTGTTATGTGATCTGCGGGTTCTCGGTACGGGTCAAATACGTTAAGGGTGGGATATGGTATTTATTTACATGTCATACTCTACTTACAAACACGTTTTATGGTTTTTGATTACAACTCCTATTGACTCACTTAGCGTAAGCTGACACTTGTTTCTTTCGAAATGTGTCTTGTACTCGCGCAGGTGGCTTAGAGGTTGTGGTTCTGCAAAGAGGGTAGTATTAGTTCTACTTTATATTTTGGTATCAACAAACAATTCGGTTATGTAATAAATTCATAACATTGAACTAGTACTGACTTTTTGAATGACTGCGGTCGTAACCTCGTGGTTTATATTACGAAGGATTCTGTAATCGCCTCTATGGCGAAAACAACTATTTCCATTTATGACTTTTAAGACTTCCGCTGCATGTTTTTGCTATTAATTAAAGGTTTTTATAAATGGTGAAATTTTGAAAAGAAAAATCATGGGCGTTACAATTTTTAATTTTTTTAATTATAACCAATAAAGATCGACTTGGCCTTATTGTCATAATTTAACAATAATCATCGATTACTTGTACAAAAAATACAATCATGTCTCTTCGAATAATGATAAATAGTTTCTTATTTCTTTCGTTTACAATGATCTAATATCGTTTTATTAATGTCTAATATTTTTTTAATTAAAACCAACTTGTATGTCATAGGGGCATATAATCTAGTATAATAATAATCGATCTAAATATAAATAAAAGACTAACATGCATATTGCACCATCCTAGCCATTCATTTGAAAAAACAAATTAAATTGCTCAATCTTAAATATTCATTTAATCAAAATTAAAATTTCAATTTTGACTTTTGTTAGTTTAAATTCATATTTTAAATCAATTTAATTCTACTTTTAGATCTTCAGAGTTAAAGAGGTGTCAAATTTGAAATTGGTATAATACTTATCTCATGTTTGCACCAATATATAGTATCATTAGCTGAGTTATTTAATCAGCGCTTATTTTTTCTAATTAAAGAATTAATTGTGTATATGTATTTTGAAGAAAATAAATATACAATTCATATACTAAAGTTGGTTAATTTATTTATATATTAAATTATAAATTATAATAAATGACTTATCTCTTCTCTTCTTTCGATATTAAAGAAGATTAACATTTATCAATTTAATTAGAAAATCTTCTTTCGATACATTTAATTTGCGTTAAACTATTCAAATTCTTGTCCTTATCTATATTTATTATATATAATATAAATTTTTTAAATTTCACATCTTTCTAAAAGTTGTGTTTTTTTTTAACGGCGAAGAGGGAAAACTAGCCTTGAGATTTGGCATGGTCATCACCCAAGACTAACAAACCCAAAATATATTAATAAATGGCTTTAAGCAAGGAACTCAAAGTAAAAGTACACTATACAATTACAATTAGAAAAGAGATAAATGATTACAACACCACATAGCCCAATTTAATGACTTAAAATTGGCTCTAAACTTCGTCCAAGTAAATAAAGTGACTTGAACTTCAACCAAGTAAATAAAGTGACTTGAACTTCAACCAAAATTGACGGCACTGAACTTAAAAACAAGATAAAGATGCAATACACCAACCTGCCCATCTATTTGCAAGACTTCGGCTTTTAGCCCTATTCTTCACCCAAAAGAAAGAGTTGGCTTGAATTTGGTTGTTAATAAACTCTTCCTTCCTCTGCATAAATTGACGAAAACTTTTCCATTTCTCATTTTTCATATAAATCATAGATATGTGTAGATTACGGCCATAAAAGTTTTCAATATATCTTCTAAAAGTTGTTATTATTTATATTGAAATTACTATAAAAAAATTTTAATTTTTAAGAAAGTTTCATATGGATATGTTTTTACATTTATATAAAGTAACAATATATTTAGCTAAGTGAATATAAAATAATACTTTCATTTAAATAATCAAGACTTTTGGACTTTTGATGTGTTTATACGAGTATCTAAACTATTTTATTATCAAGGCAGTTCTTTGCTCTTCAATACATCAATTATCTACCTAATATCTACTTTTAGAACCAAACAAATTTCAAAGAATAATTTGGCAGCACCTTGATCTAAAACTCAAAGATTATGCATTAATTATAGCTAAAAATTTGGGATTTATGTGTAACCAACTGTTAATTAGTCCGGGAGAACCGGTAATAAGACAGTAATTAAGTTTAATCATAAGTAAATATCTCGAGGATGTGATTTTAACATCTCCAATGATAGAGAAAAGCCTATCAGACCCTCTGTATGGGGTTACGTACCGAAGGAATCGTCGAATCGGTTTGGCCTTCGGGTTCATTGGGTTTGCTTCAAAGTTCAAACACCCATATGCATACAACTTCTCCTCTCTCTATTCTTTCTTCCTTTCTCTCTCTTAATAAATATAAAAAAATAAAATAAAAGGTACGTATAGGTAAGATTGAGTTAGGCTATTGTATGATCCCAATTAGTATCACAACAACAGCAATTGAAGATTTTCACTTAAACACAATGATAATTAAAGCATGTATATGAACCTTATGAATGTATGCGTATATGGAGAGAAGAAAACGAACATACGGCTGAAACAAATGGGAAACCTTGATTAGGGTTAATTGGCCTATGGTTTAAATACCATGGTCATATGTACAAGAATAGTCCCTATACTTTTTAGATAAATACATCTAAAAGCAAAACTTAACTAGAATACTAAAATGAACACAATAAGGTTCTAACATTCTCCCCCTTTGTGTTCATTCTACAAATAAAGCAAATCAGAACAAAACAAAATAATATTATCTATTTAAGCATCAAACAATCTTCCTGTTCAGAATGTGCAGAGATTATTTTTCTTTCTGCAATAAAGATCGTTCTTTGAGTTTTGAGTCTTCACGGGATTTTCAAAGACTCGTCTTCGGTGATCAGGTTGTTTATTAGAGTTTGTAGTAGAAGCCTCGGGCTTACCAGAATTTACAACCTTGATCATCTCTTTTGTTTTCACGAGAACAGTCTTGAGCACGACATAAAACCTTTGTTAGACGTTATTGTCTCTTCTTTTCATGAATAAGAATCTCATCTTCAAAATGTAAATAACGACCTGATTTGTAAGACAACTACACTTGATGTATCTGTTCCCCCTTGATTTGATATCCTTCTCAACATGTGAATTATCTCAGTAAGATTCCATTTATTATCTCAGTAAGATTCCTTTGATTATCTTCCATAAACTTGATTCTCCCCCTCATGATGGGCAGGATTCATCATGATCATCAGGCACTTGTAAACTGCTTCTAGCTTGATTTTGGCACGACTCTATCAGAAATATATAACAATTAACGCATCCGTTGTAACACCGAGATCACATAGATTTCCCGTTAACACTCCAGTTTAAATAAACTGAATGACCTACGTTCAGCGTTGGCATGATGTTAGCACTGGTAGGATTTCCATCTATCACTGTAAATATCATAAAGATATTACTCAAGATGTTCCGGCGCTGTTACACAAACAGGCAAATAATTCCACGGAGTGTCCTAGAAGAAAATAATATTGCGATTGGCTCTAGACTTAATTAATGCATGAAAGAAGTCGTGGACCGGAGCAGCTGTCCTCCTATGTTCAATATCAACGATCTCCAAATGAGATGTCAATAGTGTATGTGATAAATCTCCGTGTGAAGTTGAAACCATTGTCTTTTAAGAGATAATTGAGTAGCTGGGTGGGGTTAGTGCATTGCATCATTGGTTCCATGATGTCTTCTTCAATACCAGTATAAAACTAGTAGTGAATGTGGCTACCCAGATTTTTGGTATGGTTTGGTAAGGATCTTCATTTTCTTTTGATCCTGTCTCACACCCTCAGCTCTCTGAATATTTTTTCAACTTCTCTCTTAACAACTTTCCATAATGATGGACGCTCTTTTTTTTACTTCTATAAAATAGGAAGCTCCTTGGGTAGGTCTGTCCGGCTCTGGCTAGACCATAGGAGCAAAAAGCTACCTAAACACAGTATGCACAAAGTGATCGAAACAACGAAATATTTTTGTATTTTTTAAGATTTTCTATTTTTTTTTGATTTTATAATATGAAACTAAAATATAAGAAAACAATTTGAGAAACTTTTCCGAATTACTCCCCCTACAAGCATGCATAAAGCAAAAAATTAAGAAAAATAGCATACTTGCAAATCTTCATCCTTGTGCCTCCCTGCAAGAAACAACCATCAACACTCAAGTTATATCAAGTAATGATAAACTATAAAAAGTAAGCTTCTCAGATCATCAGGCTCGGGCTGATGCTGAACACAATGAAGTGTGAAGTGGATTGTAGGCAACACTCTTCTTTCTCCTAGCCATGAGACTTGAACTTCTTAGCGTATTGAACACAATGTACTTTCCAAAATAATCAAAATGATCTCCATTGTGTTCCAACAATGTCTCTTGGTTATCTGCAAAACAAATTATGCAGATTTTGGTACCCATCTGAGTTCCGGTCCAGTTGTGTTAGAGGGAGAGAGGGGAATGTTGGTTTTCTGAAAGTTTGGGATTTGAACGGTGGGTTTAGAGATTGGTTTAAAATTTGTTTTAACCACTGCTGATTTTGATGACCATTTGAAAGTAGTCTCAAAATTTGGATTTTGCATGTTTTTATTTATAAAATATGGATTCATTTTAGGTGGAGAACTACAAATCTTCTCTGTTGATAATCTTTGTAAATGTTTGAAGGAATATATCTTGAAAGGATATTTCACATCAGGTCTTTCAACCACATTTACATGAGAGTTAGTAGGTGTAGAAAATTTAGACATTCCATTCACATTGTTAGCATAATCTTCCTTAGCATTATTTCCTCCTCTAATTAGTCTTAATATTTGTTACCATAATAGTGGTCAATTAGTCATTATTAGTGCATAATTTGTGGTTGTGTTAGTGGCTGTCATCGATGCCTTCTAGGCTATATATATCTTCTCTTGTATTGGCTTTTCCATATAATAAAACACATCAACTACTTGCTCTTCTTCTTCGTTTGTTTTAGTTTTCATGGTATCAGAGCTGTCATCCTGTGACAGCCTCTATGCCTTCTTTGATTATATTTTAGCTTACTTTGAAAAAATTACCTCAAGATGACAAACCCAGTTCAGCCACCGATGAACAACCTCTCCAATATATCAAGTTTTGTCTCGGTGATGCTGAATAATGAAAATTTCCTCTCCTGGAAGCATCAAATGCGGACGATCTTGAAGACTCTTGGATTATTGAGGTTCATAAACCCACACGTGTCTCCACCACTAGCAAACTCTCCCGAATCTAAAAATTATGAAAGGTTAGATGGCTATGTTTCAGCTTGTATAAATGCTACACTTGATCCTACTATTTCACATTTAGCCATTAACACTACTTCTGCTGCGCAATTGTGGAAGATCATAGAAGATACGTACTTTCAGAACGCATTTGCAAAGAAATCCCAACTTCATATTCAATTCCAAACCTGTAAACAGGGAAACAACTCTATAGCCACATACTGTGATTCCATTAAGCAGATTACTGATTCTTTGAATTCTATTGGAGAGTCAATTTTTGAGTCTGCACTGGTTATGCAAACTATCCATGGCTTGAATTCTGCGTATAATGCTTTTGTTTTAAATGTGGAAAATTCTACTACTGAACTAACCTTCGCTCAACTTCGTTCTCGACTTCTGATTTTTGAAGAACGATTAGCATAGGTCTTCGAACCACCATCTTCCATTTCAGCGATGCAAGCCACAGTTAGTGAAGCTGCTCTACATCGAGAGCAGAACAACATCAATCGAAGCTCCAAACCCCTATGCCAAATCTGTCAGAAACAGGGTCACGAGGCCTCCAAGTGTTATTGGCGGTACACGCCACCCAATCCTAGCCCTAATTTTGGATCGCAATCCCGTCACAGCTCTCGTGGGGGTCGTGGCGGTGGTCGAACACACAACCGTGGAGGCAGAGGTGGAGGAAGGAACGGTTCTCGTGGTGGATATAATGGCTACGGTGGAGGAAATTTCTCTGCTCACGTCGCACAAACAGGTGGTTATGGTGGGAACTTGTCGCCGATACCACCACAGTCGCCGATGCCATCACAGTGGACTAATACTAATGGTTTTGTGGGTGCTAATGGATCTAATGGATCTAGTGTTTCTTTTGCAGGTGGACCGACTCCAATTAGGCCTAATAATGGCTTTAATTATTTCAGTGGCTCTAATGGGTCTAATTATTTTCATGGTGCAAACCAAATTAATGAAAATTGGAACTTTAATGGTTTTAACCCAACTGATTTTAATCAGTGGGCCTCGCAACAACATGGAACAGATTCAACAGGTTCTCAATTTGGTTTGTCAGCTGAAACTAAATCATTTAATTTTTCAGATATGTGTCAAATGGTTGACACATGGATACCAAATTCTGGTGCCACTGCCCATATGACATCTGACTCTTCCATTTTTTGTGTTGCTAAACCATATACAGGTTCAGATCGAGTGATTGTTAGCGATGGTACGTCTCTTAGCATTACTCATGTTGGTCATGCTTTCCTTAAACTTTCTCACTGCCGTCTAATTCTGAAAAATGTTCTTGTTGTTCCTGGTCTAACAAAAAATTTACTTTCCATTACTCAACTTGTTCTTGATCATCCCATTTGTGTCATGTTTTCTCATCTTGGTCTTTCCATACAGACACTCACAGGAACAACACTCCACCACATGCAACCTAGTGCACACCGGCTATACTCTCTATCCGCTGCCATCTCAACCTCCCGTGATCTTTTGCATTCAAGACTTGGACATCCCTCTGATTTTGTGTTTCAGCATTTATCTTTCCTTAACATTGCAAATAAAACTTCCAATAAAACTTGTAATGCATGCAATATTTCCAAATCTACACGATTGCCTTTTTCATTAAATTTATCTCGTAGTATTGTGCCTTTACATATTATTCATTGTGATATATGGGGCCCATCTCCCACTATTTCTCGATCTGGCTTTCGTTATTTTATTTCGTTCATTGATGATTACAGCTGCTTTACCTGGATTTATCCCTTGACACAACGTTCTCAGGCTCTTGACTCTTTTCGTCATTTTAAAGCCCACACTGAAAACCTTTTCTCTACCACTATTAAACACCTTCATTGTGACGGCGCCCCCGAATTAACCCAAGGCCAAATGGCTCAGTTTCTTGCTCAATCAGGCATTGCGTACCGTATCTCGTGTCCCTACACGCCCCAACAAAACGGGGTTGCCGAACGTAAAAATCGCCATCTGTCTGAAATTGCTCGAGCATTATTATTTCATGCTCGCTTACCAAAACATTTTTGTTATGACGCTTATGCCACTGCCGCCTTTTTGATCAATCGGATTCCTTCTTCTACTCTTGGCCATGTGTCTCCCTATGAACTCCTCTTCAAATCCAAACCTGATTACTCCTCTCTTCGCACATTTGGCTGTCTATGCTATCCCTTTCTTGGAGATACTCGTGAAGATAAGTTGTCTCCTAAGTCTGTCCCGTGCATCTTTCTTGGCTATGCCCCCCTTCACCGTGGGTATCTCTGCCATGATCCCAATACCTCTCGCACTTACACCTCTCGTCATGTCACATTTTATGAGACTGAATTTCCTACTACCTTGGGTGACCTCCGTGATGCTTCCTCCTTCGTAACCTTACCATCCATACCAATTCCCATGCCTTCTACATCCATCTCTACTAATCCTTTGCCCCAGTCTCCCGCTGTCTTCGCCCCTACACCACCTCCCCCTCCTCCACCTCCTCCTCCCTCACACCACATGACCACTCGTTCTCGTGATAACACTCGCCAACCTAAATTCTTTCCCGATCATATGCTTTACCATGTCACCTCTCAATCTGACACCGAACCAACAACTTTTCTTCAAGCTAAAAAATCTCTGGCATGGTGGGATGCTATGCAGACCGAACTCACCGCCCTTCACTCGAATCGCACCTGGGTACTGGTACCGGCTCCTCCATAAGCAAATATTGTTGGCTGCAAATGGGTCTACAGAATCAAAAGGAATCCTGATGGGACCATTAATCGGTATAAGGCACGCCTTGTTGCTAAGGGATTTCATCAAACGGAGGGTATTGACTACACAGAGACTTTTAGTCCGGTTGTTAAGCCAACGACTATTCGTCTGGTTCTCTCTGTTGCCTTTTCTCGCGGTTGGGATATTCGTCAGGTTGATGTTAATAATGCTTTTCTTCATGGAGATATTACCGAGACAGTCTACATGTCTCAACCGCCTGGTTTTGTTGATTCGGTTATACCCCATCATGTTTGTCTACTGCAAAAATATTTATATGGGCTCAAGCAAGCTCCACGTGCTTGGTTTTCTAAGCTATCTTCTGCCCTCATTACTTTTGGATTCTCGTAGTGTGTTTCAGACACATCCTTATTTGTGTACTCACGAGACTCGGTGATGTGCTATATTCTTGTGTATGTGGATGACATTATCATTACCGGAAGTTCCTCTGACTTTGTTGGCAACCTAATCCAACAGCTACATTCCCAATTCGCATTGAAAGATTTGGGCCAACTGAGTTACTTTCTTGGCATCCAGGCGACTTTTCAAAAGGATTGTCTCTACTTATCTCAGCAGCGCTACACACTAGATCTTCTCACACGCACCGGTCTCCAGCACTGCAAGCCTCTCTCATCTCCTGTTTCTCCAGGACATCAGCTCTCTCGTGATTCTGGAATCCCACTAGCGGATCCTGTGTTATATCGCAACACCGTTGGAGCACTTCAGTATCTCGTTTTAACTAGGCCAGAGATAGCCTACGCAGTTAGCAAAGTCTCACAGTTCCTACATAAACCTACAGACAGACATTGGGTGGCCGTTAAACGTATTCTGCGCTATCTTCGTGGCACCATCTCACATGGTTTGAGTATCCGACGCTCCTCTCATACTCACCTCCATGCCTATGCGGATGCTGATTGGGCAGGGTGTCCAGATGATCGACGCTCAACTTCAGGCTACTGTGTGTTCATCGGCAACAATCTCATTAGTTGGAGCTCCAAGAAACAAAACACGGTTGCTCGATCCAGTACTGAGGCAGAATATCGCGCTCTTGCTCATGCAGCTGTAGAGATTTGCTGGCTCACATCTTTGCTACGGGAATTACATATCACTTTATCTTCTCCACCAACTTTATGGTGTGATGACCTCGGTGCCACATACCTTGCCACTAACCCCGTATTTCATCAATGAACAAAGAACTTAGAGATCGATCTGCATTTCATTCGTGATATGGTTATCTCCAACGCCCTTTGTATTCGTTATGTATCCACAACGGAGCAACTCGCAGACATTTTGACTAAAGGATTGGTCTCCTCTCGGTTTACTCATCTGCGGTCCAAGCTTCACGTTACCACGGCCTCTTCGCTTGAGGGGGGATGTTAGCATAATCTTCCTTAGCATTATTTCCTCCTCTAATTAGTCTTAATATTTGTTACCATAATAGTGGTCAATTAGTCATTATTAGTGCATAATTTGTGGCTGTGTTAGTGGCTGTCATCGATGCCTTCTAGGCTATATATATCTTCTCTTGTATTGGCTTTTCCATATAATAAAATAGATCAACTACTTGCTCTTCTTCTTCGTTTGTTTTAGTTTTCACACATGAACACCAGAATTAGAATAACCATACTTATAAGAAAAACCAGAACTGTAATTATCATGCACATTGTCACGTCTAGTATCAAACTTTCGTCTAGCACCAGAATGGTAATAAACATTATCAACAGGAAAATGTCTAGCATGCACACCAATATCATTCCTAACACTAGAAGAAAGAGAAGAACTAGCAAAACCTCTACTTGTCTTAGCAACAGACACATTGTCTTTAACAAAATTATTAAGAAAAGCAGAATTTTTATTAAGAAAAACGTTGTCTTCAAACAGGCGTCTCTTCACTTGCTCAAGCTATTTGTGCTTCTTCAACCATAGAGCCCGCCTGACCTGTCTTTTACTTAATTCTTTGTTTGTCATAACATTCAAAGAAGAGTTAGTAGAATTCGAGGAATGACCATGTCGCTTAGAATTCGAGCACTAACCTTGAAAAATTTTTCCTGGAATATACTCAATCCTTTCAATTTGAAAAGGTTTAACTCGAGATTGGGGAACCAAAAGACTCTCTCGTTGTTTAAAAAATGTTTTTGGATGATTACTGGGTGATGCTTTTATTTTCTCTTTTTCTAAAACTGATTTTGTATGAGAAGATTGAGACTCAGCAGGATGGGTTATTTCAGCAAACTCATTATCAGATTCGAGCATTTTATTAAAATTAGCCTCTTCTTTGGAGATCGTTTTATCTTTGAGAGATTCAATTTTCTCCAAAAGAGTGCCTCTTTCTTTATCAAAATCTGTACTTTGACGCTTTAAGCGTTGTTCAAGTTCAGAAATTTTAAATTTCAACACTGAGCATGGAATATAGAGATGAGAAAATTCGGGATTTTGTGAAAAAATTTCTGACTTTTGATTCAATTCCTCCGAGGAGTAACTAGTCAAAAAGTCAGTTGATAACGGTATTTACCTGGTTTTGTAAGTCTCATTTAGTTCAGTGTAGTTATAAGAAACTTGCATTTTTTCAAGATTTTCTCTTTTTGCCTTTTCCATTTCTAAATCCTCTTATGCTCCTGTGAATCTCATTAGTTGCACATAACCTTTTACCATTAATTTAAAATCATATAATTGGGTAGCGGTAACTTTTTCAAGAATGTGAGGATTCTCAAAACCAAGACCTTCATAGGTATACGGATTATAAAAACGTGTGTCTTTCGGTTTATCAAATGAATGGTTTGATCCGTTTGACCTCTTTTGACAAACTTGTCCTCAAGATCTTTAATCTTTGAGTACAACTCATTTCTTTCATTAAAAATCACATCGTATTTAAGGACATGTTCATTGCACTCTCTTTCAGTAGCTTTTACTTTGTCTGTTAAGCTGCTTATCTCAAGATTTAGTTTAGATACATGTTCCTGTAACTTCTTAACATTGTTTCGTGCTTCAGACAGTAGTGAATTTGCTAGTGCTTCTGATTCTAAACATTTCTTTGATACCTCAGTATTGTTTTTGATTTGTTCCTTTAAGGCACTATTGATATTCAGCTCTTTCTTAAGATCGTCACTTTGCATTTTAAAAGATGCAATTAGAGTTTTAATATCCGGAGGAAAATCACATACCTCAGATTCAGATTCTGAGAAATTGTCATTGTTGTCCCGTTCTTCCTCATCAGAAGCATAGTCTTTGGTCACTTCACACATGAGAGCTAAATTCTCTTCCTCAGACTCTGTATTTGAAACACTTTGCCACGGATCATTCTCAGCCATTAGTTCCTATTTACCCTCTTGCTATAACAGTGATACTTTGAAACGGATCTTTGAGTGGAAGGTAAAGGTGATGTAATAGTTGTAATTTATGGAAATTGCGATTGAAGGAATTGTGATTGTGGAATTACGATTCGGGAAATGCAATTGGATAATTACGATTCGAATTGCGATTGGTGAATTACGATTCGAATTGCGATTGGTGAATTACGATTCGAATTGTGATTGGTGAATTATGATTCGAATTGGGATTGGAGAATTACGATTCGAATTGCGATTGGTGAATTACGATTGGTGAATTACGATTCGAATTGCGATTGGTGAATTACGATTCGAATTGCGATTGGAGAATTAAGATTCGAATTGCGATTACAGAATTACGATTGCCAAATACGATTGGGAATTGCAATTGACAAATATAATTACAAATTGCAATTGGAATTACAATTGATGTGTAATGCAATTGGTGAATTACGATTGCACCAAATACGATTGATTCAAAAATCATTAAACACAATTACTAAATTACGATTTAGCAAAGTAATTTGATTCCAAAAAGAACTACTATTGCTAATTGCAATTGAAATAAACAATTAGTGAATTGCAATTGCAATAAACAATTGACTTCAAAAGCAATCTGATTCCTAAATGAATTTCAATTGCATCACAAATTACGATTAAAGAAATACAATTCAACAACTAGGATTACTAATTACAATTGACACACAATTGAAGAATTAAAATTGCAACCAAATACAATTGACCCTAAGTATATGAATTACGATTGCTTAAAAAAACTCACAAAATGATTAGCAACAAATACAATTGCAATGACAAAACCCTAAATTCAAATACGATTCTTAAGCATGGCACATCAAATACAATTGAGAATTCAATTGGTGAACTACGATAATTCAAGTACGAAAATGAATTGCAATTGTAAACTACAATTGCCCAAATGCGATCCAAACTACGATTGAACTATCAAATCTCAAATGCAATTGTCAACTCCAATATGTGAACTACGATTGCAAGCAAATACAATTAGTACCAAATACAATTCGATTGGAAGAACAATTGCGATTGTGAAGCCCTGTCAAACAAAGCAAAAAAAAAATATAACCTAATTTCTAGAATTAAGCTATTTTCCTCTTGATTTTCACACTTGATCCTTCAATAATGGTTCCATATCAGAATCCTAGTCTCAATTTCAATCAAACATAACCCAATTCACACCAAATCATCAATAATAGATGCGTAGGAAAAAAAACTTATGATATGTTAAAACCCAATTCACACCCAATCATGAAGAAAAACTCACCTTTTAATCCACTACTGTGCTCTGATACCAATTGTATGATCTCAATTAGTATCACAACAACATCAATTGAAGATTTCCACTTAAACACAATGATAATTAAAGCATGTATATGAACCTTATGAATGTATGCGTATATGGAGAGAAGAAAACGAACATACGGCTGAAACAAATGGGAAACCTTGATTAGGGTTAATTGACCTATGGTTTAAATACCATGGTCATATGTACAATAATAGTCCTTATACTTTTAGATAAATACATCTAAAAGTAAAACTTAACTAGAATACTAAAATGAACACAATAAGGTTCTAACAGCTATAATAGCTTTTGGGTTGGAAAGAGGAAGAGAAAGAAAATGTGATATGACGTTGATATGGTATTCGGGTTGGATAACCCAAATTACATGTCATACGGATGGTCTCATTGTGCAGTCATGTGTAATTTTAGATACAACTCATTCAAACTTTTGTTCTTTGTTTCTTAAAACAACATTTCATTGGATATAGAAAGTTGTTTTCATCACAAGAGTGTTGTAATTAAAGTTATATACTTCTAAATAAGTTAAGTCATTCACTCTCTTGCCAAATTGGATGACAGAGACAGGAAAGACCAGTAATTATATTACGAAGAAAGTTTAGAAAAGAAAGTTAATAAAAATTTTCTTTTGGCATCTTTCACTCTTCTGCTCGAAAAGCTCATAAACATATAAATTTCCTTCTAATCTTTTCACTTTCTCTCTAAAATATAACTCAAACATGCATTGTAAATTAAGCTACGTTTGACTTGACCCGTAGTTTGGTGGACAGTTGGACTATTACTCGATCAGATGTCCAAATTGCCTGCTTATTAGATTAAAATGAAGAAAACAATGTATGGGAAAATCAAATATTAGTCAAGGGCAGACCCAAAGCTAAGTCGGTGGTGGTACAAGACACGAGCCAATTTTGTCCGCATAATGTAAATTTCGATCTTGCGAAGTATAAATTTCGATTTTTTCAAGGCGGTGCTACCATCCATTTCAAATTCTAGGTCCGGTGCTACCACGTACTCATTTCAAATCTTGGGTCCGTCCCTGATTTATATCACACGTGTGTTGACTCAATATGTTGGCTTTGTTTGATTCTAGAGTGAACAAAAATGATCTCACAAACAGATCTAAGTTACAGATTCTATTACTCATCAACTTAAAAATGATCATAAAAGTTAGAGTTAATTGTTAATTTGGTCCTTTAACTATCCCATTTCTTCCGATTTGATCCTTTAACTTCAAAAGTGATCAAAATAGGCCTTAAACATCCACTTTTCAGTCTGAATAGTCATTTTGTTAGTTGACTGTTAGTCAACTCCGTTAAGTGAGGGTAAAATGACAATTTTGCCCTTTTCTTTCTGTTTTATTCTTTTATTTTTAACTTTTACTTATTTTATACATTAATTAATAATTAAATGTTGTTTCAAGATAAAATAACAAATCAACTTTTTATACATTAATTATTACCCATTTATTTCTAAGTTTTACTCTTTATATTTGATGTATACGAGTCCTTTCTCTCTCCACCACACACATTCAAACAAACCACCACCTCCAACCACAATCACCACCAACCATGGTCGCCAATAAAAGTGAGGATGATTCATTTTCTTGTTTCCTGGGTTTTTGAAGAAAGTCTATCTCTCTCTACTATTCATTTTCTTGTTTCTTGGCCACCGTCATAGTCTCAATCTCTACTATTCATTTTCTTGTTTACTGGGTTTTAGGAAGAAATAACAAAGAAAAATGGTCTATGAAATAAGAATAACCTCTTATGATTTACTATTGGGCTTCTTGGTGTGAAGCTTCTCAGTTTGTAACCACTACACCACGCCTCGTCTCTCTCTCTCTCTCATGGTGAAAGCACCGCCTCCTCGTCATCCCTTCTCTCTTTCTCACGGTGTAACCACCACCACCGTAACCACCATACTACAACCTCACTACCATTGCTTTCTCACGGTGGTGGCAGCGCTAAAAACCCTAGATTTGAAAGTAGGGGGAGGCGCTGAAAACCCTAGATCTAGCGCTAAAGATGGTGAAGTGGCTGTGGCAAAGTGGTGGCTAGGGTTTTATGTAATGGCGGAGTGCGAGAGAGAGCCGGCGATGGCTATAGGCGGTGACGGTGGTTGTGCTTAAAGGATGGTGGGGACGGTGGTTATCGATTGGGTGGTGGGGGCGATGATAGATCAGTGAGAGAGGGGGGGAGAGAGAGTGTGTGTGTGTGTGAAGAAAGAGAGAACCGATGAAGGCTGGTGTAACACCGTATTTTTAACCCAAAAATTTTCATTTTGATAATCACTGCGGAAGCGAATTATATACTAAAGTATTTACAACTAAATACAAAACACTGTTTACAAAATATCAGTATTACAAAACACGGCTCGTCACAATAAAACTATTAGAGTCCTAGGTGATTACTCCCCAAGCTAACCACTCTCAGCCGAGCCGCTGACTTACCAAAACCTGTAAAAGAGTGAGAGGTGGGGGATTAGCACAAAGCTAAGTGAATGGAGTAAAACCACAACAGATATATCAGCAAATAACCGCATGATATCAACAACACATAACAGATAATCGTGCCCCGGGAAGACCGGCGGTTTTGCAGGAACCTACAACCAATGTCGGCCAAAGCAAGGGTTTACCGATAGTTCATTTGCTATTCTCACACAGTATTACCTTAAGTTGCAATAAATGCATCAAAATATCCCAATACTGATTAGCCGATAGCAAACAAACCCAGCCCATATGCCCAGCCGAAGCTGACTTCCCAACCAACATGTATACATAGCACTGACGCACAATTAATTAACAATCAACGGTTAATCAATTATTAGATGCACAATCTATCCACGCGTCAAACCAATAACAGTTGCAACCCAAGCCAGTTACAACTAATAACGTCTGTGAGTAAACATCCACTCACCTCAAGCTTTCAGTTTCTCCACTCAGTGATCTTATATTACTGAGCCTTGTTTGTTCCTGAGAACACAACAAACTGAAATCAATAACGATTCATAAATATATGTCAAACACATAAATTTATGTCCTTTTAATCACACATAAGCATGTATGATTCACATAATTAATATGCTATCTAAAACCAAGCAAAACATATCAAAAATAAGTAACTTTCTGAAACAGGGTCCATCGCAACGCGACCGTGTCGGATTTCAAATCCGGGACTCATCACTCGGATTTCGGTGGCGGATTTCAAATATATCGGATTTCAGTGTCGGATTTGCCAAGTTTCGGATTTCCAAGGGTCGGTTTGCAAAATTGTCGGATTCTTACAATCCAAAACCCATCTGTCGGATTTCACCCTTGTCGCGCCGCGACCCATAAGCGTAGCACCGCGACACGGTTATTCACAGGTTGTGTTCTTCATTTTGTGTCGGATTTCCAGCCAATTCTAACTTTCCAAATCCGATCCAAACCCTCAAAATCCATCATGAACAATTCTAAAACATATATAAACATCTTATAACATGTATACAACAACAAGGACACATCAAACCCTTTTTAACATGACAAATCATACAAAACCCACCAAGCAAGTTTACTTCTAAACTTCAACAATGGCAACTTCATGTTCTTAGCACAACTTTACAACCTAAACATATCACAATGATCAGAATGATGCTAGGATTGCAACCATACCTTTACTTTGAATTAACACACAACAAATCACAACTTCCAACTTTTAAGTTTGTTTGTTCCTTTGCCTTTTCTCTCAAAAACACATATACACACAGCAACTATCGGTTTTCAAGTGAGAAGCAAATTCAGATGTTAACCCATAAAAACCCTCATATGGTTTTTTTCTTAATTCTTGTAGCATGAGGTGTCAAATGATATTAATATACTAACATGCATATTAACACACACACACACACATATATATATAACCGTACAAGTACACACACACATACATATATATATATACTAACATATAATTCATATGTTTCTTTTAATTAATCAAGCTAATTAAAACCATATAATTAATATTAACAAGTAATTAATCACAAGTTAACATACCAAGCCATTCTAATTACTAGGCCCGATCTTGGGATGTTACAGCTGGGCCGGTAGTAGTTGGCGGTGGCGGTGGTTGTAGGTGACAGATGAATGAGAGAGGGGAAAGAGAGAGAGAGAGAGAGAGTGTGTGTGTGTGTGTGTGTGTGTATATGGAGAGGAGAGGAGAGGTATATATTTTTATATATTTAAAAATTATTATATATTATTTTAATCAATAAAAAATAGAAAAATGATAAAAGGACCAAAGTACCCCTCACTTAACGGAGTTGACTAACAGTCAACTAACAAAAGGACTGTTCAAACTGAAAAGTGGATGTTTAAGGCCTATCTTGATCCCTTTTGAAGTTAAAGGACCAAATAGGAAGAAATGGGATAGTTAAAGGACCAAATTAACAATTAACTCTAAAAGTTATAAGAGTTGACATGTGTTATTTATTTAAAGCTAATTAAAGTAGTCATGGGTAAATAAGTTTTCAATCATATGCAACAAAATAGGAGTTCTTAGGTCAGTCCAACCTTTAAGCAAGATGAAAGGGTTTTTTAAAGTGTTTATTACTTTATTTCATATAATAGTAACCAAGTTTGAAGTCTGTTTCATCAAGGTCATTCATGGAAATTTAATAATGTGAAATAAATGAGGGAGTAACCTTGATCAAACAGTTTTCAAACTTGATTACTATTCTATGAAGTTTTTCTTTTTTTTTAGATTAGGGTTTAATTCATAGAATAATAACCATTGATCCATTGATCCTCTTTGAGATTGTTTTATGTTTTTAAATTCTTCTTTTTTCTTTCTTTTTTCTTTCTTTTTTGTCTATAGATAAATACATTTGGAAAAACATAGTTTATTAATTAATTATAAAGTGATTCGGGTATTCAATTAAACAAACCGATTAACTTGATATCAAGTGTAACATCCTTGATTTAGGCCTAGTTGTAAATCGTTTGTAAATGTACGTAAATTAGTAGAATATGTAAATGGTCCAAGTTGTAAGTATGTATGTATTAAATTGCTTAAATGAAGATGTGTTTAAATGAATATATATATATACGTATATATATATATGTAATTATGTACTAGTTGATTAAAAGTTAAGTATATATATATATATATATTAATAAAATAGTTAATGAAGAAATAAAAGAAATCCAGAGGCGGTTGCCTCTGGATAAGAATATATATAGATGTGTATGTTAGTTGACAAACTAATCAAAGTTGATAAGTGAAAGAAAACACCTACAAGCACACACACACACACACTAGTTCTCTCATGAGTTCTTGAAAGTAAGAAGTTGGAAGATTTGAAGTTGTAAAATCAAGCAAATGTAAGCTTGATGTTTGTTATGAAGTTTAAGCTTGATTTACAATAATTGTGAGTTATGTTATGGCTAGAATCTCAAGTTCAAGTGAAAACACCATTGAAGAACATATGAAGCTCACTTAACAAGTGGGATTTGCATGTTTGGGGTTCTTAATTGGATTTGATGAGTTTATAAAGTTTGTATATATGTAATATGAAGTTTAAAAGTGTTTTAAAAGTGAAACTAACAAGTTTAAGAATCTGGAAAATGAAAAGTTTAAGAAATAAGTCGGATGGTTGATGAACAAGAAGAAGATGATATGCAGGTCTGCACACTACGCGACACGTCGAGCAGGGGAACGTGACGCGTTCCCGACAAAGTCGTGCTACCTTCAAGTTTTCATGCGACTTTTGTTCATCCGACCTTTGGGCCCATCCAACCTTTTGATCCGACTCTTTGGTCCGACTTTCGGACTAACCTATTATCCGACTTTTGGATCAAGGGTTCATCCGACATATGGATGATCCGACCTTTCATATCTGACCGTCGCATAAATAAGCACGAAGCGACGCGTCCGGTGATTGGACGCGACGCGTCGGGTGAAAATCAGAAATGTTCATTTTTCAAAGTTAAGTGTTTTAAAGGCACATGTTGTGCTAATTCATGGGAGGTTATTCTAAGGTGATATAAGCCTTAGATAATTCTTGTAAGGGTTCTAGTAATATAATCCCATGTGTGTAAACGCTTAACGCGAATAATAATGATTCTAGGTGAACTTGCCGAGTTAGCTGAATCGGAGTTAAAGTAATAAGTGTAATAAGCTACTCAGGTGAGTACCGGCTTTCATAAGACTCAGTAGAGGGAGACTTGCTTGCTAAATGAATTAGATGTGGTACAAAGATGTTTATTGTTGCATGTATGCTAAGAAGTAAAGAAATAAGTCTTGCCATGTTACTTTGTTGTACTATGCCATCTTGAATACTTGTTGAATGTATGTCAAGTGCATGCCAGTGGAATCCAGAAATTGGAGTCGCCTAGTTAAGATAAATGATATGGATGATACTGATCCTGATGGGATCAACTATGTTGAAAATTGATGATATACATGCTAAGGATCCAGATTGGATCCGCCTCGTTGAAATGTATGAATATGCATGCTCCAGCTATGTGTATGTGAAATGTTCACGGATAACTCAAAGCATGGTTAAGGTCAACCAGATAACTGGATCTCAGGGATCCTTGATCAGGTGATTTGGGATTTAACGGTAATTCAAGATAACATTCCGGATCGTAGGTTCTGCAGAAACGCCGTGCCTCATATCATGAGGGGTAATCAGCCGGTTGTAGCTGAATTGCCTAAGGAGCCTATGGTTCCGTAAACGATGCTTGGTGGACTTCTTTATGCTCCCCCACCAGCGCGGATGGTTGTGTCTAATCCCCCGGTTTAATGTTGTTAAGCGGGACTGGCTATCCTGCAAGATATGACTCATACCGATCTTGTCAGCACACCGCAATGTGATAGGATAGCATTGATTGCTTATTCCTGTGATACATGACTTGATTTACTGAGACTTATGATAAGTTTGTACTCACTAACTATGTTGTATAGCTAATGGTTCTACGTTGACCCTTTTTGCAGATAAAGATTAGGTGGCCTAGTGAGCGGGGTTGCATATTGCTGGATATTTATTTTGGGATGGAACACTTTTTAATGTTGTAATTATGTAATGCTATGGTCGGTTGTTATGTTAGAGTAACACCAAACAGTTGATACAAAGTTTTGAATGTAAATATCTGATGTATAACCTTTTGGATTAAAAATTTCCACTGCGTAATTAATGATAACTAATCGTGAATGAGTTCACGTTTATGAAAAACGCAAATCTTTAGTAATTAGCTATTTTGCAAAGCCGGTGTTACATCAAGTACTTCAACTATTCAAGTAAACACACCAATTAACTTGACATCAAGTGATTCAAGTAACTTATTTAACTAATAAACTAAATAGATACTAAACTAATTAAATGAAGCAAGATTACATTCGAACAAATGTTTGATGAAGTATTAGGGTGAAAATTAGGGTTCAGATTTGAAACGTGGATAAGAAATTAGTCATTAACATTTGAGATAACAAAAATTAGGGTTAAGATTTGAAATGTGTGATGAGAATATAACTTGAAGCTATCGATATCAGCTAGATAGGGGTTTGAAGAGATGAAAACGATGATGAAAAACCCACACTAAAGCAAGAAACCTCCGTTACCACATTCACGTTGCCATCTTTTTACAGTTCCAATGATGATTCAGATACAAAAAGAAGAGGCGAAAGAAAGAAAACATGACAAAACCGAAGAAACCTAATTGAAGAAATTGAAAAAGGTAAAAGCTAGGAAGAGAACGGTTGATAAGGAAGGACACGTGGCAATACCATACTAAGACTTGATGAGCGGGAAAATAAAAATAGGAGGGCTTAAAAACATGCTACGTGGCACACCATGTACTTATTTATTAAAGAAGTACAATAAGATAATATTTGATACTCCGTCTGTCCTAAAAATTGTAACGCCGTCTAAATTTGAGGAGTTTTTTTAAATAAACAGCGGAAGCTTTATTTTTAGTTTAACAATTTACAACTTATATATATATATATATATAAGTTGTATCACAAAAGTACTACCAAGGCATTACCGATACAGTCAACCATTACTAAATACAAACAAAAACATTCAAAAGCATGTTCCCCAAAAACATATCATGACATCCCCAGCAGTACCCGTTCTCACCAGTCAATTCATTTACCTGCGCATGGAATGTACACGAGAGGGTTAGCTATAAATAGCTAGTTAGTAACAGCTAAGCGGAAGCATCATAGCAACAATATCATACACATATCATATACATGGCATATACATGGCATATCAACAAACAAGTCTATCCTAGCACATTGTGAAGCACCGGTTAGTCAGCAGGCATCATGTCTTGTGAGGTAGCTAACCCGGTTCAATGATCCTGACTGGGAAAACCGATACTTCCTCTGTGCCGGTGGATAAGCGGGGTAGTGGCCCACCATTGCGTTATCGGGGAACTATACCCCTAACGAGGTTTCTGGAACATGAGGTTCCATCCAAAGTTGAGGGGCGGAGGTTTAGCAAGAACCAAGATTCGTGATCAACGAATCACCTCACATCATAGCTGACAGCACAAGGCTACAACTAGATCCAGACAAGCTGGCCCCAAACATCCAACAAAGTACCTGTACAAACACACATTGGCCTACATAAGCCACAACATAAACACAGTTGGCCTACAAAAGCCATAGTATAACACAATTGGCCTACAAAAGCCATAGCTCATCAAGGTTGTCTTACAAAAGCCATAACATATCAACATTGGCCTACAAAAGCCTTTAACATGTCTATATATCATATCATAACTCAGTTGGCCTACAAAAAGCCATTAACTAGCATACATATCAAATTACAACTCCATTAGCCTACAAAAAGCCTCTACCATGAATACATATCAAATTACTACTCAATTGGCCTACAAAAAGCCTCTAACATGCATACATATTAATTTACTACTCAATTGGCCTACAAAAAGCCACTAACATGCATAATCATCAAGTCTTTGGTTTCTAGCATTCAAACATCTATATAACATTCTTGATATCATGCTTAGGTTAACTGTAACATCCTCAAAACGGGCCTAGACGTGTACGATTATGGTACGTCAATTATTTAATTTAATTAAATAATATAAATATATATTCTAGAAAATGATATAAAATATGGAAAATAATAAATAAAAGGGTTACTAAAAATATTAATAAATATAGATAAAGAATATAAAATATCGAACGGTTTTAAACGAGGATTCCAAAAATATCCTCGTTAGTTGAAACGGTTACTCGGGTGTTGTGTTGTATGTTAAAAAGGGGAACAAAATACCCCTTGTGGATAACTTAAAAACCAAGGTCGGTTTTAAGTCACCCACACACATTGTTTACACACACACACATACGAGATACACACACACACACACCTCTTACTCTCTTCTTTTGTTCTCCTTTGTTCTTGAAAAAGAAATCATCAAGGGAGCTGATTTTCAGTAACAAATTGGTGAAGAATCCAGCCCAAAGACATCATCTTCATCATCTCCATAGCTATGTAAGCTTTACCTTCCATGTCTCCATTCTTGTGTTCTTCATTCTTGATTCTTGAGTATTGATGGGAAACTAATTAAGTCTTGTTCTAGCAGTGAATTAAGGCTCACAATCATCCCAAAATCAGTTCCTAATCATCATTTCTACCCATTGTAAGCTTATGTTCTTCCTTGCTCTTGATGTTCTTGAAATTTTAGGTTTTGATGGGTTATAGTGATTTTTCAATCAAGAACTGAAATTGATGATTGAAATAGGTTCTAATATCATTTATAAGTGTATAGGAACCAATTCCATGAATTAAAGTAGTGTTCTTGATGAGTTTTGAATTTTGGCTCAAATGGGTCAAAATTGGTCAAATACGGGTCAAACTGAATTTGACCTTCAAGAATTGAAATTTAGTGTTCTAATTGATCTTATAACTTGTTAGGATTGATTAGAACTCAATTGGTGCATTAAAAGTGGTGTTTTTGCACAAATCCAATATTTAGCCTAAATGGGTCAAAATGGCCAAAATAGCCTAAATCTGTTTTTACACATCAAGAACTGGTTTTTAAGGTTCTAATAGGTTCATATGACTTGTATGAATTGATTAGAGCATTGGTTTTGAATTGGAATGGTTGTTTTGCTTGAATTGACTAAAATAGTGAAAAATAGGCCATAAAGAGGCAAGAAATTGGAAAATGATACCAAACCAAAAGTTTAAAGGTTTTGGTCAGTTGCAACACCTTCAATACATCATATTAGGTGTATATGGTGTGTTGCAAGTGTTGTATTTGGTCTACACCAAGTTTTGGCCATTATGCGCACGTCTTTGTCCATTTAATTGTGATTTTCGTATGAATTAATTGGATAGGAGTTTTGGATGTTAGAAAGCTTCCACAAGTGTCAAATGGTCCTATGAAACACTAGATTTTTACCAAAATTGATTTGGAATTGAAATGAGCAAAAATGAGCCTGCTGTGCACAAAATAAGCAACAGTTGCAGCTGCTGCACGCTGGTCGCGGCACGACAAGACTGTGTCGCGGCGCGACACCCCTGCACACAACTTTCTTTATTGTTTTGTGCTACGTATTCGCGTGTTGTTGCTTGGGCTTCTATAG
This sequence comes from Dittrichia graveolens, assembly GCA_038502395.1. NCBI lineage: Eukaryota > Viridiplantae > Streptophyta > Magnoliopsida > Asterales > Asteraceae > Dittrichia > Dittrichia graveolens. The sequence continues at coordinate 74,447,275 of JARJIL010000003.1, forward strand.
TTAGTTAATAAATGATAAAATAACATCATTAGGGTATTGTTTCAAGTATCCTAGACGTTCCTCGCGTATTCAAATGATTGATGCGTAGGTCTTGATATTATAGGTTGAATTGTCAATCCGTGTGTGCCAAAGCAAGGTCGTTGCTTATCCTAGCCTATCAGGTGAGTGTCGAATAACATAACAATTAATATACCTATAATACATATTAACAATGATTACAGAATTGTAAACCATGATTTGTACACGCACTTGTTTAAGTGTAGTATTGCATGATAATGCTAGAACTTACCATGTTGACACAATGTAGTATGCACTTGTTTAAGTGTATGCTATGATGATAAATGAATATATGCGCGCATTGATGATTGATTGATTGATGATTCGGTTGAATCATACTATCTGTTTGTGATCGGTACGGATCTATTGGGCAAGGTTTGTCCCGGACCAAGTTGTCCTACTTATTGGGCAAGGTTTGCCCCGAACAAGGTTTGTCCTCTTCGGGTATAGCTGCGGCTGTACAACAGAGGAATCTGCGGATTCCAAAACGCAACGGTGGACGCTGTATAGCTCCCCCACCGGGGCGGTTGATGTGTTTGGTACCCCAGTTTGGTGCATTGAGCCAGGTTAGCTCCCCTGCAAGATATGTTACCTCCTGACTACGCCAACTCATCGCGAGATGCTAGGATAGAACTATCTGAGCATGATTGATGATATGTGATGTACTTATATTGATTGCATGCTATTTGGTACTCACTAGCTATTATAGCTAACAGTTGCTACACTCCACATGTGCAGGTAATCCTCTGTGAGCTCGGGAGCCTGCGGGTAGTTATTACTTTGGGAGGAACGCTGTTTTTATGTTTAAACTATGTTTATGTATGTTTAAGATAATGGTCAGCCGGTTATGTATTCCGTAACACCAACTGTCGTTTGTGGCATCATTTTTGAATGTTTATATAGTTTGCCACTTGTTTTTACTTCCGCTGCATTTTTAAATTATAAGACAGGTTTGATTGTTCTATTTACAGTCAAACCCACGCAGTTTGAAATCTCAAATTGTATTTTAAAAAGAAAATTTTGGTTCTCAAAATCAAGGTGTTACATTAACCGGTACTCACCTGATAAGCTAGAATAAGCAAATACCCTGCTTTAGCACTCACGGATTATCGACTTGACCTATAATACCAATACTTACGCATTAATCACTTAAACATGCAAAGAATATCTAGGATACTTGAAACAATACTCTATTGGTGCTATTTAACTGTTTATTAGTTTATTATAATAGTCCAAGCAACAACACGCGAACGAACAACACAAAACAGCAAAACATGCTGGAACAGGTCGGACGCGTCGCGTCCAAGGGGACTGACGCGTCACGTCCCGTGCAGCAGTGCACATTTCCTTGCTTTTGCACAGCAGTGCCAATTTAACCCATTTCAACTCCAAATCAACCTTGGTCATTTTTCAGTGTTTACTAACATCATTTGGCACATGTTGGAGCTTTCTAACATCCAAAATACCTATTCAATTAATTCATATGAAAATCATATTTAAATGGACAAAGAAGTGTCCATTTTGGCCAAAACTTGAAATGGACCAATTCTAACACTTTCAACACACCATATACACCTAATATGATATATTGAAGGTGTTGCAACGGACCAAAGCATTTAAAACCTTTGTTTGGTACCATTTTCCATTTTTTTGGCTATTTAAAGCCTATTTTCTACTTTTTTTAGTCAATTCATTCAAAACTACCTTTTCAATTCAAAACCAATGTTCTAATCAATTCATACAAGTCATATGAACCTATTAGAACCTTAAAAATCAGTTCTAGATGTTCAAAAACAGTTTGACTCACTTTTGGCCATTTTGACCCATTTAGGCCATTTCCTGAATTTGAGCAAAAAACACCACTTCCAATCCAACACATGAGTTCTAATCAATCCTAATGAGTTATAGGAACAATTAGAACACCAAATTTCAATTCTTGAATGTCAAATTCAGTTTGACCCGTATTTGACCAATTTTGACCCATATGAGCAAAAAGTCAAAACTCATCAAGATCACTAATTTAATTCATGGAATTGATTCCTATATACTTAGAAATGATATTGGAACCTATTTAAATCATAAATTTCAGTTCTTGATTGCTAAATCAAAGAACCCACTTGAAACCTAGAATTTCAAGTTTTGAAGAATACAAGGATGAACGAGGAGGAATTTGAGCTTACAATTATCAAAGGGTGATGAAGAACAACTTGTGGGACTATTACGAAGCTCAATTAACTGCTGGAACAAGAGATTATGAGTTTTCTTTCAAAACCTATAAAATCAAGAATGAAGAACAACAAGGAGATGAAACTTAAATAGAGATGGAGAAGATGAAGATAATGTTCAATAGTAGGTTATAACTTCAATTTTGTGGCTGGAATATGAGCTTAGATGATTGAAAGTTGATTTCTACTTCAAAAGCTAGCAAGAACAAGTGAAGAGATGAAGCAAATGTATCTGTGTGTATGTGTTCACGTATGTGTGTGTGTGGGTGATAAGACCAAAACCGACTTGTGGTATTATTATCCACAAGTGGGTATTTTATTCCCCTTTTCTAACTTACAAGTCGTCTCTCATTTACCCGTTTCAACTAACGAGGATATTTTCGGAATCCTCGTTTGAAACCGTTCGATATTTTATAATCTTTATTTATTTTTTATTAATATTTTAATAACCCATTTATTTATCATTTTCATACTTTATAACATTTTCTAAAAAATATATATATTTTTATTTACTTTAATTACTATTTCTTATTTAATAACCCATTTATACCATTTTGTGAACACATAGTACAACTAGGCCCATTTTAGGATGTCACAAAAATATTGTCCACTATTAACCTTTTAGCTAAAGTCTTCAACTTTGACCGACTTTTGTTTGTGCTGTATAATACTTGATGCACAATATACGAATAGATTGTGTTTTATATGTATTTTCATTGGTAAAATTTTCATCTAGTATTACACAACACAACAAAAATATTTAAGGTCAAAGTTGAATAAAAAACTATAAAAAGTTAAAAGTAAACAATATTTTTAAGATAACAACAATAAACAACTATACATAATCTTGTCTAAGTGATAAAAATAAGAAATAGATAATCATGTATTAACAATATATAAAATCTATCCATATATAAAGACACCATGTCTAGAATAATAATAATAAAGGGTGATGATTTATACACAACTTTTTATCATACACAACAATTATGGTATTTTTGTCCATACCAACCCACTAACTATTAATTTTATCCACAAATTTATGAGTATAATGATCTAAGCAACAACTTTTTATTATGTATGAAAAAAACTTGTTGTATACAAATCATTACCCAATAATAAAAATCTAATATAGCTAATTGCTAACTAATAATTATACAAGATAGCAAGATACATGTATTAATTAAGTGCATAGGAACTACTTGTCACGATAGTAACATGATGACATTGGCAATAGAGGCATGCATACATCAATGTGGACAATGGCATCATTGACTTTAAAGTTTGACCAGCTTCATGACGTGTTTAAATCTCATTTGCCACGCTAGTTGTAAAATGGTGGCACATAGGTTTACTTCTTAATTACGTGTTCAACGTAGGATGGTTTAAAATTATTAGTTTTTAAATCTTTTTTAGCATTCAAAATCTAAATATCTAATCATTGTTTTATTGAGTCAATATACATACCGATGATCTTTTTAAAATTAGGATTATTTTATATTTAGTTATTTAAATTAAAAAGTTATAAACCTAATTTTTTATTTTAGAAAATCGTATATTATTATTCTTTTGATGGTTTGAATAAAAGATTAATAGTGTGTGAGGACTAATACTAATAGTGTGTTATTAAATGACTAATAGTATGTGATTTTTTAAAATGAAAGACCAAATTTATAACTTTTTAAATTAAAGAACTAAATATTAAATAACCATAATTCTAAAACTACCTTGTTTTATTGAAATCAATATACATCCAAAGAAATAGGACCCCTAAATACAAATTTATATAACCAACTATTTTAAATAGTTATTGTCATGAATTCTCAGAAAATTATAAACTCCTAGTCTACAATGCATATCAAGATTCTATAGTAAACAACTAAACAATTATGGTGTGTTTAAATGAGAAAGAACTATCCCGTGTTACTTAAGTGAAGATTTCGAGGAAGAAATCGTGTTTAAGTGGGATGATCATTTGTGACCATTAAGAAAAGTGAGAAAATGTATTTAAGCATTTTAGGGCAAACGTCCCAAGGGTTACCATTCATTTTTGCTATTGTAGCCGCCAAGAGGGTTCTATGTGTTCAGTTTGTGTGTTGTGTGCAAGCCATGTGTAACGTCCCAAATTTGTTTTTTACATAATTCATTCATAAAAGATGTCAATAATCAATGATAACATAGTTGTATGACACATCATTAATTGAAATAAACACATAATATCCTTTAAGTTACATCCATCATCAGTGTTTGTCTTCGAAACTATTACTGTTAAAAAAAACTAAGTAAATAAATGCGGAAGCTTGAGTACTGAGCTATCAACATCGGGCCGGAGCCCCGCCATGGTCATTACCTGAAAAGAGATAAAACAACAATTGTAAGCCCAAGGTTTAGTGAGTATACTACTTACAAACCAAATAGTTCACGTAACTGCTCAAAGCTCATACCCACTACCGTAGTAAGTGGTCTCATCATACCCGCCACTAAGACGGTCTCGGCTCACCCGTTGTCGTCACAACGGTCTAACATACCCAGCACCGAAGTGCTGGTCTCATACCCGACACCGAAGTGTACGGTCTCATACCCAACACCGAAGTGTGCAGTCTAACATACCCGTCACCGGAGTGAACGGTCTAATCATACCCGTTACCAAAGTAAACGGTCTAATCACATTCAATTATAACTCATAAGTATTCACATGCATATAATAAGATCTGGAATCTATTAAGGTTATAAGTGAGAATACTCACCTGTCAACTGCCTTAGATAAACAGTTCTTACTGAAGGACTTTACTCGGTTACTCTATAATTTAGCTGTCACCTGATCCATGTTTAAATATGGTTAGCACCGGGTACTAACCTTAACAACTCCCCATACGTCGGATGGGTACACACAACTGAAGGGCGCATGGACACACACATGGCTGCTGAAAGTCGCATGGCTATACTAAAAGACACATGGCTTACTGAATGTCGCATGAAATTATACAAGTTCTAACTGAAAGTCGCATGATGCATGCTTAGCTACCAAAAGTCGCATGACACTACTGGAACTCATGTGAAAGTCGCATGACACTATTGGAACTCATGTGAAAGTCGCATGACTCTACTTCTTCCCTGACAGTTTAAAAACTGAAAAACCCAGACTCCATAGCTAAGATCAAGCTTTCTCAAAACTCAACCAATTCATCTCATTCTTTTTGCAAAACATTTCTCCACTTATTTAAAACTTTCCTTCTGGCTTAAAACTATATTTTATCAACTTATAAAGTGTTCTTGGCTAGATATTCTCCTAGTTTTTTCTCAACATTCAAAAACCCATAAACCCAGATTCTAAGCATTCCCTCACCACCTTAACATAGCAATATTTAGTGTCTACATGATTCATAAAGATGGAGAAACATTACCTGATGGTTTCCTTGAATGATTTCTTAGTTCTCCTACAATCCTTGCTTTCTTCTTCCTCTGTTTCTTCGAGATTAACTTCACAGCACCCACACACACCCTCTAGAATGAACGGAACAGTGATATGATAGTTGAGTGTTGGAGGTTCTGCCCTAAATTCTTATTTATACCCTTAATATACATCTCTTGTGGGCCTAAGCCCAATTCCACATCTCAAACCCTGTTAACAACTAGAACTTCTTATTGGATCAATATATATATATATATATATATATAAACCCAATTAACTTAATGAATTTCCATCCAACAATATATATATATAAAATCACCATAAATATCCATTTAAATTATTCTTATACATTTTAAAATTACGGGTATTACAACTCTCCCCACTTAAACACGATTTCGTCCTCGAAATCTTTACTCGAACAACGTTGGATAGTTTTTCTTCATCTCGTCCTCGGACTCCCATGTCAATTCCGATCCCTTGCGGTGCTCCCACTGTACCTTAACCATCCCTACTTCTTTGTCGCGTAACTGTTTGATTCTTCTTTCAATGATCGCAACCGGCCTCTCAACATAATTCAACTTTTCATTCACGGCGATGTCCTCCAACGGCACATATGCCGACTCATCGGACAAGCATTTCTTCAAGTGTGAAACATGAAAGGTGTTGTGTATTCTCGATAACTCTTCTGGTAGCTCTAAACGACAGGCCACCTTGCCGACTCTTGCAATGACCTTAAACGGTTCAATGAACCTGGGGTTCAACTTCCCATGCTTTCTGAAACGAATTACTCCTTTCCATGGGGATACTTTGAGTAACACGTGGTCGCCCACTTGAAATTCTAGTAACGATCTTCGCTTATCCGCATAGCTTTCCTGCCGGCTCTGCGCCGCTTTTAATCCTTCACGAACTTGTTGCACGTACTCCGAAGTTTTCAGAACTATCTCTGTGTTGCCAAGCTCTTTCTGACCCACTTCCCCCCCAACAGATCGGGGTTCTACACTTCCTTCCATACAACATTTCATAAGGCGGCATCCCGATGCTGGCGTGGTAACTGTTGTTGTATGAGAACTCGGCAAGGGGTAAGTTTAAGTCCCAACTTTCCTGAAATCGATCACGCATGCTCTTAACATATCTTCAAGGGTCTGTATTGTTCTCTTGCTCTACCCGTCGGTTTGCGGGTGATATGTTGTGCTGAGATTTATCCTCGTGCCCAAATCCTCCTGAAACTTGTTCCGGAATCTAGATGTGAACCGCACCCACACACACCCTCTAGAATGAATGGAACAGTGATATGATAGTTGAGTGTTGGAGGCTATGCCCTAAATTCTTATTTATACCCTCAATATACATCTCTTGTGGGCCTAAGCCCACTTCCACATCTCAAACCCAGTTAACAACTAGAACTTCTTATTGGATCAATATATATATAAACCCAATTAACTTAATGAATTTCCATCCAACAATATATATAAAATCACCATAAATATCAATTTAAAATATTCTTATACATTTTTAAATTACGGGTATTACACCATGAAGAGGAATACAAGAGTTGGGCACCATTCTTCACCATTTAGCTTGGAATCGGTTGGAAATCAACCATGTATGAATCCTTTATTCTTTGTGATCAAATTCATATCATTTTTACATCATTTAGTGGGGATTTGATTTGGATTTAATGTGTGTTGACCATGAGGAAGAACCGATAAAAAAATATTATTTTAGACCCTTAAAACTTGATGAAAATGCAATTAATTGGTAAGTATCATGTAAATTGGTTAAGATTTGAGTAATTTTGATTATATGATGGTCCAGAGTTCTTTAAACGCCCTTGGTGATTTAATGCTTAAATGGTTAAAGTGTATGAATTGCCAAGTTCTTTTTATGGTTAAGAGTTTAGTAGAATCCCGAAGTGTGTGTAACTTGAATCGCTAAGTTGCTTGATGACCAAGTAGTATGTATTAAGTGTTAGAATCGCGAAGTAAGGATCATGAAGCGAGCTAGAACATCAAGGATTAAGTCCCTAAGGGGACTTCCCAAGCGCTAAGTGGGAAAAGGTCCCAATCACCAAGTGGCCAAAGGGTCTCAATCACTAAGTTCTAGGTAGGTTGGATCACCAACCACCCCAACCTACTAGAGTCGGAATCGTCACTCATGTGGGTTGATTGGATCGTCAAGTGCGATCCAAGAGTGGATCGCCAAGTGTGCTAGTATGTTGGATCTCCAAGTACCTAAGGGTACTAAATCACGAAGTAATTAGTGGGCCGAGGGGATCACCAAGTTTAACCACCATAGGGGTCGCTAAGTGCTGTTTAGTACTTGGATCGCCAAGTGAGATAGAGTTTGGAATTTTTTAAGGAATTTCTATAGTTTACAATGTGAATAGGGTATGAAACCCTAGTCAATTTCTAATGATGTGAAAACCATAATTGTAGATGTTTTCCGGTAGACGCGTATCTTCTAGATAATTTGCTACATTGTTATTGTTTTTTCTTATGCTACAATCAGGTTAGTTACACTAACTTGCTCATTATATTAGAGTGAGATGTGCATGTTATTTATGTGTGAAAGTGTAACTAATATGATTATGAAATGCGGTGAAGGGTTGTGCTATATTTTGGTGAAAGCACAACCCGCACACAGTCAAACTTGTGAAACCCTTGGTACGGCTTGGGTATTATGTGTTAATGATGATAGGATTGTGGATATGTGATTGGTATGGCTTAGGTATTATGTGTTAATGTCTATCCTCCTTTCAGGAAAGAATCATAGGAAGGCTCTAACAACATGTAGCCAACTCTTGATAAACGTTTTTCGCATAAAGCCCATTTTGATGTTTATATCCCATAGTGTTTCCAATGAAAAACTATTTATATTTAGTTATAAATTTCACAATGGATTTGTAATTTGTGTAGTGACGTGTAGTTTCTGGTGCGGGATCTCACCATAGTTTTGATGAAATGATACAGATGTTTTAAATGATATGAATACTTTACTTACTTTGATTGGTAATGAAAAGGAATTTGGGGCGTTACATATATATATATAGGGGATGATTCATGCGAAAAACTTCTTATTTGCAAAAAGGGCGAGAGACATTTTCAGCCATTGATTGGTTTTGATCTTTTGTTTACATTAATCATAATTAATATTTTTATTAGTTCAAAAGGTATATTAGTAAACAAAATTATTCTCTCCCCTCACTGTAACTAAATTTTCTCTCTCTAATTAATTTTTTTCTAGATTTTGTTTATTGTTTTATTTTCCAAATTCATTATTTTTTATAGAAATTTATTTATATATTCGATTGTTCATTAATGAATCCTAACATTTTGGTAGGATTTTTTTTATCTTTTGTTACAAAAAATAAGAACTAATATTTGTGTTCAACCATGAACGAAAATAATTAATGTATACTTTTGTTCAACAAAATAAACAAAAAGAGCTTAACAATGAACAATTATCTAAATAAACGCAAAAATCCATAGATTACACACGTAATATAGATTCATGGGTAATTTCATGGGAACTTCCATGGGAAATTCGAGGGAATATTCATATGATTTCTTAATTCCTAAATTGTGTGTATTTTGTGGGTATTACGTATGTAGATACCCACAAATGTATTTACATGCGTAATCGATTGCTTTCTTGTGGTGTGCCTATACGAACTCACGTCATGAGAAAAAGGAAACTCTCACCTTTGGATGCAGAGGACCTTCCCTGCTTCAGATGCACCAATCACCATAGATTTAGGTTGTTTAATGATACCTGCGTGCAACTCAAACATGCTTCTAACATGAGAAGTACTAAAAAAGCATAGATCTTTTTAATTTCAACATGGATGACTTTTAATAATGTCAGTCTAGGACAAGTTATTTCTTAACTTAACTCTAACATGGCCTAATAAAAGGTAACATGTTCACCATTGGGCTATTCAAGATCCACAGATCCTAGTGACATGCGATGGAACTATACCTTCTAGAAAATCAATTTACTATAACTAAAGAATCCCCACTCACATTTTAAGTATCTCATACTTCTCTTTACATATATCCATACTCAAAGGACTGACTTGACGTCATAGTGACTTGTACATTCCCACTATGTAGCCTCTAAAGTATGTGTTATTATTATGTAGCTTGTTGTAACAACCCGTCTTTAGAAAAGAAATAAGTAAGTATATTTCTAGAATATTATAAGGGTTTTAATTAAATTATTATTTACTAATAAAGGTTAATGATGATAGTTTTATTGTGAAATGATAAACCTTTAGAAAATATCATGTGTTATTCCTAATTAGTTCAAGTTTGTGGTGCCTTGTGATAAACTGAGTTAACGAGGGACTAAGGAGAGTCAATTGGCTAAATAATGACCAGGTTTTCCCTAGTATTTCTATTTTGTAGAATTGATTATATGAGAGGCAGGAGGATGTTTTGTCTAATGACAATAGGAACAAAAAATATTAAACAAATCCATAGTTTCCTTATAAGCAAGGAGTCGGCCACCATATATGGTTCTTTTGTGAAGGTCTTGCCTGAAGGTAATAGACAGAGATAAGAGGATCAAGTCAATTTCAATTGTCATCATCTTATCCTTAACGTAATGTCATCTAATCCTAGTTGTTTTTGTGTCTTGGATTTTGGGATGTTGGCTTTGGTTGAGGGTTTGTAATCAAGAAGGAAACCTCCCATAGAGTTGATAAGTTGTAATTTACCATAATCTTTTTGTGTCATGAATTATTAACCAAGATTCTGGAAACAATCTCTTATGTAAGCTTATCATCATGGGAGTGGGTAGCCGTAGGTTGTATGTAAGTATGTGAGTGTGTGTGAAGATAGCAAAGTGTAACACCCGCAAACCTAGGCTAGTAGATTAGCAGGTTGACGGTACGTGATTAACTGCGTTAATTTAATTATATAGTTAATTAAATTATTTGATTTACGATAATTAATTGAATATAAATATATATGCATATATATATATATATATATGTGTTTATTGATTAAAAGAAAAGAAAGGAAAGTTGGTATGTATGTATGTGTAGTATGTATGTATGCATGTGGGAGTTTGGATAAGATTTCATGAAAAACCACCTCCTGCTTAATTTCTATGAATTATGTGTACGTGTATATATATATGGCAAAGCTTGTCATCTGCTTATAACTCAAAGGTGTAGTGTGTGTGTTTCGTGTGTAACCTCTCTAAGAAAAACTCAAGCTTGCAAACAAGAAATCGGATTTGAAGATTTGTGTTTCTTAAATCAAACTGTAACACCCGCAACCCTGGGCTAGGAGATTAGCGGGTTAGCGGTATGTGATTAGTTGTTTTAATTACTTATGTGTTTTGTTAAGTTAATTGATTAATGTGAAAATAAAAAATATATATATGTTACTCGTGAAGTTAGAAAGAAAAGAAAATACAAATAAGTATGCATGTATGTTGGTATGTATGTATGTATGTGTGCATGAGTTAAAAAGAATAGGATTTTAAAAGTTTGCCACCTCCTGCTTGATATATACAAATATATGTGTACGTGTATAGCAAATCCTCTGCTTATGTTCTAAGTGTAAAAGGTGTAGTGTGTGTTTATTAGAGCAAAACCGTAAGTGAAGAAAAAGCTACAAACTTGGATTCCTAAAGTTAAGATTTGGTGCTCTTTAATTCAAAAGGAAGGTGAGCAAGTGTTAGTGGCATTATATGAATTGTATTGGTATGTTTATATGTTAAAAAGCATGAATTTATATGGTTTCACCATTGTTGAGTTAGGAAGAAAGCTTGGTAATGGGTTTTGTAGATTTTGTTGTTTTGAATGAGTTAAAAAGTGTTTATGATATTTTGTAGACATGGAATATGTTATATATGTGTTTTGATGGAAGAAAATGATGTTAGAAAAGGGTTATAAGAATTTATGTTGGCTGAAAATCCGACACTCAATGAAGAAGACGATCAGAATGTAAGCGCGTCGCGGCGCTACACCAAAATGTCGCGGCGCGACATTCATAAAATCCGATAGTTTGGGTTCGGATTGTGCAAATCCGAAAGTTTACAAAACCGACCCTTGAAATCCGGAACCTTGGCAAATCCGACCCTGAAATCCGACATATTAGAAAACCGACACCGAAATCCGACACTTGATTCCCGGATTCAAAATCCGACTCGGTCGCGGCGCGACGAGGTTTGAGTCGCGGCGCGACGGACCTTATTTCAGAATATTTACTTGTTTTTATTATGTTTTGCATGGAATAACTTGGCATGTTTATTATGTGATTTAATTGAGTTGTTTTTATAGATTTGAGATATAAATATATATGAGAAGATATATTTATATATTCGAGACTGATTTGATTGTTGCTGTGTTTTCAGGCAATCAAAAGACTCAGTAAAATTAGATTTCTGAGCCCGTGCTGGTTTTGAGGTGAGTAGACGTTAATCGCGGACGGTAAAGATTTCGGTTAATGTTATTGATGTGATGTATGACTATGATTGAGATTGGATTGGATTGATTGAACTGTTGATTGTGATTATTGATGATTGATATCTGCTGCATGATTATTTGGCCGATACGCACTCTTTGGATGATTTTGAGTTGCGTTGGGAAGTCAACTATATGTAGAATTGGGTTGGGCTCGTTCACTGATTGGTTGAACAGTGTTAGCCTTACTGGTGCATATGTTGTATCAGAGGGGGATTTTCACTGTGCCAATTCAGTGGAGAGCTATCAGTAAACCTTTGCTTTGGCCGGCATTGGTTGTAGGTTCTGCGCCGAACCGCCGTTCTTCTCGGGATATGTGATTACATGCTTTGATATTGACTGTGGATGTTTGCTTTTGGGTTTAGCCTCTACTCACTTAGCTTTGTGCTAATTCCCCTCAGTTGTTGCTTTTGCAGGTTCGTGTTTGTGAGGTTGGTTGAAGGAGAAGTTGACCTGACTCTGATATTAGTTTTTGAAATGAAACGAGCCTGTAGCTTTTGTAACACCACAATGATATTTTGTTTGAACAATGATGTATATTTGTTAATATTGGTTTGTATGTAATTAAGTTAGTTTACTTAAAGCTTCCGTAGCGTATTTTAAAAAAAATGGCTTGAGTTTTCCGGTGTTACACAAACTAAAGGTTGGTATGTGTTTATATCTTGATTTTGTTTCTTTTGATGTGTTAATCTGTTGAAATCCATGGATACATGAAGAATCACCATTAATGGAGCTTAAAGCTCAAAGTATGATAAGTGGGTTTTGCTTGTTCTTATGATTTATATGTTTATATTATAATGCATGAATACGTGTTTTTAGAAGTTTGGATATGTTTTTGGTTAGTTTTGATAAGTTTTGTGAAACCTGGAATTGTTTCATGATTGTTTAAAGTTGACGGATTGCCAGGTTAGGAAGATGATTTGAAGTCCGATTACTATAAAACCGTTACTCCTTAATAACCGGTAATATATGAAATCCGATATTGCCTAAGTTCGATACTTGGAAATCCGGAACATTGTAAATCCGATGAAACCCAAAATCCGACCCCTAAAATCCGATTGATTAAATCCGACCATATTGAAAACCGATAACTATTGAATTCGAGAACTCGGAATCCGGTACCCAAATCCGAAATACTGAAATCTGATGAACCCTATATCCGATACTTTCAATCCGACAGACTTGAAATCCGGCGGATTCTCAAATCCGACGTTTTATGAATCCGACACTTGGGATCTGATTGGAAGTTGATTGTTGTTTATGCTATCTTATGAGGATTTAAATTTGTATTTATGAATGATTAAGTTATAAATATATGTGGATAGATATATTTATAAGTTCGAGACTGATTTTGTTGTTATCATGTTTTCAGGCAATCCAAAGACTCGGTAATATAAGATCTCTGAGTTATCCGTTTGGAACCACGAGGTGAGTGGACGTTAATCGCGGATGGTAAAGAATATGATTAATGTTATTGATGTGATGCATGCGTATGTGATTAGTAGACTGTTGAGGCTGATTGATTGATTGTGATTGTTGATTGATTATATGTGTTGCTTGACTATTTGGCCGATACGTGCTTAAGGTATGGTATCGAGCTGCTTTTGAGAAGTCAACTATGCATGGAATTGGGCTGGGGTCATTTACTGGTTGGTTGAACAGTGGTAGTCTTACTGATGTATGCGTTGCATTAGAGGGGAATTTCACTGTGCCAACTAAGTAGAAGGATGTCGGTAAACCTTTGCTTTGGCCGGCATTGGTTGTAGGTTCTGCGCCGAACCGCCGGTCTTCTTGATTGTGTGATTACATGCTTTGATGTTGACTTGATGTTTGCGTTTGTGTTTAGCTTCTACTCACTTAGATTTGTGCTAATTTCACTCGGTTGTTGCTTTTGCAGGTTTGTGAGTTTGTGGTGTTTGCAGAAGGAAAAGTTGACCTGATATATGTTGTAGAAAGAAACGAGCCAGTTGTTTTTATGTAACACCAATATATTTGTTTTGTTGGTTTTGAACAGATGTTTTAATTTGTATTTATTCGTATTGTATATAAAGTGGTTTGTTTAATTAAGCTTCCGCAACGCAAATTAAAAAAAATGGATTTGGTTTTCCGGTGTTACACAAAGTGTAAAGTGTGTTAGTGTGTAATTAATCTTTAAAAGGGTGGTTTCTTGCTTAGTTTATTTTGATGGCTGCATGCATATAGTGTGTGTTGTATGTATTTTCTTTTGGTGACAAGCTTATGGGTTTTGTTACAAAAGAGTTAGAAGGTTATTATATGTTGTTAGAAAGTCTATAGGATATACATTGTGCATGAAATCTTGTCACAAATGGTAAGTGTGAGTGCATGGCTAGGTCTTACTAAAGAGCTTATAAAGATACAATATAATATGGTAACGAATACGGTCATGTACATAAGCATAATAATAGTATTGGATACGGGAAGGTAAAAGTATAATGAGATTACATATATTTGTAGAAGTATAAAGGTTAAGTTTCACGAAAATGGGTTTGGTCAACTGATAGTAATAATAAAAGGGAGAGTGACTCTCCAAACTTAGAGAATGACTCTTATAAGTATAAACATAGTCTAATAATGTAGATTAGGTCGGGTTGGGACCTTATTGATGGTATGCTAATAATTGTGATGTAGGTTGTTTGTGTATCAACATCCGTTGTTATTCATGATTCTAGTTGCAGTACAGATCAGGGGAGTTCAATAGAATTCACAAAACCGAGTACATAGATGAAACGAGTTTTTGATAAATGTTTTCTCGACAATCGTTTAATAGTGATGATTACTTATGCATGAATTGAGAAACTAATTTTGGTAACGTATGACTAGGGTTTATTGCTTGTATGACACTACTTAACACGAGTTAAAAGTGGAATCTAACCTAAATGAAACATAGGTTATAGAAATATAATTTCTATAATTCGGGTATATGTTATGTTAGAATTAATATATCGCATGCTTGATGATTTGTGCTTTATGGTTGTTAGCTACTTGGTTAAGTATACGTTATGTGCATTTTGCATTGTAACACCCGCAACATGGGCTAGGAGATTAGCAGGTTTATGGTATGCGCTTATTTGATTTAATGTGATTAAGTGGTTAAATTAATTAATTAATTTAAAGTATGATAGTTATATGCATGTATGTTAGTAACCGTATGTATGTATGTTTAAAATAGTATACGCATGCATGCATGTGTATTTTGAAATACACCTCATACTTTGGTAAAGTAAATAGATTATGTACGTGTATGTATATGATGATAGCATGCAATTCACCTACTCATTTTATCAAAGCAAAGAAAGGTGTAGTGTGTGAAATTGAGAGAAAACCTTCAAAAGAAGAAACCTATCTATCAAGCAAACTTTGAATTTATAAGTTGAAGATTTGTGTTCTTTAAATCACAACAAAGGTTAGTTTATGATTACAGGAGGTTTAGAATCATCTTAGCATGTTTTCTTGTTGATTTACATGTATTTATGAAGAATCACCATTGATGGAGCTTGAAGCTCAAACTCATCAAATGGGTTTTGTTTATTTGGTGTTAAGATATGGATTTTATGTGTTCTTGATGCATATCTATATGTTATTTGATGTTTACATGAGTTTAGATATGTTAGAAATCATTTTCTAGCTTGAAAATTATGTTGGGTTGATTATGGTTTGAGCTGGAAGATGAAGATAGTTGCAGGTTTGAATTTTGGAAATTTGGGAACACGACATGTTCCTCTTTGGACTTCGAATTCGAAGTCTGAAGCGGGAAGGGGGGGCGCTCGAAGTCCTCTCTGTTCAAAGTGGGGGCGCTCGAAGTCCTCTCTATTCGAAGTGGGGACGCTCGAAGTCCTCTCTGTTCGAAGTGGGGGCGCTTGAAGTCCTCTGTTCGAGGTGGCCTGCTCGAAGTAGTGTTCGAAGTCACCATTCGAAGTCCCATGCGAAGTGGCCCCTCGAAGGCCCGACGCGACGCGTCCAAGGAATTTCATGTTTTGGGACTTTGTTTGATATATTTTCTGATTGTGTTGCATGTGTTTATGATATATGGACTTATTATATGGATTGAAGCATAAATATATGTCGGTAAATATATTTATGAGATTGAGACTGATTTGATTGTTGCTGTATTTTCAGGCAAGCAAAAGACTCAGTAATATTAGACTTCTGAGCTCGTGCTGATATTGAGGTGAGTGGACGTTAATCGCAGATGGTAAATATTACGGTTAATGTTATTGATGTGATGCATGATGTGATTGAGATTGGATTGATTGATTGAACTGTTGATTGTGAATATTGATTGATGATATCTGCTGCATGACTATTTGGTCGATACGCGCTCTTAGGATGATTTTGAGTTGCATTTGAGAAGTCAGCTATACGTGGACATGGGTTGGGCTCATTTACTGGTTGGTTGAACAGTGGTAGCCCTTCTGTTGCATATGTTGCTTCGGAGGAGGAGTTTACTGCGCCAATTCAATGGAGAGCTATCGGTAAACCTTTGCTTTGGCCGGCATTGGTTGTAGGTTCTACGCCGAACCGCCGGTTTTCTCGGATATGTGATTACATGCTTTGATATTGACCGTGGATGTTTGCTTTTGGTGTTTAGTCTCTACTCACTTATCTTTGTGCTAATTCCCCTCAGTTGTTTTTGCAGGTTCATGTTGTTGAATTTGTAGAAGGAAGAGTTGACCCCACTCTGATATTCTGTTTAAAATGAAACGAGCCAGTTGTTTTTGTAACACCAATACGATAATGTTGTTTGTGAACAACGATGTACATTTGTAAATGATGGTTTGTATATAATGTGTTTGTTTAATTAAGCTTCCGCAACGTTTTAAAAAAAATGGCTTGAGTTTTTCGGTATTACATGCATATTATTATATTACACATAAGGCGGTTTGGTAAAGCATGTGATACAATATGTTGTTGCTTGATATGCATACTATAATGGAAATGTGTGATGCGAATTGTTGTATGTATGATAATTTGGGATTAACATTATATGATGAAATTGGTTGGTTACATGTTAACGAAAGGTTTACGACTCATTTACATTATCAGACTTAGTGGGCGGGGGTAAAGACCTATGTTGCTCATATGCGGACTAGGGACCTAGTAGGTTAGTTGTGACCTTTTAGGATATATACTGCAGTACAAAAAATGGGCCTAGTGGGTTGTTGTGACCTTCTAGGAATAAGTGCTAGCCACATATGGAGTGACGGGATTTCTAGATAACCTTTGCGACACATGGTATACGGATCCAAATGTGTGTGTGTACTTGAGTGATGTAGGCCGAATGGTGGGCTTAATCATACATCACGTGGGTGTAAGGAGGAGATGACGGTGGTTTCCGATTGTACTTACATCTGAATGACAACGTGGTAATGCGGTACTTGAACCTGCACAGTTAGAGTAGCGAAAGCATTGTCTAATGTGCACTCATGCATGGATCGAGAGTAGCTACCCAATTGATGCACGAGTTGCTTAGCGTGTGACTAGTGAATGGGTTACCTAGCTGGCCAGAGAGCCTAATGGCTAGGGAAAAGTAAGAGGGTAGATATACGGTTCACAGTATACGGTAGCGAATACGGTTAGGAAACAGATGATAACATGATAAATGGTTTCGGTTATGGATGCGGTAATTATATGGTTAATGGTTTATTTATCACGGTATATTGAATTATTCACGTTCGACTTATGTGACAAATTGTGGTGCTAATATGGTTCGGTAAATAAAACGATATACATCTGGCATAATGGTTATATGGCCTTTGGTGTCATTCAGATTAATGGTTTGATTTACATGTATGATCTTTGACCCGTGTATGTGATACGTGGTCCCGGATATTGAGGGGTCAAGCATGTGGGAGGGACGTGAATGTACCATGATTTTTTCACCGTTAACTATTTTTATGAATCTTTGGTGGACTTGATTTTTATGTTTACTGCGACCCACGAGACGTTAGTTAGCGCTTGTTTCTTGAAATGTGTCTTACACTCGTGCAGGTAGCTTGCGGCTGGTGGGAGAGTCTTACGGATATAGTTTGCCATATCTTTACTAGCTTGGTACACCGCTTGCGTTAAAGATATGGTTTACAGATTTGAAAGTAATACTGTGGTTTAATAAGGATAGACGTGAATTTCATAGTTTTTATATTCACGTATTATTATAAAAAGTCTTCCGTTACAAATTAATGATCCAATATTAAAAGCTTTTATAACTATTTGAATTTTTAAAAACCATGACATTACACTTTTCACAAGAGCTAGTTAACCGCACTTGTGCTAATATATTTATTAACATGATCAAGTAGAAAGATGTTACTATACATTCTCTAACGTGTTCCCGTTCATTACCAATATTGTATTCTTATTATCATATTAAAGGAGGCAAACCAAATAATTATATATTCTCTTTAAGCAATCTGCATGCAATTATTAGACTTAAAATTATCACCAATGACATCACTCCTATATATATATGGCAAAAGTTCATTTGAGAACCGTTTTTATTGCGAGAACCGCGAGAACCAATCTTAGCCGTCCAATTCCCCATCCTTCAATTGGATTGCCCATCCATGAATTCTTTACATGCACCATGCCACACCCAATCCCTCCATGCTCTTCATCCATGAATTCCATTATCCAAAATGAATGGCTAAGATTGGTTCTCGCAATAAAAACAGTTCTCAAATGAACCTTCCCCTATATATATAATAAATATAAAATAAAGGAATACATTTGGGCATTATAATTAGGTGAGTGAGAGACAAGCTAAAGGGACAAATTAAGAAAATAATTTTTTTAAAAAAATGTGTTTATTGCAAGTGTTTTATATATTGTTATTATTGATGATGACAAATAAGTATTCAACGGTAACTTGTTTAGGTTTTATACATACACATCATGGGATACCAGTCGGCCGTTACGATCGATAATATATGATTAAATGTGTGGAAAGATATTCCTTTTCAAATTACTGAAAAATCCGAAGATGGAATTAAATGTGAACCCCTCAAGTCGATATACAAGTCATCAACATTATCTAAAATGTTTTTTTGTACTGATTGTCACACAAATAAATAACATAGTCCATATATTTTGAGTTAGGAAATTCCTAAATCCATATATAGAGAGGTGGGGACAAAGTGTATGAGACGAATTTATAGGTGGGCGATGAAATTGAAGGATGATAAATTGAACGGTTAAGATTGGTTTTAATAATAAAAATGGTTCTTAAATAAACCTTTTCATATATCTATATCTATACTTCTATACTATATTATAAAGCATTTAACTTTCTCTCTTTTAAAATTTTTAAGACTACTTAATTTTAAGTAGTATATGTGTTTATGCATAAGATTTAAACATTTAAAGTAATAACTTAATTAATCAATAACTTAATTATTTAAACTAATTTATGGTAATTGTTATTTTAATAAATCATTAAACATGTAACAATTATTTAATTAATCTAATTTGGTATATCACTTACATCAATACACGTATTAACTATTAAGGCTAGATTATATTTTCTCTAATTATTTAATAATAATATTTTTTTTGTTTTTTAAAAGTTATTTTAATAACTAAAAAAAGGGTTTATTGGAAAAAAATAAAACAAATAAAAAAATGAGAAAGAAATTGGATATGGTAACGAACAGAATTTTAAGAAATATTGTAATATTATTTTATCGAGAAATAAATAATACGTAAAGAGTTTATTTATTTATAATGATAATTAAAGAATATTATTGTTATTTAAATAAACTAAAGTTGGAGAAATAAAAGAAATCAAAAATGCTGAAAACTAGAGAGCGCGACGCGTCATATGTAGCGACGTGACGCGTTTGGGCGGCAGAGCACGTGTTGAGGTTGCGTGTGTCAGTCGTTAGCGTGTGTTATTTTCTGCATGCCGAAGAACTCGACGCGTTGGGCCCTTGGACGCGACGCGTCGGGCCATTTTCTGTGCCTATAGATACAAGATCAAGACCAGCCATTTTTCACACTTTTGCACAACTAGAGCCGTTACTCTGCCAAATTTTTGAGAGAAACCGAGTTTTGTGAGCTTGTGAGCGTGCCGGGTTTCGTTGGAGCTCGTAATCAAAGTCCGGGAAGATCGGAGATTCAACTACGGGCGTAGTTTCGACCGTGGTTTCATGTGGGTGAACTCGAGAGGTATATTTTACTAATCTTATGCTTCCATTTCGGTTATATAGCATTTTGAACTGCATGCATGTCATGTATATGCGTTTTTATGAAGTTTCTAAGCTCTTGACGCGTAATCTTTAGTCGAGAGTTATCCCTTGGCATGTTTTAGTGTATTGAGCAAGACTAGACTTGTTTAAGACTATGAGATCTTGTTTCTGATATAGGACCTTCATAGGTTATTTGCGGTGTTTGAGTTCGCGGTCTGGTTGATTCGTGAGCTTTGTTCGTCATTTTGAGATCGTGTGTTGCGTTATCCAGACTAAGGTGAGTTCAGTTGTTTTATAAAACCGAGCACGTAGCCAAAATCTGTTTTAATATTATTAACGGTTTTTAAGATGATATATCTATATATAAATGTTTATGATAGATTAACAATTCTTGTCATGCATGCTCCTTTATTAAATGATGAAATGCGATTGATTTATACGATGAATATGAGGCATGCATATATGCTTATAGATATATGATCTGATGATTATGATTGACATAATGATTTGGGAAGGGGTAGATACTTAGAGATGAAATATTGATGCCTAGTAGGAAAAGTGTGTCTTCTAGAATAAGCTAGTAATGAGATGTTTAGTTGCGGGGTTTCTAGATAACATTGGCAACACATGGTGTATTCATACAGTGTAGCGATGCATTGACCACAGAGATAGGGTCATGTGCAAAACGTCACATAGGTAAAAGGAGGGCCCAGTGGTTGGGGGCACTATTTGTACTTTTACCTGAACGACTTATGTCGGAGTAACTATAGTGGATGGATTACGGGAGTGTGTGTACAAGTGGGAGTCGCGCCCTGCATTGTACCATACTTGTTAGACACGCTTAGTGAACTTGTGCCAATGCCGACGGACCTTGGACTTAGTAGTTGTGAGGCACGCATATGGTATCTTTATGGACGGACCTTGGAACCTTAGTGGTTTCCGGGCACGCATGCGACGTTTGGGGTAGCGATGTTGATGATAGTCTTGATAAACCTCAATAGGATGATTTATGATGTTTATGATGTTAATGAAGTTAAGAGATGAATGAGGTAATTTATGATGTATATGAAGTTGATGAATTTGAAAGATGATTATGATGATTTAAAGATGTTATATGATGTTTATGATGATACTTGACCATGCAGATTTTATGATGCTATGCGGGTGGGTCAAGTTACGGTTTGGGATTTAATACCTTAACCTAAATATATTTACGAATGTTTTTAAATGATGATTTTGTGATGTTAACTAAGCTTACTCACGAGGCGAAAGCTGACACTTGTTTCTTTAAAATGTGTCTTGTGCTCGTGCAGGTTGCTTAGGTGTGTGGCCTTGTAAGATGGGGGCTTAAGGGTAGTTTGCCTTTGTTATGATGTTATACAATATCAACTTGTGATTGTGTATTGAACAAAGTTTAAACAATGATGTGTCTGTAACGTAACAGTGGTTTTTGTTTAATGAATGTTTAAATCGGTTTATTTGTTTCAATCAATATGATGTTTAAAAAGTCTTTCGTTGCGATGAATCTGATTGAGTAGAAAAAGTTCTTGTAAATCTCAATTTTCGAAAACCACGGCTGTTACAGATATGTTGTCGAACAAATTCCATTACTTGACACAACATTTCACACATATACTGACATTCATTGAAATCGAACATGTTGTCGAGCACAAATTATTATCACCGCCGCCGCATTGCGCGGGTACAATGCTAGTATGTGTGTGTATATATTTATATATGGAGCGGTTCAAAGGAGAACGGTTTTTCGTACGAGAACTGCAAGAACCAATCTTGGTCCCTGATTCAAATAAACCAATGACTAATGATTGAATCATTAATGACGCATTATGAGGGATATTTTGGGCAAATCAAGTCTCGCACGTTAATGACGGTCCATCCAGACGCAACTCACGGTTGGAAAAAATATATAAATGACCAAGATACCCCTATTATAGTTATTAATGATGTTACAAACAGTTCTCTCAGTTCTCCTACAAAAAGTAGTTCTCGTTTGAACTTTTCCCCGTGTGTTAATATGTTATGCATCATACTTTATTTTTTATGTATTCTAGTTATATATAACTTAGGTAAAACGCTAACTTTGAGAAGTCATTTCATCCTTATACAACATCTGTTTAAGGTGAATAAAAAACTCGAGAATGTGCATAAGCTCTACAACTTTCGTGTTTTAAGTTTTTGACAAATCAAATTCGATTTTCGTTAAAATTAGGTCAAAATGTTGAAAAACTAGAAAAAAAAAAAAACCCCACAAAGCCAGCAAAAAATTTGCAAACCCTGATTACACATCAATTTTTCTAATATTTGTTATATTAGCTAGTGTTTTATATGTTATGTATCATTGTGTTAAAAGAACGTGTATCACATTTATATATAATTTAGGTTAATCTGCTAACTTTGTAAATCTACATTTTGCCCATACGTTATCCATTTGACGTTACTCAAAAACTTATAGAAAGTGTTTATTAAGCTCTATAATTTTCAAATTTTTAACAAATTAAACTTAATCTTAATCAAAATTAGGGCCAAAGTTGTTAAAAACCCATCAATTAACTCATTTATTCTCTTAAAATGACTGCGTAATGCGACGATGATGAATAGTTCATACTCGATAATATGTCTGTTTGATAACGTAAGGTATGATATTCACGATGACATCGAATAACTTACATTTGCAACATGTTCATTTTCTTTCCCTCTTTTTCATTTTATTTATTTGTTATCTATTAACTCTTTCATTAATTTCTAAAATACATTTGAAAAAAATAATAAAATAAGAAAAAAATCTCTACTTATAAAAAAATGATGAAAACATATCAGTTACTTTGTAAATTATGTTGATTTGAATGAGATGTGTCTTAAAAAATATACATATATTCAAGATTGATTATATTAATAATTTTCTATTGCTTAAATTTTAAGAGTTCAAGGAAAGAAATGTTAAATATATGATAAATGAAATGTTTTTAAAATAATATTTGTATGGAGGTTTTTTATTTAATTTATAATTTTTTTAATATCTTATAGGTTGAAATTTAATTTGCATGTACTTGACATTTTAAAACTTTGTTTCTTATCGAATGTTTAGTTATTAAAATGACTTTTAAGAATCTAATTAAATTCATTCAATAGTTTTCTTTTAGGTTTAAATGAGGGGTAAGTTAGTAATTTCAATTTACTTAAAATTTAACAGATTTTTTAAGAAAGAGAGTGCTAAATGTTTTATATATTAGTATAGATGGTTTTGAGAATTATATCTTGCTAATCCAAAACCTAGTAGAAAGTGTGAAAGGGAGCTTATAATTTTCATGATTCAAGTTTTTTATGAATCAAACTTGATATTAAGCATATTCATGAAAGTTATATAGAGAAAAAAAATTCAATTATGATTTAACCATCACAGTTTTGGTTTAATTATCAATATTTTTTTTTCAAATCGTTTTACAATAAAGTTTGAATTTGTTATGATTTCCTCAAACTTATACTTTCATTTTGGTTTAAACCTTAATGTTTTTTTTCAAACGGTTTAACCCTTAAATTTTTATTAAAAAATGGTTTAACCCTTTAAGTTTTGTTAAGCTTTGAATAAAACTAAAATGCAAAATAAAATAGAGAAGATAAAATCAAAAACCATACAAAACTTAAGTGATTAATAAGTTTTTTTTAACAAAACTTCAAAGTTTAAACCATTTGAAAAAACTTTGAGGTTTAAATCATATCAAATTTAAAACACTACGGTAAAATTCTTTAGAAAAAGCTTCGATAGTTAAACTGGAATGGAACAAAAACTTTGATAGTTAAACCATTATTCACCCGAGAAAAAAAAACATCGGCTCACTTCTTATTTTAAACCGACTAATCAACTAATGGTTTTCAAAATCAATGTCGTGCTAATATGATATCTGTTTGGGGTGATTCAAAAACAAGTAGAAAGTAGTTATCGAACTCTACTTTTATGCTTTACGATTTTAGTTACTCAAACTTTATGTTGGTCAAAATTGGAGTAAAAGTAGTGAAAAACATAGAAAAACATAGAATGTAACACCATCATTCTATATATTTTCTTAAGACGATGGTTTCGCAAATTTATATCTTGCTCACACGATATCGGTTTTGGGTAATCCACACGTAATCTCGAATGCTTTGCGTTTCATGTTTTTAACGAATCAAACTTGATATTGGCGGAAACGAGAGTCAAAGTAGAGAATTACACATCCAAACATGTTTTCTACTTTTCTATAAAAAATCCAAAACAAGATAAAAGAAACAACTCTTTTTTCTCAACTAAAAAAACTCTAAATACTTAAGTTTTCATTTTGAAGCTCAACAGAAAATAAATTTTTTGTTGCGTTTATAAGAAACAAATTTTTATTTATCAAAATGTGAAAGGGCAAATTACATGAAAATGAAATGAATTTTATCTTCGTTACCATAGTATATAACCAACTTTAAATTTTTAAAAATAATACAATTAACTTTTATAATTATCTGATTGTATGCAAACAACTTTTTTTTGTGTCTGTTGTTCATTATATACAATGAACTTTACCATTACTTTCATAGTATACAACAAGTTACACATAATGTTAGGATTATGATTGTTGGTTGTATTATATTTAAGAAAATAAAATTGATTGTATATAATGATAACTAAAACAAAATTTATTGTATTTTAACGCAATTTGTCCTATGATACAAAATATTATCAATTTATTGCATCATGACTAGTTTTGTTGTAAAGGCAAACAATCTTTTAATAAAGAAAAGACACTTTGGTGGTCAAATTAAGATAACTAAAAGCTTTACAATAACTTCTATTAATAGAAATAGTTGAGATATAAAAGGTAAAATAATTTTAGTTAATTGATGAATTTTTGGATTAAATTTATAGTACAAAATTCATTGTATTAACTAAGTGACAATAAGTTGTTAAAAACTTGTAGGTTACCGTTTGGGCATCTAGCCTTTTATTTGGTTATCATCTACGTGCCCTTGCCTCGGATTCGGGGTCTATGCCTCGGATCCCCTTCTAACGAGTTTCTTTATGTTTGCAGCATACGATTCGGGTTCGGGTCATAAGGATGATGAATAACGGTAGAACAAGATCATCTAAATCCAGCCCAGCGGATTAATGTTTCAACAGATGAATTTTTGGATTAAATTTATAGTACAACATTCATTGTATAAATTAAGTGACAATAAATTGTTAAAAACTTGTAGGTTATGCTCTAATAAAGATTTTTAACTTTAAGAGTGATGTTAACCTTTGATATAGTTGACTTATCATGTCAAGTTGTTTTGACAAAATAGGTCACCTAACTCTAATAAAACAAGACCATGTTAAAAGAGTGGTTCTAACTTCCACATTGAGTTGCAAGACTTTTTCTATTAAAAAAGTTACTATTAAATCAATTATTGAAATAAAAAAAATTCTTAGGGGTATGTATACACACACTTTCTTTACTTGGTCACAATATATAATCAAAATAAACTTTTTAATTATCTTTCTATTTCTTTAAACATGTCTTGAAAATTGTTTATGAGTGTAATCTTAAAATGAAAATTACATGGATTTCTTAGTAATTCAGGATGACAAAATAAACAAGTTACATGGTAGTTACTATGGATATGTTTGGCGAAATTAGCTGGGGCTGGTTAATTAATAATCTCAAGCCCGAGTCATAAACTATTTGAAAAAGCTTTTATTTTGAGGGCTTATTGGGATTATGTTTTTAATAATCCCCTTAAAATTTTAACACTCGAACGAGGTTAGAGGGCTGGGGATTATGAAAACTAGAATCTCAAGCCCCTATAATCCCTCATAAGCCTGTTGCCGAACACACCTATGTCGATCGTACGTGTCATTATAACGAATAACAAAACATAAGTCTAATATTTATAAGTTATTATATTTGTACCCGGCGATGTTTCGAACATTGAAAATTCTCCATAAACATATAATTATTAATATTTGGTAGGAAATCTTTTCAATATATGAAATTAAATAGCTAATAAAAAATTGATCACTTGCTTTGTCGCGTAAGTATTTCTTTATCAACATCTTTACCGAAAATACAAGCTCAATAGTGGTTGCAAAATCATAAACATCTAACAACTATTTTTTTCATCTAACCAAAAAGGACTACATGATTATTATAATTGCTTAATTGAGCTTATATTGTATTAGACCTTGTGGTTTTGGGATTAGGCTAAGTTTATCAATAATTTGAGCTTACATTTTACTACTCAGACGTAGCTCAGTGGTATAGGGGTTTTACCCCATAGCTCAGGTTTTGATTTCAAGTTTGGACAATGGGGGTTTTTCTAAAAAAATGGTGAAGGGTATTACTTTCTTACAGTGCGTGGCTTGAGACTTGTATACTGTCATATATGAATGTCATTGCAATCCAACACACTAAATTCGCTGTTCAGAAAAAAAAATTTAGCTTACATTTTATCAAGTTTTTTTTTTTTTCAAATACTAGATAGGTTATTGTATTATTATAGGTATGTACTAATTTTTTTTATATTTTTTTTAAAAACTTAAATATAGCCAGAAACCTGTCTAGGTAGAACCTAAATACATATATAGTTATAGATATCAATAAACAAATATAAAGGTTAAACTACATCACTTTGTAATAATAAAATAATGTATTGTAGGTTGAAACCAGGGATGAATCATCACTTTGTAATAATAAAATAATGTATTGTGAACCGAAGATTCTTTATAAATATTATTATATTAAATTTTGTGTCATAAATGAGTTGGTATAATTAAAAAATAACATTAAATATCAATAAAAAGTATTAAATAATTATAAAATATGAAAGAAATGAGAATTTAAAAAATAATGACAGACGACATCAATATTCAGACTAACGGTGGAAGCGCCGACGCGAGATTGATGACAGACGTGATTTTAAAACATGGTATCATGATACGAATATACATGATTGTATTTTTTTTACGAGCTATCGATCATTATTGTTATAATTATTATAATAAGGTCAAATATTTATTGGTTATAATTAAAAAAAATTAAAATAACTATAAATTATTTTTAGATGATAAAATTAAAAATTTGGTTAAATATGATATTTTCAAATGTTATAAGGGTAATGTAACATCCAACGTTCGAAATTTTCTAAGTATATAATTTAATCAATTGTTATGCTTTGGTAAGTTATCTATTGAGATTAAGAGTCATTTAGAAACTTGAGGGGTTAAAGTTGTCAATTTTAAAGATAAAAAGTAGAGAGACCATTTATGTCATTTACCAAAGTTATTATGTATATATATGACTAGCTTTGACTATGAATTAGTCAAACTTCACAAATCACACATACACATTCACGTACACTCCTTGCGCAGCCTTATATCCTTCAACTTTTGATCAAGAGCAACATTTCTAAGTGGTATAATATGAGTTTAGTAGCCATACAAGCTTGAGGTAAGATCTTTTTAGCTTTTTGTTGAAGTTTTAATGGGTTTAGAGAGGATTCAATGGTGAATCAAGAATTGATGTGTTTATTGTTGTTATTTATTGATTAGAAGTTGTTTGGGGTGTAGGAAAATAACCCAGTAGCGTTAGAATGAATTTAAATGATCAGTTTTGGTGTTTTGGCCGGAGAAAACAACAGACAGTCGGCGAACTGTTGCTAAAACAAGAGAGGCACGGGCGTGCCTTTGGGAGTACGGTCATGCCTAGTGACCGTGGCTGCCTCCGTTCATGAGGTTAGGGCGTGCCGGGGCACGGGCGTGCCTATGTAAGGTACGGGCGTGTTCCGCCCTGTATGCCCATGTTTGTTTGGGCCATGTTTCTGGGTCTGGACCGTGAGGCACGGACGTGCCTCTAGGAAGCATGGGCGTGATTCGGCCCTGTGCAGTTTGTTAAGTGCTGGACTTAATTATGTGATAATATTATAACTGTATATACCTGTAGAATTTATTGTTTGACGTGTTATAATTATATGTGGCATATTATTGTGTGATACTTATTGCTGAGGTAAGTTTCCTAAACTCTGATTCATATCAGAAGGAATAGTAGAATATAGGAAAAAACGTAATAATTAAAAAAGAAAAAAAATATTAGATAACCCGCAATTTGTTGAATCTAATAAATTTATTTTTTATGCATTATTAATAATTAATTTTTATTTGATTTTGACAAAAGGTTAATTAATTATTAACTTTAACAGAAGGGTAAGAAGATGCTTAGTAATAAGGATAAATAAGAAATTGACCAAAATACCCTTTGACTAACAGTAAAACTTAATTAAAGTAATTGACCAAAATACCCATCAACCCTTTGACTAACGGTCAAACCTAATTGACGTTGGTGTAAATGACTAAAAGTGATAATTACGGTGACTATTTTTGTAAATTTTGAAATTAAAGGAATAAAAGTAAAATTCTAAGACAACCACAAGGACCATTTATGTAATTAACTCTATGTATTTAATCATCAAAGTTTTTGTTCAGTTTCAGTTTAATCATCGAAGTTTTTTTCAAAACCATTTTATTATAAAGTTTTGAATTTGTTATGGTTTAAGCTTCAAAGTTTTTTTCAAATGATTTAAACCTTAAAGTTATGTTAAATAAGGAATTAATCCTTAAGTTTTGTATGATTTTCGATTTTACCCTCTACTTATTATGCATTTTAGTTTTGTCAATAATGATTTAGCCATCAAAGTTTTAGTTGGGTTTCGATTTAATTATTAAAGTTTTTCTTAAACGGTTTTACCATAAAGTTTGAATTTATTATTATTTAATCCTCAAAGTTATACCTTCTTTTTTGTTTAAATCTTAAAGTTTTTTTTCAAATGATTAAACCCATGAATTTTTGTTAAAAAATAGTTTAACCCTCTAAGTTTTATTAAGTTTTTAATAAAACTAAAATGCATAATTAAGTCGAGAGGGTAAAATAAAAAACCTTACAAAACTTGATTGATTAATCTGGTTTTTTTAATAAAACTTCAAGGTATAAACCATTTAAAATCGTTTAGAAAAAAACTTTGATGGTTAAATCGAAATTGATCAAAAACTTTGATGGTTGAATCATTCACCCTTTTAGTTTTATTAAAAACTTAAACGATTTTTTTAAAGTATAAGGGTTGAATCATTTGAAAAAAGAAAGTGTAACTTTGAGAATTAAATCATAACATATTCAAACTTTATAATAAAACCGTTTAAAAAAAACTTTAATAATTAAACCAAACTGAACTAAAACTTTAATGATTAAACCGTTATTGACGGTAAAAAGAACTAGTTTAGTACCCCATCAATAAATACGGAGATGGTTAATGTAAATTTTAAACATTTTACAGTGTACAAGACTACTAATATGTATAATAAAAGAATATGTATATAGCTTTTAAAAGTTTAAGAATTTACAGCTTGCCATCTATGGTTCCCTTCTTTTGCCATCTATGGCTTCGAACACATCTGAACAAAGAGATTACATATGCAGCATGCTTGTCTTGACAAAAGAAGGTGATTCGTACACCATCAAAATTTTCCATACACGAGGAAACTCAAAACATGTACAATTTGAATAAAATACACATACAACACCTCTAAAGCACGAGTTGGTGGTGTATAGAGAATTTCGGCAACGAACGAATCATCTCTTGTCGACAAAAGATCAAGTGATCAACATGTAACATAAACATCTCGAGCAACAACGATCTGAATCTTGCATGGAATAGTTGCTGCTGCAATACCGTCTTCTATTTTCTTTATTTTCTTTTTTCACATAAAAGATACATTTGACGACAATTATTACATTGGATACTATTTGACAAAAGGCAAAGATGTGAAAATAAACAGTTCATGTGTTCATTTAGCTTACTAAGGGTTTATGAGCCCGGCTTATTTCCAATAAGCTCATTTCTTCGACTTATTTTCTAACATACAAGCTTTATGCTTGAATTAAGAAAATAAGCTGATCTTATTAAAAATAAGTTGAAAAAATGGGCTTATGACATATAAGTCGAACAAATAAGCCCGTAATAAGCTAAAACAAACACTCTAAGCCCTGCAGGGCCTAGATTATTTTGCTGGCTGAAAATGGCTCAATGTATTGCTGGAGGGGAAGAATCCAAAAATAAAAGTGTGAAGTGCTTGAAAGGATTTTTATTTTTTTTATATATTTATATTTACTTGTTAATTTGTACTTGGCTTGTTGGGTGTCAATC
The DNA here is from genome assembly GCA_038502395.1 of Dittrichia graveolens. Classification (NCBI taxonomy): domain Eukaryota; kingdom Viridiplantae; phylum Streptophyta; class Magnoliopsida; order Asterales; family Asteraceae; genus Dittrichia; species Dittrichia graveolens. Next base: position 74,477,863 of record JARJIL010000003.1, read on the forward strand.
ACAGGTGTTCCTTAGGACCAAACTGATCATGACTGATGAAGTATAAGGTTTAGTTCTTGAGCACTTCTTGCTGTTAAACCACCCCGCCTACAAGGAAAAAGAAATCGCTGTAAACTGCACTGTTGTTTGACTAGCAATATCTTTTTCTTTTTTCTTTAATTTTTTCCCTAAGAACGGGAGATTACCGTATAACATTTGGTAGAATTTTATGAATCTGTTGGAGTAGGACATGGCACTCATTGCAGCTTTCGCGTCTGCATCAAGTTTTTAAAGATCTCATAAGCTGGATAGTCGTAGAATAGAGTTGAATTCTTTCACTAACTACAGAAAATAAAAAAGAATCGCAAAAACATACCTTTTCTCTGCATGAAGATCAATACCTACACCTGGAGGTGCTGAGATTGTCGAGTTAATCACTGGCCCAAACACTGCTACAAGCTTCAATAACAATTCGAGTGACACGTTTACATGCCTGTAAATATGTATAAATATTCAATACAAATATCAAGCAACAATGCAACATCATTTTCCAGTATTATAGTTTCACATATACTCGCCTCTCTGTCTCACTATCGAGTAAACCGAAAAGAAGAGGCAGCAAGCAAGAAAACAGATCTAATGTCAAAGACTTGATGTTTTCCAGCATAACGCCAATTACATCTGCTTGTACCTGGATATGTACAAAATTATATGTCAGCCGCTAAACATGAAATCCAGAATTTTAGCTAAATAACAAAGTAGAACTCCAAAACTCAAAAGGAACACCCACGGCATGATCTGGTAACTTGTGCATGGCATTAATAGCACCCCTCATGTCATTTCGCTGCCAAAAATGCCGTACCACCTGAAAGTCATAGAAACTATCTCTTTCACCACAAGAATGAAATTGTAAATACATGTCAAGTTTCATAAGATTTATTAGACTAACGGAAGACATATACAAGAATGAGAAAGATGAATAATTGTTGGAATTCTAAGATAGTAAATACTGGAAGCTACCTGGAGCTTTGTAAGGCGAGATCGAAGAGTAGTTAAAAACGAATCATGATCTGTCATTAAAACTTGAGCAGCATCATCATCATCATCATCATCATTCTTAGAAATCAGATATCTCCCTGTTGTTTGTGAATAATCCTCCTGCCAGTTTCCAAAGGTAAATCTTTATGACTTTATATAATACAGAATTCATGTGGTTAAACAGATAATAAAGATCAAAACCGCAAATGCATACATACATACGTACTAAAACCTACCTTCATTGTCGGTACAGATGAAGTTCTAGATCTCCGTGCTACCAGCATCGGAGACGACTTAACATTTTTCGATATTACACGATGGGAAGAAGCAACAGATCTCTGTACTGGAGAGGCCTTAGTTTTGGGTGTTTGTACTACCAAAACAGGATAGGATGAATTAGCTTTGTTTGAATCTAAATCAGGATACGAATCATTTGTTTTAACCAGCATGTTGGATGATTTAGCTGCAGCTATTGCGCTGGAAGTAACTAAATCAAGGGTCTCTAATGGTATCTGGGGTGATGTTTTAACCACATTAATGGACTGTTGTACGGTGGTGGTAGGCATATTATCATTTTCAGTAGTTGTGGTATCTAAATTTTCTCTTTTTTCAAATTTCTCAACCAGACTACGGGTCCTTCCATTCGCAACTGCCACTGCAATGAAAAGAGTAAAAATGTTATAAACCACTTAATCTTTTTCAACAAGGCATATAACATTTAAATTGCTACCTCCGTTAACATATTTAACAGCACAGGTAGATGTTGGAGTCTTCTCCTTTGAAGATGAATCGTTAGCGTCATCACCATTTGCAACTACTTCCCGCCCTGAAGTGACCAAGTCTTTTGTGTCAGAGGAATTATGTTGCTCAATGTTTTTAGCATCAGGAAGAGGCTTATACTTCCGTAAAATACCAGTCTCTTTGGTACTTGTTATGTTTATATTCTTGGATAGATATCTTTCTTTCTTAAAACCCACCAGAGTCATGCCTGCAGCTTTATATAAAATGGTGAATAAACGTAACATAAAATAAACAATAAAACTAAGAAACAAAAGAAACTAACATTTCCATACACTCCACCCTCCCAACTCAATATTGTAAAATTTTAAAACCTCGTAAGAAACGAAAGAAACTAAACATAAAGGACGGTAAGCCTGTTTGTACAATTGGGTAGGGCCAACTATACAAAGAATACGCTAACATACTCCACGCTCAAAGTAGGCCTGACAACGCGGGTCATCTTCATGTTAAATGGAACAATGTCCAATAGGCAATAGCAGCCAGAAAACTGTCACACTTCTGCAGTGAAAGTAAAATCGGGCCTGGGAGAAAGAGACCAAGCCAAAGAGCAGTTCCAGAGTCAAGCCGTATTGCCAAGAACAGGGGTGAGGTCAAGCCATGGGCCAAAACATAGCTGGGAGTCAAAGCTCTGTATGTCGTGATCATGCAGCGAGATCATAGTCGGGATATGACAGTGGTCAACAAAGTGTAGCGAAACCCTAAACAAAATGGGGAGCACTAATGCAAAACACATAATGATGCAGCGGATGGGAATGACAGTGATGGGTGACAACAGAAGGCATAGATCCATATGAAAAGAAGAAAGAAAAACTAAAACATGGTAGCAGATCTGCAGCTGGATCTAAAGTATGATGCACAAGAGGAGATAAACGACGGTGTTTGGCGGAAATAGCTGGTAGCTGGAGCTGGAAGTAGTTTATTTTAGTTATCTATGTGTTCGGCAAATTAGCTGGTAGCTGGAGCTTGATAGTGTAAATGGACAAATTATAAAAATTGGAGGAATTATAAAACAATGAAAGAGGGTATTTAGGTAATTTGGTATATAAATAGCTTCCAACTAGTTTTAAAAGAAACTTCAAGAAGCTTTTTGTTTCAGAGCTTTTTTGCTTAAAAAAAAGCTTCCAGCTTTTTCATCCGAACATGACTTGTAGCTTTTTCTTTCAAAACAAAGAGCTACCAGCCCCAATAAGCTCCATACCGAACATACCCGACATGGCTGCGGAATGAAGTCACAATACATGGATCAACAAGGGCAGCATGCCATAATAAAAGAAAAATGATAACACATGAAATAGAAAACGAGGGATCGAATGGGGTTGGTGGCAAAGAGAAGCAACGCATGACTCATAGCATCAGCAACATGATCAGCTGTGCGTAGTCAAATGAAAAAAAAAAGAAAGAAAACAGAAAGCCTAAATTTCTTTATGGTAATACAAGTCAAGGGGAACAAATGGTGGAGACAACAATTTGAGTAGAGCTCACAGAAAAGAAAAAAGAAAGAAGACAAAAATGAAAAGAAAAGGCTGTTGCCATGTTTGATGGACAACACAGGTGCCTAAGGACAACTTTGAAAAAGAAAGGCACCGGGAATTAGAGACGGACATGAACCACAAGAACAATATACGGATGTTGATACAAGGAAAAAGAACACTGAGCAAAAAATAAGGAAAACCGAATGGTGGCAAGGCAGCAGTCAGTCAGCAACCACAGAGGCCATGCAAGGAATGATGTGGCAATTGCTGGTGGCCAACGGCGGTCTAAACAACACATGACAGGTGGCAGCAAGCAGTGGCAAGAGAAACCCTAAAGGACCATAACTCCATAAGCTCATCATTACAATTGGGCTGGAACAACTATACAAATAATAGGCTAACTAACAAAGATCCGGGGCGTGTTGTAAACTTGTAATAGGAAACTAGGAAACAATCATCCAGGTCAAAACTTATATAACTTTTTTCTTTTACCTAATGCGAATACTCAAAAAAAGAAGAAAGAAAACTATGTAATCTAAAGCAGTCCACACATCTTGGTAGGTAACTGATTAATAACTAAATAAAATTTTGACTAAAACAATAACTTACTGTCAACATATATATTCTTGATATCCTTTGTATCATTATTTGGAGGTGTAAAGGACCTTATGGCAGTCTCAGATTTTGGTTCCACACGAGTATTTCCTTTGACTGACATGCTATGCCTATATGGTTCAATTTGCTTCACAAACACAAAGTAGATAAGTAAGCATTTATTACTATTATTTATTTATCAAGACACTTGGAATTGATAAAACCATTAGAGAGATTTCATTTCAAAAACTAATACTAAATAATGAAAAAAATTTAGACTCATAAAATTCTAATCTGGGAAGAAAATGAAAATGCTTACTGAAACATCTGCTGCCCAAACTACAATAGAATTTTGATAATATGAACACCCTACAAGTTTCCCATCATCAATACAGAGGTCACCTAATGTTGGCCATCTTATGTCAATAGCATCATGACAATTTACAGGCTCCCATGAATATACCTAAATTAAAATAGAATGCAGAAGTGAGACCAAATTTTGGAAAGCAAACCATAAATATTAGTTGAAATAAAAACCTTTAAACTGCTGTCTAACCCACAAAAGAGTGTTCTTCCATCTGGGTGAAAGGTAATTGAGCGCACTCCTGTTCCCTAGACAATGAGAGCAAAAAAAGTGAATAAAAAAGGCCTCACAAGTATGAATAACAAAAGGGGGTGCAGAAACCACTTATACCTCAGGTTGGGTTGATCCAATTAATTCAAAGGTTTCCAAATCCCAAAATTTTACAGTTCCATCTGATGAACCTGGGATAAGTATTCGTGTTAGTAAAAATTTCCACTCAAAGGGGTAAAAACAATTTTATGTTATACACTTGTTCAAGTAGTGGTGCATATGACATGAATTTAAAGGATACATAACTCATATGATTGATATAATATCAACCAGATGTAAGAACACACTTGAAATTAAAAAATATAAAAAAACAGGAAATAGATGCCATGGACCTTCCATTTGGATACAAACCTGTGGCTAAAAGAAACTCAAGAGGATGAAAATCCATTGATCTAATGTGCCCTTCATGAAACTTGAACTCATGCAAAAGCTTTCCAGCGGTTAAATCCCATATCTATCCAACACTCAATAGTAAAAAACATAGCTAAATTGATTTTCATAAAATATAAATATAATAAATGATCATACCTTGACAACATTATCAAGTCCCCCAGACACCACCCAACGACCATCAGGGGTAAATCTGATGGTACTAATTGCTCGTTTATGACCCTTATATGTATGAATACATTCTTTCTTTCGAATATCCCATATCTTCAAATTAGTGTCCATGGAACCTGATGCAAAAAACTCACCAAAAGGATGGAACTCCACACCAGTGCAATAAGAACGGTGTCCGTTAAGTGTTCGAACCACTGCACTTAAATAAAAAACAATATTAAATCAAGCAAAAACCACTTCAGCCTTAAGGTAATTATCAACTCTCTATTTTACCACCATTCATAATTTAACAGACCAAATGAAGTTTTTCATTTACAAATATGAATTTACCTTTTGTCTCTTCAAGATCCCAGAGCTTTATCACACCAGACGAAGCACCAGCAGCCACTAGAATTTCAGTTGAATCAAAAGCTACAGATTCTATAGGGCTAGTGTGGCCACTTAGGCTCTGGCCCATACAACAAAGGAAACAATCATATAAGAATATAATTGAAGGCATTAAAAACATCATAGTTTAGAAGCATTTGTGAATTTTCCCGACTATTTTACATCATATATATCTTTTATATTTAGCTATTCGAATGGAAATTTACATATTGATGTTAGGACTGCCAATCATACCACACAGAAAATCATATGTAAAATTTACAAAATTTACAATGACCCTTCAAACAAATAAAAGTTCTATCTCTTTTTACAAATCTTTATGACATTCAAACGTTCAATAAATTAAACAAAATTATATAACATTTGTTAACAATGAAACAAATATTTAGAAAAAAATGTATAATTAATAAATTTTAAAGAATTTAAGAAGTTGAAAAGAATAAAAGATTAACTAAAGGTTTATATAAAAGTTATAAAATTGAATGATTTATAAAAATTTGAAAAATTATAACGATTAAAATTTTATAAAATTGAGATATTTATAAAAATTTCATTGTATGCAATGGTTAAAAAATGAGACAGTAAAAAATGGTTTGTATAAAATGGTAAGTTAATAAAGTTTCTTGTATTTTTTTTCTTTAAAAAGTTGGTTTTATGCAATGGTAACTAAGGCAAAGTTCATTGTATTTTCATGTAATTTGCCCTTATAAAATTATAAGAAATTGAAGGTATCGATATTTACATTTCAATTCCTTTGATAAACTTATAACCCATACAAAAATATGTCAAGTAATGAAAACTAAAGTCCATTTCATTCGATCAACCAAACTCATGACAGATTTCAAATCCAAGAAATTCCAATTCAAACAAATCCCAATTCCATGTCATATGCGAATTCATAAATTTCAATTCCATCTACTTCATCTTAAATTTCAATTCTACCCAATTCCTATGAAATTTGTGTACCCCATGCACCCTAAGTGTGTTTTATTTTTTTTTTAAACTAGTCAGTGCACTAGTAGATGAGCCAAGATAAATTGACATCAAATGTAATGTTCAAGTTCAAAAACCATATCTCAACAAACCAATGAGTTCATGAATCTCCCATCCTACACATGATACCTCGGAACAGTAAATAATGACTTAGTATTTCTATATTCAAGTGTAAAGGGCCTTTAATAAGCATTGGTATGAGTTAAGTTGTTTGAGGAAATCTCATTCCAAATTTGTATCCATGTATTATTTGTTCCGTAAGCAAGTCCATGACATGTTTCAAGCAAATGTTACAAAATTTGGCAGTGACTACTGACCGTAATCGATGTTGGTTTCCCGATTGACCAAAGATTCACAAGCTCATCATCACCTCCTGTAATAAATCGTCGACGTGTCTTCTTTCCAATTTTGATGCAGTTTACATTCGCAGAATGTGCCACAAACTCCTCTATATTTAATTGAGTCAAGAAATAACAAACATCATGTAGTTAGGCATTTAACAAATCAATCCTCATATACTCCAATCCCTTTAAATAAAAACCATACAATTTGAATGATTGGATGCTTAAAGTTGCATTTTCATCAAATTTCCAAGTTTAGTTGCTTTTCTTGAATCTAAAGATAATCCTAGACTATATGTTTTTTTCTAGTAGAACTTGTAGACAGAATCATCAAAATCTTAATATACTTACAAGTAAATTCTACAGTAACAGAAATCAGATTTCAAGGCAATCAATCTTGATTCCCCAAATAAGGAGAAAAGCAGAACAAAACCATCGAAACAAACTAACAATGCATTGCTTACGCTGGGGTGCCCCAGCATATGTTAACCATCAGTATACGATTAAATCGCAAAACAGCAATTTCCTCTAAAGTTCTAAGAAAACACTAATACCCCAAATAAAATTGGCAGAAAATTGGGGTACAACACACTAGTTCAGCTGATGTTCATTGAAAAGAACACAAAACGAGAGAAAAAGAAGTAAAGATCTACTGTCTCAACTTGAATACATGAACAGAAATGAGATTATGACGATTTAAACGTTCTCCAAACAAGTAAAACAAATCACCAACCAAAATCAAGTAAAAATGTTGAAATTGCAACAAAAACTAACAAAGGATACGCAATTTATATCCGCGGTTCGCCATTAAAACAGAAATCGATCAGAAAATATTCCGGAATTCTTCGTCTTTGTTGTTGGTGCGGTGGTGACGCCGATGAGCTTGACGTGTCAACTGATCAGTTACGCAAATGCGATTGAAGAATAAGATAAATACAAAAAATGCAAGTATAAATGTGTGTATGTATATAAAATTGAATCGAAATGCAGCAAATTAGAGGCTTCTGCGTATAATCCACCGACTAAAGATGATAATTTCACTTTTCCTCGAGAGCAGGGCCTGGTTTTGCAGGTTGGTGGTGTTCACAGTGTGTGTGAGAGAGAGTATGTGTAGTTTTAGAGAGAGAAAGTTGTTAGAAGCATGATTGAAGGAGTTGTTGTTAAGTTAATTAGATATTCGAATTATTTACAATATAGAAAAAACTTAAAAAATCATCATATTGTACTCTACTCAATAGTTGATTTTTATTTTTTTTAAACGATTTTTAAATTTATTTATGACAAGAATCGAATTCATGACATTAAATCATTAGTAACATCAAATTTAAACTATTTCAATACTATTAGGTTAGAAGTCTTCGATTCTAAGAGCTTTAATTAAAGGTAATGATTTATGCATAATAATTTTTTAACATACACAATAATTATGATTTTATGTCCAACAATCCACAATTTTTGTTTTTATTCATAAATTTAAGGGTATAATGGTTCAAACAATCAATTTTTGTTTTGTATGACAAAAAATATTATGTATAAATCATCACCTTTTAATCAAGGGTTAGCCAGAGGGTTGTTTTAAAAAATAGTTACGAGTAACACCGGTTAGACCACGTACACCAAAGTCAAAAGCTCGCACCCCAAAAAAGCCCTAACAAAAAAATCCATTTCGTATAAATATAATAGAAAAAACTTAAAATTAATTTATCACGTACTTATTATATTTATAAATTTTTATACATCTGACTTAAGTTTTTTAAACTTTTAACAACATTTAAAAATGGAGAATGCTAAAATAAGTGTACTTTTAGTTTTTAAAAATGGCAACATTGTTTCATTTTAGAAAGTTAAAATCTACTTAAAAGTTAACTATGTAAATTATAAGAAGTTAATTATGATCATATAAGTTGTGATTACTATTTTTATAAAATAAAAGTACCTTTTTTATTCTTATAAAAGAGCGTGCTTAGCATTCTCCTTTTTTAAATGGCGATAAAAGGTTTTAAAAAAAACTTAAGTAAGATACTATAATTAAATGTATCATTATTCATTTCTTTTGTATTTAATTTGATAGATTTAAACAGAACTTAACGGTAATATTACTTTTTTTAAAGGCAATAAATATCATTAATTTGAGGCCTTACTTTTATTCATTATACGTTGTCATAAGTTACAAGGTCTTTTAAACAAAAAATTCACACACACACACATATATATATATATTGAAAAGTTCATTTAAGAACCGTTTTTATTGCGAGAACCGCGAGAATCAATCTTAGCCATCCAACTCCACCTCCTTCAATTGGATTGCCCACCCATGAATTCCTTACATGCACCCTGTCACACTTAATCCCCACGCTCTTTATCTATGAATTCCATTATCAAAATGAACGGCTAAGATTAGTTCTCGCGGTTCTCGCAATAAAAACGGTTCTCAAATGAACCCTCCCCTATATATATATATATATATATATATATATATATATATATATATATATATAAACAAAATTAGATTTTTTATAGTTCGTTTAAAAGTATTTGAATTAATTAAAATCATACGGATTTACATTTTATATGATACATGAAATATAAAGCACGAATTATGGCTTTTATGTATTTTTACAATAAAATATTGGTTGTTCAAAATGTAGAAAATGTTAACTTTTTTCTATTAAATTTGTTATTTTATTTTATTACGTGCTAAATCGTGACATTTGTGTAATTTCCTATTATTTTAGTAATTTTAACATAAATGCTTTAAAAAGTAAAAACACATATGTGTAGCGGTGTTCAAAACCGGATCCAAATTTCTAATATCCGAAAATTTAAATAATTGATTTTCGGTATCCGAATCTGTTCCAAAATCTCAAACATCTGAATTGAAATATCTGATATATCCAAGAATTTCAAAAGCATATATTATTTATATAAATAAGTTTTTTTAAAATATAATCACTAATAATCATATTTTAAACTTTAATTATCAAAAAATAACTCAAATATGCTTCAAAAGAAAAATTAAATATATATAAAACTATGAAGAATGTTCAATATAGTTCATAATTAATTCATATTCCTAAGTAACTAATTTTAGTCTTTGGATCAATGTCATTAATTGTCCAGATTAAATTTTAAAATTTGGTCGGAGTGACATTTTCGTAATTTTTCGTAATGCACATGTAATTCTTTTACAAATCACATGTGATTGTATACTGAATCACATATGATTGAACATTAAAATTTCAGAATTATGTTTTTTAAATTGAGTTTATTAAACACAACTCATAAAACTATATATTTTAAAAAATTACATAAATTAGAAATAAAAAAATAAAAAATTTGAATCCAAAAAATCAAATATCCGAATTTTAAATATCCAAAATTTAGATATCCGGATTTTCTACACATTATTTGAAACATGGTATACATGTTACATATAAATATATTTTACAAAATAGCCCCTCGGATTTGAAATTCTAACGTTTGGAATGGAAAAAAAAGACAGGAAAATTCTTGGACTGTTGTGGAAACTTTTCTGCACCTCAGGCCCATATAGAATCTTTGTTATGAATATATTTTTATTATTTCATTTCTTGCTTTTATTCTTTTTGAACAAACGACGTCGATTAAAAAACCGTTTTTCCACCCTACTTATCTCGCACAAAACATATATGTATTGTGTATAGGGAGGGTTTAAACGAGAACTGTTTTTTGTACGAGAACTGCGAGAATCAATCTTGGCCGTTCATTTTGAATAATGGAATTCATAGTTGAAGAGCGTGTAGGGTTTGAGTGTGGCAGGGTGTATGTAAGGAATTCATGGTGGACAATCCAATTGCAGGAGGGAGAATTAGACGGCTAAGATTGATTCTCGCGGTTCTCATACGAAAAACAGTTCTCGTTTGAACTTTTACCATTGTGTATATTATTTTTTTAAGATTTTGTGTTTTGATACTCATAATAGTCGTCATGTTATAGAATTTATTTTAAGGTTATTATCGACGGAGCAGAGAGAAAATCTGCTGAGTTGATATGAACATGACGATGTTATTTATAACATGTAAATGTGATGTGACACTTACATTTTAACCAAGTTAGATGTTACATAATTAAATTTACATTGCTATGATATATATAAGTTCAACATTACCTTTATATTATTAAATAAAATAAAATGTTTAATATTCAAAATATATATTATAAAAGTTATATCAAATTTTTTGTATTTTACTCTTTGATTTGGCATGTGTATTGTTATACATTTTCTCATAAAATGTTGATCACATCAAAATTAAAGTCTAACATTACCCTTAATGTTAATAAAACTAAAAGTTTTAAAATTTAAAATTATATTAAATCAAGAAGTATTCTGTTCTTTTTAATTTGACACTCATATCATTAATTTCTCTCAAAAATTATTCATATAAGTAAAAAGTTACATCAATATAATATAATTACCCATTTAAAAATTGCACACGAATGTCTAACAATAGTAAGATAAATGACATGTGTAACCCAACATTATGATCATAAATTATGTACAATGGTAGTTTTCTAGGTTTTTTTAATGAACGGCCGCTCATGTGCAATTCAAAAGGTGCTGTTTAGCGACAGTAACTACAGCGATGATATGCATGTCGGTGGTGATGGCGATCATAGGTGATGATGTTGATATAAAATGAAGAGAGAAAATCAACATAAAATATATTTAACTATTTTACCTTTTTCTATTATATAAGAAAATCAAGGTGATTAAGAACCAAAAAAAGAACACACATTCATACACGGAAAAGTGAATATACGGTTATTACACATCTAAGGTTAAACTTGAAACCATTTAAAACGGCGTAGTTTTGATTAAAGGCCTTTAACTATATTCCTAATTTAATTCCACCAAGATTTATATTTCCAACTTTTGTCCCTTTTTCTACAAGTTGAAAAAGATAATTAACTTCAATATGGGATATGGAAGCAGCGAAGTAAGGAAAAAGATGAAGGCGTGATTCTGATGAAATTTAGATATGTGTTTTAGTCGTTCGTTTACTGGTTTAACCTAAACGACGTAAATGTTTTTATCGTAGATTTTAGGACATTTTTAGTTTGAGCGGTAAAATTGGCCTTTTAAATGAAATGGCGTAGTTTTGTTGGTTTCGCATCTTAGGTTAGATGTGAGACAACCTCATATTCACTTCCCGTATACACACACACTATATATATATATAGGTCGGATTTTAAGAACCAAAATTATTGAAAGAACAATGAGAAACTATATAAGTCGTCCATTATTTTTTTAATCATTTTGTTTTTCTTTTAAATAAAAAGGGTGAAATGATCAAGTAAGCTCTAATTAATTTTCTAACTCCACTCAACACAACGGCTACCAATGACCATGACGGCCATTATTGACTGCATTGTTGCCCGTCACTGCCTACCATAGCCACTTTCATCGACAATTGTTGTCGTGTTGCACATGTTCAACCTTTTAGTATAAAAACCCACAAAGGTATCTAACACTATACCCAAAATGAATGGTCATGCTTTTCACTTGCATATGTGTCATTTGTCTTCATTTTTATTAGTTTACACACGTTCAATTTTTCTTCAGGTGGTCTTTTTGTAGGGTTGCAGATGTGTAATCTTTAAGTCGTGGTGGTTGTCAAGGCCAATAAACAAATAACATTATTTTCTAACACATATAATAGTGTATAGTGATAAAGAGATCGAATCCATAGAGACTAACTTAGTTAGAATTCTATGCAATCTATAAATTATTTAAGGTGATTTTGTAACAACAAAAAAATATAATAAAGGGGGGTTTTGAGATTTGTTTGATTAAAACTAAAATTGGACAAGTAAAAATTGCAATTAAGCAAGATGGGTTAAATCAATGAGATGTGAATTGGTCAGCATTAGGTTTCATCACATGAACAACTAGTTAGTTTATCATCAAGGATTATCGTGCAATACTTGCACTTAAATTTAATTTGGCTATAGCAATTTAAAAGCTTACATCACCTAGACTCTTCATACTTGATATGGAGGTTGTAAAGCTTTTAACACACCTTCTTAATCAAAGTTATAAATCAAACAAGCATCGAATTCACAAAAATTGACTAGTATTACAAACTAAGAATCACTGAATCCAAGAGGAGTCAAAGACTTACACTACCATGTTGGAGAATATAATTCCATAGATTGAGAGATGCCATAAACATGTATGAAACCAATTGTTACTTGTTGTTTTAAAGATCTATTACGTAATCCAGAAAGCAACTAACATAAATCATTCAAACATTTGCATTTATGATATACAAACATAAGAATGATGTAGAAATTAAACTAGGAATCATATTCATAAATATCAAGAACAAGTTCATAGACCCTTCAAAGCTTTGCTAAAAGCATATGGAATCACCAATGTCAACTAAAATTGAACCTAGCCACACATAACTAGAACAAGATAAAAGTGATTAAATGTACCAAACATCAAAATATATGAATTAGGTGGAAGATATCTTCAAGAATGCTTCAAAAACCCTCAAAATCCACTCATTCCAGCCCTAATTTCATGCAGTGTAGTCTGTTGCCTTCTCCCCGTCTTTTCCCTTAAAATAGCAGTAAAAAAATAAAAGGACAAATTTGATCCTGCAGACCGTGCGAGGGCCATGCAGTACCTCAACCGGCGGCGTGGTAGTGTCTCGTAACATTTGACTTTAGGCCCAATTTCAAAGCCCAAAAAACATAATTATTTAGAAAGTAGTTAAGAGTTACTTTTAATATATAGAAGGTGTCTTTTTAACTGGTTTAAACACGAGTTCTCTCGGACCCTATATGCATGCTTGTGTTCGCATTTTAGGGTAGGGTGCGCTTAAATTATGCTTCCTTACTGGTCACAATCAAATAGTTCTTTTTCTCTTTTTAGGTTTTTTTTTTTTTTTGGAAAAGCAAGAACTATTTTATTAATTAAGATGGAAAGAGTTTTCAAGCTTAACTATAAACTTCAACTAGTATAACCATAGTTCTAAAAAGTTCGTCTTGGCTTTGTCATTGCTTGAGACTTGACCATGCCGTCACGACATGGTGCTAAGCATCTGCTTGACATGTCTTTACTTGTTATAAGTTGTGTTTTAAAAAGCTGTATTGAGCCATATGAGTCAAATATATGTAGTTATTCGGTTATAAAAATGGTTAAATATACTGAAAACAAAGAAAAAGTTTGATGAACTACGTGATAAACCTATAATTATAGGTTTTTAATATTTTTTGTATAATTTTATATACATAATTAGAATTTATATAAAAATTTGTCGTCTTAAGTCGCGTCTTGTGAAACATCGTGACCTTGCCATGATTTTCAAGACTTGAGGCTTGACCTTTCCGCTGCTCCACTCCACGCCCCACATTTTTTAGAACCTAGAATATAACAATAACACATATATATATATATATATATATATATATATATATATATATATATATATATAGCCAAAAGTTCATTTAAGAACCGTTTTTATTACGAGAACCATTATGGACCAATCAATTATTATCATGTCTTAATTAATTAAATTAAATTAAAAAGGACAAAATTGTAATTCAAAAAATTGTTACGAGCCACCGTTTTTGTTTTCCATGTCTGTAGCCACATTTTCCCCTCTTTTATGTAATTTATGTTTGCTATTTTCTTTTTCTCTTTTTATTGGTTGCAACATTTTTTTATTATACAATTAATTTCTTTTTTCTTTTTGATTTGGTTTTTTAGTCATTTTTTATTATGCAATTATTTTTTTTACATTTTCTTTTTTATTATAAATAGTAAGAATTATTCTTTTTTTGTATTTCTATTTTTTTCTGTACTTCATTCTCTATTTTATTAATCATAATCATTTACAGTTTTATTGAGATTTTTTTAGTTATAAATTAAGTACTTATATATGCCCTTCAGATCCTTTTAGTTAAATTTTTTAAGTTGGAAATGAGTTTGACACTTTGACTAAATCAACTTTGAGTTGCACGTGTAGTAGAGTTGTAAACGAACCGAACAAACACAAATGGGGAATTGTTCGTGTACGTTCGTTTAACTTTATCCAAACAAAAAACAAACATGAACAGATAAACGAACGAATATTTATTTTCATATTCGTTCGTTTAACTTTAGCTGAACATAAATAAACACAAATGAACAAACACATATACAAACCTAATATTATTAAATATAAATAGACACTAACTACATGTATATGTGTGTGTGAGAGAGAGAGTGTGTGTGTATGTATATATATATATATATCTATTTACACACACACACACATATATATATACATACATATAAACAAACATAAACAAACGTTTACGAACATAAACGAACGAACAAGGGTTTTTGTTTGTTTTCGTTCATTTAACTAAAGGAACACATATTTTTCTTCGTGTACGTTTGTTTATCAAATAAACGGTCGTAAACAAACTTCTCGCCAAACAATTCATGAACGGTTCACCGAACGTTCGGTTTGTTTAGAACCCTAACGTGCACACATACATGTAGGTGTACATGTGCATGTGCATATATGCACAAGACGCACATGTGCACGGTACATATATGCACCCAGACGCATCTGTGCGAAAATAAAACCTATTAGTATGAATAGGTTATGCACATATGCACCGTGCATATGGGACTTCATTGTATTTGTTGAAAAAAGACAGTGATATATGCACATGTGCACCTATTGTAATTTGTATATTTGCATCTATATGCACCTGTGCTCGAAAAAACGACAGTGGTATGTGCACATGTGCAAATATCTAATGTTGTGTTGAAAAAAAAACCCGGCAAAAATGAAAAAAATTTCTTTGAAAAAGTATAACAATATGGATGTCATATTAAAGAGCACAATTTTCTCGTTAATTTGGTATAATTTTTGTATTTTAATACATTTGTATTTGGTAGATATTTTAGTTTTAAAAAATTGGGGATAAGTGGTCCCCCCATTTAGTTAGACAATTTGCCTAAAATACCCCTCCAACATTTTTGGAAACTAAAAATGACGGCTGTGTTTTGAATTAATTGCATGTTTGCCACAATTAATATAAACCTTTGATTAAATTTGATCAATGGCTACAAATGGTTCTCGCAATAAAATTGGTTCTTAAATGAACCCTCCCCTATATATATATATAGGCAAAAGTTCAAATGAGAACTGTTTTTCGTATGAGAGCCGCGAGAATCAATCTTAGCCGTCCAATTCCCCATCCTTCAATTGGATTGCTCACCCATGAATTCCTTACATGCACCCTGCCACACTCAATCCCCCAACGCTCTTCATCCATGAATTCCATTATCCAAAATGAACGGTCAAGATTGGTTCTCGCAGTTCTCGTACGAAAAACAATTCTCGTTTGAACCTTCCACTCTATATATATATATATATATATATATATATATATATGTTGTGTCTACATATACATTAATCATTCATATATATTTTAAAAATAGGAATCATGACGAGCACACCTAATCGCTTCTACTACACCCACACGGCCACACCGTCCAAAACGTATTATTTAAATCTACTAAATATCGGAATCTCACTTAAACCGATTTCACGCCCTTTATATTATCGGATAAGGTCGTTGAAATGAAAATCAATCAATTTCACTAATTGTTGTTATTAATATGAGAGTGAATTATTGATCGAGTGTTTGTGGTTTATTAGAAACTAGTTTAAATTAGGCTCGTCAATTCGGATCGTGTTCGTGTCAAGCATTTACGTGTCAATCTATTTCTGTCCCAATTTAGTTTCATGCACTTAAATCGTGTTCGGTTCGGGTTGTGTTTTCATGTTGACCCATTTCTTTGTAGATAAAATTCGAGTTGTGTTTTCGGTTAAGAAATCTAGATTTTCAAGTAAGATTTCGTTTCAACTTATTTCCAAAAAAATATTTACATGTAAAGCTTTCTTGTATTAATTTTATTACTTACTTTAATTTAATCATCTAAGTATTCAGTTTGCAAGCATCAAAATCAAAATTATAAAACTAATAAAATAGTCATAAAACACAAATACAATTAACAATATAAGCTTGGAAATGCAAACATATAACAATTTATTGGAAGGGATGTTGTGCGATGTGTGATAACAATAATAATACAAAGATTTATTACAAAGGCTATTGATCAACCAATAAGGTTATACTTTATTCAAATAAAATATTCATTGCCAACAATGGTCATTCATGGTTATGTGTGTCCTTGATTACCTCCTCACATGTGTGATTATCGTAATTCACCGTCAATTATAACCTTATTACTTATAATTTTTAATAGTTTAAAGTTAAATATCTTTTTGTTTTTAATTGTTATTATAAAAACCGAGTTAAACAGGTCATCTACGGGTTGTTGTGTTCGTGTCGACCATTTCGTGTCATTATCGGGTCAACTCATTTCTGACCCAATTTAGTTTCGTGTCTTGTTCTTATCGACCTAGATTATGTTCGGTTTAGGTTGGGTTTCTTGTCGTGTCAAGATTTGCCATGTAAACACATCGGTAATCATAAAATTATTATTTTATATTCGTTTATTTAAATATATAATTGTTTTGTACCGACGAAAGAAAAATACAACATGAGACTTTCTCTAAACTAAAATAATTTTATATTAAAGTTAGCTGACGTATAAAAGTAATTGATGACAACTATAAAAATAATATAAAATTTAATTACGATAAGATTTGTATCATATAATAACCGTAGATGATTATAAAGAATTTGAATATTTATTCATAAATTAATGTAGTAGATAAAAAGTTTGAATTAGATAATAATTCTAACATAAATTAAATTTATTTTAAATCAAAACTAAATTGGAAAATTGATTTGTATGAACTTTGGGTTTAAATACTATATATGGTTACTCTTATTAATATTATTATATTAAATTAGTACATATGTTGTTTTAATCTTATAATATGATACACAAATATATTGATTTATAATAACGTGAATACACTGTCTACACAAATATATTAACATTATTTTAAAATTTAAAAAATATTTCTTTACTAACTATCTTATCTTTTATTAGAATTAAATTTTAAATATTGAGTTTTCATTTTTAACTATTAAAAGTCAAAATTAGACTTCCAATTTTGATAAAATGAATGAATATGATTTAATTTTGATTAAATTAAAGATCAAGATCGTCTAATTAAATTGATGAAGGTTAGTATTTTATTTATATTAGAAGACTAGATTAGATATCCGTGAATACATCGGTCCGTTTAAAAGATGATAAATTTTAAACATTAATAAAAAGATAAAAAATAATTATAAAACACGAAAAAATGAAAATTTGAAAGAATGGCGATAGACGGCATCAACACCTAGACAAGTGGTGGAAGCGTCGATGCGAGAGGGATGTCAGATATGATGACAGAAATATGGTATCATGATACAGATAGACGTGATTGTATTTTCTTGTATAATTACTCTAGCATTATTGTTATAATTAGGAGTGTCAATATCAAGTTTTTATTGGTTATAATTAAAAATAATATATAATTATGCTAAAATGTTAAAACTAAAATTTATATAAATATGATATTTTGAAATACTATAAACGGTAAATATGATATTTGTAAATCAAGATGGTTAAATACGATATTTTAAGATTTAAAAGAGCATTTATAAAATTCTATCTAACAATTTTCATTTAAATTAAAGTCAAAACTAAATTCAATTTTATTAAATCCAATTCTAACTAAAAAAAGTCAAAATTAGATTTTAGTTTTTACCAAAATTTGTGGTTCATATTTATTATTTGACAATTAAACTTTTTTTATCTAAATCATATTATTATTATTATTATTATTATTATTATTATTATTACCTTGATGTGCAATGCATATGGGGTCATTTAATGGCTAAGGTTAACGTCTGTTATTTTAAAGGACCAAAAGTGAAATTCAGTGACAACCACATAGACCATTTATATAATTGTTTTTTAAATAATTTTATATAAAGCACATTACATTTTTTGTCATTATGGTTTGGTCAAAACAACACTTTCATTCCTTGAATCCGAAAAGCTACGGGTTTAGTTCCTATTGACCCGATTGTAACACCTTAGGCAAATCCCACATCGGTCGTGGACAGGAAAGGTGCTGGGCTTATAAGTAAACTTTGGCCTTATATGACACAACACGTTTTGGGGCCACAAAGCATGGTAGATCTCATGAAAACTCTGTAGTTAAGCGTGCTTGGGCGGGTGCAATCCAGGGATAGGTGACCCCTGGGAAGTTCTCGTCTGGTCGTCAGAAACAAATCCGTGAGCCAATGGGCAAAGCGGACAATATTGTGCCATGGTAAGGCGGGGTGTTACACAACTACGCGTTTTGGGGCCACAAGTATGGCAGATCTCATGAGAACTCTGCAGTTAAGTGTGCTTGGGCGGAAGCAATCTAGGGATGGTTCGTAGAAAGGATGAATCAGATATCCCGAGAAATGCGTGGACTGTGAAGAGAACACTAATTTGGGTACTTTTGTGATTACGTCAGGCCAACGTCATCATGAAAATGCCACAACATATTTGTGCTCAGGAACTGAGCCTGCATTATTTAGGGAGGATGTGGAGTAACAAGTGTACATATTGAGTAGTAAAAGTTATAATGGAAATAAGAAGGGATTTTCTTGGAATTACTAGGTGGAAAAAAATTGCTCTTATGAACACCTAATATTTAGGTATGTCGATTTTGTGAGATAAGAAACGGTCAAGTAGTGCTGAATGACCTGTGGTATGTCAGGATTGATATCGTGGTAGAATTATGATTAGTTGGAAAAAAATGGGCTAAGGCAATGGTGTGAGTTTACACTATGATGGGGATCAATGGATGTAGGTTTGTAAATTACTTGTGACACTCAGATTTAAAGTTTTGGTTGGTGGACCCAACGACACAGCTCCATACCCTAACTTGTGGTATCGGATCAGAGCTATGTGAGAGCCGATAAATGCGATTAAACTGCTTTAGGGACGTGTTATTTGAATTTGGTTAGCTTCCTTTCCTTGGATTGACGATTCGCTTGAGCAGTTGATGGGCTCCAATTTCGGATTTAAGAATTTGATTCATATAGTTTGTTCAATTTAGTATGCATTATTCTTAACACTATCTCCCTAATTAGCGGATGGAAGGATCTAATAAAACATAAGACCAGATATCCCT
The DNA here is from genome assembly GCA_038502395.1 of Dittrichia graveolens. Lineage (NCBI taxonomy): Eukaryota > Viridiplantae > Streptophyta > Magnoliopsida > Asterales > Asteraceae > Dittrichia > Dittrichia graveolens. The sequence continues at coordinate 74,497,871 of JARJIL010000003.1, forward strand.
AACTTGTTGCTTGGAAGATTCTGAGGATGGAATCATTTTAAGGAGGGGAGAATTGTAACACCCGAAATTCGAAATTTCGAAAATATTGTAATATTATTTAAACAAGAAATAAATAATATTTATGGACTTTAATTATTTATAATGATAATTAAGGAATATGATTATTATTTAAATAAAGGATTAAAAAGTTGAAAAAATGAAGAAAATCGGAGAAAATAGAATCGCGACGCGACGTGCACGTGGAGGGTAGCATGTGTCAGTGTTTTGCTGCTACAAAAGTTGTCAGGATTTGGGTGGTCGTGACGTGACGGGTCTTGGTCGTGACGCGACGTGTCCCAGATTTGCCTATAAATAAGAGTTGTTGGTTCAGCCATTTGCAATACATTCAGAGCCGTTACTCTGCCAAATATTCGAGAGAACCTGAGTTTTGTGAGTGTGTGGGAGTACCGGGTTTCGTTGAAGCTTGTGTTCAAGGTTTGGGAGGTTCCGGAGTATTAGTACGGGCGTAGTTTCGACCGTGGCTTCGCGTTGGTGACCTCGAAAGGTATACATTGCTATTCTTATGCTTATATTTCGGTTGTATAGCTTGTTAAGCCACATGCATGTCATTTTAGCATGTTTTTATGGATTAATTTCTATGTTCGTGACGCGTTGATTGTTGGTTGGAAGTTATCTTTTTGCTTGTTTAGGTAGATTAAGCAAGTTTAGACTTGTTTCAGATCTTTAGGTCATGTATTAAACCCAGTGATCTCCATAGGTTATTCGAGACGTTGAGTTCGAGTTTCAACGATCCAGGAGTGAAGCTCGTCAAATCAAGATTTAGTGATTTGTTGTCTGGAGTGAGGTGAGTTTAGTAGATTTACAAAACCGAGTACAAAGACAAAACCTAATTTTTGAAATGAAAACGGTTATATATATATATATATGTATATATAGATTGATAATACGTATTATGTGTTTAACGTAAATCACTTGTTGCATGTGTGTTTGAACACGTGATACACATGCTATGATTTGTTGCGGGTTACTATAGTTTATATATGATGATTCACGATTACTTGCATGCATGAACTTAGCGGGCGGGGGTAGTCTACGATATTACTCATTCGCAAATCATGGGCCTAGTAGGTATGCTTTACCTTCTAGGATTAAAGTGCTAACCAATAAGAGTCATTTAGTCTTTCTAGATGACTATTTTGACACATGGTATGCGGACACTTCGGTGTTCAAGTACTGGAGTGGTGTAGGCCAAAGAGGCTAGATCATACATCACGTGGGTGTGAGGAGAAGATGAAATACGATCGGCTTCGTTTGAACTCGCGCTAGAACGACAACGTAGTACTTGTACTCGCACCGTCGGAGTAGCGAAAGCAGAGTATTGGGATCTATGTTCTCGGGTGAGAGTCACGCCCCTCTCGAAAGCATAGGTTGGCCGGGCACGTCAGTACTGAACCCGTGGGTTATCTAGTGTGGGATTAGACTCTACATTAAGATCACCTTAACGATACGATATTGAAGCGATATGATATATATATATATATATATGATCACGATACGATATTGATGCGATATGATATATGCGATTAAGATACGATACGATTCATGATTGATATGCGGTATGACTCATGATTGACATGTGATATGATGTATATGATCACGATGCGATATTGATGCAATATGATATATGCAATTATGATGCAGTATGATTTATGATTATGATGCGATACGATATATGTGATTACAATGTGGTTTGATGTGATATGATTTACGATTGTTATGCGGAATGATTTATGATTGATATGCGGTATGATATAAGGTTACGATGTGGTATGATTCTTGATTTCTTGCGAATGATTATATGAATCGAATTGCGGATATTTAACCAATTTGGTGTTATATGAATTGCGGGTTATCAGGTACGGGTCAAATACACGGTGGGTTTAGGTATGGTATTTTATTGTAATGTCATATTGTTAGTCCCAAATTGAGTACGCAACAACAAATGTTTGTAGAAGGGGGGAGTTGAATACAAACTTTAGCTTTTAAAAATTAAAGACACACCATTATACTTTTATATAATTCTTATTGATTTTGAATCAAGACTTACATGTACTAGAAACGGAATGTACTAGAAGCGGAAATTCTAAGTACAATAAAAGGTGGCAATCTATTTGTCTAACACATAGACAAGCTAACTCTAAAACAACTATTGTATAAAGAGTGTTCAACACATGAACAAGTTTGGTTCTACACAATGCTTAAACTCTACGAATTTTTCTCAATTAATGAGATTGCTTTGTGTTGTGTAGAAGCTTGATCTTTTTTGGATATTTTGCATGTCTACCATGCATGTATATTTATAGAAGTCTTGGCGTATCCGGTTGCATGAAGGAAGGAGACAAGGAGTATGTGAAAATATAATATTTTAATTGTAAAGGTAGTGGGTGAAAAGTAAATCTACTTTAATCAACTGTTTGATAAAAGTAATTGTAATTTTCTGAAAAAGTGCAACCCACTCACAATATAAAATATTAAAACCCACATCTACTGTCATGTAGAACTTGCCAACCATACTTAGTTGTTGAAACAAATCTTCAAGATCTTCGTCTGTTTGAGGTATCTTTCTCCTTTTCCAGATGATAAGATCAAACCTTTTTGTCTCATACTTGATCTAAAAAGTGCTTTTTACTTTTACAAACAAAGATCTAGGCATAATAGAACAACACATGTTCTGCCTTTTACATATGACTTTTACAATCTGAAAGATAGAGCAGATTTGACATTTTGCTCGACTCAGCTAACAGAAAGTACTAGGAACTTAAATTTCACTACTCAGTTGACAAGATATATCAGTTGATCAATTTTTGTGAGGACTCAGTTGATACATATTGCTCAGCTGATCATATAGATGCTCAGTTGATCAATAGTTATCTTAGGAGGGCATAAGCTCATGTATTTATATGATCAGTTGATCATGAATGCTCAGCTGATCATTTAAATACATCAGTTTATGTAGAGAGATGACTTGTGTAAGAAAAGACTTACTTAGCCGATGCTCTGGGCCTCATCTGATCCATTGTTCACTCAGCCGATGGAGTAGCCAAGCAAAGTCCTTACTCAGCTAATGGTGTAGGCACTCAGCTGATCAAATTTCTTCACTCAGCTGAGGGATCACTTTCCTCAGTTGATGGTCTTCTTCACTTGTTTTCTTAATCTGATGTTCCTTAGCTGATATCCCTTGGCTGATACTTTGAGTAGGATATGGTTCCATACTTAGCATATTTTCCAGAATCTGATTCAAACAACACATGTTTGAATTCTTTCTAAGTCATACTGAATGTAGGGTTTGGTTATCATCAAATTGTATGTTTTAGGATAGGCAGAGTTAATTATTAGGGTGAAGTGATTATCTCCCCAACAATCTCCCCTATTTGATGATGACAAAACATTTTTCTTTTTGAAGAATCAGTTTGACTTTGAATACAAGATATTTAAACTTTTAAGTGCATTTGGCTACCTAGCTATCTGTTTTTGGTAGCTCTTTTTATTTTGAACATTGTTCTGTTTTTGGTTTCTTTTCTAGTGTTCCATTTTGTTCTGTTTTTGTGGAATCTTTTTCTTTGTTGTACCATTTTGTTCTATTTTCGTGGTATCTTTTCATTTTTCCATTTTTATATATTTTTGATTTTCTGATTTATATAAACATCACTTGAAATAACAGAATAAAGAAATGTATAGAAGTATTTATAGAAGATTAACTACCAACTAAACTAGTCTAAACAGAATTTACAAGATATATACAATCAACAAGAGATCAACAAATCCTTAGAGATAGATCAGTCTTCAATCCCACCATTCTTCTTCTTTAACATCAAATGTCTTTGCTAGAGGATCTACTTCGGCTAAGACTTCACATTGAGCTTGGACAAGGGCTTCAAATTGTTCATTTCCAGTTCTGCCTCTTGTAGATACTCTTAGCCCAAAGAGAAAATTTCTGCTAGGTTTGGGGATTTCAGACTGTCTAAAGAACCTCCAAGTGCCACCTATGTCCAAGAAGAAGATGCCCTCAACAGGCATAAATATAAACTTGAAAAGCTCAGGAGTAATGTTGAGTGGCAAGGTTGTGTTGAGACCCTCAAAATCATACAGATATTCATGTTGGGGTAGTACCTCTCTTAGCTCAAAAGGTTTAAAGGGCTTGGAGCCTTTCTTGCGTAGATTATCAACTGTGTGCACATGCCTATAGTAATCATCTGGAGTGAAGGCCTTTTGTGACACAGCTAGAGCTATCCAATTCTGAATCTTTTGAATAAATTGCACTTTGAGCTTGCTTTTGGATTTGTAGAGAAGGTACATGATCTCAACCAATTCTGTGAACCCATAGATGTGACACCTCTCATATGATACAACTTCACAGCTATTGAAGTTGTGAAGTTGTTCTGCCTTATATCTTTGAGGTAGGGTTCACCATCACCTTTATGGACAGTGGCTCTTGTGATAGGAGTTGGCTCGGTTCTGTTTCTTAGAATATTGATTCTTTCTCTGAAGCTTTGTAATCTTTGTTGACTCAAATTGTAGGAAGCAGATAGGTCAAGACTGAACAGGGTTTTGATTGCATCCGCATGAGATCTTGCTTTGAGCATTTCAGTTTGAGATTTCTTGTTCTTGTTGGTATGCTAGCTCTTTGGCTTGGTAGATCTCTTTAACTGGAACACCCAATGCTTGAGCCATTTGAGCATTCTCCCTTTCTTCTTACTCTTTAAGTACAAGGTCCCTCTTTCTTTGTTCATCCTCTTCAACTTGCTCTTGTATAATTTTCTTTTTCCCTTTATCTTTGGGAGCAGAGGTTGAAGGCTTTTGGACTGATGGAGTTGATTGGACTGGTGGAGCAGATGGTTTGGGGCTTTGTCTTCTTCTTCTGAGGATGTCAGACAATGGAGTATCATCCTCATCATCAGAATCAAACTCTACATTGATAGGAGGAGAGCAACTCTCAGCAACTTTTCTTCTTGGCTTTGGCTTATTTTCCATTCTTTTTAGTCGTTTAGGAAACCTTTGCTCCCCCTCAGAAGTTGCTTTTCTTTTGGGAATTGGAGGAGTTGTTGTTGTTGCTGTTGCTTTAAGTGCTTCCTGCTGCAAAATATTTTTGGCACTTTCATCATAAGCAGCATCTATTTCCTCCGGATTAGTATCATCCTCCCTTGTTGAACTTGAGAATTTCTCCCCCTTTTTGGCATCATCAAAAGGAGGAGGGGAGTCACTTTAGGTTGGTGTTGGGATTGGGGTAGGGGTGGGTCTAGTGGTTGAGGAGTGGGTAGGTGTAAGTTTAGAGAGTTGGAGGGAGAGGTCATTTTTGAGATCTCAGAGAGCCTTCCATAAGAAGAGATGACTCATTCTGGATTGTTCAGTGAAGGCTTCAAGATCATCAAGAATGCCTTTGAGGAAAGAAGGCGTGGGAAGAAGTTGTTCAAGTATGGGGACATAAATGTTTGGGTTAATAGGCCGTAGGGTTTGTAGTTGGGTGAGTATGTAACACCGTAAATTCTCAAGCCATTTTTTTAAAATCGCTGCGGAAGCATTAACTTATTTCATTTAAAACAAATACTCATAAAGTACAAAGTACTATTCATAATCATTAAATCACAATGTGTTACAAAATATTTATAAAACACGGCTCGTCTCTTCTCAAAACATAATATCATAGCATTGGTCAAATTTCCCTTCCCCACAAACAAGGCTAAACAGCCAAACCTGCAAAAAGCAATCAACCACGGGGAATTAGAACAAAGCTAAGTGAATGGAAGCTACAAACAAGCATCCACAATCAACAAGCACAAGCAATCACCATCCGATCAAACATTCAGATCTCAAACAGATCAAATCCTCATCACAAACCAATCCAACCTCTAGAGGAACGGCGAATCTGCAGAACCTGCAACCGATGCGGGCCAAAGCAAAGGTTTATCGATAGCTATTTGCTACTTGGTACAGTTAAACCCCTTCTGTTGCAACAAATGCATAGAAGATCTAGAACTGTGCAACCAATAGCAGATAGGCCAGCCCAACACATACGATAGCTGACCCCTAACCATGTACACATATCGTTAACCATACGTACAGGTCTCGCCACGTGCACATATCATTAACCATGTACACTGGCCACGCAACAATCCAAGCGATCTCAATCAACAAACAACAATCGCCTATCAACGAATAACAATCAACACAGTCTGTCAACACATATCAAGTTAAACGTTCCATACTGGAAACTCAAACTTAAACAGTCTATCATGGCATCTTAGACTAAACAGTCTATCATGGCATCTCAGACTAGGCAGTCTATCATGGCATCTCAGACTAAACAGTCTATCATGGCATCTCAGTTTAACATAGCAAACCAGACTAAACAGTCTATCATAGCGAACGAAAATCTCAAATCATGCAATCATAAACGTTACCACCAACACCACTCGTGAGTACACTTCCACTCACCTCAGTCCTCGTTCCCGTCTGCTCAGTTGTCTAATATCACCGAGTCTTTGTAATCCCTGAGAACACAACAAACTGAAGTCAATCTCTGATTCATAAATATATATCCATAATATATTTATATCTTTATTTAACTTGTAAGCAACATAAAGTAATCATATAAATGATAATCCATCACATCCCAAGCAAATACATAGCAAAACAATCAAGTGTGCTGAAACCGGCCTGTCGCACCGCGACACTGTCGGATTTGGGTTCCGGATTTTAGTGTCGGATTTCGGGTAGCGGATTTTGGGTTTCTCGGATTTTGCATTTGTCGGATTTTCAAGGACCCGCATTCTTTGGGGTCGCGCCGCGACACGCAAATTTTCAGATCTTCTTCTTCTTAATTTGTCGGATTTCCAGCCAACCACCCTTATATATATCATACTTAACATCAATTTTCTCAATTCAAAACACCTTTAACATACATGAAACTTCATATAATATGCCATATATCATCATGAACACTTTTTAAGTCATTAAAATCATCAAACTAACAAAACCCATTTAACACTTTTGAGCTTCAAGCTCCTACAATGGTGGTTCTTCATTTAAACATGTATTTCAGCATATAAACACATATCCAGATACATAATATCAAGCCATAAACACATACTAACCTTCAGTTAGAATTATGAATCACAAATCTTCTACTTGGGATTTCTAAGTCTTGTTCTTCTTGAGAGGTTTCTTCAAGAGTGGTTTAACACACAAACACACACTTCATTTTCTAGTATGTGCAGATGAATTGAAACTCACGTATACATATCTTCATTTTATTCAAGCAGGAGGTGGCTTCTACCTTATTTAATTAACTACATACATACATGCACATACATACATATCTTTTCCCTTCCTTTTTATTTCTTAATTTCAATTTCCAGTAACACACACACACACACACACACATATATATATATATACTTTTCAATTTAATTTAATTAACTCAAATTTACCATTTAGCCAACAAAGTGCAAATAAATACGGAATCGATTAACAATTACCCGCTAGCCAACTAGCCCGGGTTTGCGGGTGTTACAAATCTTCCCTCCTTCAGAGGATTTCGTCCTCAGAATCCTATAACACACATCAAACGGATTATTCATTCTTCTCATTCGTTCATTACTGATTGTAAATTCAGTTATAACTCATACATAACTTCATCTTATTATCAGTCATATAAATCTCTCAGTTTACATTCATCAGTTCTTTAATTACTTATTCCTCAAATCTCTTCTTCAATTCAGCATTCAACTCAACATGTAAGTCATAGACTTTGATAAATCTGTCTTTCAACTCATTTCCTTTCACATTCAAGCATATAAACAATGTCAACGCATCTCTTGAATGCTCATTCACAGTATCCTGTTTATCTCAATTAACAAATTTCACGTACTTTTCATTCACTGTCTGTCATATAAAATACTCATATATCGCTTTCTTGTTACTTCCAACTAACATGTCACAACACTGTCAAAACATTATCTTGATACTTACATATAACAACTCACAACTGACATGTTAACATTTACTTGATAGAATTCACATCCCGTCAGTCTAATCAATTGTTTATGAATTTCATGAAACATCAAAATCTGACACAAAACACGAGTTTATTCTCACATATATAATTCATGAGGATTCAGTTGTACTGTTCATTTCACGTCTCAATTCTTGTATTAAATTCATTTATCAATTCATTCAATGCATCTCAATCTTCTATTAGAAGCCTCAACATATAAAACATCATATCTCTGAATTTTCTCATTAATACATAATTTTCCCAACAGATGCCATCCCACTGGTGATAAAATACAAGCGCTTCTTACTAATCAGTCAATAATCACTCGTGATATATCCAAATTCCTTCTCATGTAGTAAATCGGGCGTCAACTCCATCATAACTTGTTATCACCATCATTCTGATATTCCAAATTATCTTCATAGATCTCTGACATTCTGTTTTGACTCATACTCCATCATGTCATATTCCCGCGAATTATATCATGTTCACTCCTTTAATAAGTCATCAATTAAATACTTTGTATGGCATTATATCATTTAGCCCTTCCAAGTGCACTGGCAATCTAGTTCTATAAGTCTTGTTCAAATTAAATTTCCAATTCCAAGCAAAGGCACTTTCCTAGCAAAGGCAATTCATATATAAGATCCACAAGTCTTCATTCCTTATGCTCAGGCCATCACATTCCTCTTTTCTCTTCCTCATTTTATTAATAAATTCAATATGTCATTCTTCCAATCACATGTATCTTCAGTTCACAAAGCTCAACCGTCATTATAATTTCCTGCAATGAGTATCAATTACACCTTTTACTCAAACAATTCTGCACATTTCAAGCTTACTCAATCTGTAGCAATCAATCTCTTTCTCATATTTGTTAATTTCAATCATTAAGTCATCAATTTCCAGTAAAGGCAATTCTAATTTCATTCATCAAGTCAAGTATACTTCAATTCGCATAATTCCAGAATTTTCATCATAAACTCCCTCGTATTTTCACATGTCTACTAGCAATTATCCCTCCGAGATAATATTCAAATCTCTCATTCAAATTCTTCTATTCATTCTGAACTCTGTCTCTGTCATATGTTCAATTCATCTGTATATAAGCATTCGCTTCTTCTTGTAATAATCAGAGCGATCATTCATATCTTTCCTTTTAATCAGCAATTTCCAAGGTCAGTGTAAACGTATCTGGTGCAACCTTCAAGTCATAGATTAAATCCTTCTTCTCAGAAATCTTTATTATAAGTTATAAGTCATTTCTTCAATTCCATAGCATAACATCATTATCTATTAATCCAACGAATATAACATCTCATAATACCATATTCTCTTCAAATTCATCATTAATCATCGGAGATTACCTTTATTTAGTAGATTCAATACCAATACTCATAATCTCAGTCATATACTTTATTAAAACATTCCTTGGTCGTCATAATATCTTCCAAATCTCAGCAATTTATTCTCTTACCCTCTTCTTTTCACAACATAACATATATATATACATATACAAACATAGCATTTCTATGCACATAAACAAATACCATTTGTAAATCAATCTTACAACACATTGCATGGCATGCAATTTTAACTAATCTGGAATATTCTTTCCTTAGCATATCATACTCAATTCACATTATTTCAAATATCACATACGTACCATCGTATCAATTCCTGACAATAGTACCAGATAATTTCACGATAACATAATATCAATTATCTTTACTTCTAAAGAATCACGCTCTTTCAGAAGTAAGCATATACACTTAGCACACATAGGCATCAAGCATCAACAATTAACTCTGAAGTTAATAATCATACGCACAAATATAAAAGTTATCAAAACGTACCCGTCATATCATCTTCAATATTAACCTCGTCGCCAGTCATCATATCATAAGTCCTACCTTTTCTCTTTCGTCCATCTGCTGACGAGGATCCCCCACCTGCATCCACTCCTGACCCCGACCCCATTCTTCGTTCTTCATAGCATTCATTCGTACGATGACCCTCTTTCTGACAATTCCAACACACACTCCGAGGGAAACCACATTCCTTGATCTCATGTCCAAAAAAACCACATCGGATGCAACGCAAAGTCTGGGGTGTGCAAGGCCCCGTATGAACAAATCTACACCGTCGGCACCAAAGCGAACTTTGTTTAGATCCACCTGTCTTAGATTTCTTATTTCGATTCTTCTGTTTCTGGACACTCTGCCCACTCTGTCTTTGTGGTTCATTAACATGTTCAATCATTGATTTCTGCTGCAAAATACATTCTCTATTCATTCTATCCCTTGCCTTTCCATCACCCTCAGCCGACTTGGCTAGAGTAAATGCTTTTGATAAGGTACTTGCCCATCTGGTAGTACTTCGATATTTTGGAAGCAAAGCTCCCACAAAATGTTGTATCTTTGATGCCTCATCTGGCACCCACTGTTTCACAAACCGTAATCTCTCATTAAATTGTTTAATCAAATCATCCACCGTCATGTCTCTTGTCATCTTCAAATCCATGAACTCTTTCCTGATTTTCGCAATCTCAAATGAGCTACAATATTGCTCGCACAGCTTCTCTTGAAATTGGTTCCAAGTAATACTTTCCTGTTGTTCCTCAGTAAAATGCCCGGTTAATGAATCCCACCATACCATCGCATCACCTTTAAGCATACGAGTTGCAAATTTAACTCGGGATTTATCCTCGCAATTGCACGCGTCAAGAGCTTTTACCATTTCTCGCAACCAATTCAAAGTCACCTTCGGATCAGTACTCCCGTGATATCTCGATGGCTTACAATCCAAAAATTGTTTGTAAGAACAAGGTTGTTTAAATTCCGGATATCCAAAAGGATAGTCTCCCTGTAAGGTGGAAGGATTGAAAAATAACGGTTGCGTCACTTGCATTACCGGAGGAAATGGTGCAGTAACCGGAAAAGTAGTAGATTGGGTAGCAACAGTTGTCGGTATCTGTGATGACACATTCTGATTAATCCTCTCTTTTCCGATACCACGAACTATATCTCTGAGTTCTTGAAGTTCATTCTCTAACTTGTGAATATATGCCTCTAGATCATTTTTCCTGTTCATAACACGATTTGTCATATCCACAATGTCAATCACTGAAGTCTCAACCACCGCTTGGGTCACAGGAGGATCAGCAGGGGTATCTCTGTCAGCCATATCTGTACAATCACATCATCTCACAATCTCATTAGATAAACCGTTGGTACATAACATACTAACTAACAAGCAGCTTCACCAATTCACTCTAATTCCCCCAAGGAAAGTTTGACCCAACACGAGCCAAGATTTGGGAACGCAACACTCTAGTCGTGCCTGCATCGCCAAACCAAGGCTCTGATACCAACTTGTAACACCGTAAATTCTCAAGCCATTATTTTAAATCGCTGCGGAAGCGTTAACTAATTTCATTTAAAACAAATACTCACAAAGTACAAAGTACTATTCATAATCATTACATCACAATGTGTTACAAAATATTTATAAAACACGGCTCGTCTTTTCTCAAAACATAATATCAGAGCATTGGTGTAACACCCTCAAACCTGGGCTAGGAGATTAGTAGGATTTGTGGTATGTGCTTAACTGTTTATTATGTTTTATGGAAATTATTTAATTTAATCTTAGTATTTGTGGCTTAATATTGGTGCTTAACTGAAGGTATTTGTTCTATATATTGCTTCCGTTGCTTCTTGATTATGCCAAACAAATACCTTCCGTGGTATTAGAGCTATATCTAACATGGCTTTGCACTATTGAGTCTAGAAAAACCATAAAAATATTTTATTTGATAAGAAAATTGTTTTCTTAAAATAGTTTTTCATGAAGACTCTTGTTGGGCTAAAATTGATATATTTGTAGTCTTCATACTATTTTAGTTTTTATATTTATATATTTGTTGTAACTTGGCATGAACTGTACACAAATATATACTTATAAATGTATATATGAATATGTGTTTCAAAAATAGTTTGGTACACTAATGCATATGTACATGGATTGTCATTTTGTGCCTTTGGTGTTTTTTGACAATCTTGACTAAAATATATATATATATATATATATATATATATATATATATATATATATATATATATATTTGTATCATGGTTTTGTGTGGCACACCATGTTTCATTTTGTTGTGTTTGGTTTGATTCGGTAACATGATATGCCCTAGACCTATGTGTTGTGGTGATTGACTAATTTGGTTTTTTTGCGGCCTGCGTGCTGTATTGGTGTAATATTTATTTATTTATTTATTTGTTGGTGCGGCTTGCACGCCGTTTCTTTTATTCCATGTATTTGTATAAATATTGTAGGAATGCAACCTGCGTGTCGTTTATATATATTCTATGTATTTGTAAATAGTATAGAATATGAACCAGAGATGTCAACGGGAGTCATGATGATGATGTCTTGGCGAGAAGGAGTCAACACGCTATTGGAGGTGTTGGATTCAATGGGAGCTCACCCAACGAGACGCTACCTTGTCCTTAGGTTTTGGCGTTGTTTTCCCTGTTGTGGCTCACGGAGAAAGCGCATAGGATTTGTGGGCATGTTACCGAATTATATTTATTTGCGTGGTTGTATTTTATTTTCTATGCATGAATTAGGATTCGCATGCTAGATAATTTTTCTTTAAAAATTAAGTAAAATACAATGTTTGTTAAAATGGTTAACAATCTCGCACGAATATAATTGACAAAGAAAATATAAAGGTGATATTATATTTAAAAGTGCTTAAAATCGTTTTGACACTTACTTTGTTAATTCACAAAAGGATTTTTATAAACCGGAAACAAAATCCCGTTTTTCAAAACATAAATCATGCACCATCCGTAGGATGACACCACCCGAATCTAACGAAACAAGGATGATTGTCGAGCTAAGCACGAGTCATTCCTTGCGTAGTTGTGTGGAAGGTGAGTGGGGTAACTCGCATAATTGGTTGTCGAGCTAAGCACGAGCCAATTAATGGTCGAGAGTGCAACCCGTGTGTCTTGTCGGACGATTTACGATTTTGGTATATAATTCTCGGTTAGTTGTCGAGCTAAGCACAAGCTAAACAAAAAATTATATTTTGAGATTGGTGTAAGGTAGGGATCAAACATGCCAACTGACATTATGGATGTCAATGGATTCCACAAGTGTCTAAGAGTTGTAATAGAGATTACAATTGGTAAAATGGTTACCGGCCTAAATAGCTTCGCCACGTGATCCGCAGTAAACCCGTCACGGTGTGATGTGAAATAAGGTTCTTAGCCCTTGTTTAAATAACTGTTTTTCTTAGAGATATGGGGTAATTATCTTTAACAAGGTATATCTAACTAACCAAAACTTGTATTCTTGTTATTTATAGATGTCAAACCATAACAACACCACGTCAAACATCTCTCTTCGTATGTTCCTAGAAAGGGAGCAACTCACGGGAGTGAACTTTATTGATTGGCTTAGGAAATTGAGGATCGTCCTTTGCCATGAGTCAAAGTTGCACATCCTTGAGGAACCCCTTCCAGAACCACCTGCTAACAACGCGACTTGTGTAACACCGCTTCTGAAATCAGTTGCTTTAATGTCAAAACAGATTTTAGCAGCGGAAAATTTTCTTTTAAAACAACAACGGTCATTTACATTATCAAAAGAACGTAGGTGTTAACAATGTACAGGAACCGACCATAGAATCATATTACATTACAACATATATCTACAAGTGTTCCACCCACAAGGTGCAATGTACATCCCAAAAGTAACCCGCCTCGCAGGCCATCTAGTCTTTACCTGAAAAGGGAAACATAGTATCATTAGCTACACTAGCTAGTGAGTACATACAATCATAAGCATCAATAGATTAAGTCATGCGTCGTATCATAAACAGTCATTGCTAGCTTAGCACATAGCGGTGTGCTGACAAGATCGGTAAGAGTCGTGTCTTGCAGGGTAATCAATCCCGCTCAACAACTCAGACCGGGGAATCAGACACAACCAATCCGCGCTGGTGGGGGAGCACAAGGCAGTCCACCAAGCATCGTTCACAGACCCAAAGGCTCTACAGGTAATCCAGCCACAATCAGCTGATCACCACTCACGTTAAGGCACGGTGGTTCTGCAGAACCTTGACCCGGGATGCACCGCGAGTCACCGTTAAATCCAGAAATGACCGAAGTCCTGTTAGGATCCAGCTAACCGGCTGACCTTAACCATGCGTCAGATAGTCTGCAGACAGGTCACATACACATATACGTACATTTGATCCCACAGGGATCCATCATCTTACATATAGCATCATACAGTTATCCACACGGGCATATCATCATATATATTAACTAAGTGGTTCCAAACTGGACCCACTGGCATGTTCCTGACACATATTCTAACATCATATATAGCCATACACTTACCTCCACGAGTATACCTACAAAAGCAAGTTAGTCATACATATTACATTCATACAGTCACTTAGCAGACAAGCCTTACTCTACTGAGTCTCATGGTCGTAGGCACTCACCTGAGTTGTTACTAGGTACGGGTATTCAGTTCTGAGTCTTTAACACAACAAGTCCACCTAGCACATCACATTTACATCCATCATTCACATGTGCATACAATGCTCATAAAACTACATTTAATCATGGACTTTAACACAAATCCGCTAGGACTGTCGGATTTGGGGAAATCCGATGGTCCTGTCGGATTCATGAAATCCGACACTTTGGACTTCAAACTTAGACAATCAATCGGGTTTCAACACTTAGGAATTCCAACCATGTATGTGAAATCCGACACTTGCGGATTCCGACACATGGAGGGAAATCCGATACAATGAAATCCGATACAATCGGATTCCGATACGTAGAATCCAAAACTATGGAAATCCGATTAACTTGCGGATTCCATATTTAAAAGGACTGTAAACATGAAATCCGACAGAGTTGCGGAATCCGACACTTCTATCGGATTCCGACAATTCCTTCGGTTTCCAATACATGCGGATTCCGACAACTTCATAGTTGCGGAATCCGACAAGTTCATCAACTGAAATTCCGATAGCTTCATTTAAGCATCCAAACAACTTCATTTTGGCGTGCTTTAAGCCCAGAACACCTTGGGTCATCATAACACCATAATCTAATCGTCACACACGCATGAAATCCCAACAAGAACACCATTCATGTAAATCCCACTTAGAAAGTGAGCTTTCCATGTTCTTCAAGATGTTCATGCATAGATTCATGGTTCTTAACATGTTATACATGTTTCTAATCTTCTAAACATAATAAAGTCACGCTGCTCACCTTCGTAGATCAACAAATGAATCCTTCTTGTTCTTTTGAAATCCAAGAACAGTGAGAAACGAGAGAAAAAGAGTCGAGAAAAGGTACCTTGCGGTTTTCGTTGTGTGTTTTCTTTGCTAAGTTTGACTTAGTCAACTTACCACATATATATATATTCACGTATGGCAGAGGCGGTTGCCTCATTCTTCATTCGAGGGATTCCCTCATTTAACTATACACACACATTCACTTAACATACATACACATACTCGCACATGCATACTTACATACACATAAATACATAAACATATATTCATTTAATTCAAGAAAATATACAAAGTACATCTTATTACAATAACTATGTACACACATGTACTAATTACAACTAGGCCCAAGTTGAGGATGTTACAACTTGGGCCGTCCCATACGAATATGAAAAACGTGTTCAGGACACGCACGATGTTGCCTGCCTCATGTTGTCAAATATGAGCTCAGAGTTGCGAAAGCAGTTCGAGCACATGAGTGTGTACAATATGTTAAACATGCTCAAGGACATGTTCCAACAGCAAGTTAGGCAGGAACACTATGAGTGTGTTAAAAGCCTAGTCGGTTGTAGGATGCAGGAAGGCGGGAACGTTTGTCTTCATGTCCTTAAGACGAAGGTAAACGTGGACCAAATGGAGAGGTTAGGATTTCCTATTGAGAGAGAGCTCGCTGTGGATATTGTACTCCGGTCTCTGCCCATATCATATGATCAGTTTGTCACAAACTATCACATGCAAGGAATGGAGAAATCCTTAAATGAATTGCATGACATGTTGAAGTCTGCGGAGTCTGACATGGCCAAGCATAATTCCACCTCAACCACTCCCGTCTTGGGTTTGAAGAAACAAAAGAAAAGGAAGAAGAAACCGACCCTAAAAGGAAAGGTTGAAGTTTCCAAGCCTATCCTTGAAAATGAGTCGAATGACGTAGAAAATGTACTTCAAGAAGAGACTCAAGAAAAGGTGGTTTGCTATTTCTATGGAAGATTTGGGAATTAGGGCCGTCACGCTTGCACTACGTGCCGAGAGGATGTAAAACTTATCAGGAAAGAGAGAGTTAACTTTCCATCTTCAGGTACATTTGCTATTCTTCTATAAGTTGGGTCGTTGACCCGAGCTGATTGACTCACGCTTGTCACAAATTTATTTTGTTACAAAGTGTAGGTCCTTGGTGGAAAGAAAAAACATGAAGAACTGGATCTCGGATGAGGAAACTAGGGTGATTGTCCTCTAAGAGAAGATAAGTAGTCTTGATCTTGCTTTTGTCGCCGGTTTATTTATTACTTTGTTTTATTGCCCTGCGTGGCAAGTAACATTTCTTTGTATGCTCGTTTTTTAAAGATGATGGATATGGTTTTGAAGTTTTAAGAATTGATGTAAAACCTTTTTTAAGCATTGTTTATTCAAGGTTTATTTATGTTATAGCTCATGTGTTGTTTTGTACTGCGTGGTACATAACTATATGTTTGGTGACGATGAGTTCATTCTTAAAATATGAAATTTATTATGAAAAATTTATTGTAAGATATTTTGTTATATTCAAAATTTTCCATGTCATGGCATACACAAGGTTTTGTTACAAGTAATAGAATATTCATGAATAATTGATTCTAGATCCAAAATAGTTTGGATAAGTTATCTTTGTGAGATAATCAACTTTGCCACATAAAACAAGAAATATATCATCTAGATCCGTGTGGTTGGGATCCCGAGATAGTTTAGCCTTGGGCTAAACGTTTGGTATTGATCTTGTTTATTGGGCTAAGATGATTATGAGTTTCTTCACCGGAGTTAGTGAGAGAATGAAGGCTTGTTGGATATTGATCACACTTTTGTGGATAATCCGTTCAAGCACACCACAAAGAATAAGGAAGGAGAAACTTCTTCGTCACTACCTTGATGGTAGTAGTTGTGGAATGTTTAACTAGTTTAGGTGTATGTGTGAAACCTTGTTGGTGTTCGGAATTAGCCAAAACGACTTTCAGAATCAATAGGGCATATAGATCAAGATACTTAGATCTTGTTAAGATGCTAAGATACTTACTATCTATTGGATGACCATATAGTGAATTGTGGAGTTGTCTCACAATTCATATCCTACTAAGACATATTGGTACATGGTGTCATGGTGTAGGGAACCGGGTATTATTGATAATGATCCGGTGTATGACAGGTCAAGAATGTATGTTCGATTTGTTGGAACATTCATTCACCGTGTTAACAAAGTCCTCAAATCTAAATTCAATTGATGGTCTATTTAGCACTTATTAAGATATGTCTAGAAAGGTTCTTTGCTTGTCTATCTTATAGTTCAAAGTTATCCAATCTACATTGTGTGGGAGATGGATGAACTTGAAATCAAGAAGTGCTAATACATTTGAGGAGTTCTTCTAAGTTTTAGATATTTAACCTTTTGAGAACAATGTTTTGTTGCTTAAAAGGGGACAAAAGCTAAGGCATTCCAGTGGAAGAACATGGAACTTAAATGAAAGACTTGATGTTGATACTAGCATATAATCTGATATCTTTGATAGATGATCAGCATGGATATGCTGGTATGTCTGACTAAGAGTCGTTACTTCTTTTAATTCTGACAAGAGTCATATAGAGCCATAGAGATATGGGTTTCTCATATCTAAGTGGCGATGACCTAATGGTGAGTCAAGTTGAGTTTACCACCTATCGGAAGACGTAGTGGATCCGGAATTCGCTAAAATAAAAGAAGTAAATGATAAAGAGATGCAATCCATTTGTAATGACCAAGTACTTGACTTGGCCTAATCCCATACCTAGGTGTAAACCAAGGTGGTAGTGATGGGATTAACATGGATGGAATTGTAGACAACTTCAAATACCGACTAGTTGTAAAGTTTTCATGATGGTTATGGAGAAACTTTTCCTAGTGGCTATGTTGAAGAATGTTTGATACTCGTGGATTTAATGACCGCGTTCCGTCATGGAACGTTATGATGAGGAAGTGCTTATAACACTCTCCGAAGGTCTTAAAATACATCCGTAGTATCCGAATTATGTCTACAAAAGTGAATAAGTCCACTTCGGACTTATGCTAGCATCTTAAAGGAAAGATCTTTGCTTACTATTAGAAAATCAAAATGATGAGTTTTCTAGAAGCATAGATAAAGCCTTTAATATATGTCGGGGCTAGTGGGAGCTTTGTTGTATTCCTAATGTTATATGTCTTTTGAAGATAATGTCCCGATATTAGGTTATCTGCAAACCTAATTCAGGAATTACTGCGTCATAAGGGCACTTAGGAGATACAAAATTGGATAATATTTAGCTCAAGAAATATAGCGATATGTTCTAGATGTTTGACGACTAGAATGGTCTTGGAGTAAGTAGTTACTCTAAGGTGTGTTTCTATTAGGATAACTGTTGATTTTGATCAAAGTTTATGATCCTAAATTGTGGTGTTGATTGTTGGTTCTTAAGTATCGCTAACCTTATTGTGGGCTTTTGACATGAGGGTGTGATTACTTTAATTTTTGAAAAGTAAGATCTCTTTGACACATACTTTTGAAGTAGTCTTGTCAAAAGAGATACAAGTAAATAACAAAAGCAACATGTGGATGTTGTGGTACAAATCCGCTAGTTAAGCCGTTGTTATGGACTAATAATGTTTATCATACTAGGTCAATTAGCGTTTCTAATGCACATGACTTGGCTTGAATATTATTTTGGTTCATGTTTGATTGGTATTTATATATTGGGGACGTTAAGCAGTATTGTAATTCATACTATATCGATTATTAAATGGAGATTTAATAATACGCCGGGGGCGGGTATTTTATGAATCCTTATTGTGTTCCATCTTAGCATGTTTAAACACTTCCGAGAATGTTTTTCATTCTAAATCTCCACAATCGGTCATACTTTATGGGAAGGAAGTATGAATCAAGATTGAGGCAAAGAATTGGTTTTGATAAACGTGATTCTTGCCTATACTTGAAAGGGGTTTAAAGTGATTAGAGGACCCGCACCCGAGTTCACTTCATGGTTATGGTCATAAGTAACTCGGGATGATGATGGCGTTTCATCCTTGAACTAGAGATACATGTGATTCCAAAGCATAGGTCTGATTTTCTTTGATCATCTTCTAACGCGGTCCGTAACTGGTCGTTATAAGGGAGATGATTGAGTTGAGTATTATCTATATGGCGGGACTATGTAGTCGAAAGGAATTTGTTCCTATAAGTATAGAGAAGATATCCATGGGCCCCTCGATGATTGAGTGCTGACGTTCATATGCATGGCCGTGCTCAAGTTATATTGATGATAGATCAATGATAACTTGGTTTGTTGGTCACCACTAATCTAGAATCAAGAAACATAATCGTGAATGATCTGAAGGTTGACTTTATTCCATGCCTTGTGTTCACATAGGATATCGTGAACAAAGGGATGTACATGTTCATTTATCTTTAGGACAATCATTTTATGATTGGGATCTTGTCAAGAGTGGCATACCCTATACTGACTTGGGAGCATAGATGTCTTGCTAGAGGCCGCTCTAAGTTTGTGTTATTTTTCATAGTCGTGTCACGTGCAAGTGGGAGTCTGTTGGTATATGCCCGCTGACACGAACGAGTTAATAGCACTGCTGATGAAGTATAGGCCTATTGGGTCACACACCAAGTATTGATTCCAGCAACATGATCAAGCAAAAGAAAGAAAAAGGCCAAAATGGGTTTTGGCAGGATGGTACACGGGCCGTGTGGTTGAACACGGGCCGCGTCCAGCCCAACTAGCACGGGGCGTTTTGGCCCAAATCGAGGCCGTGTGCTTTGGGCAAACACGGTCATGTTGATGAGCACGGGCCGTGTTCAGCCTGTTAGACACGGGGCCATCTTGGCCCATTTGAGGCTGTGGACTTTGGGCCTACACGGCCGTGTTAATGGACACGGGCCGTGTACATGCACTGTAACAGCAGAATTGATTGGTTTTAAAGCTCATTTTAATGGGATTAAGTATCATTCATTTTTGGCAGTTTTTTGACACATGAATTCTCTGTGTTCTTGGTGAAAAGATGGGAAAAAGAGCATAAGAAATACACATACATTTTCTCTCTAAGGTTCATATACTTTGTGATCAAGTTTTGATGCACAAAGGCGTTACTTGTACTTGGATCTTGTTGTTTTGGTGTCTAACACCAACCTACTAGCATTGGGGAATCAAGTGTGCTTGGGGTGGACTACTCTAGAGGAATTCTTGCTTGAATTCTACACACTTGACAACTAGAAGTTGATACATTGATCTTGCTCAAAGGTATAACTATTTCGTGCTTCTTGTTTCTTTATTTTAGTTGCAAAATCCATGTCTAGATTTTGGTCCATGGAAGTGTTTGTTTGGCTAGCTTTGAATTTTTGTTCTATATATTTCTTCCATTGCTTCTTGATTATGCCAAACAAATACCTCCACTTATTGCACGGACACACCATCTGCAAGGTGGTGT
Source organism: Dittrichia graveolens (assembly GCA_038502395.1). Lineage (NCBI taxonomy): Eukaryota > Viridiplantae > Streptophyta > Magnoliopsida > Asterales > Asteraceae > Dittrichia > Dittrichia graveolens. The sequence goes on from JARJIL010000003.1 coordinate 74,518,739, forward strand.
GTCAGAAGTAGTGATCTCGTTGTTGTTTCTTTTGTTTCTAGTGTAGCAAACAGCTCTCTATAATGAAGGTGTGCTTTGAATACCCACGAGCTCCCTATTTCGGGTTATATTCCACCTTCTAAGAGCGTATATCAGCTCTTCCTTGCTACAGAAATACATACCAACCCGAATATCATTTGGGGCCTCTCCATTCCAAAAATTCATTTCCTCCTCTTCATCAAATACAGGGCTTGTATTATCAGACTCGGTGTTTGGGTTCTTGTCCCATTCACCATAATCGTGAAAAGAAAATGAAGTACCTTGCTGTACATGTGCGCCTTCATCATCATCATCATCATCATCATCATCATCATCATCATCATAAACTTCCTCTTCCCCATTGTTGTAGAATTCATCTCTTGTCTCTTCACTTTCTTCAGATCTAGATTCATCGGATCCGTCAAATCCACCATCAGATGTCTCAAAGGTCTCGTGACCACCCCATTGTAGTGGTTCCATATAACCATCTAATGAGGAAGTAGATGTGGATGCACCGGCCACATCAAATTCTTGATATTGCATAGAACCATGTTGATGAACATCTAAAGGGGCAATAGTTGATTCTGATACAGTGAAATTTCGAAGCATCTCGACAAACCCAGTATGTTGTGCTGCTGGCACAATATACTCCAACCTCACTATAATATTACCCAAGTAATTTTCCTAGAGGTCGGCAACGTAGTATAATGTTTCTAAGCTCTCATCACCCAATATCTTATAAACATTTGAAATACCTTGAAATTAAAAACATAAATAGAATTTCAAGGTATACACTTCTCTTATAACCCCAACATGTCTGTATACTAACGTAACAAAGTCTTCATAATCCAGCTTCTTTGCAAAGAGAACTGAAATGCTTCTAGTAGCTTCATCACACAACACCTAACTGTTCTCGTATTGTATGTTTCCACCCCAATACAGGTTCACAATGAACGGACGATTCAAAACCATTTTTGGAGAAATCAAGGTGACTAATGAGGAAGTGTGTGTGGGGAGAAATCAAGTTGTTTACTTACTACATGCAATCCTTTTGAGTAAGTGTGTGTGCAATCCTTTTGGGAGATAAATAGATGTTTATAGGAGCTGCAAGTTACCTACCTTTGAAATCCCGGTAACTTTTTATCAGATTCGTAAGATTCCTTGTTCAAATCGTCATAAAAAGTTACCGACTTTTGAAATCCCGGTAACTTTTTGTCAGATTCCTTGTACTTGACACAGTGTAAGATTCGTGTACATTGTACAGTAAGATTCCTTGTTTCCTTGTACTTGACATAAGATTCGTGTACAGGTACAGTAAGATTCCTTGTATAGTCAAATCTTCATAAAAAGTTACCGACTTTTAAAATCCCGGTAACTTTTTGTCAGGTTCCTTGTACTTGACACAGTGTAAGATTCGTGTACAGTGTATGGTAAGATTCCTTGTTTCCTTATACTTGACATAAGATTCGTGTAGAGTGTACAGTAAGATTCCTTGTATAGTCAAATCGTCATAAAAATTTACCGACTTTTGAAATCCCTGTAACGTTTTGTCAGATTCCTTGTAGTTGACACAGTGTAAGATTCCTGCTTAAGATTCCTTGTATAGTCAAATTGTCATAAAAAGTTACCGACTTTTGAAATCCCGGTAACTTTTTGTCAGATTCCTAGTCAAACCGTCATAAAAAGTTACCGACATTTGAAATTCCGATAACATTTTGTCAGATTCCTAGTACTTGACACAGTGTAAGATTCCTGCTTAAGATTCCTTGTATAGTCAAATCGTCATAAAAAGTTACCGACTTGAAATCCCGGAACTTTAAAATTCTGCTATAAATAGAGATGTCTTGAGATCTTTCAAACCATACTAACCAAAATCAATTTTCATATTATTTGATCATCCAAAGATTAATCATCGACGTCAAAGACTGTTAGAACTTCAAGTACAAGTTAATGAGGTACAAGATACAATCGAACATATGAGGAATGAGTTGGATGATGAAGAGGTGAATGGGAATGACGAGGTCCACGAGGAAGATTATCACTCAGAGCCAGCGTTTCCAACTACACGTAGGTTACGATGTTCTAGGAGGCGATTTTGGAGGGAAAGTACGGCACCCAGGCTTATGTTTCAAGATAATCCCGAGCCGGTCATGAATTATGTAGTTGCTGAGATGGGGTGGGCGCGGAGTGTGGAGGAGTTTTACCTTCACGGCGATAGTTACGGGAATGATACATTTTGTTATATTGCATTATTTGGTCGTGTACAAGTACCTAGAGAATTTTGGAGTTTACTTGTGGGTGAGTCTAGTAACAATGCTTTATGGAAAATGGTACGTAATTTTTTATTTAATTTTCAGTTTTAATTGAAAATTTCTTAAACTAAAATAATTACAAAAATTTTACAACATATAGACGGTTGGATTAAACGGTGGTTGCAATACCCGGAATACCAACGTACTAGAAGTACACAATAGATGCGTTGGACAATAATGCCAACTAAATTTGATTCTCTACTACTTCCTCTTACAACATCATATGCTTTTAAATATGCAAATGACAGTTATGCACCCTACTGGTGGGATGTTGATGTGGTATTAATCCCAATTTGTGTAAATGAAAATAATTGGTTACTTGCGCAGGTAAATTTTTTTACCGCTAATACAATCTTATATTCTAGTAGCTGGAGTTTTATCAATTTTGAAGAACTTAAAGCAATCCTAAAACGTTGGTCACAAGTATTGACCGCATTTCAGCAAAGTTTTTCATACTATCAGATATCTTATATCTGGTCGCATTAACCAACTATTAAATATGCCAAGGACGTACCTGAAGGTAAAGTGGAAGACTGGGATGTGTTTCTTTGCATGTTCATTCATAAGTTGGTTCAAGAAAAATAGTATGTCTAGATGAAGGTGTAGATCTTAATCAAGCCGCTATGGATTATAGAAGACTTATGGCTCGTGACTTATATAGCTACCATTATTCAGGAGTGGGGCAAAATTTACCTTTTAGACGTCTAGTTTTATTTGACCAATTAAATTAATTTGTGTTAAGTTGACATTGTGAAATAATATTATGTGTTTTATTTTAGTTTTATTTGACCAATTAGATTAATTTGTGTTACAATATTATTGAATAAATCAATTAATATTTTTGAATAGATAAATCAATCAACTATTACAATATTGTTGAATAAATAAATAAATAAATATTCTAATGATGATGACCTAGTCTACCTCCTGTACCACAACTAGGTGCTCTTCTATTACGTACTGGTCTACCATGTTCTTCCTCGTGTGTTTCATCTTGCACCCATGGTTCGTTGATATCAAATCCGCTGAAACTTACACGAGAAATTTGTCTATTTATATTTTGACCAAATTGTGGGCTTGGTTGATAACAATGATCAAATATGTTTTCAAACTGTGGAGATTCTTGAGATTGAAACGTCATGTGCGGAGGGGGTGTCATATATTGGAACTGATTACCGGATGGTTCATAATCAAATATGCTTTGTTGAAACTGCATATTTGAACCACTTGGTTCACCATGTTGAAATTGAAATTGATATTGCATATTTGAACCACTTGGTTTACCTATCCCAACATGTTGACTTGAATCACTACAGGTTTCTTCATGATGAAAAGATCCATATTGGCTCTGGTTAGAGGGACCCGCTTCATCATGATGAAAAGAACCACTTGGTTGACCCTGGTTTGATGGACCAGCTTGATCATGAAGCCTACGCCCACCTCGCCTATTCCCTCGTCTAGGCACTCTTTGTATACGGTTTATAACCGGGGAACAATGGGGACATCGTCTTCTACCACATGTGTAGGCCGATAACGTCTACGTTCATCTGCATGGGTAAGATGTAAATACCGCTGAGATAAATCATAAACATTTTGTACAATCGGCGGAAGTTGTGGCTCATTTCCAATGGCGTTCCCCACTTCTTGATGTAACCGGCTAATACCGTCAACCTGTGTATACTTTATATGTTAGTATTTTTATTAATAAATATTACAATCAAGTATGAAATAGGTATTAATAATGATATATTTACGTACTGCAATCTCAAGATTTCCTCTAAGGTGATGCGACTGCGACGGGTAGGAATGATCTTGACCTGGCCCTGGATTGGTAATAAATAATACGGTACTAGGCCGGTACCAATCCATATACCCGTCAACTGTTGATGGAACATGATAGTATTCCCCGCGAAGGGAAAATAGTACACGATTATTCCATCGGTTTATTTGGGTATGATGAATAGTCCTCAGACATTGTGTAGCTTTCTATGCTCAGCTACACTTGAGATTGGGTGGTTGGGAATTGGTTGGGGTAAATTAAATTGTCTCATTACCCTACTGGGTAGGACTGTTCAACAACTTCCCAAAATATTATATATGTATCACACACCCAATTTCTCTAATCACTCCTACAAATTTCCGGTAGTGATCCGAGAACACTGTCGTAAGGAGTCCATATAAACTGCAAAATAATAGTTTAATATTGTTAGCTACCACGTTCAAAATTAAATACTCATATTATATTATATAAATTAAGAGTACCTCATTATCTTGTAATGAATGCAAGACAAAACGAAACCCCACTAACATGTGCGAAGGTGTTTGGCCGAAATTAAGAGGGCAGTTTCACCTTCACAGTTTTGTAAAAATCATTTATTACTAATTTTGTAAAAATAAAATTTGAAGTTTAAATTATTTAATCAATAAATAAATAAGTTTTAACATACCTAGCACCATAGGGTTTACCATTAATATGAACATTATGTACATTTGGGGAAGTGGCTGACAACCTACACCAAGCCCATAGCTGCAAAAGCGTAAGAGGACCGGAAATTTCAATTGCTTCCGGTGAAGTAGCTTTGCAGAGGTTTTCTGTACAGACAGGCTAGTACAGCACTCCCCTAACTTATTCTACTACACCTATCTAAATCTTCTATTAAACGTAATAAAAACAATTGTATTGTGGTGTCTGATGTGTCGGGGAAAAGAACACCACTTATTAGAAGAAGTATATACACTCGGGCTCTTTGTAAATACATATAATCAGGTGCGTTCTTGGGTAATGCGGTCTCTAAATGATCTCTTAAATATCTCGCTTTCATCTGACCGCATCGAAAATAACTAGAGCGCAAACCCGAGCAACCGAACGCACATCTCATAGGACTTTTCGTAAGTCCACTTCTCTTCTTTCCCCGTTACTGCTTCTCCTTCAACTTGTACGCCCCACAAAACCTGAATTTTTTTTTCACAATTAATACAAAATTTTAAAAAAATTTAACTAAACTAATTTTTTTGGAGTCCCGCGAGGAACTATTACTTAAAAGAATTCCAATACATGTACGTCTTGCAGGGTGACGGTAACCTCTCTAATAGGTAGGTGAAAGGTGTTTGTCTCTCGACGCCATCTTTCAACAAGCGCGGTTACAAGACTATGGTCAACTAAATTGTAACCACAGTCAAATACACCACTGAAGCCGGCTGCACGAATATGATCCATCACCGTTGGATGGATTGGGCTGTTTTTTATAATGTGCCAAAATTCCTGGTCCGCTCTTCAAATAGCAGTAACACTTAAATTTTTGTGAAATGAATGTTATGCTTTGTGTTCCTTCTCTAAAAATAACAACTCTGGATTAGCTGTACCAGAAGTAATATTTACGTTTTCCATTTTTCAAAGTAAAAAGGAATAGTTAGGGAAGAAAGCTATGTTATGAAAATAAAGAAAGAAAGAAGATATGAAAATGAAAGAAAGCCGTGGAAATATTCGTGGGCTAGAAAGAAAGAATGAAGAAGAAAGAAAAGTGCGTGAAATAGTGAGCCAGAAAGAAGAAGACTACATATAATCGGGGGAAAGAATAACCCGACTTTTGAAAAGTCGGGATAAAGTACAATTAACACACACCTACACACAACCTAACACAACTACCCTCATAATGTCGGAGTAATGAAAAACCCGACTTTTGAAAAGTCAGGAATATAGTACACTCATTTACCCACTCATTTAACCCACACACCTAACACACACACACACACACCTAACACAGAAAGGCATAAACCGACTTTTGAGAAGTCGGGATTTCGGTACGGGGAAAAGCAAAAACCGACTTTTGAAAAGTCGGGATCTATTCAATTATTCAGATATCCCGACTTTTGAAGTCCCAAATATATTAGTTTTGAAAGTTTAAAAAAATAAGTTAGTTTTGATAATTTTTTTAAAAAATATATTATTTCTGAAAAAAAAAATTTTTGCCCCTTAATCTTACCGGGACCAACATATACTAATATAAGCGTTCACTCCACACTCTTCAAAATTCTTTTAAAACAAAGTTTAATCCCTTTAAAACACACGTATAAATTCTATTACACTAAATAAATCGGTGATACTAAAATCACCAACAGAAAGAATGAAGACCCGATGGTACATAAGAAGTTGGGAAACAATTATTGGTATTAGGAGAAGAGATTAAGCATTATTGTAAATTGTACATAAAAGGAAGAATGTTCAACCCACTTTTGGTGTTTCAATATATTGTATCTGTTTATTAGTATTATGTAATAGTTTAAGCACTATTGTAAAATCCTCTATTATAAATATAGGTGACTACCTCCTTGTTTGTGGTCTTTGAAATCTTTAGAATTCATATGCAAGTAATATTGTGACCCGAGTAGTGTGTTCAGAGAACTCCATCGAAGATTGGTTGTATTCTTGATATTTCTTAATACTTGTGTTGAATTTCATAGTGATACATAAATCTTGGACCAACAACATACATTAATAAGTAAAAGAAACAGGAGTATAAATATTTTTTTAATATATTTCATCAAGATATATAACGATATGATAGAAAAGAATAAAATTGCAACGAGTTTATAAACATTGAGGAAGAAAAGGTGATCCAATCTAGCAAACTAAGAGAAATATATAGTTTTAGACTTAGACAAAAACCAAGAAAATAACAAAGCTTGAAATCATTTTGTATTAGGCCCCTTCATGTTTTTTAAGCTTTGATGTGGTGACACTAGAGTCTCACTGTATCTCTTGTCTACTTGGCCACAAAAGATACGATTCCTTTTCTGTCATAACCTATCAACTAGAACTTTGGATATCTTATAATTATCGAACTTACTCCGGTCCCTATCTCCATTCATCCTCCAAGTCTCACACTTCACATTCCGCCCTTGAATTTCTTCATATCTCACAATCAAGTAAATGCAACCTTTATGAACAATGAGACGAGCATCATGGACCGAGTATTCTAGCACTCGTGGTAAAGAGGGAGTAACGTCGGTTAACTTTTGAGTCTTTGTGTCGAACTTTATAAAAGAAAAAGGTCGACGATCATTTAAAAAGTAGAGATTTCCATTCAACTGTTGACTTTTAAGCGTCCATGTTTGTTGAATCCATCAATCTCCATGAGTCGGATTTCAATGAGTACATGTATACCTCTCCAACCATTGTAACATGTAGAAGCTTGTAGTCGTCGTCCCAAGAAGTGTAATATAACTCGAATGTAGTATTGAGATGTGGGTTGAAAAAATTAGTTTTAGCCAAATTCTTATAATAACCCGTAACAGGATTCCATAGAATTAGTTCCGATAGCCGGAATTGTCCAGGGCGACGGATGCCAACGCATACCATTCCATGAAAAGATGTGAGAAGTCGCACGAATCCAGGATAAAGGGCGATAAATGGCAATGGCGGCTTGCTGGAGTTAAACCATTATCAACCATTGTTTCACTATCGATGATACTGAACTTGAATGGTGATTCGTTTGTTAAGACAAGAAATTTTCGGGTGATTACGTGGCGGAGATGCAACTCGGCGAACTGTTGTGTGTTGAGGAATGAGTGAAATTCCTTGGAAATAGTCATTAAACGGATTATAGATTTGGCCGGAAGCCTTGGTATTATGTGGTGTAAGAGAATGTGAATTGGAAGCTCGGCCATGGCGTTTTTACTCGTCTAGTGACTACCAATCATATGGCTGCAGGGATATGTATATATAAAGGGATCGAGAAGGCCGGGTATCTGCAGATTTATTAGATAATTATTCCTTGTTTTATGGAAGATTAAGATAAACATGGAGAATGATAAGTTTTATTTTTATTTTTTAGATAATAAAAAAGGATTGATAGACGAGTTAGTATAATTTTTAAAAACCCGTTTAAAAGAGTCGTACCTAGTTTCCTCTTCCATTTCACGACACAACAAACAAACAAACCCAATACGTAAATAAACGGGTTTGGATTGAGCATAGACGGGTACGGTTCGTTTTTAGGTTGACCCGTCAACCCATATAAATATACGGGTCCTGTTTGGGTTTGGGAGCGGGTTTGCGGGTCGACCCGCCAACAAGTATACTTTTTTTTGATGTATTATATTTTTATATTTACCTCTTATTTTACACGTTTCCTATTTCACTATCGTCTTTTTCTTTTATTTCCGTAAATCTAATCAGAAATAAATCCTCAGTTTTTTAGGCTATGGAGAGTAGACACTATCGAATCATAAATGTTTTATCACTTGTAGCTAAATTGTTATTTGGTAGGGTTTAACTTTATTTGTTATTTTGCATTTAGATTATGTATTTTGACAAACAATGTAACACTACAAATTATTTTTAAATATCAGAATAAAGTGTGAACACAACATTTCTAATCAAAACAGTGACGACGTCTCGCACCCAGAACTACATGTCATTACAAAATTCAATTCTTAACATGAGTAATGAGTTTACAAAACTTGTTCTTAACATCCAAATATGGCTATAATAATTAAGCAACAAAAAACATTTTGGAATGGATAAACCGTCTTCACATTGCTGATGCCTTTCCGTGGACTTGTCCTCAAAAGATAATAAACAACAATAATAAGTATAAAACTCACAACTTACACACCACATTAGGTATGTACAAAGCATATACACCATCCATGATCACATAACTTTATACATCTACCGAAGTAGTGCACTCACGACGATTTCACACTTTGGGTCACAACTGGCTATCAAAGTCATACCAAGGGTATCACATGTTTAACTGTGTCTGAGTTGTGTTTTTACCACAATATAACATAACCTTTCACTTCAAACACAAACACATTACTTACATTTTAACATATATGATACATGCATATTTCACACTAATGTATTCGGGAGATTCACGTCTACTAGCAAACACCTAAAATATAGGTTTTCACATTATTAATCATCTTTTTAGGGCTACATACCCTTTGTACACCAGTTACTTGGAATCCTCTAAAATTCTAAGTTTGGGTTATAGTTTCCCATTGTCAAGTTTTTGATTCCCCGATTCAAACTATTTTTGATTGTCACCCAACCCTTGATTCATGATTCAAAATTTTACGATTTGAGGTTCACAATTGATTAATCATATACGGCAATTTTTTATTCATGTTATCTGTACTCAAGGTTTACGATTCGCTTACATATACCGTTTCCGATCGCCAATGTTACTCGTATAGTTTTTGATTCATTATTAGTCTTGTAGGCTTTTCGATTTTGAATTTTAGTTAACACTATTTACAATTCAAGACACCCATCATGGTTTTCGATTGTGTAAGCACACTCGCACAAGATTTCCGATTGGGTAATTGTTAACGGACTCTACCCATATCACTTTCCGATTCTACCATTCTCGTGTGTTTAGATTCTCAATTCACGAATGGCTCTAGGTTAACTTTACGATTCATACCTTTTCGATCTAGGGGAATCTCACTAAAAGACTCAACCCTCGTTCATTTTACGATCCTACTTTTATCTACTGTTTTTGATTGTTTTCCACTCACCACATGATTTACGATTTCCTCCTCTAGTTTTCGATTCAAACCCCGTCTGCATTGACGCTTTAACAATTCAGTTAAACCCAAGAACATTTTCGATTCAACCCATACGGTCATACTTTATCCAAAATCAAACCTCGCCAATTCTTAACTAAATCATATAATTTCAATTGCATTAGATTCCAATCATCATAAAAGCAAACCCATAATAATTAATTGTAATTTTAATCAATTTGATGGACAAAAATTGAGTTATTATTCTCTATTTACAATTCAGTTCTAACATTTCATAAACCCCCAACAAAATCCTATTTAAATCTAACCCACAAATATCAATTTGAAACACAAATGATCACAAAAGTACACGAAATCAAACCTTACAAATTTCTCTTTAAACAGATCAAGTTTGGTAACAAAGGGTTGAATTCTCCTCCATACACACAGACACTTTCTCTCTAGACACTTTCACTCTCTGGGTATAAAGCGGCTACAGTAACAATGAGTTGGACTTATGCCCTTATTTTGGGTATAAATACCCTTCTTCACTTTACTAATGTCAACTTTAGCCCCTCCCCTTAGTTCAAATAAAATTGATTACTAACAATACAACCATAATTTGTAAATCTCCATTTTAATAACTCAAATTGTTACATTAGGAAAATGGGCATTACAAACAAAAGAAATTTTTTAATAAACTAGACATATTGATCCGTCAACTCACGAATCCGTATATTTAAACGGGTTACGCGGGTTGTGTCGCATTTTCACTTATACTGGACTGTGTCACACATCCTTACGCATAATTAAATAAATAGCATTTTATTTCAAAAGATGTTCCAAAGACAATTAGCAACGAATATAGGTTGTTATTGACACATTAACTAATAGTGGTATTTGAGTCATTAAGTGAGGTGTATGTGTATTTATTTGTATTTGTACTATTTATCTTTACTTTTACTGAGATAATAAAAAGGATATATGACCTTCAAAGAGGTAACTTGCAGATTACTGCCACCAAGTCCAATTATAAATTCTACCAAGAGAATGCCACATTCAAGATCTACATCATTACATCATTACTTTCAGAAAGCAATGTGTAAAACAGCATGCCTTTGTCACTATTAAGAAAAAGAATTAGGAAGCACTATTTAAGTTTATTTCTAACTAATTAAATCGATCTACTACCTGCATAAACAACTTGATCAGCTAGACAGGGAAGGTGATATTTCAATGTAATACATGAATATGCCAAATTTCTTGAAAGGGCCGGGGAGAATTATGGTGCATGCGCGCGAACACACACGTTAAGCTAAAATATATTGATTTGGTGACACGAGTGTTTCAATGTATCTCGGGATATCCTGGCCCCAAAAGATACGCGTATGGGTATATTTCTTCTTCAGGGATAACCGATGAACCAGAACTTCGTATACCATATAACTATCGACGTTACACCAGTCTCCATCTCCATTCGTCTTCCACGTCTCATACTTCACATTTTGAGGTCCGCCATATTTTAGAATCATGTAAATGCACTCTTTATGAACAAGGAGACTAGCATTTTGGACCGAAATTTCTAAAGAGGGGGTTGTTATCGGTGTTACCTTTTCAGTATTTGTGTCGAACCTCATAATAGATAAGGGGCGATGCTCACTTAAGAAATAGAGATTTTCATTCAAGCGTACGCTTTGAGGCGTCTTTGTTCGTTTAAGTTTGCTTGTTGAATCCATCAGCTTTCTCCATAAGTCAGATTTCAATGAGTAAATGTAAACCTCCCCAATTGTTGTAACATGTAGAATCTTGTAGTCATCATCAGTAGAACTATAGAATAACTCAAATAATGTAGTGTTGAGAGGTCGGTTTACAAAATTAGTTTTAGACAAAATCTTATAATCACCCGTAACAGGATTCCATAGAACTAAATCCGAAAACCGCCATTTTGCCAGGCCACGGATGCCGACGCATACCATTCCATGAAAAGATGTGAGAATTTGCACCAATCCAGGATGACGTGCTACGAATGGCACAGGACGGCTGGGAGGATCAGTTAAATCATCATCATCATCATCGTCAGGTGTTTGACGACCGATGACACTGAACTTGAGTGGTGGTCTGTTCGATAAGACTAGAAATCTTTCATTGATTACGTGGTGAAGATGCAGCTTGGCGAAGTTTTGTGTCTTCAGGAATGACTGAAACTCTTTGGAAACAGTCATTAAACGGATTACAAATTTGGCTGGCAGCCTTGGTAGTATATGGTGTAATATTATGTCGATTGGAAGTTCGGGCATGGTGTTCTTACTGATTAGGCTCCAGGTCGCTACGTACGGATTAGATTATTGGGAGGGATCGAGAAGGAGAAGGCCGTGTATCGGATATATATTATTCTGATTTATTAGATAATTATTCTTGTAACTTGCTGAAGTTTAAGATAGACATAGAATAAATATATTTTATATTTAATATATATCTGGGAATTTGAATTTCTAGATTATTATCGTAATTAGTTTAAAAGTTAAAATATACGAGTAATTAATTAAATGATGTTGATTTTAACTAATTAAAAGGTTAAGATTCATTGATTAAATTGATAAAATGATGTTTGTTCTTAAGGCAAGTTGCATAATTAAGATACATTCAATTTTGGATAAGTCATCATTGTATATAACCAACTTTATTTTTTTAAATTAATACAACCAACTTTTTAAATACTTCTATTGTATACATGTGATCTTTAATCACATGTCACTCAGCCGGTCACACACTTTTATATTTTTATTTTTTAAATGTATAATGTTCTTGAATCTTCATAGTGTTCTAAAACATTGATCCTGATTGTTTGCCTCTGATTAAAAAAAATGCAGAACAAGAACATGAATCTAAAAACATTGACAAAAATTAAAGATGAATATAAAAAACCGAAATCATTTACCCTAATATTACACAAATCAAACAAGAACTGAAATCGGAAGATATGATTTTTGAAGAAGAAATACATATCAAGAACATGAATTTGATAACATTGACAAAAATTAAAGATGAATATAAAAAATTTAAATCATTTACCCTAATATTAAACAAATCAAACAAGAACTGAAATCGGAAGATATGATTTTTGAAGAAGAAATACAGATCAAGAACATGAATCTGATAACATTGACAAGAATTAAAGATGAATCTAAAAAACTTAAATCATTTATCCTAATATTACACAAATCAAACAAGAACTGAAATCGGAAGATATGATTTTTGAAGAAGAAATACAGATCAAGAACATGAATCTGATAACGTTGACAAGAATTAAAGATGAATATAAAAAACCCAAACCATTAACCCTAATATTACACAAACTCGAACAAGAATTGAAATCAAAAGATAAGATTTTTGAAGAGGATTTAAAATCACAACCCAAGAAAGAGATCCAAATTGAACAACCGGCAAAAGAAACCTAATAAGAAACATTTTAGATGAACTAACCATCAACATTGAAGGCGCTGGTCGGATTTTAAAGCGACGGTGATGGTCTGCTTTGAAGGTGAGTCGGCAGCAGTGGTCAGCTTCAAAGGCGATGATGATGGTCGGCTTTGAAGGAGTTGGCGGTGGTCGGCTTCGAAGGCAAGGCGATGGTTGGCTTTGAAAGGGATGGCGGAGACCGGCTTCGAAGGCGACGACGATAGTTGGTTGTAGGGGATGGTGGTGGTCTGCTTCGAAACGGTCATGGTCGGCTTTGTCGAAGGCGGTGGTTGGCTTTGAAGCTTAAGCAGCCGTGTATGTAAACTATCAAAGAACGTAACCCATTAAACCCTAATAGTATAAGCAGTGAGAGATAGGTTTAGGAGCTCTAAATATTGGCTTGAATAATGAAGATGGTAAAGCAAAAAACCTAGAAAAAAACAAAAGAAAAATTATTAAAATAAACGGCTAGTTAACCTGTAATAGTAGGTCAGTTGTATACAACATCAAGGTAATACGAGTTGGTTGTATTTATTTAAAAAAATAAAGTTTGTTGTATATAATCATAGTTTAGCCAAATTGAATATATTTTGATGCAATTTACCCTAGTTTTTATTAATATTAAAACATAGTTTACTTATTTTGTGGATTAAATTAATAAAGTTGAAGTGTTTTTTAATTCATTTAGTCATTTTTTGCTTAATCTATATATTTCGTAAAACACCGAAGAGTCTTCCACCTTAGTGATAGATGATTAATTAGAACTTATTAAATTTTAAATATATGTTATTTTAAATTTAAAAGTAAAACAAATTAAATTTATATAAATTCAAAATTGAGTTTCAATTATGAACAAATGAATTATTACGATTCTCTAATTAAATAATTAGTGATGTTAATTAATTTTGACTAAGTGAATTACAACGAGTTTTTCTTGCCCACGCTTTGCGTCGGGATAAAGCAAACTAATATATTTATTTTATTTTATTTTATATACTTAACTTGTTTTTTTAATTTTGAAAAATAATTATGATTTTATAGTAACCGAGTTTTAATATTATACAAAAATAATTCAATTCTTTTTCATAAGTAAATTCCTACGTTGTCACGTGAAATTATTCTAGTAAATTTATATATAAAACGTAAATCTAACTATTGAATAATAAATTATTACCAAGAAAAGGCATCAAAACATAAAAAATTGCCTATAATCTTTTTAATTAAAAGTTACTATTTTTTAAAACAACTAAACATACATACTACATAAACCTAAATTTAATTCTACATCATTTTGTCTATAGGACTTGAACGCATAATCTTATATTGATCCTTTATTTTTAGCTTAATAGTTACTATGATGTATCTTATACTTATTTATAGATATATACTTTTAATTATCTACAAAACTATCATACTTTCATTGAGTTGTAATTACACAATTCAATTATGATAAAATTAATCTGACCAAAGAAATGATGTAAAGGCTATACATCATTTGCTATACACATTAAAAGGTAAAACAAATTTACAGTCCCCCACCCTTATTGCTACCACCGGCCACCACCTCCTCACATCACACCCTCCCTCCTCCTACTCATATGGTCCATTACTATAATAACCCTTTGGTGATGAAAATTGACATACTTCATCGAGCTTGAGCTGCAACGCCGACGACGGTGACGACGACTTTGGAATCAAAATTTGTTGCCACTTTATATCCACTAATCGTTTGGACCAAAGATTCTTTTCAAGCATCATTCATAGCAAGGGTACCTGCCTCATCTTCATCAAAGCAATTGTTCTTTCTGGTTTTTTGTTTTCCGGCTTCATGTTCTTTGTTGTAGGGTATTATGTAGATCTGTTAAGTTTGTGATGGCTTTCTATATGATAATTAGATTTATAGTTGACGAACATATAATTGGTTCGATTTTGTGGTTTGTTCATTTTCATCTGGGTTAGATTAATGCTTGAATGTGTTTAAATCTCACTTAGATTTGTGGATAATATTTCTACAATATGTTCCCTATATGAATATGTGTGGTTGAATTCCCAACCGGAAGAAGCCATCAAATCTTACCGACGCCTAAACTGGAGTGAGAAAAAAAGAGGAAAATGAAAAGAAAAAAAACTAAAGAGAAAATCATATGAGAAAGCATTTCTTATAGCGAGAGAATGAAAAAAAGAATATCACGTTTTAATGAGGAAATTATAATATTACCCCTGAATATCTCTTGTTAATTGATGTATAGTATAATTCTCTTGTTAATTAAGCTATAAAAGGTAGTGTTCTATTAATATTAAAATGAAGATAAAAGTTTGTTTATTAATATACTAGTTAATTGACACGTGTATTACATGGGCGAGTATAAATAATAGATGTAAAAAATATAAATAACTGATACAAAATAGTAACGTAATTAATTAAAAAATATTGTTATGAATAATGTTAATTAAAATATAGTTAAAAATGATAATATATAATAAACTAGACTAAATGTCCGTGTGATACACGAGTTAGTTTAAACGATAATAAATATTAAACATTAATAAAAACGAATTAAATAATAATAAAACACGAATTAAATGAAAATTTAAAAAATGACGACGTACAGCATCAAGACTCTAACCGGCAGTGGAAACATCAACGCGGGTGGGAGGTCAGACTTGACTGCAGAAATATGGTATCATGATATGAAGATATATGATTGTATTTCTTATATAAGTCATGAGTCATTATTGTTACAATTAAGGGTAATAAAGTTAAACGTTATTGGTTATTATTAAAAAAGAATTTAAAATGATTATAAAATATTTTAAAATGATAAAACTAAGAATTTGGTTAATTATGATATTTTAAAATATTATAAAGGTAAATATGATATTTGTAAATTAACGTGGGCAAATATGATTTTTTATGATTTAATAAGAGCAAATATGAAATTATCTCTAATAATTGACTTCTAAAAAGTCAAAATTGATTTTTTGATTTTAAGTGAATGAATGGTTAAGATTAAATATTTCTTAAAATAAATGGTTCAGATTATTTAATAAATTTTATCAAATTAGTATTTTAGATATATTAGATTAGATTAGAAGATAATCCAATGTGGGTACACATTAGTTAATATTTATCCAATTGAGAATTTATCCAATTGATTGGATATGTTAATAAATATTGAATCTACGTAAATATTAATAAATTCTAATTTGATTTTAAAAAAGTTAAAATTGATTTATAAGAATTAAAAAAATAAATGGCTAAGATTTAATATTTTATTAAATGAATAGTTTAGATTGCTTAATAATTTTTTAATAATTAGTCTTTTATTTATATTAGAATATTATTAAAAAACTCGTTTTAAATTTAGATGAATATAAGAAATATAAACAGTAATTCTTTGTAATTGAAAAAATCTACGGTTATAAACTTATGATAATTAAAGCTAAATTTTAAATTGATTTATAATAACCGCGACTCTTCCAAAATATATATAGATGAATAATTGAGATTTAATTTAACAAAATATACTGATATTATTAATTTCTAATATTGATAATTAAAATTAGTCTTTTATTCATGTTTATGATTATGATCATATTTATTTAGATGAAGAATGTTTAATATAGTTCATATTTAATTTATAGTTTTAAGGGATTAATTTTTGTCTTTATATCAATGATATCAATAGTCCAGATTGTATTTTAAAATTTTGGACGGAGTGACATTTTCGTAATTCCCTTTTGATGCTTTTACAAATCAAATATGATTGTATACTGAATCACATGTGATTAAATATTGACTTTATTGAACACAACTCTTATTTAGATAATAATAAAAAGGGATTGATATTGAATATAGAGTTGTGTTCAATAAAGTCTATGTAAAAAACATAGTCCTAAAATTTTAATATTCATGTGATTCAGTATACAATCACATATGATTTATAAAAACATCTTATGTGAATTACGAAAATGCGTTCCGCCCAAAATTTTAAAATGCAATTTAAACCATTCATGCTATTAATCCAAAGGCTAAAATTAATCTCTTAAGACTATGAATTAAGTATGAACTATATTGAACATTATATATAGTTTTTAAAAGCGGGTTGATATCTAATTAAATATAAATATAAATATATAAGTTTTAAAAACGAGTCATTAGTTTCCTCTAGCTTCCGATCGGTTTATAATTTAAGTTTTTGGTGATCTTGTAATCCGAAATGGGGATGTTCTTTTTTTTATTATTTATATTTAAATTCTGATTTAATACGTACGTAAGTTTTTGAGGCATGCATCTTGCCTAAGATTAGGCAGAAAATAAATGAATTATTTCAGTTAGGATTCTAATAAAATTTATTTAAAAAATAAATAAATATATGCAAGTCTTTTAGCTGTAAGACCTTTTGTGAACGCCTCTGCTAACCAAAGATTCGTAGCAGCATATTTAACACACAAAGTGTTAGAGAGAACCATATCTTGAATAAAAAACAATTCAATCTTGAGATGTGTCGTTCACAATGAAAGAAAGGATTAACCGCGATATATGTAGCACCAAGATAGTCACACCATAAAGTAGGAGTGTTTGTCGATGAAATACGTAGCCCTTTCTTCAATGCGGATATTATCCAACTAATGTAAGTAGTAGTAAGAGCCATATATAGCTCTATATTCTGTCTCCATGTTGGAACGAGCTATATTATCCAACTAATGTAAGTAGTAGTAATGAAATTAGAAATCATCTTATAAAAAACGGGTTTGTGAATGGGTACATTTGTTGGACTGGCATGGCGAAACTTTACTTGGTAGTACCACGACTATGTCCGAAAGCAATGATAATTTAGATGACATGTTTATCGACGATAATTTTCACAATACTGATACTGATGATGATAATTTAGACGACATGTTATATGATTTAGAAGATAATGTTGCTGAAAAGGATTACGATAAATTTCAGCAACTTTTTGTTGTCTCAGAAAAACCATTATATGCCGTGTGTACAACTTTTACCAAGCTTTCTGCTGTGTTGAAATTGTTCAACTTAAAATCAAGCAATGGATGGAGTGACAAAAGTTTTACAAGCTTATTAGAGTTGTTGCATGAAATGCTCCCCCGATGGTAATGAGCTATCAGTTTCCACATACCATGCAAAAATATGATATTACTGATAATAAATAAACTCATAGGGTCACACATTTACAGTCAATGAACACCAATTACATATTTGAATATGATTTAAATAAGTTTCCAACTCAATATATATAAGTTTATATGCATTGTTGTATATCATTATTTATGTGAAATAGTAATATTACTCTTATATATGAATATAAGATAATACATATCAAATACATAAATATAAACACATGATTATATATATATATATATATATTATATACATATATATTTGTTACAAGTAAATTGTTACTAGTAACAATTATATAAATGTATGTATATCCTTGTTACAAGTAAAGAGTTACTAGTAACAATTAAGTATGCATATAAAATACATATAGATGTATTTTATACATGGCATGGTACATCTAGTATAATCTTTTATATAATTTGAAAGAAAAACTAGAAAAATCCTATATTGATCTAAAAGGGAGCCATGTCGTGTATACTTGAAAGCAATTAACCAAGGTATGGACTACATGTACAAGTAAGGAAGCAAGGCAAGAGGGGACCCTCCCCCCTCACCCAATTTCGGCCGAAAATAGGGCATGGGAGGGGCCTCCCTCTTGTGCCTTGTTGCTTGATGATTTAAGTCCTCATGCATGGTTCATTTGCTACTTGAACATACAACACCTTTGCTTGTTGTTTTAAAGTGTTGTTGCAAGTCTTGCATGCATCCTTACACTCTTGTATTGGTGTATCAAGTTAGCTAAGTGTGGTGATAAATACATACTCAAAATATACATCTAGTTAAAAGAAGAAGACAAGGTTGTTGTCTTGCTTGCTTGTGAGCTTCAAGAGTTGGAGAGACTAGCATCTTGAAGGTATTGGACTCATTGGCTAGTGGATACCTTAGAGGAAGTCTTCTCTTGGCTTCTCATAGATCAACCACTTCACCAACGGTTTACTCACGCTACAAAGGTTGTAGTTCTAAACACTCTATGGTTGTTTTGTTTTCTTAAAGCTTGCATATGGATCATTGGTGGGGAGTTTTAAAAAGGTTTATAATTGTTGTTCATGCTTCCGTTGCTAAAATATATTTTAAAATGATGATGAAAACCTACATGAATGTAGGATATGTCATACATCAAGGTATAAACAAGTAAAACAAACAATTAGCAATGATGTGATGAAAAATGGTCCTGCTGCTAAATTGCTATGGTATTTTCCCATCATACCAAGATCGAAACGATTATTTGCAAGCACTAAGGATGCAAAATTATTACATTGGCATGCTGAAGAGCGTATAAATGATGGAAAAATAAGACATGTAGGAGATTCACCTCAATGGAGAAATATTGATTATAACTTTGAAGAATTTGGAGTGGAAATCAGAAATATAAGGTTCGGACTGAGCTCGGATGGAATTAACCCGTTCGGAAACATGAGCAATCGTCATATCACTTGGCCGGTTCTTCTATGCATATACAATCTTCCACTTTGGTTATGTATGAAAAAAAATACATCATGATATCATTTTTAATCCAAGGTCCTAAACAGCCTCGGAATGACATTAATGTTTATTTGGCTCCATTAGTTGATGATAGGAAAGAATTATGGGAAACGGACGTACAAGTGTATGATGCGTATATGAAAGAGTACTTCCAATTACGGGCCATGATTTTTTGCACGATTAGTGATTTCGCAGCATATGAAAATTTGTCTGGATATAGTACGAAAGGGAAAAAAGCGTGCCCGGTTTGTGAGAATGATACCTACTCAACTTGGTTGGGAATTTGCAAGAAAACAGTGTATATGAGACATCGTCGATGGCTTAGGTAGGATCACGAGTATCGAAAGAAGAAGAAATTATTTGCCGGTAAGATAGAGCATGGTGTAATACGACAACCACCGGATGGAAGAGCCACACTCTCTCGGGTTGTAAACTTAGAAACCGTATTTGGAAAAAAGACCACCCCTCACAAAGGTATTTGGAAAAAGAAGTCTATATTCTGGGATTTACCATATTAGGAGCATTTGGAAGTCCGACATTGTCTTGATTGTAACACCGCCTTTGCTATATTAAAAATCAGTATAAATTCGAATTTTCAAACTGCATGGGTCCGTTTGTAATTTGAACATTTACCTGTTTGTTAACTTAACCGAATTTCAAAAAACGATGCAGCGGAATTTTAAATAACAAACAAACAAACCCAAGTAGCTATTATAGTTTAAAAACACATGTTTGGCGTATATACAAATATACAATACAAAAATTGCCAATCATGCCAACCGGTGTTACTTTAACCTAAGCCGACCATTGTATAATAATACCAAAAGCAGTGTTCCTTCAAAAAGGTTTGTATATCAGCCATGAGTGTCCCCAACTCACCAAGCCTACCTATTCCTTATCTGTAAAAGAGTTAACATCAACAACATTAGCTATATAAATATAGCTAGTGAATACTAACAATCATGCATAACAATTAGGCAAGTCCTTAGCAATAAAACAAGTCATATAGCAGAATAAGCAATCAATGCTATCCTAACATATAGCGGAGTGTTGACATGTCCAGCGAGTGTATTATATTGCCGGGTTGCAAAACCAGCTCAAACCACTACCACCGGGGGAATCAGACACTACCATCCGTGCTGGTTTCATCACCTAAGTGAATCACCGTGCTCGTTAAGGAGCCAAAGCTCATTAGGCTTAGCCATTTAAGGCACTCACCTCACTTGCTGAAAGAAACGGTACTCGAGTACCGTTAGTCCAGAACATTATGCCCGTAGGCCCAGGACCCAGCCGAAGCCGACCTTAATTACATACAAGTCCGGACATAAAGATAGTTTCATCAATTACCCTTTGCAGGGACAAGTGCATGCATGCTTATTCATATAACATATATTCATCAAGTGTGCACATGTACTTAAATACATGTCTTGCACATCAATTATCAAGGCATATCATGGATTCTTTATCATACTAGCATACATATGGCTTTTATAATTCAAGTTGTGGCATGTCATAATCATATAACTGTTCTTGCATTCAAACCTTCCTAAATTGAAGTCATAAGAGTCAGTACTCACCTCGTGTGTTTATAAACAACACAATATGAACTCGGCTCTCCTTGATAGCTTAATTACCTATTACATATACATTAAATTCATTTAGATTACCACACAACAAGTACATGTATTCTTACACTAGTTCTAATTGAAGGTATTTGTTTGGCATAATTGAGTAGCAACGGAAGCAAGATACAATACAAAAACGAAACTAGCCAAACAAACACACATGCCATGGACCAATATCTAAACATGAAGTTGCAACTAGAACATAATAAACAAGGAAGAAGAAAGGTTATACCATAATGCAAGATCACCAAAGCTTTCTTCTTTGTCAAAGTGTGTAGAATTCAAGGAAGAATTCCTCTAGAGTAGTCCACCCCAAGCACACTTGATTCCCCAATGCTAGTAGGTTGGTGTAGACACCAAAACAACACGATACAAGAACAAGGAACACCTTTGTGCATCAAGTATAGACCACAAAGTGTATGTTAACTTCTCATGTGCATCAAACTTGATCACCTTCAAGAAAAACAACCAAGAAAGAATTTCAACTTCCAAGAACCTCTTGAACTCACTCAAGTCTGTTGATGTGCAGAGAAAAACGTAGCTCTCATTAACCTCAACTTCATCACATTAAAATGTGAGTTAAGAGATGTTAATTCTGCTGTTACAGAGACTGTAAATGGCCTGTGTTGGTCAACACGGCCTTGTAGGCCCAAAGCCCACGGCCTCAATTGGGCCAAGTTAGCCCGTGTCTAATAGACCCAACACGGCCCGTGTTCATCTACACGGCTGTGTAGGCCCAAAGCACACGGTCTTTACTTGGGCCAAAACGCCCCGTGCTAGTTGGGCTGGACACGGCCCGTGTACCATGCTGCCAAAACTCATTTTGGCCTTTTTCTCTCTTTTGCTTGATCGTGTTGCCGGAATCAATACTTGGTGTGTGACCAAATAGGCCTATACCTCATCGGTAGTGCCATTAACTCGTTCGTATCAGCAGGCATATTCCAACACTAACCCCCAATGATACCCTTTAAAGTGCCAAAACGATCCAACTATAACCCATATAACCTGAATACTGAAAAACAACAAACTGTTGACTGCACACTTGGTCGCGCCACGACACCCTAATGGGTCGCGCCGCGACGCAGCTTCAGAGCTGCGAGAAAGTGTCCTGCAGCTGTTGTTTTTCCATTCAAACCCAATCTTTACTTGATCTTAATTATTTCCAGATTATGTACTAGTTTTGGGACATCAAAGAGAGTTCATAAACATAAACATAACTTACTATAACATCAAATTCATGATTAATCCATGAATTCACCATATTTGACCCATTTGGTCAATTTCAAGAATTATAACCAAGATAGCAACTTTAACACACAAAATCAGTTCCAAACTACTTATATCATGTTAAAACAGATTTCAACTCAAAAACTTAAGCTTTGATTACTAATTTCGTTTTGCCCATTTTTAACCTAAATCCTAAAATGAAGAACAAGATAGAGAAAAGCTTACTATGAACAAGATGATGATGAATAGAAGAACAAGAACAGATTTGTAACTTGATTAGCCTTTAATTCCAGCTCTTGAATGATCTTGGTGTGATTCCTCCTTCAAGAACAAGATGCAAGAGATGAGAGGGTGAAGTGTGTGTGTAAACGTATATATGTGTGTTGTTGTGTGTGTTGGATAATCAGAGGACCGACTATGAGGTTCTCATTTATCCTCAAGAGGGTATTTTGTTCCTCTTTTCAACATACAACACAACACCCGAATAACCGTTTCAACTAACGAGGATATTTTTGGAAACCTCGTTTGAAACCAGTTAATATTTTATCATTATTATCTATTTTATTACTATTTTCAAATTCACATTTAACTAGCCAATTACATATTTTCTATTAATACTTAACATATATATATTCATTTAATTCTTTAAATTAAATTCACATACCAAATGGAGCGCACAAATAGGCCCGATTTGAGGATGTTACATTGATGTTATGCATATCGAGAAGAATGTCTGTGAAAG
Organism: Dittrichia graveolens; assembly: GCA_038502395.1. NCBI lineage: Eukaryota > Viridiplantae > Streptophyta > Magnoliopsida > Asterales > Asteraceae > Dittrichia > Dittrichia graveolens. The sequence continues at coordinate 74,542,265 of JARJIL010000003.1, forward strand.
CTTGATAGGATTATTGTTGAACATTCCAGGAAAATCAAAAGATGGAGTTAATGTAAGAAAAGACATGATGGAAATGGGAATTAGAAAAGATCTTGCTCTAGTTGAAAATAAAGATGGATGACGTGGTACGTATCTGCCACCAGCTTGTTACACTATGTCGAAAGCTGAGAAAACTAGTTTTTGTCGATGTTTGCATACTGTTAAGGTTCCATCCGGTTATTCTACTATCATTAGGAATCAAATCAAAATGATGCATCAAGACCACGTAAACCAAGAGGTCCCACCAAAATCAAAGCTAAACCCAAGACACCTATAAGTGTTGCATTCAACGAAAAGGGCCAATATATAAAAAAATATGAAAAAGAATTTGCATCATATTGTGGAGCTGTGACGCGTGCGAGGATTTCTATTCTCTTAGACAATTGGAAAAACGTAGACGAAGATGAGAAGGAGGCGTTATAGTTAAACATCAAGGTATAGTTATGACTATGAGCTTTACGTGTGTTTTCATTTAATTATAAATAACATTAATATAAATAATTAATCAGCGTTTTTTCCTTCTAAATAAGATCATTTTAATATCGAAGATGATTCTGCTAAAGCAACAACAATTGAATCATGCAACTTGGCATGGAAAAGGTTCAAGAGAAAACTTAGAGCGGACCACATGGATTTGGGTATAGAACCCTTTGTTAAATACCCTTTCATAGAGCCCGAATTATGGGAATAATTCATACGTATTCATGAAGCACCCGAGAAACATGTATGTTTACCTTTATATCATTATGGAATAATATTATATCTAATACTAATTACCATGCATACGCACGACCCACAAATGTTAATGTTAGTTGTTTCAGTGATTGTGTTAATGAAACAAAATTGAAAATATGACAAAAGTTATTGAATTATAGTTGTAATATTAGTGTTTGAAACTTTTTACATATATACATTTTAGTTCTACCATACATTTGGTGTGCGTTAAAAATGGGATTTTAAGAAATAAATTTTAGTTATACCATATCTAACTCATTCTTTATTTTTTCATATGAAGATGGAGCGCATAAAAAGGAAAACGAATGCAAAATGTCAAAAGAATTATGCGTATTTAGGCCCAAAAGGCTATCGTGGTTACGAGGATGAATGGGAAAATGAAAGGAAGTCCGAAAACCGGATAAGTATCCATGACATTCAAGATGACCGTACATTTCAATGGTTAATGGCTCGGACTCGCCTTGACAGTGACGGGCGCAGGTAGTTATATCCCGAGTGTAGTGTAGTGTAGTGCGACCGCCCAATAGTTGGTTATATAATGTTGTGTTTTTCAAATTCATATAATTTATTACTTATGTTTTCCAAATTTATGATATTAATGGATAGAGAAAGATATACAACTCTCTCAAGGGTTGTGTGAATCTCATCCGGTAGTAGACCCGTTAGCGATGGTACTGGGACCGGAGCACCCGGGTCGCACGAGGGGCGTTGGGGGTAATATTGGCTTTACAAAGGGCTTAAAGGGGTATGTCCAGAAAAAAGGGCGCAAGAAGACAAAGAAGATGTAGAAGCAAAATTAGTAGAGCATAAGAAACAATTAGATGCAAAATTACAAGAGTATAAAAAAGAATTAGACGCGACCAATGAAGAACGATTACAGGCCCACTTGCAAGAAACATCAACAAAACTTGAGATGATGTTTGAAGAGAGGTTACGAGAGAAGTTATCACAGCTCGCCCCTGACTTAGCCCTTCGCTCCGTCCCCATCTCTACCCGTGCTCACGCCCCTTTCGGTTCCTATTCTCTCCCAAGCCCTCGCCTCCTTCCCCTTGTTTCCGATGGTGTCTGAAGTAAAGGTATACCTTCATATAATATACATCCTACATTAGGGGTGTTGTTCGGTTATTATTTTCAAGTTTCTAGTGAGGTTAATTGGGTATTTTCCAAATAAAAGCATATAATTAAGAATCAATTATATTATTTGAATATGTAATCTTTATCATGAAACTACTTAACTACACAATTTATAGGAACCCACATCGGTCGCTTTGCTTGACCCATACACAAACAATAATAATATTGTTGCTCGAGGGCTTGTATATCCACACAAGGATGATCGAATACATGGTGCATGTATGCTACCTTGCTACATGAAGGTCTCTATACACTCGATCAATTCCGGTTATGAAAACCTAGAGCTAACATGGAACACAACGGAACCCAAGACATTATCTAAAACAAAAAATAATTTTACTCAATGGCCAATGTCCAGAATGGGTCGCTCTAAGGTACATTTATAGAACTTATCCCACTCTAAGATAAATTTATAAACTATGTCCACACTATGTGTAATGTTATAACAAAATTTACTCACTTCAAATTGAACTTTGTGTATAAGACCCCGACACAAAAGAAAATGTCTACAAACACGGCGCAAGGAAAGAATTTGGGTTCCATCGAAAAGGTAAATAATAAAACTTTGTAATTAACTTATGAATTCAAATATAACCCTATCATATATGTGCAGAAGACTCAAAGTTTGGTAACTTTGGAAAAGAAATTGTCTACACACACGACACAAGGAAATAATTTGGGTTCCATTGCCAAGGTAAATGCTAAAACCTTCTAATTAACTTATGCATCGATATATAATCCTATCATATATGTGCAGACTACCGAGAGTTTGGTTACTATATATAGCCACGAAAATATCCACAGATACAATGCAAGGAAATAGTTTGGTTACTATCAACAAGGTAAATACTAAAACCTCCCGATTAATTTATTCAACAAAATATGACTCTACCATTATTATGTGTAGGAAGTAGAAAAAGAAGCCATAAGACAGAGGGATCTCTTTGAAGAACAGAAAAAGCAACTCATGTTTACTAGACTTCAAAAAGTATATGATACATTGGAGGGTAGAGATCGTGATGTACAAGAGGCTTATACTCGCGAGATGATGCGTGATGATCCTACTTCGTTATTTGTTTTTCATATGGAAATTGAGATCTTTGGGAAACAATAGGATTACCCGTATTCCATAGAGCCGGATGACATTAGGTTGTTGTGTACATATGGATGGATTGAAACAAGCATTATTACATATTTCTGCAAGTAAGTCGAATAATGTTTATGTATTACATTAAGCATGTTATTTTATTTCATCCTAATGTTATAATATTATTATGTTTTTAGGGGATTATATTACTCAATGGACTCATTTAGCTGGGGCAAACTATGTTTCTTGAATCCTTGTAGGATAACTCGTGATCAATGCCTACGAGAGGAAAGGGATACAATGGAGTACTTGAGGGAAGTAATGCAAAACCCCAATTACTCGAGTTGTGAATATTTTAGTGATCCATTTGATCAAAGGTGCTACCATATTATTATTATATTACTTTTATATATATATATATATATATGTGTGTGTGTGTGTGTGTGTGTGTAAGTTAATTGTCTAGTCTAATCTGTTAACATATTTTCAGGTAATTATTGGACTTTGTTTATACTAAGGCATAGAACGAGCCAGGGTTACATACTTGATTCTTTGAATATCGGTAAATCTAAAATACAGAAAAACTGTGCCATCACAAAATGTGTCCATGAGTAAGTTTTTTTACGCATTCACATTTGTTGTACAAAAGCTAACACAACTGTTTTTTTAGTTTTTTTTTAGTGCTATTGGTAATCTTTCATGGAGAATGATTGAGGTAAACAATTTCACTATACGTATACATATAAAAATACATTTATATGGGTTTTGCATTATTAACATGTATACTTGTGATATTAAAATTTAGTGTAACAAAAAGAATTTTGGGAATGTGGATATTATATGATGCGGTGGATGTATGAATTTGTGACACGCAATCATATGAATTTCCCACCTACGGGTAAGTACTTATTAGTGTTTAAATTTACCATCATTTTGCATGTTTTGCGGGAAAACTATCCTATTTATTTATAAAAAATTGAGATACTTATTATGTACCTAGGTACCATGGAGCCGCCGTCCATTTTCTCAAAAAGAACTAGATGATATTGTTACTAAATGACACCGAATGTGTCAAATTTGATCACGTAAGGTAAAGTAACTCCATTAATATTAAAAAGAAAGGCCAGCAATCCCTTCTCCTAACTCCCGTCTCCCTCGCATTGTTTGTTTTGAAAACTAACAGACGCATGGAAAGGGAGACATGTGAGCGATCTTTGGATTTCGGAAACGAAGAAACGCGTTTATTGAGTTTTGAGAATGATTCTTTTAATTTTACAATTTAAGAGTATATGTTTGCTAATTAGGCAATGGTAGGGATTCCACACTCAACGAATTCTTATGGTCTTATTCAATTGTCTCCGATTTAGCTTTTTCATACTAGTAGTATTCTTTGGTTTTATTGTTTTTAGCATAAATTTTCTATTATATAGATAGATAGATTATTGTATTTAATTGAAGACTGTTTGCTGTGATGTTATGGAATTAAACCAAATACCTTAGAAAACTATAAAGATTTCTAATTCTTAATTGTATACTTATTTACCTTACATAGATTGATGTTTTAGTAAAAATTACATCATCGAAAGGATGTTTTATTGTTGATTATCTACATTGTAGAGTTTTGCTAGACACCCGATAAAACTTAAGTTGTGGGTTACTAATAACCCTCATGCAACTTTTAAGTCGATTAACTAGTTATCAAGTCTGTTTTACATTTTGAGAATCGGTTTTATCTTTAATTATATTGGGGCCTATTTTTAATGATTTGCCCATGGCCCCAAAATTGGTTGAACCGACCCTGTTTATGAATGCTAATAGATATGTCCATGATAAATATCTATACAACGATTATATATGAAAGCTAACACATATGTTTGTGTTCGTGCAGTGATCTCAACAATGTGTGGAAAATCTAAGATTTTGAGGTATTAATCGGCTTTTGTATTTAGCACCATTTTGTATTAATTTAGATCCATTATGATGAGATATTAACTGGTTTTTGTAGTTAGCTTCATTTTTGATGAAATGTAAACCAGTTTCGGTTTTGCATATAGCACAATTTCTGTATATAGTTACAATATTTTAGGATATTTTGTGGAATGCTAAAAATTTATTTCCTTTTAATTTGTGTCGTACTATTATTATTTGTGTCGTACTATTATTATTTTTTTTAAAACATGAAGACCGGTTCCAACTTATAACATGTCTTTATGATTTTGTTAAGGGGACCGGTTTTTATTTAATAATCGGTGTTCATGTTTTCTTAAAGGGATCGGTTCTAACTTACAATGGGTGTTCATAATTTTCTTAAGGGACCTCTTCGTGTTTATAACCGGTTTTCATGTGTCTATTATAGGACTAGTTTTATAACCGGTCTCCATATGTTCTTTCATAGAGACCTCCCCTAATAGGGACCGGTTCCATGATAAAAATAACCGGTATCCATAATGTTTTGTGTAGTAGTAATTGTCGCATTATCAAGCAAAACACAAGAATGTCTGGAAAGTTGTTTGCAGGGATATACCATATACATTTGACTGTGGTTATAATTGACATTTGACTACATCTTACCCTTTTCACAAGAGCTGAGACAAAAAGAGTTAATGATATTTTGATGTGAATTTAATATTTTAGACTTCATGCAGACTTCAAAAGCGTCTGACAAGTTAATTAATTATTAACGCTCAAATTTTGATGCTAAATTTATCTCCTGAATTTATACATTTCTTTCCTTTTAAACCAGCTTTACAATTTTGCAGATTAAAATGCAAGAAAGGGATAATGGGAAGGGGAGGTCGCGTTCTAAATCTAAATCGGCTAGCAAAGTTAAGTGTTATCTTTGCAAAGTGAAGGGGCATATGAAAAAGGATTTTCCACAAAAAAGAAAAGGAAATTTGAAGGGTGAGTCGAGTAGCAGTGGTAGTGCTGCTATGGTACAAGACAGTTCTAATGAAGGGGATGCCCGTGACGCTCAGATAGTATGCAGTGCAAGCACTGTTGATACCTGGATTATGGATAACGATGATTTTCATCACATCACGTTTTCTCATGATCTATTTGTTTCCTTCAAGGAATGGAATGGAATAGTGAAGTTGGGTGATGATGGGGTACTTGCCATAAAAGGAAATGGAGTTGTGCAGACTAAAATGCATGATGGTTGTCAGGAAGTTTGACTGCTGGTATGTTCCTGGTCTGAAGAAGAATTTGATTTCTTTTGACACCTTGGCCAAGAATGGTTTAAAGTACCATGGTGAAAGTGAATGGTTGAAGGTTTCAAAGGGTGGCCTGGTGCTGATAAAAGGAAAACTATAACATGGAATTTATTTCTTACAGGGTAGTTTGGTTATAGGAACGACAATGGTATCTCAGTCCTCGGATAAAATTGATGATAGGACGAACTTATGGCACCGACGATTGGGTCACATGAGTGAGAAGGGTTATGTGTGTTGGGCAATCAAGGATTACTTGGTGGGAATGTGACGGGTAAAATTCAATTTTGCAAGGCATGTGTTAAAGCGAAGAAACGCAGGGTAAAATTTAGTACCGGACAGCACGCATCCGAGGAGATCCTACAGTATGTTCATTCAGATTTATGGGGTCCCTCTCCGGTGAAACACCGGGTGGTTGTTCATATTTATCACATTCATTGATGATTATTCCACGAAGGTATGGTTATATTACAAGCTTTGGGTTTTCATTTAACCTTATCTCTTGCATCTGAAATCCTGTAAGATATTATTTACACACTTGTGTTCTTACAACTTTATATTTATATCATCTTTAGTTATAAACAACAAACTAAAGTCACATATGCATGAACACCTAGCATATAGCATCAAATGATCAACAAACAGCAAAACCATCGGATTTCTATGAAATCCGCTGCAAAGTGTCGGATTTGAAGAAATCCGCAACAACTGTCGGTTTTTAAGGAAATCCGATACTCCCATCGGGTTTCACCCTTCGGATTTCAACTAATGGATTCATCATTGGATTCTTATCTTAGGAAATCCATTCATCAAATCACAAGTACCGGATTTCAAGAGTTTCGGATTTCAACATATCGTCTTCTTCCTCATATAAAATCCGCCAACTTCAAATCTTCCAAGAATTAATATCCAGCAAACATAAACTTACCAAAAGTTTACCAGAATAATATCAAACCTTTAAAAACATGATTAATGCTTCATTTAACATGTAAACAATATCAAGAACATAGTAACATCACCAAAACCACCAATAACAACAAAACCTATTCATAGAGGTTTCCTCCATGTTCATTCATGGTGACTATAATAAAACCCAGCAGATTGTTTACATTATTTATAACATGTTTAAGCATGAATCACTATTCAAACATATAAAAAGGGATCATACAAACCTTTCCTTGAATCTAACGATTCCAAATCTCCAAATCCGGTTCTTAGCTTTTCTTTATTTTTCTCTCGAAAACACACACATACACACTCCAGCAGATTTCAAATGAGGAGGTTAACTTCAAACACTAATCCACATATAATGCCCACGTATACTAAGTAAAAAGCAGGAGGTGTCAAGTTTTGAGCCAATATATATCTTAACCATATGCATGCATACGTACATACATATATACACATACATTAATCAATATATATATATATATATATTAAACTTAATTAAAATTTAACTACTAATAACTAAATAAACACACAGGTATACGTACCAAAGCCTAAGCCACTACTAGGCCCAAAGTCAGGATGTTACAAATCCTCCTTCCTTAAGAGGATTCCGTCCTCGGAATCTATTCGTTTACAAACAATCGAGGGTAACGAGCCTTCATATCCGCCTCAGTTTCCCACGTCAAATCTGAACCCAAACTGTGTCTCCATTTAACCAGTACCATCAGAATCTGTTTTTGCGTAGTTTAGTCACTTTCCGATCTAATAATTCAATGGGTTCTTCCACTAATTTCTTTCTTGAATCCACTTTAAGATCATCTAAAGGAAGAATCTGACTTTCATCCTCCACTCTACATTTCCGCAAGTAACAAACATCGAACGTGTTGTGAATACCTCATAATTCTGCAGGAAGATCAAGTGTAACCGTCTGATCATTAACCACCCTTTGGACACGAAATGGCCCAATATAACGAGGAGCTAGCTTTCCCCGCTTCCCAAAACGGATAACCCCCTTCCAAGGCGAAACCTTAAGATAAACCAGTTCACCTTCAACAAAAGCCACAGATCTACAACGTGGATCAACATACATCTTTTGTCGATCTCTTGCAGCTTTCAACTTTTCTCGCGCAATAGCCACTATATCTGGTGATCTGTACAATATCAGGGCATGCATACTGTTTCTCACCCGCCTCTAACCAACACGTAGGAGTATGGCAGTGACGCCCATATAACATCTCATAAGGTGGCATACCGATACTCGAATGATAAGAATTATTGTATGCAAATTCAATCAACAAAAGGTGGGAATCCCAAGAACCTCCATATTCCAACACACATGCACGCAACATATCCTCAAGTGTCTGAATTGTTCGTTCAGTTTGCCCATCTGTCTGAGGATGATAAGTTGTACTCAAATTAACACGCGTACCCAACTCCCGCTGTAAACTGTTCCAGAAATTAGACACAAACCTGGAATCACTCTCCGATACAATCGAAATTGGTATACCATGTCGGGAAACAATTTCATCAATAAGCCAACTTGCTGAGTGATGTTGTTTCACCGGTAGCCAAGAAGTGAGCACTCTTGGTTAATCTATCAACGATCACTCAAATCATATCATGATTTCTTTGCGTACGTGGAAGTTTGCTTACGAAATCCATTGTTATATGCTCCCACTTCCATTCTGCTTCTGCAACTGTTTCAATGATCCATAGGGTTTCTGGTGCTCTGTCTTAACCTGTGCACAAATATGACAATACTCCACAAACTGTGCAACATCTGTCTTCATTGTAGCCCACCAATATAGCACTTTCAAATCGTTATACATTTTTGTGCTACCTGGATGAACAGATAATCTTGATTTGTGAGCCTCGGTCAAAATCAAATTCCGGAGACCTCCAAGCAAAGGCACCCACACACGAAATTGATAAACCTTCAATCCCCTAGAATCATTACTCAAATCATTCTTTCTTTTAATCATTATTTCTGTCTTCATATTTTCATTCTTCAAGGCTTCCAACTGAGCTGCCTTTAATCTATCAATCAAGTCGGATATTATCTCAATTCGCATAAAATAATTACTATTCCAGTTCACTTGCGACTCAAAGCATCGGCTACCAAGTTGGCTTTTCCCGGATGATAACGAATTTCGCAATCATAATCTTTAACAAGTTCTAGCGATCGTCTCTGTCGCATATTAAGTTCTTTATGAGAAAATACATACTGTAGGTTTTTGTGATCCGTACAAATAACGCATTTTGTACCGTAAAGATAATGTCTCCATAATTTTAACGCAAAAACCACAACTGCAAGCTCTAAGTCATGGGTTGGATAGTTCTTCTCATTAGGTTTCAACTGACGAGAAGCATGCGCAATAACTCTATCTCGCTGCATCAACACACAACATAACCCTACAAATGACGCATCACAATAAACAATGAAGTCATCTGAACCGTCCAGTAGAGCAAGAATATGAGCTTGACATAAAAGTCGTTTCAACGTCTGAAAAGCTCTTTCCTGTTCATCATTCCACTTAAATGGAACCTCCTTCCGAGTCAATTTAGTCATGGGATTCGCAATTTTAGAGAAGTCTTTTATGAACCGACGATAATAACCTGCCAATCCCAAGAAGCTTTTAATCTCAGAAGGAGACTTCGAAGCATCCCTATTCATTATAGCTTCTATCTTCGCCGGATCAACTTTAACCCCATCACTGCAAATGACATGCCCTATAAAGTGAACTTCTCGCATCCAGAATTCACATTTCGAATACTTAGCATACAATTGCTCCCGTCTCAGAGTTTCAAGTACTTGTCTCAAATGTATCTCGTGATCAGCTTCGGATTTAGAATAAACCAGAATGTCTTCAATAAATACAATCACAGATTTATCCAAAAATGGTCGACAAACCCGATTCATCAAATCCATAAACACAGCAGGTGCATTAGTCAAACTGGACGATATGACTAAGAATTCGTAATGGCCATACCGGGTATGGAAAGCAGTTTTGACAACATCTTCGTCAGAAACTCATACCTGGTGATAACCCGATCTCATATAAATCTTAGAAAAATAAGAAGCACCCTGCAATTGATCAAACAAATCATTAATCCTGGGCAGAGGTTATTTATTCTTAACCGTCCTCTTGTTCAGTTCTTTGTAATCAATACACATTCGCAGAGTACCATCTTTCTTCTTCACAAACAAGACTGGTGCACCCCACTGTGAAGAACTCGGACGAATAAAACCCCGATCTAAAAGATCCAGAATTTGTGTCATCATCTCCCTAATCTCAGAAGGAGCCAATATGTAAGGAGATTTCGCCACTGGATTAGATCCTGGTATTAAATCAATCTTGTATTCCACCTCTCGAATGGGAGGTAGCCCAGGTAACTCATCCGGAAATACTTCAGGATAATCTGATACTACTCGCACATCAGCCCGTTTTTCCGTTCTAGCATCAATAGAATATGCCAGAAAACATTCACATCCCTTGCTCAAGGATTTCATAGATTTCAACAGAGAAATGATAGGAAACGCAGATTTATTTCTTTCCCCTCGAGCCACCACGTGCGACCCATCATACAACGGAAAAGAAATCAACTTTCTATGGCATTTAATACTTGCTCTATGCTTACTCAACCAGTCCATCCCCAAAACCACATCAAAACCAGCCAAAGGCATTAACAGGAAAGACACTCGGAAGCATCTACCATCAATATCAATTTCAGCTCTAGTAACAGAAGTTGTAACAGGAACTATCTTACCATCTGCTACTTCTATGTCAAGCAGTATAGAAATAACAGTAGTAGGCAATTTTAATTTATCACAAAATGCCAAAGAAATAAAAGAGCGATTCACTCCAGAATCAAATGACACACGAGCAGGTAGGGAGTTTATAAGAAACATACCGGTGATAACCTTATCGGTGGCAGTAGCATCATCTACTGTCATACGGAATGCCCTACCCTCCGGTGTCGGAGGATTCTTTCTTTTCTGCTCCCCGAAGATGATCCCCCAACTTCCCCTACCCCTGTCCCAGTCCCGGCTTTCCTCCCTGTAGGGCAATCACCAGCCCGATGTCCTTCCTTCAGACAATTCCAACAAACATTACGAGGGAACCTTCAATCTTTCGCCTCATGCCCATGAGTTCCACAACGCATACAACGCATGGTTTGAGCAATACACTGCCCAGTATGGGTGGATCTACATTGGGTACACCATTGCGATTTAACATTCGTACCCCCTGTTGTCATCTACCGATTTTGGTTTCCCTGAGATTGATTACCCTGCCATCTCTTCTTCTGTTGACTACCCGCTTGATCATACTTTGGCTTCTGTAAAGCCGCTTCATCTCGGTTTGTTTGTCTCTAGCCTGGATGTCCCCCTCAGCAGACTTAGCTAAGGTGAAGGCCTAGGACCATGATCCAGCTAGCCAAGTTGTACTTCTATACTCCGGAAACAATGCTCCAATAAAATGTTGAACCTGGGAAGGTTCATCAGGCACCTACTGAGTCACAAACCTCAGTTTCGCATTGAATTGTTCAATTAATTCATCCACAGACATCTTTTTCGTCATACGCAACTCCATAAACTCCTGCCTTATCTTGTTCAACTCAAAAGCATTGCAATATTGCTCACACAATTTATCCCGAAATTGATTCCATGTGATCGCATCCATCTGAGCTCTGGATAGATGTGTAGTGATAGAATCCCACCAGACCATCGCTTTTCCCTTTAACATCCTTGTTACAAAAAAAACTCTCATCTCATCTTCATAGTTGCAAGCATCCAGAATTCTAGTTGTATCTCGCAACCAGTTTAAAGTAACGTTAGGATCAGTGCTTCCATGATATTCATCAGGTTTGCAATCCAAAAAATACTTGTAAGTACATGGTTGCCTGTATCCCATATTCGAAGGAAATCCCATGTAAGGATAAGAATAAGATCCCTGAGGAAACAACGGATAAAAGAACGGTTGAGACGTAGGTTGAGATACTGGTGGTAATGGCATTGACACGGGAGGAATCTCTGCGAGAGTAGTGATTGCTGGAAAGATTGGTGGTATCTCAGGTGTAGTTGAAGCTATAGGAATAACCGGTGGTTGTGTTGCAGGAACTTGTCTCTGTTGTTCTAGTTCCTTTCTCAGATCCTGTAACTGACCTTCAAGCTGAAAGATGTATTCATCCCTCTCACCTCCAGATGTACCAGCATTTTGCAGAACTTCCACTGTTGTTGTAGGAATTTCGGCAGTAGACGGGGCAGTAGGGGCACCAGTTGAGATTTCACGATCAGCCATTGTTTTCTATAACAATCACATCACCTCACGATTTATTAGATAAATCCATTAGTACATAACATACTAAACACCACCACACTCCAATTCATCCCAATCCCACACCCAAGGAGTAATTGACCTACCACGAGCCAAGATTTGGGAATGTAACACTTCCAACTGTGCTCACATCGCCAAAACAAGGCTCTGATACCAAACTTGTAACACCGTATTTTCAACCCAATAATTTTCATTTTAAAATACAATGCAGAAGTAGGTAAATACTAAAAGTATTTACAACTATACACACACCACTGTTTACAAAACCAACCAGTTTGAAATATCAGTATTACAAAACTACGGCTCGTCACAAATAAACACATCAGAGGCCTAGGTAATTACTCCCAAGCTAACCACTCTCAGCTGAGCCGTGACTTACCAAAACCTGTAAAAAGAGTGAGAGGTGGGAGATTAGCACAAAGCTAAGTGAATGGAGTAAAGCCACAACAGATATATCAGCCAGAACCGCATGATATCAACAACAACAAATAACAGATAATCGTGTCCCGGGAAGACCGGCGGTTCTACAGGAAGCTACAACCAATGCCGGCCAAAGTTACCGATAGTTCATTTGCTATTCTCACACAGTATTATCCTTAAGTTGCAACGAATGCATCAGAAGATCCCAATACTGATTAGCCGATAGCAAACAAACCCACCCCGTGTGCCAAGCCGTAACTGACTTCCCAATATCATGTACACATATTACTGACGCAACAATTAATTAACAATCAACCAGTTAATCAATTATCAGATATAAAATCTATTGCAACCAAACCAGCTACAACTAATATCATCCGTGAGTAAACATCCACTCACCTCGAGTTCTCAGCTTTTTCACTCAGTGATCTAATGTTACTGAGCCTTGTCTGTTCCTGAGAACACAACAAATCAAAATCAGTATCTGATTCATATATATATATATATATTTATATCATCTTTAGTTATAAACATCAAACTAAAGTCACATATGCATGAACACATAGCATATAGCATCAAATGATCAACAAACAACAAAACCATCGGATTTCTATCTGCAAAGTGTCGGATTTGAAGAAATCCGCAACAACTGTCGGTTTTTAAGGAAATCCGATACTCCCATCGGGTTTCACCCTTCGGATTTCAACTAATGGATTCATCATTGGATTCTTATCTTAGGAAATCCATTCATCAAATCACAAGTACCGGATTTCAAGAGTTTTGGATTTCAACATATCGGAATCCACCATCGGATTCCTCCCTGTCGGATTCATCTTCTTCCTCATATAAAATCCGCCAACTTCAAATCTTCCAAGAATTAATATCCAGCAAACATAAACTTACCAAAAGTTTACCAGAATAATATGAAAACCTTTAAAAACATGATTAATGCTTCATTTAACATGTAAACAATATCAAGAACATACTAACATCACCAAAACCACCAAGAACAACAAAACCTATTCATAGAGGTTTCCTCCATGTTCATTCATGGTGACTATAATAAAACCTAGCAGATTGTTTACATTATTTATAATATGTTTAAGCATGAATCACTATTCAAACATATAAAAATGGATCATACAAAACTTTCCTTGAATCCAACGATTCCAAATCTCCAAATCTCCAAATCCGGTTCTTAGCTTTTCTTTATTTTTCTCTCGAAAACACACACATACACACTCCAGCAGATTTCAAATGAGGAGGTTAACTTCAAACACTAATCCTCATATAATGCCCACGTATACTAAGTAAAAAAGAAGGAGGTGTCGAGTTTTGAGCCAATATATATCTTAACCATATGCATGCATGCGTACATACATATATACACATACATTAATCTATATATATATATTAAACTTAATTAAAAGTTAACTACTAATAACTAAATAAACATTTAATCAGTTAATAAACACACGTATACGTACCAAAGCCTAAGCCACTACTAGGCCCAAAGTCAGGATGTTACAATTTGACTCTTAAAGAGTCAAACCTTTCATTTTCACGAGCCAAAGTCACGAACACTTTAGAGCAAGCATATTTCTTGTTTTGGATCAAGAACAGTAGGAGCAAGGTGTAAGAGATGAACCTAGCATACATACAACATTGTGGTAAGATTATTAGCCATGTTCTTCATATTCTTGTGTGTTTAAAGATTGATTCATGGTGCATCAAGATTTGATCATGTTATGTTGTTTTTGGTTTAGAAGTTGTTAGGGGTGTAGGAAAACACTCCAGTAGTGTTTTTATGAATTTAGATCGAGTGTTTTTAAGGTTTTGGCCGGAGTTACAACAGACAGTCGGCGAACTGCTTCTGAAAGTAGAAAGGCACGGGCATGCCTTTGAGGGGTACGACCGTGCCTACTGGCCATGACCGCCTCTGTTCATGAGGTCCGGGCGTACCGGGGCATGGGCGTACTTATGTAGGGTACGGGTGTGCTTTTGGCCTAGTACGCCCATGCTTGATTGGGCTGTGTTTTTGGGCCTGGGCTAAGGGGTACGGGCGTGCCTCTAGGGATACGGGCGTGCCCTGCCCCTGTTTAGTTTGTTAAGTGCTAAGTTTGATTATGTGATTAATTCTATGATTATACATCTGTAGGAATTACTGTTTGAAGTGTTCTGAGTATATCTGAGTTTCCTAAACTCTGATTCATATCTGTGATATGTGTGTTATATTGCAATGTGTTTATATTAGTGATAAGAGGATACGGAGAGGGTGGTACACTGCTTCGTGCAGTTGTAGTTGCCACAGCGTTTTAGCCTTCTTGGCGGATGCTAAGATGGTGCAGTACTGTATCCATAAGAACTTTATGGCATTCGTATATGTGTATGCACATGTGTATATGATTTATAGTTTAGCTTTCTCACTAAGCTCTTGTAGCTTAGGAGATACTGCTTGTTGTTGTTCTGCAGGTTGTATTAGCACCAAGGCAAGGCGCCGGTTTGACTGTTGATGGTTGACTTCTTAAAACGTGATTTGAAACAATAACGCTCCTAATTGTGTAACGGAAAGTACTTTTGATTTAAATGCGCGCATATCTCTTTTTATAGAAACCTCAGGGTTTAAACGAAATATTTTATTTGCTTCCGCTGATAGCAAGCTTGTTGGAAACTATTTATTGACATAAGTTGTGGTTGTTTGTATGAACTAGAGGGTTCAAAAATACTTGGTTTGTTTCCATCAGTTTATTAAATTCTATTTTTAGTCAAATAGCTTTTGTTTAAAGCTTTCTTTCGAGTTTTGAAAATTGGGGCGTTACATGATTCATCAAAACAACTACTCAAGTAAGCAAGAGAAATTGAGAGAGAAAGAGAGAGAGAGAGAGAGAGAGAGATCTTTGAGCATTCATAAATTCTTACACTTGCCTCTTGTATTTTGAGAGTGATTCTTCTTGTATAAACCTTTGTTGGTGTTTGAGAGAATTCATAAATTATTCTTAATGAAAGAACAATATAGTTGATGTGAGTTTGATTATTCCCCACTTGTGTTCTTGATTTTTAGTTCTTAGGGAAGAACTTGTTCATGTTCCTTGTTAAATGAAACTTAAGTGCTTGATGAAGAACTTGTTTTAAGCTCTTGGATTAGAGCTTGTTGAGGTTGTCACCTACCTTCCAAAGATGATTGTAACCGGTGGTCTCTTCCGTTCTAAGGAGACTTTTTGCATGTTATATTAGTGGAACTCTTGACGGATGTAAAGGAGTGGATATAGGTTGGAGTTTAACCGAACTACTATAAATCTTGGTTTTATCCTTCTCTAACCTTTAAAATCTTTACATAATCGTATTTATTTGTGTCTTTATATTCTTGTCTTACATTATCGCATTTACTTTCAAGTTATTTAATTTATTGTCATTAATTTACATTAGAAGGTGTTCTCATTAGATCCTACCTCTCTCTCTCTCTATATATATATATATATAGGGTGAGGATCCAATGAGAACACCCCTTAAAATGAGAACTCTAAGAACCACTGCATCTAGTCTATAAAATCATTGCATCCAACTTAAAATCATTGCATAATATCTAAAAAACATGGATTCTCTTAAAACTAGTTCATCGTGCACGAATTAATCGATGGATTCTCATTTAAGAACCAATACATCTTGTTTTAAAAACCACTGCATCTAGCATAAAATCACTGCATCTTGTCTAAAAACACTGCATCTTATCTAAAAACACTGCATCTCATCTTTACACACATAAATAATAATAATAATAATAGTAATAATAATAATATAAAGCCACTTTTGTTGACTTTTTGGTGGTTCGCAACCGTGCGAACGTTTTCCTGCGTTCGCAATTGATCCCACATCTATATATATACATAAATATATATCTATACTTACATGTATATATATATATATACACACACTAAATATACTCTCACACACATATATATATATATATATGTATATATAGATATTCATATTTTGCATGTGCTTATTTATATTCAATCATAAAGAGTTTGATTTTTGTTAAAAAAGAGAATATTTAAAATTTTAAGAAAAAGTGGACTTAGAAACTATTCAACCCTCCTTCTAGTTTCTACAAACATATTTTCCCATCCTAATTTAAAAATATATAAATTTACACTTTATAAAATTTCAAAATAGCTTATTTAACAAAATTCTTAATTTTATCATTTTAATATACTTTATAATCATTTTAAGTTCGTTTTAATTATAGCAAATAAATATTTCACTTGTACCGAAATATAATCATGTCTCTTCGTACCATGATACCACGTTTATGCTGTCATGCTTGCCCTTAACCTCGTCGCTTCCACCGCCGGTCTCAGTGTTGACCCTATATGTCGTCATTATTTCCTAGAATCTCATTTCATTATTATTTTATAATTAATTTAATATCATTTTATTATTGTTTAATACTTATCATTTTTTAAATCAATGTGTATCACACGGACATCTAATATAATAATAAATTAATTAAACAAATAAAGATCAAGAAAGTGAAATAAATGTAGACTGATACGGTACATGAGTATATATATATAGTCAAGCTGGCGTGCATACATCATAAAAACAAAGGCTGTCACTCTAGAATTGCTAGTGTAATATGTGGTGATGCTATGGATATAATTTTGAAGGCTAATAGCATACAAAAAAAATGGCCTTTTAGCGACACAGTTAGCGACATCTTTTGTGACATATTTGCTATCAGCGACACTTTATGTGACGTAAGGGGAAGAGTCACCGATAAGAAGTCGCTAATTTAGTGACTTTCACCATATGTCTCTAAAAATAGAGACATTTGTAGTGACATTCTTTATATAGTCGCTAATTTTTTTTGCGACGAATAAACTCGTGTTGCTACGTTAGTCGCTGATATGTAGCCCGTCACTATATCCGTCACAGTACGAGTCGTTGTGGGGGAAGCTAGTATAAGTTAGTATTTATTTACATATCGGTACGCAAGTCACTAATGATGACACAATCTCTAAAAGTCACTATCCAAGCCTCTAACGAAGACGCTAATCTTTAAAAGTCGATATCCATGTTAATAAAGATGTCACTTTTTTTTCAAAAGTCACGGTGCATGTCTCTAAAAAAGTCACTATTTTATCAAAAGTCGCTACAAACATCATAATGTAAGTCGCTAATTTGGCTAAATAAAAATAAAAATTATTTGATTTCCTTTTAGCATCCCTATTTATATTAATTCTTAAAACGTAGATTTAACAATCTAAAATATTCTATTATCAAACCAAACTTCTAAAAGAGTTGTATATAACATATACTAATAACAAGTGGTCATCCAATTTGAAGAATACAACCTCAAAAGTTTTCGATATTCAACAAAGAACTATTAACGACCCCGAATTGCATCTAAAAGTTGGCGGGTAGCTTTTCCCATTTCATGAGCCACAACTTTACTTACTGGGCAAAGGATGTATGTACTTCTTCGGAAACGATAGTCCTTAAGTTTTGCTCCAACGAAGCTTGTGATTTAACGACTTGATCTAATTTTCTTGACTGTACTTCTTGTGTTGATCTTAGATTATCCAACTCCAACTCGGCTCTTAGAAGTCCATTCGCAAGTTTTTGGTGCTCCACCATCTCTCGTAAATCATCCAATTCCTCATTAGGTACATTATGAACAGACGGCTCTTCCATATTAACATTTTGAATCATATACTCATCAAGCACCGATCCGTAAGCCCTTCCATTTTTTATGCCAACATGTTCAGCCCATCTTGAGTATGTATTTGATACATTCCTTGACTCGGCATCAAGTGAGTCTACTTCAACAAATTTTTCATTGTATTGTTCCTATATTGAAAAGCCAAGCGTAATGAACAAGTTTAACATGTTAAAAACATATTCTTAAACGTATAGATGACTTGATTAAAAGTTTGCATTGGTGTTGGGAAATGATTATAGATTAAAATGAAGACATAACAAGTAAACTGAAAACAGAAATCAATAATAAAAAATGGTTCTAGGAATTTTGAAGGGAGTTTTAACTTTGCTAAATTAAAAAAAAGAACTTCAGGTCAAATGATCTTCATAAGAATAACTAAATAAATAAACACATGGCCTCAAGATAAATAGATGCAGTGACTCCTTAATTTTATGGTTCCAGCACCATGTATTGGCCCTCCTTGGCTAACAAGAGAAAAATACATTTTGATACTTAACCAGGTCATAAAGCTAATAATTATTTTAATTTTACATTTTGACTCCGGGATAGATTAGAACCTAAATCAAATAGGTAACCACTTCAGGATTGTAGTGAAAAAACATCATATTACTAGAAATTCCCATGATTTATGATACTTAACCAGGTCATAAGCAAGTATATTATAAATAACCACTTCTAGATTATTTTATTATAGATGAAGTAGATAAAACTTAAGTATGGTTAACGAAGACAGGAAAGCTAAAAATAAAACTTACCCAGGTTTCTTGTGCCTGATTGTCAACAAATGTGCCTTCCTTCCCTTTATGGGAAAGCTAATTAAATTAAGTATTTTATGAATTAGCGACTTGGTTAGTGATTTGTCTGAGCAAGTCACAAAGTTAACGACTTGGTGAGGGACTTGTTTGAGCAAGTCACAAATTTGGCGACATGGTCGGTGACTTGTTTGAGCAAGTTACAAAACTAGCGACTTTGTTAGGGACATGTTTGAGCAAGTCATAAACTAGCGACTTGCTTGGTGACTTTTTAAGCAAGTCACAAAATTTAACGACTTGCTTATTGACTCGTTTGAGCAAGTCACAACATTAGCAACATATTTAACAACATAGTTTATGACCTTGTTGTCTATTATTATATATTTCGACATCATTTCCAATATGGATGACTTGATAATCGCTAAAACTGTCACTACATTTATCATAATTTTGAGACGTTGAGTTTTATGTCACTAAGAATGTCGATAAATGGTTTTTTTTCTTGTGCGCATACCCTTCTATTCGACTAGCCGTATATATTGGTACAATTCTACTAGCTTTCTCCATGAGTCGGATTTCAATGAACAAGTGTAAGCACCTTTATGTACCGCGTAACTAAAATATCCGAATGTTTGTAACAAATTGTAATAAGATCTGATGTCATGACTGGTTGTAGACAAAATCTTATAATCACCGGTTCTAGGGTTCATTGAACTAGATCGTATACCAATAGTACTTATGCTTATGGGTTTTATTTATTGTAAGGATCAAAAAAATATCTTGTAAACATCGAACTTGAAAGCTTAAAAAACCCGTTAGAAGATACGCATAATAAAACAAGATAAACACATCACTAAGATTTAACGTAGTTTGGTCAAAGTCAGGACGTAAGGAACCCAGAGACTTTTTTATAATGACTAAAGTGTTTACAAGGTATCACCCCAAAGATACATAGGTTAATTGAAACCTAGCTAAGATATTTATAACAAAAACAAACTCCTAAAAAAGGAGCTCCGAAATTTTGAATAACACCAATCGGCCATATCTCAAAAAAGGAGATAACCATGACTTATCCACATTCAAAATTTGTACAACCGTTTTGAATTAATTAATTCAAAACCCCGCAATTTACATTAATGTCAAACTTTCCACTTAATTAGATTTTAGTTTTAATTGTACCGCTAATTTCAAATCACACCTAACATATATGCCAACACATACCAATCCATGAAAAGATGTGAGAATATTAATGTATGGAGATGTACAAGTAGCTCTCAGTCAACGTGTTTAGAAATCTTGCCGCCGGCTATTAATGCTCTCAGAAGACACATAACCTGAGTAGTGGTAGGCGGTTGCATCTTTGACTCCAAATGGATCGTGAAGCAAAAACAAAATCAACATGTTAAAGCCAAAGAAAGCCTATTCCAAACCTTGAAAACTTTTTTCATTTGAGGGTCATCATTGGAAAGTACTGTCATGGTACTCTTAATTCCATCATGATCCAGCTTAAACATCGAAAGAAATAAAAAGATCTGCAGAGTGTGGAAGACCTTGTTTAACAGGCAAGTATGACACCGTACCTGATCACATCAAAAACAGGTTGCTTGCATGAAACATCATTAGGAGGTATGAGAAGCTTCTACCGGTGAGGGGCAAGTCTCTTGAAAATTTTTTTTGTCTTGATTGTAATTTTTCTCATTTGAACACCAAGGGAGAATGTTAGGAATATACTTTTGTGGTGTTTAATGTATTTTGTTATCTTTTGTAATACCTAAGTTTTGGCTATTATTAGAAGATAGTAGGCCAACGTCTCTGTCTCGTCTACGCCGCCGTTGCCATTCAACATCTCTGCCTCCGCCGTCGTTGCCTTTCCCCGTCTCCGCCGTTGCCCTTCTTCGTCCGCCGCTGCCGCCCTTCACCGTCTCTGCCTCCATATATCGCCGCTGTCTTTCACCGTCTCTATCTCCGCCTCCGTCGTCCTTCACCGTCTCCGCCTCCGCTGCTGTTGCCTTCACCGTCTCCGCCTCTACCGTTTTTGCCCTTCACCGTCTCCGCCTTCACAAGCTTCAAGCAAGTCATGTTGTGAAGGTGATCCCATTGCCTTTTACATGAACTAAACAAGGGATGTGATTTGATTTGAAATCCTATGGGATTTGGAATCCTTAGGAATTCAAGTCCATCGTCTAAAACACCCCTTTAGGGTATGTAGTGTAATATCTACTAGACTAAATGCCCGTGTGATACACGGGTTGGTTAAACGATAATAAATATTAAACATTAATAAAAATGTACTAAATAGTAATAAAACGCGAATTAAATTGTATTTAAAAAATGACAATGTACGGCATCAACACTCTAACCGGCAGTGGAGACATTGACGTCAGACTTGATGACAGAAACGTGGTATCATGATATGAAGAGATATGATTATATTTCTTATATAAGTCATTAGTCATTATTGTTACAATTAAGGGTAATAAAGTTAAACGTTAATGATTATTATTAAAAAGGAATTTAAAATGATTATAAAATATTTTAGAATGATAAAACTAAGAATTTGGTTAATTATGATATTTTAAAATATTATAAAAGGTAAATATGATATTTGTAAATTAAGGTGGGCAATTACGATTTTTTATGATTTAATAAGGGCATATATGAAATTATCTCTAATAATTGACTATAAAAAGTCAAAATTGGTTTTTTTGATTTTAAGTGAATGATTGGTCAAGATTAAATTTTTTAAAAAGGAATGGTTCATATCGTATAATAAATTTTATCAAATTAGTCTTTTATTTATATTAGAAGATTTGTATAAATAGGAATGAATTCTCAAAACTTATTACCAAGCTTTCACATATTCATATTTCTTTGAAAGAGAATTTTTGTGTTTGAGTGTGTAGTGTGTGTTGTTAAGCATTCTTGTGTTCATCATCTGCTACACCGTTTTTACTATCATGTGTGAATTTGTCGGCTTCAATTTTTGATACTCACAAACTTCAAAGCTCTTGATGATACTACACAAATAAACATGTAAATTTTAGTTCCCAAGTTCTATTCCCAAGTTTTGTTTATGCATAATAACCATGTAAATTTTAGTTTCCTCTGTTGTTAAAGTTAAAAAAAAGAAAAAAGAAAAAAGACAACATAATTACTAGTTGAAGTACCCCTTGACATTTTAGTTTCCCCTGTTGTAAAAGTTAAACCAGATTTTGCACATAATTTTAAATAACACAGAGAAAATGAAGCATTCATACACAATGTATAAACTTACAAGTTACAACACAACTTATAATTGTTATGTTCATGCACCATAAACTGTGTTTGCCTGCATTGGACAAAATCAAGCACAGTGTAACTACTACTTAGTCTGGCATTTAAGCAAAAAATCTGGAGCAAATAATTTTACCCTTAAATTGAACCTTTGATCGAATAGTGATAGTGGATGGCGGATGGCATCAATCAAACTGGTCTACACAAGTTATATAGAACTTAGGTTAAAACACCGGTGATTTAATCATTGCAAGTTGCACTTTGTTCCATAAACATCAAAGCAACCAAAGAACAAAACAATTTGACTGAAGTGAACATAACATACCTGTGATTTGGGTGATACCACGACAAGGCGGAGGTAACTAAAGAAGATCCAGCATCATGGCCTGATGGGTTATCCAATGCATTGATGTATATTATGTTGTAGCTCTACTAGTATAGACAATGTTATTTTATGGATATGTTGACATAATAATTTAAACTTGGCTGCTAACCCGTTTGTCACTTTTTAACGGTTATTTGGTCTTGGTGTGGTCGATATATGCGGATCCAAGTCAGATCGGTGCTTAGGTTATCCTGTGTAGTTAAATCTAAAAAAATTAGATTATGTGTTAACTTTTAAAAGTTTATATATGCTGATATACCTCTTGGGTTTTATTTTGTCCACTTTTGCAGTGTGCTCTTGCTGCTGTTATAGTGTCCTGCATAATTGGCCGGTGAGTATATCCCATCATGATTTGAATTACTTTCATATTGCTGAATCTCTAATGTAAATGCTAAATAATATTTTAAATATTTGAACCGCTCTTATCATATATAGTTTTCTACCCATACTCTAATTCTTGATTTTGTGTTTGTTAAAGTTAGACTGTAATGAGGCTACATAGATATGTTTATGTCCTTGGAAGTAAAAAATAAACAAGGTAATCATCTTTAACTTCTTATTTTTTACACATGCAATTATCTGGAAAATTGATTAGTGGTCAGATTCTGTTATTTGCATCTTGAATTCTGTTATTATCTATATATTAAAATATCTTAAACTTTTTAACAGGTAATTGCTAGAATCATTTTACAATGACCATCTAGCTCGTACAAAAATTTGGAACGAGGTTCATGAGCAAAGAAGTTGAGTTTTATACAAGTTATAGTTAGTTTTATATTTTGTGTTTCTTGTTTGATATTTAGACTTGTTTAATTGTTTTTAGAGAATATTTCTAAAAGACAATTCATTTGTTGTTGAAATAGTGATATTATGATTTCTACATTGTGTAGTATTGTTTTTTTAATTTCATGTTGTAAATAAATAATGAAATTATATATGTGTGTGTGATAAATAGCTTCATTTATAGTTGTATTTAATTTGATAATGAATTTTTGCGGCAAAAATTCTGTGTCGTTAAAAGTAGTATGGATGCTAAAATATCAATAGTTTTTACTGACATAAAATATGTGCCACAAATGCCTATTTGTTTATAGTGGCTAAAAAAAGTGCCACTAAAAGCCTAAAAAATTGCAGTGGCAAACCAAAAAAGTGCCACTAAAAGGCTTTACTAGTAGCGCTTCTAGTGGCACTTTTTTTTGTGTGTCGCTCATTCCCAGATGGGTCTTTAGTGGCACTTATTTGATTTTTTGTGGCACTTTTTATATGCCATTAAATGGTATTTTTTTGTAGTGCAATTTTAGTTTCCCAAGCTAATTCTATTCCCAAGTTTTGTTTATGCATAATAACCATGTAAATTTTAGTTTCCTCTGTTGATAAAGTTAAAAAAAAAAAAACATAATTACTAGTTGAAGTACCCCTTGACATTTTAGTTTCCCCTGTTGTAAAAGTTAAACCAGATTTTGCACATAATTTTAAATAACACAGAGAAAATGAAGCATCCATACACAATGTATAAACTTACAAGTTTATACATTGGACAAAATCAAAGCACAGTGTAACTACTACTTAGTCTGGCATTTAATCAAAACATGTGGAGCACATAATTTTACCCTTAAATTGAACCTTTGATCGAACAGTGATCGTGGATGGTGGATGGCATCAATCAAATTGGTCTACACAAGTTATATAGAACTGAGGTTAAAACACCTGTGATTTAATCACTTGCAAGTTTCAATTTGTTCAACAAATTAACATCAAAGCAACCAAAGAACAAAACAATTTGACTGAAGTGAACATGAACATACCTGTGATTTGGGTGATACCACGACAAGTCGGAGGTAACCGAAGCAGATCCAGCATCATGGCCTCATGGTGCCAGAGGAATCGGAGCCATATATAGCTGCCGACGACCATGAATGGATATATAGACAAGCATACATCATAAATACAAAGATTGTCACTCTAGAACTGCTAGCTAGTTTAACATGCTGTGTGATGCTATGGAATAATCTTGGAGGCTGTTATAAAGCTAATAAATATACTTACCCATGAAGTTCCATAACAATTAAATTAATC
Source organism: Dittrichia graveolens (assembly GCA_038502395.1). NCBI lineage: Eukaryota > Viridiplantae > Streptophyta > Magnoliopsida > Asterales > Asteraceae > Dittrichia > Dittrichia graveolens. The sequence goes on from JARJIL010000003.1 coordinate 74,567,381, forward strand.
AAAGCAATCTAAACTGAATATATTTAAGAATCACATACTTGATTGTAAGCATACATACATGAAACCAGGATAATTAAGTTGTTTTATTGAAGTTCGATCAGAAATAGATATATAATTATTGAAAACAAAAAGAACAATTAGCTAGCTAGGCCAAAATATAGTATACATATATGATGACCTTTGTTGCTAGCTATCTACTTGTTCATATATATTGATTTGGTGACACAAGAGTCTCAGTGTATCTTCCTTTATCAGGGATATCCAAGGCATGCTTTTCTAGATCAAATCTGCTAAGGTTACTTCTTTCAATCTTGAACCACTTTGAACTATCAACCCTGCGCACCTTACAAGTATCAACCTCAGTCCAATCTCCATCTGGCTCATTTTTCATCACTACCAATCTACTGGTACCATTATATCTCCAAGACAAGTGAATGCAGCCTTTATGAACAATGACATATACATGTCTGACCTCATAATCTAGCTCTGATAAAAAGGGTGTTGTTATCTCTACAATCTTTTCCGTCTTTGTGTCGAACTTCAGAATCGAAAAGGGAACTCCTTCTAAATATGGTTTTAGAAAATATAAATTTTCATTTGACCGTATACTTCGAATCGTATATACCGGTCTCCCTGTCAAATCCACAAACTTTCTCCATGAGTCGGATTTCAACGAGTACATGTAAACACCTTTATGGACCGTAACATGAACAAGTTTATAGTCATCGTCATAAGAACTGTAATATAACCCGAATGTTTGTAACAGATTGTAATAAGGTCGGGTTTCATAATTAGGTCGTGACAGAATCTTATAATCAACCGTTACAGGGTTCCATAGAATTAGATCACTGTACCTCCCTACATGCTTAGGGCTTTGATAAATGCCAACACATACCAAACCATGAAAAGATGTAAGAATCTTCATGTATGGACGACACTTAGCTTTTAGGAATGGCACGGGTCGATTGGGAAGAGTTAAACAATAATCATCAGATGTTTCGTAATCGATGGTACTGAAGAGTGGCTTTTTGGCGGATAACACGAGAAGTTTGTCGTCGTGTTGACAATGGTCGTTGATTACGTGATGGATATGCATTTTGACGAACTTTTGGGTGTTGAGGAAGGAGTGAAATTCCTTAGAAACCGCCATGAAACGGAATACAGATTTGGCCGGCAGCCTTGGTGCTATGTGGTATAATACTATCTCAACTGGAAGCCCCGACGTGGTGGTTTTATGACGGTGACGATGACGGTGGGTGGTCTCCGCCATGGTATTTTTAGGGTTTAGGGTCGTCATGAGGGAGAAGGGAATGGATGTGTTAATTTATTTGCAAACGATTCTTAATTTATCGTACGTATGGAAAGTTAGGATAAATATGGAATAATAAATATTATTATTTTTTAAATTTATTTAGAAAATCAATTTATAGCGATGGAAAGGATTGATTTCATGGAGATGCATGCATGGTGAATAACACTAAAAGAAAATAGAGCATTTGTGGCAACATCAATTGCGGCGACATAGGTCAATAGTGACGACATGTTGTCCGTCGGACTACATGTCGCTGCAATTTATGTCGCCACAAATGCTACTAAAAAAAAGACCGGGAGTTTTTCCCTCGCATACATTTCGCGTGTCGCCACAATTAGTCCATGTCGCCACTATTGGCGTCGCCGCAAATAATCACAGAATTAAATCCCCCTTTTGCAGATCTGTGAACTCACTTTTACACAAAACTCTCTCCATCGTTCGCCTCCATGCCTCCGCCGCTGCACAGTCGGCGCCACTCACGTGCGCCGCCGCCACCCTCTCCGACCTGCATTTCACAAAATACGAACAAGGTACCTCGATCTTCCCTTATTTTTGTGTTTGTTTCGCTGTGTGTGTATTTTCTGTGCATGTGTGTGTGTTTTTCAGTGCGTGTTTTTCTTTGTGTGTTCATGTGTGTGTGGTCGAGAGTGTGTGTGTCTTTTGTGTGTGTTTTCTATGAGTGTGTGTGTTTAGTGTGTGTGTGTGTGTGCTTTGTGTGTGTGTGTTTTCCATGCGTGTGTGTGTGTTCTAGTGTGTGTGCATTTTCAGTGTGTGTGTGTTTTCTCTGTGTGTGTGTTCTAGTGTGTATTGTGTATATTGTTGTTAATTACTGTTAATTGAATGACCCATTGTTGTTTATTAGTGTTAGTTGTAGTTAATTAGTGTAAATTGTTGTTAATTTTTGTTAATTACTGTTAATTGAATGACCCATTGTTGTTTGTTAATGTTAGGTGTAGTTAATTAGTGTAAATTATTGTTAATTAGTGTTAATTGTTGTTAATTGATGTTAATTATTGTTGTTATCAGTGTTTAAAATTAATGTTTAATTAGTTGTTAAACTAGTATTAAATCAAACATTTACATTATTTGAAAATTTTTAAATCGTTACATTTAAGAGTATATATATAAACGCGTACACAATCAAACACATTCTATTAAATATATATATATATATATATATATATATATATATAGCATCAATATAGAACCACTCTTAAACATAGAACTTAAAGAACCATTTTGGGTCTTTAGATTAAGTTGATCAATGGCTGATATTATGTTGTGGCAAAATTGTAATTATCATACATAATTATGATGCTATAATTAAAAAGAAAGGGCAAAAAAGAAAGTGAAAAAACATCATCAGCTCCTCATGTATGCCTTCTCACATTTATTTAAAAAAACCCATTAATCATTCTAATTATCATAACTATCTCATGTTTAAGATTTTTAACAAAAAAATTATACCATTAGGTTCAGTTTTTCTTGCTCTTTAATCCAAGACCACTCTTCCCATATTTTTAAAAATTTTATTTTGAAAATGCAAATTACGAAAATGCAAATTTCATGTCTGAACATGCATATGTGGATGAAGATGATAATCAAAATGCAATTCTTCATACTCCAAAAAAATTGGTTGATAATTCAATGATTTTTTAACTGATGTAGTGTTTTGTGTATGAAATTTGCATATATGGAATTTGCATTTTGGGTTTGAACATGTAATTTGTTTAGCGTCATCTGCATTTTATTTAATTCAGGTAATTCAGTGACGCACTATTATGCATTTTGGTTTATTTGTTGTTATATTTTACATTTTTTGTTTACTGTATACTTTCTTCATGAATTATTGACCTGCAATTTCATTGAATCAGATTGTTAAATGCGGATAAGAGTCGTGGGTTTTCATTTTCATTTGCTAATCTGCATTCTCATTGAATGTGTTTGTAAAGTGCATTTTTATTGAATCAGATTTGTGAAATGCAGATGAGAGTCGTGAGTTTGCATTTTTGTTATCTGTTCTTTTTTTTTCATTTTGGGTAGCAAATATACGAACATGCATATATATGAAAATGAAAATATATAAATATGCATTTTTGATGTGAAAGTGCTGCTATTTGCATTTTATACTGTTGTTACTTGCATTTCACATGTTGCTGTTTGCATTTTAGACTGTTGTTACTTGCATTTCACATGTAATATCAGCCCTTGAAAGTGCTGCTGTTTGCATTTTGCATTTGCAATTACATGCTGCTGTTTGCATTTCACATTTTAGGTTTGAACATGTCTGCTATTTGCATTTGCAATTATATGCTGCTGTTTGCATTTGCAATTACATGCTGTTTGCATTTCACATTTGAAAGTGCTAATGTTTGCTTTTTGCATTTGTATTTTACGTTTGAACATGTTTTGCATTTCACATGCTGCTGTTTGCGTTTTAGACTACTTTTTTATTTGCTAATCTGCATTTTCATTGAATGGGTTTGTGATGTGCATTTTAATTGAATCAGATTTGTGAAATACAGATGAGAGTCGTGAGTTTGCATTTTTGTTATCTTCTTTATGTGGGTTGCATTTTCGTCAAACAATTTGCATTTTTATTCCTTTTTTTTCATTTTCGGTAGCAAATATACGAACATGCATATATATGAAAATGCAAATATATAAACATGCATTTTTAATGTGAAAGTACTGCTGTTTGCATTTTAGACCGATGTTACTTGCATTTCACATGCTGCTGTTTGCATTTTAGACTGTTGTTACTTACATTTCACATGCTGCTATTTGCATTTTAGACTGTTGTTACTTGCATTTCACATGCTGCTATTTACATTTTAGACTGTTGTTTCGTCAAACAATTTGCATTTTGAAAAAAAATTTAGAAAACATATCAATCCTGGTCTTGAATTAAAGAGGATAAAAAACTGAATCTAATGGTATTTTTTTTTGCTAAAATTCGTAAGGATGAATATATTATGACCATCTGAATGTTTAGTAAGATTTTTTTTAAATGGAAGTTTCCTGGTTTGAAGGAAGGGGGGTGTGAGTTCCAGTTTTGCCCTTACCCTTGATGCCACGTGTCATCGTCAGGTTTGTTCTTTAGGTTCTATGAATAAGTAAGGTTCTATATATAGCCTCACCATATATATATATATATATAGTATATTTAAGTGTGTATATAGACACGTACGCAATCAAGCACATTTTTTAATTATATATATATATGCACTCACAAACACATAAACACACACACATTAAACACATTCGTTTATATATACATACATATATATATATACACGAATGTGTTTAGTGTGTATATATATACATATATATATAAATAGAATGTGTTTGTGTGTCTATACACATAAAATTATATAAACACACTTAAACGCGTGCATATATGAGGTAAGGATATAGTATATACATGAATCTTGAGCTTAGAATGTCCGTCCAAAATTGATTTAGATATTAGTTTCGGGTTGTCCCCAATTTGTGACTACTTTTTGAGTACCGTGTCTCTTTTAGGATGTGATTACATATTACATGATTGTTTGTTTAATAAAGATTCGGCTGTCATTTTCTCTTTGCTTCTTGGGTATATATATTTCTATATATACTTGGGAGCTAAGGGAGATGCTGTCGGATTTTTCTTAAACAAACTGTGTAATATGTATTCGTATATGAGGTAAGGTATTTAAAAAGTGAGTTTAGAAGTCTACCCTTGAAGATGCACTACCCTTTTGGTAAACCCTAAACCCTAAAATATGTTTCAGTTGCATCATGCCTATTGATAAAACATGGACTACTATTGAATGTCGTAACAATGACAAATTCCAACAAGGACTTGCTGATTTCGTTGAGAGATCTAGGGCACACGTTGATAGAAGTGGTCTAATCAGATGCCCGTGTCGAAAATGTGTAAACAATGAATTTCAAACAATTTCAATAATGAAAGTTCATATACATAGATTTGGTTTCAGTCAAGGTTATAATACATGTGTTTATCACGGTGAGACTGTCCTCCGGTTGTAGATGACGTAAATCCATGAAACGAGATGGCTGGCGTTATCGACGACATTACGGGGGAGGTTTGTGGAAACGATACCAATCATGACGAAGGGAACTCAGATACAGATGAGGGCATTGTCGATGATGGATTTCTTAAGCTACTAGAGGAAGTGAATGCAGAATTATATCCCGGTTGTACTTGGTTTTCTTCGCTTACCTTTTTAGCAAAGCTGATGCATATCAAGTTGAACGACAAATGTGCTGATAGTTCATTTGACCATCTTTTCGAGCTGTTACAGTCTGCTTTTCCGAAAGGAAACAGGATTCCCTCCTCACATTATATTGCCATAAAGAAGCTAAGAAAGATTGGTTTGGGTTATGAGTCGATACACGTGTGCAAAAATGATTGCTTTCTCTTCTAGAAAGAACACGAGTCGTTGCAGCATTGTCCTATTTGTAATGAGCGTCATTGGGTCGATAAAAACACACAGGGTAAGAAGGTAGCTCATAAGGTGTTACGATACTTTCCTTTGACCCCTACACTACAACGTTTGTACTGTTCAAGCCATACAGCTATAATTGGGTTATATTCACTTTAAACGGGTTATAACTTCTATTTATGGGTTATATTCACTTCTAACGGGTCATAAGTGCTATATTTGGGTTATATTCACTTCTAACGGGTCATAACTGCTATTTATGGGTTATATTCACTTCTAATGGTTCATAATTGCTATTTACGGGTTATATTCACTTCTAACTGGTCATAATTGCTATAATTGGGTTATATTCACTTCTAACGAGTCATAATTGCTATAAATGGGTTATATTCACTTCTAACAGGTCATAATTGCTATAAATGGGTTATATTCACTTTTAACTGGTCATAATTGCTATAATTGAGTTATATTCACTTCTAACAGGTCATAATTGCTATAAATGGGTTATATTCACTTCTAACGGGTCATAATTGCTATAATTGGGTTATATTCACTTCTAACGGGTCATAATTGCTATTTATGGGTTATATTCACTTCTAATGGGTCATAATTGCTATTTATGGGTAATATTCACTTCTAACGGATTATAATTGCTATAAATGGGTTATATTCACTTCTAATAGGTCATAATTGCTATAAATGGGTTATATTCACTTCTAACGGGTCATAATTGCTATAAATGGGTTATATTCACTTATAATGGGTTATAATTGCTATACATGGGTTATATTCACTTCTAACGGTCATAATTGCTATTTATGGGTTATATTCACTTCTAACGGGTCATAATTGCTATAATTGGGTTATATTCACTTCTAATAGGTCATAACTGCTATTTATGAGTTATATTCACTTCTAACGGGTCATAATTAATATTTATGGGTTATATTCACTTCTAACGTCTCATAATTGCTATAATTGGGTTATATTCACTTCTAACGGGTCATAATTGCTAAAAATGAGTTATATTCATTTCTAACGAGTCATAATTACTATAAATGGGTTATATTCACTTCTAACAGGTTATAATTGTGGAGCTGTGACGCGAGCGATTATTTCTATTCTCTTAGACAATTGGAAAAAAGAAGACGAAGATGAGAAGGAGGCGTTATAGTCAAACATCAATATATATTTATGACTATGAGTTTTACGTGTGTTTTCATTTAATTATAAATAACATTAATATAAATAATTCATAAGCGTTTTTAATTATATATATACACTCACAAACACATAAACACACACACATTAGGTATACACACATTAAACACATTCGTTTATATATATATATATATACACGAATGTGTTTAGTGTGTATATATATACATATATATATATAAATAGAATGTGTTTGTGTGTCTATACACATAAAATTATATAAACACACTTAAACGCGTGCATATATGAGGTAAGGATATAGTATATACATGAATCTTGAGCTTAGAATGTCCGCCCAAAATTGATTTAGATATTAGTTCCGGGTTGTCCCCATTTTGGGACTACTTTTTGAATACCGTGTCTCTTTTAGGATGTGATTACATATTACATGATTGTTTGTTTAATAAAGATTCGGCTATCATTTTCTCTTTGCTTCTTGGGTATATATATTTCTATATATACTTGGGAGCTAAGGGGAGATGCTGTCGGATTTTTCTTAAACAAACTGTGTAATATGTATTCGTATATGAGGTAAGGTATTCAAAAAGTGAGTTTAGAAGTCTACCCTTGAAGATGCACTACCCTTTTGATAAACCCTAAACCCTAAAATATGTTTAAGTTGCATCATGCCTATTGATAAAACATGGACTACTATTGAATGTCGTAACAATGACAAATTCCAACAAGGACTCGCTGATTTCGTTGAGAGATCTAGGGCACACGTTGATAGAAGAGGTGTAATCAAATGGCCGTGTCGAAAATGTGTAAACAATGAATTTTAAACAATTTCAATAACTAAAGTTCATATACATAGATTTGGTTTCAGTAAAGGTTATAATACATGCGTTTATCACAGTGAGACTAGACCTCCTCCGGTTGTAGATGACGTAAATCCATGAAACGAGATGGCTGATATTATCGACGATATTATGGGGGAGGTTTGTGTAAACGATACCAACCATGATGAAGGGAACTCAGATACAGATGAGGGCATTGTCGATGATTGATTTCTTAAGCTACTAGAGGAAGTCAATGCAGAATTATATCCCGGTTGTACTTGGTTTTCTTCGCTTAACTTTTTAGCAAAGCTGATGCATATCAAGGTGAACAACAAATGGACTGATAGTTCATTTGACCATCTTTTGGAGCTGGTGCAATATGCTTTTCCGAAAGGAAACATGATTCCCTCCTCACATTATATTGCCATAAAGAAGCTAAGAAAGACTGGTTTGGGTTATGAGTCGATACACGTGTGCAAAAATGATTGCTTTCTCTTCTGGAAAGAACACGAGTCGTTGCAGCATTGTCCTATTTGTAATGAGAGTCATTGGGTCGATAAAAACACACAGGGTAAGAAGGTAGCTCATAAGGTGTTACGATACTTTCCATTGACCCCTTCACTACAACGTTTGTACTGTTCAAGGCATACAACTATAATTGGGTTATATTCACTTCAAACGGGTTATAACCGCTATTTATGGGTTATATTCACTTCTAACGGGTCATAAGTGCTATATTTGGGTTATATTCACTTCTAACGGGTCATAACTGCTATTTATGGGTTATATTCACTTCTAATGGTTCATAATTGCTATTTACGGGTTATATTCACTTCTAATGGTTCATAATTGCTATTTACGGGTTATATTCACTTCTAACGGGTCATAATTGCTATAATTGGGTTATATTCACTTCTAACGAGTCATAATTGCTATAAATGGGTTATATTCACTTCTAACAAGTCATAATTGCTATAAATGGGTTATATTCACTTCTAACGGGTCATAATTGCTATAAATGGGTTATATTCACTTCTAACAGTCATAATTGCTATTTATAGGTTATATTCACTTCTAACAGGTCATAATTGCTATAATTGGGTTATATTCACTTCTAATAGGTCATAACTGCTATTTATGGGTTATATTCACTTCTAACGGGTCACAATTAATTTTTATGGGTTATATTCACTTCTAACGGCTCATAATTGCTATAAATGGGTTATATTCAATTCTAACGGGTCATAATTGCTATAAATGGGTTATATTCACTTCTAACGGGTCATAATTGCTATAAATGGGTTATATTCACTCCTAACGGGTCATAATTGCTATTTATGGGTTATATTCAATTTTAACGGGTCATAATTGCTATAATTGAGTTATATTCACTTCTAACGGGTTAGAATTGCTATAAATGGGTTATACTCACTTGAATTAATAATTTTTTACCTTTATTTTGTAGTCGGGTGCTACTCATGAAATGTTTAATAATCCGAGAACAATTGATGGCGATGGTTCGATCCACTACAACTCAAAATGCTACCGAAGAAAACAACGAGAACGAGAATGATAACGGTGACGATGATGATGATGTTCAGTAGTTTGTGTGTTTGTTAGTTAATTAGGAGTATTTGTACGTTTTAACAAACAACAAATTGTAATTGTTTGTACAAACTTCGATTCAGTACATATGGCTGGTTAGTACGTAATAGCTTGTGGCTTCATTAAAACTGCGTTTTTTATATTTGGTTGTAGTATATATTAAATATACAAGTTAAATAAAAAAAATTAAAAACTACATATTATTAGCGGCGACGCCTTTAGTTGCGACATACGCCTTTAGTGGCGACACGTAATATGGAAAATAAATAAATAAAAATTAATTAAAAAATCAATAGGACGACACCTTTAGTGGCGACATGAAGCACAAGTGGCGACGATCAATAGTGGCGATACGCGGGTAATTGCGGCGAGCTATTAGTGGCGACGTGTCACCACAAAAGGCAATTTGCGGCGATGCCTGTCGCCGCTAATACCCTATTTTCTTGTAGTGTAATGTATCATATCTTGAAGCGTTTAATTAAGCGAACGATCAGCAGGAGAAGGTAATTAATCAGCTATGATCTGGATGTGATGCATATATGTGTATATTTTTAATTAGAGGTGATTTGTACATAAAAAATGGTCATACACATTACACAACACTGTATACATGATCAACTTGTGAATGCTAACACTGCTATGTACGTACTACCTCACAATATTTAATAGCATTGATTGTGAACACTAAACATACACTGTTTTGTACGGACTACCTCACACTTTTTAATAGCATTGATGTGTTGAGAGTTGAGACAGCAGAAAACATGATTGGTGTGTTCGGCGAAACTAGCTGAAACTAGAGCTGAGGTTGGGGCTGAATCTGGAGATGGGGCTGAGGCTGAAGCTGAAGCTGGAGATTATATTTATTAAAAAGTGTCCGGTACAGAAGCTAGAGCGTGTGAAATTTGTTAGTCTCAGATTGAGTACGCAACAACAAATGTTTGTAGAAGGGAGGTTGAATACAAACTTTAGCTTTTAAAATTTAAAGACACACCATTATACTTTTATATAATTCTTATTGATTATGGATCAAGAATTACATGTACTAGAAGCGGAAATTCTAAATACAATAAAAGGTGGCAATAAATTTGTCTAACACATAGACAAGCTAACTATAAAACAACTAATGTTTAGGAGTGTTCAACACATGAACAAGTTTGGTTCTACACAATTGCTAGACTCTACGAATTTTCTCAACAAATGAGATTGCTATGGTTTGTGTAGAAGCTTGGTTTTTCATGTCCACCATGCATGAATATATATAGAAGTTTGGGCATCCGGTTGCATGTTGGAAGAGACAAAGAGTGTATGGAAATATAATATTTTAATTGTAAAGTTAGTGGGTGAAAAGTAAAGTTACTTTAATCAACTATTTGATAAAAGTAATTGTACTTTTCTGAAAAAGTGCAACCACTCAGAATATAAAATATTAAATCTCACACCTTTTGACTTGTAAGACTGTCTTTCCCTTTCCACGCTTGTACTTTAAACAACAGCTATGCTTCTTCTAGATTTGACTTTACCAAGTATGAAATTGCCAGCCATACTTAGTTGTTGAAACAAATCTTCGAGATCTTCGTCAATTTGAGGTATCTTTCTTCTTTTCCAGAGGATAAGATCAAACCTTTTTATCTCATACTTAATCTAAAAAGTGCGTTATACTTTTACAAACAAAGATCTAAGGCATAATAGAACAACACATGTTTTTCCTTTTACATATGACACTTACAATCTAAAAGAAAGAGCAGATTTGACATTTTGCTCGACTCAGCTAACAGAAAGTAATAGGAACTTTAACTTACACTACTCAGTTGAAATGATAGATCAGTTAATCATTTTTGTTAAGACTCGGTTGATATCTATTTGTCAGCTGATCATATAAATGCTCAGTTGATCAATCATTTCAACTGATCATTTAAATACATCAGTTTATGTAGGAAAATGACTTGTGTTATGAAAACTTACTTAGCTGATGCTATGGGCCTCAGCTTATCCAATATTCACTCGGCTGATGGTATAGCTGAGCAAAATCCTTGCTTAGCTGACGGTGTAAACACTCAGCTGATCAATTTTCTTTACTCAGCTGATAGATGATTTTCCTTAGCTGATGGTCTTCTATACTTGTTTTCTTCATCTGATACTCCTCAGCTGATGTCTTTGGCTGATGCTTTTGAGTAGTGGCTGATGCTCAGCTGATGGTTCCATACTTGGCATATTTTCATGAATCTGATTCAAACAACACATGTTTGAATTCTTTCTAAGTCATACTGAAGATAGGGTTTGATTATCATCAAATTCTATGCTTTAAGATTGACAGAGTTGATTATTAGGCTGAAGTGATTATCTCCCGAACAATCTCCCCCTATTTGATGATGACAAAACCTTTTTCTTTTTTGAAGAATCAGTTTGACTTCGAATATAAAATATTTAAACTTTTAAGTGTATTTGGCTACCTAGCTATCTGTTTTTGGTAGTTCTTTTTATTTTGAACCTTGTTCTATTTTTGGTTTCTTTTTTAGTGTTTCATTTTGTTCTGTTTTTGTGGAATCTTTTTCTTTGTTGTACCATTTTGTTCTGTTTTTGTGGAATCTTTTTCTTTGTTGTACCATTTTGTTCTATTTTTGTGGTATCTTTTCATTTTTCCGTTTTTATATATTTTTGATTTTCTGATTTACATAAACATAACTTGAATAACAGGATAAAGGAAAATACAGAAGTATTTACAGAAGATCAACTGTTTGATCTGAACTAGGCTATACTAGAAAGTAAAAATAATTACAATTATATACGTCAAAAGTAATCAGCAAGTCTTCAGGTCAGTCATTAGTCCTCCCACCATTGCTCTTCTTTTACTTCAAAGACTTTACCAAGAGGATCTGCTTGGGCAAGATTTTCACATTGAGCTTGTACAAGGGTTTCAAGTTGTTCATTTCCGGTTCTGCCTCTTGTAGCTACTCTCACACCAAACAGAAAACTCTTGCTAGCCTTCAGGATTTCAGACTGCCTAAAAAATCTCCAGGAGCCACTTCTGTCCAAGAAGAAGATACCATCAACAAGCATTGATATGAACTTGAAGAGCTCAGGGGTGATGTTGAGTGGAAGAGTTGTGTAGAGACCCTCAAAATCATAAAGATATTCATGTTGGGGCAGTACCTCTCTAAGCTCAATTGGTTGAAAAGGCTTTGAACCTTTTTTGTGTAGATTTTCAATTGTATGCACATGCCTATAATAATCATCATGAGTGAAGGCTTTTTGTGAAACAGCAAGAGCTAACCAAGAATTGGACTTTTAGCTTACTCTTGGATTTGTAGAGGAGGTAGAGGATCTCAATTAACTCAGTGAACCCATATATTTGGCATCTGTCATATGATACAATTTCACAACTGTTGAAGCCATTTTTCCTTGTGACTTTTAGATATGGATCACCATCACCCTTATGGACAAAATCCTTTTTAATAGGAGTAGGCTCAATTCTGCTTCTTATTATGTTGATACTTTCTATGAGCTTTTAATTCTTTGTTGGTTAAGATTGTAAGGAGCAGATAGATCAAGACCGAAAAGAATTTTAATAATATCCGCATGGGATCTTGCTTTGAGCATCTTAGCTTGAGACTTCTCCCTTGCCAATTTTGTTTGAGCGGCAGCTTGAACTTGTTTGTTTCTTGCTCTTGTGCATATGCTAGCTCATTGGCTTGGCAGATTTCCTCCACTGGAACACCCAAGGCTTGAGGTAAGATAGGAGTAGGTTGTTGAGATGGGAGAAGGGTAGATAATTGGTCTACTTTGGTGAGAAGGGGAGTAAGATCAGTTGGGGTTTGGATAGGTGCAAGGGAGGGTGGGGTTTGGGTTTTAAGGGACTCTATGTCTTGAGCAAGTCTAGACAGTCGAGTATCAGTTTGGGTTTGGAAGGTTTGAGTAAGGCTATCAAGGTTGTGGTTAGGGGTATTGAGAAGGTTAATGGTGTGGTTTGGGATTGATGTACTGGTAAATGGTTGAGATAAGGAGGAGGAGGTTGGGATTGGTTCAAAGAAATGGGGTAAGGCTTGGGTTCCCTCATCTGAGCCTTGGTGTATAAGCTCAAATTCATTGGGAAAGACAGTTGAGCCCTGTACAAGTGGTTGGTTCGTACCACCAGCATTGGCAGGCTGTGCATGTGTAAGAATTGAATCGATTATAGGTGCAAGGTATGTGGAGTGAGTGTGGGATGCACTCAGCATTAGGGAATCCCTTATTGGATCCACATTCTATTGGGAGAATGTGAATGGTATAGGCTGACTCAAAAGGGGTGTAGACACAGTGTGACCTTGGGAGGAGGTCTGTCTTTCAATGAGAGCACCCTTTTAGGAGGATGTCTCAGATTGTGGTTTAAGTCCCATTTTTACAAATGTATCCTTTTGGGAGGCTACATCCACTAGTTCATGGTGTGCAACATCCAATGGCTCCCCTTCAACATTAGAAAGGGTAATTGGAGTTGAGATCAAAGGTATGGATGTCACTACCTCAAAGGGCTCAAAATGAGCAACCTCTGTTGACCTTGTGTATAGGGGGCTACAGGGAGGAGTAGAACTGGTGACCACTGGAGGTTCACCAGATGTTGAATTGGTGTTTGAACAGGAGATGAGGATGGGCTATCAAAGGTTGGGACTACCATTTGAATATCCTCAGTGGTAGAGTCAGAGTTATCCATACCTTGGGTTGTAATGTGCCTACTTCTGTTAATGAGATCAAGAAGTTGTTCTGATATTTCTGGTTCAGGTTGATCAAGAACATCAGCACCACCAAGAGGAGTCATGACCATTGGACTTAAGGGAGTAAAATCATGATCACCAGCATCACCACCATCATCACTATCACCTTCATCACCAACATTATCAGCATTGTGATCATTATCACTTTCATCAGCATTACCACCATCATTGCTATCACCACCACTACCATTATCATAATCATCATCATCAGCTCTAGCCTCTTCAGCAGCATCGATCAACTCTTGCATTTGAGGAGTGATGGAAGGGCCTTTGTTTGCTCGAAAAAAGTAGAAAACTTTTTCGCTCATAGCATGAATAGGGATGTAATCTAGATGATCATTCAGACCAACATAGTCATTTTCTCCAATCTCCCCCATAGCAATCATACTTAGGAAACGAATGTAGGGAACTTAGGGCCGTGAAGATTTAGTGCTTTGGGTGATTTTGTCAACCAGGTCAGAAAAGATAACTTGTGCAAAGTCGATGTTGGCCCCAAAAACTAAGGCATGAAGCATTAGGAGCTCTGTTTGGTTGATTAGATTGTGGCTTCCAAATTTAGGACCAAAGCATCTGATGACCACATTGGCTAGATACTTCCACGGGTGAGAGAGACTAGAGACCTTGATTTGACCGTGCACAACAGGTTCATTGTAACCTATTGCTTGAAGAACCGTTTGAGCTTCTGCTTTGGATGGGAAAGCCATGAAGGGAGCAAAGTTGGGAATGCGAACTGCTTCTCTTATGGTGGCAAGGGTGGTTTAAAAGTTGTAGTTTCCTTCGTTGAGGGTGCAATGGATGGAGTTGTCATTTATGTTGTAGGTGACGGAGTACCAATTTACTCTGATAATGGAAGGGAAGATATAGTGTGGGTCAGCGGTTGAACAGTCGAACAAGGGGTGAGCTTGAAGAAATTGCACCATAGGCTCATAACCTTGGTTTTCGCGAGAGATGGGGGATAGAGGTGCAAAGAAGTATATTATTTGGGGTGATGTTCATAGGTTGGTTTTGGGCGACATTCTCGCCAAGAATAACAACAGGATCAGGGATGTAGGTTGCCATGGAACAGGGATGAAGAACAAGGAGTGAGAGAGAAATAGCGAGAAAAAAGATTAGGGTAATGCTTTTTAGTGAGAGAGAGGGAGTTTGAAGAATTTGAATAGGTAAAGAGAAGTGAGAGAGGAAGTGGGGTATTTATAAAGTGTAGTTAACAGAGATCGTTAGATACTGACAAAAGTTCTAACGGAAGACATATTAATAAGCTATTAAATGAAATCTGACAGATGGAGTAAATAACTAGGGTTAAAAAGCATTAACTGAGCATAAAAGATAAAAATTGACTAAGTGTTGAACCATCAGCTGAGTGATTGAAATGTATCAGTTGATAGAAAGAATTTTGGTACATCAGCTGATAGAGCTACTTAGCTTAGCATTTCTTCTTTAGTAGAGTGTGATCAGCTGAGTAACTTTGGTCAGCTGATGCCGATATGCATCAGCTGATCAGTTTTACTTAGCTATCACAAGATCAGTAAAGTTAAGAGATGCTTTGATAAGTAAGCCATAGTATTCAACACTTATCAATCAATAGAAACACAATTACTACTAATCTAGTCTAGAAAATAAGCATACCTAGTTTGGATATTAGGAAATTGAACCTTGCTTCATCCAATGGTTTGGTGAACAAATCTGCAAGTTGCAAATCAGTGTTGATGTAGTGTAGAGATAGCTTTTTCTTTTGCACATGATCTCTTAGGAAGTGATGTCTGATTTCAATATGCTTTGTTTTGAATGCATAAATGGATTATTTAAGATGGAGATGGCACTTGTATTGTCACACAGAATTGGGGTGTCTTCAAACTTCACATCATATTCAAGTAATTGATTTTGCAACCACAAAATTTGAGCACAACAGCTTCCTACAATAATGTATTCTGCCTCTGCAGTAGATGTTGACACAAAATTCTGTTTTTAACTAGACCAACTTATTAATCTTCCTCCTAGAAGTTGACACCCACCTGAAGTACTCTTTCTGTCTAATATACACCCTGCAAAATCAGAATCAGAATATCCAACTAACTCAAAATCTGAGTCTTTGGGATACCAAAGACCAAGATTGGGAGTTCCTTTGAGATATCTGAATATTCTTTTAATAGCAGCAAGATGTGATTCCT
Source organism: Dittrichia graveolens (assembly GCA_038502395.1). NCBI lineage: Eukaryota > Viridiplantae > Streptophyta > Magnoliopsida > Asterales > Asteraceae > Dittrichia > Dittrichia graveolens. The sequence continues at coordinate 74,583,659 of JARJIL010000003.1, forward strand.
TTGGATCTGCTTGATATCTTGCATAGAGACATGTTGAAAACATTATATCCGGTCTACTTGTAGTGAGGTATATAAAGTGACCAAATCATTCCTCTATAAGCAGTAATGTTCACTGATTTTCCATCAGTGTCCTTTCCTAACTTAATAGAAGTAGACATAGGTATTTTAATTGAAGAAAAATTTTCAAACTCAAACTTTTGAGTAAATCATTAATGTACTTTGTTTGATGTATGAAAATACCATCAACTTCTTGTTTAATTTGTAAACCAAGAAAATAGTTTAATTCACCCATCATGCTCATCTCATAGTTATCAGACATGATAGAAAACTTTTTACAAAGTTCCAAATTAGTAGACCCAAATATTATATCATCTACATATATCTGCACAAGTATCCCATCACCTTTGTACTTCCTTATAAATAAAGTTCTATCAATGCATCCTCTTGTAAGACCTTTGTTAATGAGAAAAGAAGAGAGGGTATCATACCAGGCTCTTGGAGCTTGCTTAAGACCATATAAAGCTTTATTGAGAAAGAATACATGATCAGGTAAGCTTGACTCTTCAAAACTAGGAGGTTATTTGACATACACCTCTTCTTTCAGATCTCCATTCAGAAATGCACTCTTCAGATCTATTTGGAATACGTTGAAGTTCTTGAAGGCAGCATAGGCTAGGAATAATCTAATAGCTTCCAATCTTGCAACAGGGGCAAAGGTTTCATCAAAATCAATACCTTCTTCTTGACAATACCCTTGTGCCACTAGCCTTGCTTTGTTTCTAATGATCTGCCCATGTTCACTAGCTTGTTTCTGAACACCCACTTTGTTCCAATGATGGTTTTATCCTTTGGTTTAGGTACCAAGGTCCATACATTATTTCTCTTGAATTCTGCCAGCTCTTCTTGCATGGCAGTCACCCTGTGGGGATCATTAAGAGCTTCATCAACCTTTTTTGGTTCAAATCCAGAGTAAAAATAGAAGTTGCAAGCTTTTGATCTTGTTCTAACTGGATCCTCTATATTGCCTTTGACCAGATTATGAGGATGATATTTGTGGTCTTTAAAGGCTTTTTGGATTGCTTGGGAATTGCGATGAATTTGGATTTGGGAAGTTGAAGTTATATGTTGACTATCAGCAGTGAAGATGATTTCATTTTAATTGGCTGATATGACTTCATTTTCACAACCTGTGGGTGTCTCTACTGAAGAGGGAATGTGTGATATAGAATTAGAATCCAATGATGTTGAGTCATTTCCCATATTATAACACCTTAAGTTTGAAATTTCTTAATTTAATAAATAATCAAGTATTACAGTTGTGGTGATTTCCTAATTAAGATTAGGAGGTGTTTAGAAACTTGAGGGGTTAAAGTTGTTAGAATGAAACAAGAGAAGTTGAGGGACCATTTGTGTCAATTCTCAAAGATGTATTTATAAATAGCCAACTTTGACCTTTGAAGTTTTTAGTGGGTTTTAAGTGATTCAATGGTGAATCATGGCTTAGAGCTTGTTTTTGTTGTTGTTTATTGCTTAGAAGTTGTTTGGGGTGTAGGAAAACACCCTAGTAGTGTTTTTATGAATTAAAAGTGAGTATTTTGGTGTTTTGGCCGGAAAAACAGTGTTCTGGCCGACTTACTGGTGCAGACCTAGGGAGGCACGGGCGTGCCTAATGCCCCGGTGGTAATACTTAGTCCATACGGTACTTCCGGTGCCTTTTGACTGAGGCATGGGTGTGCCTGAGAGAGGCACGGGCGTGCCTGAGAAGGCATGTGCGTGCCTGAGAAGGGCATGGGCGTGCCTGGGAGGGCACAACCCTGCCTAAGACAGACACAACCATGCCTAGGGTGTGCCTAGGGGGTGCTCTGCCCTGTTGAGTTTGTTAAGAGATGAGTTTGATTATGTGATTAATACCATGATTATATATATCTGTAGGAATTATTGTTTGACGTGTTCTGAGTATATCTGGCATAACTCTGTGTGGTATTAATTACGGAGGTGAGTTTTCTAAACTCTGATTCATATGTGTGATATGTGTGTTGCATTGCAATGTGTTATATTTAAGATCAGAGGATCATGGTGTGCGAGAGTATAGCTGTAGCATGCTGCTTCGTGCAGTAGTGCTATGGACAACGTTTTAGCCTTCTTGGCGGATGCTAAGATGGTGCAGTACTGTATCCATAAGACCTGTTGTGGCATTCGTATATGTGTATGTGCATGCTTATATGATTTACAGTTTAGCTTTCTCACTAAGCTCTTGTAGCTTAGCAGATACGGCTTGTTGTTGTTTTGCAGGTTGTGTTAGCACCAAGGCAAGGCCCCGGTTTGACTGTTGATGGTTGGTTGCTTAAAACGTGATTTGAAACAATAACGCTCCCATTTGTGTAACGGAAAGTACTTTTGATTTAAATGCGCGCATATTTCTTTTTATAAAAACCCGAGGGTTTAAACGAAATGTTTTATTGGCTTCCGCTGACGGTAAGCTTATTGGAAACTGTTTTTAACATGAATTGTGGTTGTATTACCTTATTGTATGAACCAGAGGGTTCAAGAATACTTGGTTGGTTTCCATCAGCTTATCAAATTCTGTTTTTAGACAAATACCTTTTGTTTCAAGCATTCTTTTAAATTTTGGAAATTGGGGCGTTACACATATGATTTAGTAGCGGTATATGATTAGATGAGGTTGGTTGTACATGGTTGAAGATTTGAATTGGAACAGGTTCATCTAAATCATGAGCAGTTGGTGAAGAGGGATCAACTTGCTCTGGAGTGGTTTCTTCGGTTTGCATGAGATCATTAAATTCTTCACCTAAAACATGATTAGAGGAGCAGGAAGCAACAAAGTCATTTTCATTAAAACTTACATTGATAGATTCTTCTATGACTTTGGTTCTGAGGTTGTATACTCTGTATGCTTTAGAAATCACTGTGTAACCTACAAACACTCCCTCATCAGCCTTTGGAGCAAACTTATGCAAATGATCCTTTTGATTGGGAATGAAACATTGACAACCAAAAATATGTAGAAAACTGATGCTTGGCTTCCTTCCCTTGAGCACTTCATATGGAGTTTTATTGTGCCTCTTGATGATAATGGATCTTTTCTGTGTGAAACATGCACAACTTACAGCCTCAACCCAGAAATTAAAAGGTAACCCACTTTCACACAACATGGTTCTGGCAGCTTCAATCAATCTTCTGTTTCTTCTTTCAGCTACACCATTCTGTTGTAGGGTTCTTGGAGTAGAAAAGTTTTGAGATAACCCTTTCTCATCACAGAAAGTTTCCAGAGTTTGATTTCTGAATTTAGTTCCATGATCACTTCTAAGACTCCTCACCAGATTGCCATTCAACACTTTCATCTTCTTGATAAAGCATATGATCTCTTCAGCAGCCTCACTCTCTGCTTTAAGAAAGAAAACCCAAGTATATCTTGAGAATTCATCAACCAATACAAGAGCATACTTACTTCCACCAATACTAGCAGCTGCAAAAGGACCAAAGAGATCCATGTGCAACATATAGAAAGGTTCAGTAATAGAGAAGGCCTACTTGGATGGAATGGTTGTCTTATGCTGCTTTCCCTTCTCACAAGCAGTGCAAGGTTTAGGCTTAGAATAAGTTAGAGAAGGCAGTCCAGACACTAGTTCACCCTTGCATAACTTGTTGATATTTTTGAAATTAAGGTGGGAAAGCTTTTTGTGCCATAGCCAGTTTGTATCCTCATTATTTTTGGAGTACAAATATGTTTCTTTTGAAGGGTCACCAGAGGACATGTCAAGAGTGTACACATGCTTGGTTCTCTTGGCACTCATTACTATATTACCTTCTTTATTTATTATAGATCCTCTTGTCTTTGTGAAGTGGACCTCATTATCTTCATCATACAATTGAATTATGCTTATGAGATTATATTTCAGCCTTTTGACATATGATACTTTAGACATTTTGAGGTTTCCATTATGAAGATCTCCGTAGCCTTTAGTTTGCCCATGATTGTTGCCACCAAAAGTCACCCTTGGACCTTTCTCTTTCTTATAGTTACTAAGCAAAGCCCTGTTGCCTGTCATAGTTCTAGAACAACTATTGTCAAGAAACCATGAACCAACACCCTGCAAAGATTGAATGAAAGGAGAGTTAGTGACAAAAGTAGGAATCCACTATTCAGTGGATTCCTGTGGAATGCACCTAGCTTTCCACTTCATTTCAGGTTTCTTATGTATAAAAGGAATGGTTGAGTTATCATTACAAGTCCGCTGTCTTGAATTCCCTTCTAAAGAACATTCAAATGCCTTATGCTCTTTGCTTCCACATTTTTAACATTTTTGAGATTTTGTGGCCTTGGAGCATAGAACAACATTATTTGAATGCCTATGAGTTTTCTTATTAGTCTTCTGATAATTATCAGTTATCAGTTGACTAACTTGACCATTCAGCTTATGAAGCTTATCCTGTAAATCTTTTAGGTCTTTATTTAGATGCACCTTAGATTAATGTTTGGATTTAGAAAGTTTTTGACCAAGATATCAAGGTTCATATTAGAATCAACATAGTTAGCAGCCTTAGAGTAATTTCCACCAATAATAGCTTGAACTTGTTTGGGTATCTACTCCTTGACACACTGAGTGGTCTTTTTAGCAGATACACACCAAGACTTTACTATCTTTTGGAGGTCATTGAACTTTTTGGTTGCTTCACTAGTTTCTTTTACTAAGATCTCATTAAGTATCTTTTGATTTGCTAGCTCATTATTTAAAATTGTTATCTGCTTAAGTTCCTCATCTTTAAGAATTAATTTTTCCTTTAGTGATTCTACTTCTAGTTATAGCTTCTGCTCTCTTTGAATAGCAGACTGCAAATCAATACATAAGTAATCAAACATAGCATTCTTTTCATTATCATCATAATTAATAAACTTTACAACCTGATACATTGAAGAAGGATCCCAGTTGGTAGTTGAACAAGCTTTTGCAGCCTTCTTCATGTCTTCATCAAAGGAACTACCATCATCATTGTTGGCCATCATGCAGAACTTAGCAGAGATCACCTCATCTTCATCTGAGAAAAGATCTTCTTCTGTCCAATCTTCTTCCTCTGCTACAAGAACTTGGCCCTGGGCTTTCTTCTTCTTTTTCTTGTCAAGGATAGCAGCAAGGAGTTTCTTATACTTGGCTTCATAATCAATTTTTCCCTCCTGCTTTGGCACAGATGAAGAACCAGTGTTACTTTTGGACTTACAGTCACTGGCTATGTGGCCAATCTTGCCACATTTGTAACACTCTGCTGTGGAGGCATCAAAAGTAGATTTGGATTTGACAAACTTTGATGGCCTCTTGCCGAACCTCTTGACACCATTTCCCTTCTTGAAAGGTTTGAACTTTCTAACCAGCATGGCTACTCCTTCAACCAAATCTTCCAGACTTCCCTCCTCATCACCTTTCTCCTCTTCACTTTCTCCAACACTCTCTTCTTCATCTTCTTCTTCATCAGAACCAGAATCAATAGTTGCAAAGCTTCTCATCTTTGTATCTCTTGATACAAGGGTAGTTGGTGCAGCTTTCACGACCTCCTTCATCTCCTTGGATGACAACTTCCTTTGCTTGGCTGATTACTCATTGTTAAGCAAGTTACCATAGAGAGAAACCAGAGACATTCCCTTGATCTTTTCACTATGCCTTAGAACAGTGACAAAGTGATCCCATGTTTCAGGGAGGGAGTCTAGAAACTTGTTCACCAAGGCAAAGTTGCTCTTGGATATGTCTGCCCTCTTTAAATCATTTACTAGGCAGTGACTGGTGTATGTCTGAGTAAGACTCTCACCTTTATGAGCAAAGAAGAATTCATACTCTCTATTGAGGAGGAGCTTTTTGTTCTCCTTCACCTCTTCAGTCCCTTCATATGCAACTATAAGTGTATCTAACATCTCTTTAGCAGAAATACAGTTAACCACTTGTTGATAGATTTCATTTGGTAGTGTAGAGACAAGAGCTGATCTAGCCTTAACATCAAGGCTAACTAACCTCTTATCTTCATCTGTCCACATATGCATGGGTTTGGTAATGATGCATGGGTTTGGTAATGATTCTTTCAGTTGTAGAGGTTTGACCTTTAAATTCTGATGGAATGGATAAAACAGATGTTGGAACATAAGGACCCTGAGTAACAATTTCAAGCATTTGGATATCTAGGGTGGATAAAAAGAGATGTGCTCTACTCTTCCACATGGAGAAGTTTTCAGCATCAAACATGGGACATCTTGTTAAAGACCCGGTGTTTGAGATGTTCATGTTATTTGAGGATGAGGCCATTTTGAGAGGGGTAGAAGCACTTGTAAAGTAAGCAAAACAGATCTAGATATTGATTATCTAACCTGCTCTGATACCATTTGTTAGTCCTAGATTGAGTATGCAAACAACAAATTTTTTTAGAAGGGGGGTTGAATACAAACTTTAGCTTTTAAAAATTAAAGACACACCATTATACTTTTATATAATTCTTATTGATTATGAATCCAGAATTACATATACTAGAAGCGGAAATTCTAATTACAATAAAAGGTGGCAATAAATTTGTCTAACACATGAAGAAGCTAACTCTAAAACAACTAATGTTTAGGAGTGTTCAACACATGAACAAGTTTGGTTCTACACAATTGCTAGACTCTACGAATTTTCTCAATAGATGAGATTGCTATGGTTTGTGTAGAAGCTTGGTTTTTTATGTCCACCATGCATGAATATATATAGAAGTTTGGGCATCCGGTTGCATGTAGGAAGGAGACAAAGAGTGTATGAAAATATAATATTTTAATTGTAAAGTTAGTGGGTGAAAAGTAAAGTTACTTTAATCAACTGTTTGATAAAAGTAATTGTACTTTTCTTAAAAAGTCCAACCCACTCACAATACAAAATATTAAATCTCACACCTTTTGCCTTGTAAGATTGTCTTTCCCTTTCCATCTTTGTACTTTAAACAACCATGCTTCTTCTAGATTTGACTTTACGAAGTATGAAATTGCCAGCCATACTTAGTTGTTGAAACAAATCTTCGAGATCTTCGTCTGTTTGAGGTATCTTTCTCCTTTTCTAGAGGATAAGATCAAACCTTTTTATCTCATACTTGATCCAAAAAGTGCTTTATACTTTCAGAAACAAAGATATAAGACATAATAGAACAACACATGTTCTGCCTTTTACATATGACAATTACAATCTGAAAGAAAGAGCAGATTTGACATTTTGCTCGACTCAGCTAACAGAAAGTAATAGGAACTTTAACTTACACTACTTAGTTGAAATGATAGATCAGTTGATCATTTTTGTTAAGACTCAGTTGATATGTATTGCTCAGCTGATCATATAAATGCTCAGTTGATCAATAGTTATCTTAGGAGGGCTTAAGCTTATGTATTGATATGATCAGTTGATCAAGTATGCTCAGCTGATCATTTAAATACATCAGTTTACGTAGGAAGATGACTTGTGTTTTGAAAGACTTATTTAGCTGATGCTCTAGGCCTCAGCTATCCACTATTCACTCAGCTGATGGTATAGCTGAGCAAAATCCTTGCTTAGCTGATGGTGTAAACACTCAACTGATAGATGATTTTCCTCAACTGATGGTCTTCTATACTTGTTTTCTTCATCTGATACTCCTCAGCTGATGTTTTCGGCTGATGCTTTTGAGTAGTGGTTGATGCTCAGCTAATGATTTCTTACTTGGCATATTTTCATGAATCTGATTCAAGCAACACATGTTTAAATTCTTTCTAAGTCATACTGAAGATAGTGTTTGGTTATTATCAAATTCTATGTTTTAAGAGAGACATAGTTGATTATTAGGGTGAAGTGATTACCTCCCCAACAAAATTACGTAAAAAGACACACACCCACACGCTCATATATGGGATGGTTCATTTGAGAACCATTTTTATTGCGAGTACATGAGAACCAATCTTGGCCCTTAATTAAAATAAATCAATCGTCAGTAAAAATGACGGCTCATCCGGACGCAATTCACGGTTGGAAAATTATATAAAAGACCAAAATACCCCTATTAATAAGCATTAATGGCGGCTACAAATGATACTCGCGGTACTCGCAACAAAAACAGTTCTGTAATGATGTTTTCGTTATAAATAAAGAGGGAGGTTCATGTGAAAAGAGGTTTATTTGCGAAAAGTACGAGAAGCGTTTTGGACCATTGGATCATTTAATCAATGGCTCTAGTACCCTGAAGTATTTTCATTTTCAAAAACAAATTAAATGGTTTTATTTTAATTAAACAAAGGGTAAAAAAACATTATATACCCATACCTCTCTCCTCTCTTATATATTCGACCTCCCCCATTTCAAAGAATTGGAAAGCACTATTTTTATCACATCTTACCTCTCTCTCTCTCTCTCTCTCTATGCACCCTCGCCGGACACCTACACCATCCGCAACTGCTGCTCATCTACCCTATTCAACTATCCATCTTAGTCGTAGTCACCTTCTCGTCATCGGTAAGCAACTCGTTGGCGGTGGTCATCGGCACCTACCTCTAAACAAATCATGTTACCCTTTGTTGTTGTCACCCGTGGTGGCCGGCCATCGTTTCTCCTTCGGTAGCACCCTTTCACCATTGCCGTTTCCGATCACTAATACAAGCGTTCACTCTACACTATTCAAACTTGTTTTAGAACAAAGTTTAATCCCTTTAAAACACACGTATAAATTCTATTACACTAAGTAAATCGGTGATACTAAAATCACTAACAACCATCAAAGAAAGAACGAAGACCTGATGGTACATAAGAAGTTGGGAAACAATTATTGGTATTAGGAGAAGAGATTAAGCATTTTTGTAAATTGTACATAAAAGGGAAGAATGTTCGACCCACTTTTGGTGTTTCAATATATTGTAACTGTTTATTAGTATTATGTAATAGTTTAAACACTATTGTAAAATCCTCTATAATAAATATAGGTGACTACCTCCTTTTTTGTGGTCTTTGAATCTTCAGAATTCATATGCAAGTAATATTGTGACCCGAGTAGTGTGTTTAGAGAACTCCATCGAAGATAGGTTGTATTCTTGATATTTCTTAATACTTGTGTTGAATTTCATAGTGATACATAAATCTTGGACCAACAATTTACATTAATAAGTAAAAGAAACACGAGTATAAATATTTTTTAATATAATTTCATCAAGATATATAGCAATATGATAGAAAAGAATAAAATTGAAAAGACTTTATAAACATTGAGGAAGAAAAGGTGATCCAATCTAGCAAACTTAGAGAAATATATAGTTTTAGACTTAGACAAAAACCAAGAAAATAACAAAGCTTGACATCATTTTCTATTAGGCCCCTTCATGTTTTTTAAGCTTTGATGTGGTGACACTAGAGTCTCACTGTATCTCTTGTCTACTTGGCCACAAAAGATACGATTCCGTTTTTGGGATAACCTATCAACTAGAAGTTTGAATATCTTATAATTATCAAACTTACTCTGGTCCCTATCTCCATTCATCCTCCAAGTCTCATACTTCACATTCCGTACTTGAATTTCTTCATATCTCGCAATCAAGTAAATGCAACCTTTATGAACAACGAGACGAGCATATTGGACCGAGTATTCTAGCACTCGTGGTAAAGATGGAGTAACGTCGGTTAACTTTTGAGTCCTTGTGTCGAACTTTATAAAAGAAAAGGGCCGATGATCATTTAAAAAGTAGAGATTTCCATTCAACTGTTGACTTTGAAGCGTCCATGTGTGTTGAAGTTTGTTTGTTGAATCCATCAATCTCCATGAGTCGGATTTCAATGAGTACATGTATACCTCTCCAACCATTGTAACATGTAGAAGCTTGTAGTCGTCGTCCCAAGAACTGTAATATAACTCGAATGTAGTATTGCGATATGGGTTGAAAAAATTAGTTTTAGCCAAATTCTTATAATAACCCGTAACAGGATTCCATAGAATTAGTTCCGATAGCCGGAATTGTCCAGGGCGACGGATGCCAACGCATACCATTCCATGAAAAGATGTGAGAAGCCGCACGAATCCAGGATAAAGGGCGATAAATGGCAGATGGCGTCTTGCTGGAGTTAAACCATTATCATCCATTGTTTCACTATCAATGATACTGAACTTGAATGGTGATTCGTTTGTTAAGACAAGAAATTTTCGGGTTATTACGTGGCGGAGATGCAACTCGCAAACTGTTGTGTGTTGAGGAAGGAGTGAAATTCCTTGGAAACAGTCATTAAACGGATTACAGATTTGGCCGGAAGCCTTGGTATTATGTGGTGTAAGAGAATGTGAATTGGAAGCTCGGCCATGGTGTTTTTACTGGTCTACTGACTACCGATCATATGGGTGCAGGGATATGTATATATAAAGGGGTCGAGAAGGCCGGGTATCTGCAGATTTATTAGATAATCATTCCTTGTTTTATGGAAGATTAAGATAAACATGGAGAATGATAAGTTTTATTTTTATTTTTTAGATAATAAATAAGGATTGATAGCCGAGTTAGTATAATTTTTAAAAACCCGTTTAAAAGAGTCGTACTTAGTTTCCTCTTCCATTTCACGACACAACACAATAACAAACCCAATACGTAAATAAACGGGTTTGGATTGAGCATAGACGGGTACGGTTTGTTTTTAGGTTGACCCGTCAACCCATATAAATATGCGTCTTGTTTGGGTTTGGGAGCGGGTTTGCGGGTTGACTCGCCAACCAGTATATTTTTTCAATATATTATACTTTTCTATTTACCTCTTATTTTACACGTTTCCTATTTCACTATCGCCTTTTTCTTTTATTTTTGTAAATCTAATCAGAAATAAATCCTCCGTTTTTTAGGCTATGGAGAGTAGACACTATCGAATCATAAATGTTTTATCACTTGTAGCTAAATTGTTATTTGGTAGGGTTTAACTTTATTTGTTATTTTGCATTTAGATTATGTATTTTGACAAACAATGTAACACCAGGTGCGAGACCTCGTCACTGCTTTGACAAACAATGTAACACCACAAATTATTTTTAAATATCAGAATAAAGTGTGAACACAACATTTCTAATCAAAACAGTGACGAGGTCTCGCACCTGGAACTACATATCATTACAAAATTCAAATCTTAACATGAGTAATGAGTTTTCAAAACTTGTTCTTAACATCCAAATATGGCTACAATAATTAAGCAACAAAAAACATTTTGAAATGGATAAACCGTCTTCACACTGCTAGTGCCTTTCCCTGGACTTGTCCTGAAAAGATAAGAAACAACAATAATAAGTATAAAACTCACAACTTACACACCACATTAGGTATGTACACAACATATACACCATCCATGATCACATAACTTTATACATCTACCGAAGTAGTGCACTGTCGACGATTTCACACTTTGGGTCACAACTGACTATCAAAGTCATACCAAGGGTATCACATGTCTAATTGTGTCTGAGTTGTGTTTTCACCACAATATAACATAACATTTCACTTCAAACACAAACATATTAGTTACATTTTCACATATATGATACATACATATTTCACACTAATTTATTCGTGAGATTCACCTCTACTAGCAAACACCTAAAATATAGGTTTTCACATTATTAATCATCCATTTAGGGCTACATACCCTCTGTACACCAGTTACTTGGAATCCTCTAAAATTCTAAGTTTGAGTTATACTTTCCCATTGTCAAGTTTTTGATTCCCCAATTCAAACTATTTTTTATTGCCACCCCACTCTTGATTCATGATTCAAAATTTTACGATTTGAGGTTCATAATTGATTAATCGTATACGGCAATTTTTTATTCATGTTATCCGTACTCAAGGTTTACGATTCTCTTACATATACTTTTCCGATCACCAATGTTACTCATATAGTTTTTGATTCATTATTAGTCTTGTAGGCTTTTCGATTTTGAATTTTAGTTAACACTATTTACAATTCAAGACACCCATCATGGTTTTCGATTGTGTAAGCACACTTGCACAAGGTTTCCGATTGGGTAATTGTTATGGGACTCTACCCATATCACTTTCCAATTCTACCAATCTCGTGTGTTTAGATTCTCAATTCACGATTGGCTCTAGGTTCACTTTATGATTCATACGTTTTCGATCTAGGGGAATCTCACTAAAAGACTCAACCCTCGTTCCTTTTACGATTCTACTTTTATCTACTGTTTTCGATTGTTTTCCACTCACCACATGATTTACGATTTCCTCCTCTAGTTTTCGATTCAAACCCCGTCTGCATTTACGGTTTAACAATTCAATTATCCAAAATCAAACCTCGCCAATTCTTAACCAAATCATATAATTTCAATTGCATTAGATTCTAATCATCATAAAAGCAAACCCATAATGATTAATTGTAATTTTAATTAGATTTGATGCACAAAAATTGAGTTATTATTCTTTATTCACAATACAGTTCGAACATCTCATAAATCCCCAACAAAATCCTATTAAAATATAACCCACAAATATCAATTTGATACACAAATGATCACAATAACTACACGAGATCATACCTTACAAATTTCTCTTCAAACCGATCGAGTTTGGTAGCAAAGGGTTGAATTCTCCTCGATACACACAGACACTCTCTCTCTCTGGGTATAAAGCGGCTACAGTAATAATGATTTGGACTTATGCCCTTATTTTAGGTATTAATACCCTTCCTCACTTTACTAATGTCAACTTTAGCCCCTCCCCTTAGTTCAAATAAAATTAATTACTAACAATACAACCATAATTTGTAAATCTCCAATTTAATAACTCAAATTATTACATTAGGAAAATGGGCATTACAAACAAACGAAAATTTTTAATAAATTAGACTTATTGATCCGTCAACTTACGAATCCATATATTTAAACGGATTATGCGGGTTGTGTCGCATTTTCACTTATACCGGATCGTGTCGCACATCCTTACGCATAATTAAATAAATAGCTTTTTATTTCAAACGATGTTCCAAAGACAATTAGCAACGAATATAGGTTGTTATTGACCCATTAACTAATAGTGGTATTTGAGTCAATAAGTGAGGTGTATTTATTTGTATTTGTACTATTTATCTTTACTTTTACTGAGATAATAAAGAGGATTTATGACCTTCAAAGAGGTAACTTGCAGATTACTGCCACCAAGTCCAATTATAAATTCTACCAAGAGAATGCCACATTCAAGATCTACATCATTACATCATTACTTTCAGAAAGCAATGTGTAAAACAGCATGCCTTTGTCACTATTAAGAAAAAGAATTAGGAAGCACTATTTAAGTTTATTTCTAACTAATTAAATCGATCTACTACCTGCATAAACAACTTGATCAGCTAGACAGGGAAGGTGATATTTCAATGTAATACATGAACATGCCAAATTTCTTGAAAGGGCCGGGGAGAATTATGGTGCATGCGCGCGAACACACACACGTTAAGCTAAAATATATTGATTTGGTGACACGAGTGTTTCAATGTATCTCGGGTTATCCTGGCCCCAAAAGATACGCGTATGGGTATATTTCTTCTTCAGGGATAACCGATGAACCAGAACTTCGTATACCATATAACTATCGATGTTACACCAGTCTCCATCTCCATTCGTCCTCCACGTCTCATACTTCACATTTTGAGGTCCGCCATATCTCAGAATCATGTAAATGCACTCTTTATGAACAAGGAGACTAGCATTTTGGACCGAAATTTCTAAAGAGGGGGTTGTTATCGGTGTTACCTTTTCAGTATTTGTGTCGAACCTCATAATAGATAAGGGGCGATGCTCACTTAAGAAATAGAGATTTTCATTCAAGCGTACGCTTTGAGGCGTCTTTGTTCGTTTAAGTTTGCTTGTTGAATCCATCAGCTTTCTCCATAAGTCAGATTTCAATGAGTAAATGTAAACCTCCCCAATTGTTGTAACATGTAGAATCTTGTAGTCATCATCACTAGAACTATAGAATAACTCAAATAATGTAGTGTTGAGAGGTCGGTTTACAAAATTAGTTTTAGACAAAATCTTATAATCACCCGTAACAGGATTCCATAGAACTAAATCCGAAAACCGCCATTTTGCCAGGCCACGGATGCCTACGCATACCATTCCATGAAAAGATGTGAGAATTTGCACCAATCCAGGATGACGTGCTACGAATGGCACAGGACGGCTGGGAGGATCAGTTAAATCATCATCATCAGGTGTTTGACGACCGATGACACTGAACTTGAGTGGTGGTCTGTTCGATAAGACGAGAAATCTTTCATTGATTACGTGGTGAAGATGCAGCTTGGCGAAGTTTTGTGTCTTCAGGAATGACTGAAACTCTTTGGAAACAGTCATTAATCGGATTACAAATTTGGCTGGCAGCCTGTTGGAAATAATGATATAATCTAAACTACCACCACAACCCCACCACCGGAGGTAACCGCCGACGGCTGTCATCCGCCGTCAGCCGTCATCTACCGCCATCAAGTGACGGAGAACCGCCGGTAACTGCCGGAAAACGAGTCTATAAATAGGGCATTTGTGTACAAAATTTGTAACCCGATATACAGATTAAAAGATTATGTAGTTTCAGTTTATAAATCAAAGTTTAAGTTTAGGTTTATGTTTTTTTCAAAGTTTTGATCCTGACACAGCTTTGGTAGTATATGGTGCAATATTATGTCGATTGGAAGTTCGGGCATGGTGTTCTTACTGATTAGGCTCCAGGTCGCTACGTACGGATTAGATTATTGGGAGGGATCGAGAAGGAGAAGGCCGTGTATCGGATATATATTATTCTGATTTATTAGATAATTATTCTTGTAACTTGCTGAAGTTTAAGATAGACATAGAATAAATATATTTTATATTTAATATATATCTAGGAATTTGAATTTCTAGATTATTATCGTAATTAGTTTAAAAGTTTGTATAAAATATACGGGTAATTAATTAAATGATGTTGATTTTAACTAATTAAAAGGTTAAGATTCTTTGATTAAATTGATAAATGAAATGATGTTTGTTTTTAAGGCAAGTTGCATAATTAAGATACATTCAACTTTGGATAAGTCATTATTGTATACACCCAACTTTATTTTTTTAAATTTATACAACCAACTTTCTAAATACTACTATTGTATACATGTGATCTTTAATCACATGTCACTCAGCCGGTCACACACTTTTATATTTTTATTTTTTAAATGTATAATGTTATTGAATCTTCATCGTGTTCTAAAACATTGACCCTGATTGTTTGCCTGTGATTAAAAAAAATGCAGAACAAGAACTTGAATCTAAAAACATTGACAAAAGTTAAAGATGAATATAAAAAACCCAAATCATTTACCCTAATATTACACAAATCAAACAAGAACTGAAATTGGAAGATATGATTTTTAAAGAAGAAATACATATCAAGAATATGAATCTGATAACATTGACAAAAATTAAAGATGAATATAAAAAATTTAATCATTTACCCTAATATTACACAAATCAAACAAGAATTGAAATCGGAAGATATGATTTTTGAAGAAGAAATACAGATCAAGAACATGAATCTGATAACATTGACAAGAATTAAAGATGAAGATAAAAAACTTAAATCATTTACCCTAATATTACACAAATCAAACAAGAACTAAAATCGGAAGATATGATTTTTGAAGAAGAAATACACATCAAGAACATGAATCTGATAACATTGACAAGAATTAAAGATGAATATAAAAAACCCAAATCATTAACCCTAATATTACACAAAATCAAACAAGAATTGAATCAAAGATAAGATTTTTGAAGAGGATTTAAAATCACTACCTAAGAAAGAGATCCAAATTGAACAACCGGCAAAAGAAACCCAACAAGAAACATTTTAGATGAACTAACCATTAACATTGAAGGTGGTGGTCGGATTTGAAAGCGACGGTGATGGTCTGCTTTGAAGGTGAGTCAGCGGCAGTGGTCAACTTCAAAGGCGACGATGATGGTCGGCTTTGAAGGAGATGGCGGTGGTCGGCTTCGAAGGCAAGGCGATGGTTGGCTTTGAAGGGGATGGCATGTAACATCCTCGATTTGGGCCTAGTTGTAAATCATATGTGAGAGTACGTGAGATAGCAAATAATGTAAAGGGTCCAAGCTATATAATTTTGTGTAAGTTAGTTATATTAATAAGAATGTATTTGTGTTTAAATGTTAAATGTAAATATGTATATACGTGTATGTGATTTTATATATATATATACAAAAAAGGAAAAGATCTAGAGGCGGTGCCTCTAGATGTGTTTTGTATAAATATGTATACATGCAAACTTTGACTATGTTAGTCAAAGTTGCAAAAGCAAAGAAATTCACAAACACACAAACACTCTTTTTCTCTCTCTCGTGAATCTCTCTCGGATTTTGAAGAATTGTGATTTGGAATCCAATCAAAGGTAAACGTATAATTGTTGTAAAGATTAAACATGTTTGAAATCGGTGTTATGTTTAAATCATAGATAAAACTCAAATTTATGCAAAACACCATGAAAGAAAATTCAAGGCTAACTTTACAAGTGGGTTTTGTTTGTTTGGATTTGATGAATTTGTGAAGTTCATACGGATGAAATATGATGTTTTCAAAGTGTTTAAAAGCAAAACTAACGTGAATGAAGTTCTGGAAATGAGTTAAAGAAGGTGATGGAATTCTGGTGTGTTGAATGTGCCGGATTCCCGAGACATGCAAGTGTCGGAATCCGTAAGTTTATAAAATCCGCTAGTTGGAATCCGCTAATATGTCGGATTCCGCTAGTTTGTCAAAATCCACATAAGTGTCGGAATCCGATTGTATGTCGGATTTCCTTCTATGCCGGAATCCGATAGTTTGTCGGATTTCCTTTATGCCGGAATCCGATAGTGTGTCGGATTTCCCCAAGTGTCGGATTCTGCTAGTCCGGATTCCACTAAATGTACAAGTGTCGGAATTCCTAAAATCCGCATGGCAGTATCGGATTTCCCATAATCCGATAGTTTTGTCGGATTTATGCTAAGTCCGGATTTGTGATTCCTATGTTTGTTTAATAGTCATTCTTTGTATGTAAGGAGGATTAATGTGTGTCATAATGTTCTAGGTGAACTTGTTGTGTTAAGTAAAGCAGAAGTAAAATAACTATTTGTTAACTACTCAGGTGAGTACCGACTTCCGTAAGCCTCGGTAGAGGAAGACTTACTTGTTAAATGCGTTAGATGTAATTTAAAAGATGTTTTAAGTTGCATGTATGCTTTAGAGCGAATATAAGTATTGCCATGCTACTTTATGCACAATGCCATGCTAAATACTTGTTGAATATAAGTTAAGTGTATGCCAACGGAATCCAGAATTGGATCCGCCTAGTTTAAATGAATGATATGTATGATACTGATCCTGAATGGATCAATTATGTGAAAGCTTAATGATATGTATGCTAGGGATCAAGATTTGGATCCGTAATGATGAAAAGAATGAATATGCATGCTTAATGAATTAAATGAATATGCATGCTAAGTGAATGATCCAGATTGGATCGACTATGTGTATGTGAAAAGTTCGCGGACATCTTCAAGCATGGATAAGGTCAACTCTGTAGTTAGGTTCCAGGGATCCTTGATCATGTGATTCGGGACTTAATGGTGATTCGAGGTAACATTCCGGATCGTAGGTTCTGCAGAACCGCCATGCCTTATATCATGAGGGGTAATCAGCCGGTTGTAGCTGAGTTGTCTAAGGAACCTCTAGTTCCGTAAACGATGCTTGGTGAACTGCTTTATGCTCCCCCAGCAGCGTGGATGGTCGTGTCTGATCCCTCGGTGTATTGTTATTGAGCGGGACTAGCTATCCTGCAAGAAATGACTTATACCGATCTTATCAGCACACCGCAATGTATAAGGATAGCATTGTATGCTTATTCCTGTGATGCATGACTTGCTTTATTGATGCGTATGTTAATTTTGTACTCACTAGCTATGTGTATAGCTAATGGGGCCACGTTGACTCGTTTTACAGATAAAGAATAGAAGGCCTGGTGAGGCGGTTTGCTCGTGCATACTATTGCACCTCTGGGATGAAACACTGTATGTAATAATATTGTGGTCGGTTGTATGTTAGAGTAACACCAACACTTGATACAATGTTTTGAATGTAAATAACTGATATAAACCTTTTTGGTTAGCTTTCCGCTGCTTAATCCGATGTTATTTAATCGTGAGTAAGTTCACGTTTACTAAAAACGCAATTTTTTGCTAATTTTGGTATATGCAAAGCCGGTGTTACATGGCGGTGACCGGCTTCGAAGGCGACGACGATAGTTGGTTGAAGGGGATGGTGGTGGTCTACTTCGAAACGGTCATGGTCGGCTTTGTCGAAGGCGGTGGTTGGCTTCGAAGCTTAAGCAGCAGTGTAAGTAAACTATCAAAGAACGTAACCCATTAAACCCTAATAGTATTAGCAGTGAGAGATAGGTTTAGGAACTCTGAATATTGGCTTGAATAATGAAGATGGTAAAGCAAACAACCTACAAAAAAACAAAAAAATTTATTAAAATAAACGGCTAGGTAACTTGTAATAGTAGGTCAGTTCTATACAACATCAAGGTTATACGAGTTGGTTGTATTTATTTTAAAAAAATAAAGTTCGTTGTATATAATGATAGTTTAGCCAAAGTTGAATGTATTTTGATGCAGTTTGCCCTAGTTTTTATTAATATTAAAAGATAGTTTACTTATTTTGTGGATTAAATTAATAAAGTTGAAGCCTTTTTGAATTCATTTAGTCACTTTTTTGCTTAATCTATATATTTCGTAAAACCGAAGAGTCTTCCACCTTAGTGATAGATGATTAATTAGAACTTATTAAATTTTAAATATATGTTATTTTAAATTTAAAAGTAAAACAAATTAAATTTATATAAATTCAAAATTGAGTTTCAATTATGAACAAATGAATTATTAGGATTGTGTAATTAAATAATTAGTGATGTTAATTAATTTTGACTAAATGAATTACAATAACACGAGTGGGAGGTCACACTTGACTGTAGAAATATGGTATTATGATATGAAGATATATGATTGTATTTCTTATATAAGTCATGAGTCATTATTGTTACATTTAAGGGTAATGAAGTTAAGCATTATTGTTAGTCCCATGCTTAGAATAGTTAGATTTGATGAGACAAACCATAGCTATGTATAGATGATAGGTTAAGTGTTAGGAATTATGTAAGTCTGTTGTAGATTGACTAGTCAGCTTAGGCTGAGTAGTCAGCGTACAAACAGATATAGAGTTTTCTATGTAAGTACTAGATAGCTCAGTGACTTCTAAGCTGAGATAGACTTCAAGAGTGAAGACTTGAAGATTTGGAGATCCAAGAACTCAGCTTGATGATGTCAAGACTGAGTGAGTCAGCTCAGCACCAGAAGTCAG
Source organism: Dittrichia graveolens (assembly GCA_038502395.1). NCBI lineage: Eukaryota > Viridiplantae > Streptophyta > Magnoliopsida > Asterales > Asteraceae > Dittrichia > Dittrichia graveolens. The sequence goes on from JARJIL010000003.1 coordinate 74,603,118, forward strand.
TTTAGGAATTTAAGTAAGTTTTAAATTCTGTTATAAACTCTAGATATCTACGACATTTAAACTAGGATATCTAAACCTAATTTAAACTATCTATTAGTTGGATAAAGATCTCAAACAAAGTTAATTAGATATGTTCTAATTAAGGAGTTTGTTACGGTTTTAAAGAAAAGATAAGTTCTATATTTAAATCACGATTTGTTCGTAGATAAATCAATTATAAGTATAAACCTTCTTATGGGTGTTTAATAGAACAGAGAGTTCTGCATAAGTTGCAAAACTTAGTTCGTCATACTTGATACGCGTGTGTTAGGATAACTTTGTGAGTTCAAAGTTTAAGAGAGTTTTCCATAGTTCTTGTTAATCAGTTTTAACAAGAAGTCCGATCATCAATTAGTTTGTGATTCAAGAGTGTTTAGAGAGAGTTGAATTTATAATCAGTGTAACATCAAATCATTCTGTTGATTTGATTAAAGAGTGATATTGTAATTCCTTGATTGATTATTGAATATATTCTTATTGAATTGTTTTATTACTGATTAAGTGTATTCAACCCCCCTTCTACACTATATCGGTTGGTTGTTTACCCTCTTTATGACCAACAACTGGTATCGGAGCAGTGTTTCTTCATAAGTTGAAGATCAAGATCCGCTGTCGAGAGGTCAAGATGGCCGCAAACAAGCAATCAAATAATATTCCAACAATGGCGGCAAAAAGGTTGTCCTATTTTTGATGGCACTGACTATCCTATGTGGAAGTTTAGAACCATGCTGTTTCTAAAGTCTGTGGATCACAGGATGAGTACCGTGATTCAAGATGGCCCAATTATCCCAATGATCCAAATCACTGCCACCGACGAAACTGTTCCCTCTGGAGAAACTCCCAATCCTGAAGCATCCTGGACTGAGGAAGATCGCAAAATGTTCAATCTTGATGATAAGGCATAGAGCATCATAGCAAATGCTTTGACAAACCCTCTTCTGCATACTGTGGCTGGGTGCCAAACTGCAAAAGAGATGTGGGATACTCTCAGTGTCACTTATGAAGGCACTAACCTGGTCAAGCAACATAAGAAGACAAATCTGAGTCGTTCTTATGAGACTTTCTTTGCTAAAAAGGATGAAACTCTGGCTGATCTGTTTACCAGGTTTCATTGCTTGATTAATGATCTGATCTTGGTAGGTGTCAAGAAAGATGAAAATAAGTTGGTGCTCAAGTTCTTGGATGTGTTACCAGAACAATTCAATGAGATCACCATTGCTCTTCATGCTGGAGGAACCTTAGGCAAATATTGTTGGAATATGCCCGTTGACACGAACGAGTTAATCGCACTACCGATGAGGTATAGGCCTATTGGGTCACACACCAAGTATTGATTCCGGCAGCACGATCAAGCAAAAGAGAGTAAAAGGCCAAAATGGGTTTTGGCAGGATGGTACACGGGCCATGTTCTTGAACACGGGCCGTGTCCAGTCCAACATACACGAGGCGTATTGGCCCAGTTCAAGGTCGTGTAGTTTGGGCCTACACGGGCCGTGTAGATGAACACGGGCCGTGTTGTGCCTGTTAGACACGGGCCATCTTAGCCCAATTGGGGCCGTTGACTTTGGGCCTTCACGGCCGTGTTGACCAACACAGGTCGTGTACGTCCGCTGTAACAACAGAATTAACAGCTTTAAACACTTGGTTTAATGGTGTTAACTTCTAATAATTATGGTAGACAAAGAGACTACGAGTTATCTGCTCTAGTAGAGTCTTTTGGCTTGTTCCTTGTCTCTTGGTTGATACTAGAACTCTCTCTCTCTCTCTTGTTCATCTTGTTCTTGGTGTTCTTGGTGCACAAGAAGTAAGAAACATACACTTGATTGTTGCTTTGGTGTTTTGCATCAACAAACTAGCATTTGAGAATCAAGGAAGCTTGGGGTGGACAACACTAGAGGGATTCTTATTTGGATTCTTAGCTTCTTGACAAGAAAGGTTTTCTTTGTGACTTGCATTGAGGTATAAACTTTTTTTCCCATCTTGTTTATCTTTTAGTTGCAATTTCATTGTTAGACGTTGGTCCATGGGAAGTATTCATATGTTTGGCATCGATTTTTGTTATGTACTTTGCTTCCGTTGCTACTTGATTTTGCCAAACGAATACCTTCAGTGGTATCAGAGCCATATCTAACATGGCTTTGCACTATTGATGAGTCTAGAAAAACCATAAAAGTGTTTTTTGGATAAGAAAATTGTTTTCTTAGAATTGGTTTTTCATTGAGACTCTTGTTGTGCTAGAATAGATTTATTCGTAGTCTTCTTAATATTTTAGTTTTTATATTTATATATTTGTTGTAACTTGGCATGAAGTGTACACAAATATATACTTATAAATGTATATATGAATATGTGTCTCAAAGATGGTTTGGTACACTAATGCATATGTACAAGGATTGTCTTTTGGTGCCTTTCATGTTTTGACAATCTTAACTAAAATATATATATATATATATATATATATATGTATTATGGTTATGTGTGGCACACCATGTTTCTATTTGATATGTTTGGTTTGATTCGGTAACAAATATGCCCTTAGACCTATGTGTTGTGGTGGTTGATTGTTTTTTGGTTTTTGGCGGCCTTCGTGCTGTATTGTTGTAACAATATTTGTTTATTTACTTATTGGTGCAGCTTGCACACCGTTTCTTTTATTCTATGTATTTGTATAAATAGCATAGGAATGCGACCTGCGTGTCGTTTATAAATATTCTATGTATTTGTATATAGTATAGAATTAAAACCGGAATAGTCAACGGGAGTCATGGTGATGACGTCTTGGCGAGAAGGAATCAACATGCTAGTGGAGGTGTTGGATTCAGTGGGAGCTCACCCAACGAGTCTATATCTTGTCCTTAGATTTTGGCCTCGTTTTTCCCGTTGTGGCTCACGGGGAAAACGCATAGGATTTTTTGGCATGTTACCGAATCATATATATATATATATATTTGTGTGGTTGTATTTTATTTTTCTATGCATGGATTAGGATTCGCATGCTAGACAATTTTTCTATAAAAATTAAATAAAATACAATGTTTGTTAAATTGGTTAACAATCTCGCGCGAATAGAATTGACAAAGAAAATATAAAGATGGTATTATATTAAAAGTGCTTAAAATCGTTTTGACACTTACTTTGTTAATTCACCAAAAGGGTTTTTATAAACTAGAAACAAAATCCCGTTTTTCAAAATGTAAATCATGCACCATCCGTAAGATGACACCACCCGAATCTAACGAAGCAAGGATGATTGTCGAGCTAAGCACGAGTCATTCCTTGTGTAGTTGTGTAGAAGGTGAGTGGGGTAACTCGCATGATTGGTTATCGAGCTAAGCACGAGCCAATTGATGGTCGACAGTGCCACCCGTGTGTCTTGTCGGACGATTTACAATTTTAGTATATAATTCTTGGTTAGTTGTCGAGCTAAGCACGAGCTAAACAAAAATTATATATTAAGATTGGTGTAAGATATGGATCAAACATGCCAACCGACATAATGGATCTCAACGGATCCCGCAAGTGTCTAAGAGTTGTAATAGAGATTACTATTGGTAAAATGGTTGCCGGCCTAAATAGCTTCGCCACGTGATCCGTGGTAAACCCGTCACGGTGCGAGGTGAAATAAGGTTCTTAGCCCTTGTTACAAATAAATTGTTTTTTTTTAAACTATGGGTGCTTATTTTTAACAAGGATTTCCAAACTAACTAAAACTACTTTGCTATTTTAGATGGCGTCTTCAAGCAACACCAACACCACCAACCATTTTTCGCTTAGAGTTTTCCTTGAAAAGGAGAAACTCAATAGTAACAACTTCTTGGATTGGTTTAGGCAACTTAAACTTGTCTTACGCCAAGAAGGGAAGATGGTTACCATAGAGGAGGCGCTACCCGAGGCTCCTGTTGCCAATGCCACTCGGGCTATCTGAGACGCTTATGAGAAGCGTGTCAAGGATACCGAGGACATTACTTGCCTCATCCTAAGTACTATGATCCCCGAGCTCCAAAATCAAATGGATCATTTGAGTGCTTTTGACTTGATCGCTCAGCTTAAGGAAATGTTCCAGCAGCAAGCGAGACAAGAAAGGTTTGAGTGTCTTAAGACGGTACTTGGTAGTAAGATGGCCGATGGCGGGAATGTGAGTTCTCATGTGTTGCGCATGAAAGCAAACGTGGAGCGCATGGAACGGCTCGGATTTACCATAGGGAGGGAGCTAGCCGTGGATTTGATCCTATGGTCCCTGCCCACCACGTATGATCAATTCGTTATGAGTTATCATATGCATAGTATGGATAAGTCCATTATGGAGTTTAACGGTATGCTTAAGACAACTGAGTCTAGCATGGCCAAAAATAAGCCCGCCGTTCCAAATCCCGTTCTTGCTATAAGGGAGGGGCGAATCCAGGAGAAGAAGAGATCCGCTTATACCCCTAAAGGTAAGGGGAAGGGGAAGATTGGCGCTGCCAAGTCTAGTCCCTCTTCGGAGGGTAAAGGCAAGGGGAAGATGGTTCCCCAAGCTAAAACTCCGAATGATGCGGAATGCTTCTTCTGCGGGAAGAATGGCCATTGGCACCGTAACTGCCCGGGGTACCTAGAAGGTCATAAGAAGCTCAAGGGGTTGAGCATCGGAGGAACTTCCGATTCAGGTACGTACATGATTGAACTCCATCATACTTCTACATCTGGTAGTTGGGTATTAGATACCGGTTGTGGCACTCACATTTGTAATATTGTACAGGTGCTAAGGACAAGTAGAAGGATGGAGAGTGGCGAGCTTGACTTGATAATGGGAAACAAGGAGATTGTCCCGGTCAAGGCTCCAGGAGAAGTTGAATTATCTTTTAATTTCAGTTTTCCATATTATTATTGAACGTATGCTATTCACCGCTTGTGGCGCGAAACATTATCTCTTTTCATGCATTACACGACAATGGTTTTGGTTTTTCATTTGACGATGGAGTTATTGTTTCTTTTAAAAATAATGTTTGTTATTTTAAAGCTTATCCTTGTCGTGGTATTTATGAAGTAGATGCGTACGTTAGTGATAATCGTTCGATCATGAATATTGATCCAACGTCTAAAAATGGTTTAGACAAATTGTCTTTGTGGCATGGTCGACTTGGCCATATAAACAAGACTCGTATCGCTAAGCTCCAAGCGGATGAGATCTTGGAATCATTTGACCACGAGTCAAATGAAGTATGCGAATCTTGTTTATAGGAAAGATGACAAAAGCACCCTTTTCCGGTGTGAATGAGAGGGGAAAAGACTTATTGGACATTATACATTCCAATGTGTGTGGTCCATTTAAGCATATCACAAGAGACAATTCTAGATACTTCATTACCTTTATAGATGATTATAGTAGGTATGGGTATGTCTACTTGGTTAGGAAAAAGTCCAAGACCTTTGAGGTCTTTAAGACTTTCCAAAAAGAAGTAGAGAATCAATCGGGCAAAAATATTAAGATACTTAGATCCGATAGGTGTGGTGAGTATCTTAGTCAAGAGTTTCATGATCATCTCAAGGGTTGTGGAATTATCTCACAACTTACACCTCCTAGGACACCACAATTAAATGGTGTCGCCGAGAGGAAGAACCGAACATTGTTAGATATGGTTCGGTCTATGATGAGTCACACCCAAGTGCCTATAAGCCTTTGGGGTTATGCTCTTGAAACGGCAACAAGAATCCTTAATCTCGTTCCAACGAAGAAGGTCAAGAAAACACCTTTCGAGATGTGGCATGGGAAACCTCCCGTTCTTGCCTATCTAAAGGTTTGGGGTTGTCAAGCCTACGTACGACGTAAGTTAGATGACAAGTTAGAGCCCCGATCCGAAAAGTGTTATTTCATCGGATATCCAGTTGCGGGTATTGGATATATATTCTATAAACCTTCCGAGAACAAGGTATTTGTTGCTCGGAGGGCGGTCTTTTTAGAAAGAGAATTAGTATCCAATCAGAAAGGTGGGACTAAGATTGATCTTGAAGAAGTTCAAGAGTCAACGGATGAAAGACCTAACGTTGGCACTAGCCAACAACCTAGTGAGGTTGAGTCTGAGCATGACAATGCGGAGACTAACATACATCCGTTACCTCCCCGTAGATCTGGTAGAACTCGCCAGGAGCCAGAGAGATATGGGTTTCTCATATCTGAGGGTGACGAGTTATTGGTGGATCTTAATGAGCCCACCAACTATCAGGAAGCGGTAGCAGGCCACGAGTCTGCTAAGTGGAAGGAGGCAATGGATAACGAGATGCAATCCATGAAGGATAACCAGGTTTGGGAACTGGTTGATCCTACACCCAGTTGTAAACCAATAGGGTGTAAGTGGGTCTTCAAGAAGAAGACAGACATGGATGGAAAAGTCAACACTTTCAAAGCCCGACTGGTGGCTAAAGGTTTCACCCGACACATGGTGTCGACTATGATGAAACTTTCTTCCCAGTGGCCATGTTGAAATCTATTAGGATACTTTTGGCAATTGCCGCGTTTCATGATTACGAAATATGGCAAATGGATGTCAAAACCGCCTTCCTTAATGGGAAGCTCTCCGAAGAGGTGTATATGACGCAGCCTGAGGCTTTTGTACATCCGAAGCATCCTAATAGAGTGTGTAGACTTAAGAAGTCCATTTATGGACTTAAACAAGCATCTCGTAGTTGGAATCTATGCTTTGATGAGAAAATCAAAGAGTTTGGTTTTTCGAAGAGTGTAGACGAGCCATGTGTATACATTAGGGCTAGTGGGAGCGCTATTGTTTTCTTAGTCTTGTATGTGGATGATATCCTACTCATTGGTAAAGATATTCCAACCTTGCAAAGTGTTAAAACTTGGCTTGGAAAATGCTTTTCAATGAAAGACATAGGAGAAGCGGCATATATTCTGGGTATCAAGATCTATAGAGATAGATCTAGAAAACTTCTCGGGTTGAGTCAAAGTACATACATTGACAAAGTCTTGAAGCGATTCAAGATGGAGGATTCCAAGAAAGGAAATCTTCCTATGTCACATGGAGTGATATTGAGTAAGACTCAATATCCTAGTTCTCAAGAGGAACTAGAAGTAATGAAGCGAGTACCATATGCTTCGGCCGTGGGCTCGATCATGTACGCCATGTTATGTACTCGTCCTGACGTGTCATGCGCTTTGAGCTTGACTAGTAAATATCAGGGAAACCCGGGGCAAGCCCATTGGGTTGCGGTAAAGAACATTCTTAAGTATCTTAGGAGGACTAAAGAGATGTTCTTGATCTTTGATGGTGAGGAAGAGCTCAAAGTAAAGGGTTACTCTAATGCTAGCTTCCAAACTGATATGGATGAATGCCGATCACAATCGGGGTTTGTGTTCCTATTGAATGGTGGGGCTATTACTTGGAGAAGTTCAAAGCAAGACACAATAGCTGATTCTACTACAGAGTCAAAATACATTGCAACAAGTGAAGCTGCTAAAGAAGCTGTGTGGATAAGGAAGTTCATCAGAGACCTTGGAGTGGTTCCTAGCATATCCGACCCTATTGAGATCTTTTATGACAATGAGGGTGTGGTAGCCTTAGCGAAGGAACCAAGAGCTCACAAGAGAACGAGGCATATACCTCGTAAGTACCACTTGATTAGAGAGATGATTGAAAGTGGTGAAGTCGATATTAGTAGAGTAACCTCGGAAGGAAATTTCGCCGATCCGTTTACTAAACCGTTGTCACAAGCTTCTCATGATTCTCACACTACGGTGATAGGTGTTAGATTTGCTCATGACTTGGTTTAGATTTAGTTTTAATTTATGTTTGGACCGTTATGTATTTGGGAACATTAAGCAATAATGTCACTAATGTTTGTTTTGATTTATATAGTAGGGATGTATATATACGCGTGTTGCGGTTACTTACATTTAGTCTTTATTGTGTTCTATCTTTGCATGTTTAATTTGTTACCTAGATTGTTTTACAATCTTTAAATCTCCACAATCGGTCATACCTTTTGGGAAGGAAGTATGAATTAAGATTGAGGTAAAGAATTGGTTTTGATAAAACGTGATTCTTGCCTATACTTGAAAGGGGTTTCAAGTGATTGGAGGACCCGCACCCGAGTTTACTTCATGGTTTTAGTCACAAGTAACTCGGGATGGTAATGACATTTCATCCTTAAACTAGAGATACATGTGATCTCAAAGCATAGGTCTGCTTTGCTTTGATCATTTTCTAACGCGGTCCGTAACTGGTCGTTACAAGGGAGATGATTGGGTAGAGTATTATCTATGTGGCGGGACTATGTAGTCGAAAGGTATTTGTTCCTCTATGTATAGAGAGAATATCCATGGGCCCCTTGATGATTGAGTGTTGACGTTCATATGCATGGCCGTGCTCAAGTTATATTGATGATGGATCAATGTTAACTTGATTTGTTGGTCACCACTAATCTAGAATCGAGAAACATAATCGTGAACGATCTGAAGGTTGACTATATTCCATGCCTTGTGTTCACATTGGATATCGCGAACAAAGGGATATACATGTTCATTTATCTTTAGGACAATCATTTTATGATTGGGGATCTTGTCAAGAGTGGCACTACCGATGAGGTATAGGCCAATTGGGTCACACACCAAGTATTGATTCCGGCAGCACGATCAAGCAAAAGAGAGTAAAAGGCCAAAATGGGTTTTGGCAGGATAGTACACGGGCCGTGTTCTTGAACACGGGCCGTGTCCAGTCCAACATACACGAGGCGTATTGGCCCAGTTCAAGGTCGTGTAGTTTGGGCGTACACGGGCCGTGTAGATGAACACGGGCCGTGTTGTGCCTGTTAGACACGGGCCGTCTTAGCCCAATTGGGACCGTGGACTTTGGGCCTACACGGCCGTGTTGACCAACACGGGCCGTGTACGTCCACTGTAACAGCAGAATTAACAGCTTTAAACACTTAGTTTAATGGCTTTTGGCTTGTTTCTTGTCTCTTGATTGATACTAGAACTCTCTCTCTCTCTTGTTCATCTTGTTCTTGGTGTTCTTGGTGCACAAGAAGCAAGAAACATACACTTGATTGTTTCTTTGGTGTTTTGCATCAACAAACTAGCATTTGAGAATCAAGGAAGCTTGGGGTGGACAACACTAGAGGGATTCTTATTTGGATTCTTAGCTTCTTGACAAGAAAGGTTTTCTTTGTGACTTGCATTGAGGTATAAACTTTTTTCCCATCTTGTTTATCTTTTAGTTGCACTTTCATTGTTAGATGTTGGTCCATCGGAAGTATTCATATGTTTGGCCGATTTTTGTTATGTACTTTGCTTCCGTTACTACTTGATTTTACCAAGCGAATACCTTCAAATATGATCTTAGATCTATCTATGGTTTTCTTCTAAATTATCAATATATCATGGAACAGAAGAAAGGGGCTCAGCAACAGTTGAAAGAATCTATCAATAGTGTTGGATCTGCATTGATTGTAGAAAAGAAGAAGAAGGGATCTAGAAAGTCTCAAGCTGAGACTGACTCTGAATCTGAATCTGAGGAGGTAAGTCCTAACTCAGACTCGGATGATGAAGAGATGGATGCTCTTACTGAACAAATGACAATGATAGCAAGAAATTTTAGAAAGTTCAGAAGAGGAAGGGGTCAATCTGACAAAAGAAAAGTGGTAAGCCTACTTTTGATCCATAGAAAGCTAGATGCTACAACTGTCAGAAGATAGGACACATAGCTGCTGAGTGCCGAGCTAAGAAAGGAGAATCAGCTTCAGTGGCTGACAAGAATGCATACAGAGCTGATAAATATAAAAAGAAATATCAGAAGCTCAAAGCCAAGCCAGATGAAAACACCAAAGGTCTTTTGCCAAGACCTGGGATACTGAATCATCTACTTTAGATGATGATGATCCAAATAGGTGTTTGATGGCCATTGAGGATGAAGAGGAACAGGTTGATTATGAATTAGAAGAAAGTTCCTTTGATGAGGATCTAGCAGAAGCTGCTAAGCTGAGTAAGCAGACCAACAACTGGGATCCTGCCTCAATATACAAGGTAAACAACTTTAGCTCTTACACCGATGAACAGAAATGCTTAATGTTCAACTATTTCTTGAATGACTTCAAAACCTCTCTTACTGTTCAATCTAATTTGAAAATTGAAATTTCAAAAATAAAAGATGAACTTAAACACTCTGAAACTCTCATAAATGCTGGGAAAAAGACTCAAAGTGATTTTGAGTGTCAGCTTCACATCAACAAACTTCTAAGTGAAGAATTATAAGAATCAAAGGAGCAAGCTGACAATCTAAGAAAGATCTGTGAATCTTGGTGTAAGTCATCAAGAGAAGCAGAAAAATGTATCAACCAACAGATACCAAATCAAGTAAAAGCAGTGCTAGAGGGAGATTACAGTGCTGCTGCTGACGAAATTGACAAATATCGAGTCAGTCTTGAAGATAAAAATGTGGAATCTATGATATACTTCCAAAAACATTTTTAAGAAACAAGGATGGTAAGCAGGTCAAAACCAATAAGTTTGTGAGACTTACCCAAAGCCCCCAGGTTATTAATACAAACCATCAAACTGAGTGCTCTAAATCCAATAGAAATTGTAAGTCAGTTTTCAAAAGATTGGATTACAATCCTGTGAGAACAACTGTCTTTGACAGAATAACTCATATCAACTCAAAAAGACATAATTCTCAAGTAAGGTATGAAAGAATGTCTAAGAACAGGAAGTTGTCTGTAAGTCAGACTTCACCAAATAAGGGTAACCATAAATCTGACAAAGGTAAGTCCAAAGTTAGAGAAAGTCAAATAGACAAACTCTCTAAGAAGATTGAAAAGTTATCCACAACTCTTGACCCTAAAACTGAATCCAAATTTAATGTTGGAAAACTTAAAGAGATCACCCAAACACCTACTTTCAGAAGAAAATGTTATAAGTGTGGTGACAGAGGTCATGAAGCCAAGGATTGTGTAAGTTCCAATCTGAGGCCTGAGAAAATAGAGGATGATCTGTCTAAGAAGGACTCAGAACCTATCCAAGCTGATCAGTCAGCCTCTAAAGAATTAGCTAAGTGCTCATCCTCAGAACCCACCAAACAGTGGGTTCCTAAAAGAAACTAATATGTGTAGTTGATCATGTGCAGGGCTCCTACAAGTGGTACTTAGACAGTGGATGCTCAAGGCACATGACACGAAGCAAAGGGATTCTAAGTGAATTCCAAAACACTGAAGGACCGAAGGTGACATTTGGGGATAATTCTCAAGGAAGGACTAAAGGCTATGGAAAGATAACTGCTGGAACAGTCACTTTCAGAAAGGTAGCATATGTTGAAGGCCTTAAACACAATCTGATAAGTATCAGTCAATTGTGTGATGAGGATTATGAAGTCACCTTCAGAAAGCATGCAGGAACAATTTATGATAAGAAGGGAAAGCCGATATTAATTGCAAAAAGAGAAACAGATATCTACTTGTTAGATCTCAGCTCAGCAGATCCTTCAACAGAAACCTACCTGTATTCTGACTCAACTCCCAAGCTGAGATGGTTGTGGCACAAGAGACTATCACACCTGAATTTCAAATATATTAAAAAATTGTCTAGCAAAGAGTTAGTCTCTGGTCTGCCAAAGACAAACTTTGCTCAGCCTGTGAGATGGGAAACATCACAAAGGATCCTTCAAGTCTAAACAAAGTTTCTCAATTATAGAACCATTGCATATGTTGCATTTGGATCTATTTGGACCTATAAGCACCCCAAGCCTAAGTGGTAAAAAATATACCCTAGTAATTGTTGATGAGTTCACAAGATTCACTTGGGTGATCTTCTTAAAAGCCAAAAGTGAAGCTGCTAATGAGTTAATCAGCTTCATAAAACAAGAAGAGTTGCAGAAAGGTAAGTCCATCAAGCAGCTCGGGAGTGATCATGGGACTGAGTTTAGAAACTCAACCCTGGAAGGCTTTTATGAAAAGAAGGAAATTATCCAGAATTTCTCATCTAAGAACCCCACAACAAAATGGAGTTGTTGAAAGGAGAAATAGAATCTTAATTGAAGCGGCTAGAACCATGTTATGTGAAGCAAAGCTCAAGCAGAGCTTTTGGGCAGAAGCTGTAAGTACAATTTGCTATACACGGAACAGATCTATAATAGTTAAAAGACATGGTAAAACACCTTATGAGATGTATCATGGCAGAAAACCTAATATTGGATATTTTCACATCTTTGGTTCAACATGCTATGTGTTAAACCAAAGAGATCAGCTCCATAAGTTGGAACCTAAAGCTGATCAAGGCTTATTTGTTGGATATTCTTCAATTTCCAAATCCTACAGAGTCTATAATCTTAAAAGAAAGGTAATTGAAGAGTCAGGTACATGTTACGTTTGTTGAGACAAGTATTGACAAATCTGACAAAGCTCAAGCTGACCCGGTTAGTGTGAGTGAGCTTGAAAGGAGCAAAGAAGATCTCACATCAAATCCCATGTATGTTATGGATGATTCTGATGATGAAAATGATGGTAAATCTAATAAAATAGTGTTACCTATAGCAGCCATCAACATTGAAGATGATCACACAGATGAGGTCTGTGAAACTGATCATCAACCTAAGAATGTAGGTGTATCTTCAGGTACAAATCAAATTGAGGATCTGAGTGATTCCTCAATTCCACCTCAGACTGAAGAGGTCGATCCCATTCAGCCTGAAAGACACTACTCAGATTCAGACTCAGAACCACAGTCTCCCACTACAACCTTCAAACTGGTAAAAGATCATCCTCTTGATATTATTGGTAACATTGAAGATGGTGTGTTAACTAGATCTAAGGCAAATGCAAACTATGTTGCCTACTCTAGTTTTCTATCTCAAATGGAACCAAAGAAGACTGAAGAGGCACTAAAGGATGAAGATTAGATTGAAGCTATGCAAGAGGAGCTGACATAATTTCAAATAAATAAGGTCTCGACCCTTGTCCCTGCTCCCAAAGGAAAACAGTTATAGGCACTGATATCGCCAAATTTAGGTATATATTTTAAGCGATATCTGTTTTAATTTGTTATTGTTCGTAAATAAGTAAAAGATACTTAATTATCATCATTTAGTGAATTACAGGTTAAAAATACGAAATATGAAAAGTTTTGAGCAAAAAACGGAAGAAACTGAAGAAATAGGAAAAGTTGTCCGCTCCGACACATCTCCACTATTTTGATCATATCTAACTCATATGAACTCGGATTGAGGTGATTCAAATAGCCACGGAAACTAGACTCATAGGGCTACAATTTCACTTTTATGGTCAAAGTCTAAAACAGCAAGGTCGCGGCGCGACCGTTAAGGATATCGCGATGCGATCAGATCAAAATTTCAAATTTCAAAGAGTTTTGGATCGTGCCAAACTCCCCCGTCGCGAAGCGACACTTACCCGTCGCAACGTGACACCCCTGTTTTTAGTTTTTTATATAAAAGCAACTCCAGATCGGTTTTGGGGTGAACAACCCAACTTATACTACCCAAATACTGCCAAAACACATCTAAAAGCATTCTAGGAGCCGTGGAGCTCAGATTTGAAGGATTGGAGCTTTGATTTTGAAGATTTCGGCTTTTGATCATCCTGGTTTTATCATTCTTTCTTATCCATCTTTTGTTTTTTAATGTTTATTAATTTTCAAAAGTTTATTGGGATGTTTCTTGACTGATATTTCATGTTTTCCTCCCTAGAGGAGATGAACCTCAATAAAGTTGATTATTTTATGTTAATTTGGACATGTTTGCTATATAATTTTTCTTGTATTGCTTAATTGATGATCCACATGTCTTTTGGTTTCTGTTTTTAGAGTTTATTTACTGAGTTTGCACGAGTTGGAGGACCAATCCGCTAGTGTGACTTGAATCTTGATTGTTTAGGACCAATAGACAATCTAAACTAGTGATAGACCAATCCTAGGTTTAACTTCTAAAAAAGGAAACTTTAATATGTGTGATTAATATATATATAATGATCATTTATATGTTAATAAATGTTTTGTTAACCTAAACAAACATAAAGATTAAGTCTTTCTTGACACGAACTTAAAATCGGCGAATTATGTGTTTTGAACAATCTCATGACCATAAGGTTTGTTAAAACCATAATTATAGAGTTATAATCTGACCATGAGTATAACTAATATAGGAATCGGTATATATTGATTATATGTCCATTGCACGCATTAATTGAATTAATTAGCTAAAAGAGGTGAAATCAAGTCTAGGGAGGGAAACCTTTGAATTAATAAGTTTAAATCTGTAAAGATATATGCTTTTGGCTCTCTTTGGTTTGCTTTTGGAGTTTAATAGTGTTAGTAGTAATTTAGAGTGGTAAAGTTTGGATCTTTATTGATAAGATTCTAAATTCCCCTATTAGTTGTTTTTATTAGTTTAATATTTAATTAGTAGAGTTATATTCAAAATCATACTCGTTCCCCTTGTGTTCGACACCCGTACTTATTTACTATACTATGATACGATTAGGTCCTCTTGCCTATTTGTGTTATAGTCATGCTAAATAATTCGGATTTTATAAATTTAAAACTGGTAGGCTATACGCACATCAGGCACTAAGTGGGTCTATAGAAATAAAATGGACAAGGATAGAGTAATGATCAGAAATAAGGCAAGGCTAGTAGCTCAGGGGTATCGACAAGAAGAAGGTATTGATTATGATGAAACCTTTTCCCCTGTTGCAAGGATTAAAGCTATAAGACTATTTCTTGCCTATGCAGCCTTCAAGAATTTTAAAGTGTATCAAATGGATGTTAAAAGTGTATTCCTGAATGGAGCACTACAGGAGGAGGTCTACGTGAAACAACCCCCTGGTTTTGTTGATCCTAAACATCTAGATTATGTCTATAAGTTGGACAAGGCTATGTATGGACTCAAGCAAGCACAAAGAGCATGGTATGATACACTGTCCACCTATCTGCTTTCAAATGATTTTATTAGAGGAAGTATTGATAAAACTTTATTTATAAGAAAAAGCATAGGACATGTTATTTTGGTTCAAATCTATGTAGATGACATTATTTTTGGTTCATCTAACCAAAATCTATGTGATTGGTTCTCTAAGATAATGTCTAATCAATACATAATGAGCATGATGGGTGAGATGACTTACTTTTTGGGACTTCAAATTAACCAGAAAGAAGATGGTATATTTATTAATCAGAGCAAGTATGTCTTTGATCTGATGAGGAAATATGGTCTAGACTCAAGCCATCCTGCAAAGTCACCAATGTTACACAATGTCAAGCTGAGTAAGGACATTGATGGAAAATTTGTATGTTAGACTGCATATAGAGGAATGATAGGTTCATTACTCTATTTGACAGCAAGCAGACCTGATATAATGTTTGCTACATGTGTTTGTGCAAGATATCAGGCTGATCCAAAGGAATCACACTTGCAGGCTGTCAAAAGAATACTCCAATATCTGAAGGGAACGCCTAATTTAGGTTTATGGTATCCCAAAAGATCAGGATTTGAGTTGATAGGGTACTCAGACTCAGACTTCACACGTTGTGGTCTAGACAGAAAGAGTACTACTCGAGGATGTCAGCTGTTGGGTGGTAAGTTAGTCTGCTGGACAAGCAAAAAACAAAATTCAGTAGCAATTTCTACAGTTGAAGCTGAGTATGTTGCAGTAGGGAGCTATTGTGCTCAAATATTGTGGACGCAACATCAGCTTAGGGACTTTGATTTACATTATTCAAAGACTCCCATATTTTGAAACAGAAGATCAGCTTGCAGATATCTTCACTAAACCAATTGAAGGCACAAGATTCACGATTATGCTTGGCAAACTTGGCATGCTCAACCCTTAATTTGGTATGTTCCATTATTCTTTTGTCTCTGTTCAATATATGCTAAGTGCTAAACCTGACTAAGTGTCAATCTAAGCTGAGTGCTCAATCTAAGTTGAGTGCTCAGTCTACGCTGAGTAATCAGTTCAAAGGAACGATCAGTTCCATATGTCTAGGTTAGTCCTAACAAATGGTAAGCCCAAAATAATGGTAAGTCCAAAAGATTTGAAGGTGTTTCCTTTAAAATAAACGTAAGTCGTTTACAATTTAATTGTTTAAGATATGTTCTTAACAATAATTCCTTTCATATTGTTAGAATTCGGATCAATGTAACAGTGTGAGTCTAGGAGAGTTACATTAAATATAGCCGTTATAACAAACTGCGTAGTCGGTTGTTACTGTAACGGTCATATTTATTACCATTTACTAACGGTAACTTTTCTCTCTCATTGAAAAAGTATAAATACAGAGACTAGTTAGCAGATTTCGCTTACGCTTCCAACACTTCTTTCTCCATATCTATTCTTTCTACCCTAATCTTGCTGTGTGCAGAATTGTTCGCTCAGTGCAACATCCTAAAACGACCAAGTGCAATTCTACAATACTGTTCTATATCAATGGAGGGATATACTCTTAATCTAACAAATCAGATGATCAGAGGAGGGACGTTCAAGAATAATTCCGTTCCGGTGTACAAACAGAACAATGTACTTGCGTGCATTGACATTCCTCAATCAAAGCGAGGTCACGGATATGAGGAGTGGGTCTCCTACATTTGCAAAGGACCTCTATCTCGTGCCTTTCTTAATGTTCCTGACGTCTAGTTCCTCAATTGTTGACAGAGTTTTGGTACACCTATCGCTATGAAGCTGATCTACGGGTGATAAGGGGAACTGTCCTAAGTGGACATCAAGGGATAGTGGTTGATATAAATGTTTTACGAAGGGTCTTACAACTACCTATTGTTAATCGTTATGATGCCCCTATTTCTAGGGAAACAACTAGAAGTGTGCTACCACTCTTGGGTCACCCACACGTAACCGGTGTAATCAAGAAGTCAGTCTTCCAAACTGGTTGGGGTTTTATGGTATTTACAGTGGTGCGTTCATTGGGGTAAAAGGTTGGTGGTCTTGACAATGTTAACGAATTCGAGATGCAGCTAATTTACAACATGTATTATGGGCGTAATGTGGATTACGTAGAATTAATCTTTGAAGTACTCTGATCACAAGTCACCAAAGCCGTGAGAGACGTCAATGTTCCTTTCATCCGCTTTCTATCCATGGTGTTCGAGGACAGGCTTGGAACATTGTATGCAAGTAGATATGAAGCAACTCCCACCCCTGCCCTCAGCTCCAGAATGTTCAGGGATGACATCTTCCCGGGGCATCCAACAATGAGTGCTCAAATGCGAGCCTTTCCACGGCTTCCGACTCCTGAGTCTAGTGCAGCTGAGGAGGATGAAGCTGAGGAGGAAGAAAGTGGAGTTGATGATTTTGAGGCTGAGTCCTCCCAAGATGACCAACAAAGAACTCAGCTCAGACCTCGTGCTCAAAGGATTTCCTCCACCACTTCCAGCTCGGAGCAAAGGAGTCTGTTTTCTAACTCTGAGTCACCACTGCTAGGTGCAGCAGGTATAACTTCTCATCCCTTATCTCCTTCTCTCTCTTTTACTTCTCCACCTCCTAAACAGGGATATAAGACTTAGTCAAGCCCATCTCAGTCTAACCCCTCTCCCCCACCACGACCATCTCCGTCTATTCTCCAATCTAAAAGTAACCTTGGTCAACCCACTTCTACCAAGGATATTTCCCACACCTATACACGTAAAACTAAAAAGGGTGGTCCTTCACCTCAAAAGGACCTTGAAGCTGATGTCACAATGACACCTCCACCGGCAGAAGCTGCTGGGGAGACACCTTCTCTTAAGGTGCCAAACTCAAGGCTCACTTCACCTAGTCAGCCTATACCGGGTATGGTGTCTACTCAGCCCATACCTACTCAAGCCATGGGAGAACCCATTTCTGTTCCTTCAAAGACACATGAAGGTTACATTGAACATATGACCTCTCCCCAGGGTCAAATACCCCCTCCTCACCATTCAGTTTAGCCCACCCTTCCACCAAAGTACACGATTTTGGTCCTTCTCCTTCATTTCTTTTCTCATACCCTCTTGCACGACCTGTCAATGATCCTCCCAGACACCAGGAAGGATTACAGGGTCCACATTCTGGCTCTCATCATTCCAGAGGTCAGCACCAACCTTTGAATATGGGGCCCACAGTCTCACCCCAGGAGGAATACTCAAGAGCCTCTCCTACAGTGGAAATTCATTCTTCCACTGGTTAGGAAGGCTTTGAGTTTAAACAGAGGACGGAGGATCCTAAAGTTACTGAAGCCACTGATGCCCAAGCCATAATAAAATATCTAAACATCCAGTTTGAGCTGCTCCATAAGAAAAGGAAGAAAGATAAAGCCAAAATGATAGGTAAGCTAACTGATCTTACAAAATCAGTGGCACACTTGGAAAGCTTAGTGCTTAAGCTAAGACCCTCCCCTATTGATGATGAAAAAAAGGGGGAGGAATAATCAAAGAAAAAGGAGGATGTAGTTGAGGGGGAGCGCACAGAGGAAGTCAATATCCAAGAAGAAACTCATGATCAGTTCATGAGTACTATAGATCAACCCACTCAACAACAGCAATAAGCTCTAGCAGTCCAAACACTCATAGCTCCGTTAGTCCAATCAGCTCCACATGAAGAAACACCTAAATCTGTGCCTACCAAAATCCCTCATTCTGAGCTATCAAAGAATGTTGAAGCTGAGTTTGTTCCAGCCACACAAGCTGATAAACGGAAAGGGCTATAGAGACCGTGAAAAGAAAGTGGAGATCAAGTGCAATGTCTCTAGCCAAGAGGAGAAAAGTCATCATTGTTGAACCTGAGCTAGAGCAACAAGGTCAGTCCCAAGATGTTGAATCTGACACTGACTCAGGTGATGAAGCTGATGCTGCATAGAAGGCCAGTGACATGTTAGCTGAACAAATGTTACAAGAGATGGCCAAAGAACTGGGTATGTTTGTGGAGGAATTAAAAGAACAACAAAGACAAGTTGAGGTACAAAGAGAATAGGCTAAAGCTAAGGCTGCCAGAGTTGAAGCTGAAGCTGATTATCATGGACCCAGAGCTACCCCAATTCCCTACTCAGATGTTGATCTAAGGTATTGTTATAAAAGAACACACTTTGATCACAAGATTAAATCTATTACACTGAGCAGAAAAGGAGAATTGGTGATAATCAACTTTGTACTAGACAACAAACATGAAATTGGTTTAGATATGAGATGTCTGTACAAGTTGGGTTTTTCAGAATTAAAGATTGTAGCCACAACTATCAAAAGGAAGAAAAAGAGTCAGATTAGGCAAGAGATAGTTGATGTGCTCAAGACACTCTTCATAAAAATTGATCAATTAGGGGAGATTCCTGCTCTTGAAATAGATACCTTCCTGAATAGGAATAGAGCTACAAGAATTAGAGCAGCAAATCAAGAGCTAAAAGAGACTTCAATCTACAAGTTCCAGAGGGAGTTGAATTCAGAGAAAATACTTATATAACTCAACCTTTGGAAAGATTCTTATATTTTGATGTGGAAGGTACCCAGTGTTTCTTGAAGGTAGCAAATCTTCACTTGGCAAATCTGGAATTGATTCTATACTTGAGAATTCTATGTGATGACTCAATTCAGAACTCAGTATTCAGATATCAACTAAACAAAGAAATCAGATCATGAAAAGCTGAGATGAGAGAGCTGCCAGAGGGTGAAGAAATTCTGAATAATGCTATCAAAGAAGAAGCTATATGGGAACTTAAATGTTCAGATATGTAGATGGAGGCTGGAGACCCTATAGATTAAAACTTTGAAGTTATATAGTTTGTAAGCACTAAGTGTGCATAAGCTAATCATAATGATCAAGCAATAATGTAAATGATTTGTTCATAAATGAAAATTCAAGTTTGATATGTTTAACTGCTTATTATTCGATATGCTTATTATTTGATATGTTCAACATTATGTTTGATGTGTTCAAATAAAAGCTTTGCAAGTTCAAGTTGAGAATTGATAAGTTGAGTAAAATAAGTTTTGTAAGTTCAGAACTTAAATTAACTCTCATAAGTTCAATATCTAAGTAGTTGTTTCTTCAAATACTTAGAATACAAATCTTAGAATAGATTTGTAACATAACAAATCTTGTAAGTTCAAGACATGGTAAATAAGTATGGATCAGTTCAATACTTATTTCAGAAATAACTTTGGTCAGTTCCAGAGTTAATCAACATAATTCTGTTAATCTATGCTTATTTTGATTCAATGTTTTGTCATCATTAAATAGGGGGAGATTGTTAGTACCATGCTTAGAATAATTAGATTTGATGAGACAAACCATAGCTATGTATAGATGATAGGTTAAGTGTTAGGAATTATGTAAGTCTGATGTAGAGTGACTAGTCAGCGTACAAACAGATATAGAGTTTTCTATGTAAGTACTAGATAGCTTAGTGACTTCTAAGCTGAGATAGATTTCAAGAGTGAAGACTTGAAGATTTGAAGATCCAAGAACTCAGCTTGATGATGTCAAGACTGAGTGAGTCAGCTCAACGCCAGAAGTCAGTTTAGGAATTTAAGTAAGTTTTAAATTCTGTTATAAACTCTCGATATCTACGACATTTAAATTAGGATATCTAAACCTAATTTAAACTATCTATTAGTTGGATAAAGATCTCAAACGAAATTAATTAGATATGTTCTAATTAAGGAGTTTGTTACGGTTTTAAAGAAAAGATAAGTTCTATCTTTAAATCACGATTTGTTCATAGATAAATCAAGTATACGTATAAACCTTCTTACGGGTTTAATAGAACACAGAGTTCTGCATAAGTTGCAAAACGTACGTGTGTTCGTCATACTTGATACGCGTGTGTTGCGATAACTTTGTGAGTTCAAAGTTTAAGAGAGTTTTCCAGAGTTCTTATTAATCAGTTTTAACAAGAAGTCCGATCATCAATTAGTTTGTGATTCAAGAGTGTTTAGAGAGAGTTGAATTTATAATCAGTGTAACATCAAATCATTCTGTTGATTTGATTAAATAGTGATATTGTAATTCCTTGATTGATTATTGAATATATTCTTATTGAATTGTTTTATTATTGATTAAGTGTATTCAACCCCCCTTCTACACTATATCGGTTGCTTGTTTACCCTCTTTGAGAACAACAATTATTGGTTATTATTAAAAAGGAATTTAAAATGATTATAAAATATTTTAGAATGATAAAATAAGAATTTGGTTAATTATGATATTTTAAAACATTATAAAGATAAATATGATATTTGTAAATTAAGGTGGGCAAATACGATTTTTTATAATTTAATAAGGGCATATATGAAATTATCTCTAATAATTGACTTCTAAACAGTCAAAATTGATTTTTTGATTTTAAGTAAATGAATTGTCAAGATTAAATATTTTTTAAAATAAATGGTTCAGATCGTTTAATAAATTTTACTAAAACCTCCCGATTAATTTATTCAACAAAATATGACTCTACCATTATTATGTGTAGGAAGTAGAAAAAGAAGTCATAAGACAGAGGGATCTCTTTGAAGAAGAGAAAAAGCAACTCATGTTTACTAGACTTCAAAAGGTATCTGATACATTCGAGGGTAGAGACTGTGATGTACAAGAGGCTTATACTCACGAGATGATGCGTGATGATCCTACTTCGTTATTTGCTTTTCAAATGGAAATTGAGATCTTTGGGAAACAAGAGGATTACCCGTATTCCATAGAGCTGGATGACAATAGGTTGTTGTGTACATATGGATGGCTTGAAACAAGCATTATTACATATTTCTGCAAGTAAGTCGAATAATGTTTATGTATTACATTAAGCATGTTATTTTATTTCATCCTAATGTTATAATATTATTATGTTTTTAGGCGATTATATTACTCAATGGACTCGTTTAGTCGGGGTAAACTATGTTTCTTGAATCCTTGTAGGATAACTCGTGATCAATGCCTACGAGAGGAAACGGATACAATGGAGTACTTGAGGGAAGTAATGCAAAACCCCAATTACTCGAGTTGTGAATATTTTAGTGGTCCTTTTTATCAAAGGTGCTACCATATTATTATTATTATATATATATGTGTGTAGGTGTGTGTGTATGTTAATTGTCTAGCCTAATCTGTTAACATATTTTCAGTAATTATTAGACTTTGTTTATACTAAGGCGTAGAACGAGCCAGGATTACATACTCGATTCTTTGAATATCGGCAAATCTAAAATAGAGAAAAACTATGTCCTCACAAAGTAGGTCCATGACTAAGTTTTTTTACTTTGGTTTAGAATTCACATTTGTTGTACAAAAGCTAACACAACTGTTTTTTAGTGCTATTGGTAATCTTTCACGGAGAATGATTGAGGTAAACAATTTCATTATACGTATACATATAAAAACACATTTATATGGGTTTTGCATTATTAACATGTATACTTGTAATATTGTTACTAAATGAATTTTGGGTAACAAACAAAATTTTGGGAATGTGGATATTATGTGATGCGGTGGATGTATGAATTTGTGACATGCAATCATATGAATTTCCCACCTATGGTAAGTACTTATTAATGTTTAAATTTACCATCATTTTGCATGTTTTGCAGGAAAACTATCTATTTATTTATAAAAAATTGAGATACTTATTATGTACCTAGGTATCGTGGAGCCGCCGTCCATTTTCTCAAAAAGAACTATGTGATATTGTTACTAAATGACACCGAATGTGTCAAATTTGATCACGTAAGGTAAAGTAACTCCATTAATATTAAAAAGAAAGGCCAGCAATCCCTTCTCCTAACTCCCGTCTCCCTCGCATTGTTTGTTTTGAAAACTAACAGACGCATGGAAAGGGAGACATCTGAGCTGTCTTTGGATTTCGAAAACGAAGAAACGCGTTCATCAAATTGCAATGAGAGGGTAAATTATTGATTGCCAAATTGTCAGGATTCAATTTGTAAGTCTTTTTCCATTGCTAATTAGGCAATGGTAGGGATTCCACTCTCAACGAATTCTTATGGTCTGATTCAATTGTCTCCGATTTAGCTTTTTCATACTAGTAGTATTCTTTGGTTTTATTGTTTTTAGCATAAATTTTCTATTATATAGATAGATAGATTATTGTATTTAATTGAAGACTGTTTGATGTGATGTTATGGAATTAAACCTAATACCTTAGAAAACTATAAAGAGTTTAATTCTTAATTGTATACTTATTTTCCTTACATAGATTGATGTTTTAGTAAAAATTACATCATCGAAAGGGCGTTTTATTGTTGATTATCTACATTGTAGAGTTTTGCTAGACACCCGATAAGACTTGAGTTGTGGGTTACTAATAACCCTCATGCAACTTTTAAGTCGATTAACTAGTTATCAAGTCTGTTTTACATTTTGAGAATCGGTTTTATCTTTAATTATATTGGGGCCTATTTCTAATGATTTGCCCATGGCCCCAAAATTGATTGGACCGACCCTGTGTATGAATGCTAATAAATATGTCCATGATAAATATCTATACAACGATTATATATGAAAGCTAACACATATGTTTATGTTCGTGCAGAGATCTCAACAATGTGTAGAAAAGCTAAGATTTTGAGGTATTAATCGGCTTTTGTATTTAGCACCATTTTCTATTTAGATCCATTATGATGAGATATTAACTGGTTTTTGTAGTTTTTCTCATTTTTGATGAAATGTAAACCAGTTTTGGTTTTGTATTTAGCAGAATTTCGGTATATAGTTACAATTTTTTAGGATATTTTGTGAAATGCTAAAAATTTATTTCTTGATAATTTGTGGCGTAATATTATTATTTATGTATTATTATTATTATTTTTTTAAACATGAAGACCGGTTCCAACTTATAACAGGTCTTTATGATTTTCTTATTCTTAAGGGGACCGGTTTTTATTTAATAATCGGTGTTCATGTTTTTCTTAAAGGGACCGGTTCTAACTTACAATGGGTGTTCATAATTTTCTTAAGGACCTGTTCGTGTTTATAACTGGTTTTCATGTGTCTATTATAGGACCAAGTTTTATAACCGGTCTCCATATGTTTTTTCATCGAGACCTCCCCTAATAGGGACCGGTTTGAAAACCGGTCTCCATGATGAAAATAACCGGTATCCATAATGTTTTGTGTAGTAGTGATATAAGTTGTCGCATTATCAAGCAAAACACAAGAATGTCTGGAAAGTTGTTTGCAGGGATATACCATATATATTTGACTGTGGTAATAATTGACATTTGACTACATCTTACCCTTTTCACAAGAGCTGAAAAAAAGAGTTAATGATATTTTGATGTGAATTTAATATTTTAGACTTCATGCAGACTTCAAAAGCGTCTGACAAGTTAATTAATTATTAACGCTCAAATTTTGATGCTAAATGTATCTCCTGAATTTATACATTTATTTCCTTTTAAACTAGCTTTACAATTTCTTGTTTTTGAAAGATGTTACAAAAATTTTGTTGCTTACCAGTATTGTGTGCACACAAACAGCTCTGAATTTGCATCTTCTATCAAAAAACAGCTCAATAGTTAAATTATAAAACCAACCGACCGAATCACTTAATGAAGCATATAGAACCGGCAACCAACAGATATCACTAAAACTAATGACTGCAAATTCTCCAAATACTTTTGTAGAGCCTATTTAGAGGTGACTCAGGTGAGTGTGTGAGCTAGTTTGTGTATGAGTCTATTAAGGTGAGATGCGAGGGCAAAGAAGGTATGCTAAATGGATTTAGTGAAGCTCTTTTTCTATCATAAAAAGAGTCGGTCACTTATAAATGTCACTTAGTATGTAGTTTGAATAACATCACAAACCGATCGAAACAGAAACCAGGACTTTATACGAATTGTTAAGTACTGCGGATTTGTAAATCTTCTTTATATGAATCTTTATAGGAACCGGTCACTATTGTACATTCTAGATCACAAAATAATGAGTACAACAATCATGATTTAAGTGACTGAACCCCCACTAAATATTATGATTTCTGTTGCTACATCTAACGAGCTAGTAACATTATACTACCGGGTTATGAATAAGGATAAAGATCCAACTAGAAAACACATGGATCAATCAAATAAACATCAAGGTGAACATAGTGAAAAGTAATGTGTGATCTTATCCGTGTGTATGTATGGAAAAGCATAATCCCAAAACCAAAGATTCTCTCTATAAATGAAGTGCTACTGTAGCAGATTGTGAACATAAACCTGGAGGATTTCATGAATTTGCTGAGAAGGAATTGAAATAACCAACCCAATATATATGTTGAAATGTGACTCGAAAATGGCTTGGAGATATTGAAACTAGAAAAGCAAGAGTGCACGTCGTGCAACATTAGTGCATGGAGCGTAGCATTTGATGGAGCTCGGCGTGGGACAAAGGCGCACGGTGTGTGCCCTTCGTGAGTGCTCAGCATGGAGCCCTGCTCCATGACGTGGAGCAGGTTGTTTTGGCCCAATGAAGCCTAATGAAGTTTTCGGTGTTCGGTGCGACGCAAGATCTTTTAATTAAGTTAATAATAATTACTTAATTAAGGATTAGGGCATCTTGAGGTTTTCTTGTATGGTTATAAATATCTATCCTAGGTTTCAGTCATTTACATCCTAAACATTGCAACCTCTGATATCAGTAATACAAAGTCTCTCTATTCCTGTCCGTGGACGTAGGTTGTACACTGTTAACTGAACCACATAAAATACTTGTATCCTTTTATTGCTTTCTTTCTCATTTATGCACAGCACGTGGCAACAGAGCCACAGTTATTCTCTGTATTGCTCACATCTGTTGATAGAAGAATGTTGTCGTACAAGTTTAACATGGAGAAGTTTAATAGGTCAAACAACTTTACTCTCAGGAAGGTCAAGATGTGCGCACTGCTGGTACAACAGTGATGTGCGGTTGCATTAGAGGGGGGAAGACAAGTTACCTAAGGATACGAAGGAGGAGGCGAAGAGGGAGATTGTGGCAAAGGCTCATTTCGCGATTTTGCTGTCGGTTACAGATGAGGTATTACGGGAGGTTGTAGATCAGACGATGGCTACTGGTTTATGGACAAAACTGTGTGAGAAATATCAAAACAACTCTCTCATGAACAGCAGCGTCTGTACACTCTGTACACTCTCTGAAGGGATGAAAACTCTTAGGTAAAGGATTATCTGGATATTTTTAACCGCATTATTCTTGATCTTCAAGGGGTTGGGGTTAAAATAGATGATGAAGACCAAGCCCTTATTTTATTGTGTTCTCTGCCTAGGTCATATGAGAATTTTGTGGATATTATGCTATATGGTAGGACCACTTTTTTTGTTAATGATGTGAAAGATGTTTTTTTGTCCAAAGAACTGAAAAGGAAAGTTTATGGTGAAGAGGGATATGGTTCAGGTCTGTTTGTAGGTAGGGGAAGATTGCAGGAAAGGGATAATGGGAAGGGGAGGTCGCGTTCTAAATCTAAATCGGCTAGCAAAGTTAAGTGTTATCTTTGCAAAGTGAAGGGGCATATGAAAAAGGATTGTCCACAAAAAAGAAAAGGAAATTCGAAGGGTGAGCCGAGTAGCTGTGGTAGTGCTGCTGTGGTACAAGACAGTTCTAATGAAGGGGATACCCGTGACGCTCTGATAGTATGCAGTGCAAGCACCGCTGATACCTAGATTATGGATAACGGTGCTTCTCACCACATGACATTTTCTCATGATCTATTTGTTTCCTTCAAGGAATGTAATGAAACAGTGAAGTTGGGTGATGATGGGGTACGTACTTGCCATAAAAGGAAGTGGAGTTGTGCAGATTAAAATGCATGATGGTTGTCAGGAAGTTTGACTGCTGATATGTTCCTGGTCTGAAGAAGAATTTGATTTCTCTTGGCACCTTAGCCAAGAATGGTTTAAAGTACCATGGTGAAGGTAAGTGGTTGAAGGTTTCAAAGGGTGACATGGTGCTGATGAAGGGAAAACTATAACATGGAATTTATTTCTTACAGGGTAGTTCGGTTATAGGAACGGCAACGGTATCTCAGTCCTCGGATAAAATTGATGAAAGGACGAACTTATGGCACCGGCGATTGGGTCACATGAGTGAGAAGGGTTATTTGTGTTGAGCAAGCAAAGATTACTTGGTGGGAATGTGACGGGTAAAATTCAATTCTGCAAGGCATGTGTTAAAGCGAAGCAACGTTTGGTAAAATTTAGTACCGGTCAGTACGCATCCAAGGAGATCGTGGAGTATGTTCATTTAGATTTATGGGATCCCTCTCCGGTGAAACACCGGGTGGTTGTTCATATTTTATCACATTCATTTATGATTATTCCACGAAGGTATGGTTATATTACAAGCTTTGGGTTTTCATTTAACCTTATCTCTTGCATGTGAAATCCTGTAAGATATTATTTACACACTTGTGTTCTTACAACTTTATATTTTTATGTGTGATTCTTGAGTTTGTTATAAACTTTGATTTGTAACACCCGAAGTTCAAAATTTTGTAATTTAATAAATAATCAAGTATTATAGTTTTGGTAAATTCCTAATCAAGATTAGGAGGTGTTTAGAAACTTGAGGGGTTAAAGTTGATAATTTGAAACTAGAAAAGTTGAGGGACTAGTTGTGCCAAATCTCTAAACAATTATATATATATATATAGCTAGATTTGACTCTTAAAGAGTCAAACCTTTCATTTTCACCGGCCAAAGTCACGAACACTTTAGAGCAAGCATATTTCTCTGAAGTTTTGGATCAAGAACAGTAGGAGCAAGGTGTAAGAGCTGAACCTAGCATACATACATGCTTGAGGTAAGATTATTAGCCATGTTCTTGATATTCTTGTGGGTTTTAAGATTGATTCATGGTGCATCAAGATTTGATCATGTTATGTTGTTTTTGGTTTAGAAGTTGTTAGGAATGTAGGAAAACACTCTAGTAGTGTTTTTATGAATTTAGATTGAGTGTTTTTGAGGTTTTGGCCGGAGTTACAACAGACAGTCGGTGAACTGCTACTGAAAGTAGAAAGGCACGGGCGTGCCTTTGAGGGGTACGACCGTGCCTACTGTCCGTGACCGCCTTTGTTCATGAGGTCCGGGCAAACCGGGGCACGGGCGTACCTATGTAGGGTACGGGCGTGCTTTTGGCCCAGTACGCCCATGCTTGATTAGGCTCTGTTTCTGGGCCTGGGCTAAGGGGTATGGGCGTGCCTCGGGGGGGTACGGGCGTGCCCTGCCCCTGTTCAGTTTGTTAAGTGTTGTGTTTGATTATGTGATTAATTCTATGATTATACATCTGTAGGAATTACTGTTTGAAGTGTTCTGAGTATATCTGAGTTTCCTAAACTCTGATTCATATCTTTGATATGTGGTTACATTGCAATGTTTTTATATTAGTGATAAGAGGATCACGGAGAGGGTGGTACACTGCTTCGTGCAGTTGTAGCTGCCATAGCGTTTTAGCCTTCTTGGCGGATGCTAAGATGGTGTAGTACTATATCCATAAGAACTGTTGTGGAATTCGTATATGTGTATGTGCATGCGTATATGATTTACATTTTAGCTTTCTCACTAAGCTCTTATAGCTTAGGAGATACTGCTTGTTGTTGTTCTGCAGGTTGTATTAGCACCGAGGCAAGGCCCCGGTTTGACTGTTGATGGTTGACTGCTTAAAATGTGATTTGAAACAATAATGCTCCTAATTGTGTAACGGAAAGTACTTTGATTTAAATGCGCGCATATCTCTTTTTATACAAACCCCAGGGTTTAAACGAAATGTTTTATTTGCTTCCGCGGATAGCAAGCTTGTTGGAAACTGTTTTTAACATAAGTTGTGGTTGTTTGTATGAACCAAAGGGTTCAAAAATACTTGGTTTGTTTCCATCGGCTTATTAAATTCTGTTTTTAGTTAAATAGCTTTTGTTTAAAGCTTTCTTTCGAGTTTTGAAAATTGGGGCATTACATGATTCATCAAAACAACAACTCAAGTAAGCAAGAGAAATCGAGAGAGAGAGAGAGAGAGAGAGATCTTTGAGCATTCATAAATTCTTACACTTGCCTCTTGTATTTTGAGAGTGATTCTTCTTGTATAAACCTTTGTTGGTGTTTGAGAGAATTCATAAATTATTCTTAAGGGAAGAACAATATAGTTGATGCGAGTTTGATTATTCCCCACTTGTGTTCTTGATTCTAGTTCTTGGGGAAGAACTTGTTCTTGTTCCTTATTGAATGAAACTTAAGTTATGGATGAAGAACTTGTTTTAAGCTCTTGGATTAGAGCTTGGTGAGGTTGTCACCTACCTTCCAAAGGTGATTGTAACCGGTGGTCTCTTCCGTTCTAAGGAGACTTTTTACACGTTATGTTAGTGGAACTATTGACAGATGTAAAGGAGTGGATGTAGGTTGGAGTTTAACCGAACTACTATAAATCTTGGTGTTATCCTTCTCTAACCCTTAAACTCTTTACATACTTGTATTTATTCGTGTCTTTATATTCTTGCTCTTACATTATCGCATTTACTTTCAAGTTATTTAATTTATTGTCATTAATTTACATTAGAAGGTGTTCTCATTAGATCCTACCTCTATATATATATATATCTATACTTACATATATATATATATATATACACTAAAGATACTCTCTCTCTCTCTCTCACACACACATATATATATATATATATATATATTCATATTTTGCATATGCTTATTTATATTCAATCACAAAGAGTTTGATTTTTGTTAAAAAACATAATATTTAAAATTTTAAGAAAAAGTGGACATAGAAACTATTCAATCCTCCTTCTAGTTTCTACAAACATATTTTCTCATCCTAATTTACAAATATATAAATTTACACTTTATAAAATTCCAAAATAGCTTATTTAACAAAATTCTTAATTTTATCATTTTAATATACTTTATAATTATTTTAAGTTCGTTTTAATTATAACCAATAAATATTTCACCTTGGTGTCCTAATTGTAACAATAATGACCGATGACTTGTACTGAAATATAATCATGTCTCTTCATACCATGATACCACGTTTATGCTGTCATGCTTGCCCTTAACCACGTCGCTTCCACCGCCGGTCTCGGTGTTAACCCTATATGTCGTCATTATTTCTTAGAATCTCATTTCTTTATTATTTTATAATTAATTTAATATCATTTTATTACTGTTTAATACTTATCATTTTTTAAATCAATGTACATCACACGGAAATCTAATATAATAATAAATTAATTAAACAAATAAAGATCAACCAGATGAAGAAAGTGAAATAAATGTAGAATGATACGGTACATGAGTATATATATAGTCATGCATACATCATAAAAACAAAGGCTGTCACTCTAGAATTGTTGATGTAATATGTGGTGATGCTATGGATATAATTTTGAAGGCTAATAGCATACAAAAAAATGGCCTTTTAGCGACACAGTTAGCGACATCTTTTGTGACATATTTGCTATCAGCAACACTTTATGTGACGTAAGGGGAAGAGTTACCAAAAGAAGTCGCTGATTTAGTGACTTTCACCATATGTCTCTAAAAATAGAGACATTTGTAGTGACGTTCTTTATATAGTCGCTATTTTTTTTGCGACGAATAAACTCGCGTTGCCACGTTAGTCGCCGATATGTAGCCCGTCACTATATCTGTCACACTACGAGTCGCTATGGGGGAAGATAGTATAAGTTAGTATGTATTAACACATCGGTACGCAAGTCACTAATGATGACACAATCTCTAAAAGTCGCTATCCAAGCCTGTAACGAAGACGCTAATCTTTAAAAGTCGATATCCATGTTTTTAAATATGTCACTTTTTTTTCAAAAGTCACCGTGCATGTCTCTAAAAAAGTCACTATTTTATCAAAAGTCGCTACAAACATCATAATGTAAGTAGCTAATTTGGCTAAAAAAAAATAAAAATTATTTGATTTCCTTTTAGCATCCCTATTTATATTAATTATTAAAACGTAGATTCAACAATCTAAAATATTCTATTATCAAACCAAACATCTAAAAGAGTTGTATATAACATGTACTAATAACAGCAAGTGGTCATCCAATTTGAAGAATACAACCTCAAAAGTTTTCGATATTCAACAAAGAACTATTAACGACCCCGAATTGCATCTAAAAGTTGGCGGGTAGCTTTTCCCATGAAGATTTCATGAGCCACAGCTTTACTTACTTCTTGGGCAACGGATGTATGTACTTCTTGGGAAACGATAGTCCTTAAGTTTTGCTCCAACGAAGTTTGTGATTTAACGACTTGATCTAATTTTCTTGACTGTACTTCTTGTGTTGATCTTAGATTATCCAACTCGGCTCTTAGAAGTCCATTCTCAAGTTTTTGGTGCTCCACCATCTCTCGTAAATCATCCAATTCCTCATTAGGTACATTATGAACAGACGGCTCTTCCATATTAACATTTTGAAGCGTATACTCATCAAGCACCGATCCGTAAGCCCTTCCATTTTTTATGCCAACATGTTCAGCCCATCTTGAGTACGTATTTGATACATTTCCTGACTCGGCATCAAGTGAGTCTACTTCAACAAAATTTTCATTGTATTGTTCCTATATTGAAAAGCCAAGCGTAATGAACAAGTTTAACATGTTAAAAACATAATCTTAAACGTACAGATGACTTGATTAAAAGTTTGCATTGATGTTGGGAAATGATTAAAATGAAGACATAACAAGTAAACTGAAATCAGAAATCAATAATTAAAAATGGTTCCAGGAATTTTGAAGGGAGTTTTAACTTTGTTAAATTAAAAAAAAAATAACTTCAGGTCAAATGATCTTAAGAATAAGTAAATAAATAAACACATGGCCTCAAGATAAATAAAATTATCTTGTTTTAACTTTTGCTAAATTAAAAAAAAAAAATAACTTCAGGTCAAATGATCTTCATAAGAATAACTAAATAAATAAACACATGGCCTCAAGATAAATAAAATTATCTTGTTCTCATGACCAGAGAACAAGGGCATTGGTGGAAACTCATGAATTAGTAAAAATAAAATTATGACCTGTTGTTTGAAGATAAATTTTTATTTTTCATTGAACAGGTAGATAGCTGATAGTGATTATTAGCTTAGTCATTTAAGTACATTGCTAGAACATAGAGATATTTGCCACAGATTCAACTGGTGATTTGTTATACAGAAGCAAGCCATTTATATCTAATCAACTCTTTGTTAAAGGACATCTCTGTGGGGCATAGATTGATTCGTGTTATGCTTTCTCGATAATGACTTGGCTAAAAAGTGAATTTCTAATGCATAAAACCTAATTACTCAATTTACTGACCTGTGAATAAGCCAATAAGGTAAAACACAACCCTGTATGATTCTAGATTAGAGTGTAAGCTATGGGTTTGGAACCTCAATTAAACAAAATAACAACAATTGGCGGTGGAGGAAAATACTTAACCAGATTGTTAAAATACTCAATTAAACCAAATAACAACCAGATTGCTGAAATTATCAAATCAAATAACAACCAATTGCTACTCAGTTTATGATAAATACTAATTACCAGATCTGTTCCGAGTTAATTAGAGGATTGGGAGGGGCGATTAGAGATATGGCAAGTGAGATAATGATCGTGAGTGGGATGGAGTATGGCGGTGGACGGAATGCAGATGATTGAGCCTTGTCTTCGGATCCAATTTGCGAGTGGGCAGCGGTTAGGGACTTGCTTCAGATCGTTTCCTCAGTTTACATATGCCCCGCTGCCACAGCTAGTGAGACGGTGGATTCATTACTCGAAGTTCATCTTCCTCAAATGTGCTCTGTTTGCGGGATTATCTGTGGATTCATTACTGGAAGTTCATCTTCCTCGATGCGACTCCGACTCCCCTCATGTGATTCATTAGGGTTCTTTCAATATTACCCAAATAGAATTATTAGGGCCCGTGTCTTTTAATATAACCCAAATAGAATTTATTAGGCCTTTTTTATCCAAACAAATAGGGCATTAATTTTTACCCAAATAGAATTCAATAATTCATGTGGCCCTCGCTGTTTATATTGCAAACAAAATCAAATGTAATAACTTTTAAGAATTAAAAAAAAATAAAAGTTAACAAGCTTAGTGATTTGTTGCTTTAAAAACGGTTTTAAACTCACACTAATTAAAAGCAAGTCACAAAGTTAACGACTTGGTCAGGGATTTGTTTGAGCAAGTCACAAAATTGGCGACATGGTCGGTGACTTGTTTGAGCAAGTCACAAAATTAGCGACTTTGTTAGGGACATGCTTGAGCAAGTCATAAATTAGCGACTTTCTTGGTGACTTTTTAAACAAGTCACAAAATTTAACGACTTGCTTAGTGGCTCGTTTGAGCAAGTCACAACATTAGCAACATATTTAACAACATAGTTTATGTTGTTGTCTATAATTATATATTTCGACATCATTTCCAACAACATGGACGACTTGATAATCGCTAAGACTATCGCTACATTTGTCATAATTTTGAGACGTTGAGTTTTATGTCACTAAAAATGTCGATAAATGGTTTTTTTCTTGTAGTGGCATACCTTTCTAGTCGACTAGTCGTATATATTGGTACAATTCTGAACCACCAGCTTTCTCCATGAGTCGGATTTCAATGAGCAAGTGTAAGCACCTTTATGTACCGCGTAACTAAAATAATCCGAATGTTTGTAACAAATAGACAAAATCTTATAATCACCGGTTCTAGGGTTCATTGAACTAGATCGTATACCAATAGTACTTATGCTTATGGGTTTTATATATTGTAAGGATCAAAACAACACCTTCTAAAGATCGAACTTGAAACCTTAAAAAAAACACGTTAGAAGATACGGATAATAAAACAAGATAAACACAACACTAAGATTTAACGTAGTTCGGTCAAAGTCACGACCTAAGGAACCAGAGACTTTTTTATAATGACTAAAGTGTTTACAAGATATCACCCCAAAGATACATAGGTTAATTGAAACCTAGCTAAGATATCTTACTCCTATATAATGTATTTACCACCTAAAAAACTCTTAATTTTAAGAAGAGTGAATTTACTAAAATACCCCTCCTTTATACCTCTCCTTTATACCTCTCCTTTACCACTCCTTTAAATCCACAATTAATGAATTTAAACAAATAAATATTGAAAACATAACCGACAATTAATGAATTTAAACCAATACTTCTAATTGAATTATTTCTAACCATATATTTTAATATTAACTTTTGATTCATGAGATCACCATATTTATAACTGAATTAAGTCTAATCATATATTTTTAATATTAACTTTTGATTCATCAGATCACCTAAATTCCTGTTTTCAATAAATCAAGTTCAGGAGATTTCACAAACACCAAACAAATAAAAGAGTCAAAGAGTTGAAATTTATAAACATTGCATTCTAACTCAATTACATAATAATTGGAACTATAAAACATTACACGCACATATATACATACATATATATAATCAGCAACTTCATGATTCAGCAATGCGACAAAATTCTTCCAACAAACTGAAAGACAAATAACTCAGAGTTAGCAATTTAATTCTTAATTTCAAAGTGGCTCTCGCAAATAATTTTCACAAACTCATATTATCTTCATCTCGCAAGGAATCTTCACAAACTCATATTAGCTCTTTATGATTATTCTGCATAAAACTCATCACAACCTCCTCTTTATTCGCCACCGTCGCATTACGCGGGTACCCCACTAGTTTATAACAAAAACAAACTCCAAAAAAAGGATAAGCTCCGAAATTTTGAATAACACCAATCGGCCATATCTCAAAAAAGGAGATAAGTATGACTTATCCACATTCAAAATTTGTGCAACCGTTTTGAATTAATTAATTCAAAACCCGGCAATTTACATTAATGTTAAACTTTTCACTTAATTAGATTTTAGTTTTAATATTTTACCGCTAATTTCAAATCACACCTAACATATATGCCAACACATACCAATTCATGAAAAGATGTGAGAATATTAATGTATGGGAGATGTACAAGTAGCTCTCAGTCAACGTGTTTAGAAATCTTGCCGCCGGCTATTAATGCTCTCAGAAGACACATAACCTGAATAGTGGTAGCCGGTTGCATCTTTGACTCCAAATGGAACGTGAAGCAAAGACAAAATCAACATGTTAAAGCCAAAGAAAGCCTATTCCAAACCTTGAAAACATTTTTTCATTTCAGGGTCATCATTGGAAAGTACTGTCATGGTACTCTTAATTCCATCATGATCCAACTTAATCATCGAAAGAAACAAAAAGATCTGCAGAGTGTGGAAGACCTTGTTTAACACGCAAGTATGACACCGTACTTGATCACATCAAAAAGAGGTTGCTTGCATGAAACATCATTAGGAGGTATAAGAAGCTTCTACTGGTGAGGGGCAAGTCTCTTGAAAAAAAATGGTCTTGATTGTAATTTTTCTCTTTTGAATACCAAGGGAGAATGTTAGGAATATACTTTTGTGGTGTTTAATGTATTTTGTTATCTTTTGTAATACCTAAGTTTTGGCTATTATTAGAAGATAATAGGCCAACGTCTCTTTCTCGTCTTCGCTACCGTCGCCCTTCAACATCTCTGCCTCCGCCGTCGTTGCCCGTTGCCCTTCTTGGTCCGCCGCTGCCGCCCTTTACCGTCTCTGCGTCCATATATCGCCGTTGTCTTTCACCATCTCTATCTCCGCCTCTGTCGTCCTTCACCGTCTCCACCTCCACTGCCGTCGCCTTCACCGTCTCCGCCTCTACCGTTTTTGCCCTTCACCGTCTCCGCCTCTACCGTTTTTGCCCTTCACCGTCTCCACCTTCACAATCTTCAAGCAAGTCATGTTGTGAAGGTGAGTCGACTCCTTCACCATCTTTTCCCTAGAAATCCCATTGCCTTTTACATAACCAAACAAGAGATGTGGTTTGATTTGAAATCCTATGGGATTTGAAATCCTTAGGATTTCAAGTGCATGGTCCAAAACACCCCTTTAGGGTATGTAGTGTAATTTCTACTAGACTAAATGCCCGTGTGATACACGGGTTGGTCATAAATATTAAACATTAAAAAAAACGTATTAAATAATAAACGCGAATTAAATGAGAATTTAAAAAATGACGATGTACGGCATTAACACTCTAATCGGCAGTGGAAACATTGACGCAAGTGGGAGGTCAGACTGGACGGCAGAAACGTGGTATCATGATATGAAGAGATGTGATTGTATTTCTTATATAAGTCATTAGTCATTATTGTTACAATTAAGGGTAATAAAGTTAAACGTTATTGGTTATTATTAAAAAGGAATTTAAAATGATTATAAAATATTTTAGAATGATAAAACTAAGAATTTGGTTAATTATGATATTTTAAAATATTATAAAGGGTAAATATGATATTTGTAAATTAAGGTGGGCATTTACGATTTTTTATGATTTAATAAGGGCATATATGAAATTATCTCTAATAATTGACTCTAAAAAGTCAAAATTGGTTTTTTGATTTTAAGTGAATGAATAGTTAAGATTAAATATTTTTTTAAAAATGAATGGTTCAGATCGTATAATAAATTTTATCAAATTAGTCTTTTATTTATATTAGAAGATTTGTATAAATAGGAATGAATTCTCAAAACTTGATTACTAGGCTTTTCACATATTCATATTTCACAAATACAAAGATTGTCACTATAGAACTGCTAGCTAGTTTAACATGTTGTGTGATGCTTTGGAATAATCTTGGAGGCTGTTATAAAGCTATTAAATATACATACCCATGAAGTTCCATAACAATTAAATTAATCAAACCAATCTAAACCGAATGTATTTAAGAGTCACATACTTGATTGTGAGCATGCATACATGAAACCAGGATAATTAAGTTGTTTTATTGAAGTTTAGAAATAGGTATATAATTATTAAATATTAATTGAAAACAAAAAGAACAATTAGCTAGCTAGGCCAAAATATAGTATACATATATGATGACCTTTGTTGCTAGCTATCTACTTGTTCATATATATTGATTTGGTGACACAAGAGTCTCAGTGTATCTTCCTTTATCAAGGATATCCATGCTTTTCTAGATCAAAACTGCTAAGGTTACTTCTTTCAATCTTGAACCACTTTGAACTATCAACCTTGCGCACCTTACAAGTATCAACCTCAGTCCAATCTCCATCTGGCTCATTTTTCATCACTACCAATCTACTGGTACCATTATATCTCCAAGACAAGTGAATGCAGCCTTTATGAACAATGACATATACATGTCTGACCTCATAATCTAGCTCTGATAAAAAGGGTGTTGTTATCTCTGCAATCTTTTCGGTCTTTGTGTCGAACTTCAGAATCGAAAAGGGAACTCCTTCTAAATATGGTCTTAGAAAATATAAATTTTCATTCGACCGTATACATCGAATCGTATATACCGGTCTCCCAATCAAATCCACAAACTTTCTCCATGAGTCGGATTTCAACGAGTACATGTAAACACCTTTATGGACTGTAACATGAACAAGTTTATAGTCATCGTCATAAGAATTGTAATATAACCCGAATGTTTGTAGCAGATTGTAATAAGGTCGGGTTTCATAATTAGGTCGAGACAGAATCTTATAATCAACCGTTACAGGGTTCCATAGAATTAGATCACTGTACCTCCCTTCATGCTTAGGGCTTTGATAAATGCCAACACATACCAAACCATGAAAAGATGTAAGAATCTTCATGTATGGATGACACTTAGCTTTTAGGAATGGCACGGGTCGATTGGGAAGAGTTAAACATTAAGCATCAGATGTTTCGTAATCGATGGTACTGAAGAGTGGCTTTTTGGCGGATAACACGAGAAGTTTGTCGTGGTATTAACAATGGTCGTTGATTACGTGATGGATATGCATTTTGACGAACTTTTGGGTGTTGAGGAAGGAGTGAAATTCCTTAGAAACCGCCATGAAACAGAATACAGATTTGGCCGGCAGCCTTGGTGCTATCACTAGAACAAAGATGTGATTTTGTTACACCAAAAAAGTGTGACCATATGCATATAGTCACAGTTGTGTTTTCAGTGTATGTGTGACGAAAGGTCGAGTGACCATAGGGTACATACAGTTACATTGGCGGGTTAGTGGCCGTATCCATTTAAAAACAATAACCAAAACCATAAAATGTGTGACTAATTGGTACAAGTTTATATTGGATTTAACAGTTTTAGTGACCGTAAACACTTTATAGTCACACGAGCAGTTTTTGAGAGTATCTCTTGCTCGTCATTTGGCCACATGAATATATAATATATGTCACATAACAATTGTTTTTTTTTGGGATTTCATCAAATACAATTATGCCAAAAATGGCCAAAAGTGTTAATAAGTGTGACCATATGCTTTTTAAAGTCAATTAAATGTGTATTTTGTGTGACTATTGTTCATCCAATTGTCACATGAATTTTATGTTTGTCTGACGTTCTGTAATATTTAGTTACATAACTATTGAATTTTATGAATTTTATGCTGAAAGTCGGATTCGAACTTGAGTCCCATCCCATCCATCTCTACAAAGAAACATGCGTTAGACCAGTGAGCTGATTCTTACTTTGATTTAAAAACCTAATACTTATTATTTAACTATACACGTTAGCTTTTGGCTACACTGAAATCATGTGTGACGAATATCAAATTTAATGATAATCGTATTTGCCCATTGTTTCTCTAAATAATAGCCACATGAATATTTCACGACGTGATTGTTATGAATATATTGGTCACGTATTATCACCTAAAATGTTGCCATAAACATCATTTAGTTACACACTTGTGATATGGTGTGGCTATACCCTATTATAAAGCCATATAGTCACATGACCGTGCCAAAATAAATGTGACTTTACACCTTAACTTCTGGAAAGCTAACATATGATAAACTTTAGACACACATAATAAGTTACATGATCATATGTACCAGATTTTGGCTACACTTAAATCATGTGTGACAAAACTCGATTCTATGATTCATACATATAAAAAATTATTTCATGTGACCATATATGACATTTGGTCACATATAATTACCTAAAATGTGGCCATAAACATTATTTAAATACACATTTGTGATATGGTGTGGCTAATATAAAGTCCTATAGTCACATGACCATGCCAAAATAAATGTGACCACACACATTAGCTTCTAGCAAGCTAACACACGCTAAACATTAGACGCACATAATAAGTAAAGTGACCATATGTACCAGATTTTGGCTACACTAAGTTCATGTGTGACGAAACTCGACTATATGATTTAGACACATAAATAATTAGTTCATGTGACCATATATGGTATTTGGTCACAGTGTTTAAGTGTGTGACATAGATTTGTCACGTTTTATATGTATATCGTGACTAATGCTTTGAACTTACTCTTCATTTGTCACACGTTTCAAATTCATATGTGATTAAATAATCAGACAAAAAATAGTACTGACCTTTAGCCACATAAATGTTCGAAGTTGTGGCAATACATTTTCGAATAGTCACACGATCGGAATTCATATGTGGCTAACTAATAACGTGAACTTTATTTTGATACCTTTAGCCACATAAATATTCGAATGTGTGGCCGTATAATTCTGACTATGTGTGACCAAATCACAGTTTTGTACTAGTTTATGTGGGTGTGTTAATTTATTTGAAAACTATTCTTAATTTATCGTATGGAAAGTACGTTGGGATAAATATGGAATAAATATTATTATTTTTTAAATTTATTTAGAAAATCAATTCATAGCGATGGAAAGGATTGATTTCATGGAGATGCATGCATGGTGAATAACGTATCATATATTGAAGCGTTTAATTAAGCGAACGATTAGCAGGAGAAGGTAATTAATCAGCTATGATATGGACGTGATGCATATATGTGTATATTTTTAATTAGAGGTAATATGTTGATAACAAAAATGGTCATACACATTATACAACACTGTGTGCATGATCAACTTGTGAATGCTAAACACTGTTGTGTATGTACTACCTCACAGATTATGGATGCTAAACATACACCGTTGTGTGCGGACTACCTCACACATTTTAATAGCATTGATGTGTTGAGAGTTGAGACAGCTATTAAACATGATGGGTGTACGTGTTCGGCGAAACTAGTTGAAACTAGAGCTGAGGTTGGAGCTGAATCTAGAGATGGGGCTGAGGCTGAAGCTAGATATTATATTTATTAAAAAGTGTCTCGTAAAGAAGCTAGAGCTTGTGAAATTACGTAAAAAGACACACACAAACACACACTAGGGGCGGACCTATATATAAAGTGGTGATGGCACGGGACACCGGCCAATATTGTCCGCGTAGTGTAATTTTGATTTTTCGTAGTGTAAATTCTAATTTTTTTTAGGTGGTGCTACCACCCATTGCAATGATGTCACCACCCATTTTAAATCCTGTGTCCGCCCCTACACACACCCTCACATATCGGATGGTTCATTTGAGAACCGTTTTTATTGCGAGTACCGTGAGAACTAATATTGGCCATTGATTAAAATAAATCAATCGCCAATAAAAATGACGGCTCGTCCGGACACAATTCACGGTTGGAAAATTATGTAAAAGACCAAAATACTCCTATTAAGAAGCATTAACGGCGGTTACAAATGATACTCTCAGTACTCACAATAAAAACGGTTCTCAAATGATGTTTTCACTATTTATATAGAGGGAGGTTCATTTAAAAATTAGGTTTATTTGCGAAAAGTACGAGAAACGTTCTGGACCATTGGATCATTTAATCAATGGCTATAGTACCCTGTGGTATTTTCATTTTTAAAATGAATTTAAATGGTTTTATTTTAATTAAACAAAGGGTAAAAAAGACATTACCCACATCTCTCCTCTGTCTCTCCTCTATTATATATTCGACCTCCCCCATTTCAAATAATTAGAAAACACTATTTTTATCACATCTTACCCCCTTTCTCTCTCTCTCCCCCTCTCTCTCTCTGCATCCTCGCCGATCACCTACGCCATCCGCAACTGCTGCTCATCTACCCTATTCAACAATCCGTCGTAGCCTTAGTCACCTGCTCGTCATCGGTAACTTGTGGTCATCGGCACCTACCTCTAAACAAATCATGTTAACCTTTGTTGTTGTCGTCGTAGCAGTGGTCACCGGCCATCGTTTCTCCTTCAGTAGCACCCCTTCACCATTGTCGTTTCCGATCTGCTCTTCAAGAGCCATTTCCATTCAACGGCCGACGATAGTGCTTCAGTCGCCGCCACTGCCGATGGTAATCAGCTTACCTCACATCTCTCTCCATTCGTCCACCACTCCGTCGTTGTCGACCTCCACTAATCTCCGTTGACCTCCATCTATCGCCAACACCGTAGCCGATCTGGGCATTGAAGACCACCGTTAGGGTTTAGCGAAGGAAAAGCACCGGTTAGGGTTTGTTTAATATAAATTTGTTTTTTATATAAATTATTTTTAGTTTTCTTTGGTTTGTTTAGTATGAAGAATTATATTCTGAATCATTGAAACAATTATACTGAACAAATATATTTTGGTTTATGAGCAAGTAGATCTATGTACTTTAAATGTTTAATTACTATTGAACACCCTAACCGGTGCTTTTCTTTGGTACTCGCAATAAAAACGGTTGTCAAATGATCTTTTCACTATTTATATAGAGGGAGGTTCATTTAAAAATTAGGTTTATTTGCGAAAAGTACGAGAAACGTTCCGGAACATTGGATCATTTAGTCAATGGCTATAGTACTGTAAAACCCAAAATTTTATAAAATTGTAAAATGTATGTAAATGCAAGTTTTAGTAAGGATTGGTAAAATTAGGTGTTCAATGGCATTATATGTTTTAAATTTATATATATATATATATATATATATATATATATTGCATGAGGGGTGTAGGTGACATGTATATATCTTTTCATGGGTAATAATGAAAAGGGAAACAAAGCTTGAGGACCAAATGTGTAATATATGTATATATATATATATATATATGAATTGACTTCTTCTTTTGAAGTCAAAGAAGAAGAAGCATCTGGAAAAAGGAAAGAAGAAAAAGAAAACGTGAGGGAGAGCTAGAGAGAAAGTTCTAGAGTTGAGGAAGAAGAAGGAAAATCAAGAAAATTGGTGGCTCAAGTGTACAAACTCAAGGAATGGTGATAATTCTTCTTGATCCTCAACTTTGGTTTGATTTTGAGCAAAAAGAGTGAAGAAACCCAGTTGGGTTTTGTAAATCAAGTAAGTCTAATCTTTGATTTGTGTTTGATTTTAAGCTTGGAGTGTTGTTTGGCATGATCTTTGACTTCTATGTTGAAAAACCATGATAAATGGGTCAAGTTTGGGTTATTGCCAAAGTTAGGGTTTTGGTATGATCAAATGGGTTTATGATGTTGATAATTGAGTTTGATAATGGTTTTATATGTTATGATGGTGTATTGATAGTTGAAATTGTGGTGATTTGGTAAAATAGTTCAAGAACATGAAAATGGAAGAAATAAGGTTAATTGATGATTAAATTGTTAATCAAATGTGTTGTAAATGGTTATAATGTAGTTATAAAGTAGTGTGGTAAAGGTTTTAAGGTTTATAAACGAAGTTGGAAATTTTTGG
Organism: Dittrichia graveolens; assembly: GCA_038502395.1. Lineage (NCBI taxonomy): Eukaryota > Viridiplantae > Streptophyta > Magnoliopsida > Asterales > Asteraceae > Dittrichia > Dittrichia graveolens. Next base: position 74,645,739 of record JARJIL010000003.1, read on the forward strand.
TATGGAAGAATTGGAAAATCGGGGCCTGCAGCACAAGAAAACACCCAGGGTTACTGTTTACGCTTGGCTCGCGGCGCGACCCCAATGCGTCGCGGCGCGAGGGGGCACTTTTGTGAAGGTTAAGTTTCTAGAGAATTTCTCCCGGCGTGAGGCTCCTTGTCTCGCAGCGCGAGGACCCTGAAATGTCCAAAAACTTGTTTTTGACCCCATTTGACCTTGTAATTGATTGGGGATTGTTTCTAATGGTTTTAGGGAGTCCGAAAGACCCGAAAGGAGCTATTAAGTTGTGTTTTGAGTCCGCACTTGTGTGTAACTTCCATGTATGGTTAACTTAACTAAGTTAACCTTGTGTTTTGTGATCATAGGTTTATGATCATGTGGTTTAGTCTTGGTTTGGATGGGGTTGTGATCCTCATCACACCCTCAGGTGAGTAAACCCAGTGGATACCCAACTGTTTGATAAGATTACAAGTCATCATGTTGTGTTTTAATTGTTTGGCAATTGTTTGATGAATCTTGATGATTCAAAGGATGTGGATTATGAAACTGTTTTATAACATGAGTTATATGATTTGAAATTGTTTATGAGCTTTTGAACTTAAGAATATGGAAACCATGCATTATTTTTTATATGCTTATATGAAATGCAAATGTTTAATGAATCTCTTGGGTTTCAAAGAATGTGGAAATTGTGAATTCAAGTTAAGAGGTGTTTTAAATGATGGTTTTCTAAATAAGACCATTGCTCCATGTTGGAGATGGTCTAGGTTTAAATTGTGATTAAATTAATGGTTTTGAAACGGACTTTGATTTTGAAACAAAGGACATGGTTTTGACTTAATGAAACCCATGTTTTCACTAAAGATGTTTTTAGGCATTGAGATGCCAAATATGGTTTTGATTGTTGAGCATTTATGCTCAAGTGATATAAATTGTGAAACTTGCTCGCTTTATTGATAAGCTGATATGCTTGGATTAATTGGCCTTATGTCATGAGATATTTGGCCTTGTTGGCATGTGATTTATGTGACCCTTCGGGGTAAGTGATTTTATGACCCTTCGGGGTAAGTGATTTGTGACCCTTCAGGGTATGTGCTTATGTGACCCTTCGGGGTATATGTGCTTCGGTCCGGACCACTGTGTGATATAACTCTGTACCATAGGGTTCCTAGTCATTGAGACGTACACAGAGGTTCCTTTGGCTTCGGCGATTTGGGAACCGCGAGGTACGGGTGGCTGAGGAATCGGTGCAGAGAGTGGAGGGGTATGTCAGTAGACCATCATGACCGTGTGGGTTCACTGGGCTGACGAGCCACCGAACCTGGGGTAACACGTGTGGATTTGGTGAATAGGGCATGCATTCAAGATAACCGTTGTATGGTGGACTGCTTCGTGCATCCCCCACCTTGACGGGGTGATGTGGTTATCCCCCATGTGGGCACGTTTTGACCGTGGCTAGCTACCATGTGGATACATTGTGGCCCAATGGACAGACCCGCATCTTTATGTGCTATTATGTGTATGCTTTCAAAAGCTAAATTGATTGCCAAACTTATGTTTTCAAAAGGAGTAAAAGGATGACTTGGTTTTGATAAAAAAAATTGTTTTTAGATGTACTCACTAGCTATGTTTATAGCTAACTGGTGTATAAAAATGTTTTGTATCCGCAGGTTGTATAGATGCCTTGGTGAGGCGGGTAGTTGTTGTGGGCTTGGCTTTGACTTGGTTACAATTCCGGTAATTCTGGATTTCCTACTGGTTTTAATGATCGTGAGATTGACTGTGGTAACACCAAACGTTTTGGATTATAATTAACAATAATGGGTATGGTTGAAATATTTACAGAAAAATTAAAATGCTTCCGCAATGGGTTACAGAGATATTTGAAAAGTATGATTTAAATTGTGTTTTGAAAAATTTAAATTTGGACTGAAAATCAGGGTGTTACAAATACCCTATGGTATTTTCATTTTTAAAAACAAATTAAATGGTTTTATTTTAATTAAACAAAGGGTAAAAAAGACATTATCCATATCTCTCTCCTCTCTTATATATTCGACCTCCCCTATTTCAAATAATTGGAAAACACTATTTTTATCACATCTTGCCCCCTTTCTTTCTCTCTCTCTCTCTCTCTATGCATCCTCGCCGATCACCTACGCCATCCGCAACTGCTGCTCATCTACCTTATTCAACAATCCGTCGTAGCCGTAGTCACCTACTCGTCATCGGTAACTTGTGGTCATCGACGTTTCTCTTCAAGAGCCATTTCCATTCAACGGCCGGCGATAGTGCTTCGGTTGCCGCTACCGCCGATGGTAATCAACTTACCTCACATCTCTCTCCATTCGTCCACCGCTCCGTCGTTGTCGCCTCCACTAATCTCCGTCGACCTCCATCTACCGCCAACACCGTAGCCGATCTGGGCATTGAAGACCACCGTTAGGGTTTAGCGAAGGAAAAGCACCGGTTAGGGTTTGTTTAATATAATTTTTTTTTAGTTTTCTTTGGTTTGTTTAGTATGAAGAATTACATTCTGAATCATTGAAACAATTATACTGAACAAATATATTTTGGTTTATGAGCAAGTAGATCTGTGTACTGTAAATGTTTAATTACTATTGATCAACGAGTAGAGAATAAGATCACGGTTCTTACTTTGTGGCTTTCTTTTTCTAAACAAGTGAACACTGAATAATTAAAAGATCTGTGTTTAGATGTTTAAAGTCTTTTATGTCTGTTATATATGTTCATCAATGAATAGTTAGAGGTTTTTCTGGAAAAATGGTTATTTTATTTTGTTCATTACAAAATATCTAAAAGATTTCATTTTTAGTAGATTAATTGATTTAAGTCAATAGTTGTTCATTAGTGATTAAATAAGAGGTTTAGTTTTTTTTAACTTGTTTATGGGTGAATATTTTGAAAAAAAATTAATTAATTATATTGGTTAATTAGTAAACGTTTATTTTTGAATTATTCATTAGTTTTTTTAATTTGTTTATCGGTAAATGATAAAAATATTCACTAGAAAAAAGTTTTAAAAAAAGACATAAGCGAGATAAACATTTGTAAAAAAATTAATTGTAGAGAGAGAAAATTAATTATCGGAGAGATAACATATTTTTATTTACTAAATTACCCTTTTAAATTAAATAAAATTATTAATTACAACTAATATGAACCACAATATCAAAAGTCAATCAATGACTGAAATTACTTTTCGCATTTTTCGTAAATAAATCACTTTTCGTATGAACTCTCCTACATATATATATACACACACATATACAACTCACAAACATAATAATTGTAATAGTAAATACAAATAATTAATTATGTTGTTCTAACGTTTCATTAAATTAAAAATAAAAATATACTATTACAACGTGAATAATTTATTAGTAATCACTTTTATACTAATGAACAATTTAATATATATATATATATATATATATTTGATTATAAAAAAAAGAACAATAAACATATGTATATGCAAATCACTCTTACAACAATAAACCATTTAAGATAAAGAACAACGCGCTTACCTACATATATAATAATAAATTGATAATAAATTGTTGTACGCGTACAAACATGTAATAAATATAAAAGTCATAATCATAAGATTATGATGAATTAAGAAACTTACAATGACCGCATGGGTGCTTCAAAGATGACGAAAGAAAAAATATCCAATATTTATCACGGCTAAGTTAGAGTTTAGATATGACGTTAGTTATGAAGGCATTATTGTAATCTTATCAGGGGCGGACCCAGGTTTTTTTATTGACCTGTAGCACCATATAATCGCAAAAATAAAATTAATTAAAATTGAGGGTGTTGTTTGGGTTTTTTTGGGTTTCCAATTAATCGGGTTTGGTTAACGAGGTTTCGATTGTTGTTCTAGTATTTTATGGCCTAAATTTGAAACAAAACACAATTTATACGAAGCCTTATTAATTAAATTATTATTTTTAAGGTAAACTAAAGTATTTTAAAGATATAAATTGAATATTGAACTACATTTTATCTTTTTTTGAATTAAAATTTAATTTTGCATTAGATTTTAGTGGCATTAAAAAACCATTGATGGCTTTGAGTGGTGGCACTAGCTTGAAAAAGTTGAAATTTTCCACTCCGTTGCAAAATTGAATGGTGGGGTGTGCCATCATTAGATGTAGCTACGTCCGCCTATGAATCTTATTAAATGATAATTCAAGCCCAATACAAAAGCTACTTCAAAAAGTTTTTATTATGAGGGTATTGATGTAATCTTACTAAATGATAATCCCACAAGATTTTAACACCCGAACGAGGACAGAGAGATGAAGATTATGAAAACTAGAATTCTAAGCTCCTATAATCCTCAATAAGTCCGTTGCCGAACACACCAAATATATTTTGTAGGCTAACCAAACATATATTCGTTTTAAATTTACTAGATTAAATGTTCGAAACTTCGAATGGTTGGTTTAAAATATGATAAATATTAAACATTAATAAAAAATATTAAATAATTATAAAACACAAAATAGATGAGAGGTTAAAAACGGTGACAAACGACATCATTATGCAGACCAACCGTGAAATTGTCTTGATGGAGGAGAAAACATACGTGATAGAACAAACGTATTACAATACAAATAGAAGTGATTATCTTTCTTGTACGTACAAGTTATTGATAATTATTGTTACAATTAGAAAATAATAAGATTACGTAGTTATTGGTTATAGCTAAAATTAATTTAAATTGAGTATAAAATATTTTTAAATGATAAAACTAAGAACTTGGTTAAATATGATGTGTTGAATGTTATAAATGATAATGTGATTTTTTTTACATTAAGGTGGGTAAATACGATATTTTAAAGTCTAAAAAGAGAATATATGAAATTATCTTTAATAATTTTAATTTTAATTAAATAATTTTTACTTTTTAAAGTCAAAATTAAATTAAATTGTCAATTTAAATTGACAGTTGAGATTTAGTTTTACCAAAATGAATGGATAGAATTTTTTAATATAGATTAAAGAGTTAGTCTTTTATTTATATTTAGAGTTACACAGACTCATCCATAAATCAAAAATGGATTGACACGAATCAAATTAACCCGAAACTGAATTAATAGATTGTAACACTTCAAAAGTAAGTTGAATATTTAAATTGATTTGTTAAAATAACTCAAGAGCTGTAATTATTTTTAGGTAATTGTGTGAAATTGATTACTGTTTTAGTTAATGATATTACTATGTAGATAAATGATTTAAATAAGTTAAGGGATTGAATTCGTAAATGTTAAAGTTTCTAAATATGTATTAGAAGTACTCTTGTGGTCAAATTATGAAAGAAAGGACATGAGGGGTTAGTTGTATCAAATGACTAAAGAAGCCATGTATATATAAGGATTTTGATGACTTTTAGAAGTCAAATATGTGCCTGAGGGATAGAAGCATCTAGAATTAAAGGGAGCAAGTGAAGATCTGAAATCTAGAGCAAATTGAAGGGGATTTATAGTGTATAAGCTATTTAAGTACAAGAGGTATGGTTTTTAAAGTCCGGCCAATTGGTATTAATATTAGAGTTCTAGTCATTGTGTAGAGAATTAGGGTTCTTAGAGAATAAGAATCGCTTTGGTGATGATTTAGTAAAGTTTGAATTACTGATTTGAAATAGTTGCAATATATAAACTGATATTGGGTTGTTTATTTCTAAATTTTTGAGTTAATGGGTCATTTTGAGTTCTTTGGAGTTAATTGATCTTGGAATGATCAAAGTGTGTTAATTTGGTAAATTAAATTGTTAAAATATAGATGTTACAATAGTAGTTGTTCTGGTCAAATAGTTTGCCACAAAAATTGGTCAACATGGGCTGTGTTGATGGCGACAGGTTATGTAGTGAGACTGGTTGTGTAGTGAGGCTGTATAGAAAAACACAGGCAGTATTCAGATAATATAGATCATTTGGAGATAGTGGATATTGAATCAAAGAGGACAACCACTCTGGTCCCCGACTTTTTTATGCACTTATTGCGTCTAGAGCTTATTTGATATCATTACAATTCAATTTTTAGGAAAGATGATAAAGTCAAATGTCTTTTTTAGTAGTAGATGTAATACCCAGATGTAACACCCAAGTTTCGGAAATTTCTGTAATTAGTAACATTTCGATTTAACGTGTTTTAGTTTTGCCTAATTGAGATTAGGAGGCGTTTAGAAACTTGGGGGACTTGTGTTGTAATTTTTGGAACTAGAAAAGTCCAGGGGCCATTAGTGACAACTTTCAAAGTTATATATATATATATATATGCATTTTTGACTTTGAAGAGTCAAACAATACATTTACTTCAATCTGTTGCCATCGAGAGAGACATAGAGCAGAGCGTTCTTTGAGTTTTTGAGGAAGGAAAGCAGATGACAAGTGATTTACATCTGATTCTAGTGTACACAAGTTGAGGTAAGCTTTCTTTGTTGCTTGTTCTTGGTGTTCTAGTGGGTTTTAAGGTTTGATTCATGGTGAATCATAGTTCTAGCTTATTTTATTGTTATGGTTGGTTTTTATGCTGTTTGGGGGTGTAGGAAAACACCCCAGTGGAGTTTTGTGTGAGTTTAGTCGGATTTGTAGCTTAGAACACCGACTGTTCTTCATAACAGTCGGCTGGTCTGTAGAGTACACGGCCCGTGTAGCGGTACACGGCCGTGTAGTGTAGAAGGCGGTCACAGGGCCATGTTGGTATACATGGTCGTGTAGAGATTGAGGTACACGGCCCGTGTGAAGGCACACAGCCCGTGTAGGTGAGTTGTCAACACCGTCCATGTAGATGAGACATGGTCGTGTAGCATGTAGTGTACACGGCCCGTGTACATAACACAGCCCGTGTAGGTGACGTGGACAACACTGGCCATGTGGTCATGTGTGGTCGTGTAGAGTGCTTGAGACACGGCCCGTGTAGGGGTACACGGCCCGTGTAGGTCCCCTGCCTTGTTTTATTTGTTAAGTGTTGATTAGTACATGTCTTAATTATATGATTATATAATTGTAGGGATTACTGTTTGACGTGTACTGAGTTATCTGGCTTATATCTGTGTGATACTAGTTGCTGAGGTGAGTTTTCTAAACTCTGATTCATATGTGTGATATGTGTGTGGTACATTGCAATGTGATATATTATTGATAAGAGGATCACCAGAGAGAGAGCTGTAGCATACTGCTTTGTGTAGTAGTTGCTACGGGCAGCATTTTAGCCTTCTTGGCGGATGCTAAGATGGTGCAGTACTGTGTCCATAAGAACTGTTACAGCATTCATATATGTGTATGCGCATGCTTATATGATTTACAGTTTAGTTTTCTCACTAAGCCTTGTGGCTTATCATATACTGCTTACTATTGTTTTGCAGGGCGTGTACCTCCAAGGGCAAGGCCCCAGTTTGACAGAGTTTGTGATACGAGAGGAAATTTGTATTTTGAAAACTAACGCCTGGTTGTATTTTGTGAAAACAAATCTTTGTTGTAAATATTTAGTACTATTTTTTTGTAACTAAATCAGAGGGTTCAGTGTTAACTATAGCTTCCGCTTTGTGTAAACTCCTTTTATTTCTAAAATACTTCTATTATCAGAGTTTTATTTTATTTAAGTTTTTGGGGCGTTACAACTTGGTATAAGAGCCAAGGTTTGAGAGATCTGGAGGTGTGTTATGCATCGTCTAGACTTAAACCATGGTTCTGAGGATTTTTAAGTCAAACTGGAGGCTTGCAGCTTGGTGGAGATACAGAGTGTTGCATTGAGAATATGCTAACTGTTTATGTTGCTATTTGTGGTATAGAGATACCTGAGATATTAATGATGTTAGTGTCAGATACGTGATGCTTTATATGATATGATATGCTAGTGATACATGGCCTAAGCCTGTGAATCGGGACTTTTTGTGATAAAGTTAAGATCGAACATGTGTAGTGTGTTATGGATAATATAAGGGCCCATATTATTACAGACACATGATACATGTTAAAACTTGATGGAATCATGAGGAATCTTGTGAATCGGGTGAGGGGTACTTGTAAGAGGTAGTGCACTTGAGATTATAGATGCCTTAGTATGTATAGAACTACTTTGGGTCTGAGGATAAGTGTATTGAGATATTGTTTGTACTTGAGATTGTTTGATATAGAGGATGGCGTGGTAAAGCTACCTTTTGTCTTAATGCTTTATCTATGCTATCAGGATGGTGAATACTAGAGGGTCACGAGCTACGGATCGTCTTGAGGGTGGTCCTAGTAATAGACGAGAGGGGGTAGACACCAGTGCAAGTGGTAGGAGGAGGCCACCTGTGGCCCATAATACTCAAGCGGATGAGACACCAGAGTTGAATCAGGGGTTCGCTGAAACCCAACCCAGAGTGACTGTTGCTGAGGAAATCGGCAAGGCGTTAGAGAAAGCCATACCGTTTATTATTACCCAAGTGGTAGATCATCTAAAGGAAAGTACAGGGGAAGCTGTACGACAGGAAGTGGCAGCTGCGTTAGCTGGGAGGGAAGAAAGAGTTCATCCTCAAATGCAAGTGATTATTAGAGATGCGCCGAAAGGGTGTACCTTTAGAGATTTTGCTGCTTGCCAGCCACCGTTGTTTAATGGATCTACTGATCCGATTGTGAGTCAGAGGTGGATATCAGAGTTAGAGGGAGCATTTCATACTTGTTCATGCGCTCCGGAAAATAAAGTGAGGTTTGCTACAAACCAGTTAAGGGGTGCTGCCAAAGATTGGTGGGATCTTGAAAAGAAGATGAGGGGTGAGACTCAGATTGAGGCTATGACCTGGGCAGAGTTTAAAGAGGTTACTACGGAGCAGTTTGTTCCGCTGTCCGAGATTGACCGTATTGTTGACGAATTCCATAAGCTGAAGCAAACTACAGAGACCGTTCCAGAGATTAATGCAAAGTTTCATGAGAAGGCACGGTTCTGTCCTGATTATGTAGCCAATGAAAAGATGAAGATGTATCGTTATATGATGGTTCTGAAGCCGAGTATCAGGGAGTTCATTGATTCAAGCAAACATCAAACTTTGAAGTCTATGATGGATGTTGCGCGGGCTAGACAGTTAGAGTTAGAGAGACAGATAAAAGAGAAGAGGCTAGTGGAAGGATCGACACCACAGAATAAGAGGCCGAGGGTAGATTATGGGGAGAAGAAGGAAGCACCGAGGGTTTGTCAGAGGTGCAAGAAGAGTCAATACGGGAACTGTCAGACAAACGTAGTTCACTGTTTTAAATGTGGCTAGCCAGGCCATATGGGTAAAGATTTGTAACACCCAAGGTTCGATATTCCTTTAATCATTATTTAATAGGAAGGGTTATACGTTTTTACAAGTTGCTTTTATGTGTTTAGACGTAAATATAAAACTAGAGGGGCTAAAACCGTCAAATTATAACTTAGTTAAGTTCAGGGGACTGTTTTCTCAATTGTTCAAACTATGTATATATATAGTGCACCAACTTTGACTTAATAGTCAAAGTTTCTCATTTCCTTCCTGCAACCCACGAAGATACACACATACCAGCTGCTAGACCCTTCATTTCAGTGTACAATTAGTAGAACAAGAAGCCCATAGCAAGAGTTCAACACAAGGTAAGGTTTAAACATTGTTTTTGAAGTTTTATATGTTAAACACATGATTCTAATGGTGGAATCATGTTAGGACCTCTTTATATGGTTTAGATTAAGTATGTCAGTTGTAGGAGGTGTAGGAAAACACCTCTAGTCGTAGTTATGAAGAAACTATAGGATTTCTTGGTGAAATCCGACTGTTCTTGGCAAGAACAGTCTGCTGGTCTGTTATGTACACGGCCCGTGTAGCGGTACACGGCCGTGTAGTAGTTATGGCGGTCACAGGGCCATGTAAGGATACATGGTCGTGTAACATAAGAGGTACACGGCCCGTGTAGCGGTACATGGCCGTGTAGTAGTAAAGGCGGTCATAGGGCCATGTAAGGTTACATGGTCGTGTAGTATAAAAGGTACACGGCCCGTGTAGAGGTACACGGCCCGTGTAGGATGACTAGACCACACTGGCCTTGTTGCCAACTTAGGTCGTGTAGCATTAATGGGTCACGGCCCGTGTAGGCCCTATTTCAGATCAGAATGCCTTATGTACTATTTATGTATTGTTTATATAGGAGGTGATTGACATAATACCTGTATCAGTGATTAGTGAAGTATTGCATATTACAGTTATAAGGTGAGTCTTCTAGACTTCAGTCCATATTAGCAGCATGTGTAGTTTCATATCAAATTGCTAACATGCTATGTTATACATGTGAATATGTAAGCTTACTGCTATGTGCATTAGGGCTCAGATGCGGTACAGTACTGTGACCTACGACGCTGCCCTGGGTCTAGAACCAGAGGCTAGCTTTGATTGCCAGACATGCATGTATTATCTTCATGTGATTGTATACGTGTGCTCATATGATGTTATGTTTAGATTACTCACTAAGCTTTTGTAGCTTATCAGATACTGTTTTTAAAATGTTTTGCAAGATGTAGCAAGGGCAAAGGCAAAGCTCCTGTTTGACTGCTTTTCAGTTTTAAAAAATAAACTCTTAACGCACGGTTGTGTAAATATTTTACCTTGACAGTATACTACGTTTGTACTTAAAGGTGTATCTTTTGCTGCTAGCACAGTTGTGCTATGATAATGTTTCCGCTTTTGTCTTTTAAACCCTATATGTGGTTTTATGAAAAATATTCTACTTTTACTTTATTTATTGAAATTGGGGCGTTACAACTTGGTATCAGAGCCACGGTTTGAGAGATCTGGGTTGTGTGAAGCACAGTCTGGACTTGAACCATGGTTTTGAAAATTTTGTCAAACTGGAGGCTTGTACTTGCAGCTTAGTGAGTAAACTAACAGTATTTATTTATTATATTTTATATGGAGATTGATATGTTATATGCAGAATCTTTATGATATACGTGACTATATGATATTATAATGATGATACTTGGCCTAAGCCTGTGAATCGGGACTTTTTGTGATAAAGTTAAGATCGAACGTGTGTAGTGTGTTTAGAATAATATAGGGCCCATATTATTACAAACACATGCTACATGTTGGAACTCAATGGAATCATGAAGGATCTTGTGAATCGGGTGAGGGGTACTTGTAATAAGATAGTATACCTGGTGTAGTATATATTTAAATAGAATGCCTTAGTATGTATAGAAATACTTTTGTTTTAAAGATTAGGTATACTGAGTTGTTAGATTTATGAGTATCTAGTTCTTATAGAGGGTGGTGTGATAAAGCTACCTATATTTTAATGCTTTATCTATACTATCAGGATGGTTAACACTAGAGGTTCACGAGCAGCCAATAGACAGACAGGTGGTCCCAGCCATAAACCAGAGGGTATAGAAACCAGTGGTACTGGTGAGCAGATTCCGATTAGGAATCAACAGGTTGTGAATGAGGGAGTCCCAGATCTGAATGAAAGAGTAGTGGAGCCTACGGTACAGGAGACAGTGGCAAGAGAAATTAGCAGAGCATTAGAACAGAGCATTCCTTTCATCGTTACACAGGTGGTTGAACAGATAAAAGATCATAATCGTGAAACGATTAGACAAGAGCTGGCAACCAGATTTGCTGCAGGTGGTGAAGGATTTAATCCCCAGCCACAAGTGATTATCCGTGATGCCCCTAAGGTTTGCACGTTCAGATATTTCTCAGCATGTCAACCTCCGTTATTTCAGGGGTCTACAGATCCAGTTATCAGCCACAGATGGATCTCAGAAACAGAGGGTGCCTTCCATACATGTTCTTGCGCACCTAAGTTTAAAGTAAGGTATGCTACCGATCAGATGCGTGGCGCTGCGAAAGATTGGTGGGATATGGAGGCGAAGTAGAGGGGTTATACTCAGATTGAGACCATGACGTGGGAGTAGTTTAAAGAACTGGTGATAGAGCAGTTCGTTCCCCAGTCCGAGATTGACAGGATAGTGGATGAGTTTCATAGGTTAAAGCAGACGACAGAAACAGTTCCAGAGATCAACGCTAAATTTCTAGAACAAGCACGCTTCTGCCCCGATTATGTTGCAAACGAGAAGATGAAAATGTATAGGTATATGATGGTACTTAAGCCCAGTGTGAGGGAGTTTATTGATGCCAGTAAGCATCAGACGTTGAAGTCCATGATGGACGCGGCCAGACCAAGAGAGTTGGAACTGGAAAGACAGGATAAAGAGAGGAAGGTGATAGAGAAAGCGGTACCAGCATACAAGAAACAGAGAGTTAAGCCATCAGATAAAAAGGTGGTGCAAAAGACTTATCCATTATGTCAAAACTGTAAGAAACTTCATCTGGGAGAATGTCGGCTCGGGTCTTCTGCATGTTATAAGTGTGGTAAGCCAGGTCATGTGGGGAGGGATTGCAAGAATCCGTTACGTGTATGCTTTAATTGTTATCAGCCGGGCCATCAGAGGTCCGAATGCCCAAAACTGTCAGCAAATGTACCGTCCACCGGATCGAAACCTTCTCCAGCTCTACCCCCACCATGAAGCTCTGGGGTAAAAGAAGTGAAGAAGGAAGAAACTTCCAGACCCAAGGGAAGGCCTTTCCAGCTTACGGCTGAGGAAGCTAAAACTGAACCAGATGTAGTAACAGGTACATATTTTGTCAACAATTTGCCTGCTCTTGTGCTATTTGATTCTGGTGCAAGTAAATCATTTGTATCTGTTTCTTTCTGCAAAAGTTTCAACCAAATGTGTGAAAAGCTAGATTCTCCCCTTGAAGTTGAAATTGCTGATGATAAAACTGTAATTGTATCTGATGTGTATAAGCGTAATGTATTAGAAATAGACACAGTTAGATTCCCTATTGAACTTATACCAAGACTATGAGAGAATTCCAAGTAGTAGTTGGAATGGATTGGTTAGGTTATAACCAGGCTACCATTATGTGTGGGCAGAAAGTTATACGAGTTCATACCCCAAGTAGGGAAGAACTATCTATTTATGGTGATGTCAGAAAGGGAAAATCATGTGTATGTTCAGTGTCTAGAGCCCGAAAGTATTTGCAGCATGGGTATACAGATTTCCTAGCTTATGTGATAGATACGAAACTAGAAAAGAGACAGACGAGTTTAGATGATGTGAGGGTAGTATGTGAATACCCTGATGTATTCCCTGAAGACTTACCAGGTGTGCCACCAGACAAACACGTTGAGTTCAGGATTGATTTAGTACTAGGAGCTTTATCAGTTGCAAGAGCTCCATACAGACTTGCTCCACCAGAGATGCAAGAATTGATGAAACAACTGCAGGAACTGTTAGATAAGGGGTTTATTAGACCAAGTAGTTCTCCCTGGGGTGCTCCAATATTATTCGTTAAGAAGAAGGATGGTACCTTTCGTATGTGCATTGACTATCGTGAGCTTAATAAGGTGACCATCAAGAATAAATACCCGTTACCCAGAATAGATGATCTGTTTGATCAGTTACAGGGAGCATCGTGGTTTTCGAAAATCGATTTACGGTCGGGCTACCATCAGTTGAAAATTAGAAAGGAAGATATTCCTAAAACCGCATTCAGAACCCGATACGGACATTTTGAGTTCGTGGTGATGCCGTTTGGTCTTACGAATGCACCAACAACATTTATGGATCTGATGAACAGAGTTTGCAGACCGATGTTATCGGTGATTGTGTTTATTGACGATATATTGATTTATTCGAAGAATCTGGAGGATCACAAAAGACATCTCAGAGAAGTTTTGGAAACATTGAGAAGAGAACGATTATATGCCAAATTCTCTAAATGTGAATTTTGGATTCAAGAAGTGCAAATTTTGGGTCATTTAATTACACAAGATTGAATTAAAGTGGATCCTGTGAAGGTTGAAGCTGTGATGAAATGGGAACCGCCAAGGAACCCTACTGAAGTCCGAAGTTTTCTGGGATTGGCAGGCTATTACCGGAGATTTATTCAGAATTTTTCCAAAACCGTCGTTCCTTTAACCCAATTAACTAAGAAGAATGCTGAATTTATTTGGGGTAGTGAACAACAGTCTGCTTTCTCAACTCTTAAACAGAAGTTATGTGAAGCACTAGTTCTTGCTTTACTAGAAGGGGTGGAAGATATGGTAGTATTTTGTGACGCTTCATATCGTGGATTGGGTTGTGTACTTATGCAGAAAGGTAGAGTTATAGCTTATGCTTCACGACAGTTGAAGCCACATGAAAGTAACTACCCAATTCATGATTTGGAGTTAGCAGCAGTAGTTTTTGCACTCAAGATATGGAGGCATTATTTATATGGCGTGAGATTCACTATTTATACAGATCATGAAAGTCTGAAGTATTTCAAAGATCAGAAGAATCTCAACATGAGACAGAGGCGTTGGCTAGAATTGTTGAAAGATTATGATTGTGATATACTCTATCATCCAGGGAAGGCAAACGTGGTAGCTGATGCTCTGAGCAGAAAGTCAGGAATGGTGCTTGTGAAGAACCAGTATCTAAAGATGCAGTTACGACACCTATCATTGATGTTATACGAAAAGCTCAGTTAGAAGCAATCAAAGGTGCAAATCATAATTCAGAACGAACTAAAGGGTAGGTTGCAGATTTTATTAAAGATAGTCGTGATGTATGGACTCGTTACGGTCGTATATGGGTACCGGTTTATGGTGATGCACGTCAAACACTTCTTAATGAAGCTCATAAGTCCAGATTCTCCATTCATCCAGGGGCTACTAAAATGTATAAGGATCTGAAGGTTGATTATTGGTGGCAAGGCATGAAACGTGATGTAGCCAGATATGTAGAAACATGCCTTACTTGTTTGCAAGTGAAAGCTGAACACCAGAAACCTCACGGGAAGTTGCAACCATTAGAAATTCTAGTCTGGAAATGGGAAAACATTACTATGGACCTGATTACCAAGTTACCTAGAACCCCACGTGGTTATGATGCTATATGGGTAATCGTAGACAGGTTAACTAAAAGTGCTCATTTTATTCCCATCAAAGAGACTTATCCTTCAGAAAGACTGGCAGATATTTATGGTAAAGAGATTGTGACTCGCCATGGTGTACCAGTTTCAATTGTGTCAGACAGAGATACCAGATTTACTTCTAGATTCTGTAGCAAATTTCATGAAGATCTTGGAACTAGATTACATCTCAGCACAGCGTATCATCCTCCGACAGATGGCCAAAGCGAAAGAACTATTCAGACTCTAGAAGATATGCTGCGGGCATGTGCTATTGATTTCGGGGGAAGCTAGGATTCTTATTTGCCTTTAGCAGAATTCTCGTATAATAACAGCTATCATTCCAGTATCGGGATGCCCCCGTATGAAATGCTTTATGGTAGGAAGTGCAGAACTCCGGTATGCTGGGGTGAAGTGGGCCAGAGGGAGTTGGGCAGTACAGAAGTGGTTCAGCAAACGACAGAACAGATTCAACTTATTAGAGATAGATTGCTAACTGTCCAGAGCAGACAGAAAAGTTATGCAGATAGACGCAGATCACCGCTTGAGTTTCAGGTGGGAGACTATGTACTATTAAAAGTGTCGCCGTGGAAAGGCGTTATTCGATTCAGAAAGAGAGGAAAGCTCGGTCCAAGGTTTATTGGACCATTCAAGATTGTTGCACGTGTGGGAAAGGTTGCTTACATATTAGAGTTACAAGCTGAATTGTCTCAGATTCATAACACCTTCCATGTATCGCATCTCAGAAAATGTTTGGCAGACGAGTCCGCAATTGTACCATTGGAAGATGTTACCATTGATGATAGACTGAATTATGTAGAGCAACCTATAGCTATACTAGAAAGAAAGATTAAAACCCTACGTAACAAGCAGATTGGACTGGTCAAAGTCCAATGGAAGCACAGGAAAGGCTCAGAATTTACTTGGGAGCCTGAACAGGAGATGATGTGTAATTACGCAGAACTCTTCAATAGTTGTTTTTGAGGACGAAATCATTCCAAGTGGGGAACAGTTGTAACACCCAAGGTTTGATATTCCTTTAATCATTATTTAATAGGAAGGTTTATACGTTTTACAAGTTTCCTTTATGTGTTTAGACGTAAATATAAAACTAGAGGGGCTAAAACCGTCAAATTATAACTTAGTTAAGTTCAGGGGGCTGTTTTGTCAATTGTTCAAACTATGTATATATATAGTGCACCAACTTTGACTTAATAGTCAAAGTTTCTCATTTCCTTCCTGCAACCCAAGAAGATACACACATACCAGCTGCTAGACCCTTCATTTCAGTGTACAATTAGTAGAACAAGAAGCCCATACCAAGAACATAGCAAGAGTTCAGCACAAGGTAAGGTTTAAACATTGTTTTTGAAGTTTTATATGTTAAACACATGATTCTAATGGTGGAATCATGTTAGGACCTCTTTATATGGTTTAGATTAAGTATGTCAATTGTAGGAGGTGTAGGAAAACACCTCTAGTCGTAGTTATGAAGAAACTATAGGATTTCTTGGTGAAATCCGACTGTTCTTGGGCTGGTCTGTTATGTACACGGCCCGTGTAGCAGTTATGGCGGTCACAGCGCCATGTAAGGATACATGGTTATGTAACGTAAGAGGTACACGGCCCGTGTAGCGGTACACGGCCGTGTAGTAGTAAAGGCGGTCATAGGGCCATGTAAGGTTACATGGTCGTGTAGTATAAAAGGTACACGGCCCGTGTAGAGGTACACGGCCCGTGTAGGATGACTAGACCACACTGGCCTTGTTGCCAACTTAGGTCGTGTAGCATTAATGGGTCACGGCCCGTGTAGGCCCTATTTCAGATCAGAATGCCTTATGTACTATTTATGTATTGTTTATATAGGAGGTGATTGACATAATACCTGTATCAGTGATTAGTGAAGTATTGCATATTACAGTTATAAGGTGAGTCTTCTAGACTTCAGTCCATATTAGCAGCATGTGTAGTTTCATATCAGATTGCTAACATGCTATGTTATACATGTGAATATGTAAGCTTACTGCTATGTGCATTAGGGCTCAGATGCGGTACAGTACTGTGACCTACGACGCTGCCCTGGGTCTAGAACCAGAGGCTAGCTTTGATTGCCAGACATGCATGTATTATCTTCATGTGATTGTATACGTGTGCTCATATGATGTTATGTTTAGATTACTCACTAAGCTTTTGTAGCTTATCAGATACTGTTTTTAAAATGTTTTGCAGGATGCAGCAAGGGCAAAAGCAAAGCTCCTGTTTGACTGCTTTTCAGTTTTAAACAATAAACTCTTAACGCGCGGTTGGGTAAATATTTTACCTTGACAGTATACTACATTTGTACTTAAAGGTGTATCTTTTGCTGTTAGCACAGTTGTACTATGAAAACGTTTCCGCTTTTGTCTTTTAAACCCTATATGTGGTTTTATGAAAAATAATCTACTTTTACTTTATTTATTGAAATTGGGGCGTTACAAGATTGTCGCAGTTTGTTGAGCGTGTGTTTTCACTGTTATTAGCCCGGCCACCAGAAAGCCAACTGTCCCCAACTGAGTGCATCCAACCGTTCAACCGGATCGTGAAATACTTCATCTCTACCACCACTGCGGATTGTAGAGAATAAAGAAGTAAAGAAAGAGGATACTTCTAAGAGTAAGGGGAGGGCCTTTCAATTAACTGCTGAGGAAGAACAGAGGAAACCTGATGTGGTTGCAGGTACATATCTCGTAAATTATCTGCCTGCTTTAGTGTTATTTGATTCGGGTGCTAGCAAGTCGTTTGTATCTGTTTCTTTTTGTAAAAGTTTCAAGCAAGTATGTAGTAAACTGAGTCCCCCTCTCGAGGTAGAAATAGCTGATGATAAGTCTGTGCTCGTGGCTGATGTGTATAGATATAATGTGCTAGAGATAGACTTTGTAAGATTTCCTATTGAGCTTATCCCTATGCCTATGAGAGTGTTTTAAGTGGTAGTGGGAATGGATTGGCTTGGGTGTTACTAAGCAACCATTTTGTGTGGGCAAAAATTGATTCGAGTTCAGACCCCAAGTGGGGAAGAACTATCAATTTTTGGTGATAGAGAAAGTAAGAGAATGTGTTTGTGTTCCGTGACTAGAGCTCGAAAATACCTTCGGCTTGGGTGCACAGCCTTTTTAGATTATGTTTTTGATTCGAAATTAGAAAAGAGGCAGGAGAGTGTGAGTGATGTGGTAGTGGTACGTGAGTATCCAGATGTTTTTCCAGATGATCTGCCTGGTATACCGCATGATAGGCAAGTAGAGTTCAGAGTTGAGTTGGTACCGGGGGTTGCGCCGATTGCCAGAGCTCTGTACAGACTTGCACCGCCAGAGATGCAGGAATTGATGAAACAGTTGCAAGAGTTGTTGGATAAAGGTTTTATCAGACCTAGCAGTTCACCGTGGGGCGCTACCATTTTGTTTGTAAAGAAGAAAGACGGTATGTTTCGTATGTGTATTGATTACCGTGAACTTAATAAAGTGACTGTGAAGAATAAGTATCCTTTGCCCAGAATAGACGATTTGTTTGATCAGTTGCAAGGGGCGTCGTGGTTTTCAAAGATTGATATGAGGTCGGGTTTTCATCAGTTGAAAGTGCGGGAGGAAGATATTCCTAAAACTGCGTTTAGGACGCGGTACGGGCATTTTGAGTTTGTGGTTATGCCATTTGGTCTTACAAATGCACCTGCAGCATTTATGGATCTTATGAATAGAGTTTGCCGTCCGATGTTGGACAAATCTGTGATTGTGTTTATTGATGATATTCTCGTTTACTCAAGAAACCCGACAGAACACGAAAGGCATTTGAAAGAGATTTTGGAGACGCTGCGAAGAGAGAAGTTGTATGCTAAATTCTCCAAGTGTGAATTCTGGATTCAAGAGGTGCAATTCTTGGGTCATCTGATTAATAAGGAAGGAATTAAAGTTGATCCTGCGAAGGTTGATGCAGTAATGAAGTGGGAACCTCCGAGGAACCCTACCGAAATCAGAAGCTTTTTAGAGTTAGCAGGTTATTACAGAAGATTCATTCATAATTTTTCAGAGACTGCCGTTCCATTGACCAAGCTAACCAGGAAGAATGCAGAGTTTGTATGGGGAGATGAACAAGAGGTTGCGTTTTCAACTCTCAAGCAAAGGTTATGTGAGGCACCTGTTCTTGCTTTGCCAGAAGGAGTGGAAGATATGATCGTGTTCTGTGATGCTTCTTATTTGTGGTTGGGATGTGTTTTGATGCAGAGAGGTAGAGTAATTGCTTATGCTTCGCGACAGCTTAAGCCGAATGAGATTAATTACCCAACTCACGATTTGGAGTTAGCAGTAGTGATTTTTGCATTGAAAATTTGGAGACATTATTTGTATGGAGTGAAGTGTACTATTTATACTGATCACAAAAGTCTGAAATATTTTGTGGATCAGAAGAATCTTAATATGAGGTAGAGAAGGTGGTTAGAGCTTCTGAAGGATTATGATTGTGAGATACTTTATCACCCGGGGAAAGCCAATGTTGTGGCAGATGCTTTGAGCAGGAAGTCGGGGTCGGTACTTTGGAAGAATGAGTCGTTACGGATGACAGTGACTACGCCATTGTTGGATGTTATAAGAGATGCACAGCTGGAAGCAGTTAAAGAGGAAAATCACAACAAAGAGCGGATTAAGGGGCATGTAACTAATTTTGTTAAGGATAGTCGTGATCTATTCTTATACTGTAGACGAGTGTGGGTACCTAATCATGGAGAAGTCAGACAGGCTCTTTTGAGTGACGCTCACAGATCTAAATTCTCTATTCACCCGGGGGCGACAAAAATGTATAAAGATCTGAAGGTAGAGTATTGGTGGCCAGGTATGAAGCGGGATGTGGCTAGGTATGTGGAGAGGTGTCTTACGTGTCTGCAAGTGAAAGCTGAACACCAGAAACCGCATGGGAAATTACAACCTCTGGATATACCAGTGTGGAAGTGGGAGAATATTACTATGGATCTAATCACTAAATTACCTAAGACCCCTAGAGGTTACGATGCTATTTGGGTAATTGTGGATAGATTGACTAAAGCGCACATTTTATTCCTATTAAAGAGACTTACTCATCAGAGAAGCTATTAGAGGTGTATATGAAAGAAATAGTATCTCGTCATGGTATGCCAGTGTCTATTGTGTCAGATAGAGATACTCGATTTACTTCCAGGTTTTGGAATAAATTTCATGGCGAAATGGGGACTAAGCTTCATCTTAGTACCGCATTTCATCCGCAGAGTGATGGTCAAAGTGAGAGGACGATTCAAACCCTGGAGGATATGCTACGCACGTGTATTATTGATTTTGGAGGGAGTTGGGATTCTTATCTACCACTTGCAGAGTTTTCTTATAATAATAGTTATCATTCCAGTTTGGGAATGCCGCCTTATGAAATATTGTATGGTAGAAAGTGTCGGACTCCGGTTTGTTAGGGTGAAGTGGGACAGAGAGAGTTGGGAATTACTGAGGTGGTACAGCGTACGACAGTGCAGATTCAGCAGATCAAAGATAGATTACTAGCAGCTCAGAGCAGACAGAAGAGTTATGTGGATAAAAGAAGATCACCACTAGAGTTCCAAGTGGGTGATTATGTGCTGTTAAAGGTGTCACCGTGGAAGGGGGTTATTAGATTCAGAAAGAGAGGTAAACTGGTCCAAGGTTTATTGGACCGTTCAGAGTTAGTGCTCGTGTAAGGAAAGTTGCATATAGACTGGAACTACCAGAAGAGTTATCCAAGATACACAATACCTTTCACGTGTCTCATCTTCAGAAATGTTTAGCAGACGAGTCTGCATTTGTACCACTGGAGGATGTATGCGTTGATGAAAAGCTGAATTATGTCGAGCAACCTGTTGCTATACTGGAAAGAAAAGTTAAAGCTTTACGTAATAAACATATTGTGTTGGTTAAAGTGCAGTGGAAACATCGAAAAGGGTCGGATTATACTTGGGAACCAGAGAGTGAGATGATACGTAACTACCCAGAACTCTTCAGCAGTTGATTTCGGGGACGAAATCGTTTTCAAGTGGGGAAGAGTTGTAACATCCAAGTTTTGGAAATTTCTGTAATTAGTAACATTTCGATTTTACGTGTTTTAGTTTTGCCTAATTGAGATTATGAGGCGTTTAGAAACTTTGGGGACTTGTGTTGTAATTTTTGGAACTAGAAAAGTCCAGGGGCAATTTGTGACAACTTTCAAAGTTGTATATATATATATATGCATTTTTGACTTTGAAGAGTCAAACAATACATTTACTTCAATCTGTTGCCATCGAGAGAGACATAGAGCAGAGCGTTCTTTGAGTTTTTGAGGAAGGAAAACAGATGACAAGTGATTTACATCTGATTCTAGTGTACACAAGTTGAGGTAAGCTTTCTTTATTGCTTGTTCTTAGTGTTCTAGTGGGTTTTAAGGTTTGATTCATGGTGAATCATAGTTCTAGCTTATTTTATTTTTATGGTTGGTTTTTATGCTGTTTGGGGGTGTAGGAAAACACCCCAGTGGAGTTTTGTGTGAGTTTAGTCGGATTTGTAGCTTAGAACACCGACTATTCTTCATAACAGTCGGTTGGTCTGTAGAGTACATGGCCCGTGTAGCGGTACACGGCCGTGTAGTGTAGAAGGCGGTCACAGGCCCATGTTGGTATACATGGTCGTGTAGAGATTGAGGTACACGGACCGTGTGAAGGCACACGGCCCGTGTAGGTGAGTTGTCAACACCGTCCATGTAGATGAGACATGGTCGTGTAGCATGTAGTGTACACGGCCCGTGTAGGTGACGTGGACAACACTGGCTATGTGGTCATGTGTGGTCGTGTAGAGTGCTTGAGACACGGCCCGTGTAGGTCCCCTTCCTTGTTTTATTTGTTAAGTGTTCATTAGTACATGTCTTAATTATATGATTATATAATTGTAGGGATTACTGTTTGACGTGTACTGAGTTATCTGGCTTATATCAGTGTGATACTAGTTGCTGAGGTGAGTTTTCTAAACTCTAATTCATATGTGTGGTATGTGTGTGGTAAATTGCAATGTGATATATTATTGATCAGAGGATCACCAGAGAGAGAGAGAGAGAGCTGTAGCACGCTACTTTGTGCAGTAGTTGCTATGGGCAGCATTTTAGCCTTCTTGGCGGATGCTAAGATGGTGCAGTACTGTGTCCATAAGAACTGTTACAACATTCGTATATGTGTATGCGCATGCTTATATGATTTACAATTTAGTTTTCTCACTAAGCCTTGTGGCTTATCAGATACTGCTTACTGTTGTTTTGCAGGGCGTGATACCTCCAAGGGCAAGGCCCCAGTTTGACAGAGTTTGTGATACGAGAGGAAATTTGTATTTTGAAAACTAACGCCTGGTTGTATTTTGTGAAAACAAATCTTTGTTGTAAATATTTAGTACTATTTTTTGTAACTGAACCAGAGGGTTCAGTGTTAACTATAGCTTCCGCTTTGTGTAAACTCCTTTTATTTCTAAAATACTTCTATTATCAGAGTTTTATTTTATTTAAGTTTTTGGGGAGTTACACCTGATTTTCAATCCAAATTAAACTTTTCCAAATCTCAATTTAAAACATATTTTATACAAAACTCTTTAACTTATTGCGGAAGTATTATAATTCTCTTTGAGCATTTCAACAAAATATAGTAACCTTTTAACAATATACATTATTAATAAAAATAATCCAAAACTTTCGGTGTTACCCGAGTCAATCTCACGACCATATATAAAATAGTGGGAAATCCAAGATTACCGGAAATGCAATAAATCAAAGCTATGCCCAAGGCATCTACTAGCCTCACCAAGGCCACTAGACATCATGCAGATACAAAACATTTTACACACTAGGTTAGCTATAAAAATAGTTAGTGAGTACAACAAAAAACATTTGTATTTTCAAAACCAAGTCATGATCTTCTGAAAATACGAGTTTGGCAACAATCATACTTTAAAAGTATCCATATAAGCACATAAGGATGCGGGTCCGTCCATTGAGTCATAATGTCTCCATGTGGTAGCTAGCCATAGTAAACACGTGCCCACATGGGGGATAACCACATCTCCCCGTCAAGGTGGGGGAAGCATGAAGCAGTCCACTATATAATGGTTATTAGGAGTGAATAACCTGTTCCCCAAATCCACTCGTGTTGCTTAGGTTCGGTGGCTCATAAGCCTATTAAACCCGCACGGTCATGATGGTACTATCATCCCCCTCCACTCTCTCTTCACCGATTCCTCAATGACCCGTGTATCGAGGTTCCTCAATTGTCGAAGCCACGTGAACCAGTACACGTCTCAATGGCTAGGAACCATCATGGTGCAAAGTACATATCTCAACACCGGTCCGGACCAAAACACATACCACCAGGGTCACATAAAGCACATGCCATAAAGGCCAAGTAACTCAAGCAATTAAGCTTGAAATAACCACATAAGTGTCACATAACTCATAGCTCTTGAGCATAAATGCTCAACAATTAATATCACATTTGACATCTCAATTCCCAAAGCACACTCTAGGTGTAAGCACAATTTTCATTTACTTAAAAGCATTTGTGTTGTTCAATATCAAACCTTACTCCTACATTGAGTATCATATATTCAAGAAACCATCAGATAAAAACAAAATATTATCATAGACCACCTCCTAAGTAGAGCAATGGTCTTATTTTGAAAACCATTTTTAAAACACATCATATAATGAGTTCACAATTTCCACATCCTTTAAATTCAATAAGCTCCATAAAACATTTGCCAAACATATAAGACAAATTATAAAATAAATCCATAGTTTCTACATGCTTTGTTTCAACAAGTTTCATCAAACATTTTCCAAACAATCAAAACACAGTCATGATGACTTGTAAATTTTAGCAAAAAGTTGGGTATCCGCAGGGTGTACTCACGTGAGGGTGTGATGAGGATCACAGCCCCATTCAAACCAAAGCTCAAACACTTGATCATAAATCTATGATCACAAAACATAAGGTTAACTTACATGAGTTAACCAAAAAACAAGATTTTTAAAACTCAATTATAGTCTTAGACACTCTTTCGGGTCTAAAAAGACTTCATATATCCCTTATAAAACCTTAGAATGAATCCCCAAACAAGTACATGGTCAATTGGGGTCAAAATCATGAGTTTTGGAAGTTTTAGTGTGCCTCGGGCCGTGGGGCATGGGGCTCGTGCTGCGAGAAAATCTCTAGAAAAAGTTCATTTTGCTGCACGCGACACCCCGACCTGTCGCGTCGCGACCGCGCCTGCACAACTCAGTTTTTTCTTTCTTTGCTGCAGATTTCCAAATTCCTTTTCCAATACAAATCAAACTTTAATACAACAATTATAAGACCCAAAACTCAACAACAACATCTTTCTAACAACAAGTATCAACACTTTACTACCTTAAATCAACAAAATCTAAATTCACCATTCTTTCCAAATCTTTGACCCATTAACCAAAACAAATCACAAACTTCAACTATAACTCACTAATTACAACATATGAAGCTAAAATCGAGCTCAATCACAAGTTTGAACTTACTTGATTCCAACACCCACTTGAGTGGTTAGCTTCCTTTGCTCTGATCAAAGCCAAGAATGAAGAATTTGAGGTTTAATCTCTCAATTTTTTAAGTCAAACACATGAACCCCCAATTTCTCTTTTGATTCTCCCATCTTTCTCTTGAAAACTCTCTTCTAGAACTCTTTCTCCCTTCTCACGATTCCTTCCGGCCAAAAAATGAATTTGACTTTAATTATTGAAGCTACACACACACAAACACACACACACACACACATATATATATATATATATACATACATATTTACATATTTAATCCTCCAACTTTATTTCCCTTTACATTTTATTATAATAATTTAGATTTATTATATACATATACATACACTGCATACAACACTTAGATAGTATCAATAATACATAATTACTAAATCTTTCATAAAACTTATATATATATATATATATATATATATATATTGATGTGCGTTTTACGTACTAGTTTTAAATTTATATTTTACCGAATTAATTACTAAAAACTGCACGAATAGGCAAGTGTACCTAATCGTTTCGTAATATAGTTAATAAGTCGGGTGTCGAACTCTTGGGGAACGGGAGTTAATACTGAATTTATCAAATTAATAAAGAATTAACTAAAATAACCTAATTAAAGCAAATAAAGACAATTAAACTAAATAAATGCAATTAAATACTAAACTAAAGCAATTAACTAAATTAAAGGGAATTGGTGTGCAAGATTCAAACTTTATGATTCTAAATGATCACTAACACTACTGAATACTCAAAAACAATCAAAGAGAGCAAAAGGCAATGAACTTTATGGATTAAATATCAATTAAAAGGCTTTCCCTCCCTAGATTCAATTCCATCCTTTTCAACTTGGTTTTATTAATCAAAATTGATGCATTGGACAATTAATTAACACTATACCGATTCCTATATCGTTAGACTCTTGATCTGAGTACCAACTTTTCTAATCATGCAATTAACTAATCAATTGGTCATTAAATCAAATAACTACTCAATTAAGCATATTTAAGTTCGTATCTATCAAGATCTAATCTTTAATGATTGATCAAGTTACCAAATCATTCAATTAACACATGAAAGTCATCATATATCAATTCTAACACATTAAAGTTCCTATCTTGATTGTTTAAGCCTAGGATTTGATCAATCACTAGTCAACCCTAATTATTGGTCCTAATTAGCATTGATTAAAGTCATATAAATGGATTGGTCCTCCAATTTACATTAACTCAGATTCTAAACATATCAAAAACAGAATTAAAACATGTAAGGATCTTTGATTAGACTTGAAAGATGAATATAATGTAATTAAAGTCATAAATATGTAAAATTAACCAACTTGAGAGAGTTTAATCTCCTCTAGGGAGGAAAACAGAAAAACCTAGCCTAGATAGATCATATCAAACTTCTGGAATTCAAGAATAAACATAAATAACATGAAAGAATGATAAAACCTAAAGCAAAGCAAGATCCAAAGCCTTTAATCTTCCAAATTATGCTCCAATCCTTCAAATCCGAGCTCAAGCCTTCTGGATATGTTAATGGACGTATTTAGCAGACTAATGGTGGAAGAAATCGAGTGGTTAACCCCAAATCAGATCTGGAAGTTCGATAAAAATACTTTTCTAAAAACAGGGGTGTTGCGCCGCGACGAGCAATTTTACCCCGATCCCAACTCTTTGAAATTGAATCTTTGTCGTTATCTACACGTGTCGTGCTGCGACGACACTTGGCACCGGATAGGCCTTATCCAAACTAGTTTGTAGCACCGCGACAGATATAGTTGTCGCGCCGCGACCCTTTTCATTGCGCCCGGTGAATTTTTTTCTTCTCTTTATCTTGGGCTTGGGCCTTCTTTATTTTTTCTCTTTTCTTTTCT
The DNA here is from genome assembly GCA_038502395.1 of Dittrichia graveolens. Classification (NCBI taxonomy): domain Eukaryota; kingdom Viridiplantae; phylum Streptophyta; class Magnoliopsida; order Asterales; family Asteraceae; genus Dittrichia; species Dittrichia graveolens. Next base: position 74,672,204 of record JARJIL010000003.1, read on the forward strand.
TCCTTTCATTTCTTTGGGCTAAACTCCATTTACTTTGAGCTTTCTTTTATTTTATTTTCTTCTTTCTTTGGGCCCATTTATTTTCTCGACTTTCTTTGCACCGGTTGTTAGATAAATTTATCTTTTCGTCTTTTTAGCCTCCAAAACATAAAAGAAACGGTAAACATATCTTTTTACAATTAAATGCACAATTTACGGCTAAAACTAACCCAATATCGCATAATATTTATATATATTTAACGCGATCTCAAAATACCCCACACTTGAACTTTGCTTGTCCTCAAGCAAATCACGACTCTATCTAGGCTTAAAATTTTAAATAACTAACACCATTCTCGAAAAATTAAATATAACTTACGAATGTCAAAAAAGTTGATTTAAAACAAAACATAAACTATACTTAGAATTAAGCATATACCTATGATTAGATCCTCATTTACTTTCCACCATTTCTAAAGAATATTTTTATCTATATACATCCAAACCTTAATTTAAAAATTACATTTAAATTTAATTTGGTTAATTTATCCTTTGAAAATCCCCTGACCTCAAGACTTATTGCAGATTTCTAACTTTATTTGCACACATGTTTTTTTCTCTTTTCAGCTCTTTTTTATATAAGCCTATGACTTTCTATGAAACCCATGTAGCGAATTCTCAACTCAACCGATCCCAAACCACTTGGCTTTAGGTGATTAGGTGTAGAACACCCCTCAGAGTTTACTAATTCGAGTTCCAAAGGCCATTTATTTGACTTATATATTATTTCTAGCTCTTTTGCATTTTTTTTTTCATTTTTGCACATTGGCTTTTTTCACTTCTTTTTTTTCTAACATACGTTTATAATGATTGAAAATTCAACTCAGTCTATTTTTGTCAAGCTTAGACTCAAAAAGGGCTTAACCTTATATTTTATTGCAGCAATTCAAAAATTAAAGATTGGATACTATAGACTCAAATTTCTAAATAATTGGCAAAAAGCCACAAGCACTATACATAAAAGCTAAATATAACTATGAAATGTTTATAAATAAACAATCTTGACAATCTTAAATAATATATAACTTTTAACTCGAATGATATTAAAATTTTAAAATTTAACGCCCAAATACAATCAATAATTTACTACGAGGACAAATAAATTTCAAGCGAGGAATCTTTTTCTAACCCCCTACCCCACACTTAAATTGTACAATGTCTCCATTGTACACAATAAAATATATCAAGGTAGAAAAAGATTAGAAAAAAACTTCCTGGATATTATCAAGGCAAACGGAGCAATAAAGATTAGCGATCGCTGAACTGACTGCCAGCATATAAGCACACTCCACATAATAACCAAACATGCTGAAAAAGTAAATAACTCATGCACCAAATATTAGACAAATATTAGAATTAATATGAATTAAAATTCGTTACATGTACATCATAAGATAAAAGTAAACATCATCTCTCAGTCTTCATCCTCCGAGTCATGATCCGCATGTCCAGACAGCCCCGGCATGTGATTATCTAAGGAGGGAAAGTGCGAACGCCAGTCTGGATATTGGGGAGGGTATGCCGTGAATGGCGGGGGCGGATATCCATAATGGTTGAAGATGTTGGACATACTGGAGTGCATATACTGCTGATTTTGCTCGTGCACCAATAGGCGCGAGTGCAAATGATCATGGTTGTACCCCAATCTATCTATTCTCAAAGACATGTTTCCCATTTGTTCGGAAAGACGTTCAATCGACCCGGATATCTGTTGCAGCAAGTAAGGCTGCGGCCCCTCATCTGCGGGCACAAGCGCCCGTCTCCTACGGCGCTGACGCGGCTGCTGCTCCTGCCCGGGCCCCTGCTCAACCTCTGGCTCAGGCCCATGACCCTCCACGGGTACAACTCGGTAGCCCCCATCATAGGTCCTCTCTAGGACCCGCATCGTTTCCAAGTACCCGATACTCATCAGGCGCGGCTCGTACTGCACCTGCCTTGCCTCCTCCTGAAGTGACAGAATCCCGTATGAATGGGCCAACTTGGTGACAAACTGGCCACCACAGATAGGACTCGCCGGTTTGGATCCAGTGGCCCGGCGAGCAAGATAGAAGGCTAGGTGAAACGGCACGTTGAACAACACGCAAGGAGTCAGAATACTATACAGAAACATCAGGTCAACTGCTGTGACCTTCTCACCACCCCGATGATGAGAAATGGAGGTGGAGATAAGACGGTGGATAGGGAGGCGGATGCTGCTCTCGACGGATCTATGGGGCTCATACCCCCCGTTGGCGATCATCGCCCACATCTCCGCAGAGGAGAAACCCTCGGGCTCATTCCGCTCGCAACTTGAAAGGAATTGCTCAAAGAACGGGCTGGTGGCCTCCACGAGCGTGTATAGCCCCATGCGACGACTGAAATCCGCGAGACTACCCTCGTGGGTTGCACCTCGAAGATGGAAAGACAGAAACCGACGATCAGTAACGTCGGCGGTGACGAAGCTGAGCTGGACGGTAGAGAAGAACACCAAACACAACTCTCGGAAGACCGGCTTGCGCAAGGGGAATAACCGCTCCCATGCGTTGCAAGTAAGCACTACAGTCCCGTCTGCAGCACGAAACTGTTGGGGTAAAAATCCAAGGAGCTGGTTTGAAATCCCAACTCCATCAATAATCTCCCAATCGAGAGAATGGGGGATGTCAACCTCTTTGTGAAGATGTTGTTGCAGTCGAGAGATATAATCTTCTTGTAGTCGGGTAGGTAGAGTTGGTGCAAAGACCAACCACGGGTGGTATACTGTAGTGCCTTCTGGAACAGCAATATCCTCTTCTTGTCGAGCCCTACGTCCACGTCCACGGGCAGCCATTGCTGTGTACAAGGGAAAAATCAATAGGTAAGCTAAGAGTATTAACAGAACTAGCCCACAACAACAGGAACATGCAGAAATACCACAGATTTTCACCAAAAACCATTACAAGGGCAGAAACCCCGTTTTTGGCAAAAACCCATACTCGGAAGATAATTTTCAGAAAAAGAGATGATATAAACCGAATGGAACACAGATGTACGTTGCATGAGTGTTTATAATGACATGTTAACGAGAATCAGCAGAGTTAAACATCAAGAACTTGAAAACAAATCAGATTTCATGTCGGGTCATGAAAACCCTAACAGTTCTTAAACAAAGATTCGAATAAATCTAGCATGCATGGTGAAAATAAAAGTTTAGATATGTATCTAGAAAGATTTTAGCATGATAACGGTATATTAAACCCAAAAATCGAGAAACTTGAGAAAAATTTTCGGATATGGCGACTGGAACTAACAAGAAAACGAGAAATAACGCAATGTGGGAAGAAAGGATCTTACTCTAGTGTTGGATGATGAAGATGATATCGCCAAATTTAGATATATATTTTAAGCGATATCTGTTTTATTTTAGCCTGTTATTGTTCGTAAATAAGTAAAAGACACTTAATAATCTTCATTTAGTGAATTACAGGTTAAAAAGGCGGATGATGGAAAGTTTTGAGCAAAAACCAGAAAAACCGAAGAAAATAAGAAAAGTTGTACGCGCCGACACACCTTCACTGTTTTGATCATATCTCACTCATACGAACTCGGTTTGAGGTGATTCAAAAGGCCACGGAAACTAGACTCAGAGGGCTACAAAATCACTGTTATGGTCAAAGGCTGAAAAAGCGATGTCGCGGCGCGACACCTTCAAGAATCGCGGCGCGACGGAGCTGTTCAAGATAAGGTCCAAAAGCTCGCCACGTGTCGTAGCGGCGCGACAGTTGCTTGGGTCGTGGCGCGACGCATCAGATCACATCAGAATTCAATTTTTAAAAGAGTTTTGGATCGCGTCAAACTCACCCGTCGCGACGCGACACTTACGTGTCGCGGCGCGACGCCCCTGTTTTCAGTTTTCTATATAAACGAACATCCAGATCGATTTTGGAGAGAACCACCCAATTTATACTACCCAAATACTTCCAAAACACGTCCAAAAGTCATTCCAAGAGCTGTGGAGCTTAATTTGAAGGATTGGAGCATGATTTGAATATTAAATTGGCTAGGAAGCTTGCTTATTACGGTTTTATCATTCCTCTCTTGTTTGTTATGTGTATTCATGATTTCCAGAAGCTTGATATGACTGTTATTGGCTAGTTTTCTTGTTTTCCTCCCTAGAGGAGATGATACTTTGCAAAGATGCTTGATTTCCTTTGATTAGAACTTGTTTTCATCTCATAATCTGTCTTACAAGCTTACCATTGATCCATATGTGTTAAAGATCTGTTCTTTTGATTATTTATATTCTGAGTTTATAAAAATTAGAAGACCAATATATTTTTATAGCTTTTATCATGATTAAATAGGACCAATAGTTAATCTTGACTAGTGATAGATCATATCCTAGGCTTAGATAATCAAGAATGGAACGTTTTGTGTATGATTGACATGTAATAACCTTTATATGTCAATTTAACAATTTAATAACCAAAACAATTGTTAAAGGTGGAGTCTTGTTTTACACGAACTTAAACGCGTCTAGTTATGTATTTAAACGATTTCTTGACCATATAATTGAATAAATGCATGATTATAAGGCTAGAACTCGGACCAAGAGTTTATCCATTATAGAAATCGGTATGAGATGAAACAAATATTCATTCCACGATTAATTGGAAATTAAATGTTTTAAAAAAGTAGAAATCGAATCTAGGGAGGGAAAGCTTTAATTTGATAAGTTTAATCCATAAAAATCTTTGCTTTTGTCGTTCTTGGTTTGCTTTTAAGCATTTGCTAGTGTTAGGAGTGATTTTAGATAATAAAGTTTGAATCTTTATTGTTAAGATTCTAAATTCCCCTTTAGTTGTTCTTATTAGTTTAATATTTAATTAGTATAGTTATTTTCAAAATCATACACGTTCCCCTTGTGTTCTACACCCGTACTTATTTACTATACTACCATACGATTAGGTTCTCTTGCCTATTTGTGTTGTTAGTCGTGCTAAATAATTCGGATTTTATAAATTTAAAACTTGTTTTCTATATAAACGAACATCCAGATCGATTTTCGAGAGAACCACCCAATTTATACTACCCAAATACTTCCAAAACACGTCCAAAAGTCATTCCAAGAGCTGTGGAGCTTAATTTGAAGGATTGGAGCTTGATTTGAAGATTAAATTGGCTAGGAAGCTTGCTTATTACGGTTTTATCATTCCTCTCTTGTTTCTTATGTGTATTCATGATTTCCAGAAGCTTGATATGACTTTTATTGGCTAGTTTTCTTGTTTTCCTCCCTAGAGGAGATGATACTTTGTAAAGATGCTTGATTTCCTTTGATTAGAACTTGTTTTCATCTCATAATTTGTCTTACAAGCTTACCATTGACCCATATGTGTTAAAGATCTGTTCTTTTAATTATTTATATTCTGAGTTTATAAAAATTAGAAGACCAATCTATTTTTATAGCTTTTATCATGATTAATTAGGACCAATAGTTAATCTTGACTAATGATAGATCATATCCTAGGCTTAGATAATCATGAATGGAACTTTTTGTGTATGATTGACATGTAATAACCTTTATTTGTCAATTTAACAATTTAATAACCAAAACAATTGTTAAAGGTGGAGTCTTGTTTTACACGAACTTAAACACGTCTAGTTATGTATTTAAACGATTTCTTGACCATATAATTGAATAAATGCATGATTATAAGGCTAGAACTCGGACCAAGAGTTTATCCATTATAGAAATCGGTATGAGATGAAACAAATGTTCATTGCACGATTAATTGGAAATTAAATGTTTTAAAAAAGTAGAAATCGAATCTAGGGAGGGAAAGCTTTAATTTGATAAGTTTAATCCATAAAAATCTTTGCTTTTGTCGTTCTTGGTTTGCTTTTGTCGTTCTTGGTTTGCTTTTAAGCATTTTGCTAGTGTTAGGAGTGATTTTAGATAATAAAGTTTGAATCTTTATTGTTAAGATTCTAAATTCCTCTTTAGTTGTTCTTATTAGTTTAATATTTAATTAGTATAGTTATATTCAAAATCATACCCGTTCCCCTTGTGTTCTACACCCGTACTTATTTGCTATACTACCATACGATTAGGTTCTCTTGCCTATTTGTGTTGTTAGTCGTGCTAAATAATTCGGATTTTATAAATTTAAAACTTGTTTTCTATATAAACGAACATCCAGATCGATTTTGGAGAGAACCACCCAATTTATACTACCCAAATACTTCTAAAACACGTCCAAAAGTCATTCCAAGAGCTGTGGAGCTTTGAAGGATTGGAGCTTGATTTGAAGATTAAATTGGCTAGGAAGCTTGCTTATTACGGTTTTATCATTCCTCTCTTGTTTCTTATGTGTATTCATGATTTCTAGAAGCTTGATATGACTGTTATTGGCTAGTTTTCTTGTTTTCCTCCCTAGAGGAGATGATACTTTGCAAAGATGCTTGATTTCCTTTGATTAGAACTTGTTTTCATCTCATAATTTGTCTTACAAGCTTACCATTGATCCATATGTGTTAAAGATCTGTTCTTTTGATTATTTATATTCTGAGTTTATAAAAATTAGAAGACCAATATATTTTTATAGCTTTTATCATTATTAAATAGGACCAATAGTTAATCTTGACTAGTGATACATCATATCCTAGGCTTAGATAATCAAGAATGGAACTTTTTGTGTATGATTGACATGTAATAACCTTTATATGTCAATTTAACAATTTAATAACCAAAACAATTGTTAAAGGTGGAGTCTTGTTTTACACGAACTTAAACGCGTCTAGTTATGTATTTAAACGATTTCTTGACCATATAATTGAATAAATGCATGATTATAAGGCTAGAACTCGGACCAAGAGTTTATCCATTATAGAAATCGGTATGAGATGAAACAAATATTCATTCCACGATTAATTGGAAATTAAATGTTTTAAAAAAGTAGAAATCGAATCTAGGGAGGGAAAACTTTAATTTGATAAGTTTAATCCATAAAAATCTTTGCTTTTGTCGTTCTTGGTTTGCTTTTAAGCATTTGCTAGTGTTAGGAGTGATTTTAGATAATAAAGTTTGAATCTTTATTGTTAAGATTCTAAATTCCCCTTTAGTTGTTCTTATTAGTTTAATATTTAATTAGTATAGTTATTTTCAAAATCATACACGTTCCCCTTGTGTTCTACACCCGTACTTATTTACTATACTACCATACGATTAGGTTCTCTTGCCTATTTGTGTTGTTAGTCGTGCTAAATAATTCGGATTTTATAAATTTAAAACTTGTTTTCTATATAAACGAACATCCAGATCGATTTTCGAGAGAACCACCCAATTTATACTACCCAAATACTTCCAAAACACGTCCAAAAGTCATTCCAAGAGCTGTGGAGCTTAATTTGAAGGATTGGAGCTTGATTTGAAGATTAAATTGGCTAGGAAGCTTGCTTATTACGGTTTTATCATTCCTCTCTTGTTTCTTATGTGTATTCATGATTTCCAGAAGCTTGATATGACTTTTATTGGCTAGTTTTCTTGTTTTCCTCCCTAGAGGAGATGATACTTTGTAAAGATGCTTGATTTCCTTTGATTAGAACTTGTTTTCATCTCATAATTTGTCTTACAAGCTTACCATTGACCCATATGTGTTAAAGATCTGTTCTTTTAATTATTTATATTCTGAGTTTATAAAAATTAGAAGACCAATCTATTTTTATAGCTTTTATCATGATTAATTAGGACCAATAGTTAATCTTGACTAATGATAGATCATATCCTAGGCTTAGATAATCATGAATGGAACTTTTTGTGTATGATTGACATGTAATAACCTTTATTTGTCAATTTAACAATTTAATAACCAAAACAATTGTTAAAGGTGGAGTCTTGTTTTACACGAACTTAAACACGTCTAGTTATGTATTTAAACGATTTCTTGACCATATAATTGAATAAATGCATGATTATAAGGCTAGAACTCGGACCAAGAGTTTATCCATTATAGAAATCGGTATGAGATGAAACAAATGTTCATTGCACGATTAATTGGAAATTAAATGTTTTAAAAAAGTAGAAATCGAATCTAGGGAGGGAAAGCTTTAATTTGATAAGTTTAATCCATAAAAATCTTTGCTTTTGTCGTTCTTGGTTTGCTTTTGTCGTTCTTGGTTTGCTTTTAAGCATTTTGCTAGTGTTAGGAGTGATTTTAGATAATAAAGTTTGAATCTTTATTGTTAAGATTCTAAATTCCTCTTTAGTTGTTCTTATTAGTTTAATATTTAATTAGTATAGTTATATTCAAAATCATACCCGTTCCCCTTGTGTTCTACACCCGTACTTATTTGCTATACTACCATACGATTAGGTTCTCTTGCCTATTTGTGTTGTTAGTCGTGCTAAATAATTCGGATTTTATAAATTTAAAACTTGTTTTCTATATAAACGAACATCCAGATCGATTTTGGAGAGAACCACCCAATTTATACTACCCAAATACTTCTAAAACACGTCCAAAAGTCATTCCAAGAGCTGTGGAGCTTTGAAGGATTGGAGCTTGATTTGAAGATTAAATTGGCTAGGAAGCTTGCTTATTACGGTTTTATCATTCCTCTCTTGTTTCTTATGTGTATTCATGATTTCTAGAAGCTTGATATGACTGTTATTGGCTAGTTTTCTTGTTTTCCTCCCTAGAGGAGATGATACTTTGCAAAGATGCTTGATTTCCTTTGATTAGAACTTGTTTTCATCTCATAATTTGTCTTACAAGCTTACCATTGATCCATATGTGTTAAAGATCTGTTCTTTTGATTATTTATATTCTGAGTTTATAAAAATTAGAAGACCAATATATTTTTATAGCTTTTATCATGATTAAATAGGACCAATAGTTAATCTTGACTAGTGATAGATCATATCCTAGGCTTAGATAATCAAGAATGGAACTTTTTGTGTATGATTGACATGTAATAACCTTTATATGTCAATTTAACAATTTAATAACCAAAACAATTGTTAAAGGTGGAGTCTTGTTTTACACGAACTTAAACGCGTCTAGTTATGTATTTAAACGATTTCTTGACCATATAATTGAATAAATGCATGATTATAAGCCTAGAACTCGGACCAAGAGTTTATCCATTATAGAAATCGGTATGAGATGAAACAAATATTCATTCCACGATTAATTGGAAATTAAATGTTTTAAAAAAGTAGAAATCGAATCTAGGGAGGGAAAGCTTTAATTTGATAAGTTTAATCCATAAAAATCTTTGCTTTTGTCGTTCTTGGTTTGCTTTTAAGCATTTGCTAGTGTTAGGAGTGATTTTAGATAATAAAGTTTGAATCTTTATTGTTAAGATTCTAAATTCCCCTTTAGTTGTTCTTATTAGTTTAATATTTAATTAGTATAGTTATTTTCAAAATCATACACGTTCCCCTTGTGTTCTACACCCGTACTTATTTACTATACTACCATACGATTAGGTTCTCTTGCCTATTTGTGTTGTTAGTCGTGCTAAATAATTCGGATTTTATAAATTTAAAACTTGTTTTCTATATAAACGAACATCCAGATCGATTTTCGAGAGAACCACCCAATTTATACTACCCAAATACTTCCAAAACACGTCCAAAAGTCATTCCAAGAGCTGTGGAGCTTAATTTGAAGGATTGGAGCTTGATTTGAAGATTAAATTGGCTAGGAAGCTTGCTTATTACGGTTTTATCATTCCTCTCTTGTTTCTTATGTGTATTCATGATTTCCAGAAGCTTGATATGACTTTTATTGGCTAGTTTTCTTGTTTTCCTCCCTAGAGGAGATGATACTTTGTAAAGATGCTTGATTTCCTTTGATTAGAACTTGTTTTCATCTCATAATTTGTCTTACAAGCTTACCATTGACCCATATGTGTTAAAGATCTGTTCTTTTAATTATTTATATTCTGAGTTTATAAAAATTAGAAGACCAATCTATTTTTATAGCTTTTATCATGATTAATTAGGACCAATAGTTAATCTTGACTAATGATAGATCATATCCTAGGCTTAGATAATCATGAATGGAACTTTTTGTGTATGATTGACATGTAATAACCTTTATTTGTCAATTTAACAATTTAATAACCAAAACAATTGTTAAAGGTGGAGTCTTGTTTTACACGAACTTAAACACGTCTAGTTATGTATTTAAACGATTTCTTGACCATATAATTGAATAAATGCATGATTATAAGGCTAGAACTCGGACCAAGAGTTTATCCATTATAGAAATCGGTATGAGATGAAACAAATGTTCATTGCACGATTAATTGGAAATTAAATGTTTTAAAAAAGTAGAAATCGAATCTAGGGAGGGAAAGCTTTAATTTGATAAGTTTAATCCATAAAAATCTTTGCTTTTGTCGTTCTTGGTTTGCTTTTGTCGTTCTTGGTTTGCTTTTAAGCATTTTGCTAGTGTTAGGAGTGATTTTAGATAATAAAGTTTGAATCTTTATTGTTAAGATTCTAAATTCCTCTTTAGTTGTTCTTATTAGTTTAATATTTAATTAGTATAGTTATATTCAAAATCATACCCGTTCCCCTTGTGTTCTACACCCGTACTTATTTGCTATACTACCATACGATTAGGTTCTCTTGCCTATTTGTGTTGTTAGTCGTGCTAAATAATTCGGATTTTATAAATTTAAAACTTGTTTTCTATATAAACGAACATCCAGATCGATTTTGGAGAGAACCACCCAATTTATACTACCCAAATACTTCTAAAACACGTCCAAAAGTCATTCCAAGAGCTGTGGAGCTTTGAAGGATTGGAGCTTGATTTGAAGATTAAATTGGCTAGGAAGCTTGCTTATTACGGTTTTATCATTCCTCTCTTGTTTCTTATGTGTATTCATGATTTCTAGAAGCTTGATATGACTGTTATTGGCTAGTTTTCTTGTTTTCCTCCCTAGAGGAGATGATACTTTGCAAAGATGCTTGATTTCCTTTGATTAGAACTTGTTTTCATCTCATAATTTGTCTTACAAGCTTACCATTGATCCATATGTGTTAAAGATCTGTTCTTTTGATTATTTATATTCTGAGTTTATAAAAATTAGAAGACCAATATATTTTTATAGCTTTTATCATGATTAAATAGGACCAATAGTTAATCTTGACTAGTGATAGATCATATCCTAGGCTTAGATAATCAAGAATGGAACTTTTTGTGTATGATTGACATGTAATAACCTTTATATGTCAATTTAACAATTTAATAACCAAAACAATTGTTAAAGGTGGAGTCTTGTTTTACACGAACTTAAACGCGTCTAGTTATGTATTTAAACGATTTCTTGACCATATAATTGAATAAATGCATGATTATAAGCCTAGAACTCGGACCAAGAGTTTATCCATTATAGAAATCGGTATGAGATGAAACAAATATTCATTCCACGATTAATTGGAAATTAAATGTTTTAAAAAAGTAGAAATCGAATCTAGGGAGGGAAAGCTTTAATTTGATAAGTTTAATCCATAAAAATCTTTGCTTTTGTCGTTCTTGGTTTGCTTTTAAGCATTTGCTAGTGTTAGGAGTGATTTTAGATAATAAAGTTTGAATCTTTATTGTTAAGATTCTAAATTCCCCTTTAGTTGTTCTTATTAGTTTAATATTTAATTAGTATAGTTATTTTCAAAATCATACACGTTCCCCTTGTGTTCTACACCCGTACTTATTTACTATACTACCATACGATTAGGTTCTCTTGCCTATTTGTGTTGTTAGTCGTGCTAAATAATTCGGATTTTATAAATTTAAAACTTGTTTTCTATATAAACGAACATCCAGATCGATTTTCGAGAGAACCACCCAATTTATACTACCCAAATACTTCCAAAACACGTCCAAAAGTCATTCCAAGAGCTGTGGAGCTTAATTTGAAGGATTGGAGCTTGATTTGAAGATTAAATTGGCTAGGAAGCTTGCTTATTACGGTTTTATCATTCCTCTCTTGTTTCTTATGTGTATTCATGATTTCCAGAAGCTTGATATGACTTTTATTGGCTAGTTTTCTTGTTTTCCTCCCTAGAGGAGATGATACTTTGTAAAGATGCTTGATTTCCTTTGATTAGAACTTGTTTTCATCTCATAATTTGTCTTACAAGCTTACCATTGACCCATATGTGTTAAAGATCTGTTCTTTTAATTATTTATATTCTGAGTTTATAAAAATTAGAAGACCAATCTATTTTTATAGCTTTTATCATGATTAATTAGGACCAATAGTTAATCTTGACTAATGATAGATCATATCCTAGGCTTAGATAATCATGAATGGAACTTTTTGTGTATGATTGACATGTAATAACCTTTATTTGTCAATTTAACAATTTAATAACCAAAACAATTGTTAAAGGTGGAGTCTTGTTTTACACGAACTTAAACACGTCTAGTTATGTATTTAAACGATTTCTTGACCATATAATTGAATAAATGCATGATTATAAGGCTAGAACTCGGACCAAGAGTTTATCCATTATAGAAATCGGTATGAGATGAAACAAATGTTCATTGCACGATTAATTGGAAATTAAATGTTTTAAAAAAGTAGAAATCGAATCTAGGGAGGGAAAGCTTTAATTTGATAAGTTTAATCCATAAAAATCTTTGCTTTTGTCGTTCTTGGTTTGCTTTTGTCGTTCTTGGTTTGCTTTTAAGCATTTTGCTAGTGTTAGGAGTGATTTTAGATAATAAAGTTTGAATCTTTATTGTTAAGATTCTAAATTCCTCTTTAGTTGTTCTTATTAGTTTAATATTTAATTAGTATAGTTATATTCAAAATCATACCCGTTCCCCTTGTGTTCTACACCCGTACTTATTTGCTATACTACCATACGATTAGGTTCTCTTGCCTATTTGTGTTGTTAGTCGTGCTAAATAATTCGGATTTTATAAATTTAAAACTTGTTTTCTATATAAACGAACATCCAGATCGATTTTGGAGAGAACCACCCAATTTATACTACCCAAATACTTCTAAAACACGTCCAAAAGTCATTCCAAGAGCTGTGGAGCTTTGAAGGATTGGAGCTTGATTTGAAGATTAAATTGGCTAGGAAGCTTGCTTATTACGGTTTTATCATTCCTCTCTTGTTTCTTATGTGTATTCATGATTTCTAGAAGCTTGATATGACTGTTATTGGCTAGTTTTCTTGTTTTCCTCCCTAGAGGAGATGATACTTTGCAAAGATGCTTGATTTCCTTTGATTAGAACTTGTTTTCATCTCATAATTTGTCTTACAAGCTTACCATTGATCCATATGTGTTAAAGATCTGTTCTTTTGATTATTTATATTCTGAGTTTATAAAAATTAGAAGACCAATATATTTTTATAGCTTTTATCATGATTAAATAGGACCAATAGTTAATCTTGACTAGTGATACATCATATCCTAGGCTTAGATAATCAAGAATGGAACTTTTTGTGTATGATTGACATGTAATAACCTTTATATGTCAATTTAACAATTTAATAACCAAAACAATTGTTAAAGGTGGAGTCTTGTTTTACACGAACTTAAACGCGTCTAGTTATGTATTTAAACGATTTCTTGACCATATAATTGAATAAATGCATGATTATAAGGCTAGAACTCGGACCAAGAGTTTATCCATTATAGAAATCGGTATGAGATGAAACAAATATTCATTCCACGATTAATTGGAAATTAAATGTTTTAAAAAAGTAGAAATCGAATCTAGGGAGGGAAAGCTTTAATTTGATAAGTTTAATCCATAAAAATCTTTGCTTTTGTCGTTCTTGGTTTGCTTTTAAGCATTTGCTAGTGTTAGGAGTGATTTTAGATAATAAAGTTTGAATCTTTATTGTTAAGATTCTAAATTCCCCTTTAGTTGTTCTTATTAGTTTAATATTTAATTAGTATAGTTATTTTCAAAATCATACACGTTCCCCTTGTGTTCTACACCCGTACTTATTTACTATACTACCATACGATTAGGTTCTCTTGCCTATTTGTGTTGTTAGTCGTGCTAAATAATTCGGATTTTATAAATTTAAAACTTGTTTTCTATATAAACGAACATCCAGATCGATTTTCGAGAGAACCACCCAATTTATACTACCCAAATACTTCCAAAACACGTCCAAAAGTCATTCCAAGAGCTGTGGAGCTTAATTTGAAGGATTGGAGCTTGATTTGAAGATTAAATTGGCTAGGAAGCTTGCTTATTACGGTTTTATCATTCCTCTCTTGTTTCTTATGTGTATTCATGATTTCCAGAAGCTTGATATGACTTTTATTGGCTAGTTTTCTTGTTTTCCTCCCTAGAGGAGATGATACTTTGTAAAGATGCTTGATTTCCTTTGATTAGAACTTGTTTTCATCTCATAATTTGTCTTACAAGCTTACCATTGACCCATATGTGTTAAAGATCTGTTCTTTTAATTATTTATATTCTGAGTTTATAAAAATTAGAAGACCAATCTATTTTTATAGCTTTTATCATGATTAATTAGGACCAATAGTTAATCTTGACTAATGATAGATCATATCCTAGGCTTAGATAATCATGAATGGAACTTTTTGTGTATGATTGACATGTAATAACCTTTATTTGTCAATTTAACAATTTAATAACCAAAACAATTGTTAAAGGTGGAGTCTTGTTTTACACGAACTTAAACACGTCTAGTTATGTATTTAAACGATTTCTTGACCATATAATTGAATAAATGCATGATTATAAGGCTAGAACTCGGACCAAGAGTTTATCCATTATAGAAATCGGTATGAGATGAAACAAATGTTCATTGCACGATTAATTGGAAATTAAATGTTTTAAAAAAGTAGAAATCGAATCTAGGGAGGGAAAGCTTTAATTTGATAAGTTTAATCCATAAAAATCTTTGCTTTTGTCGTTCTTGGTTTGCTTTTGTCGTTCTTGGTTTGCTTTTAAGCATTTTGCTAGTGTTAGGAGTGATTTTAGATAATAAAGTTTGAATCTTTATTGTTAAGATTCTAAATTCCTCTTTAGTTGTTCTTATTAGTTTAATATTTAATTAGTATAGTTATATTCAAAATCATACCCGTTCCCCTTGTGTTCTACACCCGTACTTATTTGCTATACTACCATACGATTAGGTTCTCTTGCCTATTTGTGTTGTTAGTCGTGCTAAATAATTCGGATTTTATAAATTTAAAACTTGTTTTCTATATAAACGAACATCCAGATCGATTTTGGAGAGAACCACCCAATTTATACTACCCAAATACTTCTAAAACACGTCCAAAAGTCATTCCAAGAGCTGTGGAGCTTTGAAGGATTGGAGCTTGATTTGAAGATTAAATTGGCTAGGAAGCTTGCTTATTACGGTTTTATCATTCCTCTCTTGTTTCTTATGTGTATTCATGATTTCTAGAAGCTTGATATGACTGTTATTGGCTAGTTTTCTTGTTTTCCTCCCTAGAGGAGATGATACTTTGTAAAGATGCTTGATTTCCTTTGATTATAACTTGTTTTCATCTCATAATTTGTCTTACTAGCTTACCATTGATCCATATGTGTTAAAGATCTGTTCTTTTGATTATTTATATTCTGAGTTTATAAAAATTAGAAGACCAATATATTTTTATAGCTTTTATCATGATTAAATAGGACCAATAGTTAATCTTGACTAGTGATAGATCATATCCTAGGCTTAGATAATCAAGAATGGAACTTTTTGTGTATGATTGACATGTAATAACCTTTATTTGTCAATTTAACAATTTAATAACCAAAACAATTGTTAAAGATGGAGTCTTGTTTTACACGAACTTAAACGCGTCTAGTTATGTATTTAAACGATTTCTTGACCATATAATTGAATAAATGCATGATTATAAGGCTAGAACTCGGACCAAGAGTTTATCCATTATAGAAATCGGTATGAGATGAAACAAATATTCATTCCACGATTAATTGGAAATTAAATGTTTTAAAAAAGTAGAAATCGAATCTAGGGAGGGAAAGCTTTAATTTGATAAGTTTAATCCATAAAAATCTTTGATTTTGTCGTTCTTGGTTTGCTTTTAAGCATTTGCTAGTGTTAGGAGTGATTTTAGATAATAAAGTTTGAATCTTTATTGTTAAGATTCTAAATTCCCCTTTAGTTGTTCTTATTAGTTTAATATTTAATTAGTATAGTTATATTCAAAATCATACCCGTTCCCCTTGTGTTCTACACCCGTACTTATTTACTATACTACCATACGATTAGGTTCTCTTGCCTATTTGTGTTGTTAGTCGTGCTAAATAATTCGGATTTTATAAATTTAAAACTTGTTTTCTATATAAACGAACATCCAGATCGATTTTCGAGAGAACCACCCAATTTATACTACCCAAATACTTCTAAAACACGTCCAAAAGTCATTCCAAGAGCTGTGGAGCTTAATTTGAAGGATTGGAGCTTGATTTGAAGATTAAATTGGCTAGGAAGCTTGCTTATTACGGTTTTATCATTCCTCTCTTGTTTCTTATGTGTATTCATGATTTCCAGAAGCTTGATATGACTTTTATTGGCTAGTTTTCTTGTTTTCCTCCCTAGAGGAGATGATACTTTGTAAAGATGCTTGATTTCCTTTGATTAGAACTTGTTTTCATCTCATAATTTGTCTTACAAGCTTACCATTGACCCATATGTGTTAAAGATCTGTTCTTTTAATTATTTATATTCTGAGTTTATAAAAATTAGAAGACCAATCTATTTTTATAGCTTTTATCATGATTAATTAGGACCAATAGTTAATCTTGACTAATGATAGATCATATCCTAGGCTTAGATAATCATGAATGGAACTTTTTGTGTATGATTGACATGTAATAACCTTTATTTGTCAATTTAACAATTTAATAACCAAAACAATTGTTAAAGGTGGAGTCTTGTTTTACACGAACTTAAACACGTCTAGTTATGTATTTAAACGATTTCTTGACCATATAATTGAATAAATGCATGATTATAAGGCTAGAACTCGGACCAAGAGTTTATCCATTATAGAAATCGGTATGAGATGAAACAAATGTTCATTGCACGATTAATTGGAAATTAAATGTTTTAAAAAAGTAGAAATCGAATCTAGGGAGGGAAAGCTTTAATTTGATAAGTTTAATCCATAAAAATCTTTGCTTTTGTCGTTCTTGGTTTGCTTTTGTCGTTCTTGGTTTGCTTTTAAGCATTTTGCTAGTGTTAGGAGTGATTTTAGATAATAAAGTTTGAATCTTTATTGTTAAGATTCTAAATTCCTCTTTAGTTGTTCTTATTAGTTTAATATTTAATTAGTATAGTTATATTCAAAATCATACCCGTTCCCCTTGTGTTCTACACCCGTACTTATTTGCTATACTACCATACGATTAGGTTCTCCTGCCTATTTGTGTTGTTAGTCGTGCTAAATAATTCGGATTTGATAAATTTAAAACTTGTTTTTTATATAAACGAACATCCAGATCGATTTTGGAGAGAACCACCCAATTTATACTACCCAAATACTTCTAAAACACGTCCAAAAGTCATTCCAAGAGCTGTGGAGCTTTGAAGGATTGGAGCTTGATTTGAAGATTAAATTGGCTAGGAAGCTTGCTTATTACGGTTTTATCATTCCTCTCTTGTTTCTTATGTGTATTCATGATTTCTAGAAGCTTGATATGACTGTTATTGGCTAGTTTTCTTGTTTTCCTCCCTAGAGGAGATGATACTTTGTAAAGATGCTTGATTTCCTTTGATTATAACTTGTTTTCATCTCATAATTTGTCTTACTAGCTTACCATTGATCCATATGTGTTAAAGATCTGTTCTTTTGATTATTTATATTCTGAGTTTATAAAAATTATAAGACCAATCTATTTTTATAGCTTTTATCATGATTAAATAGGACCAATAGTTAATCTTGACTAGTGATAGATCATATCCTAGGCTTAGATAATCAAGAATGGAACTTTTTGTGTATGATTGACATGTAATAACCTTTATTTGTCAATTTAACAATTTAATAACCAAAACAATTGTTAAAGGTGGAGTCTTGTTTTACACGAACTTAAACGCGTCTAGTTATGTATTTAAACGATTTCTTGACCATATAATTGAATAAATGCATGATTATAAGGCTAGAACTCGGACCAAGAGTTTATCCATTATAGAAATCGGTATGAGATGAAACAAATATTCATTCCACGATTAATTGGAAATTAAATGTTTTAAAAAAGTAGAAATCGAATCTAGGGAGGGAAAGCTTTAATTTGATAAGTTTAATCCATAAAAATCTTTGCTTTTGTCGTTATTGGTTTGCTTTTAAGCATTTGCTAGTGTTAGGAGTGATTTTAGATAATAAAGTTTGAATCTTTATTGTTAAGATTCTAAATTCCCCTTTAGTTGTTCTTATTAGTTTAATATTTAATTAGTATAGTTATATTCAAAATCATACCCGTTCCCCTTGTGTTCTACACCCGTACTTATTTACTATACTACCATACGATTAGGTTCTCTTGCCTATTTGTGTTGTTAGTCGTGCTAAATAATTCGGATTTTATAAATTTAAAACTTGTTTTCTATATAAACGAACATCCAGATCGATTTTCGAGAGAACCACCCAATTTATACTACCCAAATACTTCCAAAACACGTCCAAAAGTCATTCCAAGAGCTGTGGAGCTTAATTTGAAGGATTGGAGCTTGATTTGAAGATTAAATTGGCTAGGAAGCTTGCTTATTACGGTTTTATCATTCCTCTCTTGTTTCTTATGTGTATTCATGATTTCCAGAAGCTTGATATGACTTTTATTGGCTAGTTTTCTTGTTTTCCTCCCTAGAGGAGATGATACTTTGTAAAGATGCTTGATTTCCTTTGATTAGAACTTGTTTTCATCTCATAATTTGTCTTACAAGCTTACCATTGACCCATATGTGTTAAAGATCTGTTCTTTTAATTATTTATATTCTGAGTTTATAAAAATTAGAAGACCAATCTATTTTTATAGCTTTTATCATGATTAATTAGGACCAATAGTTAATCTTGACTAATGATAGATCATATCCTAGGCTTAGATAATCATGAATGGAACTTTTTGTGTATGATTGACATGTAATAACCTTTATTTGTCAATTTAACAATTTAATAACCAAAACAATTGTTAAAGGTGGAGTCTTGTTTTACACGAACTTAAACACGTCTAGTTATGTATTTAAACGATTTCTTGACCATATAATTGAATAAATGCATGATTATAAGGCTAGAACTCGGACCAAGAGTTTATCCATTATAGAAATCGGTATGAGATGAAACAAATGTTCATTGCACGATTAATTGGAAATTAAATGTTTTAAAAAAGTAGAAATCGAATCTAGGGAGGGAAAGCTTTAATTTGATAAGTTTAATCCATAAAAATCTTTGCTTTTGTCGTTCTTGGTTTGCTTTTGTCGTTCTTGGTTTGCTTTTAAGCATTTTGCTAGTGTTAGGAGTGATTTTAGATAATAAAGTTTGAATCTTTATTGTTAAGATTCTAAATTCCTCTTTAGTTGTTCTTATTAGTTTAATATTTAATTAGTATAGTTATATTCAAAATCATACCCGTTCCCCTTGTGTTCTACACCCGTACTTATTTGCTATACTACCATACGATTAGGTTCTTCTGCCTATTTGTGTTGTTAGTCGTGCTAAATAATTCGGATTTTATAAATTTAAAACTTGTTTTCTATATAAACGAACATCCAGACCGATTTTGGAGAGAACCACCCAATTTATACTACCCAAATACTTCTAAAACACGTCCAAAAGTCATTCCAAGAGCTGTGGAGCTTTGAAGGATTGGAGCTTGATTTGAAGATTAAATTGGCTAGGAAGCTTGCTTATTACGGTTTTATCATTCCTCTCTTGTTTCTTATGTGTATTCATGATTTCTAGAAGCTTGATATGACTGTTATTGGCTAGTTTTCTTGTTTTCCTCCCTAGAGGAGATGATACTTTGTAAAGATGCTTGATTTCCTTTGATTATAACTTGTTTTCATCTCATAATTTGTCTTACTAGCTTACCATTGATCCATATGTGTTAAAGATCTGTTCTTTTGATTATTTATATTCTGAGTTTATAAAAATTAGAAGACCAATCCATTTTTATAGCTTTTATCATGATTAAATAGGACCAATAGTTAATCTTGACTAGTGATAGATCATATCCTAGGCTTAGATAATCAAGAATGGAACTTTTTGTGTATGATTGACATGTAATAACCTTTATTTGTCAATTTAACAATTTAATAACCAAAACAATTGTTAAAGGTGGAGTCTTGTTTTACACGAACTTAAACGCGTCTAGTTATGTATTTAAACGATTTCTTGACCATATAATTGAATAAATACATGATTATAAGGCTAGAACTCGGACCAAGAGTTTATCCATTATAGAAATCGGTATGAGATGAAACAAATATTCATTCCACGATTAATTGGAAATTAAATGTTTTAAAAAAGTAGAAATCGAATCTAGGGAGGGAAAGCTTTAATTTGATAAGTTTAATCCATAAAAATCTTTGCTTTTGTCGTTCTTGGTTTGCTTTTAAGCATTTGCTAGTGTTAGGAGAGATTTTAGATAATAAAGTTTGAATCTTTATTGTTAAGATTCTAAATTCCCCTTTAGTTGTTCTTATTAGTTTAATATTTAATTAGTATAGTTATATTCAAAATCATACCCGTTCCCCTTGTGTTCTACACCCGTACTTATTTACTATACTACCATACGATTAGGTTCTCTTGCCTATTTGTGTTGTTAGTCGTGCTAAATAATTCGGATTTTATAAATTTAAAACTTGTTTTCTATATAAACGAACATCCAGATCGATTTTCGAGAGAACCACCCAATTTATACTACCCAAACACTTCCAAAACACGTCCAAAAGTCATTCCAAGAGCTGTGGAGCTTAATTTGAAGGATTGGAGCTTGATTTGAAGATTAAATTGGCTAGGAAGCTTGCTTATTACGGTTTTATCATTCCTCTCTTGTTTCTTATGTGTATTCATGATTTCCAGAAGCTTGATATGACTTTTATTGGCTAGTTTTCTTGTTTTCCTCCCTAGAGGAGATGATACTTTGTAAAGATGCTTGATTTCCTTTGATTAGAACTTGTTTTCATCTCATAATTTGTCTTACAAGCTTACCATTGACCCATATGTGTTAAAGATCTGTTCTTTTAATTATTTATATTCTGAGTTTATAAAAATTAGAAGACCAATCCATTTTTATAGCTTTTATCATGATTAAATAGGACCAATAGTTAATCTTGACTAGTGATAGATCATATCCTAGGCTTAGATAATCAAGAATGGAACTTTTTGTGTATGATTGACATGTAATAACCTTTATTTGTCAATTTAACAATTTAATAACCAAAACAATTGTTAAAGGTGGAGTCTTGTTTTACACGAACTTAAACGCGTCTAGTTATGTATTTAAACGATTTCTTGACCATATAATTGAATAAATGCATGATTATAAGGCTAGAACTCGGACCAAGAGTTTATCCATTATAGAAATCGGTATGAGATGAAACAAATATTCATTCCACGATTAATTGGAAATTAAATGTTTTAAAAAAGTAGAAATCGAATCTAGGGAGGGAAAGCTTTAATTTGATAAGTTTAATCCATAAAAATCTTTGCTTTTGTCGTTATTGGTTTGCTTTTAAGCATTTGCTAGTGTTAGGAGTGATTTTAGATAATAAAGTTTGAATCTTTATTGTTAAGATTCTAAATTCCCCTTTAGTTGTTCTTATTAGTTTAATATTTAATTAGTATAGTTATATTCAAAATCATACCCGTTCCCCTTGTGTTCTACACCCGTACTTATTTACTATACTACCATACGATTAGGTTCTCTTGACTATTTGTGTTGTTAGTCGTGCTAAATAATTCGGATTTTATAAATTTAAAACTTGTTTTCTATATAAACGAACATCCAGATCGATTTTCGAGAGAACCACCCAATTTATACTACCCAAATACTTCCAAAACACGTCCAAAAGTCATTCCAAGAGCTGTGGAGCTTAATTTGAAGGATTGGAGCTTGATTTGAAGATTAAATTGGCTAGGAAGCTTGCTTATTACGGTTTTATCATTCCTCTCTTGTTTCTTATGTGTATTCATGATTTCCAGAAGCTTGATATGACTTTTATTGGCTAGTTTTCTTGTTTTCCTCCCTAGAGGAGATGATACTTTGTAAAGATGCTTGATTTCCTTTGATTAGAACTTGTTTTCATCTCATAATTTGTCTTACAAGCTTACCATTGACCCATATGTGTTAAAGATCTGTTCTTTTAATTATTTATATTCTGAGTTTATAAAAATTAGAAGACCAATCTATTTTTATAGCTTTTATCATGATTAATTAGGACCAATAGTTAATCTTGACTAATGATAGATCATATCCTAGGCTTAGATAATCATGAATGGAACTTTTTGTGTATGATTGACATGTAATAACCTTTATTTGTCAATTTAACAATTTAATAACCAAAACAATTGTTAAAGGTGGAGTCTTGTTTTACACGAACTTAAACACGTCTAGTTATGTATTTAAACGATTTCTTGACCATATAATTGAATAAATGCATGATTATAAGGCTAGAACTCGGACCAAGAGTTTATCCATTATAGAAATCGGTATGAGATGAAACAAATGTTCATTGCACGATTAATTGGAAATTAAATGTTTTAAAAAAGTAGAAATCGAATCTAGGGAGGGAAAGCTTTAATTTGATAAGTTTAATCCATAAAAATCTTTGCTTTTGTCGTTCTTGGTTTGCTTTTGTCGTTCTTGGTTTGCTTTTAAGCATTTTGCTAGTGTTAGGAGTGATTTTAGATAATAAAGTTTGAATCTTTATTGTTAAGATTCTAAATTCCTCTTTAGTTGTTCTTATTAGTTTAATATTTAATTAGTATAGTTATATTCAAAATCATACCCGTTCCCCTTGTGTTCTACACCCGTACTTATTTGCTATACTACCATACGATTAGGTTCTTCTGCCTATTTGTGTTGTTAGTCGTGCTAAATAATTCGGATTTTATAAATTTAAAACTTGTTTTCTATATAAACGAACATCCAGACCGATTTTGGAGAGAACCACCCAATTTATACTACCCAAATACTTCTAAAACACGTCCAAAAGTCATTCCAAGAGCTGTGGAGCTTTGAAGGATTGGAGCTTGATTTGAAGATTAAATTGGCTAGGAAGCTTGCTTATTACGGTTTTATCATTCCTCTCTTGTTTCTTATGTGTATTCATGATTTCTAGAAGCTTGATATGACTGTTATTGGCTAGTTTTCTTGTTTTCCTCCCTAGAGGAGATGATACTTTGTAAAGATGCTTGATTTCCTTTGATTATAACTTGTTTTCATCTCATAATTTGTCTTACTAGCTTACCATTGATCCATATGTGTTAAAGATCTGTTCTTTTGATTATTTATATTCTGAGTTTATAAAAATTAGAAGACCAATCCATTTTTATAGCTTTTATCATGATTAAATAGGACCAATAGTTAATCTTGACTAGTGATAGATCATATCCTAGGCTTAGATAATCAAGAATGGAACTTTTTGTGTATGATTGACATGTAATAACCTTTATTTGTCAATTTAACAATTTAATAACCAAAACAATTGTTAAAGGTGGAGTCTTGTTTTACACGAACTTAAACGCATCTAGTTATGTATTTAAACGATTTCTTGACCATATAATTGAATAAATACATGATTATAAGGCTAGAACTCGGACCAAGAGTTTATCCATTATAGAAATCGGTATGAGATGAAACAAATATTCATTCCACGATTAATTGGAAATTAAATGTTTTAAAAAAGTAGAAATCGAATCTAGGGAGGGAAAGCTTTAATTTGATAAGTTTAATCCATAAAAATCTTTGCTTTTGTCGTTCTTGGTTTGCTTTTAAGCATTTGCTAGTGTTAGGAGAGATTTTAGATAATAAAGTTTGAATCTTTATTGTTAAGATTCTAAATTCCCCTTTAGTTGTTCTTATTAGTTTAATATTTAATTAGTATAGTTATATTCAAAATCATACCCGTTCCCCTTGTGTTCTACACCCGTACTTATTTACTATACTACCATACGATTAGGTTCTCTTGCCTATTTGTGTTGTTAGTCGTGCTAAATAATTCGGATTTTATAAATTTAAAACTTGTTTTCTATATAAACGAACATCCAGATCGATTTTCGAGAGAACCACCCAATTTATACTACCCAAACACTTCCAAAACACGTCCAAAAGTCATTCCAAGAGCTGTGGAGCTTAATTTGAAGGATTGGAGCTTGATTTGAAGATTAAATTGGCTAGGAAGCTTGCTTATTACGGTTTTATCATTCCTCTCTTGTTTCTTATGTGTATTCATGATTTCCAGAAGCTTGATATGACTTTTATTGGCTAGTTTTCTTGTTTTCCTCCCTAGAGGAGATGATACTTTGTAAAGATGCTTGATTTCCTTTGATTAGAACTTGTTTTCATCTCATAATTTGTCTTACAAGCTTACCATTGACCCATATGTGTTAAAGATCTGTTCTTTTAATTATTTATATTCTGAGTTTATAAAAATTAGAAGACCAATCTATTTTTATACCTTTTATCATGATTAATTAGGACCAATAGTTAATCTTGACTAATGATAGATCATATCCTAGGCTTAGATAATCATGAATGGAAATTTTTGTGTATGATTGACATGTAATAACCTTTATTTGTCAATTTAACAATTTAATAACCAAAACAATTGTTAAAGGTGGAGTCTTGTTTTACACGAACTTAAACACGTCTAGTTATGTATTTAAACGATTTCTTGACCATATAATTGAATAAATGCATGATTATAAGGCTAGAACTCGGACCAAGAGTTTATCCATTATAGAAATCGGTATGAGATGAAACAAATGTTCATTGCACGATTAATTGGAAATTAAATGTTTTAAAAAAGTAGAAATCGAATCTAGGGAGGGAAAGCTTTAATTTGATAAGTTTAATCCATAAAAATCTTTGCTTTTGTCGTTCTTGGTTTGCTTTTGTCGTTCTTGGTTTGCTTTTAAGCATTTTGCTAGTGTTAGGAGTGATTTTAGATAATAAAGTTTGAATCTTTATTGTTAAGATTCTAAATTCCTCTTTAGTTGTTCTTATTAGTTTAATATTTAATTAGTATAGTTATATTCAAAATCATACCCGTTCCCCTTGTGTTCTACACCCGTACTTATTTGCTATACTACCATACGATTAGGTTCTCTTGCCTATTTGTGTTGTTAGTCGTGCTAAATAATTCGGATTTTATAAATTTAAAACTTGTTTTCTATATAAACGAACATCCAGATCGATTTTGGAGAGAACCACCCAATTTATACTACCCAAATACTTCTAAAACACGTCCAAAAGTCATTCCAAGAGCTGTGGAGCTTTGAAGGATTGGAGCTTGATTTGAAGATTAAATTGGCTAGGAAGCTTGCTTATTACGGTTTTATCATTCCTCTCTTGTTTCTTATGTGTATTCATGATTTCTAGAAGCTTGATATGACTGTTATTGGCTAGTTTTCTTGTTTTCCTCCCTAGAGGAGATGATACTTTGTAAAGATGCTTGATTTCCTTTGATTATAACTTGTTTTCATCTCATAATTTGTCTTACTAGCTTACCATTGATCCATATGTGTTAAAGATCTGTTCTTTTGATTATTTATATTCTGAGTTTATAAAAATTAGAAGACCAATCTATTTTTATAGCTTTTATCATGATTAATTAGGACCAATAGTTAATCTTGACTAGTGATAGATCATATCCTAGGCTTAGATAATCAAGAATGGAACTTTTTGTGTATGATTGACATGTAATAACCTTTATTTGTCAATTTAACAATTTAATAACCAAAACAATTGTTAAAGGTGGAGTCTTTTTTTACACGAACTTAAACGCGTCTAGTTATGTATTTAAACGATTTCTTGACCATATAATTGAATAAATGCATGATTATAAGGCTAGAACTCGGACCAAGAGTTTATCCATTATAGAAATCGGTATGAGATGAAACAAATGTTCATTGCACGATTAATTGGAAATTAAATGTTTTAAAAAAGTAGAAATCGAATCTAGGGAGGGAAAGCTTTAATTTGATAAGTTTAATCCATAAAAATCTTTGCTTTTGTCGTTCTTGGTATGCTTTTGAGCGTTTGCTAGTGTTAGGAGTGATTTTAGATAATAAAGTTTGAATCTTTATTGTTAAGAGTCTAAATTCCCCTTTAGTTGTTCTTATTAGTTTAATATTTAATTAGTATATTTATATTCAAAATCATACCCGTTCCCCTTGTGTTCGACACCCGTACTTATTTACTATACTACCATACGATTAGGTTCTCTTGCCTATTTGTGTTGTTAGTCGTGCTAAATAATTCGGATTTTATTAATTTAAAACTGGTACGCTACACGCACATCAAAGATCACCCACAAAAACGAGTAGATTCGACGTTGGAAGCTTGAAATCGGAGAAAATATGACTGTAGCGCTGCGAGAATGGAACTTTTGTGTGGAGAGGATGACTGCCGAAAACATCTTTTACAAATGGCCTGGAACAACGTCGTGCCGCGACAAATTAAAGGGTAGAGCCGCTATGACACGTGTCAAAAGGAGCTGGACCGACAAATGCCACATCGCACCGCTACGTAGACAAGTGTCACGCCGCTACGACGCGGGGCGCAAAGGTGGTGGGTCTGGAAAAGTACACATCGCACCGTGATAGAGAAAAGTGTCGCGGCTCTACGACACGTGGCGCGGTTTGGCTGGAGCCTGGAAAAGGTATGTCGCGCCGCGACAGGTTTATGCGTCGCGCCGCTACGCCACGTGGAGGTCTTTGGAGTGACGGGCCAAAAGTTTTGTCACGCCGCGACATAGAGTGGTCGCGCCGCGATCTGGCATTTTCCCACATTTGCTCGTTTAGAGATCTCGTGCGCGGGTCCTGACAACGGATAGATCCTAAGGCTCAAAATATCATATATGAGTGTGTATGAAGATCGGCTTAGGCTAGGAATCTCGAAAAACGAAAACAAAGGAAATTCTAACTCACTTTCGTAGGAATCACGGTTGCATTTAGCATATGCAACAAGCCTTTAAACCCCTCGGTAGCCCGAGTGGACGAGTTATAGTCTCGTGAGGGATTCTAGGCAACACACCCACAAAGTTGGAATACGGGGTGCCTCCCGAAAGCGCTTCTTTAAACGAGTCTTTAGCTGGACTCTACCCCACACTTAGGGTTTTAGTATGGCGAGGTTGATATCCTCACCTTCCCTTTCCTCGGGCATTGCTTCCAAGTAATGCTTTACTCGGTGCCCGTTGACTTTGAAGGTAATTCCCTTTGAATCAAGTAGTTCGATTGTGCCATATGGGAATACCTTACTAACCACGTATGGGCTGTACCATCCGGTTTTGAGTTTTCCAGGAAACAACTTCAAACTAGAATTGAATAGAAGAACTTTGTCGCCAGGTTCAAAGTGTTTGATTTCTTTCAGACGTGCATCATGCCATTTTTTCGTACGATCTTTATAGATCAAGGAATTCCCGTACGCTTCGTTTCGTAATTCATCTAATTCGTTTAGCTGTAAGTAACGTTTGGCACGTGCTTTATCTAGATCGGGATCGTAAGCCGTCAATGCCCAATATGCCTTGTGCTCTACCTCGACTGGCAGGTGACATGCTGTTGGGGAGATAATCACTTCACCCTAATAATCAACTCTGCCTATCCTAAAACATAGGATTTGATGATAACCAAACCCTACATTCAATATGACTTAGAAGGAATTCAAACATGTGTTGTTTGAATCAGTTTATGTAAAAATATGCTAAGTATGGAACCATCAACTGAGGAAAATAAGCCATTAGCTGAGCATCAGATCCTACTCAAAGTATCAACCAAAGGATATCAGCCATGGAGCATCAGATGAAGAAAACAAGTAAAGAAGACCATCAGCTGAGGAAAACAGTCTATCAGCTGAGCAAAATTGTTGATCAGCTGATGAAAATATTCCATCAGCTGAGTAAACAGTTTGATCAGCTGAGTGAAGAAAGTGATCAGCTGAGTGAACAATTGGATCAGCTGAGTGAACAATTGGATCAGCTGAGGCCCAGAGCATCAGCTAAGTAAGTCTTTCTTTACACAAGTCATCTCCCCTTATAAACTAATGTATTTGATTGATCAGCTGAGCATTCTTGATCAACTGATCATACAAATACATGAGCATTATGTCCTCCTAAGCTTACTATTGATCAGCTGAGCATCTATATGATCAGCTGAGCAATATGTGTCAACTGAGTCCTAGCAAAAAGTGATCAACTGATATATTTTGTCAACTAAGTAGTGAATATCAGAGTTCCTTGTACAATCTGTTAGCTGAGTCGTGAAAAATGTCAAATCTACTCTATCTTTTCAGATTGTAAGTCATATGCAAAAGGCAGAACATGTGTTGTTCTATTATGCCTTAGATCTTTGTTTGTAAAAGTGAAATGCACTTTTTGGATCAAGTATGAGACAAAAAGGTTTGATCTTATCCTCTGGAAAGGGATAATGATACCTCAAACAGACGAAGATCTTGAAGATTTGTTCAAACAACTAAGTATGCTGGCAATCCCATACTTGGTAAAGTCAAATCAATCAGAAGCATGGTGTTGATTAAAGTACAATCATGGAAAGCGAAACATACTTCTACACGAAAGTAGATGTGGACTTTAATATTTTATATTGTGAATGGGTTGCACTTTTGCAGAAAAGTACAATTACTTTTATCATACATTTGATTAAAGTAACTTTACTTTTCACCCACTACCTTTACAATTAAAATATTATATTTCCACATCCTCTTGGTCTCTTACCTTCATGCAACCGGATCCACCAAGACTTCTAAATATACTCATGCATGGTGGACATGCAAAGAGAGAATACTACACAACACAAAAAAAAAGTGAAGTCTCTACTACACTAAAAGAAAATCTCATCAGTTGAGAAATTTCGTAGAGTATAAGCATTTTGTAGAATCAAACTTGTTCATGTGTTGAACACTCTAAATACATTAGTTGTTTTAGAGTTAGCTTGTCTATGTGTTAGACAAATTGATTGCCACCTTTTATTGTACTTAGAATTTCCGCTTCTAGTACATGTAATTCTTGATTCATATCAATAAGAATTATATAAAAGTATATAAGTGTGTCTTTAATTTTTAAAAGCTAAAGTTTGTATTCAACCCCACCCCCCCTTCTACAAACATTTGTTGTCGCGTACTCAATCTGGGACTAACAACTGGTATCAGAGCAGGTTAGATAATCAATATATAGATTTGTTTTGCTTACTCTACAACTGCTTCTACCCCTCTCAATATGGCCTCATCCGCAAACAATACGAATATCTCAAACACTGGGTCCTTAACAAGATGTCCCATGTTTGACGCTGAAAATTTCTCCATGTGGAAAAGTAGAGCACATCTTTTCCTATCCACCCTTGATATCCAAATGCTTGAAATAGTCACTGATGGTCCTTATGTTCCAACATCAATGTTATCTATCCCATTAGAATCTGAAGGTCAAATCTCTACAACTGAAAGAATCATAACCAAACCCATGCATCTGTGGACAGATGAGGATAAGAGGTCAGCTTGACAAGGTCAAGACTGAGTATGTCAGCTCAGCGTCAGAAGTCAGTTCAGAATTTAAGTAAGTTCTAAATTCTGTTATAAACTCTCTATATCTACGACATTTAAATTAGG
The DNA here is from genome assembly GCA_038502395.1 of Dittrichia graveolens. Classification (NCBI taxonomy): domain Eukaryota; kingdom Viridiplantae; phylum Streptophyta; class Magnoliopsida; order Asterales; family Asteraceae; genus Dittrichia; species Dittrichia graveolens. The sequence continues at coordinate 74,702,033 of JARJIL010000003.1, forward strand.
ATATCTAAACCTAATTTAAACTATCTATTAGTTGGATAGAAATCTTAAACGAAAATTAATTAGATATGTTCTAATTAAGGAGTTTGTTACGGTTTTAAAGAAAAGATAAGTTCTATCTTTAAACTGTGATTTACTCGTAGATATATCAAGTATAAGTATAAACCTTCTCATGGGTTTTACATAGATGTTCTTATGTGTGTATGAGTACAGATACATGATACACAACGACGACTGCATAAGTTGCAAGATTGCATAAGTTGCAAAGCATACGTGTGTTCGTGATACTTGATACGCGTGTGTTGCGATAACTTTGTAAGTTCAAAGTTCGAGAGAGTTTTCAAGAGTTCTTATTAATCAGTTTTAACAAGAAATTCGATCATCAATTAGTTTGTGATTCAATAGTGTTTAGAGAGAGTTGAGGTTATAATCATTGTAACATCAAATCATCATGTTGATTTGATTAGAGAGTGATAATAGTTATTGTACTGGTTGATAATTGAATATACATTTGATTAATTTTTTTGATTGTTTAAAGTGTATTCAACCCCCCCCTTCTACACTGTATCGGTTTCTTGTTCACCCTCTTTGGGACCAACAACTGGTATCAGAGCAAGTTTCTTCATAAGTTGAAGATCAAGATCCGCTGTCAAGAGGTTAAGATGTCTACTACCAAACAATCAAGTCACATACCAACAATGGCGGCAAAAGGTTGTCCTATCTTTGATGGCACGGACTATCCTATGTGGAAGTTTAGAGCCATGCTATATCTGAAGTCTGTGGATCACAGGATGAGTACCGTGATTCAAGATGGCCTAATCATACCAATGATCCATATTACTGCCACTGACAAAACTGTTCCCTCTGGAGAAACTCCCAAGCCTGAAGCATCCTGGACTGAGGAAGATCGTAAACTGTTCAATCTTGATGATAAGGCACAAAGCAATATAGCAAATGCTTTAACAAACCCACTTCTGCATACTGTGGCTGGGTGCCAAACTGCAAAAGAGATGTGGGATACTCTCAGTGTCACGTATGAAGGCACTGACTTGGTCAAGCAACATAAGAAGACAAATCTAAGTCGTTCTTATGAAACTTTCTTTGATAAAAAGAATGAAACTCTGAAAAATTTGTTTACCAGATTTCAATGCTTGATAAATGATCTGATCTTGGTAGGTGTCAAGAAAGATGAGAATGAGTTGTTACTCAAGTTCTTGGATGTGTTACCGGAATAATTCAATGAGATCACCATTGTACTTCATGCTGGAGGAACCTTAGGAAAATATGATCTCAGATCTATCTATGGTTTTCTTCTAAATCATCAACAAATCATGGAGCAGAAGAAAGTGGCCCAGCAACAACTAAAAGAATCTATAAACAATGTTGGATCTGCATTAATTGCAGAAAAGAAAAAGAAGGGATCTAAAATGTCTCAAGCTGAGATTGACTCATAATCTGAATCTGAGGAAGTAAGTCTTAACTCTGGTTTAGATGATGAAGAGATGGATGCTCTTACTGAACAAATGTCAATGTTAACAAGAAACTTTAGAAAGTTCAGAAGAGGAAGGGGTCAATCTGACAGAAGCAAAAGTGGTAAGTCTACTTTTGATCCTAAGAAAGCTAAGTGCTATAACTGTCAGAGGATAGGACACATAGCTGCTGAGTGCAGAGTAAAGAAGGGAGAATCAGCTTCAGTAGCTGACAAGAATGCCTACAGAGCTGATAAATATAAAAAGAAATATCAAAGACTCAAAGGCAAGCCAGATGAAAACACCAAAGGCCTCCTTGCTGAAACTTGGGATACTGAATCATCTACTTCAGATGATGATGAGCCAGATAGGTTTTTGATGGCCATTGAGGATGAAGAGGAACAAGTTGACTATGAGTTAGAAGACAGTTCCTTTGATGAGGATCTAGCAGAAGAAGCTAAGCTGAGTAAGCAAACCAGTAACTGGGATCCCGCCTCAATGTATAAGGTAAATAACTTTAGCTCTTACACTGATGAACAAAAATATCTAATGTTCAACTATTTGTTGAATGACTTCAAAACCTCTCTCACAGTTCAATCTGGTTTGAAAACTGAAATTTCAAAACTAAAAGATGAACTTAAACACTCTGAAACTCTCTTAAATGCTGGTAAAAAGATCCAAAGTGATTATGAATGTCAGCTTCATATAAACAAACTTCTAAGTGAGGAACTGCAAGAATCAAAAGAACAAGCTGACAATCTAAGAAAAATCTATGAATCTTGGTGTAAGTCATCAAGAGAAGCAGAAAAGTCCATTAACCAGCAGATACCAAATCAAGTAAAAGCAGTGCTAGGGGGAGATTATAGTGCTGCTGCTGATGAAATCATCGAAGATCAAGTCAGTCTTGAAGACAAAACGATGAAATCAGATCACATACTACCAAGAACATTCTTAAGGAACAAGGAAGGGAAACAGTTCAAAACTAATAAGTTTGTGAGACCAACCCAAAGTCCTCAAGTTATTCACTCAAATCATCAAGCTGAATGTTCCAGATCCAACAGAAACTGTAAGTCCGTTTTCAAAAGATTGGATTACAATCCGGTGAGAACAACTGTTTTTGATAGAATATCTCATGTTAACTCAAAAAGACATAATTCTCAAGTCATACATGAAAGGATGTCTAAAAACAGGAAGTTGTCTGTAAGTCAGACCTCACAAAATAAAGGTAACCATAAAGCTGACAAAGGTAAGTCCAAAGTCAGTGAAAATCAAGTAGACAAACTGTCGAAGAGGATTGAAAGGTTATCCACATCATATGACCCTAAATCTGAATCCAAATTTAATGTTGGAAAACTGAAAGAAATCACCCAAACACCTATCTTTAGAAGAAAATGCTATAAGTGTGGCGATAGAGGTCATGAGGCCAAAGATTGTGTAAGTACCAATCTTAGACCTGAAAACGAAAAGGATGATCAGTCCAAAACAGACCCAGAATCTGTTCGAGCTGATAAATCAAACTCCAAAGGATCAGCTAAGTGCTCATCCTCAGGACCCACCAAACAGTGGGTTCCAAAAAGAAACTAATACGTTTAGTTGATCATGTGCAGGGCTCCTACAAGTGGTATCTCAATTGGATGCTCAAGGCACATGACAAGAAGCAAGGGGATTCTAAGTGAATTCCAAAACAATGAAGGACCAAAGGTGACATTTGGGGATAATTCTCAAGGACTAAAGGTTATGGAAAGATAACTGCTAGAAAAGTCACTTTCAAAAAGGTAGCATATGTTGAAGGCCTTAAACACAATCTGATAAGTATCAGTCAACTGTGTGATGAGGATTATGAAGTCACCTTCAGAAAGCATGCAGGGACAATTTATGATAAGAAGGGAAAACCAATATAAATAGCAAAAAGAGAGAGAGATATCTATTTGTTAGATCTCAGCTCCGCAGATCCTTCAACTGAAACCTGCTTGTATTTTGACTTAACTCCCAAGCTGAGCTGGTTATGGCACAAAAGACTGTCTCATTTAAACTTCAAATATATTAACAAGTTTCTAGCAAAGAGTTAGTCTTTGGTCTGCCTAAGATCACATTCGCTAAAGACAAACTCTGCTCAGCCTGTGAAATGGGAAAACATCATAAGGGATCCTTCAAGTCCAAACAGAATTTCTCAATCACAGAACCATTGCAAATGTTGCATTTGGACCTCTTCTTAAAAGCCAAAAGTGAAGCTGCACATGAGTTAATCAGCTTCATAAAACAAGAAGAGTTGCAAAAGGGTAAGTCTCTTAAATAACTCAGAAGTGATCATGGGACTGAGTTCAGAAACTCAACCCTTGAAGGCTTTTGTGAAGAGAAAGAAATTATCCAGAATTTCTCATCTGTAAGAACTCCACAACAAAATGGAGTTGCTGAAAGGAGAAAAAGAACCTTAATTGAAGCTGCCAGAACCATGCTATGTGAGGCAAAGCTCAAGCTGAGCTTCTGGGCAGAAGCTGTAAGTACAGCCTCCTATACTCAGAATAGATCAATTATAGTGAAAAGACATGGTAAAACATCTTACGAGATGTATCATGGCAGAAACCCAACATTGGATATTTCCATATCTTTGGTTCAACATGCTATGTGCTAAACCAAAGAGATGAGCTCCATAAGTTGGAACACAAAGCTGATCAAGGGATATTTGTTGGATATTCTTCAATCTCCAAAGCTTATAGAGTCTTTAATCTTAAAAGAAAGCTAATTGAAGAGTCAGCACATGTTACGTTTGATGAGACAAGTATTGATGAATCCAACAGAGCTCAAGCTGACTCGGTTAGTCTGAGTGAGCTTGAGAGGAGTAAAGAAGATCTCACATCAAATCCCATGTATGTTATGGATGATTCTGATGATGATGATGATAGTAAATCTAGCAAACGTGCATCACTGAAAGAAATTATCAATATTGAAGATAATCAGCCTGAGAATCTCGGTGAATCATCAGGTACATGTCAGATTGAAGATCTAAGTGATCATCAAATTCCTACTCAGACTGAAGAAGTAAGTCTTATTCAGCCTGAGAGACACTGCTCTGACTCAGACCCAGAACCTCAGTCTCCTACTACAATCTTCAGAGTATTAAAAGATCATCCTCTTGATGATGTCATTGGGAACGTTGAAAATGGTGTGTTAACTAGATCTAAGGCAAATACAAACTATGCTGCCTACGCTAGTTTTCTATCTCAGATGGAACCAAAGAAGACTGAAGAGGCTCTGAAAGATGAAGATTGGATTGAAGCTATGCAAGAGGAACTGACAGAATTTCAAAGAAACAAGGTCTGGACCCTTGTCCCTGCTCCTAAAGGAAAAACAATTATAGGCACTAAGTGGGTCTATAGAAATAAAAGGAACAAGGATGGAGTAGTGATCAGAAACAAGGCAAGGATAGTAGCTCAGGGGTATCGACAAGAAGAAGGTATTGATTATGATGAGACCTTTGCCCCTGTTCCGAGGATTGAAGCTATAAGGTTGTTTCTAGCCTATGCAGCCTTCAAAAACTTTAAAGTGTATCAAATGGATGTTAAAAAGTGCATTTTTAAATGGACCACTACAGGAGGAGGTCTATGTGAAACAACCCCCTGGTTTTATTGATGCTATACATCCAGATTATGTCTATAAGTTGGACAAGGCTTTGTATGGACTCAAGCAAGCTCCAAGAGCCTGGTATGATACACTATCCACCTATCTTCTCTCAAATGATTTTGTCAGAGGAAGTATTGACAAAACTCTTTTCATAAGAAAGAGCAGAGGACATGTCATTCTAGTTCAAATTTATGTGGATGACATTATCTTTGGATCAACAAACCAAGATCTGTGTGATTGGTTCTCCAAGATAATGTCTAATCAATACAGAATGAGCATGATGGGTGAGATGACATATTTTTTGGGACTTCAAATCTATCAGAAAGAAGATGGTATATTCATTAATCAGAGCAAGTATGTCTTTGATCTGATTAAGAAATATGGATTAAACTCAAGCTATCCCGCAAAGTCTCTAATGTTACATAATGTCAAGCTACACAAGGACATTAATGGAAAGTCTGTATGTCAGACTACATACAGAGGAATGATAGGTTCATTACTCTATTTAACAGCAAGCAGACCTGATATAATGTTTGCTACATGTGTTTGTGCACGATATCAGGCTGATCCAAAGGAATCACACTTGCTAGCTGTTAAAAGAATACTCAAATATCTGAAGGGAACACCAAACTTAGGTTTATGGTATCCCAAAGGATCAGGATTTGAGCTGATAGGGTACTCCGATTCAGACTTCGCAGGATGTGGTCTTGATAGAAAGAGTACTACTGGAGGATGTCAACTTTTGGGTGGAAAATTAGTCAGCTGGACGAGCAAGAAACAAAACTCAGTGGCAATTTCAACAGCTGAAGCTGAATATGTAGCTGCAGGGATCTGTTGTGCTTAAATACTGTGGATACAACATCAGCTGAAGGACTTTGATCTGCATTATTCAAAGACTCTCATATTTTGTGACAATCAAAGTGCTATTGCCATTACACACAACCCAGTGTTTCACTTAAGAACCAAGCACATTGAGATAAGACATCACTTCATCAGAGATATTGTAGAAAAGGGAAAGATAGAGTTAGTCTTCATTGAGACCGAAGATCAGCTTGCGGATATCTTCACGAAACCAATAGAAGGCACAAGATTTACAACTCTACTCAGCAAGCTTGGAATGCTCAACCCTTAATTGGTATGTTCCGTTCTTTATCTCTGTTTAATATTTGCTAAGTGTCAAAATCCGAGCTAAGTGCTCAAGCTGAAGCTGAGTGCTTCACATAAGTTGAACGTTCAGGATCAGCTGAGTGCTTCATATAAGCTAAATGTTCAGGATCAGCTGAATACTCCATATAAGCTGACCATTCAGGATCAGCTGAGTAATCAGTTCCAAAGTTTGGTCAGTTCCACAAGTCTAGGTTAGTCCTAACAATATGGTAAGTCCAACATTTTTACGGTGTGTCCGGTAAATAAACGTTAGTAGTTCAGAAATTTTTCTGATATATATTTTTTTAATAAAACATCTTTTCAATATAACAGTGTGCGTTTGGGTAACTATCAATAAATTTAACCGTTGTAACAAACTGCGCAGAAGTTTTTACGGTAACGGTCATATTTATTACCCTCAGATAACGGTAACTTTTCTCTCACATTGAAAAGGTATAAATAAGAGAGATTGTTCATCATATTTCGCTTAAACTTTCAAAATATTCTCCTCTCTTAAACCCTAACGTTGCTATGTGCAGAGTTCATTGCTAAGTGCTTATTACTGCTAAGTGCAATCCAATACGATAAGTTCAATTTCAATGGAGAGGTATACTCTAAACCTGACTGAACAAATGATTCGTGGAGGAAATTTCAAGAACAATGCACTCCCCACCTACAAACAAAAAAAACGTCATCGCCTGTACCGACATTCCAAAGTCCAAAATTGGTAGGGGATATGAGGAGTGGGTCTCCTACATTCGCAAGGGTCCCCTGGCACATGCATTTCTTCATGGACCTGCTGTGCTCATCCCTCAACTTCTCACGGAATTCTGGTATACGTGTAAACTCGATGTAACCCAACCGGTTATACGGGGCACAGTCCTAAGTGGCCAAGTGGCGATAGAAGTCGATGCAAACTGTCTCCGCCGAATTCTTCATCTCCCGATTCACAATCAATATGAAGCGACAGTTTCTAGGGAAATATCACGAAGTGTTTTACCCTTAATGGGTCATCCTCAAGTTATTGGCGTCATACGGAAATCTGTTTTCTAGACGGCATGGGGTTTATGGTATCCACTGTGGTTCGTTCCCTTGGATACAAGGTGGGTGGCCTGGATAATGTAAATGACTTTGAAATGCAATTATTATACAACTTATTTTATGATCGACGAGTGGATTACGCTGAGTTGATCTTTGAGGCATTCAAGTCATTGGTGACCAAGAACATCAGGGACACTATTGTACCCTTTGCAAGATTCATATCCATGGTCATCGAGGACAGGTTGGGTAGAAGATATAATGCTCAATATGAGTCAATCCCTACTCCTGTTCTCAGCTACAAGATGTTCACCCATGATATTTTCCCTAGGCACCCTACTTTGAGTGCTCAGATGAGGGCATATGTACAGCTTCCGACTCCTGAGTCAAGTGAAGCTGAGACAAAGGAAGAAGCTGCGGAAGAAGTGGGTGATGATGTTGGTTCTGAGGCTGAGTCTCCTCAAGCTGATCAACCTAGGACTCGGTTCAGACCTCGTACTCAAATATTTTCATCCACCACTTCGAGTTCTGAGCAAAGGAGTCTGTTTCCTAGCTCTGAGTCTCCACTGCTAGGTGCAGCAGGTATGATTTCTCAACCCTTATCTCCTTCTCTCTCTTTTACTTCTCCATCTCCAAACTTAGGAGATAGGACTGAGTCAAGCCCAACTCAGTCTAACTCCTCTCCTCTACCTCAAACATCTCCATCTATTTTACAATCTACAGCCAACCTTGGTCAGCCCACTGCTACCAAGGATATTTCCTACACCTATACGAGGAAATCTGCCAAAGGTGGTCCTTCACCTCAAAAGGACACTGGAGTTGATATCACATTGATACCTCCACCGGCAGGAGCTGAGGGGGAGACACCTTCTCTTAATGTGCCAACCTATAGGCTCAGTTCAACCCTTAAGCCTATACCGGGTATGGTGTCTACTCAGCTCATACTTACTAGTGCCATGGGAGAGCCTACTTCTATGCCTTCACAGCCCCATGAAGGTAACATTGAAATACTGACCAATCCCCAGGGTCAATTACCCCCCTCCTCACCAATAAGCCTAGCTCACCCCAATATCATACCTCACGAACTTGGTCATTCTTCTCTTCTATTCTCACACACTCTCGTACGACCTGTCAATGAACCTTTCATACACCAGGAAGGTTTACAGGGTCTCCATTCTGGCCCCCTTGATTCCATAGGTCTTCACCAACCTTTGGATATGGGACCCACATCCTTACCTATTGAGGAACACTCAATAGCTACTCCTACGGTGGAAATACACTCTTCCACTGGACAGGAGGATATTGACGTGAGACGAAGACCTGACGAGTTCAAGCTGATGAAAACCGATGCTCAAGTCATTATGGACTATTTACAAACTCAGTTTGAGCTTCTTCATAGGAAGAGGAAAGCTAACAAAGCCAAGTTGATGCGCAAACTTAATGATTTGTCAACTTCAGTTGCCAACTTGAAAAGCTTCATGTCTAAACTCAGACCCTCCCCTATTGATGATGACAAAAAGGGGGAGGAAGAATCAAATAAGTATGATGATAAGGTTGAGGGGGAGCATACAGAGGAAGTACAATTTGAACAAGCTCATGATCAGTTCATGAGTACTGTAGATCAGCCTTCGCCTTCTCAACAAAAACAGGCTCCAACAGTCTAAATAACCACAACTTCACAAGCTCAACCAGAAACTCCACTTGAAGAAACATCTCAAGCTGTTCACACCAATCTTCCTCAAGCTAATTTGCCAAAATTTGTTGAAGCTGAGTCTGTTCCAACTTCACAAATAGATAAAGGGAAGAGTAAGGTGTTTGAGATGGTAAAAAGAAAGAAAAGAAGTGTTATGCCTTTAACAATGAAAAGAAAGGTCATCATTGCTGAGCCTGGGCCAGAGCAACAGGGTAAGTCTCAATTAGTTGCACATGAATCTGACTCAAGTGATGAAGCTGATGCAGCACAGAAATCCAGTAACATACTTGCTGAGCAAATGTTACAAGAGATGGCTAAAGAACTAGGCGTAACAGTGGAGGAAATAAAAGAGCAGCAACGACAAGCTGAAGTTCAATAAGAAAGGGCTAAAGCTGAGGCTACCAGAGCTGAAGCTGAAGCTGATTATTCTGGTCCAAGAGCTGCCCCAATTCCCTACTCAGATGTGGATCTAAGGCATTGTTATAAAAGAACACATTTTAATAACAAGATTGAATCAATTACACTGAGTAGAAAAGGAGAATTGGTAATCATCAACTTTGTACTAGACAACAAACAAGAAATTGGTCTAGATATGAGATGTCTGTACAAGTTGGGATTCTCAGAGCTGAAGACAGTAGCCACAACTATCAAGCAGATGAAAAAGAGTCAAATCAGACAAGAGATAGTTGATGTGCTTAAGACAATCTTCATAAGAATCGATCAGCTAGGTGAGATTCCTGCTGATGAAATTGATACCTTTCTTAATCGAGGCAAAGCTGCAAGAGTTAGAGTAGCAAGCCAGCGAGCTAAAAGAGACATCATTTTACAAGTTCCAGAGGAAGTTGAATTCAGAGAGAACACTTATATCACTCAACCTTTGGAAGGATTCTTGTATCTTGATGTGGAAGGTAATCAATGTTTCTTGAAAGTAACAGATCTTCATTTGGCAAATCTGGAATTAATTCTGTACTTGAGAATTCTTTGTGATGACTCAATTCAGAACTCGGTATTCAGATATCATCTCAACAAAGAAATCAGATCAAGAAAAGCTGAGATGAAAGAAATGCCAGAAGGTGAAGAAATTATGGTTGATGCTATCAAGAAAGCTGCAATTTGGGAACTTAAATGTTCTGATATGTGGTTAGAAGTTGAAGATTACGTTGAGTAAATAGATTAGTTCTATGTTTTTGTTAGCACTAAGTGTGTAGAAGCTAATCATAAAGATTAAGCTAAAATGTAAATGATATGTTCATAGATACAAAATCAAGTTTGATATGTTCAACTGTTTTATTATTTTATATGTTCAAAAACTATGTTTGATATGTTCAAATAGACAGCTTTGTAAGTTTAAGCTGATGATTGATATGTTCGATTGTAAACTGATAAGTTCAGTAATATAAGTTTTGTAAGTTTAGAACTTAAATTGCTTCTGATAAGTTCAGAATCTAAGTACTTGTATATTCAAATACTTAGAATACAAGTCTTACAATAGATTTGTAACATAAATATCTTGTAAGTTCAAGTACGTGAATAAGTATGGATCAGTTCAATAATTATGTCAAGAACTAACTTTGGTCAGTTCCAGAGTGGTTCAACATAATTCTATTAACCTATAACTTATTTGATTCAATGTTTTGTCATCATCAAATAGGGGGAGATTGTTAGTCCCATGTTTAGAATAGTCAGATTTGATGAGACAAACTATCGATATGTATAGATAATAGGTTAAGAGTTAGAATTATGTAAGTCTGTTTTAGACTGACTACTCAGCTGAGTAGTCAGCGTATAAACAGATATAGAGTTTTCTATGTAAGTACTAGATAACTCAGTGACTTCTAAGCTGAGATAGGACTTAAGAATAAAGACTTGAAAATTTGAAGACTTGAAGATTCAAGAAGTCAGCTTGACAAAGTCAAGACTGAGTATGTCAGCTCAGCGTCAGAAGTCAGTTCAGAATTTAAGTAAGTTCTAAATTCTGTTATAAACTCTCTATATCTACGACATTTAAATTAGGATATCTAAACCTAATTTAAACTTCTATTAGTTGGATAGAAATCTTAAACGAAAATTAATTAGATATGTTCTAATTAAGGAGTTTGTTACCATTTTAAAGAAAAGATAAGTTCTATCTTTAAACTGCAATTTACTCGTAGATATATCAAGTATAAACCTTCTCATGGGTTTTACATAGATGTTCTTACGTGTGTATGAGTACAGATACACGATACACGATACACAACGACGACTGCATAAGTTGCAAGATTGCATAAGTTGCAAAACGTACGTGTGTTCGTGATACTTGATACGCGTGTGTTGCGATAACTTTGAAAGTTCAAAGTTCGAGAGAGTTTTCAAGAGTTCTTGTTAATCAGTTTTAACAAGAAATTCGATCATCAATTAGTTTGTGATTCAAGAGTGTTTAGAGAGAGTTGAGGTTATAATCATTATAACATCAAATCATCTTGTTGATTTGATTAGAGAGTGATAATAGTTATTGTATTGGTTGATAATTGAATATACATTTGTTTAATTTGTTTGATTGTTTAAAGTGTATTCAACCCCCCCCCTTCTACACTATATCGGTTGCTAGTTCACTCTCTTTGGGACCAACACTAACCTAAAGGGTGTGGTACCTAAAGGAGTCTTGTAGGCAGTTCTAAACGCCCAGAGTGCGTCATCGAGTTTATCTGCCCATTCCTTACGGTTCCCGTTCACCGATCGTTCTAGATTTCACAGACTTGGATGTTGTGTTGGGGCATCTCGATTCGGGAAGATATATTACCGGACCTCTGACAGGCGTCACACTCCTTTACGTGGGTGTGTGCATCTTTAAAAATGGTGGGCCAATAAAATCCGGCTTCAAATACCTTCTTTGCGGTGTAGACCGCACCGTGGTGTCCCCCGGTAGGCCCACTATGTCAATCCCTCAGTACTTCCCTCGCCTCATCTCCCGAAACACACCTCCGGATAATGTTGTCGGCGCAGTGTCGAAATAGATAGGGTTTATCCCATAAATAGTACTTCACATCTGCCAGGAATTTCTTCTTTTGCTGATGTGTCATACCTTTTAGGAGAACTCCTGCAGCAAGATAGTTCATGAAGTCTGCAAACCAGGGAGGCTCATAGCTGACCTTCATAAGATGCTCGTCTGGGAAGTTGTCAACGATGTCCAACTCTCATAATTCGTCTAGATGTAGATTTTCTAATCTCGATAAATGGTCGGCTGCCACGTTTTCTGCTCCTTTCTTGTCCCTGATTTCGATGTCAAATTCTTACAGAAGCAAGACCCATCGGATAAGCCTAGGCTTGGAGTCTTGTTTGTCAAACAAGTACTTCAAAGCAGAATGATCAGTGAAAACGATAGTTTTGGATAGAATCAGATAAGATCGGAATTTATCAAAGGCATAAACCACAGCTAGGAGTTCTTTTTCAGTAGTAGTGTAGTTCTCCTGAGCTGGGTTCTGGGTTTTACTCGCGTAATGAATTGGTTGGAAACGATTGTTAACCCTTTGGCCTAGGACTGCCCCTACCGCGTAATCGCTAGCATCACACATAAGCTCAAACGGCAGGGTCCAGTCTGGAGCGATCATGATCGGGGCAGTGGTGAGTTTTTCCTTTAATGTATTAGACACTCGTCGGATAACTCGAATTTAACGTCTTTTAATAGGAGTTGTGTCAAAGGCCTTGTGATTTTTGAGAAATCTTTGATGAACCGGCGATAGAATCCCGCGTGGCCTAAGAAACTCCTCACCCCTTTCACATTAGTAGGTGGTGGTAATTTAGAGATAGTGTATATCTTAGCTCTATCCACCTCTATGCCTGCTTGTGAAACTTTGTCTCCTAACACTATGTCTTCTCGTACCATGAAATGGCACTTTTCCCAGTTCAGCACAAGGTTGGTTTCTTCACAACGGGCGAGCATTTTATCAAGATTAGATAAGCACGAATCGAAAGAATTTCCGAATACCGAGAAGTCGTCCATAAATACTTCCATGAAATCTTCCACCATATCGTGGAATATGGCGGTCATACATCGTTGAATGGTTGCTGGAGCATTACACAGACCAAATGGCATCCTCTGGTAAGCAAACATCCCGTATAGACATGTGAAGGTCGTCTTTTTTGGTCCTCAGGTGTGATGGGAATTTGGAAGTAACCAGTGAAACCATCTACGAAGCAATAGAATGCATTACTAGAAAGACGTTCAATCATTTGATCTATAAATGGGAGGGTAAACTGGTCTTTACGAGTGGCATCATTTAATCTTCGGTAATCAATGCACACCCGCCAACCAGTGACAGTTCTAGCAGGATTGAGCTCGTTCTTTTCATTAGTTACCACTATCATCCCTCCCTTTTTAGGAACCACGTGGATTGGACTAACTTACGTGCTATCTGAAATTGGATAAATCATACAGGCGTCTAAGAGTTTAACAATTTCTTTCTTCACAACCTCTTGCATTTTAGGATTTAAACGGTGCTTAGGTTGGACTACCGGTTTGAAATCATCTTCCATGAGAATTTTATGTGAACAATATGATGGATTGATTCCTTTGATGTCGTAAATGGACCAGGCGATCGCATTTTTCCGCTTTTTAAGGACATCGACAAGTTTGATTTTCTCAGACTCAGATATTGCTGATGATATGATAACGGGGAATGTAGAATTCTCCCCCAGATAGGCATACTCCAAATGTGGAGGTAATACCTTTAGCTCAGGACTAGGACCCGAGAGTGGAGGTGCCTCCTTGGATATGTCTAGAGGTTCCGAATCCTCCTTTAGTTTAAAAGATTCTATGTGCGATGATGCAACCTGTCACGACGCGTTCATCGCGCTGCGCGCCATGACAGCTGAAAATCCTACACATCAGAACTTGGCTCTGGCCCTTCTGCCAGCAACCTCTCTAACTCCTCCCGGTCTCTCTCAGCATCCAAGAGACCTTCTCCCAGTGGCATCTGCCCTTCATCTCCATGTGTGTCGAACTACTAAAGCTTGCTCTCTAGAAGAATATCAACTATGTCCACAAAGAAGGCAGATTCATCATAGATTTTAGAATGTTTTATGGATTTATCAATCCAAATGTGATAGCATATGTGCCTACCCTGAGTGTCAGCTGCCACTCATGAATATCGAATAATGCACGAGCTATACTCAGGAAGGTTCTGCCCAAGATGATGGGAACTGTATCATCCTCCTCCATATCTATAACGATAAAGTCCGCAGGAAAGATGAATTTGTCTACTTTAACTAGCAAGTCCTCAACTATCCTGCATGGATAGGTGACGGACTTGTTTGCTAGATGTATAGCCATGCGAACGGGTTTAGGCTCGGGCAAATCTAGTTTGGCGAAGAAAGAATATGGCATCAGGTTCACGCTCGCTCCCGAGTCAGCAAGTGCATGACTAACGGGTAGATTGCCAAACTGGCATGGCAAAGTAAGACTCCCAGGATCAGTCATCTTCTTTGGGATCTTATTGAGCATGGCTGCTGAACACTGATCGTTCAGAGTGACACTCGACACTTCTTCCATTTTCTTGCGGTTGGTAAGAAGGTCTTTCATGAATTTATAATATTTTGGCATCTGTGCCATAGCCTTAACAAACGGGATGTTGATGTGAAGGGATTTCAGGTGCTCCATAAATTTCCGGTACTGCTCATCCTGTTTGTCTTGCCGAAGACGTTGTGGATAAGGTATCAGAGGACGGTAAGGTTTAACTGGAGGCGGAACAGATGGAACTGATAGAGTAGGTGGAATAGGTTCTGGATCAGGAGTGACCTCCTTCTCCTTCCCCTTCCCTTTATCTGGATGAGTGGATAGTGGCTCGATTGGATCAGGATGGGAGCTGGAAGGTGGTGGGCCTGCAGCTTCTTTTCCACTCCTGGTGGTCACAACTTTAATTTTGGCCTTTGGGTTCGGTTCAATGTTACTAGGAAGTATGCCAGGAAAACGGTCCTGGAGAACCCTAGAGATCTTCCCAATCTGGGTCTCTATGTTGTGGATAGACACCTGCTGATTCCTCAGTGCAGCCTCAGTAGAAACGCCTATCTTCTTCACTAACTCCTCAGTCTCCTTATGCCTCTGATCTGATGCTACTACGAAGCGTGTGAGCATATCCTCGAAATTGGGCTTCTTCTCTGGCAGTGGTCCCTTTGGCTGGTCTCTCTGATAGAATCCTGGGCCAGACTGCCTGAATCGCCCCTCCATCTCCTTGCGGTATTCAGGAGACGGTTTCTAGTTTGGATTTCTATTGCGGAAGAAAGCCTCTGGATAATCATATTTATCTTCACCTCAATAACACGCAGATTCTTTGAGATCCCCATTCTCGTCATATGGGCAATCTCTCGCAAGATGAGGTCCACTGCAGTTATCACAACCGACCTGCATAGCGTGAATGTTTTGATTCACCTTTTTCATGTCACCCCCTAGTGCATCAAGCTTGGCACTAAGGGCCGCTATGCTATCAGATGAGTCGGCTGTAGCTGCAGTCTTCCTCCGGTAGGAAGAATCTCTAGATGAATGCCACTGATGGGAGTGCTGGGCCATTTCCTCGATCAGGGCGTACCCTGCGGCGGGCGTTTTCTTTGGTATCGGTCCCTGAGAATCGACCATTTGTCTAGTTCAGACATTAATACCATTATAGAACGTTTGGACAACCTGGTGAGCATTGAGATCATGCTGTGGACAATTTTGGAGCATCTCCTCATATCTGTCCCAGGAGTCATAGAGGGTTTCGTCCTCAAATTGCATGAAGTTTTGGATCTGCATCTTCATTTTGGCAATCTTTGATGGAGGACTGAATTCTTTGATGAAACGAGTTTTGAGCGCCTCCCATGTACGGATGGTGGGCTCGGAGCGTAACCAACGCTTGGCTGCACACTGGAGTGTTATTGGAAACACTCGCAGCATAACAGCGTCACGACTAACTCCCGGAATGTGGAAGTAGTCAGCAATCTCGAGAACGGCCTCGACATGCTGGTTGGCATCCTCGTTATCCTTTCCGGTGAAAGGAGTCTCGCGCAAAAGGTGAAGGAACTGGCCTTTGATTTTGAAGGTTCTCTCCTTGGGTATTTTGGGTCGGTGAATACCCATTCTGGTGCCCTCGCGTACTCCTCGAGTGACATGTCGTCGATGTTCTCTGCCATTATGCGTGCTCGCTCTCTCTCACGTTTAACTCGTAGGCGTCGATGAAATTCGCGTTCCGGTTCGTCAAAAGGCTGGACGAATTCAGAAGTGGGGTCTAAGGACATGCACTAACCTAAAAACCCTAAAAGAGATTACTAATTAAAGTACTAATCCTAAACAAGGCCTATAATTAATAACTAACTAAAACAGAAAATAAAACCAAAGGTTTCTGTTCTGGTCGCGACGCATCGCGGCGCGACAGCGGCTGTGTCGCGGCACGATCAGTGGACAGAAACACAAAGTTTGTTTCTTTTGAGCAGAAACTCGCGGGAAACAACGGATAACTCTAAATTAACACAATAAAAGCAGATTAAGACCGATCCCCGGCGATGGCGCCAAAAACTTGATGTACGTTTTACGTACTAGTTTTAAATTTATATTTTACCGAATTAATTACCAAAAACTGCACGAATAGGCAAGTGTACCTAATCATTTAGTAATATAGTTAATAAGTCGGGTGTCGAACTCTTGGGAAACGGGAGCTAATACTGAATTTATCAAATTAATAAAGAATTAACTAAAATAACCTAATTAAAGCAGATAAAGACAATTAAACTAAATAAATGCAATTAAATATTAAACTAAAGCAATTAACTAAATTAAAGGGAATTGGTGTGCAAGATTCAAACTTTATGATTCTAAATGATCACTAACACTACTAAATACTCAAAAACAATCAAAGAGAGCAAAAAACAATGAACTTTATGGATTAAATATCAATTAAAAGGCTTTCCTTCCCTAGATTCGATTCCACCATTTTCAAGTTGGTTTTATTAATCAAAATTGATGCATTGGACAATTAATTAACACTATACCGATTCCTATATTGTTAGACTCTTGATCCGAGTATCCAACTTTTCTAATCATGCAATTAACTAATCAATTGGTCATTAAATCAATTAACTACACAATTAAGCATATTTAAGTTCGTATCTATCAAGATCTAATCTTTAATGATTGATCAAGTTACCAAATCATTTAATTAACACATGAAAGTCATCATATGTCAATTCTAACACATTAAAGTTCTTATCTTGATTGTTTAGGCCTAGGATTTGATCAATCACTAGTCAACCCTAATTATTGGTCCTAATTAGCATTGATTAAAGTCATATAAATGGATTGGTCCTCCAATTTACATTAACTCAGATTCTAAACATATCAAAAAACAGAATTAAAACATGCAAGGATCTTTGATTAGACTTGAAAGATGAATATAATGTAATTAAAGTCATAAATATGTAAAATTAACCAACATGAGAGAGTTTCATCTCCTCTAGGGAGGAAAACAGAAAAACCTAGCCTAGATAGATCATATCAAACTTCTAGAATTCAAGAATAAACATAAATAACATGAAAGAATGATAAAACCTAAAGCAAAGCAACATCCAAAGCCTTTAATCTTCCAAATTATGCTCCAATCATTCAAATCCGAGCTCAAGCCTTCTGGGATATGTTAATGGACGTATTTAGCAGAGTAATGGTGGAAGAAATCGAGAGGTTAACCCCAAATCAGATATGGAAGTTTGTTTAAATACTTTTCTAAAAACAGGGGTGTCGCGCCGTGACGAGCAATTTTACCCAGATCCCAACTCTTTGAAATTGAATCTTTGTCGTTATCTACACGCGTCGCGCCGCGACGGGTTTCTTTGTCGCGCCGCGACGACACTTGGCACCGGATAGGCCTTATCCAAACTAGTTTGTAGCGCCGCGACAGATATAGGTTTCCCCGCCACAACCCTTTCCATTGCGCTCGGTGAATTCTTTTTTTCTCTTTATCTTGGGCTTGGGCCTTGGGCCTTCTTTATTTTTTTCTCTTTTCTTTTCTTCCTTTCATTTCTTTGGGCTAAACTCCATTTACTTTGAGCTTTCTTTTATTTTATTTTCTTCTTTCTTTGGGCCCATTTATTTTCTCGACTTTTTTTGCATCGGTTGTTAGATAAATTTATCTTTTCGCCTTTTTAGCCTGCAAAACATAAAAGAAACGGTAAACGTATCTTTTTACAATTCAATGCACAATTTACGGCTAAAACTAACCCGATATCGCATAATATTTATATATATTTAACGCGATATCATATATATATTTAAATTTTACAAAATTATGGGTATTACAGTAGACACAGAACTTTTTTAGTGATATCTTTGGGATATTGATGATGATTGAATAGAATTCTACCGATGCTAATATTATGCCAATCTTAGACATAGGTCGCATGGTTTTCTAAACTACTATGTTAACGGGTAATGTATGTGATCCTAATGTTACCGTTTATGAATTTTTTTTTTCCAAGAAAGTCTTAAAGCACTCTCTAAGATTGGGCTAAAGACTGTTTACCATTTCACCACCATATTATTTTGTTGTCAAATACCATCATGAGGAGGACCTATGAACTCAAGTCTTTGGAAGATTCATTACAAAATCAAGCCAAATACAAATTATCAATGCATGATGATTATAAAAATCTTACTTGACCATCATGAGAAGGAGACAGATGTCGATTTACACATGAGAATTGGGGATGACTTAGTTGATTCCTACATTATGAGGAGGATAAGAGATCCTTTTGTCATGAAGGGAAATTGAAAATCAGCTGAAAAAGAGTAAAGAAGAGAAGATATGTGTTCATAGAAAGGGGAGTAAAATTATACAGAAGATTCTGAAAAAGAAAATGATCAAGAGCTACATTTGATAGGTAGCAATCTCTTGTATGATGGGGAGTCAAAAAGTACGCTGAAAAGAAGACCCTTTCCTTCCTACGCAAAAAAAAATTCAAGATAAATCATTTTGTTGTTTGAATATTCAAGATAAAAAGTTACGAAGATGTCTAGTTGAAGACATGACAAATGAAGATCTCAAAATAGCTTTGGCTACACTTAAAAGATTCATGTGTCATCAAATCATTTTCCATCAAGCCACGAATATCCAACTTAGCTACAAAAGCAATCAGTTTAAAATCATTCTTCTCAAACCAAAGTGACTTCTACCAAACCTTGAAGAACTTCCTCGACTTACCATTCTTAACGACCCGGAGTTTGGAATCGTCTTTCTCAAACTAAAGCAGCATAAATCGTTCTTGAGATTTTCAAAGATTACAACCTATTCCGATGACATGCTAAAGCTTGTCCAATTCAAATTAAAAGACAATCTCAAACGAGACTTCAAGGAAGAAGAACAAATGTCCGATGAAGAACGAATTTTAACTCAAATCCGAACTGGGATAGTAATAGAAGTATACGATCTAGTTCTTGGCACAGAAATAGATCAAAACAAGAGAGAATATTGAGTTTGTTTCAAATTGTGTGTGTTCCTTATGATGATCCATTTTTCATTTCAAAACCTGAAAACGGAAGTTACCAAGTTTTAAGAATTATAAAGAAAACCCCGTTTTTCGTTCATGGGGTGTTGTCCCCTTAATCTTACCGGGACCAACATAGACTAATACAAGTGTTCACTCCACACTATTCAAACTTGTTTTAGAACAAAGTTTAATCCCTTTAAAATACACGTATAAATTCTATTACACTAAATTAATCGGTGATACTAAAATCACCAACGACCATCAAAGAAAGAATAAAGACCCGATGGTACATAAGAAGTTGGAAACAGTTATTCGTATTAGGAGAAGAGATTAAGCATTATTGTAAATTGTACATAAAAAGGAAGAACGTTCGACCCACTTTTGGTGTTTCAATATATTGTATATGTTTATTAGTATTATGTAATAGTTTAAGCACTATTGTAAAATCCTCTATTATAAATATATATAGGTGACTACCTCCTTGTTTGTGGTCTTTGAAATCTTCAGAATTCATATGCAAGTAATATTGTGATACTTCTTAATACTTGTGTTGAATTTCATAGTGATACTTAAATCTTGGACCAGCAATATACATTAATAAGTAAACGAAACACGAGTATAAATATTTTTTAAATATAATTTCATCAAGATATATAGCAATATGATAGAAAAGAATAAAATTGCAAAGACTTTATAAACATCAAGGAAGAAAAGGTGATCCAATCTAGCAAACTTACAGAAATATATAGTTTTAGACTTAGACAAAAACCAAGAATATAACAAAGCTTGACATCATTTTGTATTAGGCCCCTTCATGTGGTGACACTAGAGTCTCACTGTATCTCTTGTCTACTTGGCCACAAAAGATATGATTCCTTTTGTGGGATAACCTATCAACTAGAACTTTGAATATCTTATAATTATCGAACTTACTCCGGTCCCTATCTCCATTCATCCTCCAAGTCTCATACTTCACATTCCATCCTTGAATTTCTTCATATCTCACAATCAAGTAAATGCAACCTTTATGAACAACGAGACGAGCATCTTGGACCGAGTATTCTAGCACTCATGGTAAAGATGGAGTAACATCGGTGATGTGCGTGTAGCGTACTAGTTTTAAATTTATAACATCCGAATTATTTAGCACGACTGCAACACAAATAGGCAATAGAACCTAATCGTATGGTAGTATAGTAAATAAGTACAGGTGTCGAATACAAGGGAACAAGTATGATTTTGAATATAACTATACTAATTAAATATTAAACTAATTAAAAGCAACTAAAGTGGAATTTAGAATCTTATCAATAAAGATTCAGACTTTACCACTCTAAATTACCACTAACACTATTAAACTCCAAAAGCAAACCAAAGAGAACCAAAAGCATATATCTTTACGGATTTAAACTTATCAATTCAAAGGTTTCCCTCCCTAGACTCGATTTCACCTCTTTTTAGTTAATTAATTCAATTAATGTGTGCAATAGACATATAATCACTATATACCGATTCCTATATTAGTTATACTTGTGGTCAGATTATATAACTCTATAATTATGGTTTTAACAAACCTTATGGTCATGAGATTGATCAAAACACATAATTAGCCGATTTTAAGTTCGTGTCAAGAAAGACTTAATCTTTATGTTTGTTTAGGTTAACAAAACATGTATTAATATATAAATGGTCATTATATATTCATCACACACATCAAAGTTTCCTTTTTAAGAAGTTTAACTTAGGATTGATGTATCACCGGTCTAGATTGTCTATTGGTCCTAAACAATCAAGATTCAAGTTAAACAAGTGGATTGGTCCTCCAACTTGTATAAACTCGTTTAATAAACTTCAAAAACAGAAATAAGAACACATGTGGATCATCAATTAAGCAATACAAGAAAAATTATATAGCAAACATGTCCAAATTAACATAAATTAATCAACTTTATTGAGGTTCATCTCCTCTAGGGAGGAAAACAGGAAAGAACTAGCCTATAATGATCATGTCAAACCTCTGTAAATTAAGAATAAACATAAGAAAAATGAAGGAAGAATGATAAAACCGTAAAAGCCAAGATTCCTAGCCACTTTAATTTTCAAATCAAGCTTTGATCCTTCAAATTATGCTCCACAGCTCCTAGAATAACTTTTGGACGTGTTTTGGAAGTATTTGGGTAGTATATGTTGGGTTGTTCACCCCAAAACAGATCTGGACATTCGTTTATATAAAAAACTGAAAAGAGGGGCGTCGCGTCGCGACGGGGAAGTTTGACACGATCCAAAACACTTTTGAAATTTGAAATTTTGATGTGATCGCGTCGTCACGTCGCGATCTCCTTAACGGTCGCGCCGTGACCTCGATTTTTTAGACTTTGACCATAAAAGTGATTTTGTAGTTCTCTGAGTTTAGTTTCCGTGGCCTTTTGAATCACCTCAATCTGAATTCGTATGAGTGAGATATGATCAGAACAGTGGAGATGTGTCGGCGCGGCTAGCTTTTCTTATTTCCTTCGGTTTTTTCGGTTTTTTGCTCAAAACTTTTCATAATCCACCTTTTTAACTTGTAATTCACTAAATGATGATAATTAAGTATCGTTTACTTATTTACAAACAATAACAGGCTAAAATAAAATAAATATCGCTTAAAATATATATCTAAATTTGGCGATATCTAAATACCCCACACTTGAACTTTGCTTGTCCCCAAGCAAATCACAATTTTACTCACGCTAAAACTCTAACAGATCAACACCATCATTGAAAAATTAAATACCACTTATAAATGTCAAAAACGTTGATTAAAAACACAACATCGGCTATGCTTAGAATTATGCACATACTCATGATTTGATCCACATTTAACTTTCCAACACTCCAAATAATTTTTCCATTTATACATATCCAAACCTTAACTTAAGAATTGCATTTATATTTAATTTGGTTAATTTAACCTTTAGGAATCCCCCAATCTCAAAACTTATTGCAGATTTTCCAACTTTATTGTTACATATGCTTTTTATCTTTTCAGCTCTTTTTTATAAGTCTATGACTTTCTATGAAACCCATGTAACGAATCCTCAACTCAACCGATCCCAAACAAGTTGGCTTTAGGTGGCTAGGCATTGAAAACCCCTCAGAGTTTACTAATTCGAGTTTCAAAGACCATGTATTTGACTTATATATTTTTCTAGCTTTTTTGCATATATATTTTATTTTGCACATTGGCTTTTTTCACTCTCTTTTTTCTTTTTTTTTCTTTTTCAAACATATGTTTATAAAATTTGAAAGTTCAACTCAGTCTATTTTTGTCAAGCTTAGACTTAAAAAAGGCTTAACCTTTTTAATTATTGAAGCAATTCAAAATTTAAAATTTGGATACTATAAACACAAATTTCTAAAGAATTGGCGAAAAGCCACAAGTACTATGCATAAACACTAAACATACCCTATAAATTTGTTTATTAATCAAACAATTTGACATTTTTAAATAATATCTAACTTTAACTTGAATAATATCAAAATTTTTAAAATTTAACACCCAAATAAAACAATAATTTAACACGAGGACAAATAAATTTCAAGCGAGCAAATAATTTTCTAACCCCCTACCCTACACTTAAATTGTACAATGTCCCCATTGTACATAAAATAAAGATATCACAAGGTAGAAAAAGGTTAGAAAAACTCCCTGGGTATAATTAGGCGATTGGAGTAGATAGATGTCAGCATATACACGTGTACTCCACAAATTAAAAGCTCTCACTGAAATATAAATCACTCAAAACATACCATCAGACGCACAAAAATATAAACATCAAAGGATAGTAATGTCTGAACATGATTTTATATGAAGGATTCCACAAGCATATATGAAGAATTATCTAAGCTAGGATTCACTAAGAATGAAAACAAAAAGAAACAAACCTAACTCACTTTCGTAGGAATCACGGTTGCATTTAGCGTATACAACAAGCCTTTAAACCTCTCGGTAGCCCGAGTGGACGATTTTTAGTCTCGTGAGGGTTTCTAGGCAACACACCCACAAAGTTGAACGGAAAGAAAATGAAATACAAAAATAAAGAAGAAAGAAAAACCTAAACTAACCACGGGTTGCCTCCCGAGAAGCGCTTGTTTTTGTGTGAGTCTCTAACTTGACTCCAGATTTATTTCTTGTGACTTTGAATGAATGAACCCACACTCGCAATCAAGTGCGGGTGGTAATCTTTATACATACCGGGTGATGTATATTTGTTACCAATTTGGAATGCTAACGCTAGTGTTGCGTCACACCACACTGTCTCCATCTCCACAAACATCTCTATTGCGTTCTGAATCTTGGTTCCTCCTTGTGATTGTGAACTCAATTGTGACTCAAGCAAAGACTCCAACCGGCTCCTGATGATGTCTAAGTTATTCGTAAAATACTATTTAGCACTTGAAGTACCCCACAGAATTCCCAGCGTGATGTGCGTTTTACGTACTAGTTTTAAATTTATATTTTACCGATTTATTTACTAAAAACTGCACGAATAGGCAAGTGTACCTAATCGTTTCGTATTATAGTTAGTAAGTCGGGTGTCAAACTCTTGGGTAATGGGAGCTAAACTGAATTTATTAAATTAACCTAGAATTAACTACAATAAACTAATTAAACCAAATAAAGACTATAAATGTAAAATAAATGCAATTAAACACTAAATTAAAGCAATTAACTAAATTAAAGGGAATTTGCGAGCAAGATTCAAACTTTATGATCCTAAATGATTCCTAACACTACCAAATACTCAAAAGCTACCAAAGTAAGCAAAAAGCAATGAACTTTATGGATTAAATATCAATTAAAAGGTTTTCCCTCCCTAGATTTGATTCCACCCTTTTCAAGTTGGTTTTATTAATTAAATTGATGCATTGGACAATTAATTGACACTATACCGATTCCTATACTGTTAGACTCTTGATCCGAGTATCCAACTTTTCTAATCATGCAATTAACTAATTAATTGGTCATTAAATCAATTAACTACACAATTAAGCATATTTAAGTTCGTATCTATCAAGATCTAATCTTTAATAATTGATTAAGTTACCAAATCATTCAATTAACACATGAAAGTCATCATATATTAATTCTAACACATTAAAGTTTCTATCTTGATTGTTTAACCCTAGGATTTGATCAATCACTAGTCAACACTAATTATTGGTCCTAATTAGCATCGATTAAAGTTAAATAAACGGATTGGTCGTCCAATTTATATTAACTCCGATTCTAAACTTCTTAAAAACAGAACTAAAATATGCAAGGATCTTTGATTAAACTTGAAAGATGAATATAATGTCATTAATGTCATAAATATGTAAAATGAACCAACTTTAAAGGGTTGCATCTCCTCTAGGGAGGAAAACAGAAAAAAAAACTAGCCTATTACAATCATATTAGACTTCTGGAAAACCTAAATAAACATTAAGAATAGAAGAAGAACAATAAAACCGTGAATAAGCAATAGATCCAAGCCTTTAGCTTCCAAATCAAGCTTCAATCCTTCAAATCCGAGCTCAAGCCTTCTGGGATCACTTTTGGGACTTATTTAGCAGAGTAATGGTGGAAGAGTTTGAGTGGTTAACCCCAAATCAGATCTCGAAGTTCGTTTATATATATTTCAGAAAACAGGGGCGTCGCGCCGCAATGAGCAATTGTACCCCCATCCCAACTCTTTGAAATTCAATATTTGTTGTTATCTAGACGCGTCGCACCGCGACACAAGTATTGGTCGCGCCACGAACACACGTGGCAAGCAGATAAGGATTATCCAAATAGAGTTTGTCGCGCCGCTACACACAAGGGCGTCACGCCGCGATGCCTCTCTTTCCGGCCCGGTGACTTCTTTTCTTTTTTTTCTTGGGCTTATTTTGGTTGCCTTTGGGCCTTAATTCTTTTCTTTCTTTTTCTTTCCTCTTGGGCCTAAACTCTATTTATTTTGAGCTTTCTTTTATTTTATCTTCTTTCTCAATTCTTTTGGGATTCTTTATTTTTCTCTCTTTCTTGGGCTTATTTTTTCAATAATTCATTGATTCGCCTTTTTAGCCAGCAAAACAAAAAAGAAACGATAAACGTATCTTTTTACAATTAAATGCACGATTTCCGACTAAAACCAACCCGATATCGCATAATATTTATATATATTTAATGCGATATCAAAATACCCCACACTTGAACTTTGCTTGTCCTCAAGAAAATCACAACTCTATCCAGGCTTAAAAATTTAAAATTCCTAACACCATTCTCGCAAAATTAAATATAACTTACGAATGTCAAAAAAATTGATTTCAAACAAAACATAAATTATACTGAGAACTATGCACATACCCATGATTAGATCCTCATTTACTTTCCACCATCCCTAAAGAATACTCCTATCTATATACATCCAATCCTTAATTTAAAAATTGCATTTAAATTTAATTTGGTTAAGTTACCCTTTTCAAAATCCCTGAGACTTATTGCAGATTTCCAACTTTATTTACACATATGTACCCTTTTCAGCTCTTTTATATAAGCCTATGACTTTTTGTGTAACCCATGTAGCGAATCCTCAACTCAACCGATCCCAAACTAGTTGGCTTTAGGTGATTAGGTGTAGAACACCCCTCGGAGTTTACTAATTCGAGTTCCAAAGGCCATTTATTTGACTTATATATTTTTCTAGCACTTTTGCATATTTTTTTCATGTTTGCACATTGGCTTTTTTTTCACTTTTTTTTCTAACATATGTTTATAAAAATTGAAAGTTCAACTCAGTCTATTTTTGTCAAGTTTAGACTCAAAAAGGAGCTTAACCTTATAATTTATATAGCAATTCAAAAATTAAAAATTGGATATTATAGACTCGAATTTCTAAAGAATTGGCGAAAAGCCACAAGCACTATACATAAAAGCTAAATATAACTATGAATTGTTTATAGATCAACAATCTTGACAATCTCAAAAAATATCTAACTTTTAACTCGAATGATATTAAAATTTTAAAATTTAACGCCTAAATATAATCAATAATTTACTACAAGGACAAATTAAGTTCAAGCGAGGAATCTTTTTCTAACCCCCTACCACACACTTAAATTGTACAATGTCCCAATTGTACACAATAAAATATATCAAAGTAGAAAAAAAATTAGAAATAGCTCCCCGGATATTAGCAAGGCGAATGGAGCAGATAGATGTTAGCATATACGCGCGTAGTCCACAAATTAAAAACCCTCACTAAAATATAAATCACTCAAAGCATAACGTCAGAAATATAAACATCAAAGGATAGTAAATGTTTGAATGTGATTCTATATAAAGGATTTCAGAAGCATATATGAAGAATTATCTAGGCTAGGATTCCCTAAGAACGAAAACAAAAAGAAACAAACCTAACTCACTTTTATAGGAATCACGGTTGCATTTAGCGTATGCAACAAGCCTTTAAACCCCTCGGTAGCCCGAGTGGATGTGTTATAGTCTCGTGAGGGTTTCTAGGCAACACACCCACAAAGTTGGAATACGGTGTGCCTCCTGGAAGCGCTTCTTTAAACATGTCTTTAGCTGGACTCCACCCCACACTTAGGGCTTTAGTACGGCGAGGTTGATATCCTCACCTTCCCTTTCCTCGGGCATTGCTTCCAAGTAATGCTTTACTCGGTGCCCGTTGACTTTGAAGGTAATTCCCTTTGAATCAAGTAGTTTGATTGTGCCGTATGGGAATACGTTACTAACCACGTATGGGTCGTACCATCGGGTTTTGAGTTTTCCAGGAAATAACTTCAACCTAGAATTGAATAGAAGAACTTTGTCGCCAGGTTCGAAGTGTTTGATTTTCTTTCGGACGTGCATCGTGCCATTTTTTCGTACGATCTTTATAGATCAAGGAATTCTCGTAAGCTTCGTTTCGTAATTCATCTAACTCGTTTAGCTGTAAGAAATGGTTGGCACATGCCTTATCTAGATCAGGATCGCATGCCTTCAATGCCCAATATGCCTTGTGCTCTACCTCTACTGGCAGGTGACATGCCTTTCCGTAGACTAACCTAAAGGGTGTGGTACCTAAAGGAGTTTTATAGGCAGTCCTAAACGCCCAGAGTGCGTCATCGAGTTTATCTTCCCATTCCTTACGGTTCCCGTTCACCGATCGTTCTAGAATTTGTTTCAGCGCGCGATTGGTAACCTCGGTTTGCCCGCTTGTTAGTGGATGATATGGCGTTGCAAATCTATGGTTCACACCATATTTCTGCAGCACCTTCTCTATTAGGCTGTTAGCGAAGTACGTACCCCTATCACTGATCTAGGCCTTAGGGATACCAAACCGAGAGAATAGTTTCTTTAAGAATTTCACTACGACTCGGGCATTGTTAGTGGGTAAGGCTTGTGCCTCGGCCCACTTCGACACATAGTCGACAGCTACTAAGATATATTTATTTCTGCGGGAGGAAGGAAACGGACCCATAAAGTCTATACCCCACACATCAAAGATTTCACAGACTTGGATGTTGTGTTGGGGAATCTCGTTTCGGGAAGATATATTACCGGCCCTCTAACAGGCGTCACACTCCTTTACGTGGGTGTGTGCGTCTTTAAAGATGGTGGGCCAATAAAATCCGGCTTCAAATACCTTCTTTGCGGTGTAGACCGCACCGTGGTGTCCCCCGGTAGGCCCACTATGGCAATCCCTCGATACTTCTCTCGCCTCATCTCCCGAAACGCACCTCCGAATAATGTTGTATGCGCAGTGTCGAAAAAGATAGGGTTCATCCCATAAATAGTACTTCACATCTGCCAGGAATTTCTTCTTTTGCTGATGTGTCATACCTTTAAGGAAAACTCCTGCAGCAAGATTGTTCACGAAATCTGCAAACCAGGGAGGCTTATCGCTGACCTTCATTAGATGCTCGTCTGGGAAGTTGTCAACGATATCCGACTCTCGTAATTCGTCTAGATGTGGGTTTTCTAATCTCGACAAATGGTCGGTTGCCATATTTTCTGCTCCTTTCTTGTCCCTGATTTCGATGTCAAATTCTTACAGAAGCAAGACCCATCGGATAAGCCTAGGCTTGGAGTCTTGTTTGTCAAACAAGTACTTCAAAGTAGAATGATCAGTGAAGACGATAGTTTTGGATAGAATCAGATAAGATCGGAATTTATCAAAGGCATAAACCACAGCTAGGAGTTCTTTTTCAGTAGTAGTGTAGTTCTCCTGAGCTGGGTTCTGGGTTTTACTCGCGTAATGAATTGGTTGGAAACGATTGTTAACCCTTTGGCCTAGGACTGCCCCTACCGCGTAATCGCTGGCATCACACATAAGCTCAAACGGCATGGTCCAGTCTGGAGCAATCATGATCGAGTTTCTCCTTTAATTTGTTAAAAGTTGTTAAACACTCGTCAGATAACTCGAAATTAACGTCTTTTAATAGGAGTTGTGTCAGAGGCCTTGTGATTTTTGAGAAATCTTTGATGAAGCGGCGATAGAATCCCGCGTGGCCTAAGAAACTCCTCACCCCTTTCACATTAGTAGGCGGTGGTAATTTAGAGATAGTGTCTATCTTAGCTCTATCCACCTCTATGCCTGCTTGTGAAACTTTGTGTCCCAACACTATGCCTTCTCGTACCATGAAATGGCACTTTTCCCAGTTCAACACAAGGTTGGTTTCTTCACAACAGGCGAGCATTTTATCAAGATTAGATAAGCACAAATCGAAAGAATTTCCGAATACCGAGAAGTCGTCCATAAATACTTCCATGAAATCTTCCACCATATCGTGGAATATGGCGGTCATGCATCGTTGGAAGGTTGCTGGAGCATTACACCGACCAAACGGCATCCTCTGGTAAGCAAACGTCCCGTATGGACATGTGAAGGTGCATTTTACGTACTAGTTTTAAATTTATATTTTACCGATTTATTTACTAAAAACTGCACGAATAGGCAAGTGTACCTAATCGTTTTGTATTATAGTTAGTAAGTCGGGTGTCGAACTCTTGGGGAACGGGAGCTAAACTGAATTTATTAAATTAACCTAGAATTAACTAAAATAAACTAATTAAACCAAATAAAGACAATATATATAAAATAAATGCAATTAAACACTAAATTAAAGCAATTAACTAAATTAAAGGGAATTTGCGAGCAAGATTCAAACTTTATGATCCTAAATGATTCCTAACACTACCAAATACTCAAAAGCAACCAAAGTAAGCAAAAAGCAATGAACTTTATGGATTAAATATCAATTAAAAGGCTTTCCCTCCCTAGATTTGATTCCACCCTTTTCTAGTTGGTTTTATTAATTAAATTGATACATTGGACAATTAATTGACACTATACCGATTCCTATACTGTTAGACTCTTGATCCGAGTATCCAACTTTTCTAATCATGCAATTAACTAATTAATTGGTCATTAAATCAATTAACTACACAATTAAGCATATTTAAGTTCATATCTATCAAGATCTAATCTTTAATGATTGATTAAGTTACCAAATCATTCAATTAACACATGAAAGTCATCATAAATCAATTCTAACACATTAAAGTTCCTATCTTGATTGTTTAACCCTAGGATTTGATCAATCACTAGTCAACACTAATTATTGGTTCTAATTAGCATTGATTAAAGTTAAATAAATGGATTGGTCCTGCAATTTACATTAACTCATATTCTAAACTTCTCAAAAACAGAACTAAAACATGCAAGGATCTTTGATTAAACTTGAAAGATGAATATAATGACATTAATGTCATAAATATGTAAAATGAACCAACTTTAAAGGGTTTCATCTCCTCTAGGGAGGAAAACAGAAAAACCTAGCCTATTACAATCATATTATACTTCTGGAAAACGTAAATAAACATTAAGAATAGTAGAAGAACAATAAAACCGTGAATAAGCAATAGATCCAAGCCTTTAGCCTCCAAATCAAGCTTCAATCCTTCAAATCCGAGCTCAAGCCTTCTGGGATCACTTCTGGGACGTATTTAGCAGAGTAATGGTGGAAGAGTTTGAGTGGTTAACCCCAAATAAGATGTGGAAGTTCGTTTATATAGATTTCAGAAAACAAGGGCGTCGCGCCACGACAAGCAAATGTTGCGCCGCGATGAGCAATTGTACCCCCATCCCAACTCTTTGAAATTCAATATTTGTCGTTATGTAGACGCGTCGCGCCGCGACAGAAGTATTGGTCGCGCTGCGACCACACGTGGCAAGCAGATAAGGATTATCCAAATAGAGTTTGTCGTGCCGCTACACACAAGGGCGTCGCGCCGCGATGCCTCTCTTCCAGACCGGTGAATTCTTTTCTTTTTTTTCTTGGGCTTATTTTGGTTGCCTGTGGGCCCTTAATTCCTTTCTTTCTTTTTCTTTCCTCTTGGGCCTAAACTCTATTTATTTTGAGCTTTCTTTTATTTTATTTTCTTTCTCAATTCTTTTGGGATTCTTTATTTTTCTCTCTTTCTTGGGCTTATTTTTTCAATAATTCATTGATTCGCCTTTTTAGCCTGCAAAACATAAAAGAAACGATAAACGTATCTTTTTACAATTAAATGCACGATTTCCGGCTAAAACCAACCCGATATCGCATAATATTTATATATATTTAACGCGATATCACGGCGCCAAAGGGATTCCATAATGCGACTCAACTCCTCACTCGATTCCGTGGTACCTCCTTTTCTGATTTCGGAGCGTCCTTCTCGAAGAGTAGAAATTCCAGATAGTCCAAGATTTCCTCTGCACAATTCTCCACGTCTTCTCTCTCAAGAAGGGAGGGTCCCCATACGGGTTTTGGTTCTAAACCTAACGTGAGTGTTGGTTGGACGAGGTTCGATGGTTCATCCTTTGAATATTCTTCTGGTTCCTCAAGTAGGTGAGCGAGACACTCCAGAATATCTCCATCGGACTAAGCATCTTCTCTCGACTCCACCTCCACACAAGGCTCAAAATGTATACTACCGTCAGAATCAGAGTCGTCTAAACAGTACAGTTCAGGACTAACATGTGGTTCATCCGGCGAGCTAATCGGGTGGTCATTCTCATCATCTTTTGCAATGAAGTCGAAGTCATCCCGTTCGATGCCATCGTCGTAAAATTCATTCAACAATTCTTTAAGGAAGGAATCCCAACAGATTGGATGATCCTCGGGCCAATATATATTCACAAAAGAGACATCGAAGAAAACTCGAAAAAGCGCGCAAAACGACTAGGATAGGTAAAATCTAGAAATTAACTTCCTTTTGAGCCGAAACTCGCGGGAAGGATCGTTTAATAAAGAATTAGACAAGTTATACCAAAATAAAACTGTTTCCCGGCAACGGTGCCAAAAACTTGATGTGTGTAGCGTAGCAGTTTTAAATTTATAAAATCCGAATTATTTAACACGACTACAACACAAATAGGCAAAAGAACCTAATCGTATGGTAGTATAGTAAATAAGTACGGGTGTCAAACACAAGGGGAACGAGTATGATTTTGAATATAACTATACTAATTAAATATTAAACTAATTAAAAGCAACTAAAGTGGAATTTAGAATCTTATCAATAAAGATTCACACTTTACCACTCTAAATTACTACTAACACTATTAAACTCCAAAAGCAAACCAAAGAGAACCAAAAGCATATATCTTTACGGATTTAAACTTATCAATTCAAAGGTTTCCCTCCCTAGAATCGATTTCGCCTCTTTTTAGTTAATTAATTCAATTAATGTGTGCAATAGACATATAATCACTATATACCAATTCCTATATTAGTTATACTTATGGTCAGATTACATAACTCTATAATTATGGTTTTAACAAACCATATGGTCATGAGATTAATCAAAATGCATAATTAGCAGATTTTAAGTTCATGTCAAGAAAGACTTAATCTTTATGTTTTTTTAGGTTAACAAAACATGTATTAATATATAAATGGTCATTATATATTCATCACACACATTAAAGTTTCCTTTTTAAGAAGTTTAACCTAGGATTGATCTATCACTAGTCTAGATTGTATATTGGTCCTAAACAATCAAGATTCAAGTTAAACAAGTGGATTGGTCCTCCAACTTGTATAAACTCAGTTAATAAACTTCAAAAAGAGAAATAAGAACACATGTGGATCATCAATTAAGCAATACAAGAAAAATTATATAGAAAACATGTCCAAATTAACATAAATTAATCAACTTTATTGAGGTTCATCTCCTTTAGAGAGGAAAACAGGAAAGAACTAGCCTATAATGATCATGTCAAACCTCTGTAAATTAAGAATAAACATAAGAATAATGAAGGAAGAATGATAAAACCGTAAAAGCCAAGATTCCTAGCCACTTTAATCTTCAAATCAAGCTTTGATCCTTCAAATTATGCTTGTTGAAGTTTGTTTGTTGAATCCATCAATCTCCATGAGTTGAAGTTTGTTTGTTGAATCCATCAATCTCCATGAGTCGGATTTCAATGAGTACATGTATACCTCTCCAACCATTGTAACAAGTAGAAGCTTGTAGTCGTCGTCTCAAGAACTATAATATAACTCGAATGTAGTATTGAGATGTGGGTTGACAAAATTAGTTTTAGACAAATTCTTATAATCAGCCGTAACAAGATTCAATAGAATTAGTTCTGATAGCCGGAATTATCCAGGGCGACGGATGCCAACGCATACCATTCCATGAAAAGATGTGAGAAGTCGCACGAATCCAGGATAAAGGGCGATAAATGGCAGATGGTGGCTTGCTGGAGTTAAACCATTATCATCCATTGTTTCACTATCGATGACACTGAACTTGAATGGTGATTCGCTTGTTAAGACAAGAAATTTTTGGGTGATTACGTGGCGGAGATGCAACTCGGAGAACAGTTGTGTGTTGAGGAAGGAGTGAAATTCCTTGGAAACAGTCATTAAACAGATTACAGATTTGGCCGGAAGCCTTGGTATTATGTGGTGTAACAGAATGTGAATTGGAAGCTCCGCCATGGTGTTTTTACTGGTCTATTGACTACCGATCATATGGCTGCAGGGATATGTATATATGAAGGGATGGAGAAGGCCAGTTATATGTAGATTTATTAGATAATTATTCCTTGTTTTATGGAAGATTAAGATAAACATGGAGAATGATAAATTTTATTTTATTTTTTAGATAATAAAAAAGGATTGATAGCCGAGTTAGTATAATTTTTAAAAACCCGTTTAAAAGAGTTGTACCTAGTTTCCTCTTCCATTTCACGATACAACACACAAACAAACCCAATACGTAAATAAACGGTTTTGGATTGAGCATAGACGGGTACGGTTCGTTTTTAGGTTGACCCGTCAACCCATATAAATATACGGGTCCTGTTCGGGTTTGGGAGCGGGTTTGCGGGTTGATCCGCCAACCACTATACTTTTTTGATATATTGTATTTTTCTATTTACCTCTTATTTTACACGTTTCCTATTTCACTATCGCCTTTTTCTTTTATTTTCGTAAATCTAATCCGAAATAAATCCTCCGTTTTTAAGCTATGGAGAGTACACACTATCGAATCATAAATATTTTATCACTTGTAGTTAAATTGTTATTTGGTAGGGTTTAACTTTATTTGTTATTTTGCATTTAGATTATGTATTTTGACAAACAATGTAACACCCCCAAATTATTTTTAAATATTAGAATAAAGTGTGTACACAACATTTCTAATCAAAATAGTGACGAGGTCTCGCAATCGGAACTACAAGTCATTACAAAATTCAAATCTTAACATGAGTAATGAGTTTACAAAACTTGTTCTTAACATCCAAATATGGGTATAATAATTAAGCAACGGAAAACATTTTGGAATGGATAAACCATCTTCACATTGCACTGTCCCTAGGTCCCGAAAAGATAAGAAACAACAATAATAAGTATAAAACTCACAATTGCACACCACATTAGGTATCTACCGAAATAGTGTACTAACGACGATTTCACACTTTGGGTCACAATTGACCATCAAAGCCGTACCAAGGGTATCACATGTCTAACTGTGTGTCTGAGTTATGTTTCACCACAATATAACATAACCCTTCACTTCAAACAAAAACACATTAGTTACACTTTCACAGATATGATACATGCATATTTCACACTAATGTATTCGTGAGATTCACGTCTATTAGCAAACACCTACAATATAGGTTTTCACATTATTAATCATTTGTTTAGGGCTACATACCCTCCGTACAACACTTACTTGGAATCATCTAAAATTCTAATTTTGGGTTATACTTTCCGATTGTCAAGTTTTCAATTCCCCACTTCAAACTATTTTTGATTGCCACCCAGCTCTTGATTCATGATTCAAAATTTTACGATTTGAGGTTCACAATTGATTAATTGTATACGCCAATTTTTGATTCATGTTATCCGTACTCAAGGTTTACGATTCGCATACATATACCGTTTCCGATAGTCAATATTACTCATATAGTTTTTGATTCATTATTAGTCTTGTAGGCTTTTCGATTTTGAATTTTAGTTAACACTATTTACAATTCAAGACACCCATCATGGTTTTCGATAGTGTAAGCACACTCGCACAATGTTTCTTATTGGGGAACTGTAAGGGACTCTACCCATATCACTTTCCGATTTCTACCATTCTCGTGTGTTTAGATTCTCAATTCACTAAGAGACTCAACCCTCATTCATTTTACAATCCTACTTTTATCTACTGTTTTCGATTGTTTTCCACTCACAACATGATTTAGAATTTCCTTCTCTAGTTTTCGCTTCAAACCTACGGTTTAACAATTCAGTTAAACCCAAGAACATTTTCGATTCAACCCATACTGTCATACTTTATCCAAAATCAAACCTCGCCAATTCTTAACGAAATCATATAACTTCAATTACATTAGATTCCAATCATCATAAAAGCAAACCCATAATGATTAATTGTAATTTTAATCAGATTTGATGGACAAAAATCGAGTTATTGTTCTCTATTCACAATACAGTTCGAACATCTCATAAATCCCCAACAAAATCCTATTAAAATCTAACCCGCTAATATCAATTTGATACACAAATGATCACAAAAGTACACGGGATCATACCTTACAAATTTCTCTTCAAACCGATTGAGTTTGGTAGCAAAGAGTTGAATTCTCCTCGATACACACAGAGACTCTCTCTCTCTCTTTGGGTATAAAGCGGCTACAGTAACAATGATTTGGACTTATGCCCTTATTTTGGGTATAAATACCCTTCTTCACTTTACTAATGTCAACTTTAGCCCCTCCCCTTAGTTCAAATAAAATTGATTACTAACAATACAACCATAATTTGTAAATCTCCATTTTAATAACTCAAAATGTTACATTAGAAAACGGCATTACAAACAAAAGAAAATTTTTAATAAACTAGACTTGTTGATCCATCAACTCACGAATCAGTATATTTAAACGGGTTACTCGGGTTGTGTCCCATTTTCACTTATACCTGATTGTGTCACACATCCTTACACATATTTAAATAAATAGCTTTTTATTTCAAACGATGTTCCAAAGACAATTAGCAACGAATATAGGTTGTTATTGACCCATTAACTAATAGTGGTATTTGAGTCAATAAGTGAGGTGTATTTATTTGTATTTGTACTATTTATCTTTACTTTTACTGAGATAATAAAGAGGATATATGACCTTCAAAGAGGTAACTTGCAGATTACTGCCACCAAGTCCAATTATAAATTCTACCAAGAGAATGCCACATTCAAGATCCACGTCATTAAATCATTACTTTCAGAAAGCAATGTGTAAAACAGCATGCCGTTGTCACTATTAAGAAAAAGAATTAGGAAGCACTATTTAGGTTTATTTCTAACTAATTAAATCGATCTACTACCTGCATAAACAACTTGATCAGCTAGACAGGGAAGGTGATATTTCAATGTAATACATGAATATGCCAAATTTCTTGAAAGGGCCGGGGAGAATTATGGTGAGTACACGCGAACACACACGTTAAGCTAAAATATATTGATTTGGCGACACGAGAGTTTCAATGTATCTCGGGATATCCTGGCCCCAAAAGATACGCATATGGGTATATTTCTTCTTCAGGGATAACCGATGAACCAGAACTTCGAATACCATAGAACTATCGACGTTACTCCAGTCTCCATCTCCATTCATCCTCCACGTCTCATACTTCACATTTTGAGGTCCGGCATATATCAGAATCATGTAAATGCACTCTTTATGAACAAGGAGACCAGCATCTTGGACCGAATTTTCTAAAGAGGGGGTTGTTATCGGTGTTACCTTTTCAGTACTTGTGTCGAACCTCATAACAGATAAGGGGCGATGATCACTTAAGAAATAGAGATTTTCATTCAAGCGTACGCTTTGAGGCGTCTTTGTTCGTTTAAGTTTGCTTGTTGAATCCATCAGCTTTCTCCATAAGTCAGATTTCAATGAATAAATGTAAACCTCCCCAATTGTTGTAACATGTAGAATCTTGTAGTCATCATCACTAGAACTATAAAATAACTCAAATAATGTAGTGTTGAGAGGTTGGTTTACAAAATTAGTTTTAGACAAAATCTTATAATCACCCGTAACAGGATTCCATAGAACTAAATCCAAAAACCACCGTTTTGCCAGGCCACGGATGCCGACGCATACCATTCCATGAAAAGATGTGAGAATTTGCACCAATCCAGGATGACGTGCTACGAATGGCACAGGACGGCTGGGAGGATCAGTTAAATCATCATCATCATCATCATCATCAAGTGTTTGACGACGGATGACACTGAACTTGAACGGTGATTTGTTCGATAAGACGAGAAATCTTGCATTGATTACGTGGTGAAGATGCAGCTTGGCGAAGTTTTGTGTCTTCAGGAATGACTGAAACTCTTTGGAAACAGTCATTAAACGGATTACAAATTTGGCTGGCAGCCTTGGTAGTATATGGTGCAATATTATGTCGATTGGAAGTTCGGGCATGGTGCTCTTACTGATTAGGCTCCAGGTCGCTACGTACGGATTAGATTATTGGGAGGGATCGAGAAGGAGAAGGCCGGGTATCGGATATATATTATTCTGATTTATTAGATAATTATTCTTGTAACTTGTTGAAGTTTAAGATAGACATAGAATAAATATATTTTATATTTAATATATATCTGGGAATTTGAATTTCTAGATAATTATCGTAATTAGTTTAAAAGTTTGTGTAAAATATACGGGTAATTAATTAAATGATGTTTAACCTACCATTTAAAGTTTGTAATAGTAATTAATTAATTATATGCGTATATATCTCCTAGTT
The DNA here is from genome assembly GCA_038502395.1 of Dittrichia graveolens. Taxonomy (NCBI): domain Eukaryota; kingdom Viridiplantae; phylum Streptophyta; class Magnoliopsida; order Asterales; family Asteraceae; genus Dittrichia; species Dittrichia graveolens. Next base: position 74,739,818 of record JARJIL010000003.1, read on the forward strand.
TTAGAAGATTGTATTTTCTTGTATATAGATTAGGTCTTCTATATATCTATATCTATACTATTATATAAAGTATTTAAATTTCTTCCTTAAAATTCTTAAATTTTAAGTCACTTAAGATTACTATTCTACCATCATCTACTAAAAAATGATTCCATAAAATAAACTTAATAATATTCCTTTTTCATAAACGAATATTTCCTTTCCATAAATTCCATAGCAAAACTTACGAAATAGAATATTTCATAAACTTAAAAACATTCCATTAATTTCAGAAAGGGAAAATATATAATATCCACTTTTCACATGCTAAATAAAAATTCCAAAATTACATCTTGTGTGTCCTCTTGATCATTACCTACCAAAACAACTCCTTACAAATCATTTTTATTCACCGTCGCCACATTACGCGGGTACCCCACTAGTATTCTTGTATTTGTCTTGGTTTATTCTCAATGGAAATTATCGATTCCAATAGTTTGTTTATAAAGACGTATGCAAAGTTTTCTTTGATACATTAGTTCTTATGAGAAAGGATGCAAACTCTACTTTCGTTTCTTTAAAGTTTGTTTTTATTTTTGTTCAATAAATTAATTATTTTACATATTAATTTTCTGCTATGATATTGTTCAATGGCTTTAGAAATTAGTAACATTGATAGGAACAAAATAAAACTGCAAAAGAGATATGAATTTTAAAATAATGATCACCATTATGGGTTGGATGATATGTCTTATGTATGAATAAAAACATAAGTTTTGTGAATATTTATATTTATTTTATTTCAATTAGTAGTGATCATTCTAGATATAATTACTAAGATAGCCCCTAAATATAAATATCTTTTACTGGCTTTAATGGATTTTTGTTAATGTTATCTCAATTAATTGTAATTTGGAAAGCATATATATGTATACAATTTATTGTATAACTACATGATATTAGTAGCATTTAGTTTATCATGTTAAATCTAGAAAAACATGAAATTTTAGCATAGGATATTTTTTTTAAAAGGCTATTTGTTTTGGATGATAGATATCAAGATACACCTATATACTAATTGTTTTAAAATATTGTTTTCTTGCTTTTATAAAAAAATAAAATTATTCTTGTTCAAGATTTTGACATAAGAAAATATATTATGAGAAAAGTGTGAGGAAATTATGAACATTCTATTTATGTTGTTATTCTAGTATACATATTTGAACGGTTGAGGTATTAAGACATTTTATTTAGATAGATAAATACAAAATTAAATGTTTCTTTACGATGACTTGTTAGAATGTTTAATCCTATATTATTTGCCTTTATGGATTAAACGCTATAAATATATCATGTCTTGCCTTTTTAGATACTAAATATAAAGTTATTTATTTGAAAAAAATTGGAAGAGACGGACATGTGCATCCAAAGTTGTGACTTGTGACATTCCCTTTAAAGCTCATTGTAAATGAATACTTCTAAGTTTGAAAGAATTATTTAGTAAAAGAAAATAACTCGACCATATTTATAATTACTTTTAAGTTGATATTATATATAGAGAAGACAATATATGATAAATATATCATGTATCTAATAGATACTCATATAAAGTTATTTATTTTAAGATTTTACAACAAATATATGACACCATTATGACATTCCTTATAGCTCATTGTAAATGAAGAATGATTTATTATATAACTCTATAAGTGAGAATAACTCGGTCATATTCATAATTAATTTCCAGTTGTTAGACAAGGTTATATATAGGAAATATGCTAAATGCAGTTCTAAATTGATGTTTGCTTTTGACCAAGGAAAAATTGAGTAAAACAATAAGCTTTCAATATAAAACCCGTCTTGTTGTCTCTGTTACATTCCCAGGAGTGAATGTGATAACATGGTTATATATATAAATATGATGGTTCTCGACCTAGTTGAGATAATTATCTTGGTACACACATTAAGAATATGATTTGCTAACAGAATAGCAAGATAATTGTCGGGCATATACGTAAAATAGGGGGTGGAAAGTATAAAAATATCACATAAAATATATGCTAGTGATGGGTGCAAGAAATCAGTTGATTCAGTTTGGAAATCTAAACAACTAGTATAGTACTATCTAAAAGCTCTTATTAAAAAAATGATTGTTATATACACATGATACGTTTAACTTATGATTATATAATGGTGATTCATGACTCGAACACATATAATATTATTTGATTAACTATTGACTGTTATTATATGTGTGCCATAAATAGTAAAAAGTTTGTATTTCAAGATAGTTTTTCCTACTTGTTAGTGTTACTATATATAATAGTGCTAAATTAATCAAATGCTCCAGAAAAGCATTATTATATTGTCACGAGGAAAACTATAAAAGTCATGACACACTATGATCTTTTGCATTCTTTTATATATATAAATTGATTTGTGCTAAAGCTCGACAATCATCCAAGTTTCGTTAGATTTGAGTGGTGTCGTCTTATGGATGACGTGTGACTTACTTTTGAAAATCGGGTTTTAGTTTTTTCGGTTAAACCATTTTTAATTAGTTTGACGAATTAACAAATAAGTGATAAAACCATTTTGACCACTTTTAATATAATACCATTTTTATATTAATTTTGTTAATTCTATGCGCGTAGATATATAAACCATTTTTATAAATCTTTGTGTTTAATATATTTTAAAAAATTATTTAGCATGCGATTTCTTATATATCCATGCAAGAAATATATATAAAAAACACAACCACGTATATAAATATTAAGTCCGGTAACATGCCCAAAATCCTATGCGTTTTTCCCGTGAGCCAAACGGGAAAAACAAGGTAATCTAAGGACAAAACCAAAGATACTCATGGTGTGGGCTCCTCCGAATCCGGCATCTCCATTAGCACTCCGGGTTTGCCTTGCCAAGACATCACTGCTGTGACTCCCGATGGCTAAAATTAATTTATTCTTCTAAATACAAATACATAGTAATAAGGAAACGGCGTGTAGGCCGCGGTTCTAATAAACTATTACAAGTACAAAGAATAAAAGAAAGGGCATGCAAGCCGCACCCAAAAATAAATTATATCAAATACGGCACGCAGACCAAAATCAAAACAACCATCCACAACAACACATAGGCAATAGGCATCTAATGTTACCGAACAACATAAACAAACACAACCAAAGCAAAAACCATGGCGTGCTACTCAAACCATGCAAATATATTCTTTGATCAAAATTGCCAACAAAACACTCGAGACATAAATAGCAATCCTTGTATATATACATTAGTAATTTTAATACCAAGTTTAAAATTACATATTCATATATGCCCCTATAGATATATGTTTTTATGCATTTCATGCCAAGCCATACAAAACATATAAATATATGAATCAAAACACAATAGGATACGACCAGATCCAAAACTAGTCCAATAATTGTCAAAACTGAATTTTTAAGATTTCCAAAATTCTGTTTCAACAACTAGATTCTAGCCAAAACATGACGGGCATGGGCGTGCCCACTAGTTTGTCAGTTTACAATTTTAAACATTTTAACCCTTAAAACAAATCCTGCCGGCATGGCCCGTACTCCCACTGACACGGCCCACCAGAACCATTTTCTAGTTTTCTCCCTCCTTTGACCCGTGATGATGCCGGAACCAATACTTGGCGTGTGACCCAATAAGCCTTGCTTCATCAACAATGTCGCCAACTCGTGTGTGTCAGCGGGCGTAATCCAACAGCTTCGTACCTAATCTGACAATCCTGAACTAAGGCTGTCAATTCTGGTTGGGTTCATATTGTTCGGGTTTAGCCCATTTATTTTTGTGTCATGTTCGGGTCATGTCATTTTTTTCGTGTCTACCTATTTCGGCCAAATGTGATTGATGTATATTTTTTGATTTTTGAATACGATTTTGTAATATGATTTTCAAATACGGTTTTCGAGTACGATTTTCTAATAGTTTTCCATTTAAACTGCGATTTTTTGCAATTTTTCAAATTCCATGTTTGTTTCCGACTTTCGATAAGAATTTCAAAAATGATTTTCATTTATATTCTAAATTCAATATTCAATGTTGGTTTTGATTGTATTCTAACTTTAAATTTGGTATTTGTTTTGGGTTGATTCGAATTTATTTTACTTTTTTATTCGACTTATATTAATGTATATAATAAAAAAATGCAATGTACTAATATTCTACCATGTACTAATAAATAATTTTATCAAACAACCGAATAATTTAAAATAATATCGTTAAATAGAATTATGAATTAAATTCAAAATATTTAAGTATCATTTATCAAGTAATCAACTATCAAAGTACCAAAATCATATAGTCAAAATAGCGTATAAATACTAAAATGATGTACTATTGTTTTAAGTGTAAATATTTTATTATTTATTTTAAGTTTTTAATATTTAAGAGTTTTTTATTTTTGTTCGACGGATTTTATCGTCATGTCACTCTGTTATTGGAATTCACAATCTTCTTTACGAAATTAAAATTTAAAGTATTAAAGAAATTTATATAATGTTACAGTTTTACACTTAAACGGTTCCGTTTCGGGTTGACCCTAACTTGACCCATATATTTTCATGTCGATGTCGTGTTAACCCGTTTCTAACCCGTTTCGTGTTCATGTTACTTTTTTTTTCATGTCGGGTTTCGTATAGATCCAAAAAATTGTCAACTTTACCTGAAACAAAGGTAAATATCTAAAAATCAACATTCGTCAATATTCAATCAAGAGTACTATTCACTTAGATGGGGTAATGGTAATATTTCGTAGTTACAATGGTTAAATGGTCCTAAATGTATAGTTCTAATACACGTAACATCAATAATGAGTTTGTCGGTTTTGTTCGCACTTTTTCTGAAAATTACAAGAAAAAATTATGTCAATCTTTGTACACATTTTGTATTTTATTTAGTCTATATTCTTGTCTTCAAAAAAATATGTAAACTTTTTTTTTCTTTGAAAGAAACTCTATTTTGTTAACTATTTGTCGAAAAAGGATTTGATTCTAAACTTAGATTAGTTAAACTATATTAATCCATTTTTTATTTTTATTTTATTTTGGGACAGATTAAAAGTGCAATGAATTTGGATTGAAAGTGTCTGAATTTGTAAGTTTAGAGTCTATGGATCAAAACCGTTAAAATTAGTAAACCACTAGGTTCAAAAATGCAATTAACTCAAGATTTAAAATAAATAGTTAATTACATTTTCGGTCCTTGTGATTTACTTAAAATTACGGGTTTTGTTCATAGATTTGACTTTTTACGGGTTTGATCCCTATTGACCTTAACTTCTTGCATATTAGTCCCTATCAAACTTGATTTGACTATACTATCCCTCTTCATATTAGTTTATCCGTTTCTTTTTATTTTTATACATATTAAATATTATTTAATATTAATTTTTTTTAAAAATTTAGGACATATCAGCTTATTTATCACTACTTTCAAGTTATCCCACCCCCTAATCTCTTGACCAGTTTCTCTCTACGGCTCACCATCGACTCCATAACCACCTAGCTGTTCCACCACCGTCGTCGCCATCATCACCATCTCCTACCACCACGGCCACAAATGAACTAAGCAGCCACCGCTAAAGCATTCAACCAGGCCCCGCTCTTAAGTTTTAGGGTTTAGAATTTTAGATTTGTCATGGAGGGTCTCTACCTAGCTTAACCTTGTAGATCTCTCCGGTACACAACAAACGCCACCGGCCACTACCGAATCCTGTGTTTGCACCCACAACTTGTCCATTATTTCATCTTCGCCTTTGAAACCTGCAAGTTCCACATCATCAAGCCATCTCTAATCTTTTCCCCCTTGATAGGCTTTAACCTAGGGTTTCATTTACGAAGGTGCACACGTACAACAGGTCTTCATCACCATCACCTTTGGCCAAGATTTGCTAAGGTTAAGGCGTTGTTCAAATCTAAATGATTAGGGTTTCGATTTAGTTTTCTCGATGAAGTTTCAAAATATTGGTGTGTTTGTTATTAAAACGGCCATTGTGTTTGTGCAGTCTTTTTCCATATCTACAAGATGCACATGCAATTTATGTCTATAATGGTGGCGGTGGCTAGAGAGGGGTTCGTAGGGTCAGAATGGTGTTGGTGGCCAAAAAACAGGACGATGGCCAAAATGGTGGTGATGAAGGTTGAAGATAAAGTTAAAAAAACATATTAATCAATATCATTAATTAATTGTAACTAAAGATTTATTAAGTATTAAATATCATTTTATGATGAATTAAAAATATAAGATAAGAAAAAAATCAATGAGTCAAAGGGCATTTAGTCAATCCAACTTTAATAGGGTCTAATTTAGGGATGGCAACGGGCCGGTTTTGGGCCGGGGATTGGTCCCCCCGTCCCCTTCCCCGTTTAAAAAAACCGTCCCTGTCCTCGCTTAAAAAATCGCGGGGATTTAAACGGGGATCCCCGTCGGGTAATCGGGAAAAACCGCGGAGAAACGGGTATCCCCGTTTAATGTGAACGGGTAATTTTTACCGTGGGGATACTCGTATAAAGTTAAACGGTGATTTTTCACCGCGAGGATTCTCGTTACTTATTAAGATTAAGTCACGAGTTTTAAAAAACAATTATACTAAAATTGTACAACATTAATACATTATCCACAAATACATACAAAACGATCCAAGATAATGATGAAGTGTTCAAATGTATCATAACAAATGGTTTTAAATCATTAAGTGTTCAAGGACGACTCAAATTATAAATTATATCAATCTTCCAACTTCATATGAATATATAATATATATACTTAAAAATAGAATATAAAATATAAAAATGAAATATAAAATATAAAAATAGAATAAAAAATATAAAAATATAAAAATAGAATAAAAAATATAAAAGTAGAATAAAAAATATATAAAATATAAAAATAAAATATAATCGGGTAATCGGGCTGGTTAATCGGGTAATCGGGGCGGGTATCACCGTCCCCGTCCCCGTCCCCGTCTCCGTTTAGCATCCCCGAAACCGCCCTGTTTAGCTCGGTTTTCGGTTTTTCCCGTCAGGTTCGATTTTTTTTGCCATCCCTAGTCCAACGCAATAAGTTCAAGTCAATAGATACCAGATCTAGAAACCGAACTCGTAAGTTTAACCAAATCACATAGACCACAAATATAACGTCGCTATTTAGATGTCACTGCGGATCTAATCTACTAACATAACTTCGCTGTTTAAAAAAAACATGGACCACAAATATAATTAACTCTAATATAATTAAAGATTTCATAATCAAGCAACAAGCTTATAGATATCATTAGATATTATACTATAGTAAATATCCTTAAAATAATTTCAGAATAGATAAACTATTTATACTAAACATTTTCTACAGAAAAATAAAACATTCTAAGGACACAAGTGGGTTATCAAGTGATTCGTCGTCGTTTCTATCTGGGGGAGCCCAGTCACTATCTGGTAACGGTAACTCCCTACCCGAAAGCAAATCGGGTTTCACGACCCTTTCAGCTAAACGTGACCCGCCCCGACCCGGATAGTTTTCAGTCTTCCTCGTTGACGGACTTCTTCCGACCCCATTCCTAGTCCCACTACCTCCTCCTCTAACCGCCGTCCGATTAGCCGGAGATCTGGATCGAGACACCTGCCCGGTCCCCGTCATGGGCCTCTGCCGGCCGGTGGAACCAAACCCAGAACCACGGTTGTTTATTTCGGATGCGGATCTGATACGGCCCGGAGACTGTTGCTTACCTCTTGCCGGAGAAACTCGAAGTTCGCCGGAAATCTGCTGCCGGTTTCTTAACTTCGAAGGCGATCTGTCGGTCACTCTCCGGCGAAGAATCTCGGCGTCTTCTTCAAATGTGGTGGTTGAGATAGTCTCGCTCATATTACTGCAGATCTCGGAAACTTCACCGGAAACATTAATATCTTCAATATCGTAATTTTGTTGATTTTGGATCTTGTGAAGGCTCTGTCTGGGTGTGACTTTTCTGGGGTCATTTTGGACATTCGAGAAATGGTTGCGATTTGGGGTTTCAGAAAGCACCTCTTTCACCGTCTCTTCGTCCACCGGCGGCGGAGCTCTGCTTAAATTCGATGAATGCTGATGGAATTCAGGGGATGAGGAAGGTTTATTCGTGCTGAGACAACAACCCATAGTTTAGAAATTGAAACTATTAGACTAGAAATGATAACCAGTGGTTGTTTCTGGTGGAGTTGGGTAGCGATACGGTGATTTTAACATTAGGGTTGTTGAGGACTGAAGGTTTCCGGGTAAGACTTCAAATGGAGGGCGGCCATTTGCGTTGGCGGTCCACGGCGGTTTCAGAGGAGGTGGTGGTGGAAAAGAGACGTCGTAGGTGGTGATGAGAGAAAGTGGAGTGAGGCTGGAGGTGTGCAAAGGGGGTCTGGAGTCAATGGAGATAGTGTTGAATTTATTGGTATTTCCAAGTTCCAACTAATCCAAAGAGAGGAGCCAAAATTCTTCAAAATAATAAAAAAATAAATAATTTATTTTAATTAAATATTTGAGAACAATGAAAATAATAGTGAAAATGTAGGGGGAAATCATGAAATGTGAAAAGAGATACATTTGATGTGACGATTCAAGATTTTATTGTTGAATTCAACCAATCAAATGATCGACGATTCATTGATCGTTTTTATTTTAATAAAATATTAAACTAATAATTATTATTATTACAAATACCGTAAAAATTAACGTGAGCTAATTAATTATTTTTATGAATTAAATATTTATTTTTAATTGAAAAGGATAAATTTATCAGTAATAATATGGGTTTAGTTTACTAACATATAACTAAATTAATATGTTTTTTTATTGCGTATATAGTATTTTAAAATTTTCTATTATGTGTATTAAACTTTTAATTTGTTATCATTGTATATATTTTGTTACATAAAATAGGAAAAAGCGTACACGTTTAGTACATAAAATAGATAGTTTAATACACACAATAGCGACATATTAAAAGTTCAATACATACAATAAATTTTTTAAGTCTTGTATATACAATAGCAAAACATGACAACTTAAATATATTTTGGTTAACTAAACTCTAATAATATTAGTAAACCGGCGCCATTTTCATCCACCAAACGTTGTGTATTTATTTTCTTTTTATAACATGTGTTGCACGGTTTCTTTTTAATTTTTTTTACTTTTTTTATAGGTAGCAAGAATTATATTTTTGTATTTTTTTCTTTACTTCATTCTCTATTTTATTTATTACAATCATTTATATTTTTGTTGAAGATCGAAGAAAATAATTTTTTACATTTTCGCAAGTAGAATAACCAAAAAAATCTAAAAAAACTACTTTTTTTTAATTAATTAACCTACTTGTAGTCACAAGCACCAAAATTTAAAATTTGTAGTAATATGTGAAAAAAACAATTCTAAATTTGTATAGTTATTTTTAGTGTATTTCTCTCGTGTTTAGGGTAATGATTATAGTAGACGATTTTGATGTGATTTTTGTTAACATGTAAGTTACAATAAATGTAGTATTATTTCTTTTTGTTGGAATTTTTTTGTTACATATTAAGTACTTATACCCCTTAGATCCTTTTTGTTAGAATTTTTTGAGTTGACAATGAGTTTGACTAAACCAACTTTGAGTTGAACATGCATTAGAGTTGTAAACAAATCGAACAAACATAAATGGGTTTGTCCGTGTCCGTTCGTTTAACTTTAGTCAAAAAAAATACGAACGGGTAAACGAACGAGTATTTGTGTTCGTTCATTTAACTTTAGCCGAACATAAACGAACGATCACATATACAAATATAATACAAACCTAATATTATTAAATATAAACAGACACTAATACATGTATATATGTGTGTGTGTGTATATATATATGTACAAACACATACATATATATACACACACACATACATATAAACAAACAGGTAAATGAACGTTCACAAACATAAATGAACAAACAAAGGTCTTTATTCGTGTTCGTTCATTTAACTCAACGAACAAATATTTTTATTCGTTTTCGTTTGTTTAAATAAACGAACATAAATGAACTTCCTGCCAACCCGTTCACGAACGGTTCACGAAACGTTCGATTCTTTTACAACCCTAATGTGCACACATGCATCTAGGTGTACATGTGCATGTGTATATGTGCACGAGATGCACATGTGCACGGTGCATATATGCATCTAGACGCACTTGTGCTAAAACAAAACCTAGTAATATAAACAGGTTGTGTAGATATGCACTGTGCATATGTGACTTTACCATATGTGTTGAAAAAATCTACTTTAATATGCACATGTGCACCTATCCACACCTATGCTCGAAAAAAGCAAGTGGTACGTGCACATACTGATGCCGTGTTGGAAAAAACCCTAACAAAAATGAATTTTTTTCTTTAAAAAAAAGCGAGTGGTACATCTACATGTGCATATGCATATTTGCACAAGATGCACACGTGCAAGGTGCATATATATATGCATCCAGACACACCTATGTAGAAAAAAATTGAGTGTTATATGCATATGTGCACACATCTCATTCTATGGTAAAAGAACCCGGCCAAAACAACAATATGGATGTTATATTAAAGAGTATATCTTTGTCGTTAATTTGGTATAATTTTCGTATTATAATACATTTGCCTAAAATACCCCTATAATGTTTTGGAAAGTGAGAATAACGGTTGTATTTTTAATTAATTACATGTTTATCATAATTAATATTAACCTTTGATTAATTATGATAAATGACCACAAACGGTTCTCGTGGTACTCATAAAATAATTAGTTCTCAAATGAATCCTCCCCTATACATATATATATATATATAGAGAGAGTGATAGAGAGAGGAAAGTTTATTTATAAACCGTTTTTAATGCGAGAACCATTGTGCATCAATCAATTTAGATAATGTTTTAATAAACCTTATTTATATCAAAAAGACAAAACTGTAATTAAAATATATATACATGCGCATGTTGTAGGAGTGGCTGCTTTTTTTGTGTCAAAATATTTTAATTTTTCTTTTTTTTTAATATTTATAAGTTCAAATAATTACTTTATTTATTATTTTATTTCTTTTTTCTTTTTTCTCCTTCTTTATTTATTAATCACAACCATTTATATATTTATTAAATTTTAGTAACATATTAGATAATTATACCCCATCGATCTTTTTTGTTAGAATTTTTTGACTTAGAAATGAGTTTGACTAAACAAACTTTGAGTTGCACGTGCACTAGAGTTCTAAACAAAAACAAACGGGGGCTTCTTCGTGTTCGTTCACTTAACTTTAGCCGAACAAAAAAATGAACACGAACAATATTTTCCTTACGTTTAATTAAACGAACGAACACAAACATAGCTCTCGTTCATTCATTTATGTTCATGAACGTTCAGTTATCCGTTTGTTTATGTTCGTTTATACTATATATATAAATATATTTATATTATGTGTGCACGCGCATATATAGTGTTTATTTGTGTTTAATAATGTTTAGATTTGTATTATAACGTGTGTTCTTTCGTTTACGTCTGTTTATCATTTAAAAACGAACAAAAAGGTAGACGAACGGACCAATCTTTTAAATAATTGAACACAAATACTCGTTCGTTTCTTGTTTATTTATTCGGCTAAAGTTAAATGAACGAACACAAATACAGAATTCCATTCGTGTTCATTCCGTTCATTTATAGCCTTAGCAATGAGTTTGACTAAGCCAACTTTGAGTTGCACGTGCACAAATGCATCTAGGTATACATGTGCATGTGCATATATGCACCTAGATGCACCTGTGCGAAAATAAAACCTAGGAGTATGAATAGGTTGTGTACATATGCACCATGCATATGTGACTTTATTGTATGTGCTGAAAAAAGACCGTGGTATATGCACATGTGCGCCTATTGTAATTTGCATATGTGCTCGAAAAAAAGATAGTGGTATGTGCACATGTGCAAATATCTAATGCTGTGTTGAAAAAAAACCCGGCAAAAATGAAAAAAAATTCTTTGAAAAAGTATAGCAATATGGATGTCATATTAAAGAGCATAATTTTCTCGTTATTTTGGTATAATTTCGTATTTTAATACTTTTACGTTTGGTAGATATTTTAGTTTTAAAAGTGACGACTGTGTTTTGAATTAATTACATGTTTGCCACAATTAATATAAACCTTTGATTAATTATGATCAATGGCTACAAATGGTTCTCGCGGTTCTCGCAATAAAACTGGTTCTCAAATGAACCCTCCCCTATATATATATATTGTGATGTTCAAATGAGAATATATATTCAATTGAGAATAAAAGAGACCATTCATTTGATATGATCGGATGATCTACATTTAGCCCTTTAATTTATTCATTACCCAACCATAAATTGCGAATGCTATGAATTGCTACGTTGAATTGCGATCACTAGATCTAATAAATCAACATCTAATTGATAACTAGGATTTTGTTATTCTATTCTAAATTAAATATCCATTCTCACAATAACCCTCTCATATGTGTGTATATATTTATATATATAGGAAAAAGTTCAAATGATAACTGTTTTTTGTACGAGAACTGCGAGAACTGTTTGTAATATCATTAATGACTCATTAATAGGGGTATTTTGGTCATTTATATATTTTTCTAACCATGAATTGCGTCTAGGTGAGCCCTCATTAATGTGCTAGGCTTGATTTATCCAAAATACCCCTCATTAATATGTTATTAATGAGCTAATCATTAGTCATTAATAAGCTAATCATTAGCAGTCAAAAATACTAACTATTGATTTATTTTAATCAAGGGCCAAAATTGGTTCTCGCACGAAAAATAGTTTTGGTTTGAACCCTCCTCTCTCTTTCTATAATATATATATATATATATATATATATATCCATGACCTAACGCTATAACAATGTAATTTTATTGTTTTATTTCATGAGAGATTATATTTTATCCTACTTTATATTTTTTCATTTATAAGAACAAGACAAGTGTTAAAATCAAAATATGAGATAAATAAGATAATTTTCGGATTTCACGTGTTATCATCAAGTGGATAGGAGTATGAAGTAGGATGATTTTATATGAGGATCGCTAATTAATCAATAACACTGTGTAGTAATCACTGTTATTACTGAATCCATACAAAATTATTTATTTTGCATATCATGGGATTAAATAAAAGCTCGTTATGTGTGTGACTCGGGCAATTAACATAACGAGGTGTGGGATACAAATTCCGACTATACTTGAGTGAAGGTTGAAATCCTAAATACATGCTACCTAATGGGTTGATTGGGTTTGAAATCCAGGCCTAAATGTGAAGGAGGTGACGAATAATCAAAATTTGAGTCGCTTGGGTTTGGATGGATTGTGATGGGTCGAAGATCGATGGAAGCTTTTCGGGTTAGTAGTGAGGGTTGTTGTTATGTTCGGTATTTATTGTTGTTGTGGTTCTAGCTGTCTGCATCTTGTAGACCTTTATTTTTAGGTGTACAGTCGTTTTGGTTTCTAATAACGCCCATCAAAAAAAACTTAATTGATATTACACTTACAAATTATTTACGAGTTAAACACTGAGATTATATACATACCTTTTATTTAAATGACATGTGAGTGTAACAACTTTTAAGATAGATGTTATTAACAACACAAGTAATTTTATCTTATTTTTAAAAAGGGGTAAATGCATGTAGCATCTACGAGTTTAGTCCCTCTATTTGTGTTTTTATTCCAATTTTAGCCCTTGTCAATATATGACTTAAGGGTTGTTTGTGTTTTTTTTTTTGAAAAAGAAACATCTTAATACGTCTTAATCTAATGGGCAAAATGCACGAAAATACAACAAACTATGCCCATATTGTCATTGTATATAACAAACTAAATTTTGTACCTAAAAATACAAAAAACTTACCATTTTGATTTATTGTATGCAATTTACCTGGAGTAGCAGGTAAAAAGCCGGTTTTCACCTTCTTTTTTCATTTTATTTTTATTTTTATTGGTTTAATTAGTAAACCTATGAATAATTGAAGACTGGTTGTTTCAAATATTAGGATTTATGATTCAAATATTAGGGTTTATCGTTCTAGTATCAATCAAGTTTTATCATTCTAGTTTTCATTATGTTATAGCTTTCTGTTTGCGACAAAGTCGAGGTGGAGGTCAACGAGGAGGGAGAGAAAAGTCGGAGGTGGGGGCGTGGTCATCGGCTAGGTGCAGAGGTGGTGGTGATTCCGGCAACAAACATTATGGAAACGATTATGGTTAGCATATTTCTAATCATCATCTATTCTGATTTAATCTTTTGTGTGTATGTTCTAGTATTCCAATTAGGGATTCAAATATTAGGGTTTTTATTCTTCATCTATGTATTTGCAGATCGATTCTAGTTTGTTATTGTATTGGTTGTTTAATTTTCGATTCTAGTTCATATTGATTTTCGCTTAAGAAATTAGGGTTTCTTGATGAACCTTGTAAGGTGTGACTTTGAAATCGATTTTTATTCTTGTTGTGTTCGATTTAAAGGGTTCTGACTCTGGATCTACAGATCCCATATTTTTTATTTCGTTCTTGTTGTGTTAGATTCATGATGTTCGATTTTTGAACTGCAAATGATTCATATTGTGTGATATCTATATGTTTAGATTCAAGATGTGTTTGATTTTCAGTTTTGGGATTTGCAAATGTTTCTTGAATGATGAAGAACACAAGAACACAAAAGTGAAAAAAAGTAAAAAAAAAAAAGGAAAGTAACTTGGAACCTGCTATGTAGGTAACAAATTGCATACAATGTACCAAAAATGAAAGTAAGTAGTATTTTTAAGTACAAAATGAAGTTGGTTGTATACAATGACAATATGGGCATAGTTTGTTGTATTTTCGCGCATTTTGCCCTAATCTAATTCATTAAGAGTTTTTAATATGTAAGAAGTGTTTGTTTTTTTTATTTCCACTAAGATCTAAAAAGATTTTAAAATCTCTAAATAAATAGGAGGTAGATTTACCGCTTATATCCTCTTAGTGTTATATAATGTCGAATTTTAAGAAACAATTAGTAATGTACTTCAATTTTCATGCCTTAAACTACCACTATTCTTTATAATTCCTAACGCCACAGTTACATGCCACCTCAAATTCCTTGACTGTCGGCCTCAAATTCCTTGACTATCGGCCGACTCAAACTTGCCAACCTCACACTCTCTAATATTTTCCGTCATTCTCACATTCCCAAACTATCATTGTAACACCCTGATTTTCAATCCAATTTTAAATTTTTCAAAAATCAATTGTAAACCATATTTACACAAAACCCTTAAAATTTATCGCGGAAGCATTTTCATTTTCTATAAATATCTCATCAATAAACATTTTCAACATTTATAATCCAAAGCCTTGAGTGTTACCACAGTCTATCTCACGACCATTACCACAACAGGGGAAATCCAATATTACCGGAAATGCAACCAAAACTATGCCCAAGGCATCTACCCGCCTCACCAATGCCTCTGTACAACCTGCGGATACAAAACATTTTATACACAAAGTTAGCTATATACATAGCTAGTGAGTACAACCAAAAAGATTTGTTTTATCAAAAGCAAGTCATCCTTTTACTTCTTTTGAAAACATAAGTTTGGCAATCAAAATCCTTTTAAAATCACACATAATAGCACATAAGGATGCGGGTCTGTCCATTGGGCCACAATGTATCCACGTGGTAGCTAGCCATGGTCAACACGTGCCCAAATGGGGGATAACCACATCACCCCGTCAAGGTAGGGATGCACAAAGCAGTCCACCATACAACGGTTAAGTGGAGTGTAAGCCCTGTTCACCAAATCCACTCGTGTTGCCACGGGTTCGGTGGCTCGTCAGCCCAGTGAACCCACACGGTCATGATGGCTACTGACATACCCCTCCACTCCCTGCACCGATCCCTCAGCCACCCGTACCTCGGGGTCCCCCCAATTGCCGAAGCCACAGGAACCACTGTGTACGTCTCAATGACTAGGAACCCTATGGTACAAAGTTATATCACATAGTGGTCCGGACCGAAGCACATATACCCCGAAGGGTCACATAAGCACATACCCCGAAGGGTCACATAATCACATACCCCGAAGGGTCACATAATCACATACCCCGAAGGGTCATAAAACCACTTACCCCGAAGGGTCATAAAACCATTTACCCCGAAGGGTCATAAAACCAGTTGCCATGAAGGCCAAAATTTATCTTGCCGTAAAGGCCAATTAATCCAATCATAATAGCTTATTGATAAAACGAGCAAGTTTCACAATTTATAACACTTGAGCATAAATGCTCAACAATCAAAACCATATTTGGCATCTCAATGCCGAAAAACAACTTTTGTATGAACATATCTTTATTTCTCAAAACATGTTACAGTTGGCATTTTAATTCCCAAGATATCATAAGTAAAAACATGAATTTCATTAATCTCAAAATCATGTCTTTTGTTTCAAAATCAAAGCTTACTCCATCATGGAGTGTCATGTTTCAAAACCGTTCATTAAATCACAATTTAAACCTAGACCATATCCAATATGGAGTAATGGTCTTATTTTGAAACCCACAATTTAAAACACACCTTAAATTGAATTCCCCAATTCCATATTCTTTGAAACCCAATAATTCCATAAAGCAGTGTAACTCATATAAATCATCATATAAGACAATACATGTTTTCCAAAAGCCTCATATACATTTTCAAATCATATAACCCGCATTTATAATCATTTGCATAATCAACATCCTTTGATCCATCAAGAATCATCAAAAATTGCCAAACAATCAAAACACATAGATGACTTGAAAACTTTAACAATTTTGGGTATCCACAGGGTGTACTCACCTGAGGGTGTGATGTGGATCACAACCCCATCCAAACCATAGCTCAAACTGTTGATCATAAACCTATGATCACAATACACAAGGTTAACTAACATAAGTTAACCCAAAACAAGGCTTCTAGACTCAAATCTAGACTTAGACACCCTTTCGGGTCTTAAAAGACTCCAAATAATCCTCCTATAACCATAGGAATCAATCCCCAAACATATATGAGGTTAAACAGGTCAAAATAACATTTTTGGAGGCTTCAGGGAAGCACGTGCCGCGAAGCACTAATGCTCGCGCCGTGAGAAAATCTCTGGAAATGGTTGAGTGCTGGTGCGACGCGTCGCGCCGCGACGGGGCCTACACAGCCCAGAAACTTCTTCTTTCTTTGCTGCAACTCGCAAATACCCACAATTCTTAACAACCAAAGCTTAGTGTATCAAACCAATGACATAGAACTTCACTCAAACAACTTCTTAACATTAATTATCACAACTTTTGATCATCAAAACATCCTCAAACTCTTCCATATGAGTTACCCCAACTTTAACCCATTTTCACAATTCATTACAACTCAACAAGGAACACCAACTATAACAACTATAACTCAAAATTAAACACCAAAAGAGGTTTAGAACTTACTTGATCATAACCCAACTTCATTGTTAATCTTCTTTGCCCGAATCAAAGCCATAGATGAGGAAGATGATGATCAACCACCCAATCTTGAATACACACCCTTGAGCCAACAAATCCCCTCTTGATTCCTTCTTCCTCTAGGTTTCTCTCTCTAGAACTCTCTCTCTCTTTACACCTCACGAAGGAGAAGACTCCAGAAGTTGGAGTTCTCTTTTTTTTCTCTTCTTTGACTTTAATTGAAGTCTTATACACACACACAGATATATATATATATATATATATATATATATATATAAATACATATTTACCCACTTAACCCCCAACTTCTTTTCCTTTTTCATTTATTTACCAAATTCTATATATAATATAAATAGTATCTTAAACACATCATTTTGCTAATTTCAAGTGAACTTGCCCCATATATATATATATATATATATATATATATATATTTTATAATTTTCCAAAATTTCGGGTTTTACAATTCCTCCCTCCTTATCAGGATTCCGTCCTCGGAATCCAATCAATCCACAAGCTTAGATATTTTCACATGTTTGCACTAAGATCCCATCTAGGATCATTTAATTCAACTATTGGTATCAACTCTTTCATAATCAAAGCTCAAGATCAATTTCCTTAACTGGACCCTTTAAAATAGCCTAGTATCTTGCCACTAAATGGTTTATAGTTATCTCCCAATTGGACTATTAGAGATCAACATCATTAACCCAAGCTTTACAGCTTTTAAACCATATTGTCTCATGGCTAACTAGTGCTCCCACTAGCTAGTGATCTATCAATCATTTCTCAATTTTCCAAACACCATGGCAATTGTCAACCAACTGGGGCAAACCACCCGCTCATGAACATATCTGTTACTTAGAAATAATCTTCCAATAATTCGAGTAACGCACAAGGGTCTATTCATAGCCGAATATCGCGACCCCATGTCTTAACACAGTCATGTTCTCAAAGTACTTGTCCAAAATTTGGACAGACAAACCCATAACTATCACTAAAATGAAGTCATTATTTCATCAATTGGTCAACGAAGACCCAAATCATATAATCTACTCTCAAGGTTCTTAACAACCTTAGCACATGACCCAGGGGGTATGAACTGACTTCTATTTCTAGAATTTCTAAGGTAAAATTACTGATCACAATATGGCACATCTCATAACTCGAAGGTTCTAAACATCATAACTAATTCAATAATCATGCAAGCCATTAAAATCAATAGCTAGCGCTCGAGTTCAGATTTCTGCCCAATACCATCACATTACCAAGGGAAGGTTCACCAGAACCATCATACGTTTAACACAATTAACTCACACTTCATATCAAACCTTAAGGCCCAAATTGACCCATTGGTCAAAATATCACAATATCGTCCCTAAGACGATTATATCAACAAGCACAATCTTACTTAGAGATCTTTATCCCGCAAGGCCTCTCGCTGAGCACCTCTAAGTCGCCTCATTAAGTTCATAACAACTTTTGGTCAAAAGACCCACAATATCCCTACTAGAACTATAATCTAGCGACTCCATACTTAGGTCACGACTTTGCCATGCCCGACTAAAACAGATCTCAAGGTCAAAGCTCTCGACCAACTCGAGCTACCGGCATCGCCGCATGCTCCTAATGGTCATATACTTAGTCAACGCTTGTGGTCTCAAAGAACCACACCATGCTTAACACATGTAAGCTAGCTACTTGTCACAAGGACATCTATTATCAAAATAGAAGGATCTTAACTCTATCTCATAGCCTGAGGACCTACCTCAATTCATACACAGGAGCTTCACTTTCGGGTTCAGCTCCACTAATTTCTAAATCTCTTTTGGTATCCAATCACACAATTAGAGTTAATTACTCCTTAGGTAACAAACCATACGTTATCCAATGATAACATAATCAACTATTCAACCCAAAGAATCACATGTTATTCCAAAAGTAGTCACTATGAGGTCCTAAAGATTTTTCACCTCAAAGGTAGATCTATATACCCCCAGCCCCATATCACATCAAATCTCATGTTCTAAATGGAATTCATATTCACACATCAACTGGATCGTTGATCCAACCAACACTAACTGGAATTATTAAGAAACTCTTTTCAACAATACCCCAAAACGGGTCACTTAGTCAACTTATCAAACTCTCAATCATTAACACTTATCACAGTTCTATTGAACTTACAATTAATCATTCCAACTATTAGGGATAAACCAATACACAAAGTCACATCAAGTTAAAATTCAAATTTTCATACTACAAAACTGACCTTATAATTGGTCTATTCTCATAAGAGGTTCAATAATTCACAATTATCTTTCTTTAACACCACTCTCTAAATCATCAAAGAATAGAGATTTGGTTACACATACTCTTAAGTGATCAAATCACTAATCAATAGCATCACAATCTTAATTTCATAAAAATCTCAACCACTAGAGAGTTCAAATCTCTAAGGTTAATCAACAACTTAATCACAAGGTTCCTCGGAGTACAATCTTACTTAAACATTTCATTACATAATCTCAATCACAAGATACGATTGGGATTCCCCCAAACTACTTATACCTCTTATCTCCTCTAAGCACATAACAAGTGCCAAGAGTGGTTATCAACTTTCAACTGAAACTTGAGAGCTTATGGGACTAAAAGATTTTCAATTCAAACTTAATCATTCTACTTCACATCTCAATGTGAGATCCATTAGATCATAAGATCTATACTAGATTTCCACGCAGAGTCCAACTCATTTGGACCAAACTACACCACCTCAATGGTGACACAATATCTATTCTTCTATCATAGAAGGCACAATTTAGCAAAAGATTCCTGTTTCTCTCGAAGAAACAGACAAACACTATTTCATTTATAACTTAACTCATAAGAGTAAGTCTATCATGCACGAAACAATAACTTCAATTTCAATTTCAACTTAACCACTAATCCCAATAGGATTTTTACTTAGATAGAGAAACAACTCTCAAGTGAAAACACATAAAGTGTCACTAACGGATGGCTCTATCAATCATCCATAACGGATCCGAACCCGCAACCGCAGTTGCATGAAGGGTTCATTCCATAGACTAAATCGTCTTTTGTACCACTTCACATAAGATGCCTCCCTCCTTGAACCAAGGATAATCGGCACATTTCGGTTCAACTCCATTTTATGAGGTTCATCACTTACTTACCTTATTATTAAGGCATACTAAACAAGGCTTCTCATGTCATAAGTTCATGCTTATCTTGATGAAACTAATCTTAATCAAGACTTAGTTTCTCATTCTAGTGCTCAAAGCGTCTCATATATCCTCAAGGAACTCTTTTCCTTCTAAACCAGGCTATCCTTACAAAGGATTTATCAATAACTTATCCATAACATAGGATTCAGTACATAAGCTAAAACAACTATCTGTCACTATCCAAGGTTCTATGTGAACCAGGACCACTATCCTTAGTACTCAACAATACAATTAATTTCCAAATTGCTACCCAAGGTAGGCTTTTTCATAAACATATCCCACTTTAGGAGTCAAACTTAGTAACAGAGGGCTAGCAACACACTTGAGTTATCTAACACTCAGGCAACTCTCAACCTAACCCAAGTTACCCCTTCCAGTTCAAATGGATTTCCTGTAATGGTCGGCCTGGTTTGAGACCAAACACTAACTCGAGTGCATGATTTACACAAACCCAGGCTCTGATACCAACTTGTAACACCCTGATTTTCAGTCCAAATTTAAATTTTTAAAAAATCAATTGTAAACCATATTTACACAAAACCCTTAAAATTTATCGCGGAAGCATTTTCATTTTCTGTAAATATCTCATCAATAAACATTTTCAACATTTATAATCCAAAGCCTTGAGTGTTACCACAGTCAATCTCACGACCATTACCACAACAGTGGAAATCCAATATTACCGGAAATGCAAGCAAAAATCTACCCGCCTCACCAAGGCCTTTGTACAACCGGCGGATATAAAACATTTTATACACAAAGTTGGCTATATACATAGCTAGTGAGTACAACCAAAAACATTTGTTTTATCAAAACCAAGTCATCCTTTTACTTCTTTTGAAAACCTAAGTTTGGCACTCAAAATCCTTTTAAAATCACACATAATAGCACATAAGGATGTGGGTCTGTCCATTGGGCCACAATGTATCCACGTGGTAGCTAGCCACGGTCTACACGTGCCCACATGGGGGATAACCACATCACCCCGTCAAGGTGGGGGATGCACAAAGCAGTCCACCATACAACAGTTAACTGGAGTGTAAGCCCTGTTCACCAAATCCACTCGTGTTGCCACGGGTTCGGTGGCTCGTCAGCCCAGTGAACCCACACGGTCATGATGGCTACTGACATACCCCTCCACTCCCTGCACCGATCCCTCAGCCACCCGTACCTCGGGGTCCCCCCAATTACCGAAGCCACAGGAACCGCTGTGTATGTCCCAATGACTAGGAACCCTATGGTACAGAGTTATATCACACAGTGGTCCGGACCGAAGCACATATACCGTGAAGGGTCACATAAGCACATACCCCGAAGGGTCACATAATCACATACCCCGAAGGGTCATAAAACCACTTACACCGAAGGTTCATAAGATCTCTTACCCCGAAGGGTCATAAAACCATTTACCCCGAAGGGTCATAAAACCAGTTGCCATGAAGGCCAGAATTTATCTTGCCATAAAGGCCAATTAATCCAATCATAATAGCTTATCAATAAAACGAGCAAGTTTCACAATTTATAACACTTGAGCATAAATGCTCAACAATCAAAACCATATTTGGCATCTCAATGCCGAAAAACAACTTTTGTATGAACATATCTTTATTTCTCAAAACATGTTACAGTTGGCATTTCAATGCCCAAGATATCATAAGTAAAAAACATGAATTTCATTAATCTCAAAATCATGTCTTTTGTTTCAAAATCAAAGCTTACTCGATCATGGAGTGTCATGTTTCAAAACCGTTCATTAAATCACAATTTAAACCTAGACCATATCCAATATGGAGTAATGGTCTTATTTTGAAACTCACAATTTAAAACACACCTTAAATTGAATTCCCCAATTCCATATTCTTTGAAACCCAATAATTCCACAAAGCATTGTAACTCATATAAATCATCATATAAGACAATACATGTTTTCCAAAAGCCTCATATACATTTTCAAATCATATAACCCTCATTTATAATCAATTGCATAATCAACATCCTTTGATCCATCAAGAATCATCAAAAATTGCCAAACAATCAAAACACATAGATGACTTGAAAACTTTAACAATTTTGGGTATCCGCAGGGTGTACTCACCTGAGGGTGTGATGTGGATCACAACCCCTTCCAAACCATAGCTCAAACTCTTGATCATAAACCTATGATCACAATACACAAGGTTAACTAACATAAGTTAACCCAAAATAAGGCTTCTAGACTCAAATCTAGACTTAGACACCCTTTCGGGTCTTAAAAGACTCCAAATAATCCTCCTATAACAATAGGAATCAATCCGCAAACATATATGAGGTTAAAACATGTCAAAATAACATTTTTGGAGGCTTTAGGGAAGCTCGCGCCGTGAGAAAATCTCTGGAAATGGTTGAGTGCTGGTCGCGACGCGTCGCGCCGCGACGGCTAAAGGTCGCGCCGTGACGGGGCCTGCATAGCCCAGAAACTTGTTCTTTCTTTGCTGCAACTCGCAAATACCCACAATTCTTAACAACCAAAGCTTAGTGTATCTAACCAATGACATAGAACTTCACTCAAACAACTTCTTAACATTAATTATCACAACTTTTGATCATCAAAACATCCTCAAACTCTTCCATATGAGTTACCCCAACTTTAACCCATTTTCACAATTCATTACAACTCAACAAGGAACACCAACTATAACTCAAAATTAAACACCAAAAGAGGTTTAGAACTTACTTGATCATAACCCAACTTGAGTGCTAATCTTCTTTGCCCAAATCAAAGCCATAGATGAGGAAGATGATGATCAACCACCCAATCTTGAATACACACCCTTGAGCCAACAAATCCCCTCTTGATTCCTTCTTCCTCT
Organism: Dittrichia graveolens; assembly: GCA_038502395.1. Lineage (NCBI taxonomy): Eukaryota > Viridiplantae > Streptophyta > Magnoliopsida > Asterales > Asteraceae > Dittrichia > Dittrichia graveolens. The sequence continues at coordinate 74,763,443 of JARJIL010000003.1, forward strand.
AGGTTTCTCTCTCTAGAACTCTCTCTCTACACCTCACGAAGGAGAAGACTTCAGAAGTTGGAGTTCTTTTTTTTTTCTCTTCTTTGACTTCAATTGAAGTCTTATACACACACACACACACACACATATATATATATATATATATATATATATATATATATAAATACATATTTACCCACTTAACCCCCAACTTCTTTTCCTTTTACATTTATTTACCAAATTCTATATATAATATAAATAGTATCTTAAACACATCGTTTTTCTAATTTCAAGTGAACTTGCCCCATATATATATTTTATAATTTTCCAAAATTTCGGGTTTTACGATCACTGTATTACTTACAATCCTAAACACTTGCCACCATACTCACACTCTCTTACCTTTGTATCATACTCATAATCACTGACGTCACTTGTGTACAACAATAAGTATTTTAAACCCGCTATTATCACGATTTTTTTCTAATTTTGGTTGCATTACAAGTTTGGTAATGTTGATTTCTTTTAAACTTCGATGATTATCAATTATGAGAAACTAGATAATTACAATCATTCGGACATTTTATAAAAACAAAGAGTTATATATGAATAAGATTCGGACATTTAAACTACCTATTATTGTTTAGACATGATATTTAGATTCAGACCAAAAACCTTTTAAACACAAACAGTGTCTTAGTGCTCACTGTTCCCTTTCTTTATCTATTTTTCTGTAAGTTATATTAGTGATAAAGAACCTAAATATCTTCCTCTAACATTCACACTTGAAGCCTGTTAGACTTAAATTGTTTGTTGGCCTTGTGTTATCATTTATTATATAGACTAGCCCATTTATGTAATTGTAATGTACATAGATTAGACTTTCTTTGTATTTAATCAAGTCCATATAGTTCAAGCCCAAAGCCTTGTAGGCCCAAGGGACTTGAACTATATATACCATATGTAGCCCTAGAGGTAAGTTTAACCTTTGCAAATATAGTAAACGATTACTACACCTTCAAGTGTGTGTTCTTAGAGCAAAGTGTTCTTGATACTATTGTGTCCATACTTATTCTTCTTGATTCTTTGGACTTTCAATTGGTATCAGAGCCAATTCCTTACTGGATTGGTTCTTGGTGACCTAGAAATCACAATATTGTGTGAAAGCATCCAATATCAGAGGCTACTTTAAGTTTTTTTAAAACTCTGTTCTTGTTCTTGAAGAAAACCCACCTTTCAAACGTCATTCATGTTAAAATCACAACGTTTTCTGAGTTTGTTGAGTGATTTAGAGTCATTTGGGGAGGAGAAAACAAATAGTGAACTTCAGATCCGAAAACAAACAACATTTATTGGGTTATTTTGGATTTTTTTTTGTTTTTGTCAAGTCTTGAAGTTCTTCACTGTTCTTGGCTAAAATTTGGTCTAGCTGTTGTTGTTGTTTATACCTAATGTTGATTTGGGTAAGTGTTTTTGAGGTGGAAAAAGCTTAAAGTACAAGAAATTTCAAGTTTAAACGTGTATTGGGGCAGTTTTAATTTCCTATTCGTGAAAAGTGAGCTGTGCGACGAAGACAACCATTGAATCGTGTCATGTGACTTATCACTTGGTCGACCTACTCCTTTGTCTGACTTTATGACTTGTGAGACTTGTTACTTTGTCCGACTTGAAAGTTTGTCCAACCTAAGTTCTTTGGTGCGACTTCTCAACATTGTGCAACTTACACCTATCCGACTTGTATAATTGAATTTAACTCAAAGGCTGTGCAACTTGAACTCAACTTGTGCGACTTGAACTCATGTCTGATTTTGACGCTTATCCGACCTTAACAATCCATACAACTTAGCCACTTAAACTCTCCCATCCAACTTGAAAACCCAAAACACATTTGTCTGACTCAAAACATACCCGTCCGACTTGCAAAGTTGTTCGACCTAAACAAACCCGTGCGAATTACATACCATCCGACTCAAACCCAACTGTCCGACTTAATCAAACGTCTGACTTAAACCCTTAGCCACTTCAACAAACTGTGCGACTTACCTCACTTGAAACGAATACAATGTTTCGAAGGGTATATTTATGGATTTTATGGAGCATAATGAAAAATACGGGGAAATGATGAAAGACAACATACTCAACGGTGATGCTATATTTGAAAATTTTATTGAAGCTGTTCCTCATAACAACCCATCGATCACTGCGGAAAGAAGGCAAAACCTTCCCTTAGAACTAACTGCAGAAGAAAAAGATCGTGCACGAATAGATCACTTGGCCAAATACTACCTTAAGCAAGGATTGTGTGCTGATATCGCCAAATTTAAATATATATTTTAAGCGATATCTATTTTAATTTAGCCTGTTATTGTTCATAAATAAGTAAAAGATACTTAATTATCTTCATTTATTGAAATTAAGGTAAAAAAGACGGATGATGAAAAGTTTTGAGCAAAAACTTGAGAAACCGAAGAAATAAGAAAAGCTGTTAGCGCCGGCACACCTCCACTGTTTTGATCATATCTCACTTATACGAACTCGGATTGAGGTGATTCAAAAGGCCATGGAAACTAGACTTAGAGGGTACAAAATCACTTTTATGATCAATTCCTGAAAATGTAAGATCGCAACTTCACAGATCACGACATGACACTTAATAGTCGCGACACGTCGCCCCTGTTTCATCTTATCTATTTAAACAAAGCCCCGGATTTGTTGGGGGAAGAACCATCCAACTTTTACACACTTTATACTCCTAAAAACATCCCAAAAACGTCTCAAGACAGATTGGAATCTTGGATGAAGATCAAGGCTTAATTGTGAAGATCAAGGCTTGGTTCATTATTCTACTTACGAGTTTTTCATTTAATCTTATATGTTCATGTTTATGAATGATTTCCAGTATTTAAGAATGAATATGTTAGGCTAGATTTCTATTTTTCCTCCCTAGAGGAGATGTAACTTTGATAGTTGCGTGATTTCATTAAAGTTAGATACTTTTTATTATATATTTGTCTTGAAAGCTTAATCAAAGATCCATATGTGTTTTAGGATCTATTTTTGGTGTTTAGAAACTGAGTTTTCATAAATTAGAGGACCAATCTATTTGCGAGACTTGAATCATGATTATCTAGGACCAAATGGTAATTTTGACTAGTGATTGACCAATCATAAGCTTACACTCAATCAGTGATATCTATCTGCTCCGTTCACCGTGTTAATACCCAGGGAGTTTTCTAATCTTTTTCTACCTTATTTTATTACAACTTATGTTCAATGGGGACATTGCACATTCTAAGTGTGGGGTAGAGGTTAGAAAAAATATTCCTCACTTGAATTTGGGTTCTTGATTAAATTATTATTTTATTTGGGCTATAATTTTTAAAATTTTAATATCATTTGGGTAAGGATTAAGTATTAGCTAAAAGTGTCAAAATGTGTGATTGGTAAACAAATTCAGAGGTTACTCTTAGCTTTTATGTATAGTGTTGTTATTCGCCATTCCTTAGAAATTTCTCTTTATAGTAAAAAATTTTGTATTTTTGAATTGCTACATAAATTATAAGGTTAAGACATTTTTGAGTCTAAACTTGACAAAAATAGACCGAGTATGAAATTTTCAATTTTCTAATCATATGCTAAAAAAAGCCAATGTGCAAAAATGAAAAATATAAAAAAAAGGAGCTAGAAAAAATATAAGTCGATCGTTGGCCTTTAGAACTCGAATTAGTAAAGTCTAAGGGGTGTTTTACACTTAATCACCTAAAGCCAACTGGTTTGTGATCGGTTGAGTTGAATATTCGCTACATGGGTTCTATCGAAAGTCATAGACTTATAAAAAAAGCTGAAAAGATAAAAAAACATATGTGAAATTAAATTGAGAAATCTCAAATAAGTTTTAAGGTTGGGGGATTCTTAAGAGGTAAATTAAGCAAATTAAATACTAATTCAATTCATAAATTAAGATTTGGATATTTATAAATTGAAAGATTATTTGGGAGGGTTGAAAAGTTAATGAGGATCAATCATAAGTGTGTGCATAGTTGTAAGTATAGCCGATGTCTTGTTTTTAATCAACCTTTTTGACATTCGTAAGTAATATATAATTTTTCAAAAGAATGATGTTAATTATTTAAAGTTTTAGCCTGGTTAGAGTTATGATTTGCTTGGGGACAAGCAAAGTTCAAGTGTGGGTATTTTTATATCGCCAAATTTATATATATATATTTTAAGCGGTATCTATTTTAATTTAGCCTATTATTGTTCGTAAATAAGTAAAAGATACTTAATTATCTTCATTTATTGAATTTTAGGTCAAAAAGACGGATGATGAAAAGTTTTGAGCAAAAACTGGAGAAACCAAAGAAATAAGAAAAGCTGTCAACGCCGACACACCTCCAATGTTTTGATCATATCTCACTCATACGAACACGGATTGAGGTGATACAAAATGCCACGGAAACTAGACTCAGAGGGATACGAAATCACCTTTATGGTCAATGCTTGAAAATGTAAGATCGCTACGCGGCCGTTAAATAGATCGCGACACGAGCTGATAAGGCAAGATTCCAAATTAAAAAGAAACGAGTTCGGATAACGCGATGACTTAAATCGCGACGCGACACTTACCTGTCGCGACACGACGCCCCTGTTTGAGCTTATCGGTTTAAACAAAGCCCCAGATCTGTTGGGGGAAGAACCATCCGACTTTTACGCACTTTATACTCCTAAAAACGTCCCAAAAACGTCCCAAAAACGTCTCAAGGCAGATTAGAAGCTTGGAATTGAAGATCAAGGCTTGGTTCATTATTATTCATACGGGTTTTTCATTCTAATCTTATATGTTCATGTTTATGATTGATTTTTAGTATTTAAGAATGAATATGTTAGGCTAGATTTCTATTTTCCCTCCCTAGACGAGATGTAACTTTGATAGTTGCTTGATTTCATTAAAGTTGGATACTTTTTATTATATATTTGTCTTGAAAGTTTAATCGAAGATCCATATGTGTTTTAGGATCTATTTTTGGTGTTTAGAAACTGAGTTTTCATAAATTAGAGGACCAATCTATTTGCGAGACTTGAATCATGATTATCTAGGACCAATAGGTAATTTTGACTAGTGATTAACCAATCGTAGGCTTAAACAACCAAAGATAGGAACTTTAATCTGTGTGCAATTGCATATGATGACCTTTATATGTTAATTGAATGTTTGTTAACTTGAACAAACATAAAGATTGAGTCTTTCTTGATTCGAACTAAAAAGACTAATTATGCTTTAAATTGACTCATTGACAATAGGGTTAGTAAATTGCATGATTATAGGGTTAGATAATCTGACCAAGAGTCTAAACACATTAGAAATCTGTATATGGTAATTAGTTAGTGCATTACACGTATTTAATTGAAATAATTTAACTTGAAAAGGTGAAATCGAATCTAGGGAGAGAAATCTTTGTTCTGATAGTTTAATGTGATAAAGTTTCGTGGTTTTTGCTTCCTTTGAGTTGTTTTTGGTGATTTCGAGTAGTTTGAGTGTTTAAGTTAGTTGGTAGTTGGTTTTAAAGTACGAAGTTCCAAAATCCCCATTTTACTGCTTTAAATTAGTTTAATATTTAATTAGTATAGTTATATTCAAAATCATACCCGTTCCCCTTGTGTTCGACACCCATACTTATTTACTATACTATGATACGATTAGGTTCTCTTGTCTAATTATGTTGTAGCCGTGCTAAATAACTCGGATTTATAAATTTAAAACGGGTACGCTACACGCACATCATGTGTTGAGATCTACTCAAAGATCGACAGCTTGACCACTTCTAAGGCTATCTGGGATGAGGTCAAAATCCAAATACAAGAAACGAACAAGGAGCTTTCCTATGTGAAACCCAACTTGCGAACTCCTTCGAGGAATTTTGAGCTAGAGATGGAGAGCTCCTGATGGACACCTATAGTCACTTTTGCAGACTATTGAACGAATGAGAAATCATGGTGTCACCAAGTCTGACCTAGACATCAACGTAAGCTAGGTCAATGCACTCGTTCCAGAATGGCCGGAGCACATGAGGTTGTACAAATATATTAATCGCAACCTCAAGGCTGTAACTCACAACTCCATCTATGAAGACCTTGACCAATTTTAAGACGACGTTCTATCGAAAACTTCTACAAAACCTACTTCTGACCCATTTGCCCTTGTGGCTGACAAGAGATCCAGAGATTACTCCCGAGCATCAAAGGCAAACAGATTGCCTCAGAATCTGAAACTTTAGAAGGGGAGTCGGATACATCCAACATGGAACAAGTTATGAAAGATATGTCTCTGATTCCAAAGATTTTCATAACCGCTTTGGAAAGACTTAACAATCGACAGAGATATACCTTGGGGTCGAGAAGGAAGGACGGGTTCTAGGATGAAAGGAAGAGGTTCGAGAAACCAGAGGAGGTAAAGGAAGAAGAAAGAAACTATACAACTGTGATAAATCTGGGCATTTCATCAAAGAATGCAGAAAGCCAAAGACAAAGGATGCCAGTAATACAAAACAAAGTTGAGGCTAACAAAGAAGAAAGCAAGTGGAAGGCGATGATGGTGGAAGATGTTAGCCTTGAAAGTGAAGAAGAGGATGAAGAGGAAGCTGATGATCAAGAGGAAGCTGATGATCAAGAGGAGGAGAATCGAGAGAATGAAGAGGAGGTTGCTGATTGGAAGGTAAGTGTTCAACATGCTTAAACCTTGGTTGATCACATTGAATGACAAAACCGAAAAATCACAAAATTAAAACAAAAACTCAAATATCAACCACAAACGAATTTGGATGAACTTCAAAAGATATTAATTGCCAAAGAAAACTCTTGTGAATAACCAAGGAAAATTCCCTCATCAGCTTTAGAGACGAATTTTCCTAGGTTAGACTTTTCCTTTAGGACAAAGCTCCTATTACCAAACACATGAAAGTATTTGATATTAGGGACAACTCCATTTCCTAATTCATACGGAGTTTCAATAAAGCGACGATCAAGAATAGATCTGTTTTGACTATAGCAAGTTGTGTTGACTGCTGTTACCCAAAAGGAAGGTGGTAGATCAACATATGACAGCATGGTTCGAGCCGCTTCAACCAGGGTTCGATTTCTACGTTCTATTACACCATTATGTTCAGGTGTGTATGCTGCTGAAAAGTAATGCATGATTCCCATTGAGTCAAGATAGGAATCCAAGGCTTTGTTCTTGAATTTAGTGGCATTATCAGTGCGGATAGTTGCCATTTTCTTGTCAGGTTGTTTATGCACTTGTTTGAGAAATGAGATGATTGTTGATATTTCTTCGTCTTTTGTTCTCAAAAACATGACCCAGGTATATCGTGAATAGTCATCCACTATCACGAGGATATACCTCTTTTCTTTCTTCTCGAACAGTGGAGAACTTTTCCAACTACCCTACTGCTAAAATCGATTGTACTCTCATCGGCCCACAGAGATCCATGTGTAATAACTAGAGGGGTGTTGTGGAGCTAGACACTTCTTTGACCTTGCGAGAAGCTCTTTTCATTTTTACCCTTTTCATAGTGTTCACACAGGTGTTCTTTTTCAAACTTAATTTTTGGGATGCCACTGACTAAATCACCTCTGACTAATTTGTTGATGTTTTTGAAGTTAAGGTGAGATAGTTTTATGTGCTACATCTATGTGAGCTCCGATGATGCCTTGGACAGTAAGCATACTGACTGTTTGGAGTCCAGGTTGGCTTGGTCAATTGTGTACATATTTGACCTCCTACTTCTAGTTAGTATTACATCTCCTTTTTCTATTCTGACCGACCAAATTTTGGCTTTAAAGTTACCTCCAACTCTTTGTCACAAAACTGTCCAATGCTGAACAGATTGTGACCAAATCCCTCTACATATAGTACATTCTTTATTTTTAGATTTTCTTTTTTTATATCTCCCATTTCCATTATTGGTGCTACATGGTCAATTTTGGTGTTACTATGATCATACGGCCGACCATATCATAATAATATTACAAAACATAATTGTAGCATGCAAAGTTTGTTAGAGAGAGGTTAAAGAGAGAAACACCATTTTAGAGAGAAATGGGTGATCAAGCAAGATTAAGAAAGATCAAAGCTACTTCAAGTTTATAATGAAGATTTTGGGTCTATTCTCTTTCATCTTCAGATTTAGAAATTCACACACTAAGAGTATGTTCTTGGTATGAAAGAAACTAGAGAGAGAAAGTGCCAAATCAAGAGATTTATCCAGATTTAAGCCTTGCATGTTGGGGAAAATTATCAAGAATCTTATATCAAGTGTTATTTCAAGCTGAAGAATTTAAACAAATTATGCTTCCGCTGGCTTTTATAAATGTTTATTTTGGTACAAATGAAGTTTATTTAGGTAATAATCATATTTTGAAAATTGGGGCGTTACAACTTGGTATCAGAGCCAAGGTTTGAGGGATCTAGACATGTGTTATGCACTATCTACACTTAAACCATGGTTCTGACGATTTTGTCAAACTGGAGACTTGAAACTTAGGGGGTATATTGTGTATTATGTGAAGGATAGCTAAATGTGAATTATATAATGATTGATGTTGTAACTTCTAAGATATTGATGATTTATACGTGATGCTTTATATGTTTTGGATCTTTAGTGATACATGGTCTAAACCTGTGAATCGGGGACTTTTTATGGTAAAGTTAAGATTGAATGTGTATAGTGTGTTCAGAGTAATATACGGGCCCTATTATTACAAACACATGATACATGTTGGAACTTGACGAAATCGTTGGAAATCTTTTGAATCAGGTGAGGGGTACTTGTAGGAAGTTGTAGACCTGTAACATAGGAGTGCCTTAGTGTGTATAGGCCTGCTTTGAGTATGAGGATAGGTGTACTAATGTGTTTAATGAATATAAACTATTTGATTTAGAGGATAGTGTGGTAAAGCTACCTTTTGCTTTAATGCTTTATCTATACTTCCAGGATGGTGAATACTAGAGGTTCTCGAGCAACTAATTTTTCAGAGGGTGGTCCTAGTAATAGGCCAGAGAGAATAGAAGCTAGTGTAACTAGTGGGAGGATCCCACCAAGGGTACAGAATGTTAGAAACAGGGAGCACCAGATCTGAATCAAGAATTTGTTGAACCCACACCCAGGGGATCGATTGTAGAAGAAATTAGCAAGGTAATGAAGAAGGATATACTCTACATCATTCCACAAGTGGTGAAACAATTAAGGGATCAAACTGGAGATGCCGTGAGATAGGAGGTAATGACAAGGTTAGCTGCAAGAGCTGAAGGGGTTAATCCCTAACCACAAGTCATTATCAGGGAAGCACCGAAAATTTGCACCTATAGAGATTTCGCTGCATGCCAGCCACCATTGTTTCATAGATCTACTGACACAATTGTCAACCATAGGTGGATTTCTAAAATAGAGGGAGCTTTTCACATGTGCTCACGTGCTCCGGAGAACAAAAGGAGGTATGCCTCTAATCAAATGAGAGGTGTTGCTAAGGACTGGCGGGATATGAAGAAGAAACAGAAGGGGTATACTCAGATCGAGGCCTTGACCTGTGAAGAGTTCAAGGAGATCTCCACTAAACAGTTTCTTCTACAATCAGAGACCGATAGAATTGTTGATGAGTTTCATAAGTTGAAGCAGACCACTAAGACGATCTTGGAAATCAATGCTAAATTTCTGGAAAAGGAAAGGTTTTGTTCGGATAATGTTGCAAACGAAAAGATGAAGATGTATCGTTATATGATGGTGCTTAAGCCAAGTATTAGAGAATTTATTGATTCGAGCAAACTTCAGACTGTAACATCCGTGATGGATGCGGCCCGAGCTAGGGAGTTAGAGTTAGAAAGGCAAGAGATATAAAGAAGGACGGTGAAGAGAACAACATCACCGTTTAAGAAACTGCGTGTAGAGTCTGGAGAAAGGAATGAGGTACTGAGGGTGTGCCCAAGGTTCCAAGAAAATACATATGGGGAATTACCAATCTAATGTTCCTCATTGTTTTAGATGTGGTAGATAGGGTCATCCGAGTAAAGATTGAAGGAACCCGATAAGCGTGTGCTTCATTTTCTACCAATCGGGTCACTAGAAGATTAATTGCCCTCACCTAGCTGCACCAGCACGTCCAACGGGTCCTAGACCTACTCCACCCCTACCTCATCCACGAATTGCTGAAACAAAGATGTGAAGAAAGAAACCGCATCTAGACCTAAGGGAAGTGCTTTCGAGCTTTCAGCTGAGGAAGTGAGAACTGAACCATATGTGGTGACAGGTACATATCTTATAAACAGTCTACCTGCTCTTATATTATTTAGATACGGGTTCTAGCAAGTCCTTTGTATTTGTGTCTTTTTGTAAAAAATTCAATCAAATATGTGAAATGCTAGATTCTTCTCTTGATGTTTAAATAGCTGATGATAAGTCTATACTTATAACTAATGTTTATAAAAACAATGTGATAGAGATAGATACCATTAGGTTCCCTATTGAGCTCATATATATACCTATGAGAGAATTCTAAGTGGTAGTTGGGATGGATTGGCTTGGATATCACCAAGCTACCATTCTAAGTGGGCAGAAATTGTTACGGGTTCACACCCAAAGTGGGGAAGAATTATCCATTTATGGTAATGTAAAAAGAGGAAAATCGTGTATGTGCTCGGTTTCTAAAGCTCGGAAATATCTTCAACATGGGTGTACTATCTTCTTAGCTCATGTGATTGATACTAAATTAGAAAAGAAACAAGTAAGTGTAGAAGATGTGGCAATTGTTTGTAAATACCCTAAGGATCTGCCCGGTATATCGCCTGATAGACAAGTTGAATTCAAAATTGACTTAATGCTGGGAGCTTCACCAATCACGAGGGCTCCATAAAGACTTGCACCACCGGAAATGTAGGAATTAATGAAATAATTTCAAGAGTTACTGGATATAGGATTCATTCAACCCAGCAGCTGTCCTATTTTATTTGTGAAAAAGAAGGATGGAATGTTTGGGATGTGTATTGACTATCGCGAGCTTAATAAAGTGACCGTGAAAAATAAATATCCCTTGCCTAGAATAGACAATTTGTTTGATCAATTGCAAGGGAAATCGTGGTTCTTAAAAAATTGATTTGAGGTCGGGTTACCATCAACTCAAGATCCAAAAAGAAGACATTCCCAAATTATTAATTAGACACCTCCTGCTTTGAATTCCAAAGCATGACTATGTGGCTAATTGATTTAGCCTAGTTCTCTGTAAACATTTCTTCACTTTGAAGATTTCTAAGTGTGTGTATTGAGAAAAATAGCAAGGAAGAACAGAAGAATTGGAATTTGGTGTTTTTGAATTATTAGAAACAAGAGAAAGGTTAGTATGATTCTCTATGTGTTTTGAACTATGAATCATGTCTATCATACTATAATTGTTGTTATGAATTGCTGGTTTTTCATAAAAATCACCATGCATGAATATGAAGGAAACCTCCATAAGTGGGTTTTGTTATTCTTGAGGATCTTGGTGTTTTGAACATGTTCATGATGTTTCTAAGCCTGCTAAATGATGTTTTATGTGTTTAGAAGTATTAGAAAGTGATTTACAGAAGTATATAAATATTTGAAATATTATATGGAGCTGGAAGATGAAAAAGTTGCAGGTTTGATTCTGGAAGATGACGCGACGCGACGCGTCCATAGAAGGAACGTGACGCGTTCTCGGCTTGGGTTTCGAATTCGAAGCCTTTGACTTCGAATTCGAAGTCTTGGCTTGGAAGGAGGCGCTCAAAGTCTCTTCGCTCGAAGGAGAGGCGCTCGAAGTCTTCTTAGTTCAAAGAAGGGTCCGTTCGAAGTCTTCTTCTTCGAATTTGGGGCTGTTCAAAGTCTTCTTTTGTTCGAAGGCCGACGCGACGCGTCAGGCTGTTGGACGTGACGCGTCCCCGGCTATTTAATTATACTCGAAGCTTTTGATGCTTTATTTGGTGTGATGCTTTATGTGATTGCATGTTGGGTGTTTCTAATTTGTTATGCATAAGTTAGAATGGATATAAATATATGTTTGATATATATTTATGAGTTGGATACTGATGTTTGGTTGTTGTGTTCTCAGGAACAGACAAGGCTCAGTAAAATTAGATCACTGAGTGGAGAAGATGAGATCTAGATGTGAGTGGATGTTTACTCACAGGTGATATTAGTTGTAGCTGGTTTGGTTGCAACTGTTATTGGTTTGATGCATGGATAGACTTATTGTCTGATAATTGATTAACTGGTTGATTGTTAATTAATTGTTGCGTCAGTGATATGTATACATGATGGTTGGGAAGTCAGTTTTTGACTGGGCTTATGGGCTGGGTTTGTTTGCTATCGGCTAATCAGTATTGAGATCTTTTGATGCATTTGTTGCAACTTAAGGTAATACTGTGTGAGAATAGCAAATGAACTATCGATAAACCTTTGCTTTAGCCAGCATTGGTTGTAGGTTCCTGCAGAACCGCCAGTCTTCCAAGGGTGTTTATTTGTGGTTGTTGATATCATGCGGTTCTGTCTGATACATCTGTTGTGGTTGTACTCCATTCACTTAGCTTTGTGCTAATCCCCCACCTTTCACTCTTTTTACAGGTTTTGATAAGTCAGCGGCTCGGTTGAGAGTGGTTATCTTAGGGAGTAATCACCTACGACTCTGATATGTTATTTGTGACGAGCCGTATTTTGTAATACTGATATTTAAACAGGATGGTTTATGTATAGTTGTAAATACTATTGGTATTTAATTCGCTTCCGCGGTGTTGTTTAAAATGAAAAAAATTTGGGTTGAAAATACGGTGTTACATCTATGGATCTAATGAATCGAGTTTGTTGGTTGATGCTAGACAAGTTAGTGATTGTGTTCATAGATGACATCCTTATTTATTCGAAGAACTCTGTGGACCACGAGAGACATTTAAGAGAAGTGTTAGAGATGTTAAGGAGAGAGAAGCTGTATGCTAAGTTCTCCAAATGTGAAATTTGGATTCAAGAGGTACAATATTTGGGTCACCTCATAAATAAAGAAGGAATCAAAGTGGATCCAGCGAAAGTGGATGTAGTATTGAGGTGGGAACCACCAAAGAATCCTACCGAAATCAGAAGTTTTCTGGGTTGGCAGGTTATTATAGAAAATTCATTCAAAACTTTTCAAAAACTGTGGTTCCATTAACTAAATTAACCAAGAAAAATGTGGAATTTGTATGGGGAAATGATCAGGAGGCTGCCTTTACAACTCTTAAGCAAAAGCTATGTGAAGCACCAGTTCTTGCTCTACCGAAAGGGATTGAGGACATGGTGGCCTTTTGTGATGCTTCTTATCAAGGTTTGGGTTGTGTACTGATGCAGAAAGGTAGGGTTATTACCTACGCTTCTTGGCAACTTAAGCCTAATGAAAGTAACTACCCAACACATGATCTAGAATTAGCAGCTGTGGTCTTTACACTAAAAGTTTGGAGGCACTATTTGTATGGTGTGAGATGTACTATTTATACAGACCACAAGAGTTTGAAATATTTTATTGATCAGAAGAACCTCAATATGAGACAAAGGAGATGGTTGGAACTTATGAAGGATTATGATTGTAAGATTTTGTATCACCCTAGGAAGGACAATGTTGTATCAGATGCTTTGAGTAGAAAGTCAGGGTTAGTATTCCTGAAGAACGAATAGTTAAGGTTGACTGTAATCACACCCTTACTTGATGTCATAAGAAATACACAGTTAGAAGCGATCAAATATAAAAACCACAACAAAGAGCGGATCAAGGGGCAAGTAAACAATCTTATCAAGGATAGTCGTGACTTGTTGAACCGTTATGGTCGAGTATGGGTACCTAACTATGGAGAGGTTAGACAAACCCTTTTAAATGAAGCCCACATATCTAAGTTCTCTATTCACCTGGGATAAACTATGATGTATAAAGATCTAAAAGTTGATTAGTGGTGGCCAGGTATGAAGCGAGATGTAGCCAAGCATGTGAAAAAGTGTCTTACATGTTTGCAAGTGAAGGTTAAACTTCAGAAACCACATACCACATGGGAAGATTCAACCTTTGGAGATACCTGTTTGGAAATGGGAGAATATTACCATGGACTTGATTACCAAGATACCCAGAACCCCTAGAAGTTACAATGGTATATGGGTGATTGTTGATAGGTTAACCAAAAGTGGACACTTTGTTTCCATTAAGGAAACCTGCTCTTCAGAAATACGGTCATATTTTTATAAAAGGAAATAGTATCGCGGCATGGTGTACCAGTTTTCATTGTGTCGGATAGAGATACCCAATTCACTTCCAGGTTCTGGAACAAATTTCATAGGGAGATGGGAACTAACCTTCATCCCAGCACGACGTTTCACCCACAAATAGATGGCCAAAGTGAGAGAACAATTCAAACACCGGAAGATATGTTACGCGCATGTGTTATTGATTTTGGAGGGAACTGTGTAACATCCTCAGAAAGGGCCTAGACGTATGCTGACGTGGTACGTATATTAAATTAGATAAATTGAATAAAATATATATATTTAAAAATATTAAAAGAAAATAACTAAATTAGTTATTAAATGAGTAAGTATGGATATTGGTGAAAATATAAAAGAATAAAAGAATATTAAATGGTTTAGAACGAGGTTTCCAAAAATATCCCCGTTAGTTAAAACGGGTATTTGCGCGTTAAGTTGTAGGTTGAAAGGGGGAACAAGATACTGTGTTGTGGATAACTTAGAAGCAAAAAGCAGTTCTAAGTTATACACCCACACAGATACGTGACACACACACCCACCTTCTCCAAACTCATCTTCTTCTTTTCTCTTTGTGTTCAAGCATTCAAGAAGCTTTTGAAGGAGAGATTCAAGGAGCTAATCTGCTGTAAATCTTGCTACAAATCCAAGTTCTAGTCTGTCTTAATCATCTTCTTGATTCTACTTGTTCTTGTAAGTCTTTACTCTTCAATTTATAAGTTTTGGGTGTTTGGGTGTTTTGAGCCAAGATCACCAATTAATGCCTAAGATAGAATTAAATGTTACCAATTGATTTCTAGATTGATATTAGGATCACAAAAGTTAGTTTTGATAATTAAAGGTTCCATTTTGATTGATTTTGAGAATTAAAGTCTAAATGGGTCAAAAGTAGGATTTTGGTCCTAAACACTGATTTTGATGTTAAAGTGTGTAAAAATGGTACCTATAGCTTGTCTTTGATGTGTTATTTCATATGTGAAAGGTAGAAATTAACTGGAAATCGATTTGGTAAATTATGGTGAAAGTTTGGCTGGGAAACAGCAGGTTCTGGTCGAACCTGCTGCATACAAATGGAAAGGCACGGGCGTGCCTCTCAAGAACAGACCGTGACCAAGGGCGTACCCGGGGAGGCACGGGCGTACCTCCAAAAGGTACGGGCGTGCCTAACCCTAGAAGGTCCGGGGGGTGTTTCTAGCCACGGGGTGTACCTGAGTATCAGGTACGGGGCGTGCTTGCCCAAATTCCGGGCGTGCCTCGCCAGGCACGGGCGTGCCTTGGCAAGGTACGGCCGTACCCTGCTATTGGCAGATTCTGTTTTAAGTGTTAAATGGTATGTTTTGATTTGTTTAGGTGTACCAGTTGATCAAGAATCACCTGTAACGTAGTACTTACTTGTTATAGCTCAACAGGTGAGTAACAGTTAACTCGAGTATGATATTAATGGTATGAGAAGATGTTTTGTATGTTACAATCCATGAATTTGTAGATATGCATGTTTAGAAGTTTATATACATGTTTAGAGGTTTATGAACCTATTATGAGAACCAAATGATATGTATACATGTGAAAGACCTTGTAGGTCATTGTTGATATGTAAAAAGGCCTGTAAAGGTCACTCTTGTTATGTAAAGGGCCGGAGTAGGACAATGTGTTTGTGATGAGGCCAGAGTAGGCCATTGTTTGAGTGCCGGTACTACATTGTAGAAATTGTGGTGCGGGATTCGATGATCACGAATCTTGGTTCTAGCTAAACCGCCGCCCTCAATACTAACTCGGGGCTCTCAGTTTTCCCACAGATCCCAATTGGGATATGATCCCGAAGAACGCAATGGTGGACCACTACCCGCTTCTCCACCGGCGCGGAGGAAGTAACGGTTTCCCCAGTGAGGATCATTGAGCCGGGTTTATAGCCCTGCAAGACATGATGCCTGCTGACAACCGGAACTTCAACGTGTGTTAGGATAGACTTGAATGAAGTTATGTGATGCATGAGATATGTTATGATACTGTTAATGTACTGCTCTTGCTTTAATTGTTATTCACTAGCTATTTATAGCTAACCCTCTCATGTTCATTCCATATGCAGGTAAATGATTGAAAGTGAGTACGGGTGCCTGCTGGGGTGATATGTTAGGTTTTGGGGAACACAATGTAAAGATAACATAATGTAATAGTTTGTGTAAAGGTCGATCTTGTTCGTAACGTTGGAAACTTTGTTAAACAATACTTTTGTAATTACAACTTATATTTATATAAGTTGTATAATGTGAATAAGTAACTCGCTTCTGCATGCGTTTTAATAAAAAAAATATACTCTGAAAAAGTAAAAGACCGGTGTTACAAACTGGGATTCATATCTACCACTCGCAGAATTCTCCTACAATAATAGTTACCATTCCAGTATCGGGATGCCGCCATATGAGATGTTATATGGTAGAAAGTGCCGGACTCCAGTTTGTTGGAGCGATGTGGGTTAGAAGGAATTGGGTAGCACTGAGGTGGTGTAGCAAATGACAAAACAAAGTCAACAAATAAGAGATAGACTGCTGGCATCTCAGAGCAGACAAAAGAGCTATGTAGATAAATGGAGGTCGCCACTCGAGTTTCAGGTGGGATATTACGTGTTGTTGAAAGTGTCACCATGGAAAGGTGTGATTAGATTCAGAAAGAGGGGGAAACTTGGTCCGATGTTTATTGGGCCATTTAGAATCAGTGCTCACATAGGAAAGGTTGTGTACAGACTGGAATTTCCAGAGGAATTATCACATATTCATAACACCTTTCACATGTCACATATCAGGAAATGCATAGCAGAAAATTTTACATATGTACCGTTGGAAGACATGAGTATTGATGACAAGCTTAATTATGTGGAGCAGCCTGTAGTATACTAGAAAGAACGGTCAACACTTTGCATAATAAACAGATTGGACTGGTCAAGGTCCAGTGGAAACACCGAAAGGGGTCGGATTATACTTGGGAACTTAAGGAAGAAATGATGCATAATTATCCAGAACTCTTCAACAGTTGATTTCGGGGGCGAAATCCTTTTCAAGTGGGGAAGAGTTGTAATACCCAAGGTTCAAAAATTCTCTAATTAAATAATGTTATATTATAGTGGGTTGCCTAAATTGAGGCTAGGAGGTGTTTAGAAATTTGAGGGGTTAAATTTGTTAAATTGTAACTTGGTAAGTCTAGGGAACTGTTTTGTAATTACCACATAGATGTGGATATATATGCTAAGCTTCTTGAGCATACACAGACAAATCCATATACACTCTCATGTTTCCTTATTGGCCGTCATCTTCTTCTTCCTTATTTTGATCAAGAGAACAACATTTGTTAGCATCAATTAAGCACCATTGCAACCCTATAATCATTAAGGTGTGTTTGGTTTAGTTGTTTTATAGTTTTTATAGGTCAAAAAGGGTTCAAATGGTTGAACCAATGATGATATCATGTTAATAGTGTTTCTTATTGTTTTTGTTGATGTTATTTACTATTGGGGTGTAGAAAAACATCCCTAGCTTGTCTGAATCGACTTTGGGTCAAAACAACGTCTGTGAGGAATCATAGTTGGCTGAGTCTGTAGCATACACGGCCTATGTAACATTAGGCAGTCGTGTAGCTCAGGTCATTTAGATGTACACAGCCCGTGTAGAGATCTAAAGCAGTGACAGGCCATGTAGGGTTACATGATCGTGTAGTATAAGAGGTACACGACCCCTGTAGGGTTTTGGTCAACACATGCCATGTGGCCATGTTAGGTCGTGTGGTGTGTAGAGTACACGGTCTGTGTAGGCATACACGACCCTTGTAGACCCTACTTCAGGTTAGATTGCATATTTGTGATACTTTGTTGTGTTAATTGTATAGGAAGGTGATTGACTGCTTAACTGAATCTTATATGTTGTTATTCACGTAAATTAACTGCAAAGTGAGTTTACTAAACTCTGATTCATATGTGTAATATATGTGATGCATTACAATGTGTATTATTGATCAGTGGATCAAAGTGTGGGTTAACATGCTGCTTCGTGCAGTAGGGGCTACGATTAACACTTAGCCTAGTGAGGCGATGCTAAGATGATGCAACACTGTATCCATAAAACGATGTGATATCTATATATATGATTATACACGTGCCTATATGATTTACAGTTTAGTATTATGCTCTTGTAGCTTATCAGATACTATCTTCTATTTTGCAGGTCGTGATAGCACCAAGGGCAAGGCCTCGGTTTGACTGTTGACTGCTTGAAAGAATTTTTGTAACAATAATGCTCCTTTTCTTGTAAATATGTGGGTACTCCTTTTGTACTAACATGGAGGTTTAAACAAATTATGCTTTCGTTGCCTTTTATAAATGATTGTTTTGGTACAAATGAAGTTTATTTAAGTAATACTCGTATTTTGAAAATTGGGGTGTTATAGACAGTTTCTTATCGGACGGTTTATGGTTAAAACCGAAACCGAAGCCATCCGTCTTTTCAAAATTTAAAGCCGAACTTTCACCCCATTTGAAATGGTTTAGTTTTATGGGTTCGGTTTTGTCAACTTTAATGGATTGTTTTCGAATTTTTGGTTTCGATGCTCACCCTTAATTGTAGGAGCCTAGGGCTGATTTTTTCGAAGTTCAATAGTTCATCTTTCAAATATTAACGGTTTGTGAGTATTAACGTTTCACCGTAATTTGTAATACCTTTTGAAAGTATTTATAGTAGATTGGATGGAACAATATGGTTGTTTTGATAAATACTAAATCGAATAATATTGCCTTTGTTTAGTTTGATTTTCTTATTAATATACAAATGGGGTGAAAGTGTAATTAGTTAAAAAATATTCTCGATCTCATGTTTTGTAATGATTCTTTTATTAATTTTCTACCAACTATCAAGTAAAATTATATACTCAAAATAACAAATATCAAAATTACATACTATTGTTTTAACTGTAAATTTTTTATTTTTTATTTTAAGTTTTTAATAGTTTAAGAGTTTTGTACTTTTGTTTGACGGGTTAATTTTCTTAAGATGTCACTCTCTTATTTGAATTCATAATCATCTTTTCAAAATTTAAAATTTAAGTATTAAAGAAAATTTTATAATGTTATAGTTTTACGCTTAAACGGGTTACTTTCGGGGTATCAGGTTGACCCTAACCCAACCCATTTATTTTCGTGTCGAGTTCGTGTCAACCCACTTTTGACCTTTTTCGAGTTCATGTTACTTTTTCCACATCGGGTTCAAACCATGTTTCGTAGTCAGGAATTACCGGCCTTAACTTTACCCTTCTTGAAATCTGTTTTATTATGACTTGAAAATTTTAATACATCTTATGTCGTTCATAGCTTCAATATAGCCCTCAATTAACCCCCTAATTCGCTTGCCATTATGGTATTAATTGTCATACTTTTTAGTTTCTTAAAAATAATACAATCAAGTTTTATAATACTTTCATTATATACAAACAATTTTTTAGTGACTGATTTTTGGTAAGTTTTCGTTGTATACATTAACTTGTATACAATGAAAGTATGAAAGTATTATGAAGTTGATTGTATTATTTTTAGGGTAAATTGCAAGAAAATACGTACAACAAATTATACTAATATTGTCTTGGGCAAATTGCATTAAAATATAACGAACTTTATCTTAGTTACCATTATATACAATCAACTTTATTTTCTTAAAAATAATACAACCAACTTTGATAATCTTCACTTTGTATGCAACTTGTTGTATACTATGAAAGTTATGACAAAGTTCATTGTATACAATAGTAACTAAACAACAGACACATAAAAAAGTTATTTGTATACAATAAGAGAATTATGAAAGTTAATTGTATTATTTTTTAAATTTTAACGTTGGTTGTATACAATGGTAACTAATACAAAGTTCATTGTATTTTCATGCAATTTACCCTATTGTCATTGTATGTAACAAACTTTATTTTTTACCTAAAAATACACAAAACTTACAAATTTGTTTCATTGTATGCAAGTTATCTATGATAATAAGTAACTTACTGGTAACTTAACAAAAAATAAAAGAACTTTGTTACCTAAAAATACAAAAAATTTTCAGATTTTGTTCATTGTATACAATCGATAATCGATAACCCGTAACCTGGTAATCATGTTATCAATTGTATACAATGAACAAAATTTGTAAGTTGTATGTATTTTTATGTACAAAATAAAGTTAATTACATATAATGACAATATTGGTAAAGTTTTTTGTATTTTCACGTATTTTACCCTTATTTTTTAAAAAAGTTAATTCTATACAATAGTAACTAAGAAAAGGTTTATTATATTTCATTCAATTTACCCTATTAAAAATGTAACACCGCTTCTGAATTCGGTTGCTTTAATGACAAAACAGATTTAGCAGCGGAAATTTTTCTTTTTAAAACAACCAAACAATTAATTTACATTAATTACTTCTCAAAATATCGTAGGTGTTACTGAGTACAAGAACCGACCATAGTATCTAATTACATTACATCACATATAATGCAAGTGTTCCACCCACAAGGGGCAACAAATTCCCAAAAGTATCCCGCCTCGCAGGCCATCTAGTCTTTACCTGAAAAGGGAAACATAGTATCATTAGCTACACTAGCTAGTGAGTACATACAGACATAAGCATCAATAGATTAAGTCATGCATCTTATCATAAACAGTCATTGCTAGCTTAGCACATAGCGGTGTGCTGACAAGATCGGTAAGAATCGTGTCTTGCAAGGTAATCCATCCCGTTCAACAACTCAGACCGGGGAATCAGACACGACCAATCCGCGCTGGTAGGGGAGCATAAGGCAGTCAACCGAGCATCGTTCACTGAGTCAAAGACTCCGCAGGTAATCCAGCTACAACCGGCTGATCACCACTCACGTTAAGGCACGGTGGTTCTGCAGAACCTATGATCCAAGATGCCTCCTGAATCCCCGTGAAATCCTCAAGGATCCAGCTACAACCGGCTGACCTTAACCATGCTTCAGATAGTCTGCAGACAATTGACATACACATATACGTACATTTGATCCCATAGGGATCCGACATCTTTCGAACAGTCATTCATGCATAGCATCGTAAATTAACTAAGTGGTTCCAAACTGGACCCACTGGCATGCTCCTGTCACATATTCTAACATCTTACAAGTCATACACTTACCTCTTCGAGCGTACCTGCATAAGCAAGTTAGTCATACATAGTACGTTCACGTAATCATCTAGCAGGCAAGGCTTACTCTACTCAGTCTCATGAAAGTAGGCACTCACCTGACTAGCTTACAGTGTTCGTTCACTTAAAGCTGGTTTAGCTAACACGTTCACCTAAAATCAATCGGCAATCCCGTTAAGCGTTTGCATACGTTAAGTTCTACTTGAAACTGAACTTTTCTTAAATTCACCCAACGCGTCGTGTCCAAGCACCGAACGCGTCGCGTTGCGCTACAAGCATGCGACAGTCACATGACTGGACTATGAAAGTCGCATGGCTTGTTCCTTTATCCATGCGACAGTCGCATGATGCTCAACCAAAGTCACATGGCCAAGCAACAAGTCGCATGAAATGGAACAATCAACTGCCAGAAAGTCGCATGGCACCATGCGAAAGTCGCATGGCACCATGCGAAAGTCGCATGGCACCATGCGAAAGTCGCATGGCTTCATGCGACAGTCACACCATCCATGCGAGAGTCACATGGCATAGGTCGCATGACCCATGCGACTGTCAGCCGGCAATTACGTGACTTGTCTGGTTTCATTTCTTGATCACTTGCAGATCAAACCAGAATCTTAAACTTGTTGATTTTATTTCTAAAACACTTTCAAACTTCATACAACACTTATTCAAGCTTTATAAAATCATCAAATCCAAACAAAACACCATATCAACGAAAACCCACTTATAAAGCAAGCTTCATGTTCTTTAATGGTGTTCTTGAATGAACTTGAAGTTTTGCCATGATTCAAACACAAAACCCATACAAAGCATGTCTAGACTTTACTATAATCACAAGCTCACCTTATTTGAATCCAAAGATTCAAACTTCAAATCTCTTCTTCTCCAGAAGCTCACGAAACAGAGAGCAAGTGTGTGTTTGTATGTGTGTTTTCAAGTTTAGCTATATTTGACTTTTCAAGTCAAATATCACCTTTCACCTACATATATATCATTCTTATCTTATCCAGAGGCAAACCGCCTCTAGATAAATATCTAAATATATATTTTTCATTTCTTCATTTCTTTTATTTCTTCTTTATTACTAGTATATATATATATATATAACATATTTACACAAATACACATATACAAGTATACATATATTAACTTAACCTCAATTAATTCACAAAGTCTTACAAACAAATATTTCTATTACATTAATTGCACACGCGTACGTACAATTTACAACTAGGCCCAAGTTGAGAATGTTAAAAAAATAGGATAAATATGAAGTTTAAACTTTAAATATGAGTATTTTTAAAATAGAAAGAAGAAAGACAAAAATATGAGAGAATTTTATGATGCTACCATAAAATGAAAAATAAGGATATTTGTGCCTCCTTTCTAAAAATTTAATCTCCAATATAAAAAGAAAATCAATTTAGTATTTTTGGCGTAATACATTTATTATTTTATATTAATAATTTACAGGTTGCCTCACATGATACTCTGAATTTACATGTGACCTTGCCTATTTATTATAAATAAAAGCTCCTAATATTTATTGTATGTTACTTTTCCCTTTATCTTTAACCAAATCATAACCAAAAAAAGGGAAACTTTTTTTTTATAATAATAAAAATATTATATTTGATAAATGAACATCAAACTTATTACGTGCTAACAATAAAGTTTGGGGAAAATATTCATTAAAAAGGGTAATGAATTGTTTTAAATTTCTAATATGGAATATGAAATTCTTTTCTTTATTATGTTAAAATATTCAAATTAAATTTCCAACAGACTTACTTACTTCTAACCCTTACTTTGCACTTGGTCATTCTAGTCCAAGATAATTAAACAAATGACACGCCAAGTCAGACCCACTTCGTACCTTTGAGTCGCGTTTTAGGAATCTAACTCTATTCACCCATTAATAAGCATTTTTTCTTTGTATTTCATCATTTCATATTTCTCCAACCTTAAGTCAAGGACTACAACCCTACTTAATCCAACCTCGAGTCATGATCCCAGCTCCTCTAATCCTTTTGGATTTGGTATAGAGCAATTGATAATCGATAGGGTTTGGCACTTGAAAATACAAGGCATAATCACCAAGTTATTCACTTTAGAAAAAGATGGTGAGGTCGACAAACATGTTTTGATTGAAGGCCAGGAGTCCAGGTTAGAAGAGCATACACATGATGGGAGTATCATATAATTTCTTAAACCTCTCCCCTAACAAGCACGCACCACTACAAGAAATCAATGTATTTGCAGCGACGGGCGTCACCACTAATACCTCTAAAAGTCGCTGCTAAAGGTATAGCTGCGACGTGTCACTGCTAAAGAGTCGCCAATATTGCCTCGCCGCTCTTGCTCACATGTTGTCGCTATTACCGTCGCCGCTATTAAGTGTCACCGCTATTGCCCTATGTCGATGCTAAAGGTATCGCCGCTATTTAATCTTAACTTTTTTCCTATTTATTTGTTTTTCTTTTTACGCGTCGCTGCTAATACCCATTGTCGTTGCAAAAGGCGTTGCTGCTAATAGTTTTTAGTTTTTTATTGTTAATTATTTTATTTGTATTAAACTTGTATATTTAATATTGCAACCAAAAAATAGAAAAGTCACAATTTTTTTAAAACCGGAAACCACTACTTACTAATTAATTAGTTATCTATGCATACATGCCTACGTACTAAATCCAAGTATGTACAAACATTTAAAATACGTTACTTGTTAAGACATACAAACAATCTTACTAACTAATAAACACACAAACTACACATCATCGTCGTTAGAAGTGAATATAACTCATACATAGCAATTATGACATGTTATAAGTGAATATAACCCATCCATAGAAATTATGACCCGTTACAAATGAATACAACCCATACATAACAATTATAACCCGTTACAAGTGAATATAACTCATTCATAACAATTATGACCCGTTAGAAGTGAATATAACCCATACATAGCAATTATGACCCGTTACAAATGAATATAAGCCATACATAGCAATTATGACCCCTTACAAGTGAATATAACCCATACATAGCAATTATGACCCCTTACAAGTGAATATAACACATACATAGTAATTATGACCCCTTACAAGTGAATATAACCCATACATAGCAATTATGTCCCGTTAGAAGTGAATATGACCCATTCATACCAATTATGACCTGTTTGAAGTGAATATAAGCCATACATAGCAATTATGACCCGTTACAAGTGAATATAACCCATATATAACAATTATGACCCGTTAGAAATGAATATGACCAATTCATACCAATTATGACATCTTAGAAGTGAATATAACCCGTACATAGCAATTATGACCTGGTAGAAGTGAATACCACCCATACATAGCAATTATGAGCCGTTAGAAGTGAATATGACTCATTCATACCAATTATGACCCATTAGAAGTGAATATAACTCATACATAGCAATTATGACCTGTTAGAAGTTAATATCACCCATACATATATAGCAATTATGACCAGTTTGAAGTGAATATAACTCATTCATAGTAATTTGACCCGTTATGAGTGAATATAACTCATACATAGAATTTATGACCCGTTAGAAGTGAATGTGACCCATTCATACCAATTATGACCCGTTAGAATTGAATATAGCCCATACATAGCAATTATGACCCCGTTACAAGTGAATATAACTCATACATAGCAATTATAACCAGTTAGAAGTGAATATAACCCATACAAGCAATTATCACCTATTCATACTCAATATGAACCATTTAAATAATTTACCTATGAAGGTTGTAACATATGTGATTGCGCCTTAGAGCAAGAAGTGGGTGTCATCCTTGTAGATGGTTTATGCCCGATCCCTTTAATGTGTCCTCTTCAAGAACCCAAGACCTTTTCAAAAACACTAATCTCGTCCACGAGTGTTGGATTCCCCAAGGAGGCTGTGTGTTGAGTTTGCTCGCAAGCTCATACGCCGAGCATTCTACATTTTAAAAAGATGATTAAATAGATTAATATAATTCTAATAGCAACAAACATATATATACTTCAATTTTAAGCAATAAACACTTACATATTGTTCCAGTAATTAGGTGATCAAATTCCCACTTTTTTGGAATGACCACTACAAAACCCTTGTACTCTATCCCCATTCTGTTTAACCTTAAAAAAATTAAATTGTAGTTTAAATAACACTTATTGATATGTATATAGTAGTAGTAGTAATAATAATAATAATAATAATAATAATAATAATAATAGTAGTAATAATAATAATAATAATTTTAATTTACGCTTTTGTAGCAAGCGCTACTGTATGAGCTTGTCCCTCCTCGATTTTTGACGACTTGTTTTCACCAACGGAGGTGTTTGTAGCAGAACACTTGATATGTTTCTCCATGGATCGTTTGGTTCTAAGAATCGACGATGACCAACGTATGCGATTTTATTTGTTACACGACACGAAGGAGTGTCTTCATTGCAAGTTGGACATGCTTTGTACCCTTGTCCACTCCAACCCGATAGACTACTATGAGCTGGAAAGTCATTTATTGTCCATAAAATCACCACTTCCATTTTGAAGAATGTGTTTTTCGTCGCGTCTCTAGTATGTACACCTGAGTTCCACAAATGTATAAGCTCTTCCACCAACAGCCTAAGGAAAACATTCATGTCTTTCCTGGGGGATTTAAGGCTGGGAATCAACAAGGACAACATGAATGATGAGTCTTTCATACATAGCCATGGTGACAGATTGTATGTTGTGACTACAACAATCCATGTGCTATGAGCAGAACTCATGTTACCAAATGAATTAAAACTATCGGCTGCAAGCCCTAGGTGAACATTTTGGGGTTCCCTCGAAAAGTTAGGGTACTTTATATCAAATTCCTTCCATGAAGATCTATCAACAGGATGACGCATGACACCCAGATCGTCTCGTACTATGCCAGATCATATTTTCCCCCATATGCCTTGAACAGTACAAACGTTGTAGTCTAGTCAAAGGAAAGTATTGTAACACATTATGAGATACCTTCTTACCCAGTGAGTTTTTATCGACCCAGCGACTCTCATTACAAATAGGACAATGTTGCAACGACTCGTGTTCTTTCTAGAAGAGAAAGCAATCGTTTTTACACACGTGTATAGACTCATAACCCACACCAATCTTTTTTAGATTGTTTTTGGCAATATAATATGAGAAGGGAATCCTTTTTCCTTTCGGAAAAGCATATTGCAACAGCTCCAAAAGATGGTCAAATGAATTATTAGTCCATTTGTTGTTCATCTTGATTATATGCATCAACTTTGCTAAAAAGTTGAGCGAGGAAAACCAAGCACAACCGGGATATAATTCTGCATTGACTTCCTCTAGTAGCTTAAGAAGTCCATCATCGACAACGCTCTCATCTATATATGAGTTCCCTTTGTCATGGTTGGTATCATTTTCCCTTTGATCGATGTCGAAGTGACGATAAAAAATAAACCTAATTACCTTATACTAGATAGGGTAAGTGGGTATCGAATCCACAAAGAGCATTTGGTTAGTATTTAAATCTTATGTTCGATTGTAAATTAAAATCCAAAGTTGTGATTGAGTTTAGTAATTTTCTAGATTAACTACTAAGTATGGAAGAACAAGAAACAATAATAAAATATTGGTTGTAACAAATATGTGGAAAATGTAATCGCTAACGGTTTCGGGTCTAGTTAATATACTGAAATGATTACTAAAACATGTAAATGAATAGGCTACATAGACATAACCATTAACTCATTAACTGAATCGAATTTAGGTACGGATTATGCCTTACCACACCAA
This sequence comes from Dittrichia graveolens, assembly GCA_038502395.1. Lineage (NCBI taxonomy): Eukaryota > Viridiplantae > Streptophyta > Magnoliopsida > Asterales > Asteraceae > Dittrichia > Dittrichia graveolens. The sequence goes on from JARJIL010000003.1 coordinate 74,790,715, forward strand.
TTGTCTTATCCTTAACTACACTACACTAATGATGGAATCGGAACGATTGGGTAGTTCATAATAATACCGTCTTAACACTCAAAATCAACCAACAAGTTTTCACACAAGAATGAAAGATATAATCATATGGAATTAATCTCAAAACCAACATTCAAGTATTCATATACACAATTGTTCATCAAGTATAGACAAAAATTAACCAAACCCTAGTCCCGGTTGCGATCACGGGGTGTTTAGCCGAGCATGATGGTGTTGAAAGATGCAAATATGGTAGTAGAAGACATCTTCAAATGGTTGACTAAACTAGGGTTTATAGTGATGGAGAATTGGGTGGAAAAGTGATGGAATCCGACTAACCGTATGACTACCGAAGGTGTTGGAGAAATAATCATCCAAAAACCACCTTTAGATCTTGACAAACATTGATTTCACCATGGGAGGATGATGAGAGATGATGATGAAGTGCTCCAATGGTGTCTCTCTACAGCTCCTTGATGAAGAATGCTCAAACGGTCAACCGGGTCGAATGGGTCGAGTAGAGATGAAAGGATTATGATTGTGGGTTGAAAGGGATGTGTTCTAGGATGAAGGAGATGAGTTTTGGGAGAGAAAATTAGGGTTGGGGGCTTCAATTTTCGTGGTAGGTGAGATGGTGGTGGAGAAAAGGAAAGAGCTAATTTATAGAAGGAAAGAAGGGATGACACCAGCATTACTCTAGTGCAATCTGTCTCTACTCCTTAATGTGAAGGCTTTGAGAGTAATGCTGGGTAACTCTACTTTTGGCTTGTTTTCTTTATTCTTCCTTCTTAAACTCTCATATCATAACACATTCTTCCTCATTTCTTGTAGGCTTTCATTATCTTCACTTTAAGCATTAAATATCTTTATTTAAGCTCCATTTCTTGCATACCTATCACAAACACAAAAGCTAATCAATGCACAACTATTCTAGACAAAATAGGTGCATTATCATCAAATTATGCATGTGAAGAATATACACAAAAGACACCCATAAAACCTCCCTAACTTTACTCCTTGCTCGTCTCGAGGAAGGGTTCAGACAAGACAAAACAAAACAAAGACAAACTTCTCTATTGCACAGACATGAAGCTCAGTTTTCAAAATTCATAACACTTTGTGAGCGCAACATGATTAAGCTTAAAGCACACATAATTACTACTTGAAGATTTAAAAAATTAGGAAGCGTAGCTCTCGTGGAAAAATATGCTCACCTCTCAAGTGTTTAATAGGTATGTGTATCTCTCAAGTTCAGTCCAATATAGTGATCTACCATAAGCTTGCTTAGACTCTCATTCTCCACTACGTAGGAACATACTACATGATCAGAAGGATTTTTTTTTCGGGGTTGTAATGGGGCTATGGGTCAAGGTAGGATAAGACGGATAAGAAAATGGGTTAAAAGAAATGGATGACCATTTGACAACATAGACCTTTAAACTCTGATAATATACCATGAAGAATTGCTTACTTTTATTTCACCATTCTTGATATTCAACTTCTTCTCTTTTTGCATTTCAATTTTTCATTACTTGAATACTTTTTTTTTACTTTTTTTTCTTTTTTTTTTAGAATTTTATCTCATAGACAATAGCATTCAACTTGCACTATTATATTTCATTGATGCATCTTCAAACCACAGTGCTCAAGAACTCTTACATAACTATGAGTCAAATGATCTACCACTTCTTGGGTCAAAATAAAAAGGCTAAAAAAATGAAGGTTTAAGCAAGAGGTGTATCAAAGAAAGGTGAATAAAGGCTCAACATTGTCTCACTAGGGGAAACATGGTAGGAGGTGTTACTGAAAAGAATGGGCAAAGCAAAGGGCTAACCTATAATCCACCATCAATTCAATGTTCAAGCATGTTCACAATATAATCTCAAAGAGAGTACAAAGCAAGTTCTAGAGAAACACATAAAGGAGGAACATCTTTCTCAAGAAAACAAATGAGACTGATATGAATGTTTCAGTCTGTTAAAGCTCAAGCTCTCAATGGGTTATATCTACCAACCTAATGATTTTATGATCTCAAGATAACTCTGTGATATCACATTTACAAGTCAAAGCTCACTCATGTTATGCATCTTTCCAACCTACTAAGAATTGTGCAACCAAGAAGCAAAAACAAGACAAATGGAAGCCAAACACACACAAAAAGAAAAAGAACTCAAGAAAGGCGCAAAGAACTACTAAACGAGGACCTAAAAGCAAATAAAACTAGAAATAAATAAATAAATAAAAGAAAATGAAGAAAAGAAAGGGACAACCCGGCTATGGGAGCTTTTGTTCAAGTAACTCGAGCCTTTGTAAGATCTCTTCATGGTCTCTCTTTCGTTGGGCCTCTAGTTGACCGACCTGCTCATTCAATTTACTGACCTGCTCATTTAATTTACCAACCTCAATGAACAATTTTTCCAAAAGACCAGGTTCTTGTCTATTAGAAGCTGACTCATCATTCGCATTCAATGGTTCTTGAGAGTATGACCTTGGTGGTGCTGTCAATAAGGGCAAGGTAACATCATGCTCACCAACGTCCATGGGATCTACATGCAACTGCATCTCTTCTAGTGATTTGGGGTAGTTGTCTCTTGATGGCTAATCGAGATTTCATGTGGTTGGCTAGATGGGCATGACTGAATCTGGAGTACCAACTGAGATTCATCTGGCTCTTGAATTCTTTTTCTGCATAAATACCGCTCTCTGAAGCTCTTTCTACAAAACCTATGGCTTGAAATGAAACCCGACTGATGCATTGATGGTTAAGCCAAATTGGTGTTGGCTCTTTGTCCTTTGGGATCACCTTCTTTATTCTCAATAACTCCGAGATAATGAATGGGTGTGGAATGTGTTTTTTCTCTTGAAGCTCGCGTGCCTTCCAAATATTTGATAATACCAAGTGACCATACGAAATGGGGAGTTCACCCGTCATGAGGGCATAAATAATGGATGCCTCATATCGACGGACTCTTTCCGGGTCACTTATTCTAGGATGAACATTCCGCATCCCAATACGCCATAACACCCTTGCCAATGGTTTAAGGTTGTTTGTTAACATGCCTACACTCGGTACTAGGAAGACAGTTTCCAAACGGCGGTTCCACTCCTCTTCATTATCGAGTATAGCCACTTTACCACCAACTTTCCCACTAAGCTTGACATCTTGAGCAGTTTTCCCCGTTCTCTTGAGAATAGACATCCATTCAATAACCTCATCTTTATAGACACTTGGCACTTTCAAATTCAAAACACCATCCCAACCTATTCTCGTGAAACATTCAATAATACCAAACACTTCGAGTTCTTCCTTTTTAACAGCTTTATCTTGGATAAATGGCTTTTTCTTATTCAGCTTGTTTTTGAATAACTCTGGTTGAATCTGATTCTCGTGCAATGACAACAATGGTTGAGTCCATTCTGCCAGTCGAGAAGGTTCTATGGGTTGTGCCTCTTGAGATGTTCCTCAACCGGTTCAATCTCCATGATTTTTCGTCTCTTGCCACTAGATTGAGATGAAGGACCCACACGTGTCATTCTACAAAGAAAACTCAAAGCTTAGTCATAATGATACAGACTATACCAAAACATATATCAAGACACCTGACACTTGATTAACCAAAATTCAGCATATATAATCATTCAAGATCAAGAAATCAATGAGCGAATGCATCCACAGCGAGAAACCAGTCACATTTAGTCACATTGTAAGCACTAACATGAACTTTCAACAACCACAAAACATCATTTAAACCAACCAAAATCATATATTTCTAATCCCTTATACACGTCATTGTCACATTGCATAATCATCAAACAATGGTTCAAAAGAATACCACACCCATCAAGTGTATAACTATTATCCACATTCTTGAAAATGTATGAAAACTATTGAAGCAACCAAAACTCTGATACCCAAATTACTAGCAACTAAAAGTAAATTAGCAGTTGAGCACATTCTTGTTACCCTGATTCATTCCACAATGGCTTCAAACAATTATCGAATGATCATCCTCATTATAACCACATGAACATTTAACATCAAAACCAAACTCAAGTTCATTCCCGATCATATTAAATAAACCTCAGCTTAATTATCAGATCATCACCAATCCAGTAATTTCGTCACAACTATTAGCCACTAAACCCACATTGAACAGATTATATCAAAAATAAGCTCAAAATCCCAAGTCACAACTTATATATCACATACCTACTAAAAAAGACACAGAATTCCTACCCACAATCAATTACAGAAGACATACCTTAGTATCTTAGTGTAGAAAGATGAAACAGTGAAACAAATACCCCAAATTCGAAATTAATAGACAAAATTGAAGCCAATTCGAGCGGTGATCTGCGGTTACTGTCGCGAACAGGAAATCGAGAGCAAGGAGACGATGGGGTCGATGGCGATTGGAACAACAAATCAAAGGTCTTTGGTTCTTGTGGTGCGCGATGATGGCTCGATAACTGTGATTTTTTCATCGGCGGAGATGATTAAGGTTGACAAGGGTAACAGTGGCAGTGAGTGGTGGGTGGTGGCGATTGGGTTTGGTGCAGCGACAACAAGAGAGACCCGAGAGCGAAAGAGAACAGAGCTAGGGTGTTTGTGTTCTCGAGAATTCAGTCGATGAAGGCTGGAGAGGTGATGGCAGGGAAGTCACGAGGATGGCTTTGTGGTTGGCCGGAGATTTTGAGGGAAAGGGTGGCGCTGGTGGCTGTGGTTATGGGAAACAGGGAACCGAGAGAGAGATATGAGATTAGGAGTTAGGGTTTAGTTTTTTTTATTTTTTTTATTTATTTTTGACTTATTTTTGTTTTTGGTTATTTTCATATCATTACCCCTCTTAAAATTTTTGGTAGAGTAATCTTACCCTTATTCTCTCTGCCTTTACCCTCCTTTAAGCCACTCAAAATTTTCTTTTTTTTTTTTCAGCTTTTTAATTTTTTCGATTTTTAGTTTGTTTTTAGTTTTATAAGAATTAAAGAGAAATAAATAGAAAAGTAACAAAACAAATAAAAATCACTAACTAAATAAAAAAACATATTTTTTGTTTTATTTTTATCGATTTTTTTTGTATTTTCGTAATTTTATATTTTTTTTATATTTTTGTGTTTTAAGAACTTAATAAAATTAAACCTCCTTATTAGACATCCTCCCCAACTTTTAACATTGCATTGTCCTCAATACATAAAAATCGGGAGAACAAAATCCTTTATTTTGGAGAACACGATTATGAAATTAAAAAAATGAAAATACGAAAACAAAACGATTACCTCGCATGCCGCGCTAAGTTTCACGTCGTTAGCTCGACATTACCTCGTTACGTCTCTTAAGTAGACTCATATTGTGGTGCATCCGTTTGAAGATTCACCACATCAAATTTCACACCCTTTCGTGTCGCGGATACAATGTATGGTTTCAACCGGTGTCTGTTAACTTTAAATGGTTGCCCACCTTTCAAGTCTTGTATCTCCACCACACCATAAGCATCCACATTCTTTACGACATAAGGACCCATCCACTTACTCTTTAACTTACCCGGAAAGCACTTTAATCGTGCATTGTAGAGCCAAACCTTTTGACCTTCGATAAATTTCTTGATCCTCAACTTGGCCACTAGTTTGCGGATGGTAAGGGGTTGCAATTCGATGGTTAACACCATAGTGTTGTGGAAGTTTGCCAAATTTCCAATTTTTAAAATGAGAACCCCCATCACTAATGATCACTCGGAGGATTCCATGACGAGAGAATATATTTTTCTTGACAAACTTACACACAACACTATGATCATTCGTTCTGGTGGCTTCGGCCTCAACCCATTTAGACACATAATCAACCGCCACCAAAATATACAAATTACCAAAAGATGTGGGGAATGGACCCATGAAATCAATCCCCCACACATCAAATAGCTCAACTACAAGTATTGGGTTCATGGGCATTTCATCTCGTTTGGAGATACCCCAACTTGTTGACATTTCAAGCAACTTTTTACAAATACATGGGCATCACGAAAGATAGTAGGCCAAAAGAAACCACATGAAAGGATACGATGACCCGTCTTCTTCGCACTAAAGTGACCACTACATGCATAAGAATGCGCATGAGCTAAAATCTCATCAATCTCGTGATCCGGGATACACCGGCGAATAATTTGGTCAGGGCCAATCTTAAAAAGATCGGGCTCATCCCAAATGTAGTGTTTCACTTGTGAGAGGAAATGTTTCCTCTATTGACTTGACCAATGCTCCGGCATTTTCCCTGCAGCTAAATAATTGACAAAATTACCAAACCAAGGGGTTTTAGAAACAGAAAATAACTGCTCTTCAGGAAAGGTATCCCCAATCTTGTAACACCCGCAACCCTGGGCTAGGAGATTAGCGAGTTGGCGGTACGTGATTGGTTTTCTTTAATTGATTATGTGTTTATTAAGAGTTAATAAAATTGATTAATGTGAAAATAATATATATGTTACCGGTGCATTTAGAAAGAAAAGAAAGTATAAGAAGTATGTATGTATGGTATGTTATTATGTGTGTATGCATGCATGTTGTAAAAGAGTAGTATTTCCATGAGATGCCACCTCTTACTTGATTTAATTAAAGTACATGTATACGTGTGAATAACCATCGTCATTATCTTGAAAGTGTGCAAGGTGTTTGTGTGTGTGTTTGGAAAGCAAAACCGTAAGAGAAGAAAAGTTACAAACTTGAAATTGAGAAATCAAGATTTGGTGTTGTTAAATTCCAAAAGAAGGTGAGGAAGTATTTATATCTTGTTGTAGTACATGTTGGTATGCTTATATATTGAAAAGAATGACTTTATGCAAATTCACCATTGTTAAGTTTGGAAGAAAGCTGGAACACAGTGCGTCGCGCCGCTACACCTAAATGTCGCGGCGCGACATTCATGAAAAACCGACATTTTGAGATTCGGATTGCAAGAATCCGTACATTGCAAATCCGACCCTTGGAAATCCGAAAGATTGCAAAATCCGACAACAAAAATCCGATTCTAGTGAAATCCGCATTGAAATCCGATACTTGTTCTCGGATTTGAAATCCAACCCCGGTCGCGGCGCGACGGACTCCAAATCCGATAGAATTCTTATTTCTTTTATATGTTGCTTAGTTTGAGTTAGTATATTTATTATGTGATTTAATTGAGTTGTTTTGATAGATTTGAGATATAAATATATATGAGAAGATATATTTATATATTCGCGACTGATTTGATTGTTGCTGTGTTTTCAGGCAATCAAAAGACTCAGTAAAATTAGATTTCTGAGTTCGTGCAAGTTTTGAGGTGAGTGGGTGTTAATCGCGGATGGTAAAGATTTCGGTTAATGTTATTGGTGTGATGCATGATTGTGATTGAGACTGGATTGGATTGATTGAACTGTTGATTGTGATTATTGATGATTGAAATCTGCTGCATGACTATTTGGTCGATACGCACTCTTAGTATGAATTTGAGTTGCGTTGGGAATTCAGCTATACGTAGGATTGGGCTGGGCTCGTTCACTGATTGGTTAAATAGTGTTTAGCCTTACTGGTGCATATGTTACATCAGAGGGGGAGCGCCCTGTGCCAATTCAGTGGAGGGCTATCGGTAAACCTTTGCTTTGGTCGGCATTGGTTGTAGGTTCTGCGCCGAACCGCCGGTCTTCTCGGGATACGTGATTACATGCTTTGATATTGATTGTGGATGTTTGCTTTTGGTGATTAGCCTTTACTCACTTAGCTTTGTGCTAATTCCCCTCAGTTGTTGCTTTTTGCAGATTCGTGTTTGTGAGGTTAGCTGAAGGAGAAGTTGACCCGACTCTGATATAGTTTTTGAAATGAAACGAGCCAGTAGCTTTTGTAACACAACAATGATGCTTATATTTGTGAACGCTGTTTGTACATTTCGTAATTATTGGTTTTTATGTAATTAAGTTTGTTTATTAAATGCTTCCGCAGCGTATTTTAAAAAAAATGGCTGGAGTTTTCCGGTGTTACAGTTTGGTATCAGAACCTAGGTTTGGCGATGTATGCACGGCTAGAGTGTTGCATTCCCAAATCTTGGCTCGTGACGGGTCAAGCTTTCCTTCGGGGGAATTAGGGTGAGTTGGAGTTGTTTGTAGTAGCTAGTATTCTGTGTACTAACGGTTTATGCTAATAAGATTGTAAGGTGATGTGATTGTACAGATATGGCAGACAAAGATACCCCTACTGACACTCCTGTGACCCAAGAAGTAGCTGGAACTTCAACGGTGAATGTGATGGATATAGCATATCAAACTGGTACATCGGGATGTGAGCATGAGGATGAAAAGAGCAAGTGTATTAATAAATTGAAAGATGAGATACAAGAACTTCGAGATATTGTTCACCATATGGAACGAGAAAGGATAACTCAAAATGTTCAAACTCGGATTACTCAACCTATTGCTACTCAGAATACAACATTTCTGGTTCCGGTTTCATTTCATTCTACGGCACAGGTAACACAACAACCCTACTTATATTCAGTCCCATTGCAGGGAGCTATGCTCCCGGATTACTCAAGCAGTACTACGAGGGATAGTACTTCTTCCCAAGCTTTTGGCTTAGCTAAATTGGAAAGGAGAAATGTGGAATCCAGAAACAACATGACCCGAGAGCAAGTTTATGAACCTGAATCCAGGATTGAACCATACTATTTACAAAAGCAAAAAGAGCAAGGTGGTCAGGGACAAGGGAACTTGAATCATGAACCCATTCTTAGTGGAATTAATCAACAAGCACCCCGATGTGGAAAATGTAAGTCACGCCACACAGGACCTTGTACTTATCAACCTTTGCGATGTCTTACCTGTGGACAGTTTGGTCATGAGATGAAAGATTATTATTTCTCCCAGAAGGTATGTTGGACTTGTTTTGGGAAAGATCATAGAGAGAGGGACTATATAATTAAAAGAGAACTCGAATCTAGACCAAGTATTGGGGAACCCTCATCGGCAGTTGGTCAGAAACAAGAAAATCAACGCAAAAGACCTATGACAGGCAGGTCTACACAAAGTTCACAATGGTGCCGCCGGTGCAGATTTATTCATACGGGGTCATGCATACCCTAGACCTTACATTGCATTCGATGTGGATTGTTCGGACATGAAATTAAGAAATGTGATTTCCCTCGGAGTGTGTGTTGGAATTGTCAGAAAGAGGAAAGGAAAATGAGGACTGGGTCAGGAGTGGATGCAAGTGGGGGATCCTCGTCAATAGATGAAGGGAAAAGAAAGAACCCTTCTGTGTCAGAGGGTAGAACTTACAATATGATGACTGATGACGATGCTAATATTAAAGACAATATATCAGGTACGTTTTGATAACCTTTATATTTATACGTATGTTTATTAACTTCAGAGTTAATTATGAGTGTATGATGCCTGTGTGTGTTAATTGTGTTTGATTGTTTCTGAAGAGTATGATTCTTTCGAAAGTAGAGATGTTTAAATGTGAAACTGTTTGATGCATATGGTAGTAATTAATGTGACAGTAAGCGATGAGATAGATGATATAATGTGAATTAGGATATGAAGTACCCTAGAAAGATGTTTTCAGATTTGTATAATTGCATGCTAAGTTATGTGTTGCAAGAGATGTCTTGCCTTTTGAGATTATATATGTGTATATGTATATTTGTGTTCGTATAAAGAATAAGGTAAACGAATGAGTTAATGAAGTTTGGAATGCTTTGTGACGATCGAGAGATGTTGTTGATAAGTGAATAACGGAGATTACGAGTTATTGATAAAGCTAATGATTGAAGATAATCTGTGAAATCAATTATTGAACTTAGGAAGATTGATGATTTGTTGAGATATTGCATTAGATGGATTGATATAAAGGATACTATGCTATTCTAAGAATGGTTTATGTTGTGTGACAATTGAAGAATTTTAGAGGAATGATCTAATCCATACATTTGAAGTTGCAATGGATGCGTTGTGTTAATAATATGGAGATATTGATTATAAAGAAAGATAAATGAAGATTGATTTGATTATTAAAAGTAGTAGCAGATGTTTACAAATGGGTGAACTTGATACATGTCAGATATGATAATGAATCAAAGATTATAGTGGAAAGATCTGATATTAAATTGGAAAGACAGATTGTTGACAAATATATGAAAACAAGAGGGGATTTATGACGATAACTTTGAGAATTATGTGAGTTGAAGTGTACTTGATTTGATGAAAGAAATTGAAGTTACTCTTATTAGAAATTGTTAACAGAAATGATTGAGATTATCAAGTAAAAGAAAGAGGTGAATTGCTACAGATTAAACAAACCAGAAATGTATATAATTTGACTAAAAGATATTATAGGTGCCTAATTACAAGGAGTTTTACATGAGAAAGAGCTAGTTATAATAAGGATTGATACTTATGAACTGAAGGTAAAGAATGACAGATTGAACTCAGGAGATAATACGGAAAAGAGAAGAAGAATGTAATGGCCTGAACATAGGGAATGAAGACTTGTGGAATGAAGATTTATGGAATTTGTGCATGAACTTGCCTTTGCTAGGAAGTGCCCTTGCTTGGAATTGGGGATTTAATTTGACAAAACTTACGAAACTAAATTGCCAGTGTACTTGGGAGGGTTAAATAGTATAATGCCATACAGAGTATTTAACGGATATCTTACTAAAAGGAGTGAACATGAAATTCGTGGAAACATGACGTGATCAGGTTTGAGTCAAGGCGGAGTATTGGAGAATTATGAACGGTTGTGGTGACCAGAGATATCAGGATAGTAATGAAGACAAGTTATGATGGAATATGTATGAGAGGTATGATATACAGTGAAGTCCGGGTATATTACGAGGGATTATGATCGATCAATAAACGTAGTTGTATTCTACCACTATGAGATGAAATTGGTGAGTAAAATTGTATCTTGATGGAATAAATTGAATATGTACTTGAAAGATTTAATTAAATTTTGGAACGATTTATAACCCGCATAAAGAGGTGAGATGAACAGTGCGACTGAATCCTTATTAGATAATGAAGCAGTAGGAGTTGTGCAGATATATGGGAATGAACTTGTGTTTGAGTTGAATTTTGATGATTCGAGGAATACATGATTAAATCGATTAGACAAACGTGATGTGATTTATATTGGATGAATATTAAAAATAGTAGTGATAAGTTGATTTATGTGTTAGAAAAGACTTAACAATCAGAAATCAATATGAAGAGTGCTCGTTTTCTGGCTACATGCGAGACGACTTCTTTGAGTAAGTTAGCTCAACTGAATGTTAATGAGATTTTTGCGAGGCATGGTAAACCGTGGTCGATAGTTTCTAACAGAAACTCCAGGTTTGTTTTGAACTTTTGGAAGAGTTTACAGAGAGAGTTGAGAATGAGAATTAGTCTGAGTACTACTAATCATCCCCAGACTGACGGTCAGACTGAACGAACCATACAGACACTCGAGGATATGTTGCGTGCTTGTGTAATTGAGTATAGTGGATCTTGGGATTCGCACCTGCTGTTGATAGAGTTGCGTAAAATAACTCTTACCACTCCCGTATTGGAATGCCTCTGTATGAGATGTGATACGGCCGTCGTTACTGTACTTCAATTTGTTGGTTAGAGATTGGTAAGGAACAGTTTGCAGAGTCTGAGATTGTTCAGTTTACTGCTGACAAGGTTGCTATAACTAGAGAAAAGTTGAAAGCGGCCAGAGATAGACAGAAAATGTATGCGGATCCGCGGCGTCGTCAAGTATCGTTTGATGTGGGGGAGTTAGTGTATTTGAAGGTCTCTCCGTGGAAGGGCGTGATTCGATTTGGAAAACGCGGGAAGTTAGCTCCCCGTTACATTGGTCCTTTCGGAATTCGTCAAATTGTAAATGACCTGACAGTTACATTGGATCTCCCAGCAGAGCTTACAGGTATTCACGATACGTTCAATGTTTGTTATTTAAGAAAGGGCAAGGTTGAAGACGAGAGTCAGATTCTCCCAGTACACGAACTGAAAGTGGATTCAAAGAAGAGACTGTTAGAGGAACCGGTGGAACTGTTGGATCGAAAGGTGAACAAGCTCCAAAAGAAGCAGATACCGATGGTGTTGATCAAGTGGAAACATAGTTTAGGTTCTGATTTGACGTGGGAGACTGAGGCGGAAATGAGAGATAGATACACTCAATTGTTTGAGCCAGAAAGGATTCTGAGGACGGAATCCTTTTAAGAGGGGAGATTTGTAACACCCGCAACCCTGGGCTAGGAGATTAGCGGATTTGGGGTACGTGATTGGTTTTCTTTAATTGATTATGTGTTTATTAAGAGTTAATAAAATTGATTAATGTGAAAATAATATATATGTTACTGGTGGATTTAGAAAGAAAATAAAGTATAAGAAGTATGTATGTATGGTATGTTATTATGTGTGTATGCATGCATGTTGTAAAAGAGTAGGATTTCCATGAGATGCCACCTCCTGCTTGATTTAATTAAAGTACATGTATACGTGTGAATAACCATCTGCTCATTATATTGAAAGTGTGCAAGGTGTTTGTGTGTGTGTTTGGAAAGCAAAACCGTAAGAGAAGAAAAGTTACAAACTTGAAATTGAGAAATCAAGATTTGGTGTTGTTTAATTCCAAAAGAAGGTGAGGAAGAATTTATAGCTTGTTATAATACATGTTGGTATGTTTATATATTGAAAAGCATGACTTTATGCAAATTCACCATTGTTAAGTTTGGAAGAAACTTGGTAAATGGGTTTTGAAGGTTTTGTTGTTAAGAATGAGTAAAAAATGTGTTTTGATGATCTATATGCATGTTATATGTTAGATACATGTTTTGTTGGAAGAAAAATGATGTTAGAAATAATTAATATGAAGCTATGAAGATTTTGTGGCTGGAAATCCGACACTTACAAAGAAGATAAGCTGGAACAAAGCGCGTCGCGGCGCTACACCTAAATGTCGCGGTGCGACATTCATGAAAAACCGACATTTTGAGATTCGGATTGCAAGAATCCGTATATTGCAAATCCGACCCTTGGAAATCCGAAAGATTGCAAAATCCAATTCTAGTGAAATCCGATACTTGTTCTCGGATTTGAAATCCGACTCCGGTCGCGGCGCGACGGACCCCAAATCCGATAGGATTCTTATTTCTTTTATATGTTGCTTAGTTTGAGTTAGTATATTTTATTATGTGATTTAATTGAGTTGTTTTGATAGATTTGAGATATAAATATATATGAGAAGATATATTTATATATTCGCGACTGATTTGATTGTTGCTGTGTTTTCAGGCAATCAAAAGACTCATTAAAATTAGATTTCTAAGTTCGTGCAAGTTTTGAGGTGAGTGGGCGTTAATCGCGGATGGTAAAGATTTCGGTTAATGTTATTGGTGTGATGCATGATTGTGATTGAGACTGGATTGGATTGATTGAACTGTTGATTGTGATTATTGATGATTGATATCTGCTGCATGACTATTTGGTCGATATGCACTCTTAGTATGAATTTGAGTTGCGTTGGGAAGTCAGCTATACGTAGGATTGGGCTGGGCTCGTGCACTGATTGGTTAAACAGTGGTTAGCCTTACTGGTGCATATGTTACATCAGAGGGGGAGTGCCCTGTGCCAATTCAGTGGAGGGCTATTGGTAAACCTTTGCTTTGGCCGGCATTGGTTGTAGGTTGTGCGCCGAACCGCCGGTCTTCTCGGGATACGTGATTACATGCTTTGATATTGACTGTGGATGTTTTCTTTTGGTGATTAGCCTCTACCGACCTAGCTTTGTGTTAATTCCCCTCAGTTGTTGCTTTTTGCAGGTTCGTGTTTGTGAGGTTAGCTGAAGGAGATGTTGACCCGACTCTGATATAGTTTTTGAAATGAAACGAGCCAGTAGATTTTGTAACACAACAATGATGCTTATATTTGTGAACGATGTTTGTACATTTTGTAATTATTGGTTTGTATGTAATTAAGTTTGTTTATTAAAAGCTTCCGCAGCGTATTTTAAAAAATAATGGCTTGAGTTTTCCGGTGTTACAAATCTCCTCCTTGTTACCACTCACGAATATACGGAGACGAGAGAGGTGGTCGGCCACAACATTCTCCGACCCCTTTTTATCTTTAATTTCAAAGTCAAATTCTTGCAACAATAAAATCCAACGAATAAGCCTAGGCTTAGCGTCTTTCTTTTCCATAAGATACCTCACGGTACTATGGTCGGAATAAATGATGACTTTGGCTCCCCATACATACGACCGAAATTTATCCAAGGAAAATACCACTGATAGTAATTCTTTCTCGGTGGTTGTATAATTGAGTTGTGCATCCGATAAGGTTTTACTAGCATAGTAAATGGCAATGGGCTTTTTATTCACCCGTTGACCCAACACCGCACCAACCGCATAATCACTTGCGTCACACATTATCTCAGAAGGTTGTGACCAAGTGAGTTGTGCTCTCAGCTCAGTAAATGCCTTTAGACAAGCTTCATCAAAGACAAATGGTGCATCTTTTAAAAGTAAATTGCATAACGGTTTAGATATCATACTAAAGTCTTTGATGAATCGTCTATAAAACCCGGCATGCCCAAGAAATGAGTGAATGTCCTTAATGTTAGTTAGGGAGGTAAGGTTGAGATGACTTGTACTTTGGCACGGTCAACTTCCATACCTCTTTCAGAAACTACATGCCCAAGTACAATTCCCTCTTTAACCATGAAATGACTTTTCTCCCAACTCAAAACCAGATTTGTCTCCATACATCTTTTTAAAACATTTTCTAATTGACGGGGACAAAAATCAAAAGTATGACCAAATATCGAGAAGTCATCCATGAAAATCTCAAGAGACTCCCCCATCATATCTGAAAAGATACTCATCATACACCTTTGAAAGGTGGCGGGGGCATTACACAATCCAAAAGGCATCATTCTAAAAGCAAAGGTACCATATGGACATGTAAATGTAGTCTTCTCTTGATCATCAGGATGAATTGGTATTTGGTTATAACCAGAGTAGCCATCAAGAAAACAGTAATATTTTTGACTAGTTAGTTTCTCAACAATTTGATCACTCAACAGTTTGATCAATAAAGGGAAGGGGGAAATGATCTTTTGATATAGCCGCATTCAATTTGCGGTAATCAATGCATACCCGCCACCCGGTAACAGGCCGAGTGGCTATTTGTTCCCCATGTTCCCATGCACAACCTGGATGCCAGATTTTTTTGGAACCGTTTGGGTCGGACTAACCCACACACTATCAGAAATGATAGAAATAATCCCGGCATCTAACCATTTCAAAACCTTTTTTTTACCACCTCACGCATGTTCAGATTGAGTCTCCTTTGAGCATCACGAGCTGGCTTGGCAGTTGGCTCAGTTATGATCCTGTGCATGCAAATAGAGGGACTAATTCCCTTGAGGTCGGCTATGGTCCATCCCACAACAGCTTTGTATTTGGAGAGCACCTTCAGTAGTGCCTCCTCTTGATCACTTGAAAGATTCGAAGCAATGATGACCAGGAGTGTCTTATTATCCCCCAAGAACGCATACTTCAAATGATTCGGTAGCGTTTTGAGTTCTAATGTTGGTGGACTCTCCAAAGATGGCTTTAATTGAGAGTCAATCCGCTCCGGTAGACTTTCCACTTTCTGAGTCCATGGCAGTTGTCTAGCATCCAAAGATTGCAAAAATTCCTCATGAATTTCTTGAAGCTCCACCATATTTAGCATCTCCTCCCTGTCATCACTAAAAAACTGTTCCAAAATGTCATCCGAAATTATCCACGGAGTGTGTACTCGGACACATTCGTCAATAGTGTCTGCCATAAAGCAATCACTACTAACTGGAGCGTTAGGAGTAGTGTTGAAAACATTTAACCTCGTTTTCCTATTCCCAAATGTAACATCAATGGCTCCCTCCCGACAACCAATTTGTGCATTGACGGTTACCAAGAAAGGACGACCAAGAATGACACTTGGTTGTTTATCCTTGTATGGTGATTCAGAGTCCAAAACAATAAAGTCCACAGGATAATAAAAATCCTCTACCTTCACAATAACATCAGTTAATACTCCCCTAGGAAGTTTAGTGAAAAATCGGCCAAAACGACCATTGTATCAGTTTTTCTAAGAGGACCAAAATCGTGTTGGTTATGTTGATAACCTCCACCATGGTTGTTGTTCGGGTTTCCACCTCCATAATTGTTGAAACCTCCACCTCCTTGATTATTATAACCCATTCCACCTTGGTTGAAGTAACCACCACCATTATTGTTGGGATTTCCAAATCCTCCTCCACCATTATTATTTTGAGCTCCTCCACCCATGTTATTTTGGTGTTGGTTTGGGAATTGATTATGGTTAGGAGGTGGGTTGTTTGGTGGCGGATTATTGTTTTGAGGTGGGTTTGGATTTTGATTTTGGTTTTGGTTTTGGTTTTGAGGAGGATTATGAGCTCCATCCATATTCATCATATTTAGAATTGGAAGGCGTGGTGGGCCATCATCGGGATTATGACCCTCCATATGGTTAACGGTTATTTCGAGTTCAGTACTAGAATCATAATCTGAGGTATAGGCGGAAGGACCTTCAAAATCAACAGGAGTAGATGATGTAGCCAGTGAATCACTTGTTGCTTGTTATTATTTGTTGCGGTTTTTTCAATTTCTGGATCAAAAGCAAGTGGCGAAGTATGCACCGAGTATCTTCTATGCATGCAATGTTAAAACAACTTGCACACCACAAACAAAACACCAAAACGTAAAGAGGAACAAGAGAGAAAATAAGAAAACAAATATTTCTTGTATTTTTAATGTAAAACTAGCACTAAAGACAAAATCAAACAATAGATAAAAAAAACTAAGCGCACTAGCTCCCCGGCAACGGCGCCAAAATTTGATCGATGTCGAAGTGACGATAAAAAATAAACCTAATTACCTTATACTAGATAGGGTAAGTGGGTATCGAATCCACGAAGAGCATGTTGTTAGTATTTAAATCTTATGTTCGATTGTAAATTAAAATCCAAAGTTGCGATTGAGTTTAGTAATTTTCTAGATTAACTACTAAGTATGGAAGAACAAGAAATAATAATAAAATATTGGTTGTAACAAATATGTGGAAAATGTAATCGCTAACAGTTTCAGGTCTAGTTAATATACTCAAATGATTACTAAAACATGTAAATGAATAGGCTACATAGACATAACCATTAACTCATTAATTGAATCGAATTTAGGTACGGATTATGCCTTACCACACCAATCGTCTTATCCTTAACTACACTACACTAATGATGGAATCAGAACGATTGGGAGTTCATAATAATACCGTCTTAACACTAAAGATCAACCAACAAGTTTTCACACAAGAATGAAAGATATAATCATATGGAATTAATCTCAAAACCAACATTCAAGTATTCATATACATAATTGTTCATCAAGTATAGATATAAATTAACCAAACCCTAGTCCCGGTTGCGATCACGGGGTGTTTAGCCGAGCATGATGGTGTTGAAAGATGCAAATATGGTAGTAGAAGACATCTTCAAATGGTTGACTAAACTAGGGTTTATAGTGATGGAGAATTGAGTGGAAAAGTGATGGAATCCGAGTAACCGTATGACTACCGAAGATGTTGGAGAAGTAATCATCCAAAAACCACCTTTAGATCTTGACAAACCTTGATTTCACCATGGGAGGATGATGAGAGATGATGATGAATTTCTCCAATGGTGTCTCTCTACTGCTCCTTGATGAAGAATGCTCAAACGGTCAACCAGGTCGAATGGATTGGGTGGAGATGAAAGGATTATGATTGTGGGTTGAAAGGGATGTGTTCTAGGATGAAGGAGATGAGTTTTGGGAGAGAAAATTAGGGTTGGGGGCTGCAATTTTCGTGGTAGGGGAGATGGTGGTGGAGAAAAGGAAAGAGCTAATTTATAGAAGGAAAGAAGGGATGGCACCAGCATTACTCTAGTGCAATCTGTCTCTACTCCTTACTGTGAAGGCTTTGAGAGTAATGCTGAGTACCTCTACTTTTGGCTTGTTTTCTTTATTCTTCCTTCTTAAACTCTCATATCATAAGACATTCTTCCTCATTTCTTGTAGGATTTCATTATCTTCACTTTAAGCATTAAATATCTTCATTTAAGCTCCATTTCTTGCACACCTATCACAAACACAAAAGTAATCAAAGCACAACTATTCTAGACAAAATAGATGCATTATCATGAAATTATGCATGTGAAGAATATACACAAAAGACACCCATCACCCTTACCTCCCCCGTAATGTTGTCGATAATGCCAGCCATCTCGTTTCTTGGATTTACGTCATCTACAACCAGAGGAGTTCTAGTTTCAACGTGATAAACCCATGTATTATAACCTCGATAGAATCCAAATCTGTGTATATGAACTTTCATTATTGAAATTGTTTGAAATTCATTATTTACACATTTTCGACACGGACATCTGATTCGACCTCTGTATCGACGTGTGCCCTGGATCTCTCGATGAAATCAGCAGGTCCTTGTTGTAATTTGTCATCATTACGACATTCAATAGTAGTCCATGTTTTATCAATAGGTATGATGCAACTAAAACATATTTTATGGTTTAGGGTTTATCAAAAGGGTAAAGTATATTCAAGGGTAGGCTTATAAATCCACTTTTTGAATACCTTACCTCATATATGAATGTATATTACACAATTTGTTTAAGAAAAATTTGACGGTATTTCCCTTTATCTCCCAAGTATATATAGAAATATATACACCCGAAAAGCAAAGAGAAAATGGCAGGCGGATGAACAAACAATCATGTAATACTCATTCACATCCTAAAAGAGATAAAGTATTCAAAAGGCTATCCCAAAACGGGGACAACCTGAAACTAATATCTAAATCAATTTCGGGCAGGTATTCTAAGCTAATGAACGTGTTTAAGTGTGTTTCGATCTATGTGTGTATGTATATATATATATATATGTATATAAACGCATTTAAGTGTGTTTATATAAACATGTCTATACACACAAACACACACACACACTCAAGCACATTCTGTTATACACACATTAAACGTGCAGCAGTGGTGTACTTACTTGCATTGATAGTGTACAGTGGGTGCTCGTGCCTGACGGTGATGATTCCGGTCTTAATTTAGGCTTGATAGAACCGAGATAGTAGATCTACAAACGAAACCGACGTTGGAAGATTCAGTTCCCAATGGATCCATGGATGGTAGAGAGGAAAGATGGTGTCTTCTTCAATGACTAAATGGTCGCCGACGGTTGTTACATGAGATTGTTTGTGGTCGCTAGCAAGGTTCCAAGGTTGAAAGAAAGCCAAATGATGGTCTTCAGGACTGAAGATGTTTTAAGTATGCCGCTTGTAGGATCGGAGGTGGTATTATCGGTCATCGTTGAAGCAAAACGCCATAGCGTCGGTGCATCTTGCTAATCGAAGATGTGGCTGTCAAAAGGTGATGAGTACATGACGTCAATTTTGATGAAAAGCGACCGAGGGCAATGGTACATCTCAAGGATGGCATCATTTTGGGGGTCTGTGAGCGATCAGCGATATATGGTTAGGATGAGGTCACAATATGTGTATGGTGAGAATGAGGAGAGAGAAGGAGCAAATACAATCAGTTGGTTTCTTCTAGCACAATTTAAGGAAGAGATACAAAAAGTGTGTATATTACCTAATCTACCCTTTTATTAATAATGCCATGTATCATTTCTAGAATGCCACTTACAACTCTTATCCTTATTCCCTTTTATTTGATCCTAATTATATATATATATATATATATGTATGTATGTATAGGGGATGGTTCAAATGAGAACTGTTTTTCGTATGAGAAACAATCTTAGCTGTTCATTTTGGATAA